>OU026146.1:24513820-25832977 GCA_907269125.1 Eristalis pertinax | reverse complement strand
TGTGCGCACCTGTGGTTATGTGTTGAGATGTGTATTAACGAAATCCAAAGACTGGAGTGGATCCGACGACATCGAATTTTTCACCTAAAAAAATGTAAGGATTTTGGAGCCTTTCCATGGCTCATCTTCCAACTGCCACAGCGGCCCAACTAGGCGTACCTACGACCTGTGCGCACCTGTGGTTATGTGTTGAGATGTGTATTAACGAAATCCAAAGACTGGAGTGGATCCGACGACATCGAATTTTTCACCTAAAAAAATGTGCAGTGTATAGTAAGGATTTTGGAGCCTTTCCATGGCTCATCTTCCAACTGCCACAGCGGCCCAACTAGGCGTACCTACGACCTGTGCGCACCTGTGGTTATGTGTTGAGATGTGTATTAACGAAATCCAAAGACTGGAGTGGATCCGACGACATCGAATTTTTCACCTAAAAAAATGTACAGTGTATAGTAAGGATTTTGGAGCCTTTCCATGGCTCATCTTCCAACTGCCACAGCGGCCCAACTAGGCGTACCTACGACCTGTGCGCACCTGTGGTTATGTGTTGAGATGTGTATTATCGAAATCCAAAGACTGGAGTGGATCCGACGACATCGATTTTTTCGTCTAAAAAAATGTACAGTGTATAGTAAGGATTTTGGAGCCTTTCCATGGCTCATCTTCCAACTGCCACAGCGGCCCAACTAGGCGTACCTACGACCTGTGCACACCTGTGGTTATGTGTTGAGATGTGTATTAACGAAATCCAAAGACTGGAGTGGATCCGACGACATCGAATTTTTCACCTAAAAAAATGTACAGTGTATAAGTAAGGATTTTGGAGCCTTTCCATGGCTCATCTTCCAACTGCCAGAGCGGCCCAAATAGGCGTACCTACGACCTGTGCGCACCTGTGGTTATGTGTTGGGATGTGTATTAACGAAATCCAAAGACTGGAGTGGCTCTGACGACATCGAATTTTTCACCTAAAAAAATGTACAGTGTATAGTAAGGATTTTGGAGCCTTTCCATGGCTCATCTTCCAACTGCCACAGCGACCAAACTAGGCGTACCTACGACCTGTGCGCACCTGTGGTTATGTGTTGAGATGTGTATTATCGAAATCCAAAGACTGGAGTGGATCCGACGACATTGAATTTTTCACCTAAAAAAATGTACAGTGTATAGTAAGGATTTTGGAGCCTTTCCATGGCTCATCTTCCAACTGCCACAGCGGCCCAACCTACGACCTGTGCGCACCTGTGGTTATGTGTAGAGATGTGTATTAACGAAATCCAAAGACTGGAGTGGATCCGACGACATCGAATTTTTCACCTAAAAAAATGTGCAGTGTATAGTAAGGATTTTGGAGCCTTTCCATGGCTCATCTTCCAACTGCCACAGCGGCCCAACTAGGCGTACGTACGACCTGTGCGCACCTGTGGTTATGTGTTGAGATGTGTATTAACGAAATCCAAAGACTGGAGTGGATCCGACGACATCGAATTTTTCACCTAGAAAAATGTACAGTGTATAGTAAGGATTTTGGAGCCTTTCCATGGCTCATCTTCCAACTGCCACAGCGGCCCAACTAGGCGTATCTACGACCTGTGCGCACCTGTGGTTATGTGTTGAGATGTGTATTAACGAAATCCAAAGACTGGAGTGGATCCGACGACAACGAATTTTTCACCTAAAAAAATGTACAGTGTATAGTAAGGATTTTGGAGCCTTTCCATGGCTCATCTTCCAACTGCCACAGCGGCCCAACTAGGCGTACCTACGACCTGTGCGCACCTGTGGTTATGTGTTGAGATGTGTATTAACGAAATCCAAAGACTGGAGTGGATCCGACGACAACGAATTTTTCACCTAAAAAAATGTACAGTGTATAGTAAGGATTTTGGAGCCTTTCCATGGCTCATCTTCCAACTGCCACAACGGCCCAACTAGGCGTACCTACGACCTGTGCGCACCTGTGGTTATGTGTTGAGATGTGTATTAACGAAATCCAAAGACTGGAGTTGATCCGACGACAACGAATTTTTCACCTAAAAAAATGTACAGTGTATAGTAAGGATTTTGGAGCCTTTCCATGGCCCATCTTCCAACTGCCACAGCGGCCCAACTAGGCGTACCTACGACCTGTGCGCACCTGTGGTTATGTGTTGAGATGTGTATTAACGAAATCCAAAGACGAGTGAATCCGACGACATCGAATTTTTCACATAAAAAAAATGTACAGTGTATAGTAAGGATTTTGGAGCCTTTCCATGGCTCATCTTCCAACTGCCATAGCGGCCCAACTAGGCGTACCTACGACCTGTGCGCACCTGTGGTTATGTGTTGAGATGTGTATTAACGAAATCCAAAGACTGGAGTGGATCCGACGACATCGAATGTTTCACCTAAAAAAATGTACAGTGTATAGTAAGGATTTTGGAGCCTTTCCATGGCTCATCTTCCAACTGCCACAGCGGCCCAACTAGGCGTACGTACGACCTGTGCGCACCTGTGGTTATGTGTTGAGATGTGTATTAACGAAATCCAAAGACTGGAGTGGATCCGACGACATCGAATTTTTCACCTAGAAAAATGTACAGTGTATAGTAAGGATTTTGGAGCCTTTCCATGGCTCATCTTCCAACTGCCACAGCGGCCCAACTAGGCGTACATACGACCTGTGCTCACCTGTTGTTATGTGTTGATATGTGTATGACAAAGACTGGAGTGGATCCGACGACATCGAATTTTTCACCTAAAAAAAATGTGCAGTGTATAGTAAGGATTTTGGAGCCTTTCCATGGCTCATCTTCCAACTGCCACAGCGGCCGAACTAGGCGTACCTACGACCTGTGCGCACCTGTGGTTATGTGTTGAGATGTGTATTAACGAAATCCAAAGACTGGAGTGGATCCGACGACATCGAATTTTTCACCTAAAAAAATGTGCAGTGTATAGTAAGGATTTTGGAGCCTTTCCATGGCTCATCTTCCAACTGCCACAGCGGCCCAACTAGGCGTACCTACGACCTGTGCACACCTGTGGTTATGTGTTGAGATGTGTATTAACGAAATCCAAAGACTGGAGTGGCTCCGACGACATCGAATTTTTCACCTAAAAAAATGTACAGTGTATAGTAAGGATTTTGGAGCCTTTCCATGGCTCATCTTCCAACTGCCACAGCGGCCCAACTAGGCGTACCTACGCCCTGTGAGCACCTGTGGTTATGTGTTGAGATGTGTATTAACGAAATCCAAAGACTGGAGTGGATCCGACGACATCGAATTTTTCACCTAAAAAAATGTACGGTGTATAGTAAGGATTTTGGAGCCGTTCCATGGCTCATCTTCTAACTGCCACAGCGGCCCAACTAGGCGTACCTACGACCTGTGCGCACCTGTGGTTATGTGTTGCGATGTGTATTAACGAAATCCAAAGACTGGAGTGGATCCGACGACATCGAATTTTTCACCTAAAAAAATGTACAGTGTATAGTAAGGATTTTGGAGCCTTTCCATGGCTCATCTTCCAACTGCCACAGCGGCCCAACTAGGCGTAACTACGACCTGTACGCACCTGTGGTTATGTGTTGAGATGTGTATTAACGAAATCCAAAGGCTGGAGTGGATCCGACGACATCGAATTTTTCAAATAAAAAATGTACAGTGTATAGTATGGATTTTGGAGCCTTTCCATGGCTCATCTTCCAACTGCCACAGCGGCCGAACTAGGCGTACCTACGACCTGTGCGCACCTGTGGTTATGTGTTGAGATGTGTATTAACGAAATCCAAGGACGGGAGTGGATCCGACGACATCGAATTTTTCACCTAAAAAAATGTACAGTGTATAGTAAGGATTTTGGAGCCTTTCCATGGCTCATCTTCCAACTGCCACAGCGGCCCAACTAGGCGTACCTACGAGCTGTGCGCACCTGTGGTTATGTGTTGAGATGTGTATTAACGAAATCCAAAGACTGGAGTGGATCCGACGACATCGAATTTTTCACTTAAAAAAATGTACAGTGTATAGTAAGGATTTTGGAGCCTTTCCATGGCTCATCTTCCAACTGCCACAGCGGCCCAACTAGGCGTACCTACGACCTGTGCACACCTGTGGTTATGTGTTGAGATGTGTATTAACGAAATCCAAAGACTGGAGTGGATCCGACGACATCGAATTTTTCACCTAAAAAAATGTACAGTGTATAGTAAGGATTTTGGAGCCTTTCCATGGCTCATCTTCCAACTGCCACAGCGGCCCAACTAGGCGTACCTACGACCAGTGAGCACCTGTGGTTATGTGTTGAGATGTGTGTTAACGAAATCCAAAGACTGGAGTGGATCCGACGACATCGAATTTTTCACCTAAAAAAATATACAGTGTATAGTAAGGATTTTGGAGCCTTTCCATGGCTCATCTTCCAACTGCCACAGCGGCCCAACTATTCGTACCTACGACCTGTGCGCACCTGTGGTTATGTGTTGAGATGTGTATTAACGAAATCCAAAGACTGGAGTGGATCCGACGACATCGAACTTTTCACCTAAAAAAATGTAGAGTGTATAGTAAGGATTTTGGAGCCTTTCCATGGCTCATCTTCCAACTGCCACAGCGGCCCAACTAGGCGTACCTACGACCTGTGCGCACCTGTGGTAATGTGTTGAGAAGTGTGTTAACGAAATCCAAAACTGGAGTGGATCCGACGACATCGAATTTTTCAACTAGAAAAATGTACAGTGTATAGTAAGGATTTTGGAGCCTTACCATGGCTCATCTTCCAACTGCGACAGCGGAACAACTAGGCGTACCTACGACCTGTGCGCACCTGTTGTTATGTGTTGAGATGTGTATTAACGAAATCCAAAGACTGGAGTGGATCCGACGACATCGAATTTTTCACCTAAAAAAATATACAGGATTTTGGAGCCTTTCCATGGCTCATCTTCCAACTGCCACAGCGGCCCAACTAGGCGTACCTACGACCTGTGCGCACCTGTGGTTATGTGTTGAGATGTATACTGTGCGCACCTGTGGTTATGTGTTGAGATGTGTGTTAACGAAATCCAAAGACTATAGTGGATCCGACGACATCGACTTTTTCAGCTAAAAAAATGTACAGTGTATAGTAAGGATTTTGGAGCCTTTCCATAGCTCATCTTCCAACTGCGACAGCGGCCCAACTAGGCGTACCTACGACCTGTGCGCACCTGTGGTTATGTGTTGAGATGTGTATTAACGAAATCCAAAGACTGGAGTGGATCCGACGACATCGAATTTTTCACCTAAAAAAATGTACAGTGTATAGTAAGGATTTTGGAGCCTTACCATGGCTCATCTTCCAACTGCCACAGCGGCCCAACTAGGCGTACCTACGACCTGTGCGCACCTGTTGTTATGTGTTGAGATGTGTATTAACGAAATCCAAAGACTGGAGTGGATCCGACGACATCGAATTTTTCACCTAAAAAAATATACAGGATTTTGGAGCCTTTCCATGGCTCATCTTCCAACTGCCACAGCGGCCCAACTAGGCGTACCTACGACCTGTGCGCACCTGTGGTTATGTGTTGAGATGTGTATTAACGAAATCCAAAGACTGGAGTGGATCCGACGACATCGATTTTTTCACCTAAATAAATGTACAGTGTATAGTAAGGATTTTGGAGCCTTTCCATGGCTCATCTCCCAACTGCCACAGCGGCCCAACTAGGCGTACCTACGACCTGTGCGCACCTGTGGGTATGTGTTGAGATGTGTATTAACGAAATCCAAAGACTGGAGTGGATCCGACGACATCGAATTTTTCACCTAAAAGAATGTACAGTGTATAGTAAGGATTTTGGAGCCTTTCCATGGCTCATCTTCCAACTGCCACAGCGGCCCCACTAGGCGTACCTACGACCTGTGCGCACCTGTGGTTATGTGTTGAGATGCGTATTAACGAAATCCAAAGACTGGAGTGGATCCGACGATATCGAATTTTTCACCTAAAAAAATGTGCAGTGTATAGTAAGGATTTTGGAGCCTTTCCATGGCTCATCTTCCAACTGCCACAGCGGCCCAACTAGGCGTACCTACGACCTGTGCCCACCTGTGGTTATGTGTTGATATGTGTATTAACGAAATCCAAAGACTGGAGTGGATCCGACGACATCGAATTTTTCACCTAAAAAAATGTACAGTGTATAGTAAGGATTTTGGAGCCTTTCCATGGCTCATCTTCCAACTGCCACAGCGGCCCAACTAGGCGTACCTACGACCTGTGCGCACCTGTGGTTATGTGTTGAGATGTGTATTAACGAAATCCAAAGACTGGAGTGGATCCGACGACATCGAATTTTTCACCTAAAGAAATGTACAGTGCATAGTAAGGATTTTGGAGCCTTTCCATGGCTCATCTTCCAACTGCCACAGCAGCCCAACTAGGCGTACCTACGACCTGTGCGCACCTGTTGTTATGTGTTGAGATGTGTATTAACGAAATCCAAAGACTGGAGTGGATCCGACGACATCGAATTTTTCACCTAAAAAAATATACAGGATTTTGGAGCCTTTCCATGGCTCATCTTCCAACTGCCACAGCGGCCCAACTAGGCGTACCTACGACCTGTGCGCACCTGTGGTTATGTGTTGAAATGTGTATTATCGAAATCCAAAGACTGGAGTGGATCCGACGACATCGAATTTTTCACCTAAAAAAATGTACTGTGTATAGTAAGGATTTTGGAGCCTTACCATGGCTCATCTTCCAACTGCCACAGCGGCCCAACTAGGCGTACCTACGACCTGTGCGCACCTGTTGTTATGTGTTGAGATGTGTATTAACGAAATCCAAAGACTGGAGTGGATCCGACGACATCGAATTTTTCACCTAAAAAAATATACAGGATTTTGGAGCCTTTCCATGGCTCATCTTCCAACTGCCACAGCGGCCCAACTAGGCGTACCTACGACCTGTGCGCACCTGTGGTTATGTGTTGAGATGTGTATTAACGAAATCCAAAGACTGGAGTGGATCCGACGACATCGATTTTTTCACCTAAATAAATGTACAGTGTATAGTAAGGATTTTGGAGCCTTTCCATGGCTCATCTCCCAACTGCCACAGCGGCCCAACTAGGCGTACCTACGACCTGTGCGCACCTGTGGGTATGTGTTGAGATGTGTATTAACGAAATCCAAAGACTGGAGTGGATCCGACGACATCGAATTTTTCACCTAAAAAAATGTACAGTGTATAGTAAGGATTTTGGAGCCTTTCCATGGCTCATCTCCCAACTGCCACAGCGGCCCAACTAGGCGTACCTACGACCTGTGCGCACCTGTGGTTATGTGTTGAGATGCGTATTAACGAAATCCAAAGACTGGAGTGGATCCGACGATATCGAATTTTTCACCTAAAAAAATGTGCAGTGTATAGTAAGGATTTTGGAGCCTTTCCATGGCTCATCTTCCAACTGCCACAGCGGCCCAACTAGGCGTACCTACGACCTGTGCCCACCTGTGGTTATGTGTTGATATGTGTATTAACGAAATCCAAAGACTGGAGTGGATCCGACGACATCGAATTTTTCACCTAAAAAAATGTACAGTGTATAGTAAGGATTTTGGAGCCTTTCCATGGCTCATCTTCCAACTGCCACAGCGGCCCAACTAGGCGTACCTACGACCTGTGCGCACCTGTGGTTATGTGTTGAGATGTGTATTAACGAAATCCAAAGACTGAAGTGGATCCGACGACATCGAATTTTTCACCTAAAAAAATGTACTGTGTATAGTAAGGATTTTGGAGCCTTTCCATGGCTCATCTTCCAACTGCCACAGTGGCCCAACTAGGCGTACCTACGACCTGTGCGCACCTGTGGTTATGTGTTGAGATGTGTGTTAACGAAATCCAAAGACTGGAGTGGATCCGACGACATCGACTTTTTCACCTAAAAAAATGTACAGTGTATAGTAAGGATTTTGGAGCCTTTCCATGGCTCATCTTCCAACTGCCACAGCGGCCCAACTAGGCGTACCTACGACCTGTGCGCACCTGTGGTTATGTGTTGAGATGTGTATTAACGAAATCCAAAGACTGGAGTGGATCCGACGACATCGAATTTTTCACCTAAAGAAATGTACAGTGCATAGTAAGGATTTTGGAGCCTTTCCATGGCTCATCTTCCAACTGCCACAGCAGCCCAACTAGGCGTACCTACGACCTGTGCGCACCTGTTGTTATGTGTTGAGATGTGTATTAACGAAATCCAAAGACTGGAGTGGATCCGACGACATCGAATTTTTCACCTAAAAAAATATACAGGATTTTGGAGCCTTTCCATGGCTCATCTTCCAACTGCCACAGCGGCCCAACTAGGCGTACCTACGACCTGTGCGCACCTGTGGTTATGTGTTGAGATGTGTATTATCGAAATCCAAAGACTGGAGTGGATCCGACGACATCGAATTTTTCACCTAAAAAAATGTACTGTGTATAGTAAGGATTTTGGAGCCTTTCCATGGCTCATCTTCCAACTGCCACAGCGGCCCAACTAGACGTACCTACGACCTGTGCGCACCTGTGGTAATGTGTTGAGAAGTGTGTTAACGAAATCCAAAGACTGGAGTGGATCCGACGACATCGACTTTTTCACCTAAAAAAATGTACAGTGTATAGTAAGGATTTTGGAGCCTTTCCATGGCTCATCTTCCAACTGCCACAGCGGCCCAACTAGGCGTACCTACGACCTGTGCGCACCTGTGGTTATGTGTTGAGATGTGTCTTAACGAAATCCAAGGACTGGAGTGGATCCGACGACATCGAATTTTTCACCTAAAACAATGTACAGTGTATAGTAAGGATTTTGGAGCCTTACCATGGCTCATCTTCCAACTGCCACAGCGGCCCAACTAGGCGTACTTACGACCTGTGCGCACCTGTTGTTATGTGTTGAGATGTGTATTAACGAAATCCAAAGACTGGAGTGGATCCGACGACATCGAATTTTTCACCTAAAAAAATATACAGGATTTTGGAGCCTTTCCATGGCTCATCTTCCAACTGCCACAGCGGCCCAACTAGGCGTACCTACGACCTGTGCGCACCTGTTGTTATGTGTTGAGATGTGTATTAACGAAATCCAAAGACTGGAGTGGATCCGACGACATCGAATTTTTCACCTAAAAAAATGTACAGTGCGTAGTAAGGATTTTGGAGCCTTTCCATGGCTCATCTTCCAACAGCCACAGCGGCCCAACAAGGCGTACCTACGACCTGTGCGCACCTGTGGTTATGTGTTGAGATGTGTATTAACGAAATCCAAAGACTGAAGTGGATCCGACGACATCGAATTTTTCACCTAAAAAAATATACAGGATTTTGGAGCCTTTCCATGGCTCATCTTCCAACTGCCACAGCGGCCCAACTAGGCGTGCCTACGACCTGTGCGCACCTGTGGTTATGTGTTGAGATGTGTATTAACGAAATCCAAAGACTGGATTGGATCCGACGACATCGAATTTTTCACCTAAAAAAATGTACAGTGTATAGTAAGGATTTTGGAGCCTTTCCATGGCTCATCTTCCAACTGCCACAGCGGCCCAACTAGGCGTACCTACGACCTGTGCGCACCTGTGGTTATGTGTTGAGATGTGTATTAAAGAAATCCAAAGACTGGAGTGGATCCGACGACATCGAATTTTTCACCTAAAAAAATATACAGGATTTTGGAGCCTTTCCATGGCTCATCTTCCAACTGCCACAGCGGCCCAACTAGGCGTACCTACGACCTGTGCGCACCTGTCGTTATGTGTTGAGATGTGTATTAACGAAATCCAAAGACTGGAGTGGATCCGACGACATCGAATTTTTCACCTAAAAAAATGTACAGTGTATAGTAAGGATTTTGGAGTCTTTCCATGGCTCATCTTCCAACTGCCACAGCGGCCCAACAAGGCGTACCTACGACCTGTGCGCACCTGTGGTTATGTGTTGAGATGTGTATTAACGAAATCCAAAGACTGAAGTGGATCCGACGACATCGAATTTTTCACCTAAAAAAATGTACAGTGTATAGTAAGGATTTTGGAGCCTTTCCATGGCTCATCTTCCAACTGCCACAGCGGCCCAACTAGGCGTACCTACGACCTGTGCGCACCTGTGGTTATGTGTTGAGATGTGTGTTAACGAAATCCAAAGACTGGAGTGGATCCGACGACATCGACTTTTGCACCTAAAAAAATGTACAGTGTATAGTAAGGATTTTGGAGCCTTTCCATGGCTCATCTTCCAACTGCCACAGCGGCCCAACTAGGCGTACCTACGACCTGTGCGCACCTGTGGTTATGTGTTGAGATGTGTGTTAACGAAATCCAAAGACTGGAGTGGATCCGACGACATCGACTTTTGCACCTAAAAAAATGTACAGTGTATAGTAAGGATTTTGGAGCCTTTCCATGGCTCATCTTCCAACTGCCACAGCGGCCCAACTAGGCGTACCTACGACCTGTGCGCACCTGTGGTTATGTGTTGAGATGTGTATTAACGAAATCCAAAGACTGGAGTGGATCCGACGACATCGAACTTTTCACCTAAAAAAATATACAGGATTTTGGAGCCTTTCCATGGCTCATCTTCCAACTGCCACAGCGGCCCAACTAGGCGTACCTACGACCTGTGCGCACCTGTTGTTATGTGTTGAGATGTGTATTAACGAAATCCAAAGACTGGAGTGGATCCGACGACATCGAATTTTTCACCTAAAAAAATATACAGGATTTTGGAGCCTTTCCATGGCTCATCTTCCGACTGCCACAGCGGCCCAACTAGGCGTACCTACGACCTGTGCGCACCTGTGGTTATGCGTTGAGATGTGTATTAACGAAATCCAAAGACTGGAGTGGATCCGACGACATCGAACTTTTCACCTAAAAAAATATACAGGATTTTGGAGCCTTTCCATGGCTCATCTTCCAACTGCCACAGCGGCCCAACTAGGCGTACCTACGACCTGTGCGCACCTGTGGTTATGTGTTGAGATGTATACTGTGCGCACCTGTGGTTATGTGTTGAGATGTGTGTTAACGAAATCCAAAGACTGGAGTGGATCCGACGACATCGAATTTTTCACCTAAAAAAATATACAGGATTTTGGAGCCTTTCCATGGCTCATCTTCCAACTGCCACAGCGGCCCAACTAGGCGTACCTACGACCTGTGCGCACCTGTGGTTATGTGTTGAGATGTATACTGTGCGCACCTGTGGTTATGTGTTGAGATGTGTATTAACGAAATCCAAAGACTGGAGTGGATCCGACGACATCGAATTTTTCACCTAAAAAAATGTACAGTGTATAGTAAGGATTTTGGAGCCTTACCATGGCTCATCTTCCAACTGCCACAGCGGCCCAACTAGGCGTACCTACGACCTGTGCGCACCTGTTGTTATGTGTTGAGATGTGTATTAACGAAATCCAAAGACTGGAGTGGATCCGACGACATCGAATTTTTCACCTAAAAAAATATACAGGATTTTGGAGCCTTTCCATGGCTCATCTTCCAACTGCCACAGCGGCCCAACTAGGCGTACCTACGACCTGTGCGCACCTGCTGTTATGTGTTGAGATGTGTATTAACGAAATCCAAAGACTGGAGTGGATCCGACGACATCGAATTTTTCACCTAAAAAAATATGCAGGATTTTGGAGCCTTTCCATGGCTCATCTTCCAACTGCCACAGCGGCCCAACTAGGCGTACCTACGACCTGTGCGCACCTGTGGTTATGTGTTGAGATGTGTGTTAACGAAATCCAAAGACTGGAGTGGATCCGACGACATCGAATTTTTCACCTAAAAAAATATACAGGATTTTGGAGCCTTTCCATGGCTCATCTTCCAACTGCCACAGCGGCCCAACTAGGCGTACCTACGACCTGTGCGCACCTGCGGTTATGTGTTGAGATGTATACTGTGCGCACCTGTGGTTATGTGTTGAGATGTGTATTAACGAAATCCAAAGACTGGAGTGGATCCGACGACATCGAATTTTTCACCTAAAAAAATGTACAGTGTATAGTAAGGATTTTGGAGCCTTACCATGGCTCATCTTCCAACTGCCACAGCGGCCCAACTAGGCGTACCTACGACCTGTGCGCACCTGTGGTTATGTGTTGAGATGTGTATTAACGAAATCCAAAGACTGGAGTGGATCCGACGACATCGAATTTTTCACCTAAAAAAATGTACAGTGCATAGTAAGGATTTTGGAGCCTTTCCATGGCTCATCTTCCAACTGCCACAGCGGCCCAACAAGGCGTACCTACGACCTGTGCGCACCTGTGGTTATGTGTTGAGATGTGTATTAACGAAATCCAAAGACTGGAGTGGACCCGACGACATCGAATTTTTCACCTAAAAAAATGTACAGTGTATAGTAAGGATTTTGGAGCCTTTCCATGGCTCATCTTCCAACTGCCACAGCGGCCCAACTAGGCGTACCTACGCCCTGTGCGCACCTGTGGTTATGTGTTGAGATGTGTATTAACGAAATCCAAACACTGGAGTGGATCCGACGACATCGAATTTTTCACCTAAAAAAATGTACAGTGTATAGTAAGAATTTTGGAGGCTTTTCCATGGCTTATCTTCGAACTGCCACAGCGGCCCAACTAGGCGTACCTACGACCAGTGAGCACCTGTGGTTATGTGTTGAGATGTGTGTTAACGAAATCCAAAGACTGGAGTGGATCCGACGACATCGAACTTTTCACCTAAAAAAATGTACAGTGTATAGTAAGGATTTTGGAGCCTTTCCATGGCTCATCTTCCAACTGCCACAGCGGCCCAACTAGGCGTACCTACGACCTGTGCGCACCTGTGGTTATGTGTTGAGATGTGTGTTAACGAAATCCAAAGATTGGAGTGGATCCGACGACATCGAATTTTTCACCTAAAAAAATATACAGGATTTTGGAGCCTTTCCATGGCTCATCTTCCAACTGCCACAGCGGCCCAACTAGGCGTACCTACGACCTGTGCGCACCTGTTGTTATGTGTTGAGATGTGTATTAACGAAATCCAAAGACTGGAGTGGATCCGACGACATCGAATTTTTCACCTAAAAAAATATGCAGGATTTTGGAGCCTTTCCATGGCTCATCTTCCAACTGCCACAGCGGCCCAACTAGGCGTACCTACGACCTGTGCGCACCTGTGGTTATGTGTTGAGATGTGTGTTAACGAAATCCAAAGACTGGAGTGGATCCGACGACATCGAATTTTTCACCTAAAAAAATATACAGGATTTTGGAGCCTTTCCATGGCTCATCTTCCAACTGCCACAGCGGCCCAACTAGGCGTACCTACGACCTGTGCGCACCTGTGGTTATGTGTTGAGATGTATACTGTGCGCACCTGTGGTTATGTGTTGAGATGTGTATTAACGAAATCCAAAGACTGGAGTGGATCCGACGACATCGAATTTTTCACCTAAAAAAATGTACAGTGTATAGTAAGGATTTTGGAGCCTTTCCATGGCTCATCTTCCAACTGCCACAGCGGCCCAACTAGGCGTACCTACGACCTGTGCGCACCTGTGGTTATGTGTTGAGATGTGTGTTAACGAAATCCAAAGATTGGAGTGGATCCGACGACATCGAATTTTTCACCTAAAAAAATATACAGGATTTTGGAGCCTTTCCATGGCTCATCTTCCAACTGCCACAGCGGCCCAACTAGGCGTACCTACGACCTGTGCGCACCTGTTGTTATGTGTTGAGATGTGTATTAACGAAATCCAAAGACTGGAGTGGATCCGACGACATCGAATTTTTCACCTAAAAAAATATGCAGGATTTTGGAGCCTTTCCATGGCTCATCTTCCAACTGCCACAGCGGCCCAACTAGGCGTACCTACGACCTGTGCGCACCTGTGGTTATGTGTTGAGATGTGTGTTAACGAAATCCAAAGACTGGAGTGGATCCGACGACATCGAATTTTTCACCTAAAAAAATATACAGGATTTTGGAGCCTTTCCATGGCTCATCTTCCAACTGCCACAGCGGCCCAACTAGGCGTACCTACGACCTGTGCGCACCTGTTGTTATGTGTTGAGATGTGTATTAACGAAATCCAAAGACTGGAGTGGATCCGACGACATCGAATTTTTCACCTAAAAAAATATACAGGATTTTGGAGCCTTTCCATGGCTCATCTTCCAACTGCCACAGCGGCCCAACTAGGCGTACCTACGCCCTGTGCGCACCTGTGGTTATGTGTTGAGATGTGTATTAACGAAATCCAAACACTGGAGTGGATCCGACGACATCGAATTTTTCACCTAAAAAAATGTACAGTGTATAGTAAGAATTTTGGAGGCTTTTCCATGGCTCATCTTCGAACTGCCACAGCGGCCCAACTAGGCGTACCTACGACCAGTGAGCACCTGTGGTTATGTGTTGAGATGTGTGTTAACGAAATCCAAAGACTGGAGTGGATCCGACGCCATCGAATTTTTCACCTAAAAAAATGTACAGTGTATAGTAAGGATTTTGGAGCCTTTCCATGGCTCATCTTCGAACTGCCACAGCGGCCCAACTAGGCGTACCTACGACCAGTGAGCACCTGTGGTTATGTGTTGAGATGTGTGTTAACGAAATCCAAAGACTGGAGTCGATCCGACGACATCGAATTTTTCACCTAAAAAAATGTACAGTGTATAGTAAGGATTTTGGAGCCTTTCCATGGCTCATCTTCCAACTGCCACAGCGGCCCAACTAGGCGTACCTACGCCCTGTGCGCACCTGTGGTTATGTGTTGAGATGTGTATTAACGAAATCCAAAGACTGGAGTGGACCCGACGACATCGAATTTTTCACCTAAAAAAATGTACAGTGTATAGTAAGGATTTTGGAGCCTTTCCATGGCTCATCTTCCAACTGCCACAGCGGCCCAACTAGGCGTACCTACGACCTGTGCGCACCTGTGGTTATGTGTTGAGATGTGTATTAACGAAATCCAAAGACTGGAGTGGATCCGACGACATCGAATATTTCACCTAAAAAAATGTACAGTGTATAATAAGGATTTTGGAGCCTTTCCATGTCTCATCTTCCAACTGCCACAGCGGCCCAACTAGGCGTACCTACGACCTGTGCGCACCTGTGGTTATGTGTTGAGATGTGTATTAACGAAATCCAAAGACGAGTGGATCCGACGACATCGAATATTTCACCTGAAAAAATGTACAGTGTATAGTAATGGATTTTGGAGCCTTTCCATGGCTCATCTTCCAACTGCCACAGCGGCCCAACTAGGCGTACCTACGACCTGTGCGCACCTGTTGTTATGTGTTGAGATGTGTATTAACGAAATCCAAAGACTGGAGTGGATCCGACGACATCGAATTTTTCACCTAAAAAAATATACAGGATTTTGGAGCCTTTCCATGGCTCATCTTCCAACTGCCACAGCGGCCCAACTAGGCGTACCTACGACCTGTGCGCACCTGTGGTTATGTGTTGAGATGTATACTGTGCGCACCTGTGGTTATGTGTTGAGATGTGTATTAACGAAATCCAAAGACTGGAGTGGATCCGACGACATCGAATTTTTCACCTAAAAAAATGTACAGTGTATAGTAAGGATTTTGGAGCCTTACCATGGCTCATCTTCCAACTGCCACAGCGGCCCAACTAGGCGTACCTACGACCTGTGCGCACCTGTTGTTATGTGTTGAGATGTGTATTAACGAAATCCAAAGACTGGAGTGGATCCGACGACATCGAATTTTTCACCTAAAAAAATATACAGGATTTTGGAGCCTTTCCATGGCTCATCTTCCAACTGCCACAGCGGCCCAACTAGGCGTACCTACGACCTGTGCGCACCTGTGGTTATGTGTTGAGATGTGTGTTAACGAAATCCAAAGACTGGAGTGGATCCGACGACATCGAATTTTTCACCTAAAAAAATATACAGGATTTTGGAGCCTTTCCATGGCTCATCTTCCAACTGCCACAGCGGCCCAACTAGGCGTACCTACGACCTGTGCGCACCTGTGGTTATGTGTTGAGATGTATACTGTGCGCACCTGTGGTTATGTGTTGAGATGTGTATTAACGAAATCCAAAGACTGGAGTGGATCCGACGACATCGAATTTTTCACCTAAAAAAATGTACAGTGTATAGTAAGGATTTTGGAGCCTTACCATGGCTCATCTTCCAACTGCCACAACGGCCCAACTAGGCGTACCTACGACCTGTGCGCACCTGTTGTTATGTGTTGAGATGTGTATTAACGAAATCCAAAGACTGGAGTGGATCCGACGACATCGAATTTTTCACCTAAAAAAATATACAGGATTTTGGAGCCTTTCCATGGCTCATCTTCCAACTGCCACAGCGGTCCAACTAGGCGTACCTACGACCTGTGCGCACCTGTGGTTATGTGTTGAGATGTGTATTAACGAAATCCAAAGACTGGAGTGGATCCGACGACATCGAATTTTTCACCTAAAAAAATGTACAGTGCATAGTAAGGATTTTGGAGCCTTTCCATGGCTCATCTTCCAACTGCCACAGCGGCCCAACAAGGCGTACCTACGACCTGTGCGCACCTGTGGTTATGTGTTGAGATGTGTATTAACGAAATCCAAAGACTGGAGTGGACCCGACGACATCGAATTTTTCACCTAAAAAAATGTACAGTGTATAGTAAGGATTTTGGAGCCTTTCCATGGCTCATCTTCCAACTGCCACAGCGGCCCAACTAGGCGTACCTACGCCCTGTGCGCACCTGTGGTTATGTGTTGAGATGTGTATTAACGAAATCCAAACACTGGAGTGGATCCGACGACATCGAATTTTTCACCTAAAAAAATGTACAGTGTATAGTAAGAATTTTGGAGGCTTTTCCATGGCTTATATTCGAACTGCCACAGCGGCCCAACTAGGCGTACCTACGACCAGTGAGCACCTGTGGTTATGTGTTGAGATGTGTGTTAACGAAATCCAAAGACTGGAGTGGATCCGACGACATCGAACTTTTCACCTAAAAAAATGTACAGTGTATAGTAAGGATTTTGGAGCCTTTCCATGGCTCATCTTCCAACTGCCACAGCGGCCCAACTAGGCGTACCTACGACCTGTGCGCACCTGTGGTTATGTGTTGAGATGTGTGTTAACGAAATCCAAAGATTGGAGTGGATCCGACGACATCGAATTTTTCACCTAAAAAAATATACAGGATTTTGGAGCCTTTCCATGGCTCATCTTCCAACTGCCACAGCGGCCCAACTAGGCGTACCTACGACCTGTGCGCACCTGTTGTTATGTGTTGAGATGTGTATTAACGAAATCCAAAGACTGGAGTGGATCCGACGACATCGAATTTTTCACCTAAAAAAATATGCAGGATTTTGGAGCCTTTCCATGGCTCATCTTCCAACTGCCACAGCGGCCCAACTAGGCGTACCTACGACCTGTGCGCACCTGTGGTTATGTGTTGAGATGTGTGTTAACGAAATCCAAAGACTGGAGTGGATCCGACGACATCGAATTTTTCACCTAAAAAAATATACAGGATTTTGGAGCCTTTCCATGGCTCATCTTCCAACTGCCACAGCGGCCCAACTAGGCGTACCTACGACCTGTGCGCACCTGTGGTTATGTGTTGAGATGTATACTGTGCGCACCTGTGGTTATGTGTTGAGATGTGTATTAACGAAATCCAAAGACTGGAGTGGATCCGACGACATCGAATTTTTCACCTAAAAAAATGTACAGTGTATAGTAAGGATTTTGGAGCCTTTCCATGGCTCATCTTCCAACTGCCACAGCGGCCCAACTAGGCGTACCTACGACCTGTGCGCACCTGTTGTTATGTGTTGAGATGTGTATTAACGAAATCCAAAGACTGGAGTGGATCCGACGACATCGAATTTTTCACCTAAAAAAATATACAGGATTTTGGAGCCTTTCCATGGCTCATCTTCCAACTGCCACAGCGGCCCAACTAGGCGTACCTACGACCTGTGCGCACCTGTGGTTATGTGTTGAGATGTGTGTTAACGAAATCCAAAGATTGGAGTGGATCCGACGACATCGAATTTTTCACCTAAAAAAATATACAGGATTTTGGAGCCTTTCCATGGCTCATCTTCCAACTGCCACAGCGGCCCAACTAGGCGTACCTACGACCTGTGCGCACCTGTTGTTATGTGTTGAGATGTGTATTAACGAAATCCAAAGACTGGAGTGGATCCGACGACATCGAATTTTTCACCTAAAAAAATATGCAGGATTTTGGAGCCTTTCCATGGCTCATCTTCCAACTGCCACAGCGGCCCAACTAGGCGTACCTACGACCTGTGCGCACCTGTGGTTATGTGTTGAGATGTGTGTTAACGAAATCCAAAGACTGGAGTGGATCCGACGACATCGAATTTTTCACCTAAAAAAATATACAGGATTTTGGAGCCTTTCCATGGCTCATCTTCCAACTGCCACAGCGGCCCAACTAGGCGTACCTACGACCTGTGCGCACCTGTGGTTATGTGTTGAGATGTGTATTAACGAAATCCAAAGACTGGAGTGGATCCGACGACATCGAATTTTTCACCTAAAAAAATATACAGGATTTTGGAGCCTTTCCATGGCTCATCTTCCAACTGCCACAGCGGCCCAACTAGGCGTACCTACGCCCTGTGCGCACCTGTGGTTATGTGTTGAGATGTGTATTAACGAAATCCAAACACTGGAGTGGATCCGACGACATCGAATTTTTCACCTAAAAAAATGTACAGTGTATAGTAAGAATTTTGGAGGCTTTTCCATGGCTCATCTTCGAACTGCCACAGCGGCCCAACTAGGCGTACCTACGACCAGTGAGCACCTGTGGTTATGTGTTGAGATGTGTGTTAACGAAATCCAAAGACTGGAGTGGATCCGACGCCATCGAATTTTTCACCTAAAAAAATGTACAGTGTATAGTAAGGATTTTGGAGCCTTTCCATGGCTCATCTTCCAACTGCCACAGCGGCCCAACTAGGCGTACCTACGACCTGTGCGCACCTGTGGTTATGTGTTGAGATGTGTATTAACGAAATCCAAAGACTGGAGTGGACCCGACGACATCGAATTTTTCACCTAAAAAAATGTACAGTGTATAGTAAGGATTTTGGAGCCTTTCCATGGCTCATCTTCGAACTGCCACAGCGGCCCAACTAGGCGTACCTACGACCAGTGAGCACCTGTGGTTATGTGTTGAGATGTGTGTTAACGAAATCCAAAGACTGGAGTCGATCCGACGACATCGAATTTTTCACCTAAAAAAATGTACAGTGTATAGTAAGGATTTTGGAGCCTTTCCATGGCTCATCTTCCAACTGCCACAGCGGCCCAACTAGGCGTACCTACGCCCTGTGCGCACCTGTGGTTATGTGTTGAGATGTGTATTAACGAAATCCAAAGACTGGAGTGGACCCGACGACATCGAATTTTTCACCTAAAAAAATGTACAGTGTATAGTAAGGATTTTGGAGCCTTTCCATGGCTCATCTTCCAACTGCCACAGCGGCCCAACTAGGCGTACCTACGACCTGTGCGCACCTGTGGTTATGTGTTGAGATGTGTATTAACGAAATCCAAAGACTGGAGTGGATCCGACGACATCGAATATTTCACCTAAAAAAATGTACAGTGTATAATAAGGATTTTGGAGCCTTTCCATGTCTCATCTTCCAACTGCCACAGCGGCCCAACTAGGCGTACCTACGACCTGTGCGCACCTGTGGTTATGTGTTGAGATGTGTATTAACGAAATCCAAAGACGAGTGGATCCGACGACATCGAATTTTTCACCTGAAAAAATGTACAGTGTATAGTAATGGATTTTGGAGCCTTTCCATGGCTCATCTTCCAACTGCCACAGCGGCCCAACTAGGCGTACCTACGACCTGTGCGCACCTGTGGTTATGTGTTGAGATGTGTATTAACGAAATCCAAAGACTGGAGTGGATCCGACGACATCGAATTTTTCACCTAAAAAAATGTACAGTGTATAGTAAGGATTTTGGAGCCTTTCCATGGCTCATCTTCCAACTGCCACAGCGGCCCAACTAGGCGTACCTACGACCTGTGCGCACCTGTGGTTATGTGTTGAGATGTGTATTAACGAAATCCAAAGACTGGAGTGGATCCGACGACTTCGAATTTTTCACCTAAAAAAATGTACAGTGTATAGTAAGGATTTTGGAGCCTCACCATGGCTCATCTTCCAACTGCCACAGCGGCCCAACTAGGCGTACCTACGACCTGTGCGCACCTGTGGTTATGTGTTGAGATGTGTATTAACGAAATCCAAAGACTGGAGTGGATCCGACGACATCGAATTTTTCACCTAAAAAAATGTACAGTGTATAGTAAGGATTTTGGAGCCTTTCCATGGCTCATCTTCCAACTGCCACAGCGGCCAACTAGACGTACCTATGACCTGTGCGCACCTGTGGTTATGTGTTGAGATGTGTATTAACGAAATCCAAAGACTGGAGTGGATCCGACGACATTGAATTTTACACCTAAAAAAATGTACAGTGTATAGTAAGGATTTTGGAGCCTTTCCATGGCTCATCTTCCAACTGCCACAGCGGCCCAACTAGGCGTACCTACGACCTGTGCGCACCTGTGGTTATGTGTTGAGATGTGTATTAACGAAATCCAAAGACTGGAGTAAATCCGACGACATCGAATTTCTCACATAAAAAAATGTACAGTGCATAGTAAGGATTTTGGAGCCTTTCCATGGCTCATCTTCCAACTGCCACAGCGGCCCAACAAGGCGTACCTACGACCTGTGCGCACCTGTGGTTATGTGTTGAGATGTGTGTTAACGAAATCCAAAGACTGAAGTGGATCCGACGACATCGAATTTTTCACCTAAAAAAATGTACAGTGCATAGTAAGGATTTTGGAGCCTTTCCATGGCTCATCTTCCAACTGCCACAGCGGCCCAACTAGGCGTACCTACGACCTGTGCGCACCTGTGGTTATGTGTGGAGATGTGTATTAACGAAATCCAAAGACTGGAGTAAATCCGACGACATCGAATTTCTCACCTAAAAAAATGTACAGTGCATAGTAAGGATTTTGGAGCCTTTCCATGGCTCATCTTCCAACTGCCACAGCGGCCCAACAAGGCGTACCTACGACCTGTGCGCACCTGTGGTTATGTGTTGAGATGTGTATTAACGAAATCCAAAGACTGAAGTGGATCCGACGACATCGAATTTTTCACCTAAAAAAATGTACAGTGTATAGTAAGGATTTTGGAGCCTTTCCATGGCTCAGCTTCCAACTGCCACAGCGGCCAACTAGGCGTACCTATGACCTGTGCGCACCTGTGGTTATGTGTTGAGATGTGTATTAACGAAATCCAAAGACTGGAGTAAATCCGACGACATCGAATCTCTCACCTAAAAAAATGTACAGTGCATAGTAAGGATTTTGGAGCCTTTCCATGGCTCATCTTCCAACTGCCACAGCGGCCCAACAAGGCGTACCTACGACCTGTGCGCACCTGTGGTTATGTGTTGAGATGTGTATTAACGAAATCCAAAGACTGGAGTGGATCCGACGATATCGAATTTTTCACCTAAAAAAATGTACAGTGTATAGTAAGGATTTTGGAGCCTTTCCATGGCTCATCTTCCAACTGCCACAGCGGCCCAACTAGGCGTACCTACGACCTGTGCGCACCTGTGGTTATGTGTTGAGATGTGTATTAACGAAATCCAAAGACTGGAGTGGATCCGACGACATCGAATTTTTTACCTAAAAAAATGTACAGTGCATAGTAAGGATTTTGGAGCCTTTCCATGGCTCATCTTCCAACTGCCACAGCGGCCCAACAAGGCGTACCTACGACCTGTGCGCACTTGTGGTTATGTGTTGAGGTGTGTGTTAACGAAATCCAAAGACTGAAGTGGATCCGACGACATCGAATTTTTCACCTAAAAAAATGTACAGTGCATAGTAAGGATTTTGGAGCCTTTCCATGGCTCATCTTCCAACTGCCACAGCGGCCCAACTAGGCGTACCTACGACCTGTGCGCACCTGTGGTTATGTGTTGAGATGTGTATTAACGAAATCCAAAGACTGGAGTGGATCCGACGATATCGAATTTTTCACCTAAAAAAATGTACAGTGTATAGTAAGGATTTTGGAGCCTTTCCATGGCTCATCTTCCAACTGCCACAGCGGCCCAACTAGGCGTACCTACGACCTGTGCGCACCTGTGGTTATGTGTTGAGATGTGTATTAACGAAATCCAAAGACTGGAGTGGATCCGACGATATCGAATTTTTCACCTAAAAAAATGTACAGTGTATAGTAAGGATTTTGGAGCCTTTCCATGGCTCATCTTCCAACTGCCACAGCGGCCCAACTAGGCGTACCTACGACCTGTGCGCACCTGTGGTTATGTGTTGAGATGTGTATTAACGAAATCCAAAGACTGGAGTGGATCCGACGACATCGAATTTTTCACCTAAAAAAATGTACAGTGTATAGTAAGGATTTTGGAGCCTTTCCATGGCTCATCTTCCAACTGCCACAGCGGCCCAACTAGGCGTACCTACGACCTGTGCGCACCTGTGGTTATGTGTTGAGATGTGTATTAACGAAATCCAAAGACTGGAGTGGATCCGACGACATCGAATTTTTCACCTAAAAAAATGTACAGTGTATAGTAAGGATTTTGGAGCCTTTCCATGGCTCATCTTCCAACTGCCACAGCAGCCAACTAGACGTACCTATGACCTGTGCGCACCTGTGGTTATGTGTTGAGATGTGTATTAACGAAATCCAAAGACTGGAGTGGATCCGACGACATTGAATTTTACACCTAAAAAAATGTACAGTGTATAGTAAGGATTTTGGAGCCTTTCCATGGCTCATCTTCCAACTGCCACAGCGGCCCAACTAGGCGTACCTACGACCTGTGCGCACCTGTGGTTATGTGTTGAGATGTGTATTAACGAAATCCAAAGACTGGAGTAAATCCGACGACATCGAATTTCTCACATAAAAAAATGTACAGTGCATAGTAAGGATTTTGGAGCCTTTCCATGGCTCATCTTCCAACTGCCACAGCGGCCCAACAAGGCGTACCTACGACCTGTGCGCACCTGTGGTTATGTGTTGAGATGTGTGTTAACGAAATCCAAAGACTGAAGTGGATCCGACGACATCGAATTTTTCACCTAAAAAAATGTACAGTGCATAGTAAGGATTTTGGAGCCTTTCCATGGCTCATCTTCCAACTGCCACAGCGGCCCAACTAGGCGTACCTACGACCTGTGCGCACCTGTGGTTATGTGTTGAGATGTGTATTAACGAAATCCAAAGACTGGAGTAAATCCGACGACATCGAATTTCTCACCTAAAAAAATGTACAGTGCGTAGTAAGGATTTTGGAGCCTTTCCATGGCTCAGCTTCCAACTGCCACAGCGGCCAACTAGGCGTACCTATGACCTGTGCGCACCTGTGGTTATGTGTTGAGATGTGTATTAACGAAATCCAAAGACTGGAGTAAATCCGACGACATCGAATCTCTCACCTAAAAAAATGTACAGTGCATAGTAAGGATTTTGGAGCCTTTCCATGGCTCATCTTCCAACTGCCACAGCGGCCCAACAAGGCGTACCTACGACCTGTGCGCACCTGTGGTTATGTGTTGAGATGTGTATTAACGAAATCCAAAGACTGGAGTGGATCCGACGATATCGAATTTTTCACCTAAAAAAATGTACAGTGTATAGTAAGGATTTTGGAGCCTTTCCATGGCTCATCTTCCAACTGCCACAGCGGCCCAACAAGGCGTACCTACGACCTGTGCGCACCTGTGGTTATGTGTTGAGATGTGTATTAACGAAATCCAAAGACTGGAGTGGATCCGACGACATCGAATTTTTTACCTAAAAAAATGTACAGTGCATAGTAAGGATTTTGGAGCCTTTCCATGGCTCATCTTCCAACTGCCACAGCGGCCCAACTAGGCGTACCTACGACCTGTGCGCACCTGTGGTTATGTGTTGAGATGTGTGTTAACGAAATCCAAAGACTGAAGTGGATCCGACGACATCGAATTTTTCACCTAAAAAAATGTACAGTGCATAGTAAGGATTTTGGAGCCTTTCCATGGCTCATCTTCCAACTGCCACAGCGGCCCAACTAGGCGTACCTACGACCTGTGCGCACCTGTGGTTATGTGTTGAGATGTGTATTAACGAAATCCAAAGACTGAAGTGGATCCGACGACATCGAATTTTTCACCTAAAAAAATGTACAGTAAGGATTTTGGAGCCTTTCCATGGCTCATCTTCCAACTGCCACAGCGGCCCAACTAGGCGTACCTACGACCTGTGCGCACCTGTGGTTATGTGTTGAGATGTGTATTAACGAAATCCAAAGACTGGAGTAAATCCGACGACATCGAATTTCTCACCTAAAAAAATGTACAGTGCGTAGTAAGGATTTTGGAGCCTTTCCATGGCTCATCTTCCAACTGCCACAGCGGCCCAACAAGGCGTACCTACGACCTGTGCGCACCTGTGGTTATGTGTTGAGATGTGTATTAACGAAATCCAAAGACTGAAGTGGATCCGACGACATCGAATTTTTCACCTAAAAACATGTACAGTGCATAGTAAGGATTTTGGAGCCTTTCCATGGCTCATCTTCCAACTGCCACAGCGGCCCAACTAGGCGTACCTACGACCTGTGCGCACCTGTGGTTATGTGTTGAGATGTGTATTAACGAAATCCAAAGACTGGAGTGGATCCGACGATATCGAATTTTTCACCTAAAAAAATGTACAGTGTATAGTAAGGATTTTGGAGCCTTTCCATGGCTCATCTTCCAACTGCCACAGCGGCCCAACTAGGCGTACCTACGACCTGTGCGCACCTGTGGTTATGTGTTGAGATGTGTATTAACGAAATCCAAAGACTGGAGTGGATCCGACGACATCGAATTTTTCACCTAAAAAAATGTACAGTGTATAGTAAGGATTTTGGAGCCTTTCCATGGCTCATCTTCCAACTGCCACAGCGGCCCAACTAGGCGTACCTACGACCTGTGCGCACCTGTGGTTATGTGTTGAGATGTGTATTAACGAAATCCAAAGACTGGAGTGGATCCGACGACATCGAATTTTTCACCTAAAAAAATGTACAGTGTATAGTAAGGATTTTGGAGCCTTTCCATGGCTCATCTTCCAACTGCCACAGCAGCCAACTAGACGTACCTATGACCTGTGCGCACCTGTGGTTATGTGTTGAGATGTGTATTAACGAAATCCAAAGACTGGAGTGGATCCGACGACATTGAATTTTACACCTAAAAAAATGTACAGTGTATAGTAAGGATTTTGGAGCCTTTCCATGGCTCATCTTCCAACTGCCACAGCGGCCCAACTAGGCGTACCTACGACCTGTGCGCACCTGTGGTTATGTGTTGAGATGTGTATTAACGAAATCCAAAGACTGGAGTAAATCCGACGACATCGAATTTCTCACATAAAAAAATGTACAGTGCATAGTAAGGATTTTGGAGCCTTTCCATGGCTCATCTTCCAACTGCCACAGCGGCCCAACAAGGCGTACCTACGACCTGTGCGCACCTGTGGTTATGTGTTGAGATGTGTGTTAACGAAATCCAAAGACTGAAGTGGATCCGACGACATCGAATTTTTCACCTAAAAAAATGTACAGTGCATAGTAAGGATTTTGGAGCCTTTCCATGGCTCATCTTCCAACTGCCACAGCGGCCCAACTAGGCGTACCTACGACCTGTGCGCACCTGTGGTTATGTGTTGAGATGTGTATTAACGAAATCCAAAGACTGGAGTAAATCCGACGACATCGAATTTCTCACCTAAAAAAATGTACAGTGCGTAGTAAGGATTTTGGAGCCTTTCCATGGCTCAGCTTCCAACTGCCACAGCGGCCAACTAGGCGTACCTATGACCTGTGCGCACCTGTGGTTATGTGTTGAGATGTGTATTAACGAAATCCAAAGACTGGAGTAAATCCGACGACATCGAATCTCTCACCTAAAAAAATGTACAGTGCATAGTAAGGATTTTGGAGCCTTTCCATGGCTCATCTTCCAACTGCCACAGCGGCCCAACAAGGCGTACCTACGACCTGTGCGCACCTGTGGTTATGTGTTGAGATGTGTATTAACGAAATCCAAAGACTGGAGTGGATCCGACGATATCGAATTTTTCACCTAAAAAAATGTACAGTGTATAGTAAGGATTTTGGAGCCTTTCCATGGCTCATCTTCCAACTGCCACAGCGGCCCAACAAGGCGTACCTACGACCTGTGCGCACCTGTGGTTATGTGTTGAGATGTGTATTAACGAAATCCAAAGACTGGAGTGGATCCGACGACATCGAATTTTTTACCTAAAAAAATGTACAGTGCATAGTAAGGATTTTGGAGCCTTTCCATGGCTCATCTTCCAACTGCCACAGCGGCCCAACTAGGCGTACCTACGACCTGTGCGCACCTGTGGTTATGTGTTGAGATGTGTGTTAACGAAATCCAAAGACTGAAGTGGATCCGACGACATCGAATTTTTCACCTAAAAAAATGTACAGTGCATAGTAAGGATTTTGGAGCCTTTCCATGGCTCATCTTCCAACTGCCACAGCGGCCCAACTAGGCGTACCTACGACCTGTGCGCACCTGTGGTTATGTGTTGAGATGTGTATTAACGAAATCCAAAGACTGAAGTGGATCCGACGACATCGAATTTTTCACCTAAAAAAATGTACAGTAAGGATTTTGGAGCCTTTCCATGGCTCATCTTCCAACTGCCACAGCGGCCCAACTAGGCGTACCTACGACCTGTGCGCACCTGTGGTTATGTGTTGAGATGTGTATTAACGAAATCCAAAGACTGGAGTAAATCCGACGACATCGAATTTCTCACCTAAAAAAATGTACAGTGCGTAGTAAGGATTTTGGAGCCTTTCCATGGCTCATCTTCCAACTGCCACAGCGGCCCAACAAGGCGTACCTACGACCTGTGCGCACCTGTGGTTATGTGTTGAGATGTGTATTAACGAAATCCAAAGACTGAAGTGGATCCGACGACATCGAATTTTTCACCTAAAAACATGTACAGTGCATAGTAAGGATTTTGGAGCCTTTCCATGGCTCATCTTCCAACTGCCACAGCGGCCCAACTAGGCGTACCTACGACCTGTGCGCACCTGTGGTTATGTGTTGAGATGTGTATTAACGAAATCCAAAGACTGGAGTGGATCCGACGACATCGAATTTTTCACCTAAAAAAATGTACAGTGTATAGTAAGGATTTTGGAGCCTTTCCATGGCTCAGCTTCCAACTGCCACAGCGGCCAACTAGGCGTACCTATGACCTGTGCGCACCTGTGGTTATGTGTTGAGATGTGTATTAACGAAATCCAAAGACTGGAGTAAATCCGACGACATCGAATCTCTCACCTAAAAAAATGTACAGTGCATAGTAAGGATTTTGGAGCCTTTCCATGGCTCATCTTCCAACTGCCACAGCGGCCCAACAAGGCGTACCTACGACCTGTGCGCACCTGTGGTTATGTGTTGAGATGTGTATTAACGAAATCCAAAGACTGGAGTGGATCCGACGATATCGAATTTTTCACCTAAAAAAATGTACAGTGTATAGTAAGGATTTTGGAGCCTTTCCATGGCTCATCTTCCAACTGCCACAGCGGCCCAACTAGGCGTACCTACGACCTGTGCGCACCTGTGGTTATGTGTTGAGATGTGTGTTAACGAAATCCAAAGACTGAAGTGGATCCGACGACATCGAATTTTTCACCTAAAAAAATGTACAGTGCATAGTAAGGATTTTGGAGCCTTTCCATGGCTCATCTTCCAACTGCCACAGCGGCCAACTAGGCGTACCTATGACCTGTGCGCACCTGTGGTTATGTGTTGAGATGTGTATTAACGAAATCCAAAGACTGGAGTGGATCCGACGACATTGAATTTTACACCTAAAAAAATGTACAGTGTATAGTAAGGATTTTGGAGCCTTTCCATGGCTCATCTTCCAACTGCCACAGCGGCCCAACTAGGCGTACCTACGACCTGTGCGCACCTGTGGTTATGTGTGGAGATGTGTATTAACGAAATCCAAAGACTGGAGTAAATCCGACGACATCGAATTTCTCACCTAAAAAAATGTACAGTGCATAGTAAGGATTTTGGAGCCTTTCCATGGCTCATCTTCCAACTGCCACAGCGGCCCAACAAGGCGTACCTACGACCTGTGCGCACCTGTGGTTATGTGTTGAGATGTGTATTAACGAAATCCAAAGACTGGAGTGGATCCGACGATATCGAATTTTTCACCTAAAAAAATGTACAGTGTATAGTAAGGATTTTGGAGCCTTTCCATGGCTCATCTTCCAACTGCCACAGCGGCCCAACTAGGCGTACCTACGACCTGTGCGCACCTGTGGTTATGTGTTGAGATGTGTATTAACGAAATCCAAAGACTGGAGTAAATCCGACGACATCGAATTTCTCACCTAAAAAAATGTACAGTGCATAGTAAGGATTTTGGAGCCTTTCCATGGCTCATCTTCCAACTGCCACAGCGGCCCAACTAGGCGTACCTACGACCTGTGCGCACCTGTGGTTATGTGTTGAGATGTGTATTAACGAAATCCAAAGACTGAAGTGGATCCGACGACATCGAATTTTTCACCTAAAAAAATGTACAGTGCATAGTAAGGATTTTGGAGCCTTTCCATGGCTCATCTTCCAACTGCCACAGCGGCCCAACTAGGCGTACCTACGACCTGTGCGCACCTGTGGTTATGTGTTGAGATGTGTATTAACGAAATCCAAAGACTGGAGTGGATCCGACGACATCGAATTTTTCACCTAAAAAAATGTACAGTGCATAGTAAGGATTTTGGAGCCTTTCCATGGCTCATCTTCCAACTGCCACAGCGGCCCAACTAGGCGTACCTACGACCTGTACGCACCTGTGGTTATGTGTTGAGATGTGTATTAACGAAATCCAAAGACTGGAGTGGATCCGACGACATCGAATTTTTCACCTAGAAAAATGTACAGTGCAAAGTAAGGATTTTGGAGCCTTTCCATGGCTCATCTTCCAACTGCCACAGCGGCCCAACTAGGCGTACCTACGACCTGTGCGCACCTGTGGTTATGTGTTGAGATGTGTATTAACGAAATCCAACGACTGGAGTAAATCCGACGACATCGAATTTCTCACCTAAAAAAATGTACAGTGCGTAGTAAGGATTTTGGAGCCTTTCCATGGCTCATCTTCCAACAGCCACAGCGGCCCAACAAGGCGTACCTACGACCTGTGCGCACCTGTGGTTATGTGTTGAGATGTGTATTAACGAAATCCAAAGACTGAAGTGGATCCGACGACATCGAATTTTTCACCTAAAAAAATGTACAGTGCATAGTAAGGATTTTGGAGCCTTTCCGTGGCTCATCTTCCAACTGCCACAGCGGCCCAACTAGGCGTACCTACGACCTGTGCGCACCTGTGGTTATGTGTTGAGATGTGTATTAACGAAATCCAAAGACTGGAGTAAATCCGACGACATCGAATTTCTCACCTAAAAAAATGTACAGTGCATAGTAAGGATTTTGGAGCCTTTCCATGGCTCATCTTCCAACTGCCACAGCGGCCCAACAAGGCGTACCTACGACCTGTGCGCACCTGTGGTTATGTGTTGAGATGTGTATTAACGAAATCCAAAGACTGGAGTGGATCCGACGACATCGAATTTTTCACCTAAAAAAATGTACAGTGTATAGTAAGGATTTTGGAGCCTTTCCATGGCTCAGCTTCCAACTGCCACAGCGGCCAACTAGGCGTACCTATGACCTGTGCGCACCTGTGGTTATGTGTTGAGATGTGTATTAACGAAATCCAAAGACTGGAGTAAATCCGACGACATCGAATTTCTCACCTAAAAAAATGTACAGTGCATAGTAAGGATTTTGGAGCCTTTCCATGGCTCATCTTCCAACTGCCACAGCGGCCCAACAAGGCGTACCTACGACCTGTGCGCACCTGTGGTTATGTGTTGAGATGTGTATTAACGAAATCCAAAGACTGGAGTGGATCCGACGATATCGAATTTTTCACCTAAAAAAATGTACAGTGTATAGTAAGGATTTTGGAGCCTTTCCATGGCTCATCTTCCAACTGTCACAGCGGCCCAACTAGGCGTACCTACGACCTGTGCGCACCTGTGGTTATGTGTTGAGATGTGTATTAACGAAATCCAAAGACTGGAGTGGATCCGACGACATCGAATTTTTTACCTAAAAAAATGTACAGTGTATAGTAAGGATTTTGGAGCCTTTCCATGGCTCATCTTCCAACTGCCACAGCGGCCAACTAGGCGAACCTATGACCTGTGCGCACCTGTGGTTATGTGTTGAGATGTGTATTAACGAAATCCAAAGACTGGAGTGGATCCGACGACATTGAATTTTACACCTAAAAAAATGTACAGTGCATAGTAAGGATTTTGGAGCCTTTCCATGGCTCATCTTCCAACTGCCACAGCGGCCCAACAAGGCGTACCTACGACCTGTGCGCACCTGTGGTTATGTGTTGAGATGTGTATTAACGAAATCCAAAGACTGGAGTGGATCCGACGATATCGAATTTTTCACCTAAAAAAATGTACAGTGTATAGTAAGGATTTTGGAGCCTTTCCATGGCTCATCTTCCAACTGCCACAGCGGCCCAACAAGGCGTACCTACGACCTGTGCGCACCTGTGGTTATGTGTTGAGATGTGTATTAACGAAATCCAAAGACTGGAGTGGATCCGACGACATTGAATTTTACACCTAAAAAAATGTACAGTGCATAGTAAGGATTTTGGAGCCTTTCCATGGCTCATCTTCCAACTGCCACAGCGGCCCAACAAGGCGTACCTACGACCTGTGCGCACCTGTGGTTATGTGTTGAGATGTGTATTAACGAAATCCAAAGACTGGAGTGGATCCGACGATATCGAATTTTTCACCTAAAAAAATGTACAGTGTATAGTAAGGATTTTGGAGCCTTTCCATGGCTCATCTTCCAACTGCCACAGCGGCCCAACAAGGCGTACCTACGACCTGTGCGCACCTGTGGTTATGTGTTGAGATGTGTATTAACGAAATCCAAAGACTGGAGTGGATCCGACGACATCGAATTTTTCACCTAAAAAAATGTACAGTGTATAGTAAGGATTTTGGAGCCTTTCCATGGCTCATCTTCCAACTGTCACAGCGGCCCAACTAGGCGTACCTACGACCTGTGCGCACATGTGGTTATGTGTTGAGATGTGTATTAACGAAATCCAAAGACTGGAGTGAATCCGACGACATCGAATTTTTCACCTAAAAAAATGTACAGTGTATAGTAAGGATTTTGGAGCCTTTCCATGGCTCAGCTTCCAACTGCCACAGCGGCCAACTAGGCGTACCTATGACCTGTGCGCACCTGTGGTTATGTGTTGAGATGTGTATTAACGAAATCCAAAGACTGGAGTAAATCCGACGACATCGAATTTCTCACCTAAAAAAATGTACAGTGCATAGTAAGGATTTTGGAGCCTTTCCATGGCTCATCTTCCAACTGCCACAGCGGCCCAACTAGGCGTACCTACGACCTGTGCGCACCTGTGGTTATGTGTTGAGATGTGTATTAACGAAATCCAAAGACTGGAGTGGATCCGACGACATCGAATTTTTCACCTAAAAAAATGTACAGTGCATAGTAAGGATTTTGGAGCCTTTCCATGGCTCATCTTCCAACTGCCACAGCGGCCCAACTAGGCGTACCTACGACCTGTACGCACCTGTGGTTATGTGTTGAGATGTGTATTAACGAAATCCAAAGACTGGAGTGGATCCGACGACATCGAATTTTTCACCTAGAAAAATGTACAGTGCAAAGTAAGGATTTTGGAGCCTTTCCATGGCTCATCTTCCAACTGCCACAGCGGCCCAACTAGGCGTACCTACGACCTGTGCGCACCTGTGGTTATGTGTTGAGATGTGTATTAACGAAATCCAAAGACTGGAGTGGATCCGACGACATCGAATTTTTCACCTAAAAAAATGTACAGTGTATAGTAAGGATTTTGGAGCCTTTCCATGGCTCATCTTCCAACTGCCATAGCGGCCCAACTAGGCGTACCTACGACCTGTGCGCACCTGTGGTTATGTGTTGAGATGTGTATTAACGAAATCCAAAGACTGAAGTGGATCCGACGACATCGAATTTTTCACCTAAAAAAATGTACAGTGCATAGTAAGGATTTTGGAGCCTTTCCATGGCTCATCTTCCAACTGCCACAGCGGCCCAACTAGGCGTACCTACGACCTGTGCGCACCTGTGGTTATGTGTTGAGATGTGTATTAACGAAATCCAAAGACTGGAGTAAATCCGACGACATCGAATTTCTCACCTAAAAAAATGTACAGTGCATAGTAAGGATTTTGGAGCCTTTCCATGGCTCATCTTCCAACTGCCACAGCGGCCCAACAAGGCGTACCTACGACCTGTGCGCACCTGTGGTTATGTGTTGAGATGTGTATTAACGAAATCCAAAGACTGGAGTGGATCCGACGACATCGAATTTTTCACCTAAAAAAATGTACAGTGTATAGTAAGGATTTTGGAGCCTTTCCATGGCTCAGCTTCCAACTGCCACAGCGGCCAACTAGGCGTACCTACGACCTGTGCGCACCTGTGGTTATGTGTTGAGATGTGTATTAACGAAATCCAAAGACTGGAGTGGATCCGACGATATCGAATTTTTCACCTAAAAAAATGTACAGTGTATAGTAAGGATTTTGGAGCCTTTCCATGGCTCATCTTCCAACTGTCACAGCGGCCCAACTAGGCGTACCTACGACCTGTGCGCACCTGTGGTTATGTGTTGAGATGTGTATTAACGAAATCCAAAGACTGGAGTGGATCCGACGACATCGAATTTTTTACCTAAAAAAATGTACAGTGTATAGTAAGGATTTTGGAGCCTTTCCATGGCTCATCTTCCAACTGCCACAGCGGCCAACTAGGCGAACCTATGACCTGTGCGCACCTGTGGTTATGTGTTGAGATGTGTATTAACGAAATCCAAAGACTGGAGTGGATCCGACGACATTGAATTTTACACCTAAAAAAATGTACAGTGCATAGTAAGGATTTTGGAGCCTTTCCATGGCTCATCTTCCAACTGCCACAGCGGCCCAACAAGGCGTACCTACGACCTGTGCGCACCTGTGGTTATGTGTTGAGATGTGTATTAACGAAATCCAAAGACTGAAGTGGATCCAACGACATTGAATTTTTCACCTAAAAAAATGTACAGTGTATAGTAAGGATTTTGGAGCCTTTCCATGGCTCATCTTCCAACTGCCACAGCGGCCCAACTAGGCGTACCTACGACCTGTGCGCACCTGTGATTATGTGTTGAGATGTGTGTTAACGAAATCCAAAGACTGGAGTGGATCCGACGACATCGAATTTTTCACCTAAAAAAATGTACAGTGTATAGTAAGGATTTTGGAGCCTTTCCATGGCTCATCTTCCAACTGCCACAGCGGCCCAACTAGGCGTACCTACGACCTGTGCGCACCTGTGGTTATGTGTTGAGATGTGTATTAACGAAATCCGAAGACTGGAGTGGATCCGACGACATCGAATTTTTCACCTAAAAAAATGTACAGTGCAAAGTAAGGATTTTGGAGCCTTTCCATGGCTCATCTTCCAACTGCCACAGCGGCCCAACTAGGCGTACCTACGACCTGTGCGCACCTGTGGTTATGTGTTGAGATGTGTATTAACGAAATCCAAAGACTGGAGTGGATCCGACGACATCGAATTTTTCACCTAAAAAAATGTACAGTGCAAAGTAAGGATTTTGGAGCCTTTCCATGGCTCATCTTCCAACTGCCACAGCGGCCCAACTAGGCGTACCTACGACCTGTGCGCACCTGTGGTTATGTGTTGAGATGTGGATTAACGAAATCCAAAGACTGGAGTGGATCCGACGACATCGAATTTTTCACCTAAAAAAATGTACAGTGTATAGTAAGGATTTTGGAGCCTTTCCATGGCTCATCTTCCAACTGCCACAGCGGACCAACTAGGCGTACCTACGACCAGTGAGTACCTGTGGTTATGTGTTGAGATGTGTGTTAACGAAATCCAAAGACTGGAGTGGATCCGACGACATCGAATTTTTCACCTAAAAAAATGTACAGTGTATAGTAAGGATTTTGGAGCCTTTCCATGGCTCATCTTCCAACTGCCACAGTGGCCCAACTAGGCGTACCTACGACCTGTGCGCACCTGTGGTTATGTGTTGAGATGTGTATTAACGAAATCCAAAGACTGGAGTGGATCCGACGACATCGAATTTTTCACCTAAAAAAATGTACAGTGCAAAGTAAGGATTTTGGAGCCTTTCCATGGCTCATCTTCCAACTGCCACAGCGGCCCAACTAGGCGTACCTACGACCTGTGCGCACCTGTGGTTATGTGTTGAGATGTGTATTAACGAAATCCAAAGACTGGAGTGGATCCGACGACATCGAATTTTTCACCTAAAAAAATGTACAGTGTATAGTAAGGATTTTGGAGCCTTTCCATGGCTCATCTTCCAACTGCCACAGCGGACCAACTAGGCGTACCTACGACCAGTGAGCACCTGTGGTTATGTGTTGAGATGTGTTTTAACGAAATCCAAAGACTGGAGTGGATCCGACGACATCGAATTTTTCACCTAAAAAAATGTACAGTGTATAGTAAGGATTTTGGAGCCTTTCCATGGCTCATCTTCCAACTGCCATAGCGGCCCAACTAGGCGTACCTACGACCTGTGCGCACCTGTGGTTATGTGTTGAGATGTGTATTAACGGAATCCAAAGACGGAAGTGGATCCGACGACATCGAATTTTTCACCTAAAAAAATGTACAGTGCATAGTAAGGATTTTGGAGCCTTTCCATGGCTCATCTTCCAACTGCCACAGCGGACCAACTAGGCGTACCTACGACCAGTGAGCACCTGTGGTTATGTGTTGAGATGTGTGTTAACGAAATCCAAAGACTGGAGTGGATCCGACGACATCGAATTTTTCACCTAAAAAAATGTACAGTGCAAAGTAAGGATTTTGGAGCCTTTCCATGGCTCATCTTCCAACTGTCACAGCGGCCCAACTAGGCGTACCTACGACCTGTGCGCACCTGTGGTTATGTGTTGAGATGTGTATTAACGAAATCCAAAGACTGCAGTGGATCCGACGACATCGAATTTTTCACCTAAAAAAATGTACAGTGTATAGTAAGGATTTTGGAGCCTTTCCATGGCTCATCTTCCAACTGCCACAGCGGACCAACTAGGCGTACCTACGACCAGTGAGCACCTGTGGTTATGTGTTGAGATGTGTGTTAACGAAATCCAAAGACTGGAGTGGATCCGACGACATCGAATTTTTCACCTAAAAAAATGTACAGTGAGTAAGGATTTTGGAGCCTTTCCATGGCTCATCTTCCAACTGCCACAGCGGCCCAACTAGGCGTACCTACGACCTGTGCGCACCTGTGGTTATGTGTTGAGATGTGTATTAACGAAATCCAAAGACTGAAGTGGATCCGACGACATCGAATTTTTCACCTAAAAAAATGTACAGTGTATAGTAAGGATTTTGGAGCCTTTCCATGGCTCATCTTCCAACTGCCACAGCGGCCCAACTAGGCGTACCTACGACCTGTGCGCACCTGTGGTTATGTGTTGAGATGTGTATTAACGAAATCCAAAGACTGCAGTGGATCCGACGACATCGAATTTTTCACCTAAAAAAATGTACAGTGTATAGTAAGGATTTTGGAGCCTTTCCATGGCTCATCTTCCAACTGCCACAGCGGACCAACTAGGCGTACCTACGACCAGTGAGCACCTGTGGTTATGTGTTGAGATGTGTGTTAACGAAATCCAAAGACTGGAGTGGATCCGACGACATCGAATTTTTCACCTAAAAAAATGTACAGTGCAAAGTAAGGATTTTGGAGCCTTTCCATGGCTCATCTTCCAACTGCCACAGCGGCCCAACTAGGCGTACCTACGACCTGTGCGCACCTGTGGTTATGTGTTGAGATGTGTATTAACGAAATCCAAAGACTGCAGTGGATCCGACGACATCGAATTTTTCACCTAAAAAAATGTACAGTGTATAGTAAGGATTTTGGAGCCTTTCCATGGCTCATCTTCCAACTGCCACAGCGGACCAACTAGGCGTACCTACGACCAGTGAGCACCTGTGGTTATGTGTTGAGATGTGTGTTAACGAAATCCAAAGACTGGAGTGGATCCGACGACATCGAATTTTTCACCTAAAAAAATGTACAGTGAGTAAGGATTTTGGAGCCTTTCCATGGCTCATCTTCCAACTGCCACAGCGGCCCAACTAGGCGTACCTACGACCTGTGCGCACCTGTGGTTATGTGTTGAGATGTGTATTAACGAAATCCAAAGACTGGAGTGGATCCGACGACATCGAATTTTTCACCTAAAAAAATGTACAGTGTATAGTAAGGATTTTGGAGCCTTTCCATGGCTCATCTTCCAACTGCCACAGCGGCCCAACTAGGGGTACCTACGACCTGTGCGCACCTGTGGTTATGTGTTGAGATGTGTATTAACGAAATCCACAGACTGGAGTGGAACCGACGACATCGAATTTTTCACCTAACAAAATGTACAGTGTATAGTAAGGATTTTGGAGCCTTTCCATGGCTCATCTTCCAACTGCCACAGCGGCCCAACTAGGCGTACCTACGACATGTGCGCACCTGTGGTTATGTGTTGAGATGTGTATTAACGAAATCCAAAGACTGGAGTGGATCCGACGACATCGAATTTTTCACCTAAAAAAATGTACAGTGCAAAGTAAGGATTTTGGAGCCTTTCCATGGCTTATCTTCCAACTGCCACAGCGGCCCAACTAGGCGTACCTACGACCTGTGCGCACCTGTGATTATGTGTTGAGATGTGTGTTAACGAAATCCAAAGACTGGAGTGGATCCGACGACATCGAATTTTTCACCTAAAAAAATGTACAGTGTATAGTAAGGATTTTGGAGCCTTTCCATGGCTCATCTTCCAACTGCCACAGCGGCCCAACTAGGCGTACCTACGACCTGTGCGCACCTGTGGTTATGTGTTGAGATGTGTATTAACGAAATCCAAAGACTGGAGTGGAACCGACGACATCGAATTTTTCACCTAACAAAATGTACAGTGTATAGTAAGGATTTTGGAGCCTTTCCATGGCTCATCTTCCAACTGCCACAGCGGCCCAACTAGGCGTACCTACGCCCTGTGCGCACCTGTGGTTATGTGTTGAGATGTGTATTAACGAAATCCAAAGACTGGAGTGGATCTGACGACATCGAATTTTTCACCTAACAAAATGTACAGTGTATAGTAAGGATTTTGGAGCCTTTCCATGGCTCATTTTCCAACTGCCACAGCGGCCCAACTAGGCGTACCTACGTTCTGTGCGCACCTGTGGTTATGTGTTGAGATGTGTATTAACGAAATCCAAAGACTGGAGTGAATCCGACGACATCGAATTTTTCACCTAAAAAAATGTACAGTGTATAGTAAGGATTTTGGAGCCTTTCCATGGCTCATCTTCCAACTGCCACAGCGGCCCAACTAGGCGTACCTACGACATGTGCGCACCTGTGGTTATGTGTTGAGATGTGTATTAACGAAATCCAAAGACTGGAGTGGATCCGACGACATCGAATTTTTCACCTAAAAAAATGTACAGTGCAAAGTAAGGATTTTGGAGCCTTTCCATGGCTCATCTTCCAACTGCCACAGCGGCCCAACTAGGCGTACCTACGACCTGTGCGCACCTGTGGTTATGTGTTGAGATGTGTTTTAACGAAATCCAAAGACTGGAGTGGATCCGACGACATCGAATTTTTCACCTAAAAAAATGTACAGTGTATAGTAAGGATTTTGGAGCCTTTCCATGGCTCATCTTCCAACTGCCATAGCGGCCCAACTAGGCGTACCTACGACCTGTGCGCACCTGTGGTTATGTGTTGAGATGTGTATTAACGGAATCCAAAGACTGAAGTGGATCCGACGACATCGAATTTTTCACCTAAAAAAATGTACAGTGCATAGTAAGGATTTTGGAGCCTTTCCATGGCTCATCTTCCAACTGCCACAGCGGCCCAACTAGACGTACCTACGACCTGGGCGCACCTGTGGTTATGTGTTGAGATGTGTATTAACGAAATCCAAAGACTGGAGTGGATCCGACGACATCGAATTTTTCACCTAAAAAAATGTACAGTGTATAGTAAGGATTTTGGAGCCTTTCCATGGCTCATCTTCCAACTGCCATAGCGGCCCAACTAGGCGTACCTACGACCAGTGAGCACCTGTGGTTATGTGTTGAGATGTGTGTTAACGAAATCCAAAGACTGGAGTGGATCCGACGACATCGAATTTTTCACCTAAAAAAATGTACAGTGTATAGTAAGGATCTTGGAGCCTTTCCATGGCTCATCTTCCAACTGCCACAGCGGCCCAACTATTCGTACCTACGACCTGTGCGCACCTGTGGTTATGTGTTGAGATGTGTATTAACGAAATCCAAAGACTGGAGTGGATCCGACGACATCGAATTTTTCACCTAAAAAAATGTACAGTGTATAGTAAGGATTTTGGAGCCTTTCCATGGCTCATCTTCCAACTGCCATAGCGGCCCAACTAGGCGTACCTACGACCTGTGCGCACCTGTGGTTATGTGTTGAGATGTGTATTAACGAAATCCAAAGACTGGAGTGGATCCGACGACATCGAATTTTTCACCTAAAAAAATGTACAGTGTATAGTAAGGATTTTGGAGCCTTTCCATGGCTCATCTTCCAACTGCCACAGCGGCCCAACTAGGCGTACCTACGACATTTGCGCACCTGTGGTTATGTGTTTAGATGTGTATTAACGAAATCCAAAGACTGGAGTGGATCCGACGACATCGAATTTTTCACCTAAAAAAATGTACAGTGAGTAAGGATTTTGGAGCCTTTCCATGGCTCATCTTCCAACTGCCACAGCGGCCCAACTAGGCGTACCTACGACCTGTGCGCACCTGTGGTTATGTGTTGAGATGTGTATTAACGAAATCCAAAGACTGGAGTGGATCCGAGGACATCGAATTTTTCACCTAAAAACATGTACAGTGTATAGTAAGGATTTTGGAGCCTTTCCATGGCTCATCTTCCAACTGCCACAGCGGCCCAACTAGGCGTACCTACGCCCTGTGCGCACCTGTGGTTATGTGTTGAGATGTGTATTAACGAAATCCAAAGACTGGAGTGAATCCGACGACATCGAATTTTTCACCTAAAAAAATGTACAGTGTATAGTAAGGATTTTGGAGCCTTTCCATGGCTCATCTTCCAACTGCCACAGCGGCCCAACTAGGCGTACCTACGACCTGTGCACACCTGTGATTATGTGTTGAGATGTGTGTTAACGAAATCCAAAGACTGGAGTGGATCCGACGACATCGAATTTTTCACCTAAAAAAATGTACAGTGTATAGTAAGGATTTTGGAGCCTTTCCATGGCTCATTTTCCAACTGCCACAGCGGCCCAACTAGGCGTACCTACGCCCTGTGAGCACCTGTGGTTATGTGTTGAGATGTGTATTAACGAAATCCAAAGACTGGAGTGAATCCGACGACATCGAATTTTTCACCTAAAAAAATGTACAGTGTATAGTAAGGATTTTGGAGCCTTTCCATGGCTCATCTTCCAACTGCCACAGCGGCCCAACTAGGCGTACCTACGCCCTGTGCGCACCTGTGGTTATGTGTTGAGATGTGTATTAACGAAATCCAAAGACTGGAGTGGATCCGACGACATCGAATTTTTCATCTAAAAAAATGTACAGTGTATAGTAAGGATTTTGGAGCCTTTCCATGGCTCATCTTCCAACTGCCACAGCGGCCCAACTAGGCGTACCTACGACCTGTGCGCACCTGTGGTTATGTGTTGAGATGTGTATTAACGAAATCCAAAGACTGGAGTGGATCCGACGACATCGAATTTTTCACCTAAAAAAATGTACAGTGTATAGTAAGGATTTTGGAGCCTTTCCATGGCTCATCTTCCAACTGCCACAGCGGCCCAACTAGGCGTACCTACGACCTGTGCGCACCTGTGGTTATGTGTTGAGATGTGTATTAACGAAATCCAAAGACTGAAGTGGATCCGACGACATCGAATTTTTCACCTAAAAAAATGTACAGTGCATAGTAAGGATTTTGGAGCCTTTCCATGGCTCATCTTCCAACTGCCACAGCGGCCCAACTAGGCGTACCTACGACCTGTGCGCACCTGTGGTTATGTGTTGAGATGTGTATTAACGAAATCCAAAGACTGGAGTGGATCCGACGACATCGAATTTTTCACCTAAAAAAATGTACAGTGTATAGTAAGGATTTTGGAGCCTTTCCATGGCTCATCTTCCAACTGCCACAGCGGCCCAACTAGGCGTACCTACGACCTGTGCGCACCTGTGGTTATGTGCTGAGATGTGTATTAACGAAATCCAAAGACTGGAGTGGATCCGACGACATCGAATTTTTCACCTAAAAATATGTACAGTGTATAGTAAGGATTTTGGAGCCTTTCCATGGCTCATCTTCCAACTGCCACAGCGGTCCAACTAGGCGTACCTACGACCTGTGCGCACCTGTGGTTATGTGTTGAGATGTGTATTAACGAAATCCAAAGACGGGAGTGGATCCGACGACATCGAATTTTTCACCTAAAAAAATGTACAGTGTATAGTAAGCATTTTGGAGCCTTTCCATGGCTCATCTTCCAACTGCCACAGCGGTCCAACTAGGCGTACCTACGACCTGTGCGCACCTGTGGTTATGTGTTGAGATGTGTATTAACGAAATCCAAAGACTGGAGTGGATCCGACGACATCGAATTTTTCACCTAAAAAAATGTACAGTGCATAGTAAGGATTTTGGAGCCTTTCCATGGCTCATCTTCCAACTGCCACAGCGGCCCAACAAGGCGTACCTACGACCTGTGCGCATTTTCACCTAAAAAAATGTACAGTGTATAGTAAGGATTTTGGAGCCTTTCCATGGCTCATCTTCCAACTGCCACAGCGGCCCAACTAGGCGTACCTACGCCCTGTGCGCACCTGTGGTTATGTGTTGAGATGTGTATTAACGAAATCCAAAGACTGGAGTGGATCCGACTTCCAACTGCCACAGCGGCCCAACTAGGCGTACCTACGACCTGTGCGCACCTGTGGTTATGTGTTGAGATGTGTATTAACGAAATCCAAAGACTGGAGTGAATCCGACGACATCGAATTTTTCACCTAAAAAAATGTACAGTGTATAGTAAGGATTTTGGAGCCTTTCCATGGCTCATCTTCCAACTGCCACAGCGGCCCAACTAGGCGTACCTACGACCTGTGCGCACCTGTGATTATGTGTTGAGATGTGTGTTAACGAAATCCAAAGACTGGAGTGGATCCGACGACATCGAATTTTTCACCTAAAAAAATGTACAGTGTATAGTAAGGATTTTGGAGCCTTTCCATGGCTCATCTTCCAACTGCCACAGCGGTCCAACTAGGCGTACCTACGACCTGTGCGCACCTGTGGTTATGTGTTGAGATGTGTATTAACGAAATCCAAAGACGGGAGTGGATCCGACGACATCGAATTTTTCACCTAAAAAAATGTACAGTGCATAGTAAGGATTTTGGAGCCTTTCCATGGCTCATCTTCCAAATGCCACAGCGGCCCAACTAGGCGTACCTACGACCTGTGCGCACCTGTGGTTATGTGTTGAGATGTGTATTAACGAAATCCAAAGACTGGAGTGGATCCGACGACATCGAATTTTTCACCTAAAAAAATGTACAGTGCATAGTAAGGATTTTGGAGCCTTTCCATGGCTCATCTTCCAACTGCCACAGCGGCCCAACAAGGCGTACCTACGACCTGTGCGCATTTTCACCTAAAAAAATGTACAGTGTATAGTAAGGATTTTGGAGCCTTTCCATGGCTCATCTTCCAACTGCCACAGCGGCCCAACTAGGCGTACCTACGCCCTGTGCGCACCTGTGGTTATGTGTTGAGATGTGTATTAACGAAATCCAAAGACTGGAGTGGATCCGACTTCCAACTGCCACAGCGGCCCAACTAGGCGTACCTACGACCTGTGCGCACCTGTGGTTATGTGTTGAGATGTGTATTAACGAAATCCAAAGACTGGAGTGGATCCGACGACATCGAATTTTTCACCTAAAAAAATGTACAGTGTATAGTAAGGATTTTGGAGCCTTTCCATGGCTCATCTTCCAACTGCCACAGCGGCCCAACTAGGCGTACCTACGACCTGTGCGCACCTGTGGTTATGTGTTGAGATGTGTATTAATGAAATCCAAAGACTGAAGTGGATCCGACGACATCGAATTTTTCACCTAAAAAAATGTACAGTGTATTTTGGAGCCTTTCCATGGCTCATGTTCCAACTGCCACAGCGGCCCAACTAGGCGTACCTACGCCCTGTGCGCACCTGTGGTTATGTGTTGAGATGTGTATTAACGAAATCCAAAGACTGGAGTGAATCCGACGACATCGAATTTTTCACCTAAAAAAATGTACAGTGTATAGTAAGGATTTTGGAGCCTTTCCATGGCTCATCTTCCAACTGCCACAGCGGCCCAACTAGGCGTACCTACGACCTGTGCGCACCTGTGATTATGTGTTGAGATGTGTGTTAACGAAATCCAAAGACTGGAGTGGATCCGACGACATCGAATTTTTCACCTAAAAAAATGTACAGTGTATAGTAAGGATTTTGGAGCCTTTCCATGGCTCATTTTCCAACTGCCACAGCGGCCAAACTAGGCGTACCTACGACCTGTGCGCACCTGTGGTTATGTGTTGAGATGTGTATTAACGAAATCCAAAGACTGGAGTGGATCCGACGACATCGAATTTTTCACCTAAAAAAATGTACAGTGCATAGTAAGGATTTTGGAGCCTTTCCATGGCTCATCTTCCAACTGCCACGGCGGCCCAACTAGGCGTACCTACGACCTGTGCGCACCCGTGGTTATGTGTTGAGATGTGTATTAACGAAATCCAAAGACTGGAGTGGATCCGACGACATCGAATTTTTCACCAAAAAAAATGTACAGTGCATAGTAAGGATTTTGGAGCCTTTCCATGGCTCATCTTCCAACTGCCACAGCGGCCCAACTAGGCGTACCTACGACCTGTGCGCACCTGTGGTTATGTGTTGAGATTTGTATTAACGAAATCCAAAGACTGGAGTGGATCCGACGACATCGAATTTTTCACCTAAAAAAATGTACAGTGTATAGTAAGGATTTTGGAGCCTTTCCATGGCTCATCTTCCAACTGCCACAGCGGCCCAACTAGGCGTACCTACGACCTGTGCGCACCTGTGGTTATGTAAGGATTTTGGAGCCTTTCCATGGCTCATCTTCCAACTGCCACAGCGGCCCAACTAGGCGTACCTACGACCTGTGAGCACCTGTGGTTATGTGTTGAGATGTGTATTAACGAAATCCAAAGACTGGAGTGGATCCGACGACATCGAATTTTTCACCTAAAAAAATGTACAGTGTATAGTAAGGATTTTGGAGCCTTTCCATGGCTCATCTTCCAACTGCCACAGCGGCCCAACTAGGCGTACCTACGACCTGTGCGCACCTGTGGTTATGTAAGGATTTTGGAGCCTTTCCATGGCTCATCTTCCAACTGCCACAGCGGCCCAACTAGGCGTACCTACGACCTGTGAGCACCTGTGGTTCAGTGTTGAGATGTGTGTTAACGAAATTAAGAGACTGGAGTGGATCCGACGACATCGAATTTTTCACCTAAAAAAATGTACAGTGTATAGTAAGGATTTTGGAGCCTTTCCATGGCTCATCTTCCAACTGCCACGGCGGCCCAACTAGGCGTACCTACGACCTGTGCGCACCTGTGGTTATGTGTTGAGATGTGTGTTAACGAAATTAAAAGACTGGAGTTGATCCGACGACATCGAATTTTTCACCTAAAAAAATGTACTGTGTATAGTAAGGATTTTGGAGCCTTTCCATGGCTCATCTTCCAACTGCCACAGCGAGCCAACTAGGCGTACCTACGACCTGTGCGCACCTGTGGTTATGTGTTGAGATGTGTATTAACGAAATCCAAAGACTGGAGTGGATCCGACGACATCAAATTTTTCACCTAAAAAAATGTACAGTGTATAGTAAGGATTTTGGAGCCTTTCCATGGCTCATCTTCCAACTGCCACAGCGGCCCAACTAGGCGTACCTACGACCTGTGCGCACCTGTGGTTATGTGTTGAGATGTGTATTAACGAAATCCAAAGACTGGAGTGGATCCGACGACATCGAATTTTTCACCTAAAAAAATGTACAGTGTATAGTAAGGATTTTGGAGCCTTTCCATGGCTCATCTTCCAACTGCCACAGCGGCCCAACTAGGCGTACCTACGACCTGTGAGCACCTGTGGTTATGTGTTGAGATGTGTATTAACGAAATCCAAAGACTGGAGTTGATCCGACGACATCGAATTTTTCACCTAAAAAAATGTACAGTGTATAGTAAGGATTTTGGAGCCTTTCCATGGCTCATCTTCCAACTGCCACAGCGGCCCAACTAGGCGTACCTACGACCTGTGCGCACCTGTGGTTATGTGTTGAGATGTGTATTAAAGAAAAACAAAGACTGGAGTGGATCCGACGACATCGAATTTTTCACCTAAAAAAATGTACAGTGTATAGTAAGGATTTTGGAGCCTTTCCATGGCTCATCTTCCAACTGCCACAGCGGCCCAACTAGGAGTACCTACGACCTGTGCGCACCTGTGGTTATGTGTTGAGATGTGTATTAACGAAATCCAAAGACTGGAGTGGATCCGACGACATCGAATTTTTCACCTAAAAAAATGTACAGTGTATAGTAAGGATTTTGGAGCCTTTCCATGGCTCATCTTCCAACTGCCACAGCGGCCCAACTAGGAGTACCTACGACCTGTGCGCACCTGTGGTTATGTGTTGAGATGTGTATTAACGAAATCCAAAGACTGGAGTGGATCCGACGACATCGAATTTTTCACCTAAAAAAATGTACAGTGTATAGTAAGGATTTTGGAGCCTTTCCATGGCTCATCTTCCAACTGCCACAGCGGCCCAACTAGGCGCACCTACGACCTGTGCGCACCTGTGGTTATGTGTTGAGATGTGTATTAACGAAATCCAAAGACTGGAGTGGATCCGACGACATCGAATTTTTCACCTAAAAAAATGTACAGTGTATAGTAAGGATTTTGGAGCCTTTCCATGGCTCATCTTCCAATTGCCACAGCGGCCCAACTAGGCGTACCTACGACCTGTGAGCAGCTGTGGTTATGTGTTGAGATGTGTGTTAACGAAATCCAAAGACTGGAGTGGATCCGACGACATCGAATTTTTCACCTAAAAAAATGTACAGTGTATAGTAAGGATTTTGGAGCCTTTCCATGGCTCATCTTCCAACTGCCACAGCGGCCCAACTAGGAGTACCTACGACCTGTGCGCACCTGTGGTTATGTGTTGAGATGTGTATTAACGAAATCCAAAGACTGGAGTGGATCCGACGACATCGAATTTTTCACCTAAAAAAATGTACAGTGTATAGTAAGGATTTTGGAGCCTTTCCATGGCTCATCTTCCAACTGCCACAGCGGCCCAACTAGGCGTACCTACGACCTGTGAGCACCTGTGGTTATGTGTTGAGATGTGTGTTAACGAAATCCAAAGACTGGAGTGGATCCGACGACATCGAATTTTTCACCTAAAAAAATGTACAGTGTATAGTAAGGATTTTGGAGCCTTTCCATGGCTCATCTTCCAACTGCCACAGCGGCCCAACTAGGAGTACCTACGACCTGTGCGCACCTGTGGTTATGTGTTGAGATGTGTATTAACGAAATCCAAAGACTGGAGTGGATCCGACGACATCGAATTTTTCACCTAAAAAAATGTACAGTGTATAGTAAGGATTTTGGAGCCTTTCCATGGCTCATCTTCCAACTGCCACAGCGGCCCAACTAGGCGTACCTACGACCTGTGAGCACCTGTGGTTATGTGTTGAGATGTGTGTTAACGAAATCCAAAGACTGGAGTGGATCCGACGACATCGAATTTTTCACCTAAAAAAATGTACAGTGTATAGTAAGGATTTTGGAGCCTTTCCATGGCTCATCTTCCAACTGCCACAGCGGCCCAACTAGGAGTACCTACGACATGTGCGCACCTGTGGTTATGTGTTGAGATGTGTATTAACGAAATCCAAAGACTGGAGTGGATCCGACGACATCGAATTTTTCACCTAAAAAAATGTACAGTGTATAGTAAGGATTTTGGAGCCTTTCCATGGCTCATCTTCCAACTGCCACAGCGGCCCAACTAGGCGTACCTACGACCTGTGAGCACCTGTGGTTATGTGTTGAGATGTGTGTTAACGAAATCCAAAGACTGGAGTGGATCCGACGACATCGAATTTTTCACCTAAAAAAATGTACAGTGTATAGTAAGGATTTTGGAGCCTTTCCATGGCTCATCTTCCAACTGCCACAGCGGCCCAACTAGGAGTACCTACGACCTGTGCGCACCTGTGGTTATGTGTTGAGATGTGTATTAACGAAATCCAAAGACTGGAGTGGATCCGACGACATCGAATTTTTCACCTAAAAAAATGTACAGTGTATAGTAAGGATTTTGGAGCCTTTCCATGGCTCATCTTCCAACTGCCACAGCGGCCCAACTAGGCGTACCTACGACCTGTGAGCACCTGTGGTTATGTGTTGAGATGTGTGTTAACGAAATCCAAAGACTGGAGTGGATCCGACGACATCGAATTTTTCACCTAAAAAAATGTACAGTGTATAGTAAGGATTTTGGAGCCTTTCCATGGCTCATCTTCCAACTGCCACAGCGGCCCAACTAGGAGTACCTACGACCTGTGCGCACCTGTGGTTATGTGTTGAGATGTGTATTAACGAAATCCAAAGACTGGAGTGGATCCGACGACATCGAATTTTTCACCTAAAAAAATGTACAGTGTATAGTAAGGATTTTGGAGCCTTTCCATGGCTCATCTTCCAACTGCCACAGCGGCCCAACTAGGCGTACCTACGACCTGTGAGCACCTGTGGTTATGTGTTGAGATGTGTATTAACGAAATCCAAAGACTGGAGTGGATCCAACGACATCGAATTTTTCACCTAAAAAAATGTACAGTGTATAGTAAGGATTTTGGAGCCTTTCCATGGCTCATCTTCCAACTGCCACAGCGGCCCAACTAGGCGTACCTACGACCTGTGCGCACCTGTGGTTATGTGTTGAGATGTGAATTAACGAAATCCAAAGACTGGAGTGGATCCGACGACATCGAATTTTTCACCTAAAAAAATGTACAGTACAGGATTTTGGAGCCTTTCCATGGCTCATCTTCCAACTGCCACAGCGGCCCAACTAGGCGTACCTACGACCTGTGCGCACCTGTGGTTATGTGTTGAGATGTGTATTAACGAAATCCAAAGACTGGAGTGGATCCGACGACATCGAATTTTTCACCTAAAAAAATGTACAGTGTATAGTAAGGATTTTGGAGCCTTTCCATGGCTCATCTTCCAACTGCCACAGCGGCCCAACTAGGCGTACCTACGACCTGTGAGCACCTGTGGTTATGTGTTGAGATGTGTATTAACGAAATCCAAAGACTGGAGTTGATCCGACGACATCGAATTTTTCACCTAAAAAAATGTACAGTGTATAGTAAGGATTTTGGAGCCTTTCCATGGCTCATCTTCCAACTGCCACAGCGGCCCAACTAGGCGTACCAACGACCTGTGCGCACCTGTGGTTATGTGTTGAGATGTGTATTAAAGAAAAACAAAGACTGGAGTGGATCCGACGACATCGAATTTTTCACCTAAAAAAATGTACAGTGTATAGTAAGGATTTTGGAGCCTTTCCATGGCTCATCTTCCAACTGCCACAGCGGCCCAACTAGGCGTACCTACGACCTGTGCGCACCTGTGGTTATGTGTTGAGATGTGTATTAAAGAAAAACAAAGACTGGAGTGGATCCGACGACATCGAATTTTTCACCTAAAAAAATGTACAGTGTATAGTAAGGATTTTGGAGCCTTTCCATGGCTCATCTTCCAACTGCCACAGCGGCCCAACTAGGCGTACCTACGACCTGTGCGCACCTGTGGTTATGTGTTGAGATGTGTATTAACGAAATCCAAAGACTGGAGTTGATCCGACGACATCGAATTTTTCACCTAAAAAAATGTACAGTGTATAGTAAGGATTTTGGAGCCTTTCCATGGCTCATCTTCCAACTGCCACAGCGGCCCAACTAGGCGTACCTACGACCTGTGAGCACCTGTGGTTATGTGTTGAGATGTGTATTAACGAAATCCAAAGACTGGAGTTGATCCGACGACATCGAATTTTTCACCTAAAAAAATGTACAGTGTATAGTAAGGATTTTGGAGCCTTTCCATGGCTCATCTTCCAACTGCCACAGCGGCCCAACTAGGCGTACCTACGACCTGTGCGCACCTGTGGTTATGTGTTGAGATGTGTATTAAAGAAAAACAAAGACTGGAGTGGATCCGACGACATCGAATTTTTCACCTAAAAAAATGTACAGTGTATAGTAAGGATTTTGGAGCCTTTCCATGGCTCATCTTCCAACTGCCACAGCGGCCCAACTAGGCGTACCTACGACCTGTGAGCACCTGTGGTTATGTGTTGAGATGTGTGTTAACGAAATTAAAAGACTGGAGTGGATCCAACGACATCGAATTTTTCACCTAAAAAAATGTACAGTGTATAGTAAGGATTTTGGAGCCTTTCCATGGCTCATCTTCCAACTGCCACAGCGGCCCAACTAGGCGTACCCACGACCTGTGCGCACCTGTGGTTATGTGTTGAGATGTGTATTAACGAAATCCAAAGACTGGAGTGGATCCGACGACATCGAATTTTTCACCTAAAAAAATGTACAGTGTATAGTAAGGATTTTGGAGCCTTTCCATGGCTCATCTTCCAACTGCCACAGCGGCCCAACTAGGCGTACCTACGACCTGTGAGCACCTGTGGTTATGTGTTGAGATGTGTGTTAACGAAATCCAAAGACTGGAGTGGATCCGACGACATCGAATTTTTCACCTAAAAAAATGTACAGTGTATAGTAAGGATTTTGGAGCCTTTCCATGGCTCATCTTCCAACTGCCACAGCGGCCCAACTAGGCGTACCTACGACCTGTGAGCACCTGTGGTTATGTGTTGAGATGTGTATTAACGAAATCCAAAGACTGGAGTTGATCCGACGACATCGAATTTTTCACCTAAAAAAATGTACAGTGTATAGTAAGGATTTTGGAGCCTTTCCATGGCTCATCTTCCAACTGCCACAGCGGCCCAACTAGGCGTACCTACGACCTGTGCGCACCTGTGGTTATGTGTTGAGATGTGTATTAAAGAAAAACAAAGACTGGAGTGGATCCGACGACATCGAATTTTTCACCTAAAAAAATGTACAGTGTATAGTAAGGATTTTGGAGCCTTTCCATGGCTCATCTTCCAACTGCCACAGCGGCCCAACTAGGCGTACCTACGACCTGTGAGCACCTGTGGTTATGTGTTGAGATGTGTGTTAACGAAATTAAAAGACTGGAGTGGATCCAACGACATCGAATTTTTCACCTAAAAAAATGTACAGTGTATAGTAAGGATTTTGGAGCCTTTCCATGGCTCATCTTCCAACTGCCACAGCGGCCCAACTAGGCGTACCCACGACCTGTGCGCACCTGTGGTTATGTGTTGAGATGTGTATTAACGAAATCCAAAGACTGGAGTGGATCCGACGACATCGAATTTTTCACCTAAAAAAATGTACAGTGTATAGTAAGGATTTTGGAGCCTTTCCATGGCTCATCTTCCAACTGCCACAGCGGCCCAACTAGGCGTACCTACGACCTGTGAGCACCTGTGGTTATGTGTTGAGATGTGTGTTAACGAAATCCAAAGACTGGAGTGGATCCGACGACATCGAATTTTTCACCTAAAAAAATGTACAGTGTATAGTAAGGATTTTGGAGCCTTTCCATGGCTCATCTTCCAACTGCCACAGCGGCCCAACTAGGCGTACCTACGACCTGTGAGCACCTGTGGTTATGTGTTGAGATGTGTATTAACGAAATCCAAAGACTGGAGTGGATCCGACGACATCGAATTTTTCACCTAAAAAAATGTACAGTGTATAGTAAGGATTTTGGAGCCTTTCCATGGCTCATCTTCCAACTGCCACAGCGGCCCAACTAGGCGTACCTACGACCTGTGAGCACCTGTGGTTATGTGTTGAGATGTGTGTTAACGAAATCCAAAGACTGGAGTGGATCCGACGACATCGAATTTTTCACCTAAAAAAATGTACAGTGTATAGTAAGGATTTTGGAGCCTTTCCATGGCTCATCTTCCAACTGCCACAGCGGCCCAACTAGGAGTACCTACGACCTGTGCGCACCTGTGGTTATGTGTTGAGATGTGTATTAACGAAATCCAAAGACTGGAGTGGATCCGACGACATCGAATTTTTCACCTAAAAAAATGTACAGTGTATAGTAAGGATTTTGGAGCCTTTCCATGGCTCATCTTCCAACTGCCACAGCGGCCCAACTAGGCGTACCTACGACCTGTGAGCACCTGTGGTTATGTGTTGAGATGTGTATTAACGAAATCCAAAGACTGGAGTGGATCCAACGACATCGAATTTTTCACCTAAAAAAATGTACAGTGTATAGTAAGGATTTTGGAGCCTTTCCATGGCTCATCTTCCAACTGCCACAGCGGCCCAACTAGGCGTACCTACGACCTGTGCGCACCTGTGGTTATGTGTTGAGATGTGAATTAACGAAATCCAAAGACTGGAGTGGATCCGACGACATCGAATTTTTCACCTAAAAAAATGTACAGTACAGGATTTTGGAGCCTTTCCATGGCTCATCTTCCAACTGCCACAGCGGCCCAACTAGGCGTACCTACGACCTGTGCGCACCTGTGGTTATGTGTTGAGATGTGTATTAACGAAATCCAAAGACTGGAGTGGATCCGACGACATCGAATTTTTCACCTAAAAAAATGTACAGTGTATAGTAAGGATTTTGGAGCCTTTCCATGGCTCATCTTCCAACTGCCACAGCGGCCCAACTAGGCGTACCTACGACCTGTGAGCACCTGTGGTTATGTGTTGAGATGTGTATTAACGAAATCCAAAGACTGGAGTTGATCCGACGACATCGAATTTTTCACCTAAAAAAATGTACAGTGTATAGTAAGGATTTTGGAGCCTTTCCATGGCTCATCTTCCAACTGCCACAGCGGCCCAACTAGGCGTACCTACGACCTGTGCGCACCTGTGGTTATGTGTTGAGATGTGTATTAAAGAAAAACAAAGACTGGAGTGGATCCGACGACATCGAATTTTTCACCTAAAAAAATGTACAGTGTATAGTAAGGATTTTGGAGCCTTTCCATGGCTCATCTTCCAACTGCCACAGCGGCCCAACTAGGCGTACTTACGACCTGTGAGCACCTGTGGTTATGTGTTGAGATGTGTATTAACGAAATCCAAAGACTGGAGTTGATCCGACGACATCGAATTTTTCACCTAAAAAAATGTACAGTGTATAGTAAGGATTTTGGAGCCTTTCCATGGCTCATCTTCCAACTGCCACAGCGGCCCAACTAGGCGTACCTACGACCTGTGAGCACCTGTGGTTATGTGTTGAGATGTGTATTAACGAAATCCAAAGACTGGAGTTGATCCGACGACATCGAATTTTTCACCTAAAAAAATGTACAGTGTATAGTAAGGATTTTGGAGCCTTTCCATGGCTCATCTTCCAACTGCCACAGCGGCCCAACTAGGCGTACCTACGACCTGTGCGCACCTGTGGTTATGTGTTGAGATGTGTATTAAAGAAAAACAAAGACTGGAGTGGATCCGACGACATCGAATTTTTCACCTAAAAAAATGTACAGTGTATAGTAAGGATTTTGGAGCCTTTCCATGGCTCATCTTCCAACTGCCACAGCGGCCCAACTAGGCGTACCTACGACCTGTGAGCACCTGTGGTTATGTGTTGAGATGTGTGTTAACGAAATTAAAAGACTGGAGTGGATCCAACGACATCGAATTTTTCACCTAAAAAAATGTACAGTGTATAGTAAGGATTTTGGAGCCTTTCCATGGCTCATCTTCCAACTGCCACAGCGGCCCAACTAGGCGTACCCACGACCTGTGCGCACCTGTGGTTATGTGTTGAGATGTGTATTAACGAAATCCAAAGACTGGAGTGGATCCGACGACATCGAATTTTTCACCTAAAAAAATGTACAGTGTATAGTAAGGATTTTGGAGCCTTTCCATGGCTCATCTTCCAACTGCCACAGCGGCCCAACTAGGAGTACCTACGACCTGTGCGCACCTGTGGTTATGTGTTGAGATGTGTATTAACGAAATCCAAAGACTGGAGTGGATCCGACGACATCGAATTTTTCACCTAAAAAAATGTACAGTGTATAGTAAGGATTTTGGAGCCTTTCCATGGCTCATCTTCCAACTGCCACAGCGGCCCAGCTAGGCGTACCTACGTATTAACGAAATCCAAAGACTGGAGTGGATCCGACGACATCGAATTTTTCACCTAAAAAAATGTACAGTGTATAGTAAGGATTTTGGAGCCTTTCCATGGCTCATCTTCCAACTGCCACAGCGACCCAACTAGGCGTACCTACGACCTGTGCGCACCTGTGGTTATGTGTTGAGATGTGTATTAACGAAATCCAAAGACTGGAGTGGATCCGACGACATCGAATTTTTCACCTAAAAAAATGTACAGTGTATAGTAAGGATTTTGGAGCCTTTCCATGGCTCATCTTCCAACTGCCACAGCGGCCCAACTAGGAGTACCTACGACCTGTGAGCACCTGTGGTTATGTGATGAGATGTGTGTTAACGAAATCCAAAGACTGGAGTGGATCCGACGACATCGAATTTTTCACCTAAAAAAATGTACAGTGTATAGTAAGGATTTTGGAGCCTTTGCATGGCTCATCTTCCAACTGCCACAGCGGCCCAACTAGGCGTACCTACGACCTGTGAGCACCTGTGGTTATGTGTTGAGATGTGTGTTAACGAAATCCAAAGACTGGAATGGATCCGACGACATCGAACTTTTCACCTAAAAAAATGTGCAGTGTATAGTAAGGATTTTGGAGCCTTTCCATGGCTCATCTTCCAACTGCCACAGCGGCCCAACTAGGCGTACCTACGACCTGTGCGCACCTGTGGTTATGTGTTGAGATGTGTATTAACGAAATCCAAGGACTGGAGTGGATCCGACGACATCGAATTTTTCAACTAAAAAAATGTAATGTGTATAGTAAGGATTTTGGAGCCTTTCCATGGCTCATCTTCCAACTGCCACAGCGGCCCAACTAGGCGTACCTACGACCTGTGCGCACCTGTGGTTATGTGTTGAGATGTGTATTAACGAAATCCAAAGACTGGAGTGGATCCGACGACATCGAACTTTTCACCTAAAAAAATGTACAGTGTATAGTAAGGATTTTGGAGCCTTTCCATGGCTCATCTTCCAACTGCCACAGGGGCCCAACTAGGCGCACCTACGACCTGTGCGCACCTGTGGTTATGTGTTGAGATGTGTATTAACGAAATCCAAAGACTGGAGTGGATCCGACGACATCGAATTTTTCACCTAAAAAAATGTACTGTGTATAGTAAGGATTTTGGAGCCTTTCCATGGCTCATCTTCCAACTGCCACAGCGGCCCAACTAGGCGTACCTACGACCTGTGAGCACCTGTGGTTATGTGTTGAGATGTGTGTTAACGAAATCCAAAGACTGGAGTGGATCCGACGACATCGAATTTTTCACCTAAAAAAATGTACAGTGTATAGTAAGGATTTTGGAGCCTTTCCATGGCTCATCTTCCAACTGCCACAGGGGCCCAACTAGGCGCACCTACGACCTGTGCGCACCTGTGGTTATGTGTTGAGATGTGTATTAACGAAATCCAAAGACTGGAGTGGATCCGACGACATCGAATTTTTCACCTAAAAAAATGTACTGTGTATAGTAAGGATTTTGGAGCCTTTCCATGGCTCATCTTCCAACTGCCACAGCGGCCCAACTAGGCGTACCTACGACCTGTGCGCACCTGTGGTTATGTGTTGAGATGTGTATTAACGAAATCCAAAGACTGGAGTGGATCCGACGACATCGAATTTTTCACCTAAAAAAATGTATAGTGTATAGTAAGGATTTTGGAGCCTTTCCATGGCTCATCTTCCAATTGCCACAGCGGCCCAACTAGGCGTACCTACGACCTGTGCGCACCTGTGGTTATGTGTTGAGATGTGTATTAACGAAATCCAAAGACTGTAGTGGATCCGACTACATCGAATTTTTCACCTAAAAAAATGTACAGTGTATAGTAAGGATTTTGGAGCCTTTCCACGGCTCATCTTCCAACTGCCACAGCGGCCCAACTAGGCGTACCTACGACCTGTGAGCACCTGTGGTTATGTGTTGAGATGTGTGTTAACGAAATCCAAAGACTGGAGTGGATCCGACGACATCGAACTTTTCACCTAAAAAAATGTACAGTGTATAGTAAGGATTTTGGAGCCTTTCCATGGCTCATCTTCCAACTGTCACAGCGGCCCAACTAGGCGTACCTACGACCTGTGCGCACCTGTGGTTATGTGTTGAGATGTGTATTAACGAAATCCAAAGACTGTAGTGGATCCGACGACATCGAATTTTTCACCTAAAAAAATGTACAGTGTATAGTAAGGATTTTGGAGCCTTTGCATGGCTCATCTTCCAACTGCCACAGCGGCTCAACTAGGCGTACCTACGACCTGTGAGCACCTGTGGTTATGTGTTGAGATGTGTGTTAACGAAATCCAAAGACTGGAGTGGATCCGACGACATCGAACTTTACACCTAAAAAAATGTACAGTGTATAGTAAGGATTTTGGAGCCTTTCCATGGCTCATCTTCCAACTGTCACAGCGGCCCAACTAGGCGTACCTACGACCTGTGCGCACCTGTGGTTATGTGTTGAGATGTGTATTAACGAAATCCAAAGACTGTAGTGGATACGACGACATCGAATTTTTCACCTAAAAAAATGTACAGTGTATAGTAAGGATTTTGGAGCCTTTCCATGGCTCATCTTCCAACTGCCACAGCGGCCCAACTAGGCGTACCTACGACCTGGAGTGGATCCGACGACATCGAATTTTTCACCTAAAAAAATGTACAGTGTATAGTAAGGATTTTGGAGCCTTTCCATGGCTCATCTTCTAACTGCCACAGCGGCCCAACTAGGCGTACCTACGACCTGTGCGTACCTGTGGTTATGTGTTGAGATGTGTATTAACGAAATCCAAAGACTCGAGTGGATCCGACGACATCGAATTTTCACCTAAAAAAATGTACAGTGTATAGTAAGGATTTTGAAGCCTTTGCATGGCTCATCTTCCAACTGCCACAGCGGCCCAACTAGGCGTACCTACGACCTGTGAGCACCTGTGGTTATGTGTTGAGATGTGTGTTAACGAAATCCAAGGACTGGAGTGGATCCGACGACATCGAATTTTTCACCTAAAAAAATGTACAGTGTATAGTAAGGATTTTGGAGCCTTTCCATGGCTCATCTTCCAACTGCCACAGCGGCCCAACTAGGCGTACCTACGACCTGTGAGCACCTGTGGTTATGTGTTGAGATGTGTGTAAACGAAATTAAAAGACTGGAGTGGATCCGACGACATCGAATTTTTCACCTAAAAAAATGTACAGTGTATAGTAAGGATTTTGGAGCCTTTCCATGGCTCATCTTCCAACTGCCACAGCGGCCCAACTAGGCGTACATACGACCTGTGCGCACCTGTGGTTATGTGTTGAGATGTGTATTAACGAAATCCAAAGACTGGAGTGGATCCGACGACATCGAATTTTTCACCTAAAAAAATGTACAGTGTATAGTAAGGATTTTGGAGCCTTTCCATGGCTCATCTTCCAACTGCCGCAGCGGCCCAACTAGGCGTACCTACGACCTGTGCGCACCTGTGGTTATGTGTTGAGATGTGTATTAACGAAATCCAAAGACTGGAGTGGATCCGACGACATCGAATTTTTCACCTAAAAAAATGTACAGTGTATAGTAAGGATTTTGGAGCCTTTCCATGGCTCATCTTCCAACTGCCACAGCGGCCCAACTAGGCGTACCTACGACCTGTGCGCACCTGTGGTTATGTGTTGAGATGTGTATTAACGAAATCCAAAGACTCGAGTGGATCCGACGACATCGAATTTTTCACCTAAAAAAATGTACAGTGTATAGTAAGGATTTTGGAGCCTTTCCATGGCTCATCTTCCAACTGCCACAGCGGCCCAACTAGGCGTACCTACGACCTGTGCGCACCTGTGGTTATGTGTTGAGATGTGTATTAACGAAATCCAAAGACTCGAGTGGATCCGACGACATCGAATTTTTCACCTAAAAAAATGTACAGTGTATAGTAAGGATTTTGGAGCCTTTCCATGGCTCATCTTCTAACTGCCACAGCGGCCCAACTAGGCGTACCTACGACCTGGAGTGGATCCGACGACATCGAATTTTTCACCTAAAAAAATGTACAGTGTATAGTAAGGATTTTGGAGCCTTTCCATGGCTCATCTTCTAACTGCCACAGCGGCCCAACTAGGAGTACCTACGACCTGTGCGTACCTGTGGTTATGTGTTGAGATGTGTATTAACGAAATCCAAAGACTCGAGTGGATCCGACGACATCGAATTTTCACCTAAAAAAATGTACAGTGTATAGTAAGGATTTTGAAGCCTTTGCATGGCTCATCTTCCAACTGCCACAGCGGCCCAACTAGGCGTACCTACGACCTGTGAGCACCTGTGGTTATGTGTTGAGATGTGTGTTAACGAAATCCAAGGACTGGAGTGGATCCGACGACATCGAATTTTTCACCTAAAAAAATGTACAGTGTATAGTAAGGATTTTGGAGCCTTTCCATGGCTCATCTTCCAACTGCCACAGCGGCCCAACTAGGCGTACCTACGACCTGTGCGCACCTGTGGTTATGTGTTGAGATGTGTATTAACGAAATCCAAAGACTCGAGTGGATCCGACGACATCGAATTTTTCACCTAAAAAAATGTACAGTGTATAGTAAGGATTTTGGAGCCTTTCCATGGCTCATCTTCCAACTGCCACAGCGGCCCAACTAGGCGTACCTACGACCTGTGCGCACCTGTGGTTATGTGTTGAGATGTGTATTAACGAAATCCAAAGACTCGAGTGGATCCGACGACATCGAATTTTTCACCTAAAAAAATGTACAGTGTATAGTAAGGATTTTGGAGCCTTTCCATGGCTCATCTTCCAACTGCCACAGCGGCCCAACTAGGCGTACCTACGACCTGTGCGCACCTGTGGTTATGTGTTGAGATGTGTATTAACGAAATCCAAAGACTCGAGTGGATCCGACGACATCGAATTTTTCACCTAAAAAAATGTACAGTGTATAGTAAGGATTTTGGAGCCTTTCCATGGCTCATCTTCTAACTGCCACAGCGGCCCAACTAGGCGTACCTACGACCTGTGAGCACCTGTGGTTATGTGTTAAGATGTGTGTTAACGAAATTAAAAGACTGGAGTGGATCCGACGACATCGAATTTTTCACCTAAAAAAATGTACAGTGTATAGTAAGGATTTTGGAGCCTTTCCATGGCTCATCTTCCAACTGCCACAGCGGCCCAACTAGGCGTACCTACGACCTGTGCGCACCTGTGGTTATGTGTTGAGATGTGTTTTAACGAAATCCAAAGACTGGAGTGGTTCCGACGACATCGAATTTTTCACCTAAAAAAATGTACAGTGTATAGTAAGGATTTTGGAGCCTTTCCATGGCTCATCTTCCAACTGCCACAGCGGCCCAACTAGGCGTACCTACGACCTGTGAGCACCTGTGGTTATGTGTTGAGATGTGTGTTAACGAAATCCAAAGACTGGAGTGGAACCGACGACATCGAATTTTTCACCTAAAAAAATGTACAGTGTATAGTAAGGATTTTGGAGCCTTTGCATGGCTCATCTTCCAACTGTCACAGCGGCCCAACTAGGCGTACCTACGACCTGTGAGCACCTGTGGTTATGTGTTGAGATGTGTGTTAACGAAATCCAAAGACTGGAGTGGATCCGACGACATCGAACTTTTCACCTAAAAAAATGTACAGTGTATAGTAAGGATTTTGGAGCCTTTCCATGGCTCATCTTCCAACTGCCACAGCGGCCCAACTAGGCGCACCTACGACCTGTGCGCACCTGTGGTTATGTGTTGAGATGTGTGTTAACGAAATCCAAAGACTGGAGTGGATCCGACGACATCGAATTTTTCACCTAAAAAAATGTACAGTGTATAGTAAGGATTTTGGAGCCTTTCCATGGCTCATCTTCCAACTGTCACAGCGGCCCAACTAGGCGTACCTACGACCTGTGCGCACCTGTGGTTATGTGTTGAGATGTGTATTAACGAAATCCAAAGACTGGAGTGGATCCGACGACATCGAATTTTTCACCTAAAAAAATGTACAGTGTATAGTAAGGATTTTGGAGCCTTTCCATGGCTCATCTTCCAACTGCCACAGCGGCCCAACTAGGCGCACCTACGACCTGTGCGCACCTGTGATTATGTGTTGAGATGTGTATTAACGAAATCCAAAGACTGAAGTGGATCCGACGACATCGAATTTTTCACCTACAAAAATGTACAGTGTATAGTAATTATTTTGGAGCCTTTCCATGGCTCATCTTCCAACTGCCACAGCGGCCCAACTAGGCGTACCTACGACCTGTGAGCACCTGTGGTTATGTGTTGAGATGTGTGTTTACGAAATCCAAAGACTGGAGTGGATCCGACGACATCGAATTTTTCACCTAAAAAAATGTACAGTGTATAGTAAGGATTTTGGAGCCATTCCATGGCTCATCTTCCAACTGCCACAGCGGCCCAACTAGGCGTACCTACGACCTGTGCGCACCTGTGGTTATGTGTTGAGATGTGTATTAACGAAATCCAAAGACTGTAGTGGATCCGACGACATCGAATTTTTCACCTAAAAAAATGTACAGTGTATAGTAAGGATTTTGGAGCCTTTCCATGGCTCATCTTCCAACTGCCACAGCGGCCCAACTAGGCGTACATACGACCTGTGCTCACCTGTTGTTATGTGTTGATATGTGTATGACAAAGACTGGAGTGGAACCGACGACATCGAATTTTTCACCTAAAAAAATGTACAGTGTATAGTAAGGATTTTGGAGCCTTTCCATGGCTCATCTTCCAACTGCCACAGCGGCCCAACTAGGCGTACCTACGACCTGTGCGCACCTGTGGTTATGTGTTGAGATGTGTATTAACGAAATCCAAAGACTGGAGTGGATCCGACGACATCGAATTTTTCACCTAAAAAAATGTACAGTGTATAGTAAGGATTTTGGAGCCTTTCCATGGCTCATCTTCCAACTGTCACAGCGGCCCAACTAGGCGTACCTACGACCTGTGCGCACCTGTGGTTATGTGTTGAGATGTGTATTAACGAAATCCAAAGACTGGAGTGGATCCGACGACATCGAATTTTTCACCTAAAAAAATGTACAGTGTATAGTAAGGATTTTGGAGCCTTTCCATGGCTCATCTTCCAACTGCCACAGCGGCCCAACTAGGCGCACCTACGACCTGTGCGCACCTGTGATTATGTGTTGAGATGTGTATTAACGAAATCCAAAGACTGAAGTGGATCCGACGACATCGAATTTTTCACCTACAAAAATGTACAGTGTATAGTAATTATTTTGGAGCCTTTCCATGGCTCATCTTCCAACTGCCACAGCGGCCCAACTAGGCGTACCTACGACCTGTGAGCACCTGTGGTTATGTGTTGAGATGTGTGTTTACGAAATCCAAAGACTGGAGTGGATCCGACGACATCGAATTTTTCACCTAAAAAAATGTACAGTGTATAGTAAGGATTTTGGAGCCATTCCATGGCTCATCTTCCAACTGCCACAGCGGCCCAACTAGGCGTACCTACGACCTGTGCGCACCTGTGGTTATGTGTTGAGATGTGTATTAACGAAATCCAAAGACTGTAGAGGATCCGACGACATCGAATTTTTCACCTAAAAAAATGTACAGTGTATAGTAAGGATTTTGGAGCCTTTCCATGGCTCATCTTCCAACTGCCACAGCGGCCCAACTAGGCGTACATACGACCTGTGCTCACCTGTTGTTATGTGTTGATATGTGTATGACAAAGACTGGAGTGGAACCGACGACATCGAATTTTTCACCTAAAAAAATGTACAGTGTATAGTAAGGATTTTGGAGCCTTTCCATGGCTCATCTTCCAACTGCCACAGCGGCCCAACTAGGCGTACCTACGACCTGTGCGCACCTGTGGTTATGTGTTGAGATGTGTATTAACGAAATCCAAAGACTGGAGTGGATCCGACGACATCGAATTTTTCACCTAAAAAAATGTACAGTGTATAGTAAGGATTTTGGAGCCTTTCCATGGCTCATCTTCCAACTGCCACAGCGGCCCAACTAGGCGTACCTAGTGGTTATGTGTTGAGATGTGTGTTAATGAAATCCAAAGACTGGAGTGGATCCGACGACATCGAATTTTTCACCTAAAAAAATTTATAGTGTATAGTAAGGATTTTGGAGCCTTTCCATGGCTCATCTTCCAACTGCCACAGCGGCCCAACTAGGCGTACCTACGACCTGTGCGCACCTGTGGTTATGTGTTGAGATGTGTATTAACGAAATCCAAAGACTCGAGTGGATCCGACGACATCGAATTTTTCACCTAAAAAAATGTACAGTGTATAGTAAGGATTTTGGAGCCTTTCCATGGCTCATCTTCCAACTGCCACAGCGGCCCAACTAGGCGTACCTACGACCTGTGCGCACCTGTGGTTATGTGTTGAGATGTGTATTAACGAAATCCAAAGACTCGAGTGGATCCGACGACATCGAATTTTTCACCTAAAAAAATGTACAGTGTATAGTAAGGATTTTGGAGCCTTTCCATGGCTCATCTTCTAACTGCCACAGCGGCCCAACTAGGCGTACCTACGACCTGTGAGCACCTGTGGTTATGTGTTAAGATGTGTGTTAACGAAATTAAAAGACTGGAGTGGATCCGACGACATCGAATTTTTCACCTAAAAAAATGTACAGTGTACAGTAAGGATTTTGGAGCCTTTCCATGGCTCATCTTCCAACTGCCACAGCGGCCCAACTAGGCGTACCTACGACCTGTGCGCACCTGTGGTTATGTGTTGAGATGTGTTTTAACGAAATCCAAAGACTGGAGTGGTTCCGACGACATCGAATTTTTCACCTAAAAAAATGTACAGTGTATAGTAAGGATTTTGGAGCCTTTCCATGGCTCATCTTCCAACTGCCACAGCGGCCCAACTAGGCGTACCTACGACCTGTGAGCACCTGTGGTTATGTGTTGAGATGTGTGTTAACGAAATCCAAAGACTGGAGTGGAACCGACGACATCGAATTTTTCACCTAAAAAAATGTACAGTGTATAGTAAGGATTTTGGAGCCTTTGCATGGCTCATCTTCCAACTGTCACAGCGGCCCAACTAGGCGTACCTACGACCTGTGAGCACCTGTGGTTATGTGTTGAGATGTGTGTTAACGAAATCCAAAGACTGGAGTGGATCCGACGACATCGAACTTTTCACCTAAAAAAATGTACAGTGTATAGTAAGGATTTTGGAGCCTTTCCATGGCTCATCTTCCAACTGCCACAGCGGCCCAACTAGGCGCACCTACGACCTGTGCGCACCTGTGGTTATGTGTTGAGATGTGTGTTAACGAAATCCAAAGACTGGAGTGGATCCGACGACATCGAATTTTTCACCTAAAAAAATGTACAGTGTATAGTAAGGATTTTGGAGCCTTTCCATGGCTCATCTTCCAACTGTCACAGCGGCCCAACTAGGCGTACCTACGACCTGTGCGCACCTGTGGTTATGTGTTGAGATGTGTATTAACGAAATCCAAAGACTGGAGTGGATCCGACGACATCGAATTTTTCACCTAAAAAAATGTACAGTGTATAGTAAGGATTTTGGAGCCTTTCCATGGCTCATCTTCCAACTGCCACAGCGGCCCAACTAGGCGCACCTACGACCTGTGCGCACCTGTGATTATGTGTTGAGATGTGTATTAACGAAATCCAAAGACTGAAGTGGATCCGACGACATCGAATTTTTCACCTACAAAAATGTACAGTGTATAGTAATTATTTTGGAGCCTTTCCATGGCTCATCTTCCAACTGCCACAGCGGCCCAACTAGGCGTACCTACGACCTGTGAGCACCTGTGGTTATGTGTTGAGATGTGTGTTTACGAAATCCAAAGACTGGAGTGGATCCGACGACATCGAATTTTTCACCTAAAAAAATGTACAGTGTATAGTAAGGATTTTGGAGCCATTCCATGGCTCATCTTCCAACTGCCACAGCGGCCCAACTAGGCGTACCTACGACCTGTGCGCACCTGTGGTTATGTGTTGAGATGTGTATTAACGAAATCCAAAGACTGTAGTGGATCCGACGACATCGAATTTTTCACCTAAAAAAATGTACAGTGTATAGTAAGGATTTTGGAGCCTTTCCATGGCTCATCTTCCAACTGCCACAGCGGCCCAACTAGGCGTACATACGACCTGTGCTCACCTGTTGTTATGTGTTGATATGTGTATGACAAAGACTGGAGTGGAACCGACGACATCGAATTTTTCACCTAAAAAAATGTACAGTGTATAGTAAGGATTTTGGAGCCTTTCCATGGCTCATCTTCCAACTGCCACAGCGGCCCAACTAGGCGTACCTACGACCTGTGCGCACCTGTGGTTATGTGTTGAGATGTGTATTAACGAAATCCAAAGACTGGAGTGGATCCGACGACATCGAATTTTTCACCTAAAAAAATGTACAGTGTATAGTAAGGATTTTGGAGCCTTTCCATGGCTCATCTTCCAACTGCCACAGCGGCCCAACTAGGCGTACCTACGACCTGTGCGCACCTGTGGTTATGTGTTAAGATGTGTATTAACGAAATCCAAAGACTGGAGTGGATCCGACGACATCGAATCTTTCACCTAAAAAAATGTACAGTGTATAGTAAGGATTTTGGAGCCTTTCCATGGCTCATCTTCCAACTGCCACAGCGGCCCAACTAGGCGTACCTACGACCTGTGCGCACCTGTGGTTATGTGTTGAGATGTGTTTTAACGAAATCCAAAGACTGGAGTGGTTCCGACGACATCGAATTTTTCACCTAAAAAAATGTACAGTGTATAGTAAGGATTTTGGAGCCTTTCCATGGCTCATCTTCCAACTGCCACAGCGGCCCAACTAGGCGTACCTACGACCTGTGAGCACCTGTGGTTATGTGTTGAGATGTGTGTTAACGAAATCCAAAGACTGGAGTGGATCCGACGACATCGAATTTTTCACCTAAAAAAATGTACAGTGTATAGTAAGGATTTTGGAGCCTTTGCATGGCTCATCTTCCAACTGTCACAGCGGCCCAACTAGGCGTACCTACGACCTGTGAGCACCTGTGGTTATGTGTTGAGATGTGTGTTAACGAAATCCAAAGACTGGAGTGGATCCGACGACATCGAACTTTTCACCTAAAAAAATGTACAGTGTATAGTAAGGATTTTGGAGCCTTTCCATGGCTCATCTTCCAACTGTCACAGCGGCCCAACTAGGCGTACCTACGACCTGTGCGCACCTGTGGTTATGTGTTGAGATGTGTATTAACGAAATCCAAAGACTGGAGTGGATCCGACGACATCGAATTTTTCACCTAAAAAAATGTACAGTGTATAGTAAGGATTTTGGAGCCTTTCCATGGCTCATCTTCCAACTGCCACAGCGGCCCAACTAGGCGCACCTACGACCTGTGCGCACCTGTGGTTATGTGTTGAGATGTGTGTTAACGAAATCCAAAGACTGGAGTGGATCCGACGACATCGAATTTTTCACCTAAAAAAATGTACAGTGTATAGTAAGGATTTTGGAGCCTTTCCATGGCTCATCTTCCAACTGCCACAGCGGCCCAACTAGGCGCACCTACGACCTGTGCGCACCTGTGATTATGTGTTGAGATGTGTATTAACGAAATCCAAAGACTGAAGTGGATCCGACGACATCGAATTTTTCACCTACAAAAATGTACAGTGTATAGTAATTATTTTGGAGCCTTTCCATGGCTCATCTTCCAACTGCCACAGCGGCCCAACTAGACGTACCTACGACCTGTGAGCACCTGTGGTTATGTGTTGAGATGTGTGTTAACGAAATCCAAAGACTGGAGTGGATCCGACGACATCGAATTTTTCACCTAAAAAAATGTACAGTGTATAGTAAGGATTTTGGAGCCATTCCATGGCTCATCTTCCAACTGCCACAGCGGCCCAACTAGGCGTACCTACGACCTGTGCGCACCTGTGGTTATGTGTTGAGATGTGTATTAACGAAATCCAAAGACTGTAGTGGATCCGACGACATCGAATTTTTCACCTAAAAAAATGTACAGTGTATAGTAAGGATTTTGGAGCCTTTCCATGGCTCATCTTCCAACTGCTACAGCGGCCCAACTAGGCGTACCTACGACCTGTGCGCACCTGTGGTTATGTGTTGAGATGTGTGTTAATGAAATCCAAAGACTGGAGTGGATCCGACGACATCGAATTTTTCACCTAAAAAAATGTACAGTGTATAGTAAGGATTTTGGAGCCTTTTTTAATGGCTCATCTTCCAACTGCCACAGCGGCCCAACTAGGCGCACCTACGACCTGTGCGCACCTGTGGTAATGTGTTGAGATGTGTGTTAACGAAATCCAAAGACTGGAGTGGATCCGACGACATCGAATTTTTCACCTAAAAAAATGTACAGTGTATAGTAAGGATTTTGGAGCCTTTCCATGGCTCATCTTCCAACTGCCACAGCGGCCCAACTAGGCGTACCTACGACCTGTGAGCACCTGTGGTTATGTGTTGAGATGTGTATTAACGAAATCCAAAGGCTGTAGTGGATCCCACGACATCGAATTTTTCACCTAAAAAAATTTACAGTGTATAGTAAGGATTTTGGAGCCTTTCCATGGCTCATCTTCCAACTGCCACAGCGGCCCAACTAGGCGCACCTACGACCTGTGCGCACCTGTGGTTATGTGTTGAGATGTGTGTTAACGAAATTCAAAGACTGGAGTGGATCCGACGACATCGAATTTTTCACCTAAAAAAATGTACAGTGTATAGTAAGGATTTTGGAGCCTTTCCATGGCTCATCTTCCAACTGCCACAGCGGCCCAACTAGGCGTACCTACGACCTGTGAGCACCTGTGGTTATGTGTTGAGATGTGTGTTAACGAAATCCAAAGACTGGAGTGGATCCGACGACATCGAATTTTTCACCTAAAAAAATGTACAGTGTATAGTAAGGATTTTGGAGCCTTTGCATGGCTCATCTTCCAACTGCCACAGCGGCCCAACTAGGCGTACCTACGACCTGTGAGCACCTGTGGTTATGTGTTGAGATGTGTGTTAACGAAATCCAAAGACTGGAGTGGATCCGACGACATCGAATTTTTCACCTAAAAAAATGTACAGTGTATAGTAAGGATTTTGGAGCCTTTTTTAATGGCTCATCTTCCAACTGCCACAGCGGCCCAACTAGGCGCACCTACGACCTGTGCGCACCTGTGGTAATGTGTTGAGATGTGTGTTAACGAAATCCAAAGACTGGAGTGGATCCGACGACATCGAATTTTTCACCTAAAAAAATGTACAGTGTATAGTAAGGATTTTGGAGCGTTTCCATGGCTCATCTTCCAACTGCCACAGCGGCCCAACTAGGCGTACCTACGACCTGTGAGCACCTGTGGTTATGTGTTGAGATGTGTGTTAACGAAATCCAAAGACTGGAGTGGATCCGACGACATCGAATTTTTCACCTAAAAAAATGTACAGTGTATAGTAAGGATTTTGGAGCCTTTGCATGGCTCATCTTCCAACTGCCACAGCGGCCCAACTAGGCGTACCTACGACCTGTGAGCACCTGTGGTTATGTGTTGAGATGTGTGTTAACGAAATCCAAAGACTGGAGTGGATCCGACGACATCGAATTTTTCACCTAAAAAAATGTACAGTGTATAGTAAGGATTTTGGAGCCTTTTTTAATGGCTCATCTTCCAACTGCCACAGCGGCCCAACTAGGCGCACCTACGACCTGTGCGCACCTGTGGTAATGTGTTGAGATGTGTGTTAACGAAATCCAAAGACTGGAGTGGATCCGACGACATCGAATTTTTCACCTAAAAAAATGTACAGTGTATAGTAAGGATTTTGGAGCCTTTCCATGGCTCATCTTCCAACTGCCACAGCGGCCCAACTAGGCGTACCTACGACCTGTGAGCACCTGTGGTTATGTGTTGAGATGTGTGTTAACGAAATCCAAAGACTGGAGTGGATCCGACGACATCGAATTTTTCACCTAAAAAAATGTACAGAGTGTAGTAAGGATTTTGGAGCCTTTCCATGGCTCATATTCCAACTGCCACAGCGGCCCAACTAGGCATACCTACGACCTGTGCGCACCTGTGGTTATGTGTTGAGATGTGTATTAACGAAATCCAAAGACTCGAGTGGATCCGAAGACATCGAATTTTTCACCTAAAAAAATGTACAGAGTATAGTAAGGATTTTGGAGCCTTTCCATGGCTCATCTTCCAACTGCCACAGCGGCCCAACTAGGCGTACCTACGACCTGTGAGCACTAGTGGTTATGTGTTGAGATGTGTGTTAACGAAATCCAAAGACTGAAGTGGATCCGACGACATCGAATTTTTCACCTAAAAAAATGTACAGAGTGTAGTAAGGATTTTGGAGAATTTCCATGGCTCATATTCCAACTGCCACAGCGGCCCAACTAGGCGTACCTACGACCTGTGCGCACCTGTGGTTATGTGTTGAGATGTGTATTAACGAAATCCAAAGACTGGTGTGGATCCGACGACATCGAATTTTTCACCTAAAAAAATGTACAGTGTATAGTAAGGATTTTGGAGCCTTTCCATGGCTCATCTTCCAACTGCCACAGCGGCCCAACTAGGCGTACCTACGACCTGTGAGCACCTGTGGTTATGTGTTGAGATGTGTGTTAACGAAATCCAAAGACTGGAGTGGATCCGACGACATCGAATTTTTCACCTAAAAAAATGTACAGTGTATAGTAAGGATTTTGGAGCCTTTTTTAATGGCTCATCTTCCAACTGCCACAGCGGCCCAACTAGGCGCACCTACGACCTGTGCGCACCTGTGGTTATGTGTTGAGATGTGTGTTAACGAAATCCAAAGACTGGAGTGGATCCGACGACATCGAATTTTTCACCTAAAAAAATGTACAGAGTGTAGTAAGGATTTTGGAGCCTTTCCATTTCTCATATTCCAACTGCCACAGCGGCCCAACTAGGCATACCTACGACCTGTGCGCACCTGTGGTTATGTGTTGAGATGTGTATTAACGAAATCCAAAGACTGGAGTGGATCCGACGACATCGAATTTTTCACCTAAAAAAATGTACAGTGTATAGTAAGGATTTTGGAGCCTTTGCATGGCTCATCTTCCAACTGCCACAGCGGCCCAACTAGGCGTACCTACGACCTGTGAGCACCTGTGGTTATGTGTTGAGATGTGTGTTAACGAAATCCAAAGACTGGAGTGGATCCGACGACATCAAACTTTTCACCTAAAAAAATGTACAGTGTATAGTAAGGATTTTGGAGCCTTTGCATGGCTCATCTTCCAACTGCCACAGCGGCCCAACTAGGCGTACCTACGACCTGTGCGCACCTGTGGTTATGTGTTGAGATGTGTGTTAACGAAATCCAAAGACTGGAGTGGATCCGACGACATCGAATTTTTCACCTAAAAAAATGTACAGAGTATAGTAAGGATTTTGGAGCCTTTCCATGGCTCATCTTCCAACTGCCACAGCGGCCCAACTAGGCGTACCTACGACCTGTGAGCACTTGTGGTTATGTGTTGAGATGTGTCTTAACGAAATCCAAAGACTGGAGTGGATCCGACGACATCGAATTTTTCACCTAAAAAAATGTACAGAGTGTAGTAAGGATTTTGGAGAATTTCCATGGCTCATCTTCCAACTGCCACAGCGGCCCAACTAGGCGTACCTACGACCTGTGAGCACCTGTGGTTATGTGTTGAGATGTGTGTTAACGAAATCCAAAGACTGGAGTGGATCCGACGACATCAAACTTTTCACCTAAAAAAATGTACAGTGTATAGTAAGGATTTTGGAGCCTTTGCATGGCTCATCTTCCAACTGCCACAGCGGCCCAACTAGGCGTACCTACGACCTGTGAGCACCTGTGGTTATGTGTTGAGATGTGTGTTAATGAAATCCAAAGACTGGAGTGGATCCGACGACATCGAATTTTTCACCTAAAAAAATGTACAGTGTATAGTAAGGATTTTGGAGCCTTTCCATGGATCATCTTCCAACTGCCACAGCGGCCCAACTAGGCGTACCTACGACCTGTGCGCACCTGTGGTTATGTGTTGAGATGTGTATTAACGAAATCCAAAGACTGGAGTGGATCCGACGACATCGAATTTTTCACCTAAAAAAATGTACAGTGTATAGTAAGGATTTTGGAGCCTTTTTTAATGGCTCATCTTCCAACTGCCACAGCGGCCCAACTAGGCGCACCTACGACCTGTGCGCACCTGTGGTTATGTGTTGAGATGTGTGTTAACGAAATCCAAAGACTGGAGTGGATCCGACGACATCGAATTTTTCACCTAAAAAAATGTACAGAGTGTAGTAAGGATTTTGGAGCCTTTCCATTTCTCATATTCCAACTGCCACAGCGGCCCAACTAGGCATACCTACGACCTGTGCGCACCTGTGGTTATGTGTTGAGATGTGTATTAACGAAATCCAAAGACTGGAGTGGATCCGACGACATCGAATTTTTCACCTAAAAAAATGTACAGTGTATAGTAAGGATTTTGGAGCCTTTGCATGGCTCATCTTCCAACTGCCACAGCGGCCCAACTAGGCGTACCTACGACCTGTGAGCACCTGTGGTTATGTGTTGAGATGTGTGTTAACGAAATCCAAAGACTGGAGTGGATCCGACGACATCAAACTTTTCACCTAAAAAAATGTACAGTGTATAGTAAGGATTTTGGAGCCTTTGCATGGCTCATCTTCCAACTGCCACAGCGGCCCAACTAGGCGTACCTACGACCTGTGCGCACCTGTGGTTATGTGTTGAGATGTGTGTTAACGAAATCCAAAGACTGGAGTGGATCCGACGACATCGAATTTTTCACCTAAAAAAATGTACAGAGTATAGTAAGGATTTTGGAGCCTTTCCATGGCTCATCTTCCAACTGCCACAGCGGCCCAACTAGGCGTACCTACGACCTGTGAGCACTTGTGGTTATGTGTTGAGATGTGTCTTAACGAAATCCAAAGACTGGAGTGGATCCGACGACATCGAATTTTTCACCTAAAAAAATGTACAGAGTGTAGTAAGGATTTTGGAGAATTTCCATGGCTCATCTTCCAACTGCCACAGCGGCCCAACTAGGCGTACCTACGACCTGTGAGCACCTGTGGTTATGTGTTGAGATGTGTGTTAACGAAATCCAAAGACTGGAGTGGATCCGACGACATCAAACTTTTCACCTAAAAAAATGTACAGTGTATAGTAAGGATTTTGGAGCCTTTGCATGGCTCATCTTCCAACTGCCACAGCGGCCCAACTAGGCGTACCTACGACCTGTGAGCACCTGTGGTTATGTGTTGAGATGTGTGTTAATGAAATCCAAAGACTGGAGTGGATCCGACGACATCGAATTTTTCACCTAAAAAAATGTACAGTGTATAGTAAGGATTTTGGAGCCTTTCCATGGATCATCTTCCAACTGCCACAGCGGCCCAACTAGGCGTACCTACGACCTGTGCGCACCTGTGGTTATGTGTTGAGATGTGTATTAACGAAATCCAAAGACTGGAGTGGATCCGACGACATCGAATTTTTCACCTAAAAAAATGTACAGTGTAAAGTAAGGATTTTGGAGCCTTTCCATAGCTCATCTTCCAACTGCCACAGCGGCCCAACTAGGCGTACCTACGACCTGTGCGCACCTGTGGTTATGTGTTGAGATGTGTATTAACGAAATCCAAAGACTGGAGTGGCTCCGACGACATCGAATTTTTCACCTAAAAAAATGTACAGTGTATAGTAAGGATTTTGGAGCCTTTGCATGGCTCATCTTCCAACTGCCACAGCGGCCCAACTAGGCGTACCTACGACCTGTGCGCACCTGTGGTTATGTGTTGAGATGTGTATTAACGAAATCCAAAGACTGGAGTGGATCCGACGACATCGAATTTTTCACCTAAAAAAATGTACAGTGTATAGTAAGGATTTTTCAGCCTTTTCTGGCTCATGTTCCAACTGCCACAGCGGCCCAACTAGGCGTACCTACGACCTGTGTTCACATGTGGTTATGTGTTTAGATGTGTATTATCGAAATCCAAAGACATTAGTTGATCCGACGACATCGAATTTTTCACCTAAAAAATTGACAGGATTTTGGAGCCTTTTCGTGGCTCATCTTCCACCACCACAGGTGTACAGAAGTCGTAGGTAAGTCTAATATCACCGCTGTGGCAGTTGGAAGATGAACACGACAAAACTCATGCTCTACAAACTCTATGGAGCCGAAAGCTGGACGCTAAGCCACATCGAGCGAATTGATACCGGCGCTTCACCTAAAAGGGTCTTCGAATACAAGCCTCATGGTTCCAAAATTGAGAGGAAGACCGAATCTTCAGTATAACTACTAAGTAATCGCGGATGCAAGACAGCTTGGTCGTGATGATTGGTAGCAGCGTGCCCTCCATATCATATGAACGCATTTCCACCAAAGTATGTTCAGTATTTTCTAAACCTTAACACTGGCTGAGAAAATAACGTTCGGACTTTGCTAATATTTACTGGTTATGCTTATTTTTTGTTTAGAATATCAAGTTAAATTAATAAGTTACATACAGTGGACTCTCCTTAAGTCGAATTTCTTTCTAACTCGAAATTTGTGTTCGCCATATTTTGGCATTTCCCACTTAATTTTCCATACAAAAAACCGGGCTTTGGGTCGAACTCTATCTAACTCGAACTAATTTTGATATCCTGCGAGAGTTCGACTTATGGGGTGCGCGAACTGTATTCATAATTGCAAAATCAATCATTTTCTTTAAGAATTTCTCCCTCAGATATTTTTCTCTTCTAATCGACAATGACGATTAGGTACTGTAACCTATCATCAATTAACTAAAATAATATTTAATTATCTGCCAAAGATAATGGAAAAAAGCAAAAGCAACACCTTAATTCCAAGCAGTATTGATCAATTGGATGAATAAAAATTTCACTGCGTGCAAAGCACACTTAACACCGGAAAGCACTTAACTCAACGATGGAATTAACCCGTATCTGAGGACATCGTAAATGACAGCAGAATTGCAGGCAATAAATCAAAAGATACAACCGACAAAAAAAAAAAAGAAGAAGAAATGTGAGAAAGTAAGTAAGTAAATTCTTCCCTAAGACCATCCAAATAGAGTGAAAGACCGTAGTTTTCGTTGCTCGACTTTTATACGAATATTTAAACGCAACAAGTATATGAAAGTATTTACGCAATATTCACACACACGACATCGGATGTACATATGTTCTCAGTGGTATTCTCCTTCGGATAAAATAGATTTCTCCATCATAGGGCTGTAACATACTTCTCACAGTGGGCGGAGGGTTCTAGTTGGAGCACGCCCCGTTTTGCAAACGCGCAGGACAATGGACCTGTGTGGTCTAATCGAAACATTGGTTGCGTCTATGAACGACTTCTCTTTTCTATGATGCTTGGGTTAGTGGCAGTTCGAATTTCATCAGAGAACGTTGTGTTTGCATGAGATGTCGATGGATTGTATGAAAATATGTTCGTTTCGAAGATTTGACAAGGAATGGCAAGATCCATTTTTTTTTAAACATTAAAAGAGCTTACAACTTTAGGAAAGAGTATCAAAAGGCAACGTATCATTTATAGTGTACAGAATATAACGTCGCACATGACTGATACATTTGATACACTTTACTTATCTACTTGCTTCTTAGCTCAAAGACCAAAGGAGGTTCAGAAACTAAAGCAATACACTATTTTCGGGTTAAAAATATTTCCCTGACCCATATTTTCCTGCTAACAGGTGAGCGACAAGGGCTTAAATAAACGGTCCTCTTCAATTGCCCCACAAGCATCTTCAAGGGAGCTAACTGTGCTACAGCCTTGTTGAAAGTGACGGGCGACATACGAAGGGCTATTGACGAAAACAAAGCGAACCTACTAGCCTCGCTTGACTTCTGGAAAGCTTTTCAATAAATACATCTATTGAAAAACGCTCGATAGGGTAGAACGGATTGCATGCATATGTATCATTCGGTAAGGACAACTCCCTCTGTAGCTCTGAACAGCATTAATCTTCCGTAGATAGACCTAATCGGCAAACAGACAGCGGATATGACTTGGACACTGGACTGGATCTGGATCTGGACACTCTTCTATATTTAGCACAGATCTCATGACACTTAAGATCCTCTTCGTGAAGGATTTTTCAACCAGTATTCCCCCCAGATCATTCCGAAAGTCTGAACGCCAGATGCTAGATCGTCTTCTGAAAAACTTCACAGATAAATCGAAGATGGGCGAAGGCGTGGCCGCGGGTATCCGCTCTAAGGATCTGAATAATTAATTATCATTCCGACTACCAAATCAATGTAAGGTATTTCAGACAGAAACTATAACGATAAACGAAGCTCTATTATGGCGAAAAAAAAAAACGAAGTAATATGGAGTACAGATATCGTAACCAGTTCTGACAGCTAGGCGGCGATCAAATCTTTGGATGCAGTCATATTAAACTCAAGGCCGTCCCTGAACGGGCGCCTATATCTCAACGAGATGACCAAGTAATTAGCATCAGTACAAACGAACAACGCTTGCAAATTATTGAATTTTATTATCAAAATGCGTGCTCTGTTAAGAAAGTTCATAGCGCGCTTCTTCCATTCCATTTTTGGCTCAATGGGTACGTAAATAAGCAGAATTGTTGGAGTGAATATCAGCCAGAAGCATTGCATGAGCTACCAATGCATCTAGAAAAAGTCACAGTTTGGTGCGGTTTATGGGCTGGTGGCATCATTGGACCGTACTTTTTCAAAGATGATGCAAATCGTAACGTAACTGTGAATGGTGAGCGCTACCGTGAGATGATATCCAACTTTTTTTGCCCAAAATGCAAGAGCTTGACTTGCATAACAAGTGGTTTCAACAAGACGGTGCCACATGCCACACAGCACGCGCAACAATGGACTTATTGAGGGGCGAGTTCGGTGAACATTTTATTTCACGTTCGGGACCGGTCAATTGGCCGCCTAGATCGTGCGATTTAACGCCTTTAGACTATTTTTTGTGGGGCTGTGTTAAAGCTCATGTCTATACAGACAAGCCCGCTTCAATTGACGCATTGGAAGACAAAATTAAAGCATTTATTCGTGAGATTCCGGCCGAAATGTTGGAAAGAATATGCCAAAATTAGACTAAGCGGATGGACCATTTGAGGCGCAGTCAAGGTCAACATTTGCATGAAATAATCTTGAAACATTAAATTCTATGAACCGTACTATCGATTCAAATAAGGATTTCATGCATTTTTCTGAATTTTATGATTTTTTTTTTTACTTTCCTATAGCTTTTAAAAAATCACCCTTTATTATATTATTTACTTAAAAACCCTCCGTAATTATACATGAAAACCCTTCGTTCATACTTGTTTAATGTCGCGTAGGTATTTCTTCTGCAATCAACTGCATTCACAGATACGGTCTAAGGCCGAGTCGAGACAATTTTGCTGTTTCTACTGAACTGAAATAATTCCCAAATAGTGTTCACTCTTAAAATTGCAAGTATACACTTCTGCACGCTACTTTAAATCGTGTCGTACTTCTAAAATGTTCCTGTCCTAGTAAATTAAGTGAAAATGAAATAGGTCCCAGCTCAGCTCAGCTGCCTGCCTTATTGTGCGGATATTGAGTCCGAGATGTGTTACCTCTGTTTGTCTAGTTATTTTGACAAACCGAGGTAGCATTAGTTCGAAAGTGTCAATCTCCGTTGGACAACCAACCAGTTTCCATCTATGCTATTAAATCGTCAGTACTGGCATCCAGTTCCTATCAACAGCATTATTGGTTAACTTGACAACTTGAAAGCTAATCAAATCCGAAGTCGAGAACATCCTCGCCACCGCCACCACCTCTTCAAATCAATTAATACCCCCTTTGCCAGTGCTTCTTTTCCGGTTGCTCCAAGCCTAATGAACTAGAAAATTCATTCTCAGTTCTGATTAGCGAACCACAACATTATTCCATCGCCACACTTATGCGAAGTGAATTCCAAGGAACTCATATAAGTATTTATCCACACGTTCAACGGCATAAGTACGAGGTCACCATGAGAAATCGCATTCGTTACGCTGAAAGAAGTTAATGGACCAGAAAGCCGTCTACTAGACTTCGGATGACATAAAGGAAAGAACAATTCAGTGAGTAACCCGCATCCGCAAAAGGAAACCAATTGTGTACGTATGCATGTGGGTGTGCATGATGTAAAGGGGGAAGCACTCGCTTCCCTTCCTCTTCAAACGTAAAACGAATCAGCAGAAAGGACTAAAAATCCCAATTCAAAGTTGAATGTCACTTAAAGCCAATAGGCCTCTCGTCGCTATCCTTAAAGGGTACCCCCGATGTTTTCTTTTCCTTTCTCTCCTCTCTGTATTTAGTTTCATGCATTCATTTGGCTATGGCCAGTGGATAACACTTCGGTTAAGAGGTTTCTTAACAAAAAAAATATATATTTATTCGATTTCCACTCGCCTGACACACGTTTCTTGAGAATGGACAAATGTGCTCGGAATGAGATGGGCAAAGAGGAAAGTCAGAGTGCTTGAGTAGAGTTTTGTGTTGCTGCGAAATGGTAGGAATTTATTCCCCCTAAAGGACGTCATATTCATTTGACCAAATGCTTACTGTATTCTTTATTGGATTCCATTGAAATCGTTAAATTTAAAGGAATTCGAGCGTGCTGGTGTTGCTCAGCTTTCCGTGAAGTGAAGTGATGTGATGGACTTGGATTAGTTGAGATTCAGTTTGCGTCAAAACAGAAATGCTTCCGTACTAGCTGCATATTCAGGATGGTCCCAAAACTAAATTGGATGAAATACAAAGCTCTCCTCGCTCATCATTGAAAAAACGTAATTGTTCGGTCATGTCATTTAAAAACAATTAATTGCATACAAAGCGTCCAACAACGGATGAAGATGCCAATGATCCCACAAACCACATATGATGCAAATAGGGTTTACATCCACGTTTGATGACGTCCTCTGTTGCGTTGTCCCAATGGCTCGGAATCTAAAACTCTTCGGGCCGGAGCTGTGGTGTCCATCCGCTCTACATGACCTAGCCATCATAAGCGTTGGATCGGAAGACGCTTAACTAGGTGCATGCCGCTGTACAGCCCGTACGGCTAGTGGTTGAATCTCCTCCTCCAGACACCATCAACGCAAATAGGACCAGAGATCGCACGTGGAACTTTTCTCTCGACCAAAGCTTCTTCATCTGCTATCAATAGCGTCCATGTCCCTGCGCCATTGAGCAGGACAGGGATGATCAGAGTGTTATATAAAAACAGCTTGGTGCTTCGAGAGATGGCTCTGTTACTAACTGCTTCTTGAGCTCAAATAAACAGCAATTGGCAAGAGTAATTCTGCATTTGATCTTGGTATTGGTGTTATTGTCCCTGTTTACTGCAGAGCCGAAGTAGACGAAGTCATTTACTACCTCAAAGTTTCTGCCGCCCATTAGGACGCTCTGTCCGAGACATCGATGTTGTGCGTTCTTCCGTGATGGCAGCATGTACTTTGTTTTGTCCTGATTTACTACCAGACCCATTTTATCCGCCAATGCTGTGTTCGTCCAATCACGTCAATGTCGTCCGCGTAAGCAAGCAGTTGAACGGACTTTTGGAAGATCGTGCCTCTGGTGTTGACGTTTGAGTTTCGCACGATCTTCTCAAGTATGGTGTTGAAGTAATCACATGACAGCGTGTCGCCTTGTCTAAAACCTTTGTTGACATTGAAGGTTTCGGTGAGTTCGTTACCGACCTTGATGGAGCAGCGAGAGTTCTCCATCGTCATCCTGCACAACCTGACGAGTTTGGTAGGAATGTCAAAATAGACATGGCGCTGTAGAGCTAGTCTCTATAGGTGGTGGGTGTCGATCTGCATCTGTTGAGTCTTTGCCAGGATCTGGCGCAATGTGAAGATTTGGTCGATGGAGGACTTTCCCGACCTGAAACCGCGCTGATAAGGACCTATCAGCTTATTGAGAAATGGTTTCAGGCGTTCACACAAAACGGCAGAGAGGAACTTGTACGCTATGTTAATCTCAAATGTTATGAGATTTTGTTTGATTCGTAGGGCAGTCCAGCAGACTAGAACACCGTAAGTTAATATTGGTCGTATTATAGCAGTTTATAACCACTGTATTACTCTGGGTTGGATTGTCCATTTGCATGTACAATGCAACCGATGCTTTTCTGATGCGATCATTTGCGTTTTGTATCCAGCTTAGCTTGCCGCCCCAATTGGCATTATCAAAAAAAGTAAGTTCGTTCCCTTTTAGCATTGGCGAAGTAACAATTGGAACTTTTTTATTTCCTTGTGTTCAGTCTCAGATGGTCCAACGCTGTCCGTTTTTGTTGTCCCATAATGCGATATCTTCCGCGGAGGCTATGTGTCTTAATCTCATAAGGATATCATCAACGACTACGATCCTAAGAATATATAATCCTTCTGTTTGTTAAATCATTATTTATCCATTCTCGGATACAAGCTTCAACAATCAGATATCGTATAAACATAGTTTAATGCTCCGCCTACGAAAGTCTACCATCGTCTAATCTTCGTTTTCACGAGATTTTTCAATACTGCCGACCAGAGACTGGAGTGTTGTTTCTGTTGAGTGGCGCCTGCGATATGTTGTCGGGGTTGTTGGATGTAAAAATGTGTAGATCCACTACTGAATTAGCAAAAGGCTCCACTAGACTGCCAGTTGATAGCATATCTTGTAACATAATTGTTTAATGATGTATTACTACCTTCAAGCTACAGCTCAATAATCTCTACGCAAAGAAAGTCAACGCCAGATGGTAGTACATGTCGAATCTCAAACAAATCTGGCCCAACTTTGATCCTAAAAGATCAAGCAATTTTATTTCCCTAAAGAGATCCAAAATCAGCACTGCCGGGGGTATAATCACCGAACACTGGCTCTTAGGTCTTCACGCAAACCGATTAGGTCTATTTTCTAACGACTTCTGAAGAAGCTGCCTAGACGAAGAGGAGGAGGATAACATTAACCACCTCCTTTGAAACTGTCCTGCTCTTGCCTCAACCAGGAAAGCCATCATAGGCTCCTACTTCAGTCTAATAGACCTCAGCAAAACACCAGTCAAAGTGCTAGCCACATTTGCTGAGAGTACCAAATGGCTGTCATAAACCCCCTTAATTTTTCTGCCTCTCTATTTGAACACCCACGTGGCGATGCAATGGGCCTACTCTGGCCTTAGTGCATTAATGCCACTTCTTATCTAGCTACCTGTACCGTCAGGACCTGCCGATTAAAACAGCTCAAAACTGTTTGCCATCCAGCGTAGTTTACGTGAGGTTCCTTGGAGTCGAATCACCACATCCGTAAACAAGTAGCTAGTTATCGAAAATCGTGTATTTGGCATTACATAACACGTGAACGTATATGCGTTAACGTAATTTGGAATCGTGCACGTAAACGTCTTAAGCTAATCGAAACGTCATTGTTCGAAAATGATTCAATAAATGAATCGTTTTAAAAATTATAAACAATTTGAGTAAGGCCTTTGTTAATAAGTTTAAAATATTATAAGTACATAAAATACAATAACTACACATTTCTATGACCAAAACTCTTCACAAAAACCAGTCATCGGAGAGTTCATGGAAATATATAAATTAACTTATTTATCAAGTAATTTATTAACTATTATTTTAGTGCATTCATGTAAAATTTCATATAAATGTGATTATTAATTCGCGTTTTATCTCTAGTTAAACAGAATCATAATGGCAACTGAGACGAAGATGGTGAAAATTGAGCATCGCGCTGTAATTTAATTTCTCACTAAGCAAGGAATAAGTCAAAAAACTATTCATGAAGAGATGGTGGCTGTTTACCAGGGTTCCGCACCTTCATTATCAACTGTTCCAAAGTGGTCAAGTGAGTTCAAGAGAGGCAGAGAGAGCATTGAAGACGACTCCCGCTCCGGCGCCCCGGCTACTGCTTGCACGGGAGAAACCATCAAAGAAGTCGAAAAATTTGTTCTTGAGGATGCCCGAATAAAGGTGAAAATGATGGCAGAGATCACTAAGCTTTCAATTGGTACCATTCACACCATTCTTCATGACCATCTTAACCTTTCAAAGGTCAGTGCAAGGTGATTGCCACGAATGCTCACAGCGCCTCAGAAAAAAGTGAGAATCGCATGCTGTACAGAGCTTTTGGAGATGTGTAGTGAGAACGCGGACGGTGTTATGGATCGAATTGTTACTGGTGACGAGACATGGGTCCACCACTATGACCCTGAAAGCAAACAAGAGTCCATGCAGTGGCATAAAAAAGGAACAGACCCCCCGAAGAAGTTCAAAGTCACTCCGTCTGCCGAATCTTGCTCATTGAGTACAAAAAGAAAGGTGAAACCATCAACGGAAATTAAAAAGAAAAGACGGGTTAAGCTCGCAGCGGGTGTGTTGCTTCTTCATGACAACGCTCCTGTTCACACGGCGCGAGTTTCCAAGGCTGCTGCGCGAGATTGTGGTTTCTAAGAAATCCAACATCCACCCTATAGTCCAGACCTTGCCCCTAGTGATTATTTCCTGTTTCCGGATTTGGAAAAATGTCTTCGTGGAAAAAGATTTTCGGATGATGAAGAACTCAAGTCGGCAATAAATGGGTATTTTGCAGAGAAAGAGGAAATTTATTTTTTTGAGGGTTTAAAAAAGCTTATCTCAAGATATAACAAATGCATTGATGTTAGAGGATATTATATTGAAAAATAAAAACAATTTAAATTGAATTCGCATTTTCCTTCATACCGATACCGAGAATATATTGAACGCCCCTCGTATACTGGCAAATACCTCGCAGGGAAAAATAAATTTCTCACAGAAGTGGATGAAAAAATAATTTAAGCAAGTGGCTTAGAGGCAGCTGTTGGTTTGACAATCTTCATAGAGCGTCGGAAAGATCCAATTTGTTTAGCAATATGGATGTTATTTTCGAGACCATACTCTGAAGGAGTTATCCCAATTAAATACTCAATACCGAGAGAGTAAGGTACCGCGGTAGGCAAATGTGGACTTTGGTCAAGTTTAGAGAGAACATGTCGCACTGCTTCCTTCTTCAAGCGAAAGCGTTTAATGAAAGTGTAATACATTCGCATCGCAAATAGTGTTCCAAATGAGTCTCTTGCTGTGCTTGGTAGGGTCACTTTTATATTTTAATTGCCTTCGGATCAGTCTTCCACTTTAAATAATATTATCGTCTGAATCAGAGGAACTCAAATAAAATATTATCAATCGGTTGTTTCACTAATTATCTTTACATAAACAATTTCCCAAATGACATATTTAACATTTAACTATTTTATTACTATATATATTTTTTTTGTAGGTCTTAAGACTTTGAATGTAAATATCCAAGTCTACAGATTTTCCTGATTTTGCCCCGTTGGAGCATCTCATCCTGGCTTTCCGTAGTTCTGCTGGGTCAGTAGTTGTAAGTTGTAATGAGTAGGTAAGCGTATAATCTTCTTAGCAATCCTTCTGAACGCAAAGGTCGACATTTACATATTTATTTACATTACAGTCATCCCATTTAGCCATATATGACCCAAATGGAGATTTTTTTCTTACTTAACTCAATGGTAATGAAATGCAAGAGGCATAGGCATAGGCAAAACAAATTGCATTCAACATTCGAATATATCGATGTTGTCGAGCTCTGGTTACAGGAAGTCGGTTAACAGCTTTCTATGATTGAGACCATTGACGATAACTGTGTCTCCTTCCTCATCTAGTAAGAAATAAGGTTTGATAATGTCGCCATGCCATAAACCTCGCCAAACAAGCAATCTTTGCGGATGCAATCACTTGTGGATTCTTTTTGCTCTAATAATGGCAATTTTACTTGTTACCATAGACGCTGAAATGGGCCCAGTTCGAGAAAATTTGTTGCCTAAATCCCGATCTCCGGTCAACATTTCCAGCGCTCAATTAGCCAACTCACGACGATGTCTATGGTCATCCGACTTCAATTATTGCGTCAGCTTACGCATGTAGGCCCAAGTCCAAAATAACCCAGATTGATCTCTGGCGATGCTCAATTCAACTGATTAGTGCAGAATCGAATCATATAACAGGTATATGCGTTGCTATTCAAATTACTGTGACTGTAAATCAACGACAAAATCTGTGGCCTCTTGGGATAAAATCAATCATCGGGTGCAACTAGTGACTCTTATTCACTATCTTTTTAGAACCACCACCAGCAGGACAGTGACCACACTGAAAATCGTTGATCATGGCGATAATTTGCAATTTTCAATAAAATGTGCAAAATCGTACGCTCCTAGCTCGCCTAAAATGGAAAAAACTCAATTTCCAATTGTGATACTCAAGTCGCCAAATTGAAAGTCGTGAAAAAAAACAAAACCTAATTCAGAAGGTAGGTCGCAAGAGCTAATCAACTTTTAGACAAAATTAATTAAATAAAATGACGAACTAAAACAAAATCCACTTGAAATCTCCTTATCCTCCCTGGCTTACCACAGTAAGCTTCTTAGGAATCTGGGTCAAAATTGTAATTTATTTCGAACTGCAACAGCTTCGCGAAAGCTACACGTGTCCCGTACATCTCTCTGAGCAAAGGATCAAGAGAAATCGGGAAGAAAAAAATCGCATTCAGTTTCGCCCAAGGATTGAACGAACGGAAGGAAAAGTACCACTTACCCCCGCCCACTTGGTGCGACACTCAAAGAACAACCCCAACAGTTGGGTTATTAAATTTTTCAAATTCCATTAGCACGATACGTACGTAGATAGACTTGACTTGTCATGTCCCCTTTCTCTGCCCTCAGTGGCAGCTGGGGAGAGCCCCGCATAAATGAGCGAACTAGTGGTGCTCTGGGTATCATCTACCCTCACAATATTTTCTGTGTCATTGTCAGTTACATCGAAAAGATGAGAGTAGACGCAGTGAGAAGGGCAACTTTATGTATCTCAAACTCCGCAGAGATCAATCACATACAAAAGAGCACTGAGTTCTGGTTGTAGAAAGGACCTTTCATTCTTTTTTCACTATTATCCCATTCGTTGTGTCTCCGCCGCAGAGAATTTCTCGCCCACTCACTATTTATCGAACCATCAACGCCCTCATAATCGTCTCCCCAACGCTGCTGCTGCTGATTCAAGAGAAACGACGACTTCACACAGTTGTTGTGGGGGCATTTTTCCTTCGTCAGTTCTTTCCTTATCGCCCTTCCGTGATAAATTTCCATACGCATCTGCATCATCGCAATCCGAGAAAGACAATGCTTGGGCGAAAGACTTCATTAAGAAATTCCATTCCAATGGTGTTGGGATCTTCGCTTGGGCGAGGGTGCCACGAGGCGACAGGATGAGGTGAAGCGAATTCCTGTGTGAGTTCGTGAGAAAATTTGATTCGATTATTATTCGATTGAGTTTTCCCAGGACAAAGGACAAAGGAAGTATAGTTTCGCAATTGCTGCATTCATTTCAGTGCCGATAGAGAGCACTTTGTCCTGCGTACGCATTCGGAGGCGTTGTCGTGACGTGATGGTGAACTCATATCTCTTCAAACATTCATGTGTACACATTCTGTGGACGTATATCACATGCGAATCCGCTACTGCTGGATAAAGAAGAAGAACATGTGTCTGGCGATGAAGGGAAGAGTCACAAGAATTTCGAGATATAGTTGACGTTTGGCTGAAATGTGTCACCCCACCGAAGTTTATTCTTTTGATGTGTCCGGCTGTAAAGGGTTGCCGAGCTGAAGGCTGATCTGATAATTGGTGGACACTGGACATGAAAGACAAAAATAACTTTTGTGAAGGCAGAAGTCAGAAGCATTTACATTGGCATGACGGAGGTGAATAGTTTCAAATGAATTAATGATAACAGGCAGAGCAGTAGTCCGTGCCAACTGTTTAACAATCGCCACTTAACTAACTACCATTGAATAGCTAGAGCTGATCGAGTCCAGGATGGAGGATGAACAGTGCGGCTTTCGTCCCGGCAGAAGTACAACCGACCAGTATTTCATTCTAAGAATTGTACCCGAAAAGGCTTAAGAGTATGCCAAACCGATCTACAGCTGTTTTTTAGATTTGGAAAAGGCATACGATCGAGTTCCTAGAGGGAAAATCTGGAGTGTTCTACAGGAGTATGGGATTGATTTTAATCTTTTGACGGCCATTCGGTCTCACACAAACTGTAGCAGCTGTGGTCGGGTTAACGGTGCTAAATCCACACCTTTCACCGTGGGCGTTGGACTTCGCCATGGATGCGTCTTGTCACCTCTCCTTTTCATCATATATATGGACTGGATGTTGCAGCGCAGCCGAGGCGAGGAATGTTTCACATGGGGAGAGTTCTTCTTTTTGCAGACGACTTAGTTATCCTCACATCCTCCCAGACGGAACTCCAGCGCGCAGTCGATAGGTTTGTTGCCGTATGTGCAGATGCTGGGATGAAGGTTAACGTGGACAAATCAGAGGTTATGATCAGTTCTAGAACGCCTGTTCAATTCACTTAACATGTTAGTTAAGTCCCATCTCGGGGTCTTTTTCACGAGTGATAGGGGGAGTAATGCGGAGCTTTCCTGTAGTATTGGCCAAGTTAGCTCAGTTTTGAAACAGCTTGGAAGATCTGTACTCAGGAAGGGCGAGCTTGGTGTCAAAGCCAAATTAGCGGTTCAGTATTTGTTCCAACTCTCACCTGTGGTCATGAAACCCCTCACCTGTGGTCGGTAATGCCCGAAAGAATAAGATCGCGAATATAAGCTGCCGAAATTAGATTTCTTTGTGCTGTTGTGAGAGTTACTCGACGGCATAGGGTGAGAGACACGGCAGTACGCGAGAAACTCAATGTAGAGTAGCCGCTTCTTCGAACAGAAAGGGCTTTGCTTCGATAGTTTGGTCAGGTGGTACGAATGTCCTCATCATTACGACTTCCGAGGCGTGCCTTGAATGCGATTCCACCAGGTAGGCAACCGCTTGGCAGACCCAGGACGAGGTGGTTGGACCAAGGCCAAAAACTCGCCTGGTTGCACTTGAGTATAACTCCTGATGAGTTAGAATCGATGGCGGAGGATCAAGGGGCCTGGTGATCTCTCGTGAGTGCCCTTTACCCCCGCCACCCCTGTAGTGGATCATGCGGGTCAGAAGATGATGTTGATGATGAGTACTATAAAATGTCATGTTTTAATGTACCTCTTTTATACTAGTAAATTAAATAAAACTGAAATTGAATAATACCAAAAAAGATCATTGGGATACCCGAACTCAGACAGACAAAAACTCTTAAAACTAACTTAACTATCTTAACAATCGTTCATACATCTAGCCTTCTGTCCTATACTGTTACTCTATGCTATTCTAACCTTAATTTAACTGTACTTCGTCTTTCGGTCTGGACTATGTTTTTTAAGGACTGTGTGACTGAGTCTGTAAGTAAGACTTAACTAAAGTTCGCTTTACTGAATCGGAGGAGATCCTCGTCACTGCTAGCGACATCCCGTTGGTATATTATATCCACTGTTCGGCGTTCGATATGACAGATGACAGAAGATACTTGTAGATCCCGTATTAGGTCAGTTCTGTCGAGATAGCGGAGCGCTTCAGGAGGAATGAAGCCGGTAAAGCGTACTCTCTCTTGGTACAAGCCCCAAAGATCAGACTGTTGGAAGACGTTATAGCTCTTGCAATATGCTTTCTGATCAGCTTAATAATAAAATTATCTATCCTGTTCAAGTTGTCAGTCAGTGTATCGTTGTACAGGAATTCGTTGGGATAGAACTTCTTGTACTCAGACTCGGGTGTACGATACAACCGGAAGCAGGTGCAAAACACTGTCTCTCGAACATCCTCATCTTTTCCATCTGGGAAGGACTCATGGTGAACCATGAGTGGCCTGGGCCATAACTGGTCAGAGCAATGTCTATATGTTTGTCAAAATATTATATATTCAAACAAATTGATCAACCAAATGCCAAGATACCTTACTACACTTTTCACATCTAACGGCCGTCCCTGCGGGTCAACTATGCCGAACTTACGCCAGTTTGTGCGCGTATCTGCTCGTACTTCAGGAAGTTGAAAATCCAGTCCAGTCATCGCAAAATCGCTGATTTTTTCGAAGTCCCATTGCAACAAGGTATTACTTCGACCTTCGGACCTGATCTGTACGCTACTAGATCGTCGGCGTACGCAATTAAGTGCGGCATGCAACCAATAAGGTCTGAAAACAAAATTGACGAACCAACCGCTCCTTGTTGCAGACCATTTTTGATATTAAAGACCGTGGTAGAAGTTACGTCGCCACTTGTTATCATGTCATCGATCATGGTTTGTATAGCAATGGTTTGTTTATGCTGAGCCCGACCGGCATGAGGAAGACGCCCAATGGTGTCGAACACCTTCTACAAGTCAATCAGACAGGCACCCACTCACTGTTTGTGGCTGGTAATAAGCATTACTCTGAACATTGTTGAACAATTTAGTTTAAATTTGCACCGCTTCGGAATCAAGATGGCTAAGCACAATATTCGGTATACCATAGATTACAACCTGAGAATCAAGATATGATTTCCGTTAATGGCGACGGCGTTATTTGCCATGTTATTTTCACTGAACCTGGTACAACCTCTATTCTCAGATCGCCATTGACTTATCTCTTTTCGGAGATAGATGTGGTTTAGCCAGGCTCTGTCCTCCAGGTCGTGATTCGGCCGACTAACTTCGTTGACCCTATACAATCGCTGGAATACAGCGCCAAATCTTCAACCACTCAGAAACCGCTGTGGCAGTTGGAGGATGAACGAAGAAAAAGCTAAAAATCCTTACTATACACTGTCAAATTTTTTAGGTGGAAATTTCGATATCGCCAGATGCACTCCAGGTTGTCATGATAGCTTAGCGACGTCCACTGACCTACTATGCTCGCAGCCAGCATCTTGGATAAACATCATATATATCATAACCTATGAAAAATTTTCATGCTGCAAAAACTGCTTGACTTGGCAATTCCATGGGTAACACATATCCCCTATTCGTGGCGCCAAGTTATCCCCGATTCGTGGTGGCAAGAGCAGTCTTCATTCCTAAGGCCGGAAGGCGTGGGCATGAAAGCGCAAAAGATTTCAGGCCTATAAGCCTTACCTCCTTCGTACTGAAGCTTATCGAGCGAATTCTTGACATTCACATTCGAGACTCTAAAGTGGAGTCATCTCTATCCAAATCCCAACATGCATACCTCAAAGTGAGATCAACAGAAATGGCAATTTTCTTTGTCATTGGATTGTTACAATTCTTAGAACTCGGTGTATTCAAGCAATGCTAGGTAACAGCCAAACAACCAAAGTCGCCAGCAGAGGTACACCGTAGGGCGACGTCATCTCTCCCTTCTCTGGCTTACTCTCATGAACAGCATTTTAGTCAGATTAGATAAGGAAGGGGTCATGGAGTTGGCTACGCGGATGATTTAGTTATTTTGGTATCAGAAAAGTTTCCGGATGTGATCTGTAGGATCATGGAGCTCGCCTTGGGCAAAGTTTTGCATGGGATTCTAAATGCGGCCTGAACATTTTTTTCATTCTTTTTTTTTTATATTTTGCGCGCGCACAAGGGATTGCTAATACCCTTAAGTGCCAGGGGTCAAGACACAGCACGGGCCGAAGGTATAGAGGGAGAAAGGGAGAGGAGGTACCTGTGCACATTGGTCTTAAATATCTGCGGGTTGCAGTCTATGGAAAATATAGGGCTGGGAAGACCTTTCGAAATTCGCGTAGTACGGCTAAAGAACGAGTCTCTAAATTTAACTGTGCGTCCGAAAGTAGGCTTAAGGGTAAACTGATGAGCATTCCTGGTGAGACGAGTATTGCGGGTGAATTCATTGAGGCAGTTGGCTAGCTCACTTGAGCAGCGTTTGTTGAAATAGCGATAAAATACGGACAAAGCAGAAACGGTACGTCGATGTTCGAGCGAGTCTAATGACTTTGCGACATTGTTGTCTCCTATACTCGTAAGTTTTATCGCTCGCTTTTGGATTCTATCTAGTAGGTGCAGGGTGGTCTTTGGGGCACCAGACCAGATATGAGCGTTGTACTCAAGCTTGGGGCGGATATACGCCTTATAAATGAAAGCCAAATCAGAGGTGGTGAAATATTTCTTGCATCGATTTAGGAAAGCTTTCTCGACACAAGCACCATTCATGGATAATGGCTGATTAACAAGGGTTCGCTTGAGTGACAGCACACAGTATTGAGTTTTTGAAGCATTGAATTCCACTCTGTTGTTGTTTCCCCAGTTAATTATGCTGTCAAGATCGGAATTCAAGGAGCTTAACATACGCTGCCGTTCCACTTTTACGGCCGAAGGGCAGGGTCGTGAGTCTCGGAACGAATATGAAAAGCTGAGGGTGCTGTCATCAGCGAAGGAATGGATTGGATTAGAAGTAGCAGACAAGAGATCATTAATAATTTATTTGGTGGATATCAGACTTGAACCCATCCAAAACAACTTGAATTGAACGGTTCGAAAGGTAATTTCTAATCCATAGAAGAAGAGATTCATCGAAACTCTGTCAAATGCCTTAGAAATATCAAGTGCAACGATCTTGTTTTCACCTGCATTATGCAAAGATGTGTTCTACTTTTCGGTGAGATAAGCTATCAGATCACCAGTGGACCTGTTGCTCAGTTCATGTTGGACATCAATTGAAGCAAAACGGAAATGAAGCTTTTCACCAAAATCCCCAAATTTCCCCTTTCCGGTCTTCACAACCTACCGCTCTCTCTATCTACCAGCGCCAATTACCCTAGATCCCAAACTTAGCTGGAAGATAAACGTAGACCAGCGTGTTAAGAAGGCGTGCATAGCCGTCTACGCCTGCCGTCTACACGTCAGCACACAGTGCCAGAGAGTGCGGGCGCTGGAAATCTAAACCCTATCCTCGTACAACAATCCAAGGACTATACGGTCCCTATAGTTAAGTTATCAAACAGCTTTGAGACCCACACACCCGAAAGAACGGAATTGCAAGGCGGGCAGGTGTGTAAGGATTTTTACTTCGTAATCTACAATGACGGTTCCAAAATGGGCTGCGGACTCGGAGCGGGTGTGTTCTCAGAACTCCTCAACCTTTTCCAAAGCCTACAAGCTGCCAGATAATCCGAGTATTTTCCATGCGAAGCTTTAGAGCTATCCGGGAAGCCTATCATCTGCCAAGGCAAAATGTGGCTATATGTATTGATAGCCAGGCTGCCATCAAAGCTATTGAATCCTACACCACACACTGTAAACTTAATGAGTAATGCCGGGCCGAGCTAGCATCATTGGAAAGCCAACTCAATATATCCCTCATCTGGGTTCCTGGTCACAGTGACATCCACATAAATGAGAATGCTGATGAACTGGCTAGGCAAGGTTCTGCCCTTCAAAGCTCTCTTGCAGAGGAAGTATTTACCACTACAACCAGTCAGGGCAAATATCTCTAAGCATTTTCTTCAAATTGCTACCCACAGACTGGCCAGACTAACAAACGTGCTACATCAAGAAAAATTTGGCCCGAGTATAATCGATCCAGAACAAACGATCTCCTGCGGCGAAACCGACATGATATCGTCGCAAGACTGGTGGCAGTTTGTACAGGACACTGGCCGATAGGAAATCATGCCGAAAATTGGGTATCCCACACAACTCACACTGTTGCAAGTGCAACAACACTGATCAGAGGAAGACCTTACCACATTTCCTTTGTAACTGCCCGGCACGGATGAGATTTCTACAAAGGATATTAGGGAACTGATGGCTTTCATAAAATCCTCAGGTTGGTTTTAGTGATATCTCTATTATACTCCTCAGAATCAGAGCGGTGGCATTAAAACGGCACACAGTGCCATTTAGGTTCTTTATGAACCACAACTTCTACCTAGGATTTTTAGCCTTTTCCTGGTTCATCTTCCAACTGCCACAGCGGCCCCAATTAGGCATAACATACGACTTCTGTAAACCTGTGGTTATGTGTTCCGACGTGGACACTAGCAACGGTCCAGAAACCCCTTGCGGTTTCGCTGACCCAATCCGCATCTCGTTTCTGGACACAAGCGACTGTCCAGAAACCCCTCGCTGTCCATTAATTTGTTCGCCCGGAATAGTTTCTGAACACTCAAAATTAAAGAGAAAATCATCGTAGACGCAAGACAGCTTTATCTTGATGACCATCAACGATGGAAAGCGGCAATTGCTCAGGCCTGATAAGTAAGTGACATGGTTCGGACAGTGGAACCCACCTTGAAAAGAAGTAAGGAAGATAAACGCACAAATCTTCCCTCTTAACCTTTAGAGGCGACTAACGTATCCTAAAGACGAAATTCATAACCCATGTTTCCTTAGCACACACTTGGTTGGAGTAAGCCGCTTTGTATCCGCCCCTCTCCATGATGTATTAATCAAACCGCATTATCACTCTTCCACCCCATCTCAACGCCAAAATCAATAGCATATGTCCCTGAATCTTCTCTTCATCCAGCGTCAACCGAAGTCAGAGTTCTTCATCCAATGGAAATATCTCTGAAAATGAATGCCATTGTCATTCGAAACTTGAGTTAAATCTTGATATATTACATCCATTTCAGTATTGTGGCATATTATGAAAGGACGACATCAACACACGTCCTTAGATGATTTACGGAGGTTGGTGTCACTCGCCACGCAGCACCTTGACTCTCACAGAAACTATCATTCGTTATGACAAAGCAGCAACTTTTTAACGCAGCATCCTTTATTGACTGTATTAATGCTGGAACACGTACCGATTTTTACGGATTGCAATTGTCAATTTGCGGAGGGTGTTAAAGAAATCGTGCCTCAGGAAGAATTTTGTTGTTCTTTTTTTCGTTTTTTTTGTGCTGCCATACTTTCAGAGTGTGCACCTCGAGTGGAGAGAGTGCCTCAAGAAGTGGACACCTGTTTCGTGTACAATAAATCATGTCTTTCAATTCGCATAAGCGGAACAGAGTGCATAAATTCTGACAGCGAAGATTCAAAAGTTACTAGTTTACAAAAGAGAATAAATTCATAACGACAGTTTTTTGCAGTATTCTGACTGGAAACATAAAAGGGGTCCCTGTACGGAAGTCGGCACGAACATTTATAGTTGGCTGAACCCTATGAAAACTTTACCAAAAAGTAAGCGGGATCTCTGGGCGCCTGTTTCCACTTAAGCACACCAAGCTGGCTTCTACTTGTGCACAGACTCAGAGTCGAAAACTTCTAGGGCGAGACGCAAGGTTACATGGCCCAGTCACCGTAGAGGTTGGATCCACTGAATTGTCGTACAGTTCAAAGTCAACTTGATCCTTCCAGAGACGCTGCTCTATTATTCAAATTCCTCTTGAAACTCTCGGTATTGATGTCGTCACTATTGTTCACAGCGGCCCTTGTGACGATTTGGTATACTTCATATTGCTTACCTTTACTAACAGACTAAGATATGTAGTCGTCCCAATGTCAGCAAACGCCTCATTGACGGCCCGTTGGGTTCGAGTAGTTATGACAATGTCATCCGTTGTGAGTTTTTCACGAACTCAAGAATGATGTGGAAGAAGTCATATGACATGGCGTCGCCTTATTCAAAACTTTTTTTTGAAATGGAAGGTCTCCGTGAGTTCATTACCGATTCATGTGACCTATTAGATCTAAATCTCTTAGACGATGAATTCTTAGAAGCTTAAATAGTCATCAATCAAATAGGAACGAAAATCACACGCAGAACTGTTCTGTCGAAAGGGCCAAGAGATTGTTAATCGGCTTACAAAATTGAAGGCCTTACCTGCAGAGCAGGACCAGAGTGATCAATGTTCTGTATTACTCTCTTGTCTCTTAAATCTAAAGGACAAGCGGTTAGCAAGAACATGAAGTCGCCGTAGTCCCTAATTGCGCGAAAGCGATATTCGCAAATTGTGACATTTCGGCCAAAACGTAGATGTTGTTGTATTTTCTCGAAGATAGCATTTCGTTTTGACCCCGTTTATAACCAAACGCATTAAAATCGTTTCAATGAAAGTTAATGGACGCATGGACAATCTGAAGAGCAGATGAAGAAGTTCTTGTTCGCACCCCGGACAATAGCGCCAGCAGAAGAAGAAAGAATACTTGAAGCTGAAGTGTGGCTAACATCAAAAGAAACCATGAAAAAAACTGTTACCATTTTGGGCCGAGTAGCAGCGCGTTTGACTACATGACCGAATTCGATGTTCGCAGAACTGTCAAGAATCTAGATCGATTTCGAGATGTGACTTGCAAAAAAATAGGTTTACTACACAAGGACCTCCGGCAAAGAGGATCCTCGACTCGAAAACTTCGGTTCCAGAAGGAGAGGAGAATACGGTGGTCCGGACACGGAGTTGGACTTCGGGACTACCTCCAAGTGATGATACCTCAAGACAACTTATGCTTGAAGTCCATGGGTCGTTGACTTAAAAAAATGCTATATCAACTCAAAGACAATACCTAGGACGGGAAATAGGCTTGGAAGACTCAAAATTATGGACTTTTCCTACTTAGCCGAAGAGTAGCTTCATAGTACGATAAACGAAAAGCAGTGTAATTCTAAGTTGACACAAGATGCAAGTGTTCTCGTCAACGTCACTATGCATCAGACTTTGATGTGATTTTCAGAAGAGAGTACTCCAACATGCAAATATCCTAACTCGGAATGACTCTAATGGCATATGCACATCGCCACTGTACTGCGCACTTCAAACTCCAACTCGAACAAGTGGCATTCAACAGTTAACCTCCGAAAAAAAAGCCCCTTACCTCAGACTCCACCATTTACTGGTTGCTTTAATGAAATTCAATTCCCACCCACTCGCGTAGCTGTAGAAAACTTCAAAAACTTGCATTCAACAAGTTCCAAAGCAGTTGCGTTCCACTCTATCCACAGGTGTGGAGGAGGTCAGGAGGTCCTTCCTGATTCCATTTCCCCTTATCCGGGGTTATCCATGTTATCCGCTGTACCGAACACTAGTTGCGCACATGCCAAGATGAGGAAATGTATCCTGCCCATTAGCTCCGTAATAACTCAGTCGCCCTCCAGCTCCATGTCATCCCCTCCACATTCACATTTATCCACGCACTCTCCTGTTGCTGCCTGCCTGCCTGCCATCCTGCTCAGGGAGATGCTGTACCATACCACAACGCCAACTACAAGAGTGCTCTTGCGGTGATGTTTCACATGGCCAACATTACATTCGACAATCTGAAATCAGATAGCATCCCAACAGGACATTAGTCAGTGGTAGCTTCAGTACGAGCTAGGATCTCGTGGCTGATGGAAGTGTTTTCAGTTTTTTTTTATTTTAAGTCAACAAAAAATACATAAATTCTCTGTGCAAGTGTGTGCGCGTGCCGTAGATTGGATTAATTTTCATAATTAATCGACATCAAGTGAAGCAAACGAATAAAGACCGAAACAAAAAAAATAATTAGAAAAATCAAGTGAACTTGAATGTAAGTGAGTGTACAGGGATTATAATTCGATTGGACACACAGTGAGGGTATGGTTAAAAGTTTTCTCTGCACCTCCCGTCCGTCCCTTTGGTTAACCGAGCATTTGACCAAATATCAAAATCACAAAGACCGCAAAGCACTCGACATTCAAAAACAGTCATTTCCACTTGAGCCAATACACGAGCACTTGACCAATTACGATGGACAATGTGCGGGTGAAATTCATTTCCATACACATGAAGACACGCTCCATGACTGGTGGTTGAAGGTGATTGAAGGCTCTGTCACATCCTGAAGCTCGGGTGCTGGTTGCCTTAAGTGTGCTGGACGCTGACTAGGGGGACGAAACACAAAACGCGAGCATATTCATTTTGTGAAGGACTTTCAGCTTGATTGGGGTCGAGGGAGTTGATTGCTGAAAGTGCTGATGTCTAGGTTGGCCAAGGATAATTGGTCGATGATTAAAAAATTGCTCCTCAGATTCGACATCCTGAGAGAAAAAGTCAGAGTGGTTGAAATCGATTGGTACTTCTTTCGACAATGTTGTAAAGGGTGTTTTTAAGCCAGTACTAAGTTTTATTTTAAAGAAGCGACATGAGGTTTGTTAGAATAGGCTTTTTTGTCATCAATCGAGAGTACACATTTTTAACTCAGTCAAGACAAGCAGCCATGTCTCTATAGCGGAAATTTATTTTTAAAAATATAAACCAGCTCAGAAAACCTCACCAAAGAATGCACTCTTCGGGATGTAAGGGTATTTTGATAATCTCATGTGAATTATCTTCGCACTAAATGTGGCACTTTTGCTTTTCACATAAACATTGAGTTAAAAATCGGCACATATTGACCCTTCAAAACAGCGGACGTCAGAAGTTAATTTGGGTTCATTCACGAAGAACGATAGTCATTGTTGGTCTCTATCTCTTGCACGAGCTGAATCTTGTAAGCCGTCAAATCAAGATCTTTTGCGTGAATTGTTCCATAGAGATACATTTTTAAAATAGCAGGTTTGGAAAGATTCCTGCCAGCCTTTTGCCATGTGAATAAAAATAAAAACAACCACAACCACAGTGATGTGCGTGCTATTGTTATACCACGAGTGGATGGGACCTTCAGCTTTGTGCAAGCTACGAACAGAGAGAGAGACAGTATACCTTTTGAGCTTGGTCGGTGACTCGAACGAGGTGGAGTCCTGTATTACAAAAGTTAGTATATTCGAAGATGGAATCAAGCATCAGTGTAAGAGTTGATTCCCCTATCACTTCGCCACGGTGGCCACTTTTGACTCATTAAGTTGACGCAATTGGTCATGGCTCACGTAAGGTCGTTCTGAGCGAGACCGACCTTTTAGTCATATAGTCTTTCCACTGACTACTTATATAGTTACTTAGGATAACAAGACGCAACATTAATTACTGGTATATATGCCTCTTATTTCCAAAATCAGTAAGTTTTCCTGCAGATTTATTCCTTTGTCCATATTTGTATAAATATCCTTCCATGCGAATGCTTTTCTGTACTCAGAGGCTTCGACAATTCAGTTTAATTATTAAGCATATTAGGGTGTCCAAAAATGCAAGTTAAAAATCAATTTGAGAATTTTACGCAAATTGAATGGAAGTTTGGTCATGTTTTGTACAATAGCAACTTTCAAATTATTTACTCATGCAATTAGTAGTATTTACGTTGTTGTGACGTAGCTATAACAGGATCACATGATTTCGTTTGCCTTTTTTTTGAACCGGAATCATCACGACACCTTATGAAGGACCATTAATTGTTATTGCTGATCAGTCGTAGTTTCAAAGAAAGAATGTTTCTGTAAACCATTCATTCAAAGATTTACCAAAACGTGCAACGTTCTGAATGCATTTCTTTACCAAATATAATATCAATATAATATGGGTGGTGCTACAGCCCGTAGAGGCCAGGGCTTAGCTCCTCAGCAACCTCTTTGGTTGTGCGTGGTATTGTTCTATCACGAGTGGAAGGGAGCTACAGCTTTATGCCGACTCCGAACGGCCAAGTTTGAGAAGCTTTTTCTAGACAGTACCCTTTGAGCATTGTCAGTGACGCGTAGGAGTCGACGCACATACACACAACGCCACAAAAGTGTCTTTACCAATAGTCAGTCTAGAATTTTGTAAACCCTTTGTAGTGTGTAACAAAGCTTTCAACATGAAAACCATAAAAACAAAATTGTCAGTGAAGGGGTGAAGATTGGCAACCATAGTCCATAATGTCATTGAACAGCAGACACCAATTCTTTATTCAATCCAGACAGGCAACTCGATCCTCCGCCATCGACTCTAACTCATCAGGAGCAATGCCCAAGCGTAACCCGGCGAGTTTTTAGACTTGGTCCAACCACCTCGTCCTGGGTCTGCCAAGCGGTCGCCTACTTGATGGAATCGCATTCAACGCCCGCTTCGAAAGTCGTGATGATTGGGACATTCGTGCCACGTGACCAAACCACCGAAGCATAGCCCTTTCTGTTCGAAGAAGCAGCTGCTCAATGTTGAGTTCCTCGCGCACTGCCGTGTTTCTCCCCCTATCCCGGCGAGTAATTCCCACAACAGCACGAAGAAATCTCATCCCAGCAGCTTGCACTCGCGATCTTATTCTTTCGGTCATTACCCAAATTTCATGACCATAGGTGAGAGTTAGAACAAATACTGAGTTGAAAACCGCTAACTTGGCTTTGACACCAAGCTCGGCCTTTCTGATTACAGAACTACCAAGCTGTGTCAAATGAAACAATCCTACAGGAAAGCGTAGCATTACTCCTTCCATCACTCGTGAAAAAGACCCCGAGGTTAAACTTCTCCACCTGCTTCAATGGGACTCCACTAACATGCAGAGTGCATTGAACAGGCGTTCTGGAAATGACCATAACATCCGTTCAATTCTCGACTTAATTCATCTACCTGCAGAATCAGCATGACTGGTTTCGGTAATTTGTGGTAAACCACTTGTTGAAGGATGGCAACAAATTAATCCCGAATCTCTGAATTCACCTCTTCTCAGTTAATGAGGTAAAATCGCCATGCTTTGTACCACACTTGAGAAAATCATTATTATTCTTAGAATAATGCCTAACACGAAATGTTCTTTCCTGTAGTGCTCTATTTTCAATAACTCTAAACTATAAGCTATCATGCTGGCTTTGTTTCCCTGTCAACAATTACCCCAAAAAAAAATTAAGGAACATCAGCTATTTTTGGAACACCCATTTCATGTAAAAAGACAAGAGAAAGATATAAGCACTTCAAGAGAAATTTGGTGAAATTTGATTTGAATGATTTGTAAAATTATCTTCGAAGATTTTTGCTTTCAAATGTTGAGTTCAAGTTCGCAGTAAATTTATTTATTGCATCCAAACGTGTTCGATTTTGATTACATTTTGGGATTTTTTTCTTCAAATGATGATGCCATGAATACCATCAGAACCCTGAGGGTTTTGGTTCCCTAGGAGTAAGCCTATGGCTGCAAAATCAGTCAAGCAATAATTTCTGACAAACCGCTTAGCAGCATAAAAGGCAACTTGTTCTATTCGTCAATTTTGGATTTTCTCCCAAGATACTGCTCTTTTTCCTGTGACGCTGCATAGCGGAGTGGACTTGGGACTCAACCAACAAGTCTCTGGATGAAACACGAAATTTTGCTAGTTGTCTCCAATGCATCAAGTTGGATAAAACCCTTCTCCGCTTATATGCACTAATTTTTGTTCGTAGGGATATGTACAAATAATCAAGTGAAAACATAGTCATTTTTCCAACATGGAATAGTGGCTTCACTCACTCACAAGTTTTAACATAACTGAGGCGATATTCACTTGGACGTATGACAAATTTGATTTTGCAAACAAACTAGGAACTCTCCATGCGTTGCCAAATTTTTTTCGAACGAGTAAGAAGATATTCTAAAATCAAACAAAAAACTATTATTGCTGCTTACCCACGTGTTGGACCCAAGCCTTCAGGCTCATCCGTAAGACAATTTATTGCAATATAGACTCATGTGATAAGTATGTACTTTTCCCAAATCAGCTGAATGAATTCACATTAATTTGTGTTTGGGTCTACTGGCAAACACGTTGTTGTCAGATGCCGTGAAGGTCACTGCCATTAAGTAAATCTTTACATTCAACAACCAAAATCAGAAGAAAATAGTACGTCTAAGAAGCATACACGTTCGAGTATTGAACACACTCACTAATGTCTATAGACATACAAATTGAAACGTTCCCATTCATCCCTCTTGTACACACCAAAACAAATACCACATGTTGAATTGAAAGCAAATAAAAAGTATTGATTACAATTGAGTGACAGCGTTCACCATAAAAATAAATAAATTCACATTCGCGGTACCGAAAATATAAAGAGAAAACTTGACCATACCTTCAGAAAGAATTTCTTAAAGTAAAGAATGAGTAAAATTATTTAACCAATGAATTGTATTAAATATCCTAATGCTTTCTAAGTTTAACGCAAAAATAAATTATGAAAAAAAAATAAAAGAATGAAGTGACAAACTCAAATGATCCCACAGGAATCGCTAGTAAAAGGCTTCCCACACAAATCAACACCACCAAGAGTAGCCACTAAAGGTATGTAACACATTCATCAAGAATAGACATTTTTGCAGTTTCTTAGTTAATTAGGGTCCAGTGCCAAATGTTTAGATTGAGAGAAAAAAGTGTAGAAAATGCCTTATTTTATGTATTCAGGGTTCCATATCCGAGTCTATTTCGATGTTATATTGATTTTACTGTTTGAGTTTTTCGCAGGACCCACGACATGGTCATTTCGGACGACTTTCCGCCCACATCGGTTAATAACTCAGCCATAACTTGACGAATATTCGGTTTTAAAGGTTAACGAGTTTACGGATTGCGTGCATAAAGACGATTTTATGCATAGCACTGCAAAACGTTTATTCTATGATCTCTCGATACTAATGGTGGATGTCGCTCGACGAGCTTATGACTCAGATAACCGAGTTGGGTCTTAGTTTTTCTTAGAGTTTGTCCTTAACAGCGGATGCTTCTTTTACTTTATTCATATGTGAATCTTAAGAGGATTTCCAGCTCAACACCGCTTCAATCCGCCAACTCTACGAAAAAGTGCTTTCCTAGGAACTGCCTGCTTTTATTTTTTAGGGCTGGCCCAACGCAGAGAAACCATATCTTTATGCGGTATGTTCAGACGCAATGCATGTGTGCCTATGGCACAGTGCCAGGTAAGAACTTCTATTAGCACGCATACTTCCTTGCTAAAACCGATCAATGATGTTGATCTCTTCTTGATGTTGCCCCAATACCCAGACTATGCCATCTAGATCTGGCTCTTTCCAGAGCTTTGTCATCCAGTTTTTTTTCCGTATGGAGTGGAGCGGCGGTGGGGTTCACGTTTGCCCCAAGATAGATGAACATCTCTGCTACCCCAAGATTGCAGCTGTCGATAGTGGCTTTTTGTCTTATCAGAAGTGGATATATTCTTGTTCGCAAGCATTTATTAGTTTTTTCCACCATAAGACCGGGTCGTTTAGCTTGTTTTGTAATCGCTGTGACAACTTCTGCCTCGACACTTTGGGAACTGCATTACGTCGTGAGATGTCAGAAGAAAATGTGACTAATCACGCCGATTCGTATCCTACCACAACGTCGGAATGTGTAATAGGGCCGCATTTGATGGAAATAATAGTCAGTACGCTCGTTAAGTTGGAAGACAATTTCTGATCCGAATTGGATATGTGGTTCCAACAGAATGATGGGAAGTTCTTATTAAAAACTCTACAACTTATGACCCACTTCAAACATATGATTTTGTTGGTCTATTCCGCCAAAGTCGACTATAAACAGAATATCAGGGTTTTTTTCCTTTTGTTCTTCCTCGCCTGGGTTCGTCTTCAATGTATATCTTCTTTGTTTGGCGCTACAGTCCGGGGTGGACCTGGGCCTCAACCAACAAGTCTCTCCAGCCAGCACGACCTTTTGCCAGCTGTCTCCAATTGTGCACACCAAGTTGGTTGAGGTCCTTCTCCACTGGTGTGAGCCATCTCGTTTGAGGACGTAATCTGTTGCGTTGTCCGAATGGCTCGGAATCGAAAACTCTTCGGACCGGAGCTGTGGTGTTCATCCGCTCTAAATGAACTAGCCATTATAAGCGTTGGATCGGTACAGCATGCCGCTGTACAGCCCGTACAGCTAGTGGTTAAATCTCCTCCTCCAGACGCCATCAACGCAAACAGGACCAATCCAGATCGCACCTGGAACTTTTCTCTCAAAACGACAAAGAGCTTCTTCATCCGCTTTCAATAGCGTCCATGTCTCTGCGCCATAGAGCAGGACAGAGATGATCAGAGTGTTATATAAAGCCAGCTTTGTGCTTCGAGAGAAGGCTCTGTACTCAATTGCCTCTTGAGCCCAAAGAAACAGCGATTGGCGTAATTCTGCACTTGATCTTGGTACTGGTGTTATTGTCCCTGTTTACTGCAGAGCCGAAGTAGACGAAGTCCTTGACTACTTCATAGTTTCTGCTGCCCATTATGACGCTCTGTCCGAGACGTCGATGTTTTGCGTTCTCCAGTGATGACAGCATGTACTTTGTTTTGTCCTGATTTATTGCCAGACCCATTTTAGCCGCTTCCACTTCAATGCCAGTAAACGCCTCATTGACGGCTCGCTGTGTTCGTTGCCTTCAATGAATATTGACAGCACTAAAATCTGCAAAAATATCTACATCTCCGTTTGCATCTTCCTCAAAGTTCTTAATTGAATCTTAATCAATTTTCCAGTGATATCTGAAGTTACTTAGTAATAAAAATGATTCTTTGAATTAACTCAACATATTGTTAAATTAAATCACATCACCTCGAATGTGGCCTGATGATCTTCAAGGCATTGCTCACTCACAACAAATCTCCATTGTCTAGAGTTTCGCTGCAGACCGCCGACTACTATGTTGAATTCAAGATTCCGTGTCAATTTCAATTGAAAGGACTTAAATCATAACCATGCGCCTCAGATTTCGTTGCATGTCGTATTTCATTCGCATCGATAAACTCTGTGACTGTGTCAGATGGTAATCATTAGCACCGATCTTCTAAAAATCGAAAGCAGACAACACAAGTTGCGTGATACTCATAAGATTTATGTTTATGCAAATCGAAACAAGTTCAGCGTTTCATTGTTCATCTGTGCCGATCTGTGGAACTACGATTCAATTTCAATTAATTACAACGAAAGTAAATTAATGTTAAATGATACTCACTTCCATGGCAAGACGATGATTACTATGAGTATCTAGTTAAATGCGACCTACTGCGCTGAGGTTCTATTATGGAAAGTCACTGTCTACTGCGGTGATTATGGGTTTTACCAAACTCATGGTTTTATAATTTTTATATTGTTCCTGCCTGCTGACAAGTCAAACATTCAAAACCGTACACAAATATAATTGGCATATTATTTAGGTTCATCATGAGTAACCAGATGTAATTTTGACTGGATTACACTACTCGGGTACATACTTAGACCTCATCCGAAAACAGAGATTTCTGTACTGTGGGTCCACAGCTTTTTGACAGCAGAACTAAATATATCCGTCAGCAGTCCGCGATCTTGTTCCACAAGCATCATAAAGGTGTTGCCATTTAATAGAATTTCTTTAATCTGTCCTCGACGTAAAAGAAACTGATTTGCGGATTCGAATAATTTTAAAGCGCACGTGTCTTTCAATGGAGTCATTTTCACATTCATGCTCTCAACATCATTATTTACCTCTCGTGCTTAAAGATGAATCAACCTTCGGCAACGAGATACATTTGACTAACTATCTGCGAAAGAGAATTATGAGACTGACGCATGAATTGATATCGCTGCATCGAGGGAATGCACCCGCATGCGATAATTACCATCATTCCGCTTGTCTTAAGTGAACTTAATTCAGTTGTGTTATTGAACTCTAATTGCAATGCAATTAAACTACTTAGTGGCTATCAGTGCCATAGATCTCAAACTGATCTATTATCATAGCGGCCAGAAGATTCCCATGCAATTTTACTGCGGAACGTGTGGTTTTCTGAATAATTTAATCTGTACTTCAACTGCATCTACATTTCTATTTTCTACTATATTTCTGATGTGTACTCACTCATGGATACTGGCGTGTATCTTGCTCTGTTGGTGTGTGTGATTACGATTCTGATTCGGTAATATTATTATTTTTATTTATAAAGTAAGTACATCCGAAGCTTGCCAGAGTTAGTTTATCTTTACTCGGTTTGTCTGAGGTTTTGTACCTGTGACCGGAGTACGTATAAATCAAAAAGTTTTTAACACGTGCAGTAAGTGAATGACGCGAGTGATTGTTTACATAGGCTCCCACGAAAATTGCTCATACTCGTATTTGTAAGTACAGAACTAAGCAGTCAGTGGGTGAGACATTTGTAGTTCTTCTATTAGACTGGAGAAAATTCGACACTCATTAAGAAGTATAAATAGTTTCAAACTGCAGGATAACAGCGGCATTGTCATATCTAGAACCACCCTGGTGCACTCAAGATAATCGATAAAAATGGAATAAAAATGAAGAAATAAGTCATATGTAGCGTGAGGGGAAGAGGGACGAATGTACTGACAGACAAATGCATTCTTTAGCATTCCCGTTCTTGTTAATTCTCATTAAACTAATTGATTCTATTCGTCATCGAATTGAGTGCTTGCACTGATTATAGCCGCGATGTTTTTGAGTCTTCTTTCACTGACATGCATATGTGCACCAATGTAAAAGCGTCCTCCTTTTACAATCAGTCAATGATCTAGGTACGAAAGTAGACACCTACAACCATTAGGCTTAAACGAATACATTTGCCCGCTTAATGGATTCCTTTTTCATTCGTTTTTTACTATTGAAAATCCATGTAAAGTTAATATTCGTTCTGATGAAATTCCACCCTGACTGACGAACATCCATTCATAAGCCACCAATTATCCTCGACTGGTTGCAGTATAAATTATTCGTTCAGCCTTTCCACCTGTCAGTCGCAACCTAAATCAATTGGCAGTTAGCAAAATGCTCTCTCAATCAACGCGAGTTCGAATTTTGAAAAAGTAGGACAAATTCATAAATCCACGAGATCTTGAGGCGGCTTACATTTTCGAGGTTCTGATGCTTAGGGTGGCGGGGTTGTTTCCTTACGGTCAAAGTGAGAAGGGGTTCAAAATCTCCTATGCCGCATTGGCCGTCACTATCCTACACTTCTCCGTGTACTCATACGTCAACATTAGTGTAATACTGAACGATCTTATGACGCTGGCTAAACCAATTATCATGGACAGCGATTTGGCAATAGCAGCGAATCTAATCATCAGGTTGCTTGGAATGGTCATCAGCGTGGTGATATTCGTGTCCATTTTCAGAAGCATTAAAAGTTTTACCACCGACCTGAATCGCTATATTGTGATGATGGATCTGACAGCCGAACTTGGAATCGAGACTAGTCAAACCTTTAAGAAAATGTTCCTTATATCAACAGCAGCGTCATTGGGTGTATTTGTCATTAGCCTATACCTTCTGGCTCACTCGTACTTCTTCTATGAGAAGATAACGAATGAAAAGGCCTCAATGCGGTTCTTCTACGTTGTTGTCATGGCCAATTACTACCAGAACATGTGTTTGTATTCAATGGGATCTTATTTGGTTACCGTCTACTTAATTCAGTTCCTCCTAAATGGCTTCTTAGAGGATTTACTTCACATTCAGATGAAGCAGAATGAGGTTTGGTGTCTTCGAATTAAAAACAACATTTCTGTCACTTAGAGAAAATAAAATGTATAAGTAAACATTTGTGGTTGTTGTTAGTTTTATAATTTTTTAACAGTTCTAAGAAGTCCAAGAATCCAAATTTCCTTAATAATGGTTCAGCAGAAGCAGGTTGAGTTTAAGAAAAGAACAAACTTCTTCTTTGCGTAGCGCTCCACAACGGGAGTGACTTTGGCCTCAACCAACAGGTTCATTCAGGTAGTGAAATATATCTCTGGTGTAAGCCATGGCCAACCTCTGCTGCTTTGTCTCACAGACTCGTAATCGAAGAGTAGGAGCTACGTTGTCCCTACGTTCTACCTTTTGACCAGATAAAAACGATAGCAAAAGAAATTTAAATAAAACAACAACTGTGTGAGATGTTCAATTGTTTCTTATTTTATTTTTTAAGCTACATTCATACCATTGTATATGGAGCAGCACATCATAAACATCGCAGCGTCGGCTTCGTGGCAGTGCAGCGAGCGGTCGATCCAATTTTTGATAACTCGGCGGTTATTCCAGCAATAAGGTGTCGAATGTTGGCCTCGAGCTCCAAACATGTTGATTTGTTAGCGTAGTTAGTCGGAGTTGACGTTGCCCCAGATAAATTTTTCGAGTGGTGTCAAGTCGGACGATCGGCGAAGCCAATTTGTGAACGCTCTCCGTGAAATGACCTAGTCGCCACATGTTGCCTTTACAACTTGGAGCATAGCGTCACTTGTAAAGCACGTAGCGCCGCCTTGTTGAAAAAAAAACACAGCTCCAATATATGGATATTGTCGAGCTGTGGATACAGAAAATCTGTTAACATCCCTCGAGACTTGAGACCAATGAAGGTAATGGTGTCGGCGCCAGGAACCGCACCAAAGGTCAAACTTAGAGGAAGCATAGTGCATGGTAGAATCATGGTAGAAAAAGATGACATAATTTGTTGGCCTAGCCTTTCAAGGCCCCTCGAATAGTAACATTTTTAAAATTGAAATTAATTCACTCACTACATGTAGCAGCAATTTATTCATCAATCTCTCAAGAATCATGTGTATATTGTTTACAAATCCTAATAAGGCTTTTCTGCTGAAATGATACTGATCAGTTATAATTGAAGCCTTGTTTGATGGGTTAAGTTCCATCATTTGTTTCGTTGATTATCTTGAGTTGACTGCTACAGACATACCTGTTGTCAAGAGAAACACCCGAATTTGTAGCGACCAGGAAGCACTATCTGTTAAACAAGATTTCAATTTGTTTCTGAATTAAGAATGTACAAAACCGAGAAGGTCAGTTGTGCAAGACTTATGCCCAGTTTCACAGTGAAGGTGTGAACTTAAGTTCAGTTGAACCGGGTCTCTGTGACAAACATTCCTCATTCTTATCCTCCGACTGTCAAAATTCGGAAGATGATTAATTCTTATTCAGGAGCCATAGATTATATGGGAGGTAAATGCGAGGCAAACACAAGAAGGACGTAGAGAAGCTATTCTCCACGACTGATGTTACTTTTAAGCCCTAAAAGCTGACAGTTTGCAAACAACATAAAGAAATAACAGCCTGCTCCATAAGCAACCAAATCGGGAATCACAGCGCGGTTGGGGTACAAATCGCAAGGCTCCGCCTAATTTATGACGACTACTACTTCGGTCGATGTATGAATGGAAACACAACGCCCTCTTGTCGCTGGCTGCCCTGTACTGTCATCCTTTGACGGACATATCAGCGATGTTAGTTTTATGATCTTTTATGACTTCTGCTAAAACAAATCATATCACTGACAACTATTTAATTTTTTTCATTTATTTTATTTTCTATGAGACAAAGAAATATTATATTTAATTTGACGGCACCAAACTTCATTCTCCTTCATCTGCCAGTGAAGTACATCCTCTAAGAATCCGTTAAGTAAAGACTGAATTAAATATATTGTAACCAAAAAAGATCCCATTGAATACAAACACATGTTCTGGTAGTAATTGGCCATGACAACAACGTAGAAGAACCGCATTGAGGCCTTTTCATTCGTTATCTTCTCAAAGAAGAAGTACGAGTGAGTCAAAAGGTATACACTGATGACAAATACACCCAACGACGCTGCTGTTGTCATAATGAACATTTTCTTATAGATGTGACTAGTCTGGATTCCCAGTTCCGCCAGTAGATTCATCAGCAAATAACATCGATTCAATATTATGGAGAAAGTTTTAATGCTCGTGAAAGCGGACACGAATACCAATACACTGATAACCATTCCAAGCAACCTGATGATTAGATTCGCTGCTATTCCCAAATCGCTGTCCATGATAATTGGTTTGGCCAGCACCATTATGTCATTGAATAGTACACTAATGTTGACGTACGAGTACACGGAGAAATGCAGGAATGTAATGACCAATGAAACATAGGAGATTTTGTATCCGGTTTCATTTTGCACGTAGGGAAACAATCCCGACAGCCGAAGGAACGTGATCGTACAAATGTAAGATGATTGGAGACTTCGCGGGTTGATGAATTGGTGCCACTTTTTGAATATTCGAATTCCCGTTGACTGAGCAAACATCTTGCCAACTGCCAATTGATTTGGATTGCGACTGACTGACTGGCTGGACAAGTTAAAAGAATAATTTATACCACAATTAGTCGAGGATAATTGAGGGCTAATGAATGGTTGTTCGTCAGTCCGCTTGATGGTTCTGGGTGATATATTAACATGGGTTTTCAATCAAAGCTGATGAAAACGAATGAAAGAGGAATGCATTAGGCGGACAAGCTTATTCGTTTAAGCGTAATGATTGTGGGTATATGCATTCCAACCTAGACCCTTTACTGGTTGTAAAAGAAGGACGTATTCACAATAAAAATATCGACATTATAAGAGATAATCGATAAGGATGAATTCTTCGGCAATAATTGATATAAATGTTGGTTAAGTTAGTTTTTTCACGATATAGGCGACCAATACACGCACCGTTTGTTCTGTGTGACATGTAGCGTCGTCTTGCTGGAACCACAAGTAGAGCAGGTACAGCTCATGCATTTTCGGCGAAAAGGCTTCGATATCATTGAACGATAGTGAACTATTGCTTTCACTGTCATAATTGAAAAAACACCGGCCAATGATTCTATTACCTGATGTTGATTATCCAACCAAATACGACAGATCGATTTATGAATACCGTAAAATATTCCGCTATGTCACAAACCGCAACAAACAGTCTATGTTAGAGGATGCACCGATACTGGGTAGAACAGTTCACGATTGTTTTCGCTCCAATGACTACAATGTTGCTTGTTGAAATAGTTGCTGAACCAAGAATGGGCCTCGTCCGAGAACATAATCCGACCAAATATAAAACTGTTACGATCAGCAAACTAGAATTATATTTAAGCGTTGAGCTTATTTAACTTAATGTTTCCTAGTTTGTACTTTGTGTGAATAGCCAGCATCCTTTTTTTTTCCCGACATGTTGAGTCTTTCTCACTAACTCAAAACTCTCGCCTTCAAGGCCTCTCCAATAGTTAAATATTTAAAACTGAAAGTAATTCACTCACTGCATATGTGTTTACAAATTGTAATAAAGTTTCTTCTGTAATGTCTGCGATCAGTTGTAACTGAAGCCTGATTTGATGTGAAACATTCCAGAATTTGTTTCGTTGATTATCTTAACTTATTCATATTAACTTACTTACTCGTATTAACTCGTATTGTCTTGGAATGTGTGTATAACATCGATTTTTTTCCCAGCTGATTGGCACTCAAACATTACCTACAACCACAGAGTGACAGATAACTATTATTTTTATTCATTATTGTTTCTCTTTTTTATGGGTTTTCATTGCACCGCATGGGTGTGAGTGCACATATTTTAGTGTTACTTCTGAATTCCAATGCTAAAGAGTAAATAATAAATAGAGTTAACTTCTATAGACAACCTTTTTGTCAAGAGAAACGATGGAATTTGTAAAGGCCAAGAAGCAGTATATGTGAAATAAGATTTCAATTTGTTTCTGAAAAAAAGTAAGTTCTGTTTTGAGAAATAAACGGGCCTCAATGGAATATGAATTCTGCATGATTATTTATTCGCTCAGTAGTACTAAACATAACGTTTTTGTGATTAGCATTGCTTTCGAGTTGCCAGTAGCAGCAAGCGGCTAATAACTGAAACAAAATTCCATCACATTCCGCATTATTATCCTTTTTTTCATTTATTTTATATTATCTCAGACAAAGAAATATTATACTTAGTTTCACGGCACCAAACTTCATTCTCCTTCATCTGCCTGCGAAGTACATCATCTAAGAATCCGTTAAGTAAGGATTGAATTAAATAGACGGTAATCAGATAAGATCCCATTGAATACAAACACATGTTCTGATAGTAGTTAGCCAAGATAACAACGTAAAAGAACCGCATCGACGCCTTTTCATTAGCTATATTCTCGTAGAAGAAGTACGAATGAGCCAGAAGATAGAGGCTGATAAGAAATACAGACAGTGTAGCTGCTGCCGATAAAAGGAACATTTTTTTGAAGATGCGACTAGTTTCGATTCCCAGCTCCGACAGTAGATTCATCAGCATAATATATCGATTCAATACAATGGTGAAGCTTTTAATATTCGTAAAAATAGTCAAAAACACCACCACACTGATGATCATACCAAGCAACCTGATGATTAGATTCGCTGCTATTCCCAAATCGCTGTCCATGATAATTGGTTTGGCCAGCACCATAAGGTCGTTGAATAGTACGCTAATGTTGACGTACGCGTACGCAGAGAAATGCAGGAGCGTAATGATCAATGGAACATAGGAGATGTGGTATCCGGTTTCGTCTTGCGCGTAAGGAAACAATCCCGCCAGCCGAAGGAACGTGATCGTACAAATATAAGCTGACTGGAGATCCCGCGGGTTGACGAATTCGTTCCACTTTTTGAATATTCGAATTCTAGACATTTTACTAACTGCCAATTGATTTAGATTGAGACTGACAAGCTGGACAAGTTGAGGAAATAATTTATACCACAATTAGTCGAGGATAATTGAGGGCTAATGAATGGTTCACTTGATGGTTCTGAGTAATATTCATATTTAGGTGCAAACATTAATTTTACATGGATGTTCAATAGAAGCGGATGAATACCAATTATAGAGAAGTCCATTAGGCGGACAAGTTTATTCGTTTAAGCGTAATGGTTGTGAGTGTCTATTTCCGTACATAGATCCTCGACTGATTGTAAAAGGAGGATGATTTTACATCAGTGCACACTTCTGGCATGCATACGCGTAGTTCGAGAACGAACTAAATCATTCAGTTTGATGAGACTCAATAAGAGAAAATTCATCACAGGCAATTTGCAAAGGCGTACACAATTTTTATTTACGTTCATAAATCGATGCAGACCATTTCCTTTTTTCAGATTGTTTAAATGTTTCATGATCAACATCACAACTACGTCTGGACTAACAACACCGTCCAATTTTGATTTATTTTTTTTTTACGCATTTTGGTTAGTTAAACACGCGTCTGATGTTATCTCCCAAGGCTGCAATTGGCTCTGGCTTATCAGAATACACGTGTGATTTGACGTTTGCGCGATCCAGCCGATCAATTTACCGATCCAAACGGGAGACAAAGTGCTCCCCTGTTCTCACCACAACAGGTACAGCTCATTCATTTTGGACGAAAAAGTTTCGAAATCATTGAACGATATGTCTCTTCTTAATGACTTTTTGCGATTGGCTAAGTCATTGAATTCAAACTACGCAACCTTCGTGGAGAGTTGTAATAAAGGGATCGGAGAGAAAAATATCACCTTGTTTAGTAAAACCTAATATTCCAGATAAACCTAATATTTTTCATCACAATTAAATATATCTAATAAATATATCAGAGCACCACCAACAACTGTTGATTTTTTGTGAGTCTTGCAATGTCCTAGCGAATGCTTCTAATTATTTTTTTCTAGGTACACCCATGTACCATCAACAACTTCCCATACTTGTTGAATATCTCATGACTAGATGTCGCAGCATTTTAACATTCACGTGGAGTGGGTGCCGTTACATTGTGACATACCTCCGCTCTCCGTCTGACAAACGCTGCACCCAAATCTTATTTCAAAGCGTACACAATTATATTAACCAATCGTGATTGGCTACAAGGTACATTTAGTCTATTCAGACTAAGTAGGCTAGCATTTAGGACACTTATCGGGATGGGAGACTTCTGCTGAATTTACAGGACTCCCGTGCACCCTCACGTCGTCAGCAATCGGCACCTGGAAAAAATCCATCTGGGTGATTATGTCTTTAAAAGTCTAAGCGAGCTGAGCAATATTAGCAGTGGCCAACTGAATCCCTTCGTAGTAAGAACCAAATAGTTACAGAAGTTGGAGATATCCATCAGCGTGGCATCTGTGTAACTGGATGATGAACCTCTACCCCTCGCATCATGGTTATACGCGTCCAAGTCTCATTTGCTCCAAGTCTCACTCGCTGTAACTCAGCCAATTCGGTCGACTGACTCCATATATCCAAGCCCTATTACAGCGTATGTACCACCGCCGTGCTGCAGTTCGAAGGCGCGTCGTTGGAGGTTCTAGGCCCCGAAAGTAGCAACTTTGATAATTCACGACTCTACCTCCTTCGAGTCAGGTTCGGCGAGGGCAGACAAATGTTGGTCCCATACATTCGTGATATAACTATATGCACTATACGAGTGGCTGATTCGCTTTCGATTGCTTTTGATGATGTTAAGAATCAGTGGATTGAATAAGCGTTTTGACTCGAGGCCTTGGTCAACCAAATTAATCAGCCATCGGGTGCCAATCGTGATTTTACCTACATAAATATTTAATTGGTTGTTGATTACTACATAACAACCCCAACCGCACAATCAATCATCCGGGCCATCCAAAAGCGTGCCGACGTAGAAACGATGAACTACACCGCTGATGCAAATACTACCCTGAACCTAAACCACAATTCACGGCGCAAATGAATTGCTAAGTGCTCATCACTTCAGACATTTCCTAATGAATATGTGTGTGCACACGTACGTATGTATGTATTTGCGTTTCCAGCTTAACTTCGAGCTTAACTCTTCACGTTGTTTGGTCTTAATTAAGCGGCTCTTAAGTTCGTTAGTTTTCAAACTGTCAATTCTCACCAGACGATTCCTCATTTCGCGTGAAGACGCGGTTTGAATCGCACTTCACTGTCGTTCTCGTCTTCGTTGCTGTCATCGTTGTCGCTCCGTGTTTCACTTCCACGTGCTTTCGAACATCCAATCCGTGACATTTGCAGTGAACAAGTGTATTGTGTGCATAGCGCTTGAACTTGACTTGATGTGACTTATTAAAAAGAAGAAAATAAAAATATTAATTTTATCTGATTTTATTAATTTTACGAGTTAATGTACGACTTAAATGTGATGATAGTCACCGCAAAGAGTTTCGTGCAGCAGTGATTTTTGTTGCAATTTGTTTGTTTGACAGATCTCAGAGGTAAATTGCCAGTTTAACAATTGTTTCTTTGTTGGGAATGTGAAATTAGACTTATTGTTGTCAACTTGCACAATTTGAGTTCAATGTGTGAACTGTGTGGTGACAGTATAAAGGAAGATCTATCTTGTAGTTATAAAAGAAAATTTAAATAAGACGCATATATGATTTAGATTTCGATCAAATTTGTATGTCAGTATATTGTTTGGATCCTGCTATAATGAATGGAATATAACATCGAGTCTTCTCATTCGATGTGATTTTCGATGACCCTTCAACACATATCGAGCAATAATGCGCCAGTAACAGAACAAATATTCGATTTTAAAGAGCCAAGAATTTGGATTGTGTCCCTTTTTCAAGGTCGTCAAATCTTCCGTTTCTAGGCGCCAGTTCTCATTACCAACACGACAAGCAACTTGTACAGGATATAGTTATTGCTATAAAGCGAAACGGTTCATGTTGTGTGCGATGTATTGTTGAAACTACACGTCTTCCTCAAATTCAGTTAATATTGAGAATTTTCGTGAAGGTACATCTTCCTAATTTTCGAGTAATTAGGAAGGTTGTTCAGCAATTTCACTACCCGTGATTCGTTTCGATGTTTTTTTGATTCCAAGTCCAAGTGTTTCCAGAAGAAGTTAGTAACAGTACCGATGACCGTTGACCATCAAGAATTAAGCGGTTGTAACGTCAAGGATCTGGAATGAAGATCTCTGATCACCACGATTCCGCTGTGAACAGCTCGAACAACATCAGCACCAAGAAGAAACACCCAACACAGCCAATCGCCGTTTCCTTATTGAGCTGTGGAGCCAATTCCGTAACGACATAGCTGACTGAGGGTGATTCGAAATGGAAAAGTGAAAATTGTTTGGTGTAAAAGGGCCCAGATTTAAACCGCGGAGGCATGGAAAATAAAGAAGACGTGTGGAGAAGCTCTTGGTCGTTTTCCGGTAAATGTTCTACTCGCAATATGGCCCCCAGTATTGAGCGTAAATTTCCGCCATCAGATTGTACTTGTAATTTTCGCAGTATTCCTAGTGTAACCACTCAAAGGCAATTGCCGATGTGTCATTTGCGTTGACTTTACACAGAATTATATTCTCGAAGAAAGCAAGAACATCTTCATCGGATTTTGTAATTGACTATGCCTTCGTAAAGTAGGACCTGTAAGATCAATGTCTTATATAAGGCCAGTTTGATCCTCCGATAAATAGTTCCATTACACAATTGCTTCATAAAAACAAATTGGTAAACGATATTCTCATTCTGATCGCGGTTGTTCGGACAGTTTGCAGCAGTACCGAAGAGGAGGAAGCTTTTCAGTACATACAAGTCACAGGTGCCCGTTGTGACGGTCGGGCCAAGCTGTCAATCCGTTACTAACACTTTCTCTGGGTGGCTTGTGACAACGTTTTTGCATAATGTTTTGCTGCCCTACCATTTGAGACTGAATGTGATCAGACATACTCATCACCTTATTTCGCATTGAGCTTTTGTTCTAGTTTTGGCATCTCCCTTTGTCTAGTTTTGGCATCTCCCCAAAACTCGTCGATCTTTGCAGGATAACTAACGCCCGTTGCTCCGTCTAGGTCGGCAAGGAACTTTACGAGACCTTCGATGCCGAAAACAAATTTAGACAAGGCGATGCATATGTCATGCGACTTTTCTCGAGAAAACTCGCTCAGTTGGACCAATCAATTCCATCTGGTACGCATTTTTCGAATATCGTGCTTCTACTTTTGGACCGTAAATTGTGCACGATCTTCTCAACAATCTCAACAATTTTATTGAGGACGCCACATATAAGTTCGTTGCCTGGTTAGTGATGGAGCATAGAGTCCTCCACTATCACCGTGCTCAACTAGACAAATTTTACAGGAAAGTCGAGATTTGATATGGATGTACATAAAACGTTTTGTACATAAAGGTTGTTTTTTAGAGGTATAGAAATTAGGTTAGGTTTGGTTGTAGTGGCTGACTGCTAAGGGCAGACCCATTGTGATACCACATGGATTGCCTTCTTCTAACATCGGAACCAGTTGGTGCTTGTAGTGAAGCAATTTAGCTGGCCTATGCTGGCGCTGTTTTGCTCATTGAGATTATTGAAATAGTAGGCCCCTAGGTGTAGGAACCTACAACTAGCCAGAGCGCTGCACGAGCAGAGTAGGTGATGAGTAACTAGGAATAGAACTTTGAAATGGAATAAAACAAAGATGAGTTTTTTTTTTAAATTGACATCAAATTTACATTATTCAAAAGATAATCTTCTGGCATTATAATTTAGATATGATTTCAGGCCTATGTGGTCGTATAACGGCAACAACGCGGCGAATGTTGTCCTCCAAGCAGTCAATCGTTTCGGGCTCATCGGCGTAGACTAGCGACTTCACATATCCCCACAGCAAATAGTCAAGCGGCGTTAAATCGCACGATCTTGGAGGCCAATTCACGGATCCGTAACGTGAAACTATGCGGTTACCAAACGTTTCCTTCAATAAATCAGTTATGGCACAAACTATGTGACTTGTTGCGCCGTCTTGTTGATACCACAGCTCCTGCACATGATTGCTCAATTGATGAACGATGAATAACTGAAGAATCAACAATCATGGCACTATAGCGGCTACCATTGACTGTAGCGTTCTGGCCAGCATCGTTTTTAAAGAAGTACGGACGAATTATTCCACCACCCCATAAAGTACACAAACAATCAGTTTTTGTGGATGTAACGGTGTCTCAACATCCACTTTAGGATTATCAGGACTCCAAATAGGGCAGTTTTGTTTATTGACGTATCCATTCAACCAAAAGTGAGCATAGTGAAAATGGACGTAGTGCGCAATACGTTTTTCGAACAGAACCGTGATTTTCAACATAAATTTGCACAATTTGGAAGCGTTGTTCAGGCGTCAGTCTATTCATGTTGAAATGCCAAACCAAACTAAAAATAAATTACTTTGACAGCTGACAAAATGGCCGCCAGTTAAAATAGTGTTGCCAAGTTAAAGTTATATACCTCTGAAAAAAACACCCTTTACATATAAAACTCGCCACTCTTCACGTTGTCATTTGTTGCTTGGAAACCGACGGTCTTTTTGGAACTTTACCAGGATTAAAGTGGTGATCGAACATATCTTTCGACTCTCGTCTTTGAAAGACAATCTTTAAGTATTAATGGCGTTTAAAATCAGTCCTCAAACAAGAGGTACATCCACATCAATTTGCGTGCGGTACGATTCAGCGTCTTATTTTTGTACCACGGGTTCGAAGAGAATGTTTCCTTGGATTGGAACTACTTCAGAATTTTTAATTATTTCTTTATTTTTGTTTTTGTTCTTTTAAATCGTATGGTTTTTTTCGCTTTCCCCTTCGGATACTTCCTTAATATGTAATCATTTTCTATTCCTATTTGTTATATAATAATTTTACAGATGAAAGATACAAGTTATCATATGTATTTCTGAATTGTAAAACGTGTGGTAAAGTTTTGTGCACAAAAAAAAAACTATCTATCTATCAAGCATTAGGTACGTATGAGTACAATGCCCCACATCATAAACATGAAAATAGATAAATCATTTCTGTCCTCGAATCAATCAAAAGGTTTTGCATACGATTCCGTTTGAGTCTAATCTTCCACAAGACGATCAAAGCGATCTCGGCGCCTTACTCTCTACTCCGTCACGTCTCAAACAAAAATGAATAGCTATAGTCAAGTGTGTTGGGTAATGAATATATGTGTTAGTTTCTGTGATTCCCCCTTCTCACGTAAACCATAACAGCTCCACACGCGGGCAGCTGGCTCTCCATTCAACGAGGCATTTAATTTTTTTTTTAATTATCCAGCAGTTGATTGTTGTCCGTCCACTTAACGACTTGATGCTCTTGGTCTTGAAAAGTGAAGTACTAAATGAAGAAACAGAGGAAGGAAGGAGGAAGCAACGAATTAAACCGTACAAACGGTGCAGCAGTAAATATGAATTTATTACAATATTAGAACAGCCTGTGTTCAAGGTTAAGGATTGTCAAACTGGTCCCTGATCCTTGATCGGTGTCTTTACGACCCAGTTAAATTATAACATGTCATATTGCATGCCACTAAGTGACATTGTCTGCAGTGAACATATGTATGTCTTAACACAAATCTAATCACCCTCAATTAGGCGAGAACAAGCTTTTCGGACCCGCTCCGTGACATGTATCCGCGTTGTCAGTCCAATTAACGCGCCGCGCCGGCATGTGTCAACAAATCTTGGTAATTAATTGTCGTTTCATTTGCTTTTCCATTACGGCGCGCGGTCGGTGAACGTTTGTGTTTTGCACGCCTCCTGGGCTCACAAAGAATAACGCCACAACTTACCGAACGCTCATTGACTGACTACTGAACTGGCTGAGTTGTTGTCTCTTTTGGCGGAGAGGAAATTAAAATATAATTCATCTGCTGCCACTCGAATGCTTGAGAAGCTCACCATCCACACGTATAATGGCTTAATAATTACATTAAGATTTTTCCCTCTCCCCCTCCCCAGCACAGTGGGCCAGAAAAGTCTTGCACCAAACAATTCAGTTGCATAAAGTCGTAAGCCTTACGTCATCCTAGCAGCTACATCACCTAATTGTGGGAATAAACTTCACTCATGACTTGTTAGAGAGAGAAAAGTTTTACAATGCAAATGTAACTTGATTTCGTTGAGCTTCCATGAATCGAGCGCTGCGACTCCGATCGAATATTTTCATTTCTTTTCCGGGCCCTAAATGAATTACTTCGGAAAATTGAATTTAGGAACGTTCCACGTTCGACGTCCTACGCAACACTTGGTCGTATCCGTTTCACGAAACTTTCAAAGGCATCGCGTTGGCAATTAAACGAAGAGCCAAGAGGGTGGCAGGCCGACCAACACACCCTCAAAGAATATCACTTAAAATTGAAAAAGGGGCGACTGATGTGACGAAGATGCTGCCGATGATGATGATGATGATGATGTTGTAGATGGTGGTCGTGGTGCTGGTGGTGGTGGTAGCTCTGCTAAGAGTGATATGCTTCGGGCTGTGAACAACTTGATTTCCTTCGTCGTCGACTTGTATCGACAGGGCGAGTCATGGCATATGACATGCCTATTCATGCAGCCATTGATGCAAGAGCACCACTCGTCTTGGTAGACTGGGTGTAATAGTCAATTTTAATTCAATTTGCCAGGACCTTTTCATTTAGGGGGCGAAATCTAATTCTAATCATTTGAACCGTTGACGAATTATTATTCATGCACAATTTGCAAAGGAAAATGAAAAGGGAGAGGAAGTGTTTTCTTTTTCAAATTTGAACGCACGGAGTGGGAATACATTTTTGAGTTATTTATTGAATTAGAACATCCTTGAATGATGCGATCAATTAGGCGACACTTTGTCGCTGAGTAAATCGAATTTTGCTATGGCGTTGATTACTTTTCTTCGGAAAAATATGTGTTTCCGTGAGTTTTCTTGCAATCAAATATATTTCTTAGACTTGTTGGAAATGACATAATTCATTTTGGAGAAGATGACAATTACGCATTTTCTTATGATTAGTTCTCAGGGATGGGATTCAATGATGCTTCTAGGATGTATTACAAACCTCTGCCCTCGTAGACCAGTCCCTCGCAGGTCACTTATTGGATCTGATCAACAAGTGATTTCTATTTTAAGAGGCTTATTCTTATTTTTCTTTCGAATGGCTTACCAGTTTCCGTCGTGACAACTTTGTCCAGACTTATTCATTTTTCTTGATGGTTTGTAGTTCGAGATTCGGTCGTGCATCTACAGATAGTCATGGGGTTGTTTTGTCACGAGTGAGAAAAACACAGAGGCTAATGAAGCAAAAGCCTCTTATACCATTCCAGTACCAATACCAGTTTTCTTCTTCTTCTGGAACCAATGTTCGAAGACAACCTGAGTTTTAACGTATATGGCTGAGTAGGTGTAGTCGACTGATTAATGCCCTTCGGACTAGCACATTGTCAACATGTCTTCTCTTGTAGTCACGTTCCTTCAAAGGCACTGAGAATCAGCTCTGTCGTTCTGCTCACCGTCCAGTGTATAAAGGGTAATTTTTTAGCTATTATCTTTTTGGCAACACTGGTTTAAACAGCTGACGCACGTTTCGTGTTTTGTTTCACTGTCAAACATCTTCAGTTTGGTCTATAATTTAACCATGAATCGTCTTACAAACGAACAACCCTTGCAAATTATTGAATTTTATTATCAAAATGCGTGCTCTGTTAAGAAAGTTCATCGCGCGTTACTTCCATTTTATTATCAGCTCATTTTTGGCTCAATGAGCACGTAAATAAGCAGAATTGTCGATTTTGTGATGATATCCAACTTTTTTTTTTCCCAAAATGCAAGAGCTTGACTTGCATGACATGTGGTTTCAACAAGCCCGGTGCCACATGCCACACAGCACGCGCAACAATGGACTTATTGAGGGGCGAGTTCGGTGAACATTTCATTTCACGTTCGGGACCGGTCAATTGACCGCCTAGATCGTGCGATTTAACGCATTTAGACAATTTTTGTGGGGCTATGTTAAAGCTCATGTCTATACAGACAAGCCCGCTTCAATTGACAACATTGAAGCATTTATTCGTGAGATGCCGGCCGAAATGTTCGAAAGAGTATGCCAAAATTGGACTAAGCGGATGGACCATTTGAGGCGCAGTCAAGTTCAACATTTGCATGAAATAATCTTCAAACATTAAATTATATGGACCGTACTATCGATTCAAATATTTAGCAGCACGTGCACAATAACTTATTGTATCGGCTGTCAATAAGTTTATAAAATCTAAATTTAGATTTTTGTGCCACTTCGAGTATGGAATTTAAACTTAAATTGTTTTGAAAAGCCGAAGTAAATAAACTAAGTAAAACAAGCACGATATGAGATGTAAAATTAACTCTAGCAGTATGACGTTAAAGCTGTCTCCTTCCTCATTTCGAAAGGAAAGCAAACGATGATGCCGTTGTATATAATAAGCCGCGCCAAATTGTCACTTTTTGTGGATGCATTGATGCTTTGTCGAATTGTGTTTCGGCGCGGCGTTGTCTTCGGTAGTTCAGTTTCAATGTTTCAGTCAGCCTTATACGCAGGTAGCCCAAAATCTAACCGCAAAATAAGCCGCGTTGACTTTTAGGCGATGCCCAATACATTTGGTTGGCGTTGCATCGGCATTTCTTCTCTTCAATACTAGTCGCTGCGGTGTCTATGTTTTATTCATTTCACACTCTGTCCACCTCTGTCTGGTTGGTGGCTTAAGATCCAACCGAAAACAGTGTCCACAACGAGCATTGCCTGCTTAAAAATGATCATTCTTGTTCAGAACAGAAAATGTATTCCTCTTCCAGTACTTCATAGTCAATCGTATCTATGCATTGGTTCTACCTATGGAGTTATGTCCCGCTCAGGCATTCCTATAATTTAAATACGTTCATTTGGACAACGTGTTTCTGGGCAGACAAGGTATGCCTAAGTTGTTCATCCTGTGCCCGTTCCAGTAGCTAATTTATTCACAGTACTTTTGAACAATCATCAACTACTGTTGAATCCTATAGTAGGCGATACTTCCACCTGCCGTCAGAATGTGTTTGTTCGCTTTGAGTTTTCCAAAGGGTCTAGGGGGAAGGTACAAAGATATATGTTTCCACTTCTATAAATGCATCAACAATAGGGATTAGTGTAAAATCCGGTCGAACAAGAAAAGATTAAGGTATGAAACGTAAAGAGACTTTACGTGCATCATGAACTGCTCTCAAATCTCAGTGATCACGTAGTTAAATTTGACTTAGTGGACATGTGCTGAGAACCGCCATCGTCGTTATAACACAGGATGAGTCTTTCCTCTCAAAGATTTTTGCCAAGGTTGCAGAGGTGCGGAGGACTAAATTTCTCTGTCCTTGCAGCGGATTTGAAGAAAAATCCGAAGAAGAAAAATCTTAGTTTCTTTAGTACTGGGAATCTAAGTCACATGGGTTTCACGCAGGGTTTACTGAATATGCCCGTCTAAAGGAGTTGTCCTTAAAAGCAGGTGTCACTGCACAATGTAATTTTTTTTTTTAAATTTTGTCCGGATTATGAACGACTCTTAGACCTTTCGACTCCTAGCTGCTGAGACAACGCAACAGATGACGCCCGGACAGATCCCGACAAACTTGATGCGTGAAACTCTACACAACTATCTAGAGGTCACTCAATAGGCTTGTTGGTCGAGTCCAGCGATATCTTACCTTCCTGCTTGAGTCACCAACAAGATTTAGAGAATATGCCTTTTATTTATTGCGTCTCAATCTTTGCCATTCGCTGTCGGTATAAAAAAGAATAGCACACACAATGAGGTTTTGTTGTAGAAGCTGGGCCCAGTTTTACCCCAGATTGTAAAACCAGCTAACTCATTTTCCATCTGCCCTTGATCCCACGATACGATAAATTACAGTTGCAATCTCTGGTTTTACTAGGGCGTTCTCAAGACAGTTCTAAATAAAACCTTGACACTAGCTGTCGTCGTGTACCAAGCGTATGTTTGTGCTCAAAAAAACGACATAACGTTGCCATATTGCTATTCATTTTCGCAAGCTACTTTTGATTGAAAACCACGTCTTAAGCTTATTTGTCTCGTAGCAGTGGATACCAATTTGATTGCGCTGACTTCCATCCAGCGTGTCTGTGACACGAATGATTCCACTTCTATTCAATAAGAAATAAAGCGACTTCAAGGAGACCCAAATCTCAGAGTAATCCGATCAATTGCCGAGCAATAATAATTCCATCATTTCATTACTTTCTGATTCGATTTAAATGCGATTGCCGCTGTGTATCGCATATAAGAACAAGCGATTTATCCATATCCCCCTCTTCCGATGAATGATACATTCATAATTCCACCCCTCGCAGCCAAAACGTACAACGAGAGATAAGTAGTCCCCTGAAACAGATACGTCTGCCTTTGAATAAATACAATATTGTACCTACTCAGACAGAGCGACTTTCGGTCGGTCGGTACTGTTGGATGTGCGCGAAATTGAATTCCACTTCCGGTTGCCCGGGGGGACAAATCACTGAAGAAGTAATGGGATTGCGTCTGAGACGGTTTATTTTAATTACCTTCCCACAAGAACATTGAAACGATTACAAGTACTCATCATATTCTCTTTTCTTTCCACTTCTACTTTTATTTCGCAGCAATAAGTGAGTGGCGAAATGCAATCGACTGATCCTGGTGGAGCAAGAAGCAGCAATCCAACTAACGCCCCAGCTGTACCGGCAAGCACTACATCGACGCCCAGCAAAAATCCATTCAAGGCCCACTTGGAAAATCAAAATCAGTCACAGACGCCGTCATATCAAAATGGCACCAACACCGAATCGCTTACGTCGCAGGACTCTCATTCATCACAAACAGCACACCTGCCATCACAAACATCCACAGACCGGAACACCAACAATACCACCACTTACCATAGCTATGGACCGCAAATGACATCATCCGGTGGCTCACCACCCCTACCGCCGTCGGATAACTACCGTCAGGAGGATTACCGAGCTGCTGGGACCTGGGCCGCCACCAAGGCATGGATGATCCGGTGGAGGGGCTCTCGCCGCCTGGTCCTGGTAATTGTCGCTATTGCCCTGCTCTTGGACAACATGCTGCTCACAACTGTAGGTGAGTACTGAATTCCTCTTGAGAGATGTACATATCTCTTCTTTGTAATTTCCACATTCAATCACGTAGAAAAATGCTCCATCGGCTCCCAGAGGCACTTAACGAAATGAATGCCATCCTCTGATTCAATGTAACATCCATCAGGACTATTACATAAACATAAGCGGGTTACGATCCATGCATCTATTACCCACTCACCGCGAGGGTGATTCTCGTATTTATTAGCAGAGAGCAGCAACCCTCGACTTCATGGGCGGAGGAATGCATTTAGCGAACGTCTATTCTATTCGCACTTCTTGATTGTGAATGTTTTATTTATGAGGTCTACCTTGGCATTCGGCACTTGTATCTGTATCCCATTTGCAATGGAGATTTATTCGCCACCTCTAGGGATGGGGCATCATTTTTCTTTCATTCTTTCACCCCACCTCCGATGGTCCGGATTTTATTGGTCGCATCCCCTATGCGAAATGTCCTCTTAAATGCCTCGCCATGCCACTTTATTTGTGCGGTGAATTGTCATTTGACGATTCAACAAGTGCGCCTTGTGACAAAAAGGACTATTCCCCCGACGACGACGACGGAGCTTTGGTAAATCTTTGTCTGTCTGACTCCTGGAACTTATGCTTGTATGTTTCACTTGTTGAACTTTCTCTCGGGAATTTATTTAAGACGGTGAGAATTCGGATGTGATACCATTGTTGAAGCACATTTCAGATTTGTTTAGTGGTCATTGCCAATGTTGGTATTTGGTTTCGTCTGTTGGTTTTAGATTCTCTGCATTAGATTGTGGACCTTAGAACCGTAAAGCAACTAGTTATCCTGGAGTTGCCTGAAATGTCTACAATTTGTGTTTGCTTGCGCTTTAATGTTTCGATTTCTTGACCATCCGAAGTAACCAGTTTTCTGCATGCAATCTCAAGGAACAAATCATCAAATCTTTGCGTGTCGATCGAAGTGCTCTAGTGATGTAGATCTATGGATCTTTCTTGTGCTCTTAGATTTTCTTTGATTTTCACTGCTTATTATATATACCATCGGTCTTGCAATTGCCGAGTACTTCCAGTGTACTAAGGCTTTGTTGTTCTGCCTTACTGCTTCAAAGCTACGTGCAAGGATTCTTCTTCGACTAGAGTTGGGATTTCTTCATTCCCTTTCACTTCCTCCTGGTCACGCCATTTAAAAACCAGCGATATTCCCTGCTGGCCTTCCCTAATAACAAACGATGATAAGAACGATGAAGCATCAACGATGATTCTGGCTTAATTTTAAAGCTGGCATGTATGGAATAGCACATTAATCAAATGGCTGCCTCGGCTTGGCTAGCAGTGTTTGATGACTCGGTCCAAAACATATTGTTTCGGCAATAGCGTCTCGATAGTTGGCATCGAGCTTATCCCAAGTGGTTGGCTCGTTAGCGTGTAGACTTGCCAAACAATGTAATCATCATTCTTTGCGTGGATCTTAACACGGTGCGAAGGCTTGCTAACCAATGACTCTCGAGAATTAATTCTTCATGATGAGATACGAAGCTGTGATGCGGACATATGCTCCTCCCTTCTCTCAGCTCGCCTGGTTGGATACCCACTAGCTCATCAACTGGAAGATCTATAATTACTTCAGCTACTGAAGTGCTAGGTGATACGGCATGGGCGTTGACTTTCGCAACTAAAAAATCGTGAGCATGCTGGTGCGCACGCTAGAGACCACAGTCTGTCTGCCACCCTCTGACAAAATTATCGCTTCGAAGGCCGACCACCATTCCGGTTTATGGACCGCTCGAAAGGTATTCCTCCCAATATGCTGTGCACCAATGGAGTTTATGCCTTTGGCCAGTTCCTCAGTGTCACACACTATGTAATAAACTCCAAAACATATTGGTTTTTCATCTCCATTTCCCGTCGCCACTACGACGCCTTCACAAGGAGTCCAACCGCAACTGATCAGACTGAAGCCGCACCAAGTATCAGGAACTCCTGTCTGTAATTCCAGAATACAGCATCTGGTGAAGGTTTCGCAACCGAATCGTAATTTCCTTTCAGTGAATCACAATCTATAATATGATTGGGCATAGTCAATGAAAATGTTGTTTACGAGCATTTGGGACGTTCAAAGAAAGTTGGCCTTAGCAAGAAAGGCCATCTTGCTTGTCACTTAGTTACATATTCACAAAAATCATTAACTCCTGAATTCACTTTCCTCTAATGCCGCAAGAGAAGTATGTTTGTAACAAGTGCCGACGGAAATCATAGCTTGCCTAATGGGCATCGATTACCGCATAGGTTCCATTTTAAGTGGCGCCTGTTCAATGAATCACAAACGAAAAGAAAAACGCCTTTCTACGTCAGACTCATTTATTTCTAACTCTTCCATTTAAATCATTTAAACATTAATTCCTGCTGAAACCATTTTAAGACTTACAAATACGACGACATTAGCACAGGAAAGAACAAAAAGAAAAGCTCACCCCCAGAAGTGAAGCACATTTTCCCCTTCATTCGGAAATGTTGAATAAACACTTTCCGAGACGAGGAAGCAAAAGGAACCAATTTCGAGCTGTCAAGGACTTTTATTCCTGTTTGACCAGTGATAGAACTGAACGGAGTGTGAGAAGAGCCACCACAATGCAGAGGCGGCACAAAGAACATGTTGTCGTCAACCCACCAACCCAGCACACCCTCCTTGACGCCGTCGACTGCTTGAAGGGTTTGTTTGACTCATCACTTGAGGACTTGGTTCGATTAAATACCACAAAGGCAACTGCAGGGAGGATTACTTAATTGATTCGCTTCTGTTCACTTCAGGGAGCATGAATAAAAACGGAAATAAAAAAAACCAATGGAGCGAAGCACTTGTGTCAAAAATAAAAAAAAGAATCCCAACTCGCATAGATTTCACAGAAATGGAGGCAATCAAAGCAGTTCACACTTAAAAAAGCAGTTTTGTGGTGATTTAACATTTATCCCTGCCACAAGCACGTACAAAAACAAACATTTAGGCTCCTTCCTCCGTCTCGTCGCCGTTGCCGTCGCCGTTCCCTGTATCGGCAACTGGATCTTCATCGTCGCCATCCAGCTCCAAGGCAGCAGTGTCCTTCGTTGGTGAAGTGTTCCTGCTGCTGGGCAGGAAGACCTGCAGTTGTCGTCTAATTTCCTCCGTATTCACATTGTTGTCCAGAATCTGTTCGTTAATTATATTACTGTACCGCTTCTCGAAGCTGTTCTGAGGTCGAATGTCCGGCACGGTTGAACGTCTCCTGTCCGGACTCGAAGTGGCTGGGGTTTTCGATTTCTCCTCAGTCATCGCACGAACGAAGGAACTCTTTACGGTCACAATCGAGTGAAGTGAACAACTGAACAAAGGACAACGCCGAACCGAACTGTATATCCTTGCGACAAAATAATTACCATCTAGGTATATAATTCAATCTACGCAAGTTTGGTAAAAGCTTTCAATAACCGCCAAACTCAAAGCCAAATGGAACGTGGGGTCATAAATGAGTTAATGCCCGTTGTCACACACACGCCGCTGCCGCGCCGCTCAGGTACGGCCATCCATCGCGTCGCATGACGAACAATTTTACGGGCGTCAAAGTGACGGGGGCGCAATCGAAGTGGTGTTGGTTTTGAACGAAGGGATATGAAATGTTTACGGTGCCATAGGGGGCGGCTTTCTTTTCCTGTCGAATTGGGTCGAAATTGGTGGCTGTTTCTCGATGAAAAAATATAGAAACTATTTAATAGCGTAGTTCTGTGGCAAGGATATGACAAATTGACGGAAAACAAAGAAGCCGAACCTCAGCGGATGTGGGAGTGTCTGTTTGAGACGGGGGTGACCGTCTTGTTGATTGCAGACTTTATTGAGTAGTGTCAGGATTCCAATGGGGATTGATTCAATAAGAGCGGGCTTTCCATTGAAATACTTAAGAATGAGGGAATTAGTAGGAGTTTCTATTAATCAATCACAAACCCACGAAAGCAGAAGGAGGCGGTGTGATATTTAAAACAATGTGTCGTTTACCGCGTTTTTATTTTCTTTGACCTATTGCTTTTCATGGCTATAAGAATGGCACAAACCAAGGGAACAATCGAACTGTATAAAGAATCACAACTTCTATCATTACCACCAACTTGTCTGGTTTCCACATCTAGGCTAAGAAGACGTTGTGCCATTGTTTTTCATCTCATTGAAGTGGTTAAGTACGTGGACAAACTGTGCGATTCAACATAACTACACAGTTTGTCCCATTTCCGATGAGATTGCTTTAAAGTAAAGGTGACGCTTTACAGTCCATATTTATTCAATATCCTTTAATAATTCTTAAATATTTCCTTTCAACGCTAATCTAATGATGTAACGAAGGAATGCCTTCAAACTGAAGGCAGGAACGAAGACATGCGGACTTGGAGATATGGTGGATATGAGATAGCTTAGCAGTTCAATATACACGCCTGTTCACTGTGATATTTTGGACAACTGCAAAGGCGATGCTCTCTCAAAAAGAAGTGATCCACTATCTAACAATTCGCAAATGTCTAGACGATTCCTTAAAACAAAGGACGTGCAACTAACAGTTAATCTCAAACAATCACTCCATCTGCTCAGACCAAGTAGAGCCCCTTCGGCGTCACGACAGGACACTGTGCAATTGCAACACAATCCCGTAGGGTGGGTGTATGGGACACACGCTAATTTCTGCAGTAGCATACATCACCTTCTCCGTTCGTGCAGTTATGTCGAATTTCCTTTAGCACTTGTTTTCCTTATTTCGTGTCACATCCTCTGCAAAGAACGCAAGAACGACACGTCCATATATTTAAAGGAAGGTCACATTTCTTTACACTCGTGTTTAGTGATCGTGTGAAAACAGCGATAATTTCTTCAAAATATACGACACCATTGCATTTAATTACTCACTGACTGCAGTAGAATAAAACAAAAACGCTTTAAACAACTCAAAACAAGCACAACAACAGTTTGCATGTATATTTTATTCTTTCTAAGACGAAGACATGTTGGTTTCATATTGACGACACCAAGCATCATTCTCCTTCATCTGCCTGCTAAGTAAATCTTCTAAGAACCCATTGAGTAAAGACTGGATTAAGTAGCTGAAAACTAAATAAGATCCCATTGCATACAAACACATGTTCTGGTAGTAGTTGGCAAACGTAATGACGTAGAAGAACCGCATCGACGCCTTTTCATTCGCTATCCTTTCATAGAAAAAGTACGAGTGAGCCAGAAGGTATAGGCTCATAAGAAACACAACCAGTGTCGCTGTTGCTGATATTAAGAGAATTCTTTTGAGAATGTTACTAGTGTTGATGCCCAATTCCGCCAGGAGATCCATCATCACAATATATCGGTTCAATACGAGAGTGAAACTCTTAATGCCCGTGAAAATGGTAACAAATATCACCACACTGATGACCATACCAATCACTCGGATGGTTAGATTCGCTGCTATTGCCAAATCATTGTCCATAATAATTGGTTTGGCCAACGCCATAATATCGTTGAATAATACGCTAGTGTTGACGTATGAATACACTGAGAAATGCAGAAAAGTGATGGAAAATGAAACATAGGAGATTTCGAATCCATTTTCACCCTGTGTGAAGGGAAATAGGCCCGCCACCCGCAACATCAAGACCTCGAAAATGAAAGCCGACTCAAGATCTCGAGGATTGATGAATTTGTCCCACTTTTTTAATATCCGAATTCGCGTTTTTTGAGAAAGCATTTTGCCAGCGCACCGAGTTAGGATACGACTGACTGGTGGCCAACTTCAAAGAATCCATTACACCTCAACTAGCTGACGCTTACTCGAAGATAATTAAGTCCTAATGCATGGATGACGTCATTCTGTTTGATGGTTCTGAGTGATAGCCGAATTCAGGTGGGATTCTATTAGTGCCAGCATTAATTTATTACATGGATTTTCAATAGAATCAGCAAGGGAATGCAAAAGAGGTGTCCATTAGGCAGACTTTTTGACAATGGTTAATGGTCGTTTTACATTAGTTCCATTTTAGTGGATGAGGGCACTTTTGAAAAATTAATCGATTTAGGCTTCATAATATAAACAGAGAAATGTGAAAATTATTCGCTTTTCATGTTTGTGATATGAATTTGTTCGATTTTGCTGGCTTGTCCGCTATTTAATTTAATGAGAATCAAGAAGGACGTCAGTGTTTATTCAAATTGTGTAAAAGGGGAACGACTTATGACCCACATAAGAAATTTCTTTTTGTCTTTGACTACATTTGCATAGCCTATGCTATCAGCAAACCGTGACTTTTCATTAAACTGAGTAATAAATGGATATGCTCTCTCGTGCTTAATAAGATAAGCAATTGATGGTTCTATTAGCATTTGCCAATTTTCATTCTCTCAGACTTCTGTCCCAAAATTCGATTATTCATCTTCTTTGCGGGTAGCTACAATCTGTGAGGGAACCTTGGCCACAATAAAGAAACCTCTACAGCTGGCACGATATCAGACTAGCTACCTCCAGTTACGCACACCAATTTGGATAAGCCCCTTCTCCACTTGAATGTGCCGCCTTTCTTAGACCCGGCCGTCCTCTGTCTCACAGGTTCGGAGGACTTATCCAGCCGCACTCAAGGTGTGTATGCCTTCAACTTGGCCAGGCCACATTAAACGTTGGACCCGTAGACGCCTTAAATCAACCAAAAACATACCAAGGGCTTATTCATCTGCAATTGAGATTGTCGATGTCTCTGCGCCGTAGAGCAAGTCAAGGATGATAAGTTTTATATGCGTATAAAGTCCGCCGACTCAATTGCATCTTGAGCCCAAACAAAACTATTCCGCGGTTGATCTCCGTATTGTTGGTGTTTGTACAGCTTAGTGCCTATGCTGATGTTGTGGGCAAGTCGTCAATGGTGTGTGCTATTCCATGCCTTCATTAACCTCTAAACTGGCTGCCTCCGATTCAATGCCAACAAAGGCCTCATTGACGGCTCCTTGCGTTCGATCAGTCACATCAATGTTATCCGCGTAAACTAACAGGTGGACGGGCTTTCGGATGATCGTGCATCTAGTGTTGGCATGTAAGGTTTGCACGACCTTCCCAGAATGATGTTGTAGACGTCAAACAATAGGGTCTCCTTTCTTGTGGATCCGACAGACGATACAATCATTCTGCTCGTCGGGCATGCGGTCCTCCGAGCATTGCTTACAAATGACCTGTTGCATGCTCTCATCCATCCCACCCGCACCTGCAGCTTTGTAAGATTTCAGTCTTGATATTGCTATCTTGATTACGCCTACCATCGCGCGCTTCTTACGTTCTTTCTTTTTCCTCCTGAGAAGGGGGAGGGAGGAGTAGAGCTTACGAACAGCTCTCGTCACAGCGTTACTTCGGAGGCGTCCACATTCTCTGTATGTGCCTATCTGTACTGTTGTCAAAATATGACTTTTACTTTCACATCAGCCACATCTTCTTTGATTGCTTCTTCACAACGCCACCGATCTTCTATTGTTTGGACACATTTGCTCTACAAAAATACCTAGCCATTCTGTACTCTTAGGTTACTCTAAGCTATACAACCGTACAGTAATATTTTTTTTACTTAGATTCCGTTTTTTTTTTGTTTTTCTTTGTGTCTTTGGCAAATGTTATTTTATTTATTGTGACCAATAACGCTATAAAAGATCCATAACCTGAACGATACCTTAAAAGGGCGTATATTTAATGAATTCAAAAAATAATAACTTAATTCACTATACAATATCGTTAAGTGTCATGTCTCGGTGGGCACTTCTATGTCGGAACTTTATGCCTGTGATGCGCTTACCAAATGCCAAGTCGTACTTATTCAGTCAAAGGTTGCCAATGCCGAAAGTTGCTACTCGGCTACTTCATATTCAAAGAGTGGAGCTATCGCCGTAGATGGCCAGGTCAAAAATGCCTTGGCTAGACAGTGAGGTGGACACCCCACTAGATGCAATCAAGACAAAAATCTCTACACACTTCCTTGAAATAGCAGACATTAAATGAGCCATACTGAGAAGCTGTGCAACATCAAGAAAAATATGGCCGAAGTACAACCGAGCCAAAACAAGTCACCTCCTTCTCTTAAATGCCTGTGGTTGGATTTCTTTACCTCTTTATCTTTTTATAAATAAGCAGACAGAGCTGTGGCTTCAAAATGACAGATAGTGCTGTTTGGGTTCTCACCGAACTACCACTTCTATCCATATACCCGCCAACCTACGACACCACAAAAGTTTCACACGCTCTTGATATGGTTTTTCTAGGTAATATTGAATATGACCTCTAAAAAAAATCTATTGCATCCTGTCGTTAGAGCCCCTTGCATTTGTTATCGTTAACTTGAGTGAAGATCGCGAATTCAAGCTGCTGAGATTATTTTTTTTCGTGCTGTTTCGGAAGTTACGCCCTGTGATTGGATCAAAAAGACGGCAGTGCTCAATGTGAAAAAAAAAAAAAAAAACTCAATGTGGAGCAGCAGCTTCTTCGAACAGAAGGACTACGCTTCGAATTTCCCTATCATCACGACTTCCGAGACCTACCTTGAATGCAACTCCATAAGGTAGGCGTCGCTTGGCAGACCCAGGTTGAGTTAAAACATAGCTCCTGATGAGTTAGAGTCGATAGCGGAGGATCGAGTGGCCTGGACCATAGACCCCTTTACTGGAACATGCGGGTCAATGAAGATGATGATGATCATTTATTCGAGTTACTTATACTGATATTTTTTGTCTGCAATCATTTAGCAACAACTATAAGCTGCCCTGCAAATATTAAGCATCATACGATCTTACATCAAACCACAATCTACTTTGTGGTTTGGAACCATTTTATATGATTGGCACGATTTGACGAGTGTTGTGTTAATGTAAAGACATCAGACTCGGATGACTTAAAACACTCACCTGCATAACATGTAAACAACCACGCCACTAACAACCACAACAAGAGTTTTGTATATCAATATTATTTTATTTCCGGAGAAGAGATTTTATTTTTAAACTGACGACACCAAACTTCATTCTCCTTCATCTGTCTGTTAAGTAGATCCTCTAAGAAGCGATTACACAAAGACAGAATTAGGTAAATGGTAAACAAATAAGATCCCATTGCAAACAAACACACGTTCTGATAGTAGTTGGCCACGATAACAACGTAGAAGAACCGCATCGACGCCTTTTCATTCGCTATCCTTTCATAGAAGAAGTACGAGTGAGCCAGTAGGTAGAGGCTGATAAGAAATACACCCAATGACGATGCCGTTGACATGAGGAACATTTTTTTAAAAATGCGTCTAGTTTCGAGTCCCAATTCCGCCATCAGATCCAACATCGCAATATATCGGTTCAATACGAGAGTGACACTTTTAATGCCAGTGAAAGTGCACACAAATACCGTCACACTGATGACCATTCCAAGCATTCTGATGGCTAGATTCGCTGTTATCCCCAAATCACTGTCCATAATAATTGGCTTGGCCAACGCCATGAGATCGTTGAATAAAATACTAGTGTTGACGTACAAATACACGGAGAAATGTATCAAAGTGAGGGCAAATGCTGGAGTGGAGATTTCGAATCCATTTTCACCCTGTGCGTAGGGAAACAGCCCCGCCGAGCGAATGAACAAGATCGTGAAAATGTTAGCCGACTCAAGATCTTCGGGGTTGATTAATTTATTCCATCTTTTGAATATTCGAATTCCCATTGATTGTGAACCCATCAATGCACGTAGTTAGGATACGACTGACTGTTGGCCTACTTCAGTGAATAACTTAAAAACTCAACTATCCTAGGGTTATTCGAGGATAATTAAGGACTAATGGGTGAATGTACTTCATTTAGTTTGATTGCACTGAGTGATAGCCGAATTCGGGTGGGGTTTTATAAGTGCGAACATTAAGTTTACATGGATTTTCGATGGAAACGGCAAGCGAGTAACAATTAAGTAGACAAGTGCATTCGTTTTGGCCTAATGGCTGTGGGTGGCTGCATTCTCAGTAAGGCTGTATGAGGAGCAAGCTTCTACATTAGTGCACTTGTCCGATTTAGCTGCCGAGGGCACTTAAACATTGCCTATAACCAGAGAAATTTGGAAGCTATTTGTAGGGTCCCTTAAGTAATCAATAACAAATAAGCCGCTAATTCAGTTAAACTGCGTAAGTTCATAACGAATTTCAGACCAAATATAATTTGTGCAACACACAATTGTCGCTTAACAAACCCTATGTGTTCAGCCCAAAAAATACGAGTATTTGGTACGTCTCACTTAGATCCTGCTGGACCCTTACAATCCTAATCCGTGGTACCATGTAGTTCTGAGCTGTGCTGAGTCAGCTTGAAGTTCTAACAACTCTGAGAACAAGAAACAAAGAAATATTTGCAAAGCCTTGAAGGTCATCGAAGAAGTATTATCCCAGTGTTCTATATCTAAACTAAGAATGACTGAGACAGAGGCGAGGTAGTAAGGGGTCAAAGCTCCCGATTTCCATATCAGTATACATACTTCAGATGAGTACAAAGTGAGTGCTCCAAAGTGATTGTCAATGCAAACTCGCTTCCATCGTTGACTGTATCGGGCACGCGGCTTCAAGTCATCAAAACCAAGCTGTCTAGCGTCCGCGATGATTTCGTCTTCCTATCGCAGATTCGGTCTTCCTCTCTTCGAACCAGGGGCCTCGAATTCGAAGATCCTCTTAGCTGGAGCACTGGTGGTCAAGCTAGCGTCGACGATTTTTTGCCTGCCGGACTTCATCCATCATCATTTATGAATCTGAGAACGGTTCTAGTGACTTAATTTCTTCCTCTTATAGGTGGTGCTTGCCCAGATATCTTTGTGGGCTAGTTCCTCACAAAATACCAGTACGTATTTTGGAATTCCACTAGATTCTCCACAGAAGATACAGAGACCTCCTTCTGATAACCCTAGTTTCCTTAAGCGCTCCTTGAGTCTGCATTGCCATTTTAGGAAGCCTGTTAGGATACGCAGGTTGTTGTTCTGGCTCTTTTGATACATGGCTCAAACCTTTTTCGGTTATAGTAACATATGAGTTTCTTGGCCTGCTTCATGCCATGGTTTTTGTTCCATGTTTCTATCCCGTTTCTTCTTTCTAGTTCCCTGAATTCTTCTCTGACGACATTGTCTCCTACAGCACAGAATAGTTCGAGGCCTGTGAAGGTCGCTGATGCATTCCTTCTATCCCCGTATGGTCAGGTATCCAGCACAGTTTTACTGTGTTCCTCCTACTCAAATCTTTAAGCTTCTGTAGGCATTCCCACATCATTCCTTTTTTAGCCTCACAGTATTCACTTTAGACTGAAATTAAAGTTCACAACACTCCGTTCGTTTGCTGAGTTGACAGTCACACCTCTTGTTGAATGATCGTCCAACCACTCGTAAAGAGTGGACTCCAAATTTCGCACATATTCAAAAAGAAAAGCCAATACAGCACAATTTCTAGTAAATCTTTATTGGTAACTCAAAGAATCTCTTATCAATCACCAGACACATTACAAGTCGATGTCGCTGGAACGAGATCATTGCACACACCATCGTCCGGCGAAAGTGCCTTCTTTGGCAGACTCGGCATGAAGATGTGCAGCTGCCGCTTGACATCGGCGAACGTGGATGTCTTTCGTTCAGTTGAAGGCCTCTTGGCGGTCGCATCATATGTCGCGGTTGCCCTATGAGAAGTGGTTCGTGGTCTCGGCCGGTCATCGACATCCGCATTCATGCTGTCTTCGTACAATCTCGTCGAAGCGAGATTCCCCGCCAGTCGCCGAACTACACCCGCACTATTCGAGAGCGCACAGAGGTCAATGTTCCTCGCTGGCCGATTAAAACGGACCGGGACGCCCTCCTTGTTGAAAATGATGGTGATGTGCTTAACCGAATCAGATCGTCTGCAACAAGCTGCTGGTTCTTGGGGTTGCTGCTGTGCCCTGTGGCTCTCTCGTCGTGTCTTCGTGTTTTTGCTCGTCGATGTACGAGGTGCCGAGGTATCTGGACCCATTAGTGGCGTTTTGCCCGCCAAATCCAGCCAGTTGAGGACCCGTTCCGCCAGCTTTTCATCTGAGTGCGAGTTGTTCGTCAGCACAGAGTTCATGTCGTACACGGAGCTTCGTTTCGATGAGACCTCGTCACGAAGGTAGTCATAGCGCTTGCGGAAGTGATCTATGAACATTCTTCGCGATGAGTACCTTCGTGTGTTTCCCGTGGACATCAGCCTGTCATTACCCGAGCTCTGGTGGCATTGAGTCTTGGACGAGCCGACGAGCTGAAGTTCCTCGTCCAGCTCCGTGAAGTCCCATGACACCGAAGTTTGGACAGACTCTGGAAGGACGAGTAGAGAGGAATTCAATCATTTCAGTGTATCACTGCACACTCACTCACCCCTTTTCGGTTTCACACTCGAAGCTGATGCGTATTTTCGTCTGGGTTCGTGGTCGAGGATGAAATGCCGTCTTCCTGCGTCAAGCCAAACTGATTTTACAAACAGCGGCCTACTGGCCGATTCCCAAATTGGCGGATTTTTCATTCCTTATTCGTTTCCGTAGCCGTGGTTGCTGAAGTCACTTGGACATGTCCCGTCTGTTTTGCCGCATGTCGTCGACTAAACGTAGTTCCACGGTAGTTTCTTCCACTCGGCGGGTATCGAAATGGCAAACGAGGGTGGTTGTGGTTGGTAGTTGGTAGTGGTGCGGTTTTTTCTCCTGCTTTCTTTCTTCTATTGCCTGGCTGCCTTTGTTGACTGTACCATGCACCTCCTCACCGTCGAGGTTTTTGGGTAAAGTTTTTGGCGGAATGAATATGTGTATGTGTGTGTGTGGGAGGGTGTTGCTAGGTGTACGTGCGGTTAAGTGTGTTCTGCACGCGACTGCAGTAGATCGAAGGAAGACCGAGTTTCTGTCCTGGTATTTGGATGTCGTTAAAGTTTTTTTCCGCTTTACCCATTTTAATGGATATTTAAATCAGCAAATGTCTCCGCTATTACCGCTTTTTTGTTCCTTAAGTCTGTCGGGTAGGGTCGCCATGGAGATGGTTAGGGTTCAATGTCATCTGAGAGATATTTTTGGTTGATTTATGTCTGCCATATGAGGACATGGGCAAATTTGTCAGTCAGCGAACAGTTAATAGTTTCATGTTAGCAAGCTCGTATGATGACGTAAGTGCCAAAAATGCGCAAATGTCAGAGATGTAACTTTATCGTTAATTATTGACGTAGAAGTTACATCCAGATAATATGTGTTTGACATGCAAATTTATGCCTATTTCGAGCTGACTTAATGGAGACCTCATGCATACAGCTTAAGGGAGTCAGTGGTGGCAAGACCGTGGGTGTGATTGTTGGGAGTTGGGTTAAGGAAGAGCCACATGCGAGTGGAAGTCGAAGGGGAACTACCCTTGGCAGCAGCTGGCACTTCAATCTGTCATAAGGACTGTGAATAGAGCTTTTAATACGGGGAAGGAGTGTCATGTTTCACTGGTTAAAGTGGACCACAAACAAAACATCAGACCCAACGATGAATTACTAAAAGCTGATATCAGAACCGAACGAAAAATCTGTTGGGAAAACTGTTGTCTGAACCATCAACATGCGTGGAAAGTGATTGATTTCACTCCACCTTAATTCAGCAAAACTGACATCAACTTAACGAAACTCAACGAAACTGTTGGGAACTTACTCAAAATCTGAACCATCAACATCACTTTCATTCACTCCACCTTAATTCAGCAAAAGTGACTGCAACTTAACGAAACTCAACGAAACTGAACAAAGTGTTTATTACAGTCGCCGTGTATCATTTCTGTGTATTCCCTCGATTCCTTCAGCTGACTTAAGTATTCTTATCTCCATTACGGTTGGCCTTTGACTCAGTATTCTTTTATCATCAGATATTGTGTCGAGTTTGGCGAAGTCGAATGAATGTCCAATTAGGTTCCGCCCTCTGTTGAAAGGGTATTTCCAAATCAGTGAATCCAACCGGTTTAACGGAGAAGTCGAGGCAGATCAATGGCGGATAGTTTTTGCTTATTTTCAGTCCGCCGCAGACGCCATGTACTTCCATGTGTATTTTTTAAGCCATTTTTTTGGGTTAATGACTACGCGAATGTACGTATAAATCGTTAGAATAGTTGAGTCGTGTGAGTCCTGAGTTTTACTAAGTTACCTAGTCTTGTGGGTCTGGACGTGCTTGTAGTTTTACTACAGGGGCAGCCACTTCCACACGAACTTGATTGATGCATTACTGGCTTATGCCGTCAATTAGAATTTCCCGAACAATCACGTTGTATGGGTTGCTGTTTCATAAAGTTAGAGTTTACGGTTGGTAACCTCTTTAGTCTAGAGGGGGAAGAGTTGTTGTTGCTCTCGCCCCCTTTTTAACTAAACAATCATCTCTTCCAAAGAGAAGTAACTCATTGAGCTCATTACCAACTTAGAATTCAGAGACGTACCTAGATTTTGGTCATATTGACGATATTACATTTCATTTTAGTCATGATAAGGCCTTCGCAAATCAAATCATCGCCTTAAAAATATGCAAGCAATGCTCTGAGACCTTGGCAAGTTCAATGCCTACGGATTCGTTGATTTTTATAAAATGTGAAGAGAAAAGAGGTATTTTAATGGACTACAACAAATGGTTACTCAGAAAGGGTTGGTAAGAGTGATTGTCATTGCATACGACCCACTACATTACTGCAACATCCACAAGGCAAACGTCAACTGTATTGTGAACGACTTTCCCTCAACCCACTGCAACCAAAGCCAACTCTTCCATTCAACTAACACATTGAACTTTCAACACATTCGAACTTACATATGTATCTGCTTAATAACAGACATTCTAACTCGCACTGCGAGATCGCATCAATTCACTTCATGGTGCTCGCCAACTTTCAACACCCAACAACAGGCATGTCTGCATCGAGTGCAAATTACTAAATTGAAATTTTACAAAACTTCCTGCCAAGTAACCAGTGAGTGGCACTCTTCCAGCACTTGCCTCAAGAATCTAGATACACAGTTGCGGATATTCGTTCATTCGAGTAATTACGCCTTGCGTGTGCCGTCAGCCAATCGACCGCAAAGTTCTGTTTATATTTATTCTGCAGGCAACCGCCCGCCACCCAGAGCAACCCCTATGTCAATTGCCCACCACCGTTTCGTATTCGGTTTATCTGTGAATCATTAAAGGCCTACAAGTGGTTGTTGGTGCTTGCAGCTAGATTTAGGGCAAATGTAAGCCCCTCCCCCTCGGGTTACCCCAAGGCATTTGCAATCAAACTTTTGTTGAGTTAATTTCTGTCTGTCGGCTGGTGGAGAAGCTTGCCACAATGTTTGCGGATCGTTTAGTGCCCCATCGAATTGGGGTCTTATTGCACACATATTGGATTTTAATTCCAGAAATGAGGAAGCTCTCTGGTGGGCCTGATATCACAAACATGTGCATGTTAAGCAAGCATTCCCAATCGGGTTGCCATTAAAGTTGTTTGGTTCTTTACGCAGAGGTGTTTGGACGTGAGAATTAAATCTGCTGTCTCTTGTTTCATGGGATTTAATTAATTGCTTCGCTAGTCAAATTCTATTAAAGGTATCGTAAATCGTGATTAATATGGGATGTAGGCAATTGGAGACAGCTTGTGAAGCATCGCAATGGCTTGAGGGCTGAGACACAGGTCCCACCCAGGCTGTAGCTCCAATCCAAGAACAAGAAGTGATCACTATACAGTTTATTAGACTCCGACAATAGATGACACTGCTACTTCAATACAGCTATAACCAAGAAGCCTAATGTCTGAGGACAGCTGGAGCCTGAAGGAAAAGGAAATATTTTTTTATTTTATAGGAGGCAGGTAAGGAACCAATATGTCGAGAAAATAGTTGCTAGCGAGGGTAAAGTGAATTTCACGATTGACGAGAATGTGTGACCAGAAGAAATTCCGCGGTCCATCGTGTTGTGTCTGCCTTATCTCTAAAATGAGACTTGAAGGGATTTTCGCCTGGTTCGAGAGCTGAGTCGCGATTTGAATTCTCGAAAACGAACACGCTTCCCCATTAAATTATACACAATATAGGTAAAGCCAACTGCTTGATAACTAGATCCAAAGGGAATACCTTGTGTGAGGCAAGCAAGCGGCCCAAAAAAGCCACTGGAAGTGGTGTACGAAAACTGTTTTCGAGTTTATTTAATAAATCGGCTGAGGCCGACGACTGTGGAGTTTATACATTACTCGACCTCATCGAAGCCAATGCAAATGATAGTACATAAATTTGAGCACATACGGAGATAAGGGGGCTCAATTAGGTCGCGTAATACAGCGATAATAAGCTGACGAACATGACAAGCTTTCTCTCTCTCTCTCTAACGATTATATATATCTCCCGAAAATAGAAAAAAGTACCGAGTCCGTACGGCGGCTCTTTCTGATCTAGACAAAATTCATCAAAGAAGAAGCCGTCTAGGTGTGAACTCGCATAAAACAGAGCTAGTATTCTTCAAAACTGCCTTTGAACACCACTCCGGCTTTGTATTGCTGCAAGAAGGCAATAAGATGTAAATAGGAACTACAGCTTCGCATGGTCCACTTGCTATTCGTTTCTGTACCCGGAATCATACCACTGTATGCAGTTGCGATATGGTGGACTACGCTGGAATAGGATAGTAGGGTGCCACTCAATTGTGTACAGCGGATGGCCTGCGAAATATGTCTCAGCGGAGCTCTAAGGATCGGCGATCAAGTCACTGGAAGCAGTCACTATTAATTGGAAGAGTTTTCTTCTTTAATTAACAAGATAGCCGAGTATTTTACCTTTACCTCACCTAGGAGCTCTCTTCTTCTATAACCTGGCCGAACAAAGCATCCATCTTCATCGCTTTGCTAAAAGCACCAACTGGCTTGCGGGCCTACTCATGCCTAAGTGTGACTGCTGCATGTTGGCAATCGGCCACCATAACCCATTATCAAGTCGCTAAATAGCAAATCCCCCTGTAACTGAAACGCTAACTTTCTTTGTTCAGAAGATCAATAATTAGGACATAAATACGCCCTATTAGGGACACTGACATTCGCATCAATTTAACCTCCACGCTTTCGAAAAGCATCACACACTTCACTTAAGTCGTCCCCTCTTGGGTGTGTTGGATTCTAAGCCGATATTTTGATGCCGAACACCATAACTTTCATTTGTAATACCCCGCCTACAGTAATTATTGACAATTTTGAAGGAATATAAAGAAATAAATGCAAAAATATGTAAATATAAACAAAAGGAACTACACCTTCCAGAGTCAACATAAAACTGTACGACCATTCCACTTATCACGAGTATTTTGCTGCGAAATGTATTCCCAAGCCCAGCCCAGACTGTAAACCCGGTGCTACCAACCGGAACCGCATGATGTTACCAACTTTTGCGTCTATCCGGTCCCTCGCCATCCTAAACTGATTACCCATCCCCGCAGTTAACTAAAAAACTCATCACGTCCCCATTAAAATGTTATCCTACGCCCATCACGGTCCTTGTTAGCATTCCATTACCGAGGCGATTATCTGACACAAAACAACGTGCAGACAATTAACCCCGGTGGCGTAATGCAATTTCAACTTCGTTCAGTCAAAGTGACTGCCGTTCAGCTCAGAACATCAGCTCGCAACACGGCTTGTTGTGATGGATTTGTGGCCAAAAGTTTATCTTAGCGCCGACTAATTCAATTGTGTTTGATTCTCTTGCAGTTCCTATCATTCCTGAGTTCCTGTACGACATTCGCCATCCAGATGCCCCACTTGACAGCTTCCCACGAACGCCACTGTCGACGGTCACACCAGCACCACCGACGCCACCGCCGTGCTCCAAGAATGGCAACGATCTGTTGACGACTCCCTCCAATGAGTTCTCGACCATCAGCGACGTTGGTAAGACAGCCAGGGAAAGAGTTTAAATTGATGTGGTCACCATAAATGTTTGCTTGGATTTTCATAGAAAATGCGACACTCTACAGGGAAATGGAAGAGCGCCACAAGGAGCTGGTGGGCGAGACCGTCGAAGTCGGATTGATGTTTGCATCGAAGGCATTCGTCCAGCTGCTGGTCAATCCCATTGTTGGACCGCTGACGCATAAGTATGACTTTCCCGCAGTAAGTTGAATTTGTTTGAAAGCACTTCTTCTCCTTCCAGGATTGGCTACAGCATCCCGATGTTCGCCGGATTTGTCATAATGTTCCTGTCAACACTGAGTGAGTAGCTTGAACCCCAAATGGACTTCCCCCATCATCAGATGAGTTCATCGTTCTTTCTTTCAGTTTTTGCCTTCGGTCGCTCATACAGCGTCCTCTTCCTGGCGCGAGCTCTGCAAGGTATCGGCTCGTCGTGCTCGTCTGTCTCTGGCATGGGCATGCTGGCTGACAGATACACGGATGACAAGGAACGTGGCAACGCGATGGGAATTGCTTTGGGCGGACTGGCGCTTGGTGTATTAATCGGACCACCGTTCGGCGGGATTATGTACGAGTTTGTGGGTAAATCGGCACCGTTCCTTATTCTTTCAGCGCTGGCTCTTGGTGATGGTCTGCTCCAGCTGTTCATGCTTCAGCCATCGATCCAACACTGTGAATCTGATCCACCATCACTGAAGGCCTTGATTAGTGATCCTTACATCCTCATTGCTGCAGGTAAGTCAATGCTCGCTTTTTTCATGTTCATAGGTCAATCATGGTCTTAGCTCACTTACCCTTGAGTTTTTCGCTACAGCGTGCGATCAGATTGGACTTGATTTCGTTCCCGTGGACATCGGATTGTCAATTATATGCAGAGCTATATTTAAGGTGTAGCATGGAGTTATGGTAAATCTTAATGCCTGCTATGGCCTCCTGAATGTTGAACAAGTGAATTGGCAATCCATGTCAGTTGTCACTTTACCAGCGTACCCGGTAATCGAACATCGCACATCAATGAAAGATTGCTGCCTGGAATAGAATAAATAGCCTTTAATACGCAGGTTCTTTGTTGTAATCAAATGCAATATCTGCACGGATTGCATCAAGAGAGATTCTTTGGTACTGGATACGAAACAAATGTCCATTAATGTCCCTAAACTGTGCCACAAAATCTAGTCTGGATGTGACTTTGGCTACCGGTACCTTTGCTTGATAATAATGCTAATCGGAATGTCGTGCTGGGCATCTATAATTTGTTCAGAAAACTGAGCACTTCGTATTTCAACTTTAAGCTACGTGTTTACACTCACAATTCGACGCATTTTTCTAAGATTTTACCATTTTCACTTGTGGAGCATAGCATAGTAGAAGAATACTGCCTTTTGTGCTGAAGATACATATTACGAACACTTTCATATTTACGGCATCACATTCCTCGTGCCACTGACAAGTGGAAGTGGCAATGCTTAGAGTGTACGTCTCTCAAGAAAAAAACGTCGTAAAAAGTGGTCAGTTGACGTTTGGCGTTTTGCCAAGTCGAATTTAACATTTTTGGTTACTACAAGTAAACTATTTTCTTATTCTTCAGTCAAGGTGCTGGAATGTATACTGCTGCTGTTGCCATTTCCTTTTCTACTCCACTCCAGGGACTGGTCTAGTTTGTTTGTTTTTAATTTTTCTGAGCACATCCACGTTGAATGGTCCTATTGCGGAAGACAGCTCTCTAACGCCGGCTTATCTCTTGCACACAAATATTCTCTTGACCATCGCGTGGACAACATCCTTAAACGACTACGTGACTGAAGGAGTAGAACGTGAAGTACCCGTATTTCTACTCGCTACTGTGTTTTCTTATTTTAAACCTCTTTTCTAATTTGTTCGCAAGATTCGTGCGATTATATCAGTTTTAGTTGAGACCTTTTTGGCGAAGGCTCTGTTGCAGGGACGGAAAGCGAAACATGGGTTCTTTGCACTCTTTTTGGGATTTTTGTTGGATTGAGGCATTCCGGCTCAATTGTGGATCCAATTTAATTTCTTAACAATCAAAGGCAATTAAGTTAAGTTTGGTTGTAGTGTCCAGCGTAGGCCTATTGTTACCGCTCGGATCTAATTGATCCTATTCCGAAAGCCAGTTAGTGCTTTTGAGATAACTGACACTAGCGCTACCCAGTTCGGCCAGATTGTTAAAATATTAGGCTTCAAGGCGACTTCTTCTTCGGGAGGAGAGACGGTGTTAAATGGTTCCTTCCTCCTCCTCTCCCTCAGACTCTGCATAAGTCATTCTAGACATGCTAATCCAGAGGAGTGCGTTCTAATGGCGTAGTGCCCAGCTTTAACGAGATTCGGGCTACTCATACTGATCAACCTGAGTGAGCGTTTTGTAGCGAGAGAAGACCATCATTATTCCGTGATGAGGCATCCTGATTTGTATGACAAAGTGTTTCAAGCTTCAGTATATATTTGGCAGTAGCGATTGGCCTTTCTAGCGAGTTCCGCCGCTTCACAATTCTCGGGAATTTCACAGTGTCTCGGTACCCACATAAGATGGTGCTAAAATACTTCGTCATCTCGTTGTGAGATAGGCTGTAGTTCGGGGAAGTCTTTGAGTTGAGTTTTATTGTAAGACCAGCTTGAAAGGTGCTACAGTGATAATTGTATATTTAGATCCTTAGAGTAAACACGAGAGCCCACGCCCTCACCCGTCTTCCATTTGTGCAGATTCGCATAGAACCATCCACCGCCTGGTCTTGAGACTTCCAGTTTGATCTGGTTGAAAAATCCCTCTCGAAGAGGAGCTTAGATGTCATGAGATAGATGTCTGCCAAGGATGGTAGACTGTCCAGAACGGAGTTCTTTCCACATACAGAATCCATCCATTTCAATGTGATCTCCGTACTGGCAGTTGGACTTTTCAACGGGGAGAAGTAAATGTCAGTGCTCCATTCTTTCCACTCATTGTCCACCATCGACTTAGTTACTCTTGTCTACTTTTAAGAGGATTATGCTCATGACAACAGTGCTAGAGTGGAAGGTTTAAATACAACAAATAGATTTTGAGAAATTTTTGTTTTCTTTTCAATTATCTTTCTACCAAATTACATTTTTGTTCACTTTCAGGAGCCATTACCTTTGCCAACATGGGAATCGCGATGTTGGAACCCTCGCTACCAATTTGGATGATGGACAACATGGGCGCCAGTCGATGGGAGCAAGGTGTCACCTTCCTACCAGCCTCCATCAGCTACCTGATTGGAACGAATCTCTTTGGACCGCTCGGACATCGCATTGGCAGGTGGCTCGCCGCACTCCTCGGCTTGATCATCATCGGCGCTTGTCTAATTATGGTAAATAAATACTCTGGCCAATTTTAACTGAATTCTTATCATCCACCTGCCCGTCACACAACAGATTCCAATGGCAACCTCTATCAACCATCTGATCATCCCCAACGCTGGACTTGGCTTCGCTATTGGCATGGTCGACTCGTGCATGATGCCCGAACTGGGATACTTGGTGGATATTCGACATTCAGCCGTTTATGGAAGCGTTTACGCACTGGGCGACGTGGCATTCTGTATGGGTTTTGCCATTGGTCCAGCTTTGAGTGGAACCCTCGTCAACAGCATTGGTTTCGAATGGATGCTCTTTGGTATTGCGATCTTGTGCTTTTTGTATGCCCCACTGTTGACACTTCTGAAGAATCCACCAACAAAGGAAGAAAAGAAGGTGGGTACCGACACACTTGCGCATGGAGCTCTGAGCACTGTGCCGCAAATCGAGAACGGACCTGCTCACGTCAATCCGACGTTCGTTAAGGAATGACCCTAGTGCAATGTGTTATGATTTATTATTGTTTTGTAAAAAAATTAATTTGCTGGATTTAATTTTACTTTATTTTCTTTTAAATAAAAATTGTTTTTATTTTTTTACAAATTTAATTTGAGTTTGTTTATTTTTTTAATAATTAATTATTTTACGTCTGCTTGGCATCCTTTAGCATGTCTGACTAGAAGTGGTTAGGGCCAGTCCCATCGATATTTTTTGTCCAGCTAACTTGTGTATTTCCCAACAGTTATCGCAGGTGATCTATCTCCTCTGCTTTATACTTTTGTGTGTCAGAACTCTTTGACTTACCTGCAAATGGTGCTGTGGCAAGGACTCGAATGTGAATCTCGCTAAACCCATCTTGGCGCCGTTTTAAAGAAAAACAAAACTAAATACCGAGAATCCCAGTATTCTTCTTATTTATGTGGCACCTCAGTACTGTCTCCAACACCAAGTGGGATGTGTTTATTCTCTTCTGCTAACTCAAACATGGCGGTATTATATTTCTCATTGCTCAGAATATTTTAGTCGAATATTTTTCACGACGAATTTGTTCATCACAAGTCGATCTCTACTGCAAATATTCGATCGGTAGGCTCCTGACTTGAAAAGCTGCACAGGTTATACAGCTCCTGGTTGAATTTTCTCCTCTAAATGCCCTCAAAGAAAACTACGACAGCAGATAGCACGCAGACAAAAACCAAAGACTTCTCCACCCACTTTTGATTGATGCATAGTATAACGTCACCCTTGTCCTACAAGATAATACTCTACATTGCCCCCTTCTTCTGTGTTTGATCTGGTCACTGGGGTTGCTTGCCTGAAGTCCCTAAGCACTTCAATGTGATAGGTGCCCATCATTACATTCTGTCCATACAGTTGATGTTGGTGACCAGATAGGAAAGACTATAAGAAAATTAATTCAAATAAAACAACCACGGAATGAGGGTTAAAATTAATTCTAGCTTTACTTTGGAAGCTACATTCATGTCAACATCCATGCACTTCATTCAAATAGCTACCTCGGCTTCGCTGACTATCTTTCAATCGGACAGCTCAATATTTGATGACTCGGTCCAATATATGTATGTCCAGCATGTTGGCCTCGAACTCGTCCAGAGTGGATGGCTTGTAAGCGTAGACTAAGAATTTGACGTAGACCCACAGCGACGCAACGTTTCACAACTTGAAACGTTGCGTCGCTTGTATTGGATGTACCGCCGACAGTTCACCTTTATCAGAAAGTTGGTTAACATCGTTCTATACCGGAGACCATTGACGGTAGCGATGTCTCCTTCTTCATTTCGAAAAAAATAAGGTCGGATGACGCCGCCATGCCATAGATCCAACTACAGTCTATCTTTGTGGATGCATCCAATAACGTCAAATATGTAACAAATAATCTGGATCTCCGGCCTATAATCCAACCGTAACTAAGCCAACATTTTGGCGATGCCCAATTCAGCTGAACGAAACCAAGTCGACACTTGTTGGTCTCCTTTGAAACTGGCCGCTACGGAGGCTATGACTGGTTGTTGGGCTATGAGTCGACTCACGCTCAACCATTTCCACGATGGGCCGAATTGCTGCCCACTGAATCCAACGAAATTCACGTTGCGTATTTAGAACTGAGCCGGAATATCGACATTTTGGTTATTTCCACACGTTCTGACAACTGGATCTGAAACTGATAAGTTTAAGATGCGGGAGACGAGGGTGATTGAATGTATCTTATTATGTAGCAAATGTATGATTTAATAATACTATCTGTAATATTTTGTATGAAGAACCCTCACCAAATCGAAATATCATTCATGTCTTTTCAGTCACTGATTATTGGCGAACGATCCTCAATACGATATGTAACATATCAAAATGTTGAAGAAGAAGAATAAAACCAGGTAAGTAAGCCATGCACATGCATAAACCCTTTGTTTTCATTTTGTTTCATAATCTAATCAAACTTACTGGCAACAAGAATACCATGCATACAACCAAAAATATCAGGAATATCATATGTAACCATTATCTGCTCGCTTTTTTTTTTCAAATAAAAGGCTTCAAAATTGTATCTAAAATATATATCTTATTCCACGGATTAGAACCCACCGTCACACAGAATAAAATCGAAAATTTCATGTCAAAAAATTTACTTATTTCGCAGAAGTTTTTGAAATAAAATATAAAAAATATTGTTGATTGTCAAAAAAAGAATATATAATTATACTTGTAGTATTTGCACCTGGTTACAATTCACATAAAAGAATACACTGAATATATATATATTTCCTTAGAATTTTGTAATTTAAACAAAAGATGCATGCATATTACATCAAATATATTATATTTAGAAAAATTACATAGAAAACATTCAAACAGTGTATTTGTTGAGAAAATTAGATAAAAAATAATTAAAATGAAATTGTTACTACCATTGAAGAGAACTATTTTACTCGCTTTTATAAAAAAAAAAAAAAAAGGAACAAAAAATACATTTAACACTTCAGTGGCTATTTGTTGTTATATATAAAGAAAAGAAAAAAAGGATGAAGAAGAAAACCAAAGACAAGGAATGCGAACTTATGCATTACTCCCTGACCACGAGGGATACAAAATGTTGCTAGTCAAATTGAAATAATTATAATGTGTCCTATTGGGTCTTTTGTCTGGACTTCTTTTAGTAAGGTGTACGCGTTTTCGATTTGAAATCAACCATTTAAGGAGAGTAGAATAAGTCAGTTTCTTACCAGGATGCTTTCTTGAATGTTAGTCACTTTGCAATGCTTGTCTGTGTGTAGTGGTGGTTCGATAAGAAGACTCAAGTAGTAGTTCGAAAGTTCTGACAGTTCTGAAAGGAGAGGAAATGATAGGGTTAAAGCGATCGATTTTATTTAGATTATAAGCATCTTGTAGAGTTTGGGAACATCACTAATCGCTTGATGGTCATTTTGGATATTTTTTCGAGAGATTCGACAAAAAATACTCCCAAAGCTCGATGTCTGTTTGTAGCATGTGCTGGACAGGTACAAAGAGAGTCATACAGGGTCTCACATTACAGCTACGACAGATGTCATTATAGAGGATGCGCAATTTGGCTGCGGGTTCGCCTTTTGGCCAGGAGTAGTGATGATCTGTACTATTATGACGTCGTTCTTGTTCTAGCCAAATTAGATAGATGTTGCTCAGTTGCTTAAACTGATGATCTTGACCAACCCGACTGGGATCGACACATCCACTGCGGCCAAACGATGAAGTGCGGATTCTAGTCTTCGCTATGTCCTGGAACCCAAACTTAAGTAACGCTGCACTGTTCCTACAGTGAAGCCAGCTTTGAGATTATGCAGGTCATCTCAATAGCCATAATTGCAGATTGACTGTCAGCATACATACCTTTGCTATGTAGCTGTCTAATACTCTGATGTGAACTTATAGTACGACAAGCCTCTCGAATAGCGACGAATTCCGCATGGAAAACGATGTAAAGCTTCTTCACTTCCCTAAGATTCATTGTTTCTCTCTTGATTGTCATCTGAATCCATTCGGAAACATTAGGGTGTCATTTCTGGAGCTCAAGTTACCACGAGATAGACAAACTCCTTTACTACATCCAAATTGTAGATCATTCAGGAGATTGACAGACTATCAGACACCATTGGAGAGATTTGCGATTCACATTTTCTTTCACTTCTTAGGGCTACACAAATCCCCGAGGCTGCTGATAAAGGTCTTCTAAGAATTGCATGTCATCATGAATTATCCAGCTCACCACATGGCCAGATCTCCACTCAGTTGCGCTTTAACCTGGACATGAGGCCGATGAAGCTTCTTGTTGATCAGTAGGTCAACAAACGTGGATAATTTTAATTTATGTGTTCGATTTCTTCTTCCATAATTTTTTCAATGTCTTATATCACGAATGTGTAAGTTGACATACTTATCTGCGTCTAATCGTTAAAAATGATTTTAAAAATGCTCGGTGGTTTAGGGCTTGGCAATATAGTACGCCATTTAGGGGAGCCAATTATACGAGCCTGTCGTTGAATTTTTCTCAAGAACTCCTCTCCGATCGTTTGATCTTTTAGCAATTGAGCTATTCTGAATTGAAATTAATGAAGTGGTTATTTTGGCCAATATGCTGATGTTTGTAAGCTCTCTTAGATTGGTGAAGCAATGGCTATACGTACGGTATTGAACTTGCAGATAGAGTGAGTGATGATTTTGTGATCTTTTTCATCCCTGCTGCTTCAAAAAAAGTTGTTGTAAGGGATGGCATGTTTGCCATTGTAAAACGTTCTATTTTGGAGCCGATGAGTATGCTAAGATATGTAGTTACCTGCTTATACTGATTGACAATCTATGATTGGTGGTTTCGGTTGCATCAAGCTTGTGATGGCTAATAACAGGATCTCTTTGAGAAGGATTACAGAGGGTTCGCCGACTTTGGAAAATTCAGAAATGTCACATTTCTGTTACGTCTGAATAAGGGATTTCGAGTCAAATCTGGAGGGAATTAAGTTGTGTTAAGATAGTAAGCTCCAAAGATCATATTCATCGGTCTGTCAGTATGTCCTTGAAGTCTCTTTGTCATTTTGGCCCTATTGTACAAGACCTCTTATACTGAGACTGTGGTGTTTTTAAAAGGCCCACGCAAGCCCTAAGACATGCCCTCTCAAACACACGAGACTTGCTCAGACGATAGGTGTTAGAATGGCAAAGGATGGAGCGTTTTACGGCATAAGCCTACAGCATGATGTAAGGAGAACAAGACAGATCGGCGTTACTTGTACTAAAGCAGAACTCCCGTCGTCTACTTTGTTTGTAAATCGGTAAAACGGCTAATGCTTTGTGTGCTGGCAAGTCCAGCTGATGAGTATCCAGTGCTTGACCAGATGTTTATTAGTTGAACAGATCACAAATCTCCCATTGGGGCTGACGGGGTCGTACCGCAGCTTATGTTCTTCACCGGCAATGCCGATCAATACACTGGCAACTAAGAATTGCAAGATAGTTTGTTATTGGCATCTTAGACGTCCGACAAACCGAAAGGTTTTGTTCATTTTGAGACGGACTTAACGCAGTTTCTACGCCATCAATTTCAATTCAGTTTATTTCCTCATAAAACACGATTTTTTTATTTCGAAAGTATAACATGTGTGTAAAAGTGAATGTTTCCTTAAGGTGACGCAACGATATGAAGTCAACTAAATACTGGCAAGTACACGCCTTCAATGTGCTTACTAGTCTCCATTTGACATAATTTCTTGAGTCAAAATCAAAGGACATGCATTTGCTTAAATGCTGCAGATTTTCAATTAAATTCATTTCATTTTACAATTATATGAATTTAATTGGAAATCTGCAAGCAATCATCTAATATGTCCTCCCATTCGCTCTGCTTAAGGATTTGAACTTCCTCTTGTCAGCCTTGATGTAGAATTTGGTTCCCTCATTCTGGACCTCACAACAATCGGATTGTGACTGAGAATCCTTTCCAGCAGAGCTGCTTGCTTGTTCAGGGTAGTGCTGGATTTTCTAAGATTCACCGAATTTTGCGGAATCCTCGAATTATAATTATACGTCTCAATCGATGGGCTTGTGAACGTTCTTTGACCTGTCCTGCTCTCGTCACGATCTGGTATCATCGAATGCGTTGAAGATTCCCTCACCACCTTCGGTAAGACGCTCTTCTTGGTTGTTTCACTCGGTCTGCTTTTCATATCTGGCGTCGTGTCATTTTTGTGAATGACATATGATCGTGACGGCTTAAGCTGGAACGGGCCTTGTGGAGACTTAGGCGGAGACTGCGGCATTTTTGGCTTCTTCACTTTGGCCAGATTGATCTCAACATTTCCCTCGCTTCTTTTGATCTGCACCCGATTTCTAGGCACGCCATTGATCTTAATTGTTATATGACAACCTGCTGAATTCACAATGGGAACATTAGCCGTCGACTGTGGCACTGTCGATGTGGTGTTTGGCTTCAAAGGTCTCTTCGAGCACACTGATTGCCTGTAACCCATGCTGCTGCTACTCAGCGCAGAGATTACTGGCTGGCATATGAAGGTCCTCGTGTGACTCTTCCTCAACGCTAGACCGGATTCAACAGAGTCCGAGGCTAGTTCTTTCGATGTTGAAGAAACTGCTGCTGACAGAGGCTTTTGCGGGCGAAGTAATTTTGATGCATATGCACTTGCGGACGACTGGCCACCTCTGAGTGGTATATTCTCTTTGTCACGCTTAGGAATAGAGTGATCATGGTTGTAGTATAGGTTCTTCACTTCCGATAGCTTGTCCCGTGCGGCCTGTCCTTTGCCCCGATTACTTACTGGCAAAAATGACGGCTTATCGGCGTAACGAAAGTTTAGAGATTGAACCTTGAAAGGATCTCCTTCAAAGGGGTCGCGCCTAGTCTGACTTCTCTGGTGTTGGCTACCAGTGGAGTGTAAGGAAAAACGGTCTAGTTATATGAAAACATCAAATTTAGTTATTTTCAATTTCATTATCAAAACTTCATCGAAATTACCTCGTCTGAAAGAATTGGAAAAAATCATTCTGCACAGCAGAGGCGACTGATAAACGCTTGTACGTACACGTTAAATGCAATTTAAATTTTTTCGCAATTTCTGATCAAAAAAGTCGGAAGAAACTGGATTTTTTATCAAACTAAATAGTTTTGTTCACAAAATAAGAGGACAATCGAACGGAGTATGAGATTGATTTTTTCGAAAGTGGGTTATCAAATATGCTCAAGTAAATATGAATCGAGTTTGAATCCTGGGTAGGGTAGAGCTCATTCAACTAGCTTGGCATCTCTCCTTGTGTTCGTCATCTTAAACATTGGTGGGATCTTTTGTGTTGATCCTGTGAGTTTCTTCGGCTGTTGTCTGCCTTACCACACTCGGTTTCGAATTTGACACTTACCAAACAAAACTTGTTGCGGCCAGTGGCTTCTTCATCCATGCATCGAATATCACTAGTGGGAAGATCAAGTTTCTGTATAAAACAACTTTTTTCGATGGAAGCCCATCAATTGCAAAAAACAGCCCAAAAAACAGTCTTATTCGAAACGTCCTACCTTTCTTTTCCAGCAAGGATGGGGAAAATCTGGCCACTCATCAATTACAGTATGCAGTACATCCATCGGAACTGTGTTCGGACGACTGTGCTGAATCAATATTTGAGTGTTGCCTAGTACAAGTTATTATTTCTAAAATAGACTTTAATTTGTATTCCAAAGGATTGATTTGGGTTTCCGCATGGCCAATCAACCGTGAAAATGAAATTTTGAACATGTTTGTGTCGGTTTTGCTAAAGCTTGCTTGCTTATGAGCGGCGTCTTGTTGGAATTGTATTGTGTTAAGAAACTTAACAACGTTCTCTAAAACAACCGTTTAACACATTCTTCGCAGAAATTGAGCTTGATGAATCCATCATAACCGACTCTCCACCAAAGAATCACAGAGCCTAGGTGGTGTCCACGTTGCACTCTGGGAATGATTTCAGACGGATGTCGTGATGAGCATTCTCTGCTGTTTGTTTAACGACTTTTCAAGGACTTTTCAGCTATCATTTTTCGCGTACTGGTGAAGCTTTTCCCATTCCATTCCAGACAAATGAGGCCAAAACTCTTAACGTGAGAACATTCCAAAAATTACACTTGTTAAATTGTAGGTGAGTCTTATTGCGTGAGTTCAATGGCTTTTAATAATCAATGACATGTTGTAACTAGAACTATCTAGAACTAGGTATGAAGTTACCAAAGCCTGCCATTCATATTTTAAATAAAGGCGCCACTTTCTTTCAATGGCCTTCATCCTACTTTATTTTGTTCCAACATTATCGACTGTCTAAGATGATTGTCCATTAAATCAAATGCCTGATGTCATAGTTCTAGCTCAATTTTAAATTCAACTAAACTTGGAATTTAGGTGGAGTAGAATGCTCAATTTTCCGATAAAAAAATCTTTATATGAGGGCACCTCAGCTAAGGAAAGAATTGAGTGTTATATTGAATTATTTCTGACCGTTGTCAAAGAACATTAACATGCATGTTTTGTTGCTGAGTCTTGAAGTTAAGATTTGAACATTTATGATAGCGTCATAGTTCCGATGTATCTTTGATAGAATATGGAAGCTTCCCCATTCCATGGACATTTCCTTTGTCAAGTTATGTTTCAGGTCGGCCTTGACTCATTGATTCGTTGATTTATCCTATGGTGTGTCTTCTTAAATTAGACATCAGTTATAATTATCGGGCCTGCGACCTGCTTGCAGTCATCTACACCAAGCTGTCTTGTATCCACTGTGACTTGGTCTTTATACGGTAGATACGGTCTTCCCCACCTTCTGAAACTGGGGGCTTGAAGAAGAATTCTACTCCATACAGCAGGACTGGCAAAAAAAGGGCACGATTTTGCTCCTTTGAGTGAGGAGTCTTGACTCTGGCTGTTTCGACGAACCGATGTAGCAACTGTTGCCAGTCGAATTTTTTGAAGGATATAAGAGAGAAATGTAACACCATTCCATCGTGTCCAGTCGATTTAAATTCCAGACAAAATGACCCGTAATAGTGTGCATTTAAAGATTTTGGCATATTTGGGACTGCAAATGCTTGTATTATGAACACAGTCAAATATGCCTGTGCTCATTTAACCCTCACACTAAATCAATTTAAACATTAAAATTATTATATCTAAATATTATTATACATAAATTAATAAAGTAAGCTAAGAAAAATATGAAATATATTCTATATCTATCCATATGAATAAAGAATACAGTTTATTAACATACTCTTGTCCAGGGTTATTAGCCAAATTTATATATTAAAATATGTAACCTATATAATCTAGACTTAACACCATTCTTAACTAAGTAGTCTAAACAAACAAACAAAAAAAGAAAGTTTATGTAAAATATATGTAACGAAACAATCTGACATTTTATGGGAATTCACTAGCAAGCTAAACGGAATCTTCATTGTTCCAGATAAACACTATTCACTACAAAAGTATCTACACATTTAACTGTATATTTTAAGATGAAAAATGCAAGAACAAGTAAGGAATATTTTGTTATATTGTTTAGTTTATCTTGTAACTTGATCGAACTGACGTTTGAGTGTTCTCGCGAAAATTTGAATGGCTGCAAATTTTCAATGCGTTGTTATGTCAGTTTTCGAAAATTTGAAAAAAACGTAAAACTCATTCTTTTTTCTCTTACCGTAGATTGGAGGGATGTATTGAGAGGGTTGGCAATGAATAATGGAACGGAATGGGATTACCTTTTGAACACATCCCGGTGCTTATGATATAAGAAAATGGAAAATGGGTGATTCATATCGATCTTTATGTGGAAGGTATGTTGAAGTGGCTCAAATGTGAATTTCGACAGGATCACGACAGGATCATTCCAAAACTGCCTAATTCGGGCGTTATACGAGGCGTAATAGCCTGTAGACAGATGAGTCCCATAAACCGCAAATGACAGACGCCTGAGGTCGCTGGGGTCGGGTAGCACAATAAAAGAAGCTGGACGTTTTCCATTTCATCCACATCAAGACAAAGTCATTCGTGGTAATATCGAGTCGGCGCGCATCTTCTTCTTCGCGCTACAGTCCGGAGTGGGCGTGAGCCTCTTAATCCAGCACGGTCTCGTGCTAGTTGCTTCCAGTTATGCACGTTCAGCTGATCGGGTTCCCTTTCCAGTTGTGTATGCCACCGGAGTCATGGTCTTCATTTACCGCGTTGTCCCTCGGGGTTGGAGTTGAAGGGTTTCCGGGTCGGAGCATTGGTGTCCATTCGCTCTACATGACCTGTCCATATGAGATGAGAGACTCAAACTCGTTTCGTCAGATCCATGTCCCTGTACAACCCATATAGTTCTTCGTTCAATCTGTTCCTCCAAAAGCCCAAAAACACATACGGAACCATAAATTATACGATGGATTTTAAGCGACCAAGAATCTCGTTCCGTGTTCCGTATTTCATCAATAAGCCAATGCTTAGTGATTGTATCCAGTATCATGCTATGTTTGGATCTGTGAAGAGTACTGTCTTGTGATCTAGCTAAGTTCTGATCATTCTTAAGGTGTCACACGTATTGCCCGATGGCCATCAATTGGTTGGTCACTCGAACTACAAGTTCGTGTAACAGCAGTCTGTGCGTAGCTAAGGGTATGACTAGATAATAGTGCTTACTAGGCCGCTCTAAAAACAGCTCCGGGTTGTCATTCCGTGGCTTTACTTGGCCGTTCTTCAGACAGTTCCACGTCTTTACACAAAATGTTACGTATTCGCCTCAGTGGCTTGACCAAGCAACCCCCAAGTCTGCCTCTTCGCCCCAATGTTAAATGTTTCGTATACGCCTCCGATTAAGTTTCGAAAAGTCACGGACTTATATATTCCCCTGATACTTCGCGACTAGAGCCTTGATTTCTAGGCATTCACCTTCTTTGGGAGCGCAATTGATGGAATTAGAGAATTACATGCACCCTATGCAAATAGATCAACTATTCATCTTCTATACACCTCAAAGGACCACTCTCAGTTGACGTATGTTTTTCATAGCCATAAGTGTGGATTAAGTTTCCCATCATACGACCATAAACCATAAACCCACGGCTGACCAACTCAATGCACCGCTCGAATCACGACCAAAATTGTGTGTTAAAAAATCGACTTGTCCTTGCATCAAAACATGTATGTATGCAACTATAAATATTTCATTAGCAATGAACTTTGTATTAAGGCAATAAACTATCAAGAAAAACTAAATTCGAAGGAGACGAAAATAAACCCAGAATCATTGTATCCAGCAGATTTGTATAATTACCATAGTTCTGCACATGTACATACTCCAGAATAAGAAAACAAATAAATAAAAATGCACATACGTATATTAATGTATACATAAATTTGAAAGAAAAGTTTTTTGCTTAAACAATAGTAGAAAAGAATAAAGTATATATTCTTAGATGTTTGTTTCTTACGAGAATTGCAAACGCAATCAAGAAACAATGAAAAAAATATGCACATATATTTAATAATCCTAAAGACATATTTACCTTAATCTATGCACAAATTTATATATCTCAAATAATAAAACGTACTTTAATCCATTTCAAAAGCGTTGTACAGGGTATCCAAACGAATATATTGCATAACTAATTTAATTTGTGTGGTGATTACAAATCTTTAATCTTGTATCCCCCTCAATTCGTGGGTGTTGATTTAAACATTTTCATTTATGTTCCTTTTTTTTGTAGAAAAGAAATAAACTTCTTTAATCGGAGATAATTTCCGTAGAGTTATTGTGTGAGTTAGACAATAACAATATGAAACAAATATTTATTTGGAAAACAATACAAAAAAAAAACACATATACATACATATATATAACTATTACATAACACATAACATTAAATCGTTGCACTTAACTATTTAACATTAACTAGTAGTAGTACGTATCCACTTGCAAACAGAAAAGCTGGTATGGGGTCAAAACATAATACACAATACATAATATCACATAAGAAGAATTCCATCAAGGATAATTACAAAAACTGTTACATGTACATTTACCACAGGATTGTGCTTATTTCAATGAAAACTCTTCTTACAGATATTTACTAATCAAACCATAATTTTAAACAAATTTTACTGTAAAAAATAGTATGATAATCAACTGTGTGTCTATTTACTCTTAAGTGTTAAATTCTAAAATTGAATATGTCCAAAATATATATATATAATCACACCTATTCATTCAGTAGAACAATATATAGAACAGAAAAATTTGAAGAAAATTTGAAGAAAATGTTTATCAATTTTAACCACCAAAGATAAAATATTGAGCATGATAGTCAAAAACTGTGTGAAAAAAAAAATAATAAAAGTTCAAGTTAATTTAATTATATACTCATATATTATGTGCGTTTGAGCGGAATAAATATATGATAACTAATCAGGATTCAAAACCAAAAAATAAAACCATTAATTGTACTCAAGTCATATAAAATATTTGCTAAATTAATATTTTTAATATAAAATATAATGTAAGCTTAAGATATGAACAATTTAAATACCAAAAAATATTTGTTAGATAAAATGGAGTTAATTGAAATAAAGAAATACCGTTGTTGGTGAAACGAGCTACAAACAAACAAATCATTTGTTTATTTATTTTTCTTTTCTATCTCACTTAGTTCAATTCATTCATTGATTTTTAGTGAATTGCTGGAATGTGTTGACTGGGTAAGTGTGCCATATATCTTGTTTAATACAATATTATAGCAATAGAATGTTAATTTATTGCACTTTCGTTGAACTCACTTATGCAGAAACCTCTGTGTCGTAGGGACCAATCGTAATGAATGTACGAAACTTATGTAAATTTATTCATTCATTCATTCATTTGTTTATTTAAGTAGCATGACAAATAGTGTTTATATTTGTAAGAATATTCATAATAAGAGGTTTAGGACAACTGTCCTTTACAACTATGATTTTAATAATGAGTGGAGTTAGCGAGAAAGAATGAAAATATTTTAATATTAGTTCAAGGGAAGGCCACAAGAAAAAAAAACCCTATTTAAAGCTTATACAAAAATCCAACAAAAAGTTGCCAAAAGCATCATCAACTTAATAATATATCCAGTTCAACATTCCCCTATGCTGCGTGCCCGGCCATATAGACATAAGTGGAACTGCAAAGCTGATCAACTCGCAAAACGTCGAATTTCAAAACAAATCTGTCCCAATCTTGATCCTAAAAGATCCAAGCGATCTTATTTCCCTAAAGAGATCTAAAATTAGCACAGCAGTGGGTATAATCACCGGACACTGCCTCCTAGGCCTTCACGCAAAGCGATTAGGTCTATTTTCCAACGACTTCTGCAGGAGCTGCCGAAGATGAGGAGGATAACATTAACCACCTCCTTTGCAACTGTCCTTCTCTTGCCTCAATCAGGAAAGCCACCATAGGCTCCTACTTCTTCGACAGTCTAATAGACCAGTCAAAGCGCTAGCCAAATTTGCTGAGAGCACCAAATGGCTGGCATAAACCTCCTTCATCTCCTTCTCCATACCTGGACACCCACGTGGCGGTACAATGGGCCTACTCTGGCCTAAGTACATTAATGCCACTTCTGGAGAGCGATTCAGTTGGATCCCACTAAAGTAAGCCAAAGTGAAAGAACCCACGTCCATTGGATTGGGTTTTCATTTATCTTTTAGTTTTATTCACTCGAATGGTAAGCCCTGAGCTCGAATGCTTCCTTTCACTCTTGATGGTTCTTCGCCCGCTACTTCCAGACATCATAAACAAGTTGTCTTGAATCCGCCATTACTAAGGGTTAGATATTCCCTCGCCACGAACGAGGATCATCGGATTCAAAGCCCCACTTAGTCGGGGGATCAGTGTTCATGCTCTGGATTTGGTTAAGAGATCATAGCCGACAGATGATTACCTTCCGGACTTTATTCACATGTTTTTGCAGCTCGTAAAGTCAGTGTTTATCTGTGCTCCTACATTAGCCATCTGCCCAAATGGAGCCGGTATGCGACGGCTTTATATTGCTAGATATCATAATCTCTTTTGGAAATCAAAGTCAAACAAACCCCACAAACTGGTGACTGGGTCATCTTTAGTTCATCAATTTACCCCTGCGATCATGCGACTTGACACCACTTGATTATTTCCTCTGAGTCTACATCAAGTTCTTAATCTAAGTTGACAAACCAACCGCCTTGAAATTGGAGGCCAACATTCGAGAATCTATTTCCGGAATAACACATACACATTGGACTAAGTCATTAAAAGTTGGACCAACCCCTTGAACCACTGGCAGCCAATGTTTGCAGCCAATTGAATGGTGTGCTATTCCATAAATTGGCATGAATGTAGCTTCAAAATAAAGCCAAAATAAATTGTATAACTCACACCGTTGGTGTTTTATTTGAATGCCTTTCCCTATCGTTTTTATCCGGTCGCTCTGTATAATATCCCAGTTTGTATTAATGCTATGATATGGGAAATAAATTCCATTTAAAAGATATCGTTGAATGGACGAGAATCAAAGGACTGTCTGTACAAAGTCCGTTTTGGATATTTCATCTATCCAAACCACTGTATGACCGCTTTAAGCGCCATAGTTGTGAATGTGGGGCTATAAAGAAAGTATGTTCCCTCAAGATACCCAGTCAACACCATCAACAGAATACAGCAAACAGTAATTGATGATGATTGTCTTAAAACAAACGTACAAAATGAAGTAAGCATAATGATCATAGTAACTTAGACCCAGCAAACGAACTAATCGAAAGCACTTAACTCTACGAAAGGAGCTCTTGGCATTAGCTCTTATCTCGTACTCGTACAACTTAAATCTATGAAATTATCACGAACGTAGCATGTCAGCTTAAATATTAACTTTAACACCACAATAATTTCGAATTCAATGCGGCCATGACCTAAAACCACAATGGAAAACCACAACAGCCCATTGTTGATTAATTAACCGACCAAAACAGAAAATCGATAACAGCACAGTCATAATTATGGTTAATCGTATGAAATTTACTCGACACAAGGGATGATGATTTAATTATGAACCCCACAGTGCCCTGCAAAGGATAAAGTTCAAAGTTGTAACAGCTGTCTGCTCACATTTTCGCATTCATGGGGGATTGTACGACTTTAATTGCGGAAATCTTCTCAACGCAAAATAGTTCTGAAAAATCTGCTAGGATATCCGGTGCTTTCAACAAAGCGCAGCCTTTACGAATGTAACTTTTAATTTTCCACTCTCTGGCGTTGAGTCTGCAAAGTTACTTGTGTCGAGTTTTAAGGTGGAATATGCGGCATGAAATAAAGCGAAATAACATCTGTCTTCACATCAAATAATGAGCATTATTTTACTCGTTTACCTTATAATGGAGAGTTTAAAGTTGAAATGGAACAGTCATGCCTGATGCTGAAATTGATAGTCCAACGGAAAGTTTTATTTTAAGGCTTTTAATAAACTTGCATTTCATCGATTTTATTGCAAAATCTAGTAAAAAATGCGGTACATTAAATCTACTGCCAGTAACTAGACGCAAACTAGTGGACTGAATCCTATTGCTGGTGTGGGGAAATATAGATGGATTGTATTTGTGCAACACTGGTTTAAACAGCTGACGCACGTTTCACTGTCAAACATCTTCAGTTTGGTCTATAATTTAACCATGAATCGTCTTACAAACGAACAACGCTTGCAAATTATTGAATTTTATAATCAAAATGCGTGCTCTGTTAAGAAAGTTCATCGCGCGCTTCTTCCATTTTACGGTCAGTTTAATCGACCCTCATTTTTGGCTCAATGGGTACGTAAATAAGCAGAATTGTCGATTTTGGAGTGAATATCAGCCAGAAGCATGATCCAGAAGCAATGCATCCAGAAAAAGTCACAGTTTGGTGCGGTTTATGGACTGGTGGAATCATTGGACCGAACTTCTTCAAAGATGAAGCGAATCGTAACGTAACTGTGAATGGTGAGCGCTACCATGGGATGATATCCAACTTTTTTTTTTCCAAAATGCAAGAGCTTGACTTGCATGACATGTGGTTTCAACAAGCCCGGTGCCACATGCCACACAGCACGCGCAACAATGGACTTATTGAGGGGCGAGTTCGGTGAACATTTTATTTCACGTTCGGGACCGGTCAATTGTCTATACTGACAAGCCCGCTTCAATTTACGCATTGGAAGACAACATTGAAGCATTTATTCGTGAGATACCGGCCGAAATGTTGGAAAGAGTATGCCAAAATTGGACTAAGCGGATGGACCATTTGAGGCGCAGTCAAGGTCAATATTTGCATGAAATAATCTTCAAACATTAAATTATATGGACCTGGTACTATCGATTCAAATAAAGATTTCATGCATTTTTCTGAATTTTATGTGTTTCTGTTTTAAAAACTTTGCTATAGCTTTTAAAAAATCACCCTTTACAAATAATACGGACTTTGATTACAAAAAATATTCAGTTGCTGACGTTGATATATTGTTGCAATTTACAATATAGATGGTCCCTAGAAAACATAGAGACATTTTCTGCGAATGTCATAGATATAACGTACTGCTTCATTAAATGCTACTTGGAGTTTAAGCTGGGATAGGGAGTCACACAGTACACAACTTCACGTCATGAGAGGTAAGATTCAAGTTTTTGACCAGATTTCGCGTGTTTCCAGTGGATTATAATCTGCACTAATCAATAGCTTGATAGCGAAATACGACTAATAACCATGTTAGTGTGATTGTAGGCAGAGGGATTACAATTTATAGCATAGACGAAACTAGTGGTTGACTCTAGCACTTTAATTCCAGAATAATGAAGATTTAAATCGGGCAGAACATTTAAATTAAATTTCATTTTGGATATCGGAATTACTTGAATTTTGTTTCAACATTTGGTATTAAAATATCGGTTTAGTGTTTATTTTTTATATCATACAATGTCCATTGCTTACAAGGAGTTGGTCAAATCCGTTTGTCCATGTTGGTCCGATTTAGCCTCGATTATGACTGCTATAGCTGGTCTGGTAGAAGCCATGCAGCTCGTTGTTAGATATCGTTGGGAAGTTCTGCTCGCTTAGCAAATGTAGCGCGTTGAGGTAGCGTTGTCCGGAGATGGTGTGTCTCAGGTTCTTGATTGCCTCGTTAGGATGATTGTTGATGTTTAGAAGCTACTTTCTGAACAGTGTCACCTATTGTAAGGGGATGATGCGTGCTTCGTCTTAAATGTTGTCTTCTCTGTGGTGCTTTCGAAGGTGAGACATGTACACATTCGCAGTATTTTCCTTTCGAAAATTGCGAGCTTCTCCATGCTGGTCTTAGATATGGTGTGTCATATTGAGAAGCCGTACGTTTACACACGTTTACGTACGTTACATATATCCCAGCTTAACATCGCCCACAAGATACTATCCGGCGTGGCGTGTAAACGTCTAATCCCGTCTTGCACCTCCCTAATCGGCACGTGCCAGTGAGGCTTCCGGCCGGCACATCGACCATAGACCAAATCTTCACACTAAGGAATCCTGGAGAAGACCAGCGAGTTTCAGATCGATACTCACCACCTTTTCATCAATTTTAAAGCCATCCATCGTGGGGAGCTTTTTGATGCGATGGCCGAATTCGGGATCCCGGGAAAACTGATCCGGTTGTGTCGCAGCACGCAAACACATACTCGATGCACAACGTGCAGATTGGCAGAAGGACGAGCCTTTTGAAACCTGTACTGGATTTCGATGCACTGTCGTTGTGATTTCTTCAATCTGGTACTGGACAAGATAGTGTGGCGGGTAGCTGTAAACACGGAAGGCACTATCCTCGATCGGTCCAACTGTTGGTGTACGTAGATGACGTTGGCATAGTCGCGCATTCCCACCGTGCCGTAGTGAAGGCTTGTACGGCGATTGAAGAACAGACAAAACGAACTGGTCTCAAGGTCAACGAAATATATGCTGTCGACCAAAAAACATTCCGTCGCACACCACGAAACTTCACGATCGACATCTACAATTTCGAGGTAGTAAAGGGGTTTATCTACCTCGGGGCAAACGTGAACTCCACAAACGACATCGCAGTGGAGATCCGTCGTAGAATCGCCCTTGGCGACCGGTGTTACTTCGGTTTGTCAAAACAACTGGGCTCAAAACTCGACTCGAAGGACCAAAATTATGCTCTACAAAAATCTTATATTGCAAGTCCTGCTCTATGGAGCCGAAAGCAGGACGCTAAGCAAAACTACAGAGCTGATTCTTGGTACCTTCGAAAGAAAAGTTGTCCGTCGGATATATGGTCCCGTCTGCGAGGAAGGCGAATGGAGGAGAAGACATTACCGCGAACTCTACTAGCTGTACCAGGCTGAAGATGTAGTCCGGAAGGCAAAACTCCGTTTGCTGTACTGGCTTGGTCACATCGATCGCATGGACAACAATGCTCCAGCAAAGAGGGTCTTCGAAGCCGAGCCTCTTGGTTCGAGAAGGAGAGGAAGACCGAATAATAAGGTATAAAGGCAAGGTAATCGCGAATAGACAGCTTGGTCTCATGAACTGTCATTGCATCATTACCAATCGTCAACAATTGCTTTGGAAATTCAACCAATTTCCATGTCTCCACAAATACGATGACTTCAAGCAAGCATTAATCTCATCTGCGGGAGTTGATCTTGGTATAACAGGCAAACTTTGTCGAAAAACTCCTGACAACACAATCAAGGCCTCACCAAACAAATAGGAATTATCTAGTAAGAGTTATATGAATCCGTCTGTGAGTATTTGCAGAGGACCATCCAGCATCTGATCAATCAGACTTCCAATAGGATCCGTTGTCCGCGTGTTGAAACCAAGGCATTGGAGGTCAGAAAAGGTTTTGAATTTAATCAACACCGTACTTTAGAAAATCGAAAAAAGGTATGGACAAGATTACTGACATTGAAACGATTAAACTGGGTTTCGCGGCAAACGAGAGAGATAACAAGTACATGCGGACGCATGGATTTCGGTTAACTCGAATTCACAGTAAGCATCAAAACGGAGATCTGCAGAAACAGAAACCGATTATTAATCACTGAATAGAGGCGTCTCAGGAAAGACCAAACTGGTGTACTAGCACGTAATTTCAGCCAATCGACTTTACACGATACAATCAACCTATTTTGGTTCCATCGACAATCCTCGATTTTTTCAAGATACGAGGTTGCATCCCTGACTTTGCACACCTCTTTGATTTTACATATAAGTTCTGCTCTACAGCGCAGAGCCTTTGGTATTTTGGGTGATACCAATTGATGAAGATTCAAATACAAACGGTATAGAAAGATAAAGTATATGTATAGCGACACTGGTCAAGCCGGTCGTCTGTGAATCCAACGAACAAAGTTCCTAGGCTAGAGCGCATGGATGTGTTTAAAAACGTTTGTTTCTATAAAGAATAAAGAAAACGCATACTCTCCCACAATTGTCTAACTTAGTTATATTTTTTAATTGTTAAAATTCACGCAATACAAATTGTCATTCTACATAAAATTAAATATACTTTGCTTCCTTTTAAAAGAACCAACAGAAAAAAATGTTAATTATTTAAAGTTAAACTTGGAGACATCTCCAACGAATCGCGTCAAATCTAATTACACTGATACAATCAATAGCTTTATACAATAAATTGTTATGATTGCAAGGAGTTGGTTAAATCTAAAAACGATTAATCTACATATATATATATATAAATCTATATATTTCTATATTTATTCTCTCGTGTCCATGTTTGTGTTTATTTTGTTCATTCGTATATCAATTTTGTACCGTGTTATGAATTGAAAAGTCAATAATTTCTACTAGGCACCTACCAAGCTCTTCCATAATCATTTTTTCTGTTTGATATTGAGTAAACGAGCTCTTGCTGCATTCATCTGCCTGAGCAACTAAGCATTGGATAGTGGCATCAACCACTTCTTGTGTGATAAAATTACATGATTGTTTCTCTCCGGTTGGGCCCAATGTACTACCTGCTGCTGTTGCATTCGATGCAGACGCTGAGGTCGCCGTTGGTACGTTGGACGATGATGATGTCGTTGATTGAATTGCTGGGGCTCGTGGTTTGACCATGTCATCATAACTTCTTTTTACACGACTATACGTTTGAACATGGGAAACGGGACCCTTTTTAACATCCATATCTAAGTCAGGATGGTCTTCAACGTTTCGACAGCCTTTATATGAAGAAGGAAATCATTTTAATTAATTTAATTACATAAATACTGTGTTCTCAAATTGAAATGTCCTACGTACCGACACACTTGCAGTTTGATGAACAAGGAATCTTCGCTTCGTAGCATTCACAGTAGTTCTTTAAGCACCCAGATCTTTTGCAATTACAGCCCTTATTGTGCAACCTCAGGTCACTCTCATTCGTGGCTGCGGTGATTTTCGGTCTGAAAGTATTCAAAAATGGTGAAATTTAGAAAAAAACCGAAAAAACGCTTACTACGATCTGAAAAGAAAACATTTGATTTCAAAAGAAAAACTAGAGCAATGTTTGAAAGCGGTTTGAACATTTTCGAATTAAGTAGGCTTTGCTCACTTTTGGCCTTCCTTGATTCGTTTTTCATCATGGAAAGTTGATACACAGAATTTCAACAGGTGTTCTCTTCAAGCCATATGTAAATATGTATGGGTTTACAGACAAGTGTACATGAGTCAATTTTGTATGAGACAATACATCTATAGGTATAGTCAAAGAAGAGGAGAGTATTGCAAGGGTTATGCCACACAATTAGTTATGGCAAATACTGCCGCAAGTTTACACCAGGTCAGCATTGTCAACAAAGTATTCATAAATGCAACAGAAGTAGGCGATACAAAAAGTGTTTGAGTGACGTTTAATTGTATATATTGTCCACGAAATATGTACGAAGCAAAAGGACGATGCTAACAAGTCAAGAGATGTTACAAGAAACAGAAATTTCCTTGAAGTAATAAGATGATTTCCAGATGATGTTTTAGGAACCATTTGCGAAGAAGTTCACCTTTCGGTTTCCCAGCAACAAAACAAAAATCCCTGCCAATTTGATCGCAGTTGTCTTGACTTTTATGAATGCAGTTGCCGACTGTTGTCAAACATGCCAATGCAGTTTATTTACATTTACGAATACAAACCTTGCAGGGCTGCCGCAATTTGACGTTTATAGAATGGGAGAAATGTTATCCACTTGTGAGATTACACGTTCAACAGCGCAAGGACTGAAAAACTCCTCTTATGCAACTTCTATGGTAGTCGGCGGTCACAATCATTTGAGTTACCACGAAAACAAAATGGAACTTACCCAGAACACCATATGCAGAGGCTGCGGGGACGAAGAAGAACTAGAGGACACCACTCACTCCCTTTGTCAAAGCCCCAGCCTCTGCCTATTGTGACACAGAACACTGGAAGAATTTTTCTTCCAAGATCTTCAAGTACTTACGGAAGTCTCATTAACATATCTTTGCAGTTTCATTAAGATTTCTGGATGGCTGAGATAAAAAACGCACCAACACCTGAGGTCAAATCGTCGTTTTAAGCACCCGGAACACGAAAAGGAGTAGGTAAGAGGTGGCTTTCATTCCTCCCTCCCATTGGCCGGCACAATGGGTCCAATTGGACCTAAGTGAGGCTTGGCCCACCACGTCTACCCACATACCTAACCTACCATGAGGATCTGGTCGATTCTATTGTGCATTGAAGAAGGGCTCACTTCGTTGTTGAGTTTTCCTTCGGCAGGAGAAGGTGCATTGAAGAAGGGCTCACTTCGTTGTTGAGTTTTCCTCCGGGAGGAGAAGGTTCACAATGTTTAGTTTTGTTTATATCTATTAGGTGTGTGCTCTGAAGTTGTCGTCATCTTATAACACAATTTTAGATCAGATGTAATTTCATCACAAATTTGTTTGCAAGATATTCAAGTAATTGTGTCGTATCAAAATCTTGACCACTTAACATTTTGTCGGGAAACCGCCGATTCTGATGATTGCTGAAGTTTGATTGCATTTGCAGGATGTTGACGAGTATCATTTGGAACTTTAGCGATATTAACCACTGCAGTAATCAACAGTTATTATTTAAAATCAGGATTGAATGTTGCCACAAGTAGATTGCTTTGACTAAGCCAAATGTTGGAATACTCGATTAATCCTTAAAATTGACAACGAATACTACCACGTCCGCCTAATTTGTTCGCCTAAAATGTTTCAACAAGTCAATTACTCATGTCGGTAACTGTCGGTAACAACACTCCCTTTCCCTCTCTCTATGCCTCTATGGACTTTTTTTTATGTAATATGTATATGTACCATACATTACTGGATATATTCCACATTGTGCTGGTGGAGATTGTGCAATTTTTCATTCGTCGACAACAGAGATACAACCTACACATGAAAGGAGGTCCGTTTGCGTAGTCGAGGGGTAGGTCTTCTTATCATCCATGCCTATCGCTAATGCTAAACATCTACTAAAGTGTGAAACACTTACTAACACAAATCATAGATGGCCTACCGACACTAAATGCCTCATAACAAATCTGCTATGGCCCACCACAGATCCAATACGCTCACGTAGCCTGATCAGATTGAGTAGACTCAACCTCAGAACCATTATCGGCGTACTTACCGGACATTGTGCCATTGGCACGCACGCCTCCAGACTAGGCCTTCCCTTTAATAACTTCTGTAGAAGCTGCAGGGATGAGGAAGAGGTAGAAACCATTACACATTTCCTATGTAATTGCAATCATTTGGACGCCTACTACTTCAACAACTTGACAGAACTAAACAACATAAAAATCAGTCAACTCCTCTGCTTTATCAAAAGCTCTAGCTGGTTTGCGGAATAGGGTTTTAGATCCGCGTGGTATCACAACAGGCCTACTCTGGCAGTCAGCCACTCCAACCTTACCTATCATCGTCTACAAGATCTGCAGTGCCGTTTTGTGTGCTTTCTTGAGCCCTAAAAACAGATTAAATCAGTCAATAATATTAAAGCTGCACTGACGCGATTGAGCAAATATCAATGAGCTCGTATTGAGACGGAAATTGCCAAAATCGGGTTTGGGAAAAACAAAGATTATGATCATCAAGAAAGCACTTCACAACATCTGGGTATTGGACAAAACGTTCCAATAGCTTCGACATAGTGATGGACTTCGACTATTTCAGATCTGATACAATGATGATCTTGACTCCGGCACGTAGAAACGAACCTGTGGGATAAAGGCGAACCCGAGGACGCTCGCGCCTACTGTGATGCATGCAAGTAGAGAAGGACCTTGACCAAATTAGAAGCAGCTTCCCAGAGACCTAGGTGGAAAGGCTTGCTGGTTATCACAGCTCTGATTTACTGTTAATAGCAAGTGGTACCAAATTCAAAGCTAAATGAGCCGAAAAAAAACGTTCAATCACGACTGTAGAGCGGTCTGCATGTCTAACATGCAGCTTCATTTCGAACAAAGTTTGTTCGTCAAACTGGCTTCATCAATAGTCTGTGTATAAACGTTATGAAAAAACGAGACAAATTAGGTGTGGGTGAGGTTAGGCACTTGTGGCAGGCTGTAAATGGATACAGACTCTATGAAGGTCACACGGATCACACTGCTGGAAAAGGTGAATCATTGTGTAGGGCGATAGACCATTAAGGTCCAACCTTAATTAATGTTTTTAGCGTAGCCTTAAGTCGACTTAAGGCATCGAATGATTGCACAGAAATGTGAGCATAATGACCGCTTTCACTAAATTAGCGGCGTTGACACTCGTCAATTTTTCGATATGATTTGCTTTACAACCGTGCTTGATGGGCCTAATCGTCAATGGCAACGCTCTTTACTACAAGTTGGCAAATTGTTGAGTGTGAACGTCGCTATTAGTTCGTCAAGCCGATGATGCTTCTGGCTACTTTTCGTTTGATGTTAACATAAACTTAAGTTTATTTTAGTTTAGATTGTGTTGGCTGCGCCTTTACACGTGCAGAGAAGGTGGATAAGTGTTTCCTGTCTGTGCTTTTTCCTCACTGTAGCCGCGACAGAAGTCCTTAGGGGGAAGGTCCAGTCTATTGGTTTACTTTCGACTAATTATCTGTACCGTTTCGTAGATATTCTAGATTCTCATGGAATTTAAAAACATCTGCATTCAAACCCCTCGCATTGAGAAATCAAAAACCTGCTCAAACAAATCAATACACATAACATTTGATATAAAAAAACTTACTTGAACGAATTCGGATTCCTCTCCAAACAAATGCGTATTGCCTTCTGCCGTTCATCTTCGTTGTCGAGGTTGTTAAGACAATCCTTGCAGTTACAATCCTGGCAGAACTCTCCATTTGCAAAACAATCGCAATACAGCTTTAAACACTGCGATTTTGTGCAGTTGCAATGTTTTCTTCGTATTGTTACGGACGCATCGTCGGATAGTACGGGTGATGATCTTGATATGGACTGTTGTTTTACGTTGTTCACATTTGATGCGGCCAGCGTTGGTGCCGCCGGGGGCTTCGTAGGTATGGGATCAACCCTTGCCTTGAGTTTGACTTCTTTCTGTTCAGCAACCGGCCGTAGAACAGTATAAAGTTTTTTCGATGACGTTGGACTCCCCGAACCTTCGTTCGTATCTTTTTGTGAAGCGACAATCGTTTGACGTTGCTGCCATGTACTCGCACTCTGATTTTGACTAGTTACTGTGTTTTGAATTATTGATTTGGACACAACAATATATTTGCTGCCCGCTATAGGGGGCTTACTCTCACCGGTCGTGCTAAATCTTCGAATTTGGGTGTTGATTTGCGAAATTTTTTGCGTTCGAACCATTTTGCTATCACTGCCGTCGTTTGTTTTCACCACAATGTCGGTTATCTTTCGCAGTGTAGGAACTGTGGTCATCGTCTTCTGTTCAGAGAAATAGGGAACATTAAAAAGGTTTCTGAATTCCATTATCTCATCTTAGATTACTTACCCGATCCTTATCACCGACAGCAGACTTAACCACCAATTTCATTCCCGGCTTGGTATGGCGCACAACTGTGTAGTTGGGCGAAGCATTGCTCTCCTGTGTATTCACCTTTTGAGTGACACCGGACGAGTTGCTGAGAACACGAACATATTGAACACCTGGTTTACCCGGTATTTGTATAGCTTGAAGCTGACCACGGGGTGAGTTCGGCGAAATTTTTATCACGTTCTGCGGCACCATAACTTGCCTTGTACCCGCCGTATTCTGCACCAGTACTTTACCGCTACCAGATGCACTCCCATTGGATGCACTTGTGAGTGTCGTTTTTGAAGTAATAATCTGGCGAACATTCGATTTCCCTCCTTCCACGGGTGAAATGATTGTTGACCCAACCGATGTTGAATTTGCAGATAACATCCCACTTGCCATTTTCTTCATTGGACCCTTTATCACCACTTGTCCACTGGTTCCATCTCCTCCTGTTGTAATCATTTTTTTGCCAGCCAACTGACTTACATTGGGAATATTTATGCTTTTACCTGTTTTGACTGGAATCACAGTATGCGGAGTACGTATCAATTGAATTGCCACTGCCGGCTTGGACCCATTGCTCCCTGTGGGCGTACCAATGGTAGATGGCACCCGAACCGGAACTGTTGTCCCTCCCGATCTTTGCAGATAAATTATTTTGCCATTAGTTGTCATCGATGTTGTCGCCGTGGTGATCGATGTGACCGCTGTCCTCGGGGCAATTTTTACAAGAGTAGACCCTGAAGATCCTGTAGACGTTACTATTTTGTTTTGTATCACATTGTTGTTAACGCTTGGTGAAAGAATTATTTCTCTTTTCACTCTTTTCTCCGGTCTTTCGCCGTCGTCCTCTGTGATCATAAGTGGATCTACGTGCTCTTTTTTATCCGATACTTTACTTAACACTACATCTGGTTCGGGATTTATTATGTCCTCGAAACTGATCCCCCCGACATTGTCGCTATCATCGGAGCTTCTCCCAGAAGGATCTGAAAATGTAAGCAAATTTGTTAATTTTAAATCTAGATGCAGTTATTTGTGGTTTAAGCTAAATTTTTAAGTGTCTTCTATTATTGCACTTTTGTGACACAGGAAGAGGATTCGCACAAGTAGAAAGTATTAAATAAGGTATAACGTAGAAAGGAAAGCCGTTGAAGCACCACTATCACGGTTTATCGGGAAGAAGATGAACTGTTCTGAATTTCCTTCAATTATACTGGGAGTGAAAATGCGTTGGCCAGGTGTGCACACGGACAGGGATATGATGTTCATAAGATATTATAGAGTAATTGAAGAACATGTCGAGCTTCCAGGTTTCGTCAACAAGCATCAGTTGAACGTTGACCGAGAAATCGAAAATGACTCTACACTCCTACAACCAAGCGACCATTGAAGGCTGGACTTAACTGGGCTATTCTGACAATGTGGTCAAGTGATACGGAGTGTCATGTACCAGGTTTTTAATGCAGAAAAGTAGTATTAACCAGTAAAGCCGTCTAAGGAAGACGTTAGAAGGCAAAACCTTGGTAAAAGCACTATCACCGTTCACACACATTCGTAAAAATGTATCAATGGTTGTGGAAGCTCTAAACATCAGGGCTTCCTATCCAAAACACTTAGACATGCTTGTGACTATGCCTGGTTTGCCGGTTACAAAAGTGATGTAGAAATAGAATCTGTTCGCCATCTTGTTTGAAAGTATTCACCCTTAGCAGCACTAAAGGCACTCTCGTCTAACCTTTTGGACTCCAAAACAGTCAGGGCTCTACAATCCCTTGCCAGACACAACAAAGTGAAGCAAAAGGCTGGGTCCCTGGACACAGGAGGATTGCAGGCAACGAATCCGTAGATGAGCTCGCGACGGCTGGCTCGGAAACTGCATTTATCGGTCCTACTGTAATGTCTATTGGACAGCAGCCACAACTCTGATTAGCGAATGGAAAAACAAACTTCGGCTAGACCAGTGGACACATGGTCATGGTCTTAGGCAATCCAAACGTTTAATCAGGCCTTATTCATATAAGGAGACAATCTTAACAAAGAAAACTTAAGATTACTAACAAGCTTTCTTACAGGCCATTGTGGCCTGAACTACCACCTTGACAATTTAAACCTGTGTCAAGACAAGGTCTGTCGGCTTTGCCTCGAAGAGAATGAAACTTCTGAGCTCATTTTGTACGAATGTCCGACACTAATATGGTTAAGGAAACGTATCATCCATAAGGAGATACTCACTTCAGTGGGAAACTCTAGTACGCCTTTTGGGACAGCTCCAAGTCTTCAACCCTCCGATACAATAGATCTATCCTGTTCGCGGTGTCGTTGCCTTCACGGCATGGGTTGTACAAGAGAAGAAAAAATTGGATTCACCTCTATTGAGAAGGAGATTGTAGACAACAAACCCTTCTTAATCCTGGTATTTCTTCGGTTGCGATGCTGCTTTGACTCTCATTCAAAGATCATAGCTGTATTCTTCAGTCTCCACCTAAAATAATGTGTTATAGAGATAGACGTATTCAACTCAACCTCTCTTGCCATTACAATTTTCTGACTACGTTCTTTTATAACCGTACATGACTTGACATGCAGATACTCTTGACAAGTGACTCTTGACTGCCAACCAAATCCACTAATTTGAATATTAGAACAATCCGCAACAGCAAACGTCCCAATTAAAAATGTAGGAAACTAGAATGTCATCCAACACAACCAGACAAGTGCAAACAAGTCCACATGAAGAAGTCTTCCACATGCAACATCGGCTGGCTTTTGGATGGTATTTGTATAGTTTACTTTACATAGACCGGAACTGTTGTTATTTGGCTTATTTGGTGTACAATTGATTTCTAATTATTGTCAACAACAACAAAAATAGAAAGTTATCGCTCCATCTCTTTCATCCCATGCTTAAAATCTTAGAAAAGATTGTTGCTAAACGGTTACTGTGGCTTGCCGAAACAAAAACTCTAATAAGCCCTAATCAAGTTGCGTTCAACGGCCAAATAGGATGTATCGACGCTCTTCTTCACATCGACTACTCAATAACTAGAGCGCTGTCAGCTAAAAACCCTATCTCAGTCCTCTCATTAGACTTCAAAAAAGCCTTCGACACTGTATTTACGCAGATGATATATATATATTATGTAAAAGAAAATAGTCTAAGTAAAGGGTGATTTTTTAGCTATTATTTTCTTGACAACACTGGTTTAAACAGCTGACGCACGTTTCGTGTTTTGTTTCACTCTCAAACATCTTCAGTTTGGTCTATAATTTAACCATGAATCGTCTTACAAACGAACAACGCTTGCTCTGTTAAGAAAGTTCATCGCGGACTTCTTCCATTTTATGGTGAGCTCATTTTTGGCTCAATGGGTACGTAAATAAGCAGAATTGTCGATTTTGGAGTGAATATCAGCCAGAAGCATTGCAAGAGCTACCAATGCATCCAGAAAAAGTCACAGTTTGGTGCGGTTTATGGGCTGGTGGCATCATTGGACCGTACTTCTTCAAAGATGATGCGAATCGTAACGTAACTGTGAATGGTGAGAGCTACCGTAAGATGATATCCAAATTTTTTTTGCCCAAAATGCAAGAGCTTGACTTGCAGGACATGTGGTTTCAACAAGACGGTGCCACATGCCACACAGCACGCGCAACAATGGACTTATTGAGGGGCGAGTTCGGTGAACATTTTATTTCACGTTCGGGATCGGTCAATTGGCCGCCTAGATCGTGCGATTTAACGCCTTACTAACGCCTAACGACTATTTTTTGTGGGGCTATGTTAAATCTCATCTCTATACAGACAAGCCCGCTTCAATTGACGCATTGGAAGACAACATTGAAGCATATTTATTCGTGAGATACCGGCCGAGCTGATAAACTCACATAAACGTATCAAGCTAATGTGGACACCAGGCACCATGTTGGAATTCAAGGCAACCAACATGTGGACAGTGCAGCTAATTCCGCTAAAAAGGCCCCTGTCTTTACATTCAACATATTCACCAAGCTAAATCTGCTAAAACAAGTTCAAAGAAATGCCACTGTAAGGAAATTAACCCACTACAAGTAATGCCTATATTTCCCACAAGCGTTTCAAAACAAAAAATCTCCAATTTCGCACGCCACTCGTACCGCCAGTTTGTTCCTCCTGCAACGTACCATTAGATCTAAAACAGATTTTGGAATACTGTCCTATATCGCTGTTTGTACTCAATAAGACAACAACTCAATATGTGAATTACTTAAAAACCCCAATCCATCAAATCTAAACAAAATTACTGAATTTGTAACAACAGACAATCATATCAAACTTTTAAGATTAAGCTAATAGTCCCGGCAGCTAGGCTCGGTAAACTCTCTAATTAGCCTGTAATTTTAATTACTAGTCAATAAATTATAATAATTATTGTCAAGAGTGATTTCAAGGCACAATTTGACACTTACATCATCTCACAAAAATTGTTTAATAACTGCACTCCAAAACCATGTTCACTGACTAGAATCCAAAACACTGGCATAAGAACCACCAGTTGCCGAAGATTTCCAACAAATGCCCATCCATTGTCTCTACTAATCTCCGCATGGATTCTCTTCAGCACTTGTCAATCCCATCAACCTACTCAAAAGTACAATAGCACTTCAAGAACACCCATTTCTCCATTAAATCATTTTATTGAACGTTCTTTTTGAATACATACATATGAGCATAAAAACTAAAATACAAAATAATCAACTATATTTAGAGCCCTAAAATGCGACCGCGCAACAATTGCTGTTCCTAATCTTTGGCGACCTGCTTCTTCTCGCGTGCCTTCTTGCCTTCGGTGAGCTCTTCACGTTCGGTTGGCGACAGTATTGGGAGGACCTTGGTGACAACTCCAGTTCCCAGCGTTAGATTGCCGTCACGCAATGTGAATCGTTGACCTTGTTCCAAGACCATTGGTCGCATAAGTCTCAGGACCAATTTCGTATCTTCGCCAGGCATCACCATTTCCTTGTCGGGGATTCGTACTTGAACGGCGCAATCCCATGTACGAGAGAACATTTGCAATTGAATGTAGCTCATGAAAGGCTTGGCACGACCGCCTTCCTCCTTGTTGAGGATATAGACTTGTGCTTCGATCTGATCGAGCGCCTTGACAGATCCCGGCTTGCACATGACCATACCACGCTTGATGTCATCACGTTTCAATCCACGCACGAGTGCACCCAATTGATCTCCTGCTTGGGCTTCTTCAAGGATCTGATGGAACATCTCCACCCCGGTAACAGTGGACTTAAGAACTTTGTTGTAGCCAACAAACTCGCACTCGTTACCCTTCTTGACTACACCTCGTTCCAAGCGGCCAGTAACAACGGTTCCTCGTCCAGGTATGCTGTAAACATTCTCCACTGGCAAGAGGAATGGTTTGTCGAGCTCACGCACAGGTGTGGGAATGAAAGTGTCGACCTCTTGCAGCAACTTGAGGATGGCATCGGAACCGATTTCAGGATTTTTGCCGTCCAGGGCACACAATGCAGACCCTTTGATAACAGGAATGTTGTCACCATCATAGCCCATCTCACTCATCAACTCGCGGATTTCCATTTCGACCAAGTCAACCATTTCCTGATCAGCTGCGTCAACCTTGTTAATAAAGACCACGATGTGCGTGATGCCAATCTGTTTAGCTAACAGCAAATGTTCGCGAGTCTGTGGCATAGCACCGTCGGTTGCAGCCACAACCAATATAGCTCCGTCCATCTGTGCAGTGCCAGTAATCATGTTCTTTATGTAATCAGCGTGTCCGGGACAATCAGTGTGGCCATAATGCCTGGTCTCTGTTTGATATTCGACGTGGGCTACATTGATGGTGATGCCTCGCGCCTTCTCCTCCGGGGCGTTATCAATTTCATTGTATTTCTTACTCTCCGCAAGTTGGCGATCGGCTAAAACTTTGGTTATGGCTGCAGTAAGTGTTGTTTTTCCATGATCAACATGACCAATTGTACCCACATTGCAATGTGGTTTCGATCGTTCGAAAACTTTTTTCTCGGCTGCATAATTACGCACCGATTGCCGGAATACTGGTGCTGTTGCAGCAACTGAGATCGAGGGTAGTGTGCGGCAATAATCACATGTGAAATTTCTGCTGAAGACAATTCGTTTGATTGTCCTGCCCAAGAGAGCAGGAGTCATTGTTGCTGCTGCACGTACGCCAACGTATCCGGACATAATTGATAACTTTCAAAATAGTTCTTAAGCAAAAAATTCAGATTATCTTCACTAACTACTTTTTGGAAAATTCTACACTTTCGGCCTCCCCAATGGTCAATGGAACACAATTGCGTAAAACTAACCAAAAAATCAAAAGCACTTTTAGTGTCAAAACTTGAGCGACATCTATATTTCAGACATGAAAATATACAAAAATCGCATGGGAGAAATGTCAAATAAATGAATGTACATGACAAGTGCACACGACGTTTTTTTTTTTTGCAGAATTTATTAAATCCAAATATTTCGTTTTACCTTTAATGCACATAGAAAATTGAAAAATAGAAATGATAAGAGAGCCTATCGAAATGTTCTAGGTTCATATTCAACACAAGCATGGACGCTGGAGAGCTATGCTAGCAAGATGAATATGGGATTGAAATGAAAGAAAACGTTGCAACTGACAGTGGAAAGAAAAAAAACTTGCTTTCAGTTTAAACAGATTGCATCTATATGAATCAGTGTATATATGTACATATGTAGATTTGCATTTATTAACTTTAGACTTGCTCAATAGCAAGTACATGTTCGTTTTGTCTTTAAATGCATGTATTTATAATTATTTCCGCATTGATGCTCGTCGGTTTTATTGCATTCAATTGAAAAACCAGTCAAGATTATGAGCATATCACAAAAACATGGAAAAATATTAAGGAAACAAAGGATCTTTGTGACTGTTCCGTCAATTTGAGGTAGCAAGTCATGGGTTCTTGAAATCAGTGATTATAATCCAAAACGAATTTGGTGTTCATTTTTCCTTTTTTCGACTATCGGAAGCATTGAATTTTACATGATTTTAAATCGATTGTGGATATCTATGTTATTGCAAATAGTTTCTCTCACACTGATACCACACATGTGACGAGTTTCGTAACCGACGAGATGTGAAGAAATATATGAAGAACAAGATATTTGGAAAAAGTCGGATATTTGATGATGAACCTCAAAAAACTCAGCTAATTTTTTGAGGATGTGGACTTCATATGAAAATTATGCCACAACGAAGTCATATGAACTGTCAAGTACACAATCGTATATGTAGACTTGTTTATCACATCAATATCAACGATATCGTCTTTTTTTCGCATTCAAAGGGAAGAAACTGAAGATATATATGTATTTTTGGTACGTCTGATGGCCTAGAGACAAAAATGCAACGTGATCTGCGAAATAGGTAACGATTTGTTAACGTTTTTGTTTTGTAATAAAATAAAATTCGTCTCGGACGAGGTTAAATGTTGCTATGTCTACCTCTGGGGGTGTAGTTTTGTTAGATCTTGCGAATCAACCTGAGCCAGATACATCATTATAGCGATGTGAGGTTGATTGAAGGCTGAGTCTCAACCCATTTGTTAGGTTATGTCGCACAGATATATAAGGAGGTTCAAATGCATATTATTTTCTTCATTAGGTTGCTTTAACTAGAAAGAAATACAAGTTTAGGATTAGAGTTTGACTTTCAGAACATTAAATACACGTCAAAAGGGTTAACAAACTCACAGTGAATTTTGCCCACACCATCTAGAGCAAGACAGTGAATCCGTCTTTAGGTGATGTACTGTATGCTAACTCCATTCTAAGTTAAAGCAGAACATTGCAGGGCGTGTCATATAAGCAACGTGCTAATTCCAATAAGAAATTTACATCATTGTAACTAGCTTCATTGAAAATAAATTCTGAATCAATTATAATTCTCGTCACGTGTCCAAGAAAGTTAGCCAATTTGTTGACATCCGAGAATAAGCACTTGTCCAGACTGGAAGACGGATCAATTGTCAGCGAAAATATTCGTTACAACTGAGTGAGTGATCCGGAATATTATAAACCACCGCCATATGTACGTAAATCAATTACGATTTAAAAAGCCTGAAACGTTGTGGTAAATTCTTGCAAAATCAATTAAAACGTCCATATTACAAGAATGTTCACATTTTCCCCAATTCATAGCACCATCCTCCATGTCAACAAATCACACACTCCACTGCAGGTACATTCAAAATGTGTTTAAAAAAATATATGAATCATATCACATCACAAGTAAGATGCTTTGTTTACAAAAACAAAAAAAAAGTATTCCATATCGATGTAAAGGAGATAATTGCATACAAACATGCGAAAACAAAATATAAACAAACAAAAGATGTTTCAACAGACAGTTCACACAATAAGCTCCCCCGCCTGCACGGTTAGGTAATGCAAAGAGCTGAATATTAAAAGAAAAATAGCCCACAAAATAATATCTACACTCCACCAAATGACCGTGACATATCCAACGTTCTGTATTTAATCGGACGACATTTCAGATAATTCAATTTTGAATTCAAACTCAAAAGAAAATAATATATATTCTATCTATCTATTTCTAACTCTCTAATGCACTCGACAGGTACACGATTAAAGAAGAGTAGTTGAGGGGTATTTATGTATTATTTCAAATCATGTCCACCTACCTTTATCCATCGTCTTAGGTGTGATTAAGCAAGTTCCCGCTTTTTAAATTACCCCCAAAAAGTGTATGGCAGAAGTTGGAAATTCCAAACTAGTTAGAATGTTTCACAACTTCTCTTGTCCAATTTTGGCGGTGCATTGATGATGAAGAACAAAATTTAAGGAATATTGTTACAAAAATATATTAAAATGAACGACACTGTGGAATTTTATTCGCCTGTTTTGAACGTTCTGATGATGAATACTTCTTTCGAACTAGATTCTCACAAAAACACGATATATTCAATACAATTCGAATCAATTTCAAATTAATTACATTGTATATTTAATTTTGGTATCAATGAAATTTAGTTGAAGTTGGGTTTATATACAATTAATTTGAAATACTTTTAAATAATTTTTTGAAAATGTACGGAGGAGGAATTTTCAATTTCTCATTTTGACTTATCTATCAAATAGACATCAATTTCATTTGATTTTTTTTGCGAGATTATGTTGGCAGCTCTGCGGACGCCAGATATATTCGCATGAGAGATGTACGTAAATGTCATTATCTGGGACGTAATTTTTAATTATGGGTGGACTACACTGTTTGCATTTTTAAATATAATTGTTACATTGTAAGGCGTTAGTTTAAAACGATAACTTATTGTACGCGTTGTAGGCATTGTACACTTTCTTAATCCTTTTTATAGCTGCTAAAAAATCATTAAGCCTCAATTATATAATAATAAACTGAGTAACGGAGTAATCAATTATGGCTAATTTCAATTCGATACAGAAGATCAAGCAGAGTCGTATGAATTTTAATGAGCAGTTATAGCAAGAAGAAACAAATGTTTTTTTATCCACAAAGCCTACAAAATATTTATATTAGTAATGTAATATAATAATTATTTGCCGCTTAGAATTTGATAGTAAAGTGACAGTAAGTTCGATCATATAAAATTAAATAAATATCCTGACATTTCCACGTGAAAGTGAAAAAAAAACATCGCATTCAATTGACAGCTGATATTCATAGAGGACAGATTCTTTGACGTTTCAGAGAGTGTCATTGACCACTTAACCCGCGTGTCGACTAATTATATTATTTTATAGCAAGCCGTTTGTCACATTTTCTAGTAATATACAAAGATAAGAAACAATAACATTTGGTATTAGTATTTGACAGATAACTATGTATTTCATTCGTGAAAATGTTACCGAAGTAAGTACTCAGAAATACTCTCAAGAGACAAGTTTATACACCGATTATTATGATTAGACCCTTAGACATTAAACTAATAAAGATTTGATGATACGAAGGTATAGTAAGGTAATGCAAACTGACTAAAATCTGAATCTATGTAAAGTAAACAAAGTACTTGAGACAAGAGTTCGGAGAGGACTATTTGGGTTACAAAACAATTCAAAGATTCAAAGCTGACTGTGATCAAAGAATTAGCATAATAATAATCAAATCTGGCCAAAATTTAGATGACTTATGGCTTTATTTTTCTCCGGTTGTGTGCCATTTCTTGTTTTCCAGATTTAGACATTGAAACATTGAGGAAAGCAAATGGAGAAAGTGATCCTCAATGTGATGCTATTGAAATTATTTATAAAGTTTAAAACTGTGAAAGCACACTGTCAACACGTTTATAGAAACGGTTCGTTTTTCAAATGAATGAATAATGTCGTTTGTCGTCTAGAGAGTAACATATTTCAGAATCATGCTAATATTGAGCTAGATGGCTAAAAGGATTTAGCATTTTCTAGTAAATGTTTATATCTGTGAGCACACTGTCAAACATGTAGATTTTCGAGTAATTTTAAGTCCTCTCCACATGTGACGAAACACGAGAGGTTTTAGTTAACCTACGCTACCCACATTATTATTATTGCTATATTCATAATAGCTGATTTGAACATATGCAAGACGTCTGAAATTTAGTCGATAACGATGACATGTATTCTGGTGCTATACGACTTCGATATGTGACCAAATCGGTCAGCCCTGTCCGACCATCCAAATTCTAATCCCATTCCATAAAATACAACTTTCAACTAGAAAAGTACTCGAGTAGACATATCTCGTTGTCATTCGTATACATTTTACGTCGTTTCACCTTGGCACCTCCGCTTGTATATTGAAAAATTCGCCTCGCTATCGGTTCCGTTTTTCAATGACGAACGATCGAAATAGTCATCGTTTAAATAATGTTTTGATCTGACGCAAAACATCATGCATTTGTTCCTTATCTTAATTGATAATTCATTATATTATATCGATAAATATCTGAACGACTAATACTACAATATTGATTAACTTAACGTGATTCATAGCTGAACATCTAGAGCGTCGCCATACATTTACTTGACATTATTAAGCTTAAAATCTGTATACTCTAGACTACATGAAACATGCCTTAATCGAGACATATTGCTCTGGGAAAACATTTGACCTGATAAGGCACTTGCATGCATTTATAAGGTTTATTTGTAATAAGTAAAGTACTTGACGGACTGGCCCATATATTATCTATTTGACTTTCGATATAGTTTGAAATGGTTCAATTGTAGTAGAACTACTCTCAGACACTTTATTGTAACGACTGAAAATGTTTTCGAATGAGATCCATAGTGAGTTCGAATTTATTTCATACCAGAAAGTCAGTCGAAAAGTCAAGACAATAAAACATGAAACGTGCATAACTACAAAGAGAAGAAGAAAGAAGATGAAACTATTGTACTACAATATTATTTATGTCATATATCTTCTACTACCAGCCCATATGGATTGTACTAAACTTTTTTGAAGAGTTTCACTTTAGGGGTTATCAAATCAACTGTTACTTCTTTCATTCTCCTTTTCTTGTTTATTTGGCTTCGCCGTGCCTCATATTTCAACAATTCACCACAGTTCTAGCACACATTGGTGAAAGAATGGTGACTGATATTGTTGTTGTGAACAGGCCTACAGGGAAATTGTTGAAAAGGTTACATTTCACTTGTTATTTTTTTTTCTGATGTGTGTTACTTCCACTAGTACAACACGGAGGACGGACATTTTTTTTTCGCTCTTGACTCCCTCAGCGGCTCAGCCCCCTGGCGCTTAACAACAGCAAATACATTTCTTTCCGTGAAGATTTCCACAGATTTTCTGTTTTAGTTCGTCAAAACCGCCATTTTTAGTTGAACTGGAGTTTCATTCCGTAATCGCAGACGAAAATGTTGCAGAAAGTTAATTATTAATTTCTTTTTTTTTGTTTTTGGAAAAGCGTCACAATCGTCGCCGTAGATGTTGACCAATGTACAAATTGTCGTCTCGTCGTGAGGCGAAGAACTTTTAACAAAAAAAAAAGTAATAAGCAGAATCGAACTGAAATAAATTTCCTCTTCACATCGCGCAGCCATTGTACATAGAAAAGAGAATTCTTCATCAATAACCATCGCCATGATCATTTAAAACACAATCAAATCTAGTATTTAACTAAACAATGAAGTGAATTAAACCAACAAAAAAAAAATAAAATAATGTGTTAAATAAGAATTATACAAATAAATTATATTTTTCTACTGTTCACCGAGCTCAACTCAAGTCTCAGTCATCTCTACACACACAGGAAGGAACCGCAAAAATAGAATATTACCAGGAAAGAAATGTAAGAATCCATATCATCAATTTTGTATGTAATAATCTTTTGCTTTAATTGTTTAAACAAATATCTTTCAAATTTGATGGTTATATCCGAAAGTTGTCGTACGCCCCAGGGGGCTGATCGTTGCTACAAAAAGAAGTGCTCCTTCTAAATTGAAACCATTTGTCAGTGGAGAAAATGTTGCTTGAGTGGTAAAGAATTGTTAATTTGTTAGTAATTCCCTATTTTTTTTTTGTTTTTGTTATTCGTCAAACATTTTACGATAGGCAATTATGAATATATGTAAATGCATGTATGTATTACATATGTATGTATGTATATATTTTTTCTTTTTGTGAAGATAAGGGTTTTTGTGTGCTCTTCTCTTCTGGACATATAGAGAACTATCTACACATCTCGTCAACACACATCGCACACACAGCGTCGACGAGTGGTTGGAGGTGGAAGAAGGCAAGAAATTATAAATAAATAAATAAAGACCATTTAAATACATACAATTTAACATGAACTAACATTATATCATTGTTAAAGTTTCAAAGAAGGAAAAGCGACTATATTTCATGCATGTACATTTGTCGAATGCGACTGAAGCAAATACATGTCGATGAAAATGTACTTTTTTTTCTTTCTTGCCTATTTGCTAGGTGAACATTTGAATATGGATGATGTTCTGTCAGAAAAATATGTGATTAAATTCGATTACATGCGTTCTCTTGAGTGGCCTAGAGTGTGATATTTAGACGAAATTCACTTTGGCTATTGTAAAATGGTGGGCAAAACGAATTTCAAATCGTTCGTTACGATCTCGAGTATTTAGATTTATTGTTCAGATCTTGGTGTTGTTTTAAAAGCTTAACAAAAACGTCTTATGTGACAGCACATAGGCATGTGTGTACATATATACATGTTTATATAAACACATCCGTGTATGCCCACCAACGTGTTTAGCATACATTTCCATTTGAACCTATGTATACATACATATATGCTTTTCAAAATAGTAAACACATTATTTTCTTTTCTGCTATCGCGAATTTGATGGATTCTATTCCATTCTGTAGAATTACGAGTGAATGTTCATGCGTTTGCCTACATACATATGTATATGTCACGATAGGTGTATGGTCATGTTCAATTTTTTTTTTTAGATCAATTCAGGCAAGAATAATGCTTTGCTATTTATGTTTCCTTGGCAATAAATTTAGTTATTAAAGAAATGGGGAAGTGCAACATTTCATAGGTTTAAATTTGATCTGAAAAGTCGATCGTCCATATAGCTAATGCTCTTCGTTTGACGCTAATCAAAATGATCAGATCCCATGATTCCACAAGCAAATGCGCTTAACCGACTCGTGAAGGCCACAGTAATGCTCTATAACTCTAATTTTATCCAAGAAACATATACATAAATAGGTTTCCTATTGGATTACTGTTTTTTTTTCCTTTACTATAAATTCCCTAACATCTGCAAGTGCAAGAGAAGGCGGGAGATATTTTTGAATCCGCATGTAGCAAGGTTATGTTTGGTGTAACGTGGTTTTGCTTTGTGGTTTAATGTATTCCAGCGTACAAGATTAACCTAACAATTAGCTGACATTAATGAACAAACTAGATATTGAGGACTGACTGGTGCAGTGTCATAAGAAAAGTGTGATTTTATTTTTTATTTTAGGGTTCAATCGCGTGTGATACACGGGGGTGGATGGTTTCTGTACAAAATTGGATGACTCTTTGCATTAATTGCTGTTTTTATCCTTGAATAATACGATAGTAATATTGTTTTGTTTTATGTATCATAAAAATGAATGCCTACAAGTTAGATAAGTTTGCTGTCAGACAATTGAGCTGTTGCTGTTGCGGATTGCGAACTAACGGATAATCATTGGAATGCTATACAAAGAGCCTTTCTGGAGATTTGTTAGAAAAGAGATTTCCAAACGATTGACGTGACCGATGTTTCACTCCTGAGACCGCAACAGAAGCCGCAACCCGAGTGGTTGCTGCATAGAAGTTAGATACAATAGCAAAAACGATTCAGACCGTGATTACTGTAAGAAATCAATAAAGAAGTTTCTTACTGAAATAACTCAACCAATGGTTGAATATGATTCTTCTTCGGCCAGAGGAAATGTCATAAAGAAAAGGCTTTGCTCTTTGTAAAAATGCTAAACAGAAGAACCTGGATCTACTTACTTTCAAAGATGTGCTATTCTTTTCTATGAACTTTGCAACCAGCGGAAAATTCACAAAACTGCAATTAATCCTTTGTAATCCCATTTCAAAGTATGCCATAATGTTTTGTTATTTTATGACACGGGGAATCATCACAGTACTCAGAATTCGCAATTCACTTAAGCGTGGCGAAAAAGGCGAAGAAAATTTAAGTTTTCTTCGCGGAATTAGTTGACTTGAATTTTACTTTGTACCTGTGTGCACACAGGATGCAGAATTGTTAACATTTTATACAAGTGAATGTCATTTCATTGTTTCTCATCTTTTGTTTCTTATTCTTCGTAAGACTTCAGTTCAATTGATAATTCTTACATTTGAGATAAAAATCAACCTATTTCACACTTTTGTGGCTTGCTTTATGCTTTAAAAAATAAATTATGTTATCTTTCTGATTTGTACAGTAAACAGGTTTTTTCTTCTTCATTGTTCATCCTGATTTCGGACTAGCTTCTACAGCAATCAGTCGTGTTATGCATATTTTGGCTCTCACAGTTGCCTAGCTTCTTGAGCGCTCCTTATGTGATGAATGGCTTCGGAGTAGCTCTCAATAGGGGATAATGGTATTTGGGATCATTTCAGATTCGAGCCTGTGACGTTGTCCGTGGCTGTATATGTACCAAACGTGATGACTTCAATTCCCCACGTAAAGCTGACAAATGTCAAGTCAAAGGTCGGATACGAAGTCTGCCTTTGTCTTCCACTTTGTTCTTATGATTGGAGTCGGTACAGAGGGATGGTGTGTATTCGGTCTAAATGTCCTGTAATAATAATAACATGGGCGACGGAACAGCCCGAAGCGAGCTTTGCCAAAGCTTCTACAACAATCACTCCTACTTGTGTGTTGATTTTTCAAGCGGTGGGGGGTCTTGAGGTTTATACCGAATCCAAAGGTAGATGTTTGAGAAGGCACGTCTACCCTGAAATGACTCAAGAGAGGTGGAGCCGTATATATTGGAAATTTATTACCGTGTCCAGAATTGGTCCCAGAGTGGGAGTCAACACACACCTTCTACACCACAGTAGCCATTGAATCTAAATGTCAATGCACTGCGTCGCCTTGTCTAAATAATGCCTAATTGCTATGTGATATCCCTTGACGGAGGATCAGGTGAGACAAACAATTTTTGCAGACAATGTAGGATATCGAGCAGAAACTCCTAGATCTGCTGCAAACATTTTCGACAGATTCAGTCGATTGAAGTCCTTGCTGATCTGAAATTGTTCTGATTTCAAACAGGCTGATTGAGGGCTTCAGAGGCTTACATTACACGGCGCAGCCGGCTGATTCCAAGGAACACAATTTGCTGAACCTGCATGAACCAGAAGGTTGTCCAAATCCATATCGATCATTTCCGAAGAAGGCTGCATCTTTCTCATGTGCACCGTCCGACGATGGGAAACCATGAGTGTTGTCCACTAGCATACCAGTCTCACGAACTTTTTGCACAAACCTACGTACAGCAGTCGCGCCGGGTGCCTTATTTGGGCCAAAACTTCTTCCTTTCAAAAAACGCACGGTTTGGGCTACATATCACTCACTTTGGAAAATAGTTTTCAATATTTCCCAACGTTGTTCAAGCGTCGTGGTGGCTTGTGGCGTTATGGGTATGTGCGTCGACTCCACTCCTACTTACCAGTATAGGTTCGATTCCTGGTACGAAAAGAAATACTTTTCACTCATCCACCTCTTTCGAATCAATGACAATGCTCAAAGAGTATAACTGCCTAGAAAAAGCTTGGCCGTTCGGAGTCGGCATAAAACTGTAGGTCCCTTCCACTCGTGATAGAACAATAGCACGCACAAAACTAATGGTTGCTGAGAAGCTAGGCCCTGGCCCTCTGCGGGCTGTAGCATATTATTATTGTTCAAGCGTAAAGCGACATCATACTGACTCCTTGTCAAGATTTTGATCGGGAAACAGTTGTCAGTGCCAAAATAACCTACGATTAAAAAAACAACCACTAGATGGCCCACATTGTATTAGACTAATTTTCTATAGTTGCGCAGTTTAGTTGCTCTTCTCCGGGACAGAGCCAACGATGCCATTATTGCATTGATAACCTTATCAGTTACCACCAGTTTTGAAAACTTTGTCATTCAGTTCATCGACACCGGATAACGTATCGAACGCTAGCTTCCTCGATTCTCTTTACGGGAATCCGGTTGGGATTGTTCCCAATTTACTTGTGTACAGTAGTGACAAAAATCACTTTTCATTCAGATTAACCGTCAGACTCTGCCCATAAAATTATGGTAGAATAAACAAAGAAATCGGAAAATATAAACGAAATATTTACATAGCTTGAGTTTCCCAACAAACACAACTCCCTAAATAAGTGCTATCCGATTTTCCTTCGAGGAAGAAAAAGTTTGCGCTAGCACTTCCCTCCAAGTCTTCAAGGCCTTCGACGGGGCTGGCACCTTGGCTTGAAGTGCAGTCATCGGGTTCGTCGAAATAACTTATATAAGACCTTAGAATTGTACCTTGAACAGACTATCTCGTGTCAGAACGGAAATGAGTACTCTGAATTGAAGGAAATTACGCGTTATCTCCCGAAACACAATGCCTGTGCTAAAAAGTGACACTAAAATGTTTTTCCTTTTAATTCTTATAAAACACGCCATTTTTCCCCTTTTGTGTAAATACTTTCTTGACAAACTGTACACATGAACAATTAATGAACTTCCCCTCTCACTAATGACTTACATTTTCCTTTTTCTTTTTTTTTCAGATAGTATTCGCAGAAAGACTTGTTTTGGCAATAAATTCGGTTAAGGATTTCTGCTGCGAGAGACTGCGACATTTTCAATATTTCACAACAAAACAAAGTTAATTGTGTAAGGAAACGTAAAGAAGAAAAAAAAAAAACAAAATCAAAGAACATGGTTTCAACGCGCCAAATGAGTACAAGCCTATCAAGTAGCACTGGTGCCAATAATGGTGGTGAAGTGGAATCCGTGCAGCGGTTTTCTGTTATAACAAGACAATCTGCCTCTAGTAGTAATGTCTTAATAACAAGAATTCCCACTGCATATTTAAATTCACAGCAACAGAATCAGTTACCATCAGCATCGTCGACAAATTCAATGGGAGTTGCTGGCAGATCCTCAAATTCTCCACCCCAACAGAGTGTCTTTCTTCTCGACTTGCCAATGGAGATTTTGGATAAAATTTTCTCATACGTCAGCTACAAGAAGGTTGGCCAAATGCGAGTGGTAAGTGGATATTGTAATCTTTGCTTTTAATTAAATAATATTTGTTGTGCATTGTCTGGGCGTGTAATTAATATTGACCGAGAAATGAAAGGACATCTGCTCAGAGCATTGTCGAATTCACTTGACAACCGGTATTCGTTGTATGCATGTCGGCAACCTCTTTATGTCCTACTTTTTTTTTTTAAATAATTTCAACCCCTATACACCGCTGCCCAAACCCTTTGTGATGTTCCCACCAAAAGACATTCAAACTTTTGCATTTACCATCACATTTTAATCCTTGATATTCTCGTAAATTATTGCCTTTAGCAGAATACACATTCACGACGAGTGATGGTGGTTAATTGTGCTGGCCCTGTGTACAATGTGCAATTCCTGTGGTATGCTATATATTCGGTCGAGCGTGGCCTTTTATTAGAAATTGCATTGTGTGTTACAAGTACGTGTATGGTGGCCAATGTTACATGCGTCGTTTTTTTTTGGTTTTGATATACTTTCTTCCCTTGCAAGGCTGCGCTACCCTTTTGACAGTGTCGTCATTTTTTGATTTTTGGTCGGTAATGAAGTATGACGATGTGTATAGTCCAAAACGAATGCAGTGACATGTTCCTCTACCAACGCCAACAATTTTCAATTTTTTCTAGGGTTTCTTATTGCGTCTGGCTTGTTTAACAAAAAAATACTTGTTCATGAATGAACATTCAGTTAATTGGGGGGATATGCATTTTTCTGTTAGCGGTTGTTGAATTCTGAGAGCACAACCCCTTTGTGAGCTTTTTGGGGATACATTTTTCATTAACTGACTGTTATGTGCGAGGTGTGTTTTTATAGAGTTTTCATGTCGATATTTTCTTTTCGAATGAACTGATAAGTGGTCTGATGGGAAACACTTTGGTGGTGCTTTTATTTATTAAATTTTTGCAGTCAATGGTGTTGGTTCAACACTGCTTTTGATGTGCCCAGAGCTCTTGTTTTGAATCATTTAACGTAAGCTAGTGACTTAACTCTTTGAATTTGCGTTTGTTGTGTCAGTAATTGCAAATTTGCTTGAAAATACTTCAGAGCCTATTTAGTAAAACGAATACATCTGTAAGAAGTTTTTGTTAGTGGAAGGAAACTGCATTCTCGTACTTCTGAAGTCCAAGTTAAATTTCTTATTCCACCGTTTCAGTCAAATGTTAAGATTCATATTGTATCGAGTTTTTCGTAAGGTGCCTCTCAAGCTGTGTCTTAAATACAGAGTGATATGCAGTCAATTTCCACTCGAAGACTTCCCTGATGATGGGCCAAGTATTTTAGTATTCACCTCATGTGGAAGCCTGCCAAACCGTCAGTAAATCGCGCAGACAGTGAATTCGCTAGACTCGAAACCGTTTTATCACTTCTTCCAAGTGTGGGCCTACGTTCAGCTAGAAGTGAACGCCTTCTAATGCTTGACGCGATTAATTCCACTAATCGAGGTTCAATCAAGTGCGTAGGATCGATCCAACGCACGTCGAAACAATGATATAAATGATGATGAGCAGACCAGCTCTTAGGATTCTTATTGGCATTAAACAGGGCACTGCACTGGGCACATAAGCTTTCAGCACACACAACATTTTGTGACTCGATAAAAAGATGCCCTGGCGTTTTATGGTTTAGTTCTGAAAAAATGCGGGGAAAGTAGTCAACAGAAGCCTGGCTTCCCTTAATCTGTGGATGTTAAACAAAGTTTAAGAAACATGGTACGCAACTAAACAGTCCTCCATAATAGTATCACAGTACATTCTTTCTTAGTGTGATTACTGTTCACAGAATGATAAAACATAAAAATAAATGTTTTCGAGTCTCTACATATTGAATACTGAAAGATTACATAATGTTCCCTGTATCACTCCTTTGGGAATTTCTATTCTCGATACCTTTTGCTGTCTATTTTTACTCTACTCAAACAAACTGTCAAACAACGGAAAAGAAAAGAAAATGTGCTCACTTTTGCGGAGGAGTATTCATATGTCATGTGAATCGCGTTATTTGACCTTACCCCAGTGGGGCATATACTCACTAATATGTGCGCCGACTTCCAGACTAGGTTGAACTCGATGGACGATGGACAATTTTCATAATTCACGGTTCCATTATCTAGAAAAAAAAAGTTCAAACTAATGTTTGAGACTGAGACTGAAAACTGGTTCGCTAAACGGAGTCCTCAACAAACTCTAGATCCTCCACTCGTGAAACTACCGAATTTGAGACTCAATTACATGGTTAGGTATTCAATCAACTACTTGAAATTATCGTTTTCTAGAGGTCTGCAGGATCTCTGAGTCCACTGTTTACTTCATTATAGAATTCAGAAACTCCTCCACAAAATGTATTTCCCCCTACATCTCCAGAATTCATTTAAACCCCAGACTAGGTCAATATTTGTACATGAATTGTTTTCTATATATGTATTCGCAATCAAAGCACAGTGTCGCGGAGATTTATTGTATTGAAAATGCGAGGGCTTATTTCATCCGCTCTCGATAAGGAATAAGTCGCCGCAGGCCAGATTAATACCATAGACCGTACATATCTTCTTGTATGATCTTTTAAAAAGAACCGCGTTGTTCGTATATGTCAACCGATTTTTTATGACGTTTTGGTAAAAAATAAACAACTTGCTTATCGTTCAAGATTAATTCTAATCAAAAAGTCTCACTTTACATGTTGAATCGTATTTGATGTCACCAAATCACATCTTCAAGCGATGCAAGCAATATTTCATCCCTTCTCATTTGACCTTTGAGTGAAGAAACAAGACTCAGTAGTATCCAAAAGCGATTACATTTAAGGAGACAGTAATATTCAATTCATTTCTATTAGTATAGTATACAGTCAATCACAAAAGTAAGTACACAGCAACGAGTTTTGTCTGTGTTCTCAACAAAAATTAAATTCAAGCACGACTGCAAGAAAAAATCTTGAATGTAGTTTTTTATATTAACCCTTTAATGCACCACGTTTCTTTTGCGAGAAAAATTATATGTTGTTGTTTTTCTACGACTTTTCATATAACTCACCTGGGTATGTGACAGATGATTTCAGGTAGTGCGTGGGTTTTGGGTACGGTGGACATTACCGACAAAAAAAATTTAAAAGTTGCATTTATGGACATTTTTTTACTGAAAGTAATAGAGACAGGTTGTATGAAAATGATTTAAAAAAAAAACGAAATTTGAATCAAAAAGCATCAACGGCGCATCTCAGGTTGAGTGAAACGCCATAAAACAGTTCCTTTCAATGGTGAGGCTCAGATGAACTTGACATTTCTGGCAAACAAATCAAGTTCTTAAGTCGCATCCAGGTTTTTTGCATCGATGTCGAGTTGTATCGTGCTCCGTCAAGTGGCCGATTGTGTCTAGTCGTACATCATTCGGTGGCAAATGAGCAACATTCATTCGACCCCGCTTGGCTGCGATCTCCAATTCCAAATTCGATGGGCTGTATCTCAAAACAATAACAAAAGTCGCTGTTGCCACAAAGTAGAGGCTTATCTGGCATGTATTGTTTGAGAAAATGGGCAATCTTGATAGCACACATCTGCTCATAGCTTCCCTTGCATTGGAACTTTTTTGAAGTTTGCAGCGTTGCATATAACGACGGTGCGTTTGTTTATTGCATAATGTTTCCGGTGCCGATTCCGAGCTTTGACGTGTTATTGGTCATTGATGATCTGACCATAGATACGCTGACCTAATGTTATCTCACATATAACATATTTTATGGCTAACTGTTCAGCGAACTATTTGGGCACGAACTCTCAAAAAAATTATGAACATTTTTTATTTTGAACACTTGCTTCGCTTTCTAGGCACAACAATGAATACGGAAATAATTTTTTCGGAGTCGTAATCAACTGATTTACCAGAAATATTCAAGCGCGAAAATCGCAAATTTCCAAAAAAAAAAAAAAAAAATGCGTATCGTCGTCAAGCGCAGACTCATCTGCATTCCAGCTCTCAGATGCAGTTGAACTCAAGCGGCAACCGGTGTATACTGTTTAGCTTGCGTAGGATAACGTAATAAAACTATTCGAACGCATTTTGGAATATTTTTGTTGGACAAACTTTTTGTTCAAAGAGTGCGTGCCCAAAATGGACCAGTGGGCATTAAAGGGTTAATTAGTAATGTACTTAAAACAAGAAAATATATAAGGAAGTCCCAACAACTACAGGGGAACGTAAAAAATACACATCACATGGAAATCACGTAGAAGGATCTCCAATAAGATTGGGACTTAAGGCAGCATCTACACTGAATAACCTGCATCAAAGGGATTTCCAAACGAAGCTTAAGATGACCGTTTGTTGGTTATGTAAATTTGGCTAGATTTTTGGCTTATGACCCGCTATGCCTATAGTTTTTGGGATATACTCATTTTTTGTTGTTGTTTGAACTACGTTACTTACAGCTACAGAGAGCTGCTTTTAAGATGTGTTTTCTTTAGGAGTCCCGTATGAATTTTATTTTTATTGAGAACACAGACAACTTGTTGCTGTGTACTTACTTTTGTGATTGACGGTAAAGGGTACAATAAGACATCTATTTTATATTACTAAGTTATCACAAATTAAGAAATGTATACAATTCACATTACTCAACTAAAGAGAGGGATATAAGAAGGAAGGATGAGGATTAAGGAAAGGGTTGAGAAGTACAAAAGAGAACGGTCGATTTAAAGCGTCTGGCATTAATGATTGTTCGTAATCTGTAGAGAGTTCCAAAGAATTAGTAAAGCGAAGGTAAGATGGTATTAGAGCATGTGTTCTGTCAGATTGAGCAAAACTAAGTTTATTATATAGATACAAAGGTGATAGGTGACTTATTCACTATAATATAATGCGCGAATGTGTTATGTTATGTTTCTAGCATGGAGTCAATAGACTTGCTTGAACACCAAGATTCTTTATCTCCCTAGACGGTCAACATGTGCCAGCTCAATTGTAGTCCTCACTTCAAAGATTGCCCCAAAATACAAGCTTCTCTAGATGCTCGTATTTGAGGTAGACCAATGTGGACAGGTACTTCCCCTTCGCTTTCCCCTCTATACATCCGACTCCGTTATTCGCTAAACTTTAACGATATTCAGTACCCTTCTTTGTTCAATCTACACCAGTTACAGCCATTCGAATATGAATTGTGAGTAAGGATATGACTGAATAAGAAGTACAATTGAAACTCTGACGTCAAAATCATCGTAGGTAAAACCATAGGACACCGGTGGGAGCATCTGTTCGTATATTGCATAATACATGCTTATAAATAGATTTAAAAACATTGTTACATTGCCAGATATGCTTAAAGTTTGACCTTAAATAATTCGACTACGGATTTCTGTTACCCAATGTTGTGAGAATCTGTATCAGATTTTTTAGTTCACGTTGTTGGAAGTGCGTCAAATGAAGGCATTTGAATGGATATAAAAGAGAACCAAAGGTTCATCGGAGAGACGGACCTAGTAATCCACATGTTCACGTATGTTTGCTTTTTTTTATCACATAACACACCACCTCAGTTATTGGTGCAAGTAAAATACTCATTTGATTCTATATCGGTTGTTCACCTTTATCTCCATAGAGGTTTATTCATGGTCAACCTTTCAACTATTTGCTCATATAGTCAATATAGCCCCGGTGCGTTGATTCTCCCCAAATGAATGTTATATATCAGCTTATCAACCACGAGTCGAGTGGTCCCTTATTAAAAACGAATATCTATTGATTGGTGAAAAATTCCGCAAGTAACCTTAGATACAAAATTAGATTTGACTAACTTTTTAGGTCAAGGACGTCTTGAGATTAATTCAAGGGGTTGACATAGAGACCTAGAGCTTACACGTAAAACAGCAGCAGGCCAGGATACCTTCGATCCACTTAATGCCTGGTTGACTCTTAATTTGTGACGTTTAGTACTCGAACAAGGAGATTCATGATGTAATGGCACTTCTCACCGACGACATTACTGTTCAATCGTTGTGTTAAAAGTGTTTTTTACACCAGATTACATTTGACCAGTCTGGCGTAGTGGCTATATGCATCGACTCGTACTCTGGGTTACTGGGATACATTTCCAACGTACTACTAATAAGAGTACCGGTAGATAAAGCTATTCAAACTTCACCAACTCCGACTGTCGCGCCAGTATGGTCCAGTACAACACTCTTGTCTGTTTTTTGAGGCAGAGACGCCGAACCAGCGCCTACAGTTGGCGTCAAGTTGGGACAATCCAATCCCTCTCCGTTCGCCTTAGGGCGAGACCTGTCTAAGACCTCCTGGGCCTGTCTAGCCTCACACGGTTGCAACAACAACACACTGTCTTAGATCATAATACCATTCACATGCTAAAAATACAACCGTAACATGTTAGTTGTGATCCACTCCATGAAGCGGTGGCATACATCTCCGACTCTCCTCGGGATTTGGGTTTAAACAACAACCACCACGACTCTCCCGTAAGGGACACATCGATTTCCTAGATTCCTCGCTAAATGACTAAAGAAATAGGATCCAAATTTGAGACTGAAAATTAATATAATATATAACTTTATCGATATCTTTTAATAACTATCCGTTTTTTTTTAGGTTTCACAAAAAATGAATGAGATTTGCATGGCAGTGCTCAATTCAACTTTTTCGAAATTGATCACACAAATGTTCAATCGATTTCAACATGTCAAAGCCAAGATGCCACGGCGGGAGTCCGCCCGTCGTATACATCCGCTCGCATGCGAGTGCGACATTATCGAGACATGTTACATGAGGCTATCTCTCTTACAAATGACTTTTGGCAAACATATCGAGCGCAAACATTGCTGCTTTTTCCCTGGAGGAGTAAGTTACTTATAATTACAATACAAGAAGGCAAAAGAAAAAAAACTAACTTTACTAACCGTTTACCTTTAGATATTAGATGAAGTTTACAATGTCATAAGTTATATTCGGAACACATCAAGGCTGGAGAAACCTTATCGTGTTACAGATGAACTCTTTGACCTATCCACAATGGCTATGGAGTATTTCAAGGATTACATCGAACCCAATCTACCAGACATTGCTTACTTCAATAAGGACTTTTTCGATTTGAGCACGAGACGTAAGACACTTCACATTTGAATGAGGTTTCACACTGATTTCATATGTTTTGGTCTTGATTTATTTTGCAGCAAGTAGCAGTTCATTGAAAATATCATCCGAACTATCTGATAGTTCAACAAGTATGCCCTCGCCGCCACAAAGTAATATGGTATTGCGTAAAGGAATACGTAAGATAAAGCAGGGCATGAAGATGTACAACAGTCAACTGTCAATGTTGCGTAGCGAATTGAGAAATTGCAAGCGGAAGTCTTCGGAACAAGGAAAGCAAATAGCCGAACAGCAAAAACTTTTGGCCGAACAACAGAAGCAGACACTCGAGTATGCAAATCGTTTGGATGAGAATGACAAAAAGAACGAGGAAATGTCAAGGAAGTTTTCAACATTGTTACAGGTAAGCATCATTTTTTGAGGAATTTAAAATAAGAGTGAGATTGTACTTGTACTTCTTCAGTTAATTTGATAACGATGAATGTACGTAGCTGTGGGAGTTTGGAAGGCAAGTACGTGCACCCCAGCACTAAATGCGCAATATTAGATCCCGGATACTAGCAAGTTCGGTTTTTCTTTCGAGTCACTTGAAATGTTCAGACACGCTTCTCTAAGTACGTATTTTGATATCGAATATCGATATAATTCTGAAGTGTTCCTCGACTAGCGAGAGAAAACAGTCGCAAAGAACACATGTGGTTCCTATCGAAGATATGTAGATCAAAGTAGACCCCGGACTGTAGTTGCTGAGGTGGATCTCCTAGGAGTCTTTAATCCTGCAATTTAAAGATACTTAAAATGACAATATTTCTGTGATTTCGTAATATTTCCGGCGCCAATAAAGAAGGCGCATGTACTTAACTTTCAACCTGTGTACATTTCTTTTAGTGAATTCGATGTTAACATCACACGTTCTGCAAGTCTTGCTGCGATTTTCTTCTTTCTGAGCCCGAGTCTGAGTTGGGACTACCGTTCCCACTTGACGATCCAGCGCAAGCGCATATTTCAGATAACTTGGTCTCAGTATCGGAGGGCCGACTTTCCATTGCATTGCTTCCAAGATTCACTTGTCTTGTCTACAAAGCCCCGGAGCTTGGACTTTGGATTGTCTAGGGTGAGGTCAACCTCCAGACAGGAGCCAAGCAATAACGTTTTCATAAAAATGCGTCTTAAGATCACAGAAGTTATAGGCATTCTGCATTCATGCTTGTGTCGTGTATAACCCCCTTTTCTGAATAGAAACACCAAACTTGATTCTACCAAGCCAACAAGGAAGGAAGGCCTGCTTGTAGCTGCATTTATTGGAGTATAACGTTTCAGTACAATGTACAAGAATACTCGTTTCTACTCGTTTCTACTCGTCAGCCAATACGTCTGATTTGCTACAACGCTACTAAGGAACTTGTGACTGAAACAATGGTGATGAATCAGGCCTAAGGGTTATATTTCGGTGAAGCCACTGCAACATTCCCTAGTGGTCTGTGGAACTGGTGCTAAGAAGATATGCTTCTCGAACTTGCAGATACAAGAGATGTGACTTATCTGATGTGAATCCTTGGCACAGTAAGTCGGTATTCCCCCCCAATAGTTTCGACACTGAAATCCACTACTGACTCTATATTGCATTATTCAGTGGCATTTTGCGACAAAAAACATATTTCTTGCACGTTAACACGAGCACCAACATTGGTCCCAGTTTCGTCTGCCTCTCATAGTCTAACAAATGTTTCCCTTTTTACATCATTCATTCCACACGCATATGCTCTTGGTGTTACGGCAGACTGTGTGATTCTCATTAATCCACAGAAACGGACTGAAGAACTATAAAAAGCATTAAAATCCTGAAAAGACTAATTTTTCTGCGTTTCTTAAAAATTGCCTATTTATTGTGAATCCATAGACTTCTAAGTGATTCAATGAGTAATAACTATTAACCCAAAAATATCTCTACCACACCGAAGCAGACAAATTAACACTTTTGATAGCCAATTTATGAAACATGGAATTTTTAAATTAGTGAGAAAGGGAATGATGTCCATTCCTTCAATATAAAGGAAACCATCTTCGAATGAGCGACACGCCATTCAGTCTTGCCGAAAATACAATTCTTTCCACGAACATTAATGTTTCGAATCTTAAGTAATAAAAAGTTTGATTATCACTCAGCCATAGCATTGAGAGTTCACCACAGAGTAGGCGGCTTGTCACATTCAGACTGTACAATGTAAATACGACGCACATAAAGTATGCCTATGTATGTAGATGCATGAATTGCAGACGCCGCCGCTTCGTAGAGCGCATCAAACTGTTTGTTTGTCTAAATGCCATAAACCTTGGCCAAATTCGTATGTTCAAAACATTAAATTCCCCAATTTTGTTATTTTACTACCACGATGACGGGGACTTATTGACATCATTGACAGAAATAATTTCATTCGTAAATATGAACCTTGTCTAAGTTATGGAAAACCTAAACATTGGGACAACAGGTTTTAGTTTTTGCGCAAGCGGAATATGACACGATAAAAAGATGCAAACATAAATGTTCAACCAATTGATTGTATTTTGTCCCAGAAATTCTTTGTTTTGTTGATGCTTCCATAGTTCGCACTCAATTAAATCGAACGAGGGATCTCTAATAGTCGTTAAGATTACTTACTTACCTATAAGGCCGGCGGTCCATGGAGGATCCGAGCCTGAGCAATTGCTGCCTTCCATCGTTGACGGTCCTGGGCACGCTGCTTCCAGTCATCAAGACCAAACTGTATTGCATCCGCGATTACTTGGTCTTATACCGGAGATTCGGTCTTCCTCTCTTTCTCGAACCAGGAGGCTCGGGTTCGAAGACCCTCTTTGCTGGAGCATTGTTGGCCATGCACTCGATGTGGTCGAGCCAATACAGTCGACGGATTTTTGCCTTCCGGACTACATCCACGTCTTGGTACAGCTCCTCCATTCACCTTCCTCGCAGACGGGACCATATGTCCGACGTAGAATTTTCGAAGGAACCAAGAATCAGCTCTGCTTTCGGCTCCATTGAGCAGGACTGGCAAAATAAGAAATATACCATAATTTTGGTCCTTCGAGTCAGGAGTTTTGATACCAGTTGTTTCGACAAACCGAAGTAGCACCGGTTGCCAAGGGCGATTCTATGATTGATCGCCACTGTGACGTCGTTTGTGGAGTTCACGTTTGCCCCGAGGTAGACAAACTTCTTTACTATCTCGAGATTGTAGATATCGATAGTGAAGTTTCGTCCAAGGTGGTGTGCAACGGAACGTTTTTTGGTCGACAGCATATATTTTATCTTGTTCTCCACACTATCTTCTCCAGTACCGACGACTCCTACGCACTTGAGCCCCTGCTTCGAATCCCTGTACGACAAAAATAGTTTTCACATCCCCACCTATATCGAGTCACTGACACTGCTCAAAGACTATAACAATCTAGAAAATGCTTCTCAAACTTGACCGTTCGGAGTCGGCATAAAACTGAAGGTCCCTTTCACTTGTGAGAGCACAAAAGCACGCACAATACGAGAGGTTGATGTAGAAGTTGGGCCCCCTCTACGGACTGTAGCGCCACCTCTGCTATATTATTGTTATTATATATGTCAGAAAATGGCAGGTCTGATGTCTGCTTCGGAGTCAGCTTAAATATAGAGGTCCTCTTCACTACGTGAAGGTTCAGCTGAAAGTCCAGAAATATGTCTAGACTCTTCATGACTTATGACAACAGTCGTTTAAGGATATCGCTTAAGCGATATTTTTCCGCCGAGTAAGCAGAAGAAGGCTGAACAACATTGCCTTCTTCACGTAACCTCAAAGCTGTCAATTATTAGAGTCTCATCGATCGACTGGCTCCGACCACTTCCTCGTAGCAACACGATTCAGAGCTCGACTGCTAAATGTCAGCTACACCAGCCAACAAAGAGGGGTTGGTTTTGACGCCGGATACCTGTGAACACCGGAGATAGTCAGAGCCTGTGAAGTGCAAATACGTGAGAGGTTATCCGGTATGATGTAGTTGCATCGACGCTCGGTCATCAAATAAGTAGCGGGAACGACTTTAGACCATATACCATCACCGACAAGAAACCCGTTATTTGATGGCGAGTGTGAGCAGTGGAAACGTGCAGCTGACGAGACATATCAAAAGGCCCTGCAACCGAAAACAAAATCAGCGCAAGATGAGTACCGGGCTAGAAAAAGCTTCTGCACCTAAAGAAAAGGTCTCTTGCAAACTCGCTGGTCAGGTATATCGGAGAATTTGGCGATAAATAAAAAATACGGATCTTCTATAAAAAAAGACGAGTTAGGAGACTGAGATAGGCAGCCAGAAAGTAGGCCTCCCACATAGCTTTGAAGAAGTCCGCACAGCAATTAAAAAGCTGAAGAACAACAAAATCGCAGGCTTAGTTTACCATCAGATTTGATGGCAGTATTCGGGATCCCTGGGAAATTGGTTCGCTTGTGTCGTTAATACATACGCGGTGCACCGTGCAGTTCGGTTCAAGGACTTTTGAGCCGTTTGAAAACTGCACCGGATTTCGTCATGGTACCGCTGTAACCACGGAAGGCACTATCTTCTACAAGTGAGTCCAACTGTTACGCAGTGGGCATTGACATGTGCTGTAGTGCTGTAGTGGAAGCATTCAAGGCAATAATTGAAGACGAACTGGCTTTAGGATCAATGATCGCTACGATGTCCAGAATCGTGAGCGATTGCTCAAGACCCTTCATGGGTCGCAGGCTTAATAAGTAGTAGTAGTTATGTAATTCTATTTAGGCACTCAATTATTAATTTTTTCATCTTTTTTAGATAAATCGAATGAATATAACATTTAAATACAATATTTATTTACAGGAATTAAACAAATGCAAAACCGAGCTACAGTACTGGCGTTCAAAGAGTCCAGCCACACCAATTTGCACATCATGCGGTCAAAAGATGACCCCATTTGTCCCACCAGAGGATTATCAAGCCTTGGTCAATCAGGGTGTTAAACCCGAAGATATCAATATTAATTTGGAAGACACCGATGAAAGTGACACAAGTAGCAATAATTTATCGTTGAACACTGAATTTGTGTTCCCAGATGAGGCGACCACAGCAAAGCTAATGGCTGTCAATACAGCATCGAAAAATTTGAAACGCCATCACAACAGTAGTAATAATACGAGCAACCATGGTAACGCTTGTGCATCCAGTGGCAATCAATTACAATGCAATAGCAACGCAGCGTCAACAAGTAAAGGTCTAACAGTGGCGAATTCAGACAATGTTAATAGCAAAAGAAGTACAGAGCATCATGCGTCTGCATCAACAATAACAAACACAAATGATCTCACCTTAGATATACAACGCAATGGCAATAATCAGTCTGTAACCGGCAATTGTGGATGGTTTACAATAGGCGGTGGCGATAATGGTAACAACAATAATAATGGCACGACAGGATATCCAGCCAGTATGTTTTACGGTACGTCAGATAAGGCATCCGCATCAGCTGGCCCATTGGCGACCGTAGCAGGAGATGAAATCGCTGCTACCGCCGATGATGGTGGCACCAATCAACAGTCAGCAACAACTGCGGATGTTACATCTCTCAGTTCAGTGGCGAGTAACGAGACAAAGAAAGCACGAAGAGTACAAAAAGGTAGTAGGTGTCATAATGTTAGTAATAGCAAGCGCAAATAAATACGTTTATTTAAAAAAAAAAATATGAAAAAAAAATACAAAGAAAGAGTGTATACAAAAAGAAAACCATTTTTTTTTTATTTTTGAAATATTACACATTTATTCGTTTAATCCAACTAATTAAAAACAAAACAACAATCACACACATACAAAAAAGTGGAGAAAAAAAAAAGCAAAACCGCAAGCAAGCAAGTAATTCTTTTAACTATTAAATAAAGCGCGCTTGCGTTGCTTGAAGTGGAATTTAATAGACTTTAATATTATTTTTCTTCAGCACACAAAGCAATCTATCAAATATGCAAAACAAGTGTTTGAGTTTTTTTTTTTTCTTTATCATTTATTATGTGTATAAGAATGAAATAGGAATGAGTATTAAGATGTTGTGCTCTTCAATTTGAAGTGATAAGTGATCTGTATCTCAATGTCCAATAAATCAATTCATATACATTTTTAGTTTTCTTTTCTGTTTGTTCTTCACTCCTCCTAATTTACGTTTGTTTTTTTTTTTCTGTTTATTTTTGAAATATCAATGATAGAGAAATAGTACTTAAAACATAAGAAATACAATTTGTGAACGGTTAGGGCAACAATTGAAAGTTAGTTGCTGCTGTAACCGAGCAAATACAAAAATCACATATCTCTGTGTCTCTCTTTATTTATGCAAGTATCAATGAACGAGATTAATGACACATAAACTTAAACAAAACAAAAGAAAATAACACGAAAACAAAAGTCTGTTTGTTTGCTTTTGTGTAGGTTTTCTTTTAATTAAAAAAATTATTTTCTTATGTTTAAAACGGAAAATAAGCTTAATCAGAGGCAATTTTTTGTTGGGACTCATTAAGCAGCGAGTAGGCTTGATTTGACCAATTCTTCATAAATATGACACTTATTTTTTGTAAACATAATGGTAATGGATCGGGCGGGATCATTTCGACCAGGACATTCAGACAATTGAACATTTGCCAATCCTTTCTAAGACGTTTTATGTTATGGACTTTAGCTACATTTTGCGACAATGTTTTTTTCAAACCACAGATTTCGACGATGTCAACCTAAATAAACTCGGTATCAAATAATCGAAAGGCATTCTCCCCCACGCTTTTAATCAACAATGATCCTGACCGACATCTGCTCTAGAAAAGAACGTCGAGGTTTGCTTTACGGATACTGCGTTTTATGAATGAATTGCTTTATTTCTCGTAATTCTTTATTAACTTACAACACCTCAAAGCTAAACACAAGACGCACGTCGTTGCGAATTTTGTTTTCGAAACAGTCGCGTTGAAGTCCGAGCGTTGAGGTTAGCTACGTTGGTAGTTAGTGGAAGCACAGCATTTCCATCTATTAGATCCATTGGGAGCGATTAGCCTCTTGAAAGGCAATCAATGTAGACTCAGCCATCGAATGTGGTCAATTTGAGAGCTCTTGGCTGTCTTCGTAAACGCAGTCATGCCTGCGCGCCGCCGAGAAGCATGCGGCAGTCACTTTGGTAAGAATTAGAAATTTGCACGGTAAATTACATAATAGAAATGAAATACTGCAAAATGAATGTAAAAAAGAATCGATGCGTATCATAGCTGAGTTCATTTCATTAATTTTTCATGTAAAACATTGTTAACATCAAATCATAATTTTGAAATCCGCAGACAATTTGATTTAGGATTTTTCAAAGTCACCGCCAAATTGGCCAACTCCGCCTTCGCAGCCAAACCTGTTCAACACCGCGAGGAGGTAGTTTTCTGCGTGTATTTGAACAAAGTAGATTACGATGAGTGTCGTCAGCATCTTTGGAGCTATCGTCCTTGAATGATGTTACAAACCAACATACACTTTAACCGAATAATATCCCGAGGAACTGCATTATCCACCGCCTATGTTTAAAATGTACTTTCACCTAAATCGTTATATTGAGCGATCACGGTTATGTCCCTTTTCACAGTGCGAGTTTAATTGTCTATCCAAAGATTAACTCAGAATCAACACAAATTACTTTTTTTTTCACAGTGGAGTTTTAACGATAAACTCCACTTAAATACACTGGTCCCGCTTAGTGTGTTAAAACCATTCAATTAGCATACTCACCTCAAACCTCTAAACATTTCCCTTAATATAAAAAGGTTATTTGATTGTCCGTTAATTCAGCGGATCAGTTTGACGATTTGAAAAATCTGTAGATTTTATGTGACAGCGCAAGCCTAAAACTCTACTCTGTTATTTATCTTCATTGGCCTATATGTGGCGTCTGTAGCCGCTGTGGTGTAATGGGTATGTGCATTGGGTGCTAGGCACTCTATTCCGGGCACAAAAAACTTTCATAATTCACGTTTTGAAAATAATCAGAGGAAGAATGTTAAGAAAAATATTCCCAAACTTCTTTGTTCGGCATCGGCATAAATCTGCATAATAGCACGTACGAGCGGTCGTTGTAGAAGCTACAGCTACTACGTCGACCTGGCACTACGTGCCACTTATAGGAAGCAAGTTCATAGTGTTCATATAGCATTACGTACGAGGGTAGCGACTTTCTGCATTTCCCGTGCAGACACATTACTCGGTCCTGCTGCAAAAACGCTAAACTAAATGTATCGAGCTAAATGGAAAGTATGTACATTGAGAAATAAAAAGCTTATTGAACAAATCCCCGAACTAGACTATGTCCACTCTTGCTTGGTCATATGGATGCATGTGGAATTCATTACGAAACATGTTAATACTGGCCATTAGTTGTTGATATGGCTTATATGTTAACCAACCTCGTTGGAGAATTTATAAGCCTAGTAAAGCTGCTACCGTGGCTCGGTAATCAATATTTGTCTAGTAGTCTGTAGAGAGCGAAACACACAATGAGGCATTCATCAATTACAATCGTTTTATCATTTGTCAATTCGTATTTTTTGTACCCAATGCTTCACTTCTGTACAAGTTTATCTCTTTCTCTGAGAGAATTCCATACATACTTTATAAAAGGGGAGACATTTGGGATAGTTAGCTCACCAAGCATGCGATCAAAAAGAAAATTTATTCGAGAACTTTGCTAGAAGATATGCTAATATCGAAATTTTAAATCTTAAAGATAAGGAAGGGACGTAATTTGTTGTCATGCTTAATACGTCAATAAACTTCTGTGTGCAAAAGCAAATGTTATACGATCAGCCTTATGCAGGATGATAACGATCACAGAGCTGAAACCAGATTTCCGCTCATATCCAAGAAGCATGAGATTCTCTTCTGCAGCATCGTATTTTTTTTTTGAAATTCATTGAATGTTCACAAATCAGTTAAAAGTTCATTCTCTTGGTTTTTAATCATAAGACGCAGAAAAACACACATCATCCTCCGTTATAAAATCATTTTATAGACTTTAGTCAACACAAAAAAACAATCCGCCAAACGAACCACATTTTAACTAGTTTAAAGTTTTTAGATTTTAGAAATACAGAATGCTACACCACAATAAAAAAATGTTGACACTTATTTTAAAATAATATAAATTGTTTTTTTTATTTTCCCTTATTTTTTTTATTTCATTATATGCGAGTTTCTATGTTTCTGTATTCACATATCAACTGTCAACATGGTACCTTTAGTACTACGGCGATCTTTAGATCTATTGTGCCCCCTTTTGATACCTTTGTTCTTTTCAGAGTTCTATTGAGGGTTATGGACTCCTGTTGCGCATGGGTAAAGGAAATCTATTCTAGAGTATTCTCTCTAAAACAGTTTCCTTTAGGAATCTGAGAATGATAGATGCTTCTAGTGACTTCATTTCTTCCTCTGATTGCATGCCCAGAAATCTTTGTCCTTTGTGGGCTGGTGCCTTATAGAATCCCAGTACGTGTTTTGGAATTTCATTAAATTCTACACAGAATCTGCAGAGACCTCCTTGTAATAACCCTAGTGCCCTTAACTGCTCTCTGAGTCTGCCGTGCTCTTTTAGGAAGCCTGTTAGGATACGATGGTTGTTCTGGCTCATTTTCGATACATTTCTCAAACCTCTTTCGGTTATCGGACCTAAGATATTCTTGGCCTGCTTCATGCCATGAGCTTTGTTCCAGCTTTATGTCCGGTTCCTTCTTTCTAGTTTCCTGGATAGAGGGACATGGTATCTAACAGCACAGAATGTTTCGGGCCTGTTAAGGTTTCTGATGCTCCTTTCCTTGCCAGGGAGTCGCCCATTTCGTTGCCTTCTATATGCCTGGCCATACGAGGGCCAAGTATCCAGCAGAGCTTTACTTTGTTCCTCATACTCAAATCTTTAAGCTTCTGAAGCTCCCACACGAGCTTAGATTTGATGATGTAGGAGTCTAGTGTCATGATAGCGAATCGACTCCCCGACATTATTAATATGTGGCAGTTGGTATAAGGAGTAGTCTTGATAGGAAGACATTAATATGGTCAACTAACGCTTTAAACGAATGCACGATTCCCCACTCCAATACGGAGGTTTTTTTATAAGCAATTCGCACCTTATCTTCAGTGGCCCGCACGAGACATCTCCAGGGCACTGGATCCTCCCCCATGGACTAAGCAGGAGTTACGCCCAATCGCAACAAGGCGAATTTTTGAACCATCTCCACTTCAACTTATGATCACAGTTCGCAGGCTTCCTCACTGTTTTCTCGTCTGGCGTTTAGTGATATTTTTAAATTGAATCAGTCGCTCCAGGAAAGAAGCATTTTACGATTCAGCAAGTTTATTTGAATATTTGAGTACATTTATTCACTCTGGGGACAGATTCCACAGTTGTGAGTTTTGCTGTGCACAGAGCACGATCTTCTTACGAATCAGCAAGTATGAGAATAAGTGTACCCATTTGATGGTATTTCATGTTTGAAGGGGATCTTCTGATGATTCTAAAATACACACGAATTGCCAAACTGAGCCATATACCATCTTACATACTATTGATCCAAGCACATTCATGGTATCAACGTCGTTGGTTACTTTCCTCTCTCTGGCTAAAATGTGATTCAACCTACATCACGGAGGATCGGCGATGTAAATCGGGCAAACAATTTGAAAACGACAATCGCGATAAATCTGGCCTAGTTTAGCAAGTGACTGGCCATTCGCCAGAGCATCTACTTTCTGAATCAAAAACTCACACTTAGCCAATCGTTTAACTATATACATTTTCCTTATACCACTAGTTCCGCATACATTTTTAAGATGTTTACGTTAGAAGTCTCTTAATTCGTCCCCGACCATAATCCAGTGGATTCAGATTTGGTCTCTTCGGGGGCAAATCTTTCATATAAAATGGAGGGATGTGACAACTCGGTGAGACAGACGAGACATTAAATCATTACAGAAGCGGTGTGGCGGCCAGATAGAGCCTACTTAGAAGAAGTACAAATTCATCCGTAAACAGAATGTTTTCTCTGCCATTATCCACGTGCCACAGCAGAAGTCGCTTGCATCTTTCCAGCCTAATTTTCTTTAAGTTGAGGGGTTAGAAGATGATCCGTTGACCGAAGACAGGCATTCAAATGGAGATCATCCCGATCTGATTGATTCCTTGGACATGACGTTCTTAAGATGCTTCCTAAGATGAATTCCTTCGCCGGTTACTTTTGCTACCGCATTCGTAGGGAAGACCCGCCAGCGACCACTTCATTGCCTGTCCTCTACTCCAGTCATTTCGGCGAAGCGACATATACCCCCATAAAAGAATATTCTCGATATATCGAGTGGTTTTAGCAAAACAAAAATTGGTCAAGTACTCTCCGCATTGTGCTTCGACTCTGTTTAACGCTCTACTCCGTGTTAATGTCTTAAATAGTTTCCTAGTTGAAACAAAACTGGCTAGCATTCTTCACTGATCCATCCATGTATTCTGAAAAGAAAGAGTTGACGGTTTCGCAAGATATTTTGAACGACAAACGATGACAATTTGACAGATCTAGACTAGGTAGATTCTAAAGATATGAATTATGATGGAAGCAACCGAATGAATCGTTTTCAAAACGTAAGTATGAATGGAAAGTACTTTCTGCATGAATTTTACGTTCATTGAAAATTTATAACACGTCCATACACTCGTAAGCTCCGTGAGTACAAATTAATTCTACTTTCTTCAATATTCACGACTACTGATGGTTTGAAAAAGGTTTTTTTTTTCATCCATCATTGTAACCGATTGCAAATTACTCTGAGTCAAAGGGAGTTTTACCGGGACTTTGAAAATATACTCTTATATCCGGTTCGTCAGGCATTGTTATAACCGATTTTTATTGTAATTAAAGCCGTAACTATGACAGCGGAATAGATTGAAAGAGATTAAATCGCCTCTTTTGAAAACTTCTGTTCAATTTATGATTCGTCGACCTTATGAAAAACAACTTTACATGGTTTATGTCTGTACACACAATGAGAGTTTTTTTGTTTATTCATTCATCCGAAGGGACAAGTATTCTGAGTGAAATACTTTTCAAACAAACACAATCAAATATATAAAAGTACGTCCTAAAACTATATACATGTATAAAGAAAGTAAATTCACATAATAACAAGAAAATAGTAATCTAGCTGCAAACACAGTTATCGAACATAAAAAGACAACTTAATACATTATATATGAGTGTAAACAAATTAAGCTAAAACAAAAAACAAGATAATGATTTTTAAGAAAAGTATTAAAGGAAAAAGAAAAAACGAACTATACGTTTGTATTTAAGTGAGCAAGAACTTCTTTTTGGTAGAGAAAATTCTGCACTAATGTTAAATAAAATGTTTTCAATGTCAAAGTGAATAAAACCGTGTCAATGCTATTATAAATTAACAAAAAAAAAGCAACAATAAACCATCTATACACATCTGAATAGTTGATAATACTGTGTGTAGTAAATGGAATACAACATAAATTATCTTTTGGTCAAATTTATCATTTTTTGTAACAAACGAAAAACAAAAAACCAAACCAAAAAAAACCCGATCATTTTGGATCTTCTACAAATGAGAAAACAAAATGGAAATAAGAAAAAGAATAAAAATAACAAGTGATCAAAGAATATATATGAATATGCAAGAAAAACAAGAAGAAAAAAAACAAAATAAAATAATTAATATTTTTACACTTTTGACAAACAAAAATAAAGATACAAGGAAGAAAAAACAAACAAAAAAAAAATACAATATATATATATATATGTGTATAAAGATGAAAAAAAAATAATAACAAATTTTAGGCAAACAAATTAACCGTTTTTCTTATCATTTAACTGATTTCATATGGTTTTTGTTTTACTTAAACAACAAAATCACAGCAAATTGTTCAAAATTAAGAAGAAAAAAAAATACAAAAAAATAAATGGTGAATATTTTTGTTATTAAACTAGTTCTAAAATGGAAAAAAAATGGATAAATATGTATTTTTAATTCAAAAATAAGACTTATGTATGTAAAAAGAAAAGAAGAAACAAAACAAATTGATGGAAGCAAATTAGTAGTGATCTTAATTGTTTTAAATGTATATGGAGGAAAAATTAAAACGAAAACAAAAATCAGAAACAATTGATGTCTCATTAACTCATTCCAGTTTCAGTCTTTCATTTCTTCAATTCAATTTTGATTTAGGTTTTAGTCTAGTTGACGAATGTTGACGGGTAGATTGGAAGGAAAGCTGGTGCAATGGATTAAAAAAAGCTTTAATCCGCCCGTGATCTACTGGCTATACACAACGGCAGACTAAAGAACTGTACAGATGAGCCGTGAACTGCGAACCCGACTTTTCAGCAAATAATGTAAACAAATCGACATACGTACTTCTTGTTATGTCAAAAGTTGCGCATCTAATTATCCAGAATAATCATAACATATTCTAAAACTAACCGATGATTTCTAGGTTTTATCATCGGCAGCAAAGTAAACTGGGAACCTAATATCTAGGAAAGGGATAGGAAGGCTTCTACCTCCCCCCATTTAACTGCTGTTAAAAAACCACTGGATACAAATGGGGGCTAACGCTATGCATTGCTCACTGGATACATATTTACCTCGAATGTCAGGCCGACACTAATGTACGGAGTGTCAGTTCGGTGGACAGTACTAAACAAAGCTGTCAACTGTAGTGCAGTTAACCGAGTGGAAATACTGACCTGTGTGTCAGCGAAGCGTTGAAAAGCACTCAACATGCTCCTCCTTCCCTCGCTGGTCCCTTTCGTAACAGCCAGCATAACCCTAAGAATCAAGACACTTGACTGTAGTCCGAACTCACCATCGGCCACTCAACTATTCTTAATGAATTCAATTTCCATCCCAACGCTGGTCGCCTACTACCCCAAAGCATCTTGGAGAAAAAATTCTCTACCAGCTTCCCTTCTAGATCAGACTGCATGTTTGACAATAGCGGCGTTCACACTGTACCTGATGTGGTAAGAGCCGGTCGTACTACCGCGTCGAATTGTGTACAAGTGTGAACCGTCTGTACGACGGTCGTATGCAAGTTCAACTTTTTCGCTCGGTCGTCCACATGTGGTACAGTGTGAACACTGGTCGTACGACCACAGCGCAAATCTTCATTTACGTTTTTGATTTCAACGAATGATCATCAGCGCATTTTTATGTCAATGAACGATCGTAAATGCTATCGCTTTTTCTATTTTGTTCCTCTCAATCTCTTCGTTTTCTAATATCCAACTCTCTGATAAAAATCAAGCGCTGCCATGTTGATGCCACGAAACTACTCTCATAAAGGAAGTCTGTTAACTGCGTTCGGCCGGGTCGTACCACATTTGGTACAGTGTGAACCGTGCTAATCAGCCGCTGGATGATCCCCCTTCGTATCTTCTACACAGAGGATGGGAGACGGAAGAAGGAGTGGATGCAGGAGTCTACCCCAAATACCTCAACATTGCGCTCTTATTGAAACACCCTAACCACTATAGCGTTTTTCAGACAAAAACCATAAAATGGGGCACTGTCCTGGCTAAAAATAGTCTGGTCTCTGGTCAAAGAGTCAAGTCGCAATTAAGTCTGTGGACAGTGTAATTTTCAAATCAAAAACATACCTAAAATACCGACTGTCTCTTAACGAGTTGGCTTCAATGTTGCCGGGACACAGTGACACACCAGCCAATTGCAAAGCGGATGAACTCGCTGAGTGTGGTACAGCCCTGGCTAGCCGCAGGTATTCGCACTTAAGGGTCTAGTATTTCATTTCTCTGAATGGCGTCAATATAGGACAGTGGACCCGCTTTGTCACATGCACCAACTGATTACAAGTAAAGAAGTAAACAATCCGCATGGTACCACAATGGACCTATATTGAGCTAAGTGTGACTGCTAACCTAATTTAGCTTAAATATCCTAGTAAACTATTTTATGATTTTTTCTGGGAAACATCCATAGTCCTTGCAAGAACGCGATTCACAAAGAGTGATCGGTTTCGTGGACATCCACTATTTCGTTGTCCCACTGGTTTGGAGTCGAATACTCTTCAGGCTGGAGCAGTGTTGTCTATGTAGTCTACATGGCCTAGACATCTCAGGCGGAAGACGTCTGACTAGACTCAAGTCGCTGTACCGCTTCTGTGACAATTCGTGGTTGAATATGCTTCTCCAAACGCTATCAACGCAAATAGATCAAAGATTGAACACCAAACTTTTCTTTCCAAAAGACCAAGATCTTTTTCATATTTTCTTGAGATTTTCTATGTTTTTCGTGCCTTAGAGAAGAGCTGGGGTGATCAAGGTGTTACATAATGTCAGCTTGGTCCATCGAGAAAGACTTCTACTACTTTTGAGCCCTAAGAAACAGTGGTTGGCAAGCGTTATTCTGCGTTTAATCGTGGTATTGATGGTAATCGTACTGTTTATTGTAAAAACTATATCTGCGTATGGTAATGTTCAAGTCGTCGATGGTGTGTGTCCTTCTTGCATTACCGACCTTGATAAAGCCATGAGAATTTTCCATAGTCACCCTGCAAAAACTGACAAGTTTGGCGGTGTACGACTTGATTGTTTTCTTTCGTCGATGCGATTTTCAACAGTTGCGCCACCTATATGTGTCCAATATAATGATTTCTGCAGAAGCTACATGAATGAAGAGGAGGTATAAAGTACAGATCACCTACTCTGCTCATGCAGCGCTCTGGCAAGTAGTTGGTTCCTACACTTAGGGGCTATTTCCACAATCTCAATGAGCTAAACAGCGCCAGTATAGGCCAGCTAACTACAAGCACCAACTGGTTCCGATGATAGGAGAAGTTAATCCGCGTGGTATCACAAGACTCTACAGTCAGCCACTCCAACCTAACCTAACAGTTAGGGGTTGTGTTGCCCCATCAAATTCTTCAGGTCACATTCTTCCCATAATATACCCGTTTCCGTTTTGGAATGCAGCAGGCTTTTTTCAGAATGCAACAGAAAAGATGTGACTTTTGAGAAAGGGGCAGTTTCGTGTTACATTTTTTTAGAACTGTTAAACGTCTCATTGACGGCCAGAGTTAATCGTCTTAACCACACATGTCAGTGCTTCTGCTGTCATATCCGGACAGAGGTTAAATTTCAATCATTTGGGCTCCAATTTGCTACTAGATCTCTGGCCTAAGTGTGAATGCCGTCAGCCAATCCAACCTAACTGAATGAAGAGGCAGGATAATCATAACCTATTTGTCAGTAAAGTCGTAATGGGTTTCAAAATTTCGATCCCTTTTCCATCCCATTTCCAAAGCATTCAAAGTTGGCATACTGTCTCGTGATGACAACTTTCGGTCTTAAAACATCTTCCTCAGAAAAGTTAATTGACATACGTATTACTATTGGACGGGTTTCCCCATCTGCATCAAGTGTGCTCACATAAGGTTAAATTTGCCGATAGAATTAATTTGTTTCACTTTATTTTTAGCAGTCTCTGTTTAGGTATCGGCACAAAAAGAATACTTGCACGTCCACGCCGATCTCTGTACTCTACCTAGTACACATAAAAAAAATCCGTCTAAATATATCCCCTGAATTGCGGTGAAGTCTATTTTTCCTCCTTTTTTATCATCTCAATACGTACTATGTAAATACAATTTGTGTAGGGTAATGCAAAGAGAAAAAAAAAAGAAGACAGAAGAACAGTACAGCTCGTATAAGAAGGAAAGCTTGAGAGCCTTTTCATTTATTGAACCGTTCAAATTGGGAATCACAAAAGACGCATGTGATTCTGGTGTACTTTCTACAATTTATTAGGATGAATTTAATAGGAACGGACATTTAAAAAAAACAACAACGGTGTGAGATATAAAATTGATTCTGGCTTTAATTTGAACATCATTCAAATGACAGCCTCAGATTCAAGCGGTTGGTCCAATTTTTGATGATCACGACTCGGTCCAATATGTGCAGCGTTATTCCAATAGCGTCTTGAATGCTGACCTAGATTTCATCCAAATTGATTGGCTTTTTAGCGTAGATTAAGGACTTGACATAGCCACAGAGAAAATAATCGAGGGGTGTCAAGTCGCATGAACGCGATGACCAATAGATGAATGCTCGCCGTGAAAAGTTCCAGTCTCCTTCATCATCGGGCTCAATGACTGCTTGGACATCATTGCTCCAGGGTCGCCGGAGCCGAGCCCAATGCGTCAACTCGAATGTAAGACAGCTTGGTCTTGATGGTTGGAAGTAACGTGCTCGAGACCTCAAACTCAAACCGTGAATAGGTCGTCGGCCTGAGAAGTAAGTAAGTGCATTTAAATTGCACACAATTAGTGGATTTCATCATGTCAAGCGTTTGAATATATTTAGGCAGTAGGCCTTCAATTGAAAAAAGTCGTCAGCCCGTACTGCGTCTAATGAGTTTATCGGTTTCGCAATAGCTGCGCACAATAAATACTCATATTTTATTTAGCTAATAAATCTGGATTGTATGCTCCATCGGTGACCTGCTCTGAATCATACTGAATAACTCGCAAAACTAACCAGGGTTTGGTTTCGAAACATGAAGAGCGCAATGCATGTTACAAAGATGCCCTTGTCATTATGTTTGCTCTTGTTGTGAAAAATGCTTGGCTGATGCTGATGATCAATGACTTTCGGTGCCGCTCGACAATGGCACACCAATCCAGAAGTGTTCATGCCAACTCTTACAAAATCTCCGAGGTGTATAATCATTTCTAAAGCTTTACACACAAGAACTGACTTCGCAAATGAATAATATATCATATCTACACGCGTCTACAAATTTTGGAAACGACTACCTTCCAAGTTTGTAGTGAATCTGTAGGCACAAGCTCTGTGCTCTATGCTAATGTAGATGACTTTAAGTTATGAATAGGCATATGTCAACTTATAATGGAGATCGAAAAATTATCTATCCTGTCTTGTCATAATGAGGAGAAAGGCTGCATGATTAGAAGAACGGCAAATGCTTGAGAACTGGAGAAGAAGAAGTGAATGTAAAAAAAAACTCACTCTCTCTGCTCTCCACAGATCAGGTTCTTGAAGATAACTTAGACTGTAGGAAGAGGAAACTACTCCGCATACAACCATTGCATACGAAGGCAGTGCTCGGTATTCGCCAGCAGAAGAAAAAAACATTCTGCGTAATCATTGGACGCGATCTTCTTGAAACAAATGTTGTTAGGGTAATAAAACATAGACATTTGAGCATTTTAGGTTTAAAACATACACACAAATCCGAACCTAAGACATTAACAAGACCATAGAGTAATGGTTATTTCCTCTACAAAACTCTGATTGTGCAAAAAAAAGTCAAATCAGACCCCAATTGAAGTCTGTGATCCTTCGAGCCGGATTTGAACCAGCGACCTATGGATATCAGCATTATTGTTAATCACTTTCTACAGTCCACCGCTCTACCAACTGAGCTATCGAAGGCGTTATGACCCACCTGTCAAGCTGACGTCGAGTCGTACATACGTTAAATCCAATTTAATGCACTAAGCGAGCTCAAAAGAAATTTCGTTTTGTGTTGATGCGTGACCTACTTCTTCGTTTAAATGAAATGCTTCGCTAATGTGTACAGTAAGAATGAATGTTTTAATACGTTAAGGCTGCAGACACATTCATTGTAACGGATTGAGATTCCACATGAAGTCATCCATGTGTAAGCATATATTGTATCTCTGTTCACCGACGAATTTTTGAAACGAAATCATGAATTTGATTCGTTTTGCCAGAGAAACGTTATAAAAAACGTATCATCTGGTGTAATAAAGCGCGACCAGATAGCAGTGATAGTATTTTCTTTCAAATTGTTATGTTTCAGCAGCTGTCAAAGTTACCAATGACGTACAGCTATCAAAATATTCAGTAAGGTTTGCCATTTCATCAATCATCATCTTGGTGAACGTTTGCAAATGATTATCTGGCTCAGTTAAAAATTCAACGTGAATTTCGTTGTCAGGTCGGTCGCCATCATGGCTTCAGTGTGGAGGTAATTCGTTACGCCGGGGTACGGTGGGTAAACTCTTTTGAACCCTAGGCCAGCAACCAGAAAGAAGTTGGTACAGATTGAAGAAACCGCCATAGCGACCAGTGTCAAAGAAGACTCAGAAATGTCGGACTGAGTTCGTAAACGTCAACAAAATGCGCATTGCGTAAGCATCACTGCCTTTGTGATGCTGTGCAATCATTTTTTGATGTTGCGATGCATCACGATGATCTGCGAATTGGGCATTACCAGAGTTACTCTCTGGTTTTCACTCGGTTTATTTTGTGGTTGGATTTGGGCCTACATCCGTGTAAAATTGTGCTGACGAAATTATGGACGGGCGACCATAATCAACATCGTCACTTCGCTTAGTGGGCTCTGGAAATATTGACTAGAAGTATGTGCTCTCAAACGAGCCTCAATTTTTGGATCAGCGGTCATATCACGAAGCAAAAGCGACCGATGGTAACCGACTTTCTGTGGCTGCTGTGGTTGAGTTCCAGATGCACCATGGACAGTATCACTACACAAAGAAGTTTGTTTTTCTTAAGACAACCTATTTCTGCTGAGCAATTACTAACGAAATAAATTACTTTATGTTTCTTGAACTTCTTGGAACTGTTAAAACAAATCTTAAAACTAACAACCACCACAACAGTTTGCTTAATGCCTTTTCAAAGTCTGTATTAAACGGCCAAGCATGCAACCGAGTATTTCCACTGCGAATTGAATCAATCACTTTGATGAGAATCAATAAGAGCGTATGGTTCTTAATTGTCAAAAAACAGACAGAATTGCGATAGCAAGGGAAGTATAATTTCATGTCTCACACCGTTGTTGTGTTATTTAAATTTCTTATCTAGTCAGCATATAGCTTAGCTAAAAACTAAACTTTCTGACGTTCTAAAGCTAACTTAAAGTCGACTTTAACCGAGTATAATTTTGCGACAATTGTTTTGAGGATCGCAACACTTTGTTGTGTTGATCGTTGCTTCACAATAAATTGTTATTTAAACTACGTTCACCGTGGCTCCAATGCCAACTAACCGATGTCATCCAGTGCACGGTTAAATAAAATCGTGGAACTACTAAAAAAACCAAAAAAAGAAACAACTCTTGCACAGGTGTTTAAATTTGAATCGACTCTACTGTACGACATTCAAGCGTTCGAGATACCCGTACCTTAAAATAAGACACAAAAATAATTATCATATAAGCATATTAGTTTGTGTGCTGGTGAGCCGGAGGCGAGGTGTCTGCAATCCGTGTCTTTTTCCCCGTAAAATTGAATCTTTCAATTCGAAAATTATGCAGAATTTCAGTGAACTCTGCCAACTAACAATTAGCGATGATTTAACACGGTAATTAAATGAACAAAAAATCACAGTACACATTTTGTTTGTCCTTTTAAATGCAATTGAATTAACATGGAATATGTAGAAGTCTTACGGCGACTATTGACATAACTGCCGGCGATGTGATCTTGGAAGAAACACCGCTCTTGATGTGCCCGCACTGGGAGAGCGATCACATGAAGTGTTCAAATTGTTTGAAGGATTCTTTCGTCATGTGTCCGTAAGTGTAGTCATTGTGACTGAGACACGCGGTAACCGGCAGTGGTTTTTCTTTCAAGGAAATGTCTCGTCTTTCCGATGTGCATCGAGTGCACGGATCACAATCAGTTCGACTGTGAGTTCTTTCAACGGGCTGAAAAGGTGTGCAAGAACTTCCTGATCTCGAACTACGCTGTCTATGGTCCTCTGAAGTGTTTGTTGCTTTTGGAAAACCCGCTCACCAGAAACACTGGCATAGGTGACCTGCTTAATATGGACGCGCATCTGGAGGACTACAAGAGAACGGATTCGTGGGAGGAACATATGTGCCGCGTGGTTCAGCCGTTGATGAAATCTGGTGTAGTCGATTGCTTTCAGAGTGTCAACATCACAGAGGAGTTTCTGCAGCAATTGTGCAGTATCATCGATCTGAACTCGTACGAGATTACAAACAAGAACGGGGACCTGGTGAAGGGAGTCTATCTGCGGGCTTCGACTATTCCGCACAGCTGCATTCCCAACACGGTGATGGCGGTCGATGATGACTTTAATTTGAAAATATACGCAACGCTGCCCATCGCGCAAGGCGAACAGATATACAGCTCTTACACGAATCCACTTATGGTAAGTTCGCACGCTGATCCCGACGTGAGTCATTTATGATCTGTCATTTCAGGGCACAAGTCAGCGCCAGCATCATCTAATGATGACAAAGTACGTGAGCTGCTCCTGCATTCGATGCAGAGACCCCACTGAGCTGGGAACTCATCTGAGCAGTGTTAAGTGCAAAAGTTGCGCCGATGGTTACACCAGTCTGGTCAACTCCCAGTGGACTTGTGAAAACTGCGGCTGCACAGTGGATGAGTTAGAAGTCCAGAAGCTGCTATCAGAGGTTGCCGAGCAGTTGCTGTACGCTGATGGTGATATTCGACAGTACGAAGCTCTGTTGGAGAAGTACGCCGCTGACTTCCATCCGAACCACTTTCTCATAATCGACATGAAACAGAACATTGCGTCCATCTTGAGGGCGATCCTCATGAATCCGATGTGCAAGCCTGGCAAGAACGTCCTCAAGAGAAAGATCGAGTTGTGCGAAGACATGCTGCCAGTTGTGAGAGCCGTCCTGCCGGGAATCTCTAGACTCTACGCGATCGCGTTGTACGAATTCGTGATATCTTTCGTTGAACTGACTGAATACGAGTTCAACGACGGGGAAATATCCACCGATGAATATAGGGTAACTATATGATCTTGAAATCATTGAGGGAATTGCTCAAGAATTGCATTTTCATTTCTTCTTCACAGAATCGACTCGTCAGAGCGCAGCAAATGTCCAAGGAGGCGATTCAGATGTTAGCTTATGAACCCGGGAACTCCCCGGAAGGACATCTGATGCAGCGAATTGAAATGGAGACTAGGCAAATCGAGGAGAACATAATGAAGTCAGAAATGTCATAAACGCTTCGCTTCGATTCATGTAACCAGCTAACAGAGTAAAGATGCTGTCCATTTGGTTTTTATTCAAAATATATATTTTCTTATTCTTAATCATAAGAAATACTGGATTCATTTGTTTAAGCAGAACATCGACCGCCATCATATCCACTGCGGCTGCCGAGGATTTTCCGACCTCTGTATGGAATTGAAGAACCCATTTGTCACACATTTATTAATTTGCTCATCTTACATATTCTTAATGTCGTGCTACAGTCAAGGGGTGGACCTAACAGTTTCAAGCAAGCGCGATACCTGGCTAACTGGTTGCTTCTCCATTTGTAGGGGTCACCGTGTACACGAGGGCGTCCTCTACTGTAGTCTACCATTGGGTGGGAGTCGATAAATGTTTGGGTAGAGGCCAATACAAATTTTGTTCACATTTTTCAAAAAGAGATACACAATTCCATTACTCATCATACCCCTCGCGAGACAACAAAGCTCAGTCTGGGGCAGCTAGAGGAAGGCTAGTGAATATTCAACTTCACTTCCGTCACCAAAGCCCGACTGGTACGGAAACCGTTCTCACTGATAAGGGGTAATTCAAGAAATTTGTATGATGAGCATACATTCTCTGATCTTCAATAATTCGTTAGATTTTTTTGGAATCAGAGAACATCACGGAACTAAATTAAACCCTCAAGTACGGCATACCTTCGTCTATCCCCATCAGCAATTCTAGATGCAAGCACCCCCCTCTGTAGTGGAACAGCGATGTGAGACTTCTTTACACACGTGTCTTTAAATCGCCTTAATTCAGGAAGCCTGGGATTCGATTGAAAACTGCTTTGTACCTTAAAATGAATTCAATCTCAGTATGGACCCCATTTCCTGGCCCAGGCAGGCACCGTTATGAAGCCTTCAAAGAAGCTGGCACGCGACTAAAGAAAAAGGTCCAGATAGCAACATCGAGATGAAAGTCTGATAATGCTGATGGTAAGGACTACGTAGCTGTCCCCCGAAATCCGTATCATATCGTAGAACAGCTGGAGATGGTTGCATGGCTCATCTGTAAGATGTGGTCGAACATAGTCCCATATTTTTATTTTCAACCGCGTTTTCGTTGAGCTTAAGAGGAAATTGAGTGAGAAGAATATTCAACCATGTCGAACCAACTTCGCTGGTGCGATTTTGTTTGGCCAGGTTATTGAAGAAGTAAGCCGCTACGTGTGGAGCCGCGGGTGAAGTGCAAAGAAGGTAAACAATGGATTCTTTCTCGGCTTTGCTACTACTGCAGAAGTGATTGTAGGGGAGACTCAATCTGAAGGCGCGAGTTCCAATGGCCCAGTGAGAGTCGTCCTGATCAGGTTCTATGATCCTCTCCGATTGAGAGTATAGCATACAAAAAAACCAGTTGTTTCAAGCATAAAAATATGTTTTGCTGTAGTAAGGGGCATCAATGGCATATCGCTGATATGGTTAAAAAGAGCGCCGAACTAGTATCATGTCCCGCGAGGTCGTCAAATTGGAAATTTTCTGGAATGTCACAGTATGCCGGCACCCGTAAAAGACGGAATGCTACAATACTCGCTTGCAGTTCACTGAAGTCATGGAGTTAAAAGTGACTGCATTTTGAGAATTGATCACCGTTTAGCTCTCGTATATGTGACAACATCTGCCTTAGATAGAACATTGTTCTTTGGCCAAGACAAAGCTTAGAGATTCAGTAATTGAAAAGATATATGGATTTTTAGAGTACACACCCGCGCCCGCGCATTCACTCATATTCGATCCATCTATAAAGATTCGCAGAGGACCATCCAAAGTCTGATGGTTTCCTGCTGCGTTCCACATGTGAGGAATAACCGCAAACCATCCAGTGGTGTTTAAGTCGTACCCAGGATGAGGTTATTCATTTGCTCTTTTGGCAAAGATAGCAATGGAAGTTTTTTTAAATGTTATGTTTCAGCAGCTGCCAAAGGTACCAATGACATCGACGCCAATCAAGTGAATTGGACATAGCCGTTTTGTGAGATTTTTGGCATGATTTCAGATATTGAGCGATGTTAACCGACTTTCTGTGGCCAGAGCTCGACAACATCGATATTTACGAGCTATGGTTGCGACAAGTCTAAACTATATGCCACACTCACGGCGAGCGTTCATTAGTTAGATCATGCGACTTGACACCACTCGATTATTTTGCGTGAGCCTTCGTCAAGTCCTCAGTATTTGCCAAGTACTTTGGACGAGCACGAGGATATTCGCGATTCGAGACGTTATTGCTGGAACATCGTCGCACATATTGTACCGAGACAATATTAGCAAAGTGGACAGATAGTGTGGGACTTGGAAGACATAACTCGTGTTACTTACAAGGAAACATAAAATTCCAATTCACCGAAGCTAAAATGAAAATAACTAACTTTCATTGATCGCGCTAAATACTTAGGTGTTATTGTCGACGGCAAACTAGGCTGGGAATAAAGTAAAAAAAAAATAGTCCCCACGAGAGAGGAATGGGACGAAGACAAGGTCCGCAACTCGGCTGCAATGAAAATTCACACAGACGGATCCAAATCGGCTGAGGTCGCAGGTTGCGGTGTATACACCAAGTCGCAAGAGAACTTCTATGGCTCTCTGTCTACCGAACTACTGCAGCCAGGCAGAAGTAACAGTTATTCAATAGGGCAGCCCCCAGGCTATCAATGACTCTGATAGAAAATAGATCTATTGTTTTAAACATAGATATTCAGGCGGCCATATATGCTCTGGAAACACCATCGATTAATTCCAGGATGATAAAACTTTGCCGCATTTCTCTAAAGGGGTTAGCGGATAGATACAAGTCTTAGCCTAGGGTGGCTGGACACAAGGGTATGCCGGACAATGAAAGAGTCGGTGAAAGTATGCCATTGGCACAAAATCAGTCTACTGACAAACGCCAGATACAACACCAATCGTAGATTAGCGGAAATGGATACGTGTAGCACGGACATAGAAAACGATGTAACCTACACTAAACCCAATCAAAACTGAAGCTCTCCTAGAATTAGACAGGGCGCAAATTAGCAAACTAGTAGGCGTAATAACTAGTCATTGCTTAAGCATTGTATATGAAAGCTATAGTTAGTTTCATATACATTGCTAATAGGCAATCAAGTCGGAAGACTTGGAGCACCCTACAATGACTTCTGTACTACACTATTTCGTACCTATTAACTTCAGGATGAAAATTAGTAGGTAGTTATTCCTTTAACAACCTTGAAGACTTGACAAACGCAAATATCACGGAAAGCCTAAGATACCTCAAAACCACCAACTGGTTATAAGACAACCAAAACAGACAACTGAAGATGACAATATTCGCCAAAACTGAAAGCCGAAAGTGACAGCACAAAGGACTTGAAAGGTCTAAGTGAAACATAGTTTCTTCAGTAAACATTCAGTAAATCCCTAAATACCTTGTACCGAGACATCAATCGAAAATTTAACACACCGGCTGCTAACACTTACTCAATAGCAACTGTCAAGAATTCAGTTTCATTCGTTCGGGTCATTGCCAGGCCTGCTGTAAAACTGTATAGAGCCAACAAATTACTCATGACGCCATCAAAACAGAAAAACCTATTTTCCAGTTGAATACCGCAAACAAATGAGAGCAATCGAATTTAGACCCTTGTAATTAGTCCACCACACACATCTATACCGCATGTCACTCATTTTAAAGATGAAATATCAAGCAAATCGACGAGAAATTTACAATTCTCAACCCGAAAAATGCTGTGAAATGATAAATAAACTTGGAGGACATTTTTTGGTTTAGATGAGTCTCATTTTGCTGACTCCAAGGACTTTTGCAGGATTTTAATGAATGAAAATTACTAATTAACGCATAAACTGCATTGGAATTTATAAAAAATAAACGTTTTTTGAATATTTCTTACAGAAGGCAAGCAAATTAGTCACTTCTATACACAAGGCAAAGTTTACTTTAATGCTTTTGTTTGCTCCAAATGAGTTGTTTAAACATCTAAACACTCATAAGAGTGGATTCTTGTATGCGTTCTAAGCGTGTTGTCATATGTTTGTTTATGAAGGCACTGTGTGAGCGTGTTTAGTAGTTCAGTTTGGGAAATTACTTGGAATCGCTTCTCCAGCTGGAACGATCATTAGCCAAGTGCCTCCAGTTACGTGCCCCAAGTTGGCTGAAGTCCTTCTCCACTTGTGTGCGGACTTTCCTTATTACATTGTCCCACTGGTGAGGAGTCGAAGGCTCTTCAGGGTGGAACAGTGTTCTCTATGCACTCCATTGAGACATAGCTCTACTACTCTTTGCCAAAAGAAACAGCCGTTGACAAGAATTATTCTGCGTCGAATCTCGGTATTGATGGTATTCGTACTGTTGTCCTTCCTTTAGGGCAGCATAAAGTGTAAACTTTTCATTTATCGCTAAACCCATTTTGGCGGCCTCTGATTGAATACCAGCAAATGCATCATTGACAGGTCACTGTGTTTGACCAATAACTTCAACGTTGTCCCCACATGCTAGCAAATGTAGGAACTTTTGGAAGACCGTGCCTCTGTGAGGCGAGCGAGCCCTTCACGGACTTGTCGTCTTTTGAAATTGAAGGTTTTGGTGAGTTCATTATCGATCTTGATGGAGCAGCGAGAATTCTCCAACATGCTCCTGCACAACCTGACGAATTTGGAATGGCAAAACTAGACATGGCGTTGTATAGAGCGTTCCTGTTTACACCATATAATATAAAAGGGGTGGTGCTATAGCCCGTAGAGGGCCAGGGCCTATCTTCTCAGCAACCACTCATGTTGTGCGTGATATTGTTCTCTCACGAGTGGAAGGGACCTACATTTTTATGCCGACTCCGAATGGCCAAGTTTGAGAAGCTTTTCCAAGACAGTTATTCTCTTTTAGCATAGTGACTCGAAGGAGGTGGAGCCTGGGATTCGAATATTTTCAAAATCTCTGTATCGACTGCTACTCTACTACAAGTTGTCTATTTACGGATTTGGGGAGGATAGCAGGGCCTCTAGGATATCTTAGTTACTACAGCGGATGAAATTAAATCGGTCAGGCAGTCAAAAGAATTCCCTTGAAGGTTATTCGGAGTGACTAGATGAATGGACGGTGGAGTAGATGCTGCAGATATAAATTAAAGATTAAGCTGATCACAGTCTGCTGTGATGTGGTTGTTTTGTTTAGCAGCTCCTAGTTTAGGTAAGACCTTTTCCTAAAACGACCGACTTTGCCTGCTTCAGCATCGCTGCCTATGTTTGCAATCGTTGTCAAACAAAGTGCTTTTTGTTTTGTCGCATGGCAGCTTATTTGATGGGCCCTGCCATCTCCTTTCAATGTTTGTGTAGGCGGCATGCCGCCGCCTTGGAAACCGCATCGAACTCAAGTTTCTGGGAGACTTGTTCAGCGAAGATCGTAACAGTCTTTTGCCATTATGTATGTTGTGTGGGAAGCGCTTGCTAAATATAATGAGGATCCGGCCCTTGACAAAGTGCACCAGCCTCAGGCCGCTATCGGATGTGGTATCGTTCAGGTTTTATTTACCGATGCTGTGACTGTGGATCGTACGTCCTTTCAAGGAGCTCATAGAATTCAACGCTGTCTTCCGTCGGAGCGAGTGCGCAAATCAAGCTGATACGGAAATGAGCCTTGACTGCTGATTGTTTTGAAGCTGCCTAAGACTGCCTTGAACAACAGCTTCATGTCCAAATAAGCACCTCTCTCTGTTGCAATCACCGCAGTAGATGCCGCAGTTATTAATCATCTTTTTTCACTGCCCATTCCATCGCACTTGGTGGTAGGTATTCCGATAAGCGTTCACACGGTATGCTGGACAGGATCTAAAGCGTTTAGTAGCGATATATCTCTGTATGATCGCCTTGTTTGTGTATGGGACATATGTAGCTGATATTCGAGTCGTCAGGTATGCCTTCGTATTTCCAAATTCTGCAAATGAACATTTTGGTGCATGCTCTCTGCCAGCACATCGTCACCGGCCTTTAAGAAACGATACACCTGTGACTTCAGTTGTTTGTTACCTGCGCCAACTTTATCAATTCTAGGTGGGAGAACTACTTCATCGACTGGAGCTGGGATTTCTTGGTCACTTTCTGCAGCGGTTGGGAGTGCTATTTAAACACATCCACTATTCCACGGTGACGACATCCTATTCGTTATTTTCGATCCGATCAAATCCAATCACACAATATTCAAGATGTTCACATTCACTTCTTCCTCGTTGCAATTGTCCGTTGCGAATATTTGAAATTCTGTTCATTGCCACTTGGCCGAATCAGAAATACAAACATCAGAATGAATGTTTCGTTTTTTTTTCTCCTTGTATTTAAAGAACATCCTAAGGGCGCACTTCTAAATTTAATCATCAAATGCATCTTCTCTAACAAAAGGGAAACGAAAAATCAGCGCATATATCTCGCTTCAAATGAATAGGCATTTGTGCAGCCCGCGTGCTGCATCTTATTCGATAAGAAGGTTCTAATTAATTTCTTGTAATACCCCTTGAGGAGACACGCTATGTACATTCGAGGGGCAGCTATTCCTCGAGTGCAAAGCGAAACAACTATAAATTAAGTACTTTGTGATTGTAATTGAAGGAAGCAGTTGTCAGAAGATTCGGTGCAGAACAAAAAAGATATGTACGAGTTCAGTGAAAAGTGTAATGTGTTGCAAAACGATATCCTTGGAAGGTACGAGCATTCGTCAATAGTTACTCCTTTCAGTATCTAGTTTTAATTGATATGTATTTCCCACTAGATATGTTGTCGCAGCGAAACCGATTCGGGCCGGTGAAGTTGTACTCGTCGAAGGGCCGACCCTGATTATGCCAACATGTGGTGAGAAACGGTGCATCAACTGTTTTAGGTTAACTCAAAGTCAATGCCGGTGAGTTCATGAATATCGTGCTTCTTAATTTGAAAGAGTTTGAATGTGTTTTTTTAATGTGGTCATGAGTACTTGAAAATTGTTCTGACATTACTGTTGCCTTGTGTACAGATGCAGCTAAGTGCTGTACACATGAGCAGCGAATTTTCAGACGCGATTCGTGTGTAGAGCGCTTTAGTGTTTTTTCAGTGTTCTTTGTGGCTCTCTAGTGTATAACTAACAATCTTCATTTGTTCCCCTACTTACATCCTTCCAAAGGTATTGTGTAGACGAAGGGGCCATCTTTACTTGGTGACTTTTTGAGAAACAACAGATTGTATCAACTTCTCAAGAACATCGTTTCATCGAATTAAGATAACCTAACTTATTTCCGACTTCCTCTTTGTGGATAATCAGTTAATTAATATGCATCAACTTCAGTGTTGCACTACTTGTGCTTCTATGTGGTCATCTGTTGCGGTTGCTCACTGCGCCACAGCTGTGGTGTGCATGCGGTCTACGCTCCGTGGAGCAACACCAGATAAGGTGGCCAACATCGCTAAATTTAGTGCACGGGAGGGTCAGAAGCAATATATTCCTTTCGAACCATTTAAGAGCTTTCCTGACCGCCGGCATTTGCAAGATTAATTCCACCCATCTACACCATATAACACACCCGACAAACAATTAAAGAAAAGCATCCGCTCTTGCAATCGCTCGAAGTAAACTGAATGTAAATTCATCGTCCTGTGATATCATTTCGTCGTACCACATATTCGTTTTGTTGCAGTCTGTCAATGGCCATGTGTCCCACCGCGTTGCCAGGCCACCTTAATGACACTAAGCGAACCATAAAAGCTTACCTTAAGCAATTCTTGTCATTCATTCACGATTCGATCGCTACGTCATGCCGTTCGACTATTCTCCGACCCACGCCAGCCACCCGCAGTGTTCGGGAATAAGCAGCTCCGAAAAGTGTTTTATTGAGCATCATCGATGCAATCCATGGTCCTGATAACGTTTACCTGTAACAGTTACAGCACTGCCTCTAGCACTCTCTTCTTAGTACGACCCAATGATGCCACCAGCGTAAATGGCAGTTGATCTTCGAGCCTTACGTGGCCTTTGGTGAGTTCACTGAGGGTGTTCAGTGCTTTAGAAGAGACTATTAGGCTAGGTTACAGGGGCTGACTGCAGATTGCAATCACACTTAGGTCAGAATAGTGCCATTCTGATATCTGGAATTAGTTGACGATTTAGCTGGCTTATGCTGATGTCGTTCACATTACTCAAGTTATTGAAAGTCCCCATAGGTGTGAGTTCATACGGCTAGTCAGTCTCCTCTTCATTCAAGCGCATTCTTGTACAGTGTCCTCTTATGACACCGATCAAGGTTCTTAATGCTGATATATTTAGTATAAGCAGACAAAGTGAGATTAAATGTTGGCCATATTTCATGTGTTTTAAGGCACGTTTGCGGTTGGTTGTTTTGATTGCATGAATCTTTAGAAGATGGTAGGTATAGCGAGAGGCATAGAGGAAGAAACAGCTACCGAATTCCTCAGGTTTACAATCACCCTCTATGTCTCTGCACCCACTCGAGACGTATATTACCACCTCGTTAAGATACAGCCGGCAAATGGCATAGAGGGAATCACAGTTAGCGCATTCGTCGCCTTTGCCCGCTATGTCACAGTGTCCCGGCACTCACATTAGGTGTATACTGCCATCTCGTTAAGAGGCAGCCGACAGTTAAGGGATGTTCTTGAATTACCTGGATATCCGAATAAGTGGTAATACATTGCTCTTCAGCCAAGACAGTGTCTCTGCGATCGCTATGGTTTTTGCCTATTTTATTCAAAGTTAAAAATTGGTTTATATACAAATTTAGACTCCAAATAATTGCAACTTTTTTCTTCTAGAAAATGCCACGTCTTCCCCTTGTGCAAAAGTTGCCCATCGCATCATGACTTCGAGTGTGACTTCTTTGGGGGGATCAAAAATGTTCGACTCAACTTCCTCTCGTCGAACCTCGACACCTACGGAGCCCTAAAGTGCCTCATCCTCAACGAGAATCCACAAACAAAACAGATTTTCGACCAACTCATGAGGTTAGAGTCTCACCAGAAGGAGCGTCGAGGAAGCGATATATGGTTGGACAATGAGAAAAATATCGTCGAACCGATCTTGTCGTCCGGCCTAACAGGTCATCTGAAGGAAACGTCAAACATTGATGGCGAGCTGATTCAGCAAATTTGTGGAATAATTGACGTGAATAGCTTCGAAATTCGTGCCCCTGACATTGGCTCTATGCGCGCTGTTTACTTGAGGGCGTCTCTTTTGGCCCATCAATGCGTGGCCAACACGTCAATAGCAATTGATGACCACAACCAAATGAAAATCTACGCAAACTCTGATGTCGAGGAGGGCGCCATGTTAACCTACTGTTACACGAATCCTCTATTGGTGAGATCACTCCGTTGGAATCCATTTCTTTGCGAATAATTGCGTTTTTTTTGTAGGGAACAGACGAGCGTCGACAACTACTCAAGATAGGCAAATATTTCGAGTGCAATTGTCGACGATGCCTCGACCCAACAGAGTTAGGCTCCCATATGAGCAGTCTTCGTTGCACCGGCTGTCCGGATGGCGCCGTTGTGCACCGGGAATCGGCGTGGATTTGTGAAACCTGCAAATTGTCAATGGAAGAACAAGATGTCGAGCAAGTCCTTCATAGGGCCAAAGAGGATATTTTCCTGGCGAAAGACGACATCCGAAAGTACGAGAATCTCATCACGAAGTTCTCGACAGTCTTTCACCGCAACCACTATCTGATTGTGGATCTGAAGCAAAATGTTGCAGCGATTCTACGCTCTTTTCTGATAAATCCAGTGTGTAAGCCTGGTAAACTGGTCCTTGAAAGAAAGACGGCGCTTTGTGAAGACATCCTGCTAGTGCTGAGAATAGTGCAGCCGGGGATATCTCGACTCAAGGCAATTGCGCTCTATGAAATGTTTACCTCCTACGCCGAGCTCAATCGACTGAAATTTCATGAGAACGAGATGAATGAGTTGGAATTGCTGGTAAGATCGACTTGAGACCTTTTTCAGATGACTCAAACCAATGACACGTCCAAACTTAAGTGTTCCATTCTGTGTCTTTCATTTCCAGGGCTACCTTAAGGAAGCGGAGGTGATCCTCAGAGAAGCCATTCGAATGCTGCTGTACGAACCGGTGAACACACCAGAAGGCCAGCTGACCAAGAACATGCTGAAGGAACTACGCGATTTGCAGAACGACATGAAAATGTTATCTAAATAGGCGTCATGTTGTGTGCAGATGAAAAAATTAGATAGATTTTATAAAAAAGACATTAAGTTTAACTGCGGAAATAACTATTTTATCCGTAATAAAATGTTTCAATCTTACGATATTCATATTCAATTCCTTATGAGTCCTCTTCGGACCGTTGTGGATCCGAGACTCAACTAACACGCTTTTCCTTAGCCAAGATCGTTTGAGGTATTAAGTCTTCTCCGCTCGTGCGACGATACCAGAAGCGCCAGTGTCTTCCATTGCTTTGTGGCACTCGCTAGAAATAGAAGACAGTTCGAGCGGAAAAAATTGGCTATGCGTTCTAGTATGGCCGGGCCAACTTAAGCAATGGATACCTGGCTAGTACCTCATATCGCTGTACAGCCGGTATAGTTCGTGGTTGAATCTTCTTCAGATGCCCGCAAAGCAAGCAGGACAAACGAATGATCAATACCTGGTATACAATCAGTTGTGTTCTTCGAGAGAGGGCATATTGCATACTGCTCAATTGCATCTTCAGTCCAAAGAAACACCGGTTGGCCGGAGTTATTCTGCCTTTGATATCGGTATCGTGAGTTGGGCATCGTTAGAGAGTCAACCCGGCTTATTTTGCGGTTGGATTGGGGCCAGCATCCACATAAGATTGTGCTGATGCAAGTATTTAGGTCGGTTAACGCCATGTGCTCGCTAATTGGGCGCTGAAAAATGCTGGCCAAAAATCCAGATTTTGGCCAAAAAATTATATTCTCGGACAAGGTTCATTTTTGGCTTAGCGACTGTGTCAACAAGGCAAATGTCGACGCAAAACAAGAGTAGAGTCGGGCTAGGCTAGAAGGCGGGATAAATAGGAAGAGCTCTGCCAGCTCTAGCTTTCAATAAGTCTGACCCAAGGCTTGAGCGAACTCCCCCAGTGGACAGGATAATCACGACTTGATAAGAAAATAAGAAGTCCTTTAAATGACATGTGGTAAAACTTACATCCCACACTGTGGAATCATATTCGTGTTTCTTTTTTTCAATTCCGAAATAATTACCCACAAAAAACAAGTTTCACTGTTAACATCCAACAGATCGACTTCTTATCCATGCACACCTGCTGAGGCTGTTCCCCAAGTAACATCACTCGGCACACGGCTACCGTTTCCCTGCTATATACATAAAGTCTACGCATTCATTCGTTGCATATAAGAGTACCTGGAACCAATTTAAATGGCCAGACGGTAATACTACACTGATCTCAACCGATCTGCACGCCACGAAAGGGCCTTGAAAGACATCGCTGAAAGACAGACGCTGCAGCGATGTGGAATACTGAAAGAGGAACAAGAACGAAGCCGAGCGCCTGGCCGATGCTTCTTTATACTTCATGAACTTGAACTGAACATATTTTGTTTTTTTCATGTTCGTTCTGAAGTAACCTTATAGGGTGCATGTGGATCTGCACACTGTGAAAAGTTCGAGCACTTTTTGAAAACTAGAAACGCACGATGCTCATTAAGAGCCATCTGAAGCATGTATGCATCGACATGAATACACTCTAGAGTGTTGTTGTTGCCTGCTTGCGTTTCCTATACGAGCGAAGAGTAAGTCTCTGACCTGTAATTGCTGGTAAATCGGATGATCATCTGTAGCACCACTAGTTGTTCTCATTACATACAATGTAAGTCAATCAATTATTAAGGAGATCTGCCCACATCGACATACAACCTTGAACCAGTATAGTTAAGCCAAATATAGACAAAACTTGTTATTTATTGCAGAATCTCATCTGACATCTAATGAATAGAGTTTATCACTCACACTGGAACTTGTTCTGGGCATTGCTTTGATGAAGTACGGGGACACGACTCTGAGGGCATCATTTTCGGTGTATATTTGTGTATCCTCGTTGTTATTGAGTGATACAGAGTCCCAACGACATGTGTTTGCAATCAACGATCAAAGACGAAGTTGAGCAAAAGAAAACATCTCTCGCCAAAAGAAAACATCTCTCGCAGCATTGGAACTCAATGTTATCAAGGAGTCTAGGCAAAAGCACAATATACGACGATTCAAGAAGGAAACCAAAAGGCAAGCTTTAGGAAAGGCATCTAGACTCACCGAAGCATGGTGGGGTTGCAATTCGAACTGGGCCTGGGCGTATCTTCCACGATTGGAGGAGACCTACTGGATTTAGCTTTGAGTTCGATTCTAAAAATGGCAGTTTGATAAGCATTTTTCGTCGAAAGATTGGGGTGGCTTAAATTTTGTCTAAAAAACCATAGAAATCTTTGAATCATTTTGGCAAGTTCGGCATGCATGAGACGATGGACGATGAAATGGCAGATCTTTGAATTTGAATTGAAGGAAATGGGAAGTACATGTCTTCCATTCCTTGATCTAAGGCTTGAGAGGTAACTTCAGACATTTGATAACCTCTCTAGACGGAATGTCCTGATAATCGATTCCAGTTAAGGTGGCTTTCAGTCTCGCCGTGTCTACAGATTTCTGTGCTGCTGTGCCGTTTTCTGTAGGGGTTAGTTGCATGAGAAGAGGCCAGTAAGTGCGCTTTCAGTTTTAAGACGTCATTGGTTCTCCTAGGATTGCCCTTCATGAATTTTTTGGAGTGTGCAAGTCCCTCCTTGTTGTACCACAATTCTCCGTTACTAAACCCATAATCAGATAAAGGCCCAATAAAATCAGTTCTTGTTCCTATTATCGCTTGCTTCTCTGCCTTTTTATTACCCTCATGGTTTTCATGACCAGGTACCCGTATCAGTTTTTCTTTGCCAGCGTGTTGAGTGATTTGTGGCATTCCCAGACAGTCCTGGAATTGAATGTAAAGCTATTTAGGGCTTTACGTTCTGCCTGGCTATCTGAAAATATTGATTTTATAATCCAGTGTAGCACTCATCCTTTTAGCGTAATCGGTATTTCTTTGATTTTCACATTTCAGAAGACGAGGAGTACTATTGCCACAATTGTTCGGAACCATATTCTGAGAGCAGATCAATTGAAAAGTGGGTGTATCACATGTAAAATGTGGGCTCACGAAGAGTGCACCGAAGGTGGCAATACTTACACATGTATGTCTGTCACAACTGCGACTGTGATTACTCGGAGAACTACCAAATTTTATGATTTTATGATCAAGACTGAGAAAACGAATTCGTTTAATTCAATTTTATTGTTAATTTCTTAATGACGAAAGTTTTTAGTTTTTATTTATTTTCTGGTATTAATTTTTTGTTGATCTCGTTTCCTTGAATTAATGATTGTTAAGGTGTGGGATTTTCTTAAATAAAGAATGAAATATAAACGTTACAACGTACGATTTTGTATTTCAAAATTGACCCCATCTGCTCCTGGTGTGGGGACGGTTGATACAAACTGACTTTTTTCATAAAAATTGATGTATTGTAAAAAAGCATACCATGCATTTCACCTAACTCCATCATGGCTAATCTTATTAATGCCAATGGTACGGACGATAGATGCAAAATTGTTTCAACCGTACCGTCTTCCCTACCGCTAACTATCCCTTCACAGGCATTTCATTCTTAGAGAAGAATTCAGGGAACTAGAAAGAAGGAACCGTACAGAAACCTGAAACAAAGCTCATGACATGAAGCAGGCCAGGAATCTCTTAGGACAGTATAACCGAAAGAGGGTTGAGGCTTGTATCAAACTGATCAAGAACAACCTCCATATCATAACAAGCTTCCTAAAATGACACTGCAGACTCAGTTAGCAATTAAGGAAACTATGGTTATCAGAAGAATGTCTTTGCGAAGTCTGTGGAGAATCTAATGAAATTCCAGAACACGTACAGGGATTCTGTGGGGCACTAGCCCACAAGATATATATCGGGACAAGCACCGACAATCAGAGGAAGAAATGAAGTCACTAAAACCATCTCTTATTCTCAGATTCTTAAAGAAAACTGGGAGTACTCTAAAATAGATTTCTTTTACCCATGCGCAACAGGAGTCCATAACTGTCAATAGAAATCCGAAAAGAACAAAGGTATCAAAAGGGGACACAGATATATTGTATATAAAGTCCCGGTGCAAAGATCGGCAAATTTTGGGTATATCAGGTCGTACAGTCCTTGGCAGATCTTCCTGATTCAGATGACAAGTGGAAGTCTTTGGTAACTTTGACTTCTGCTGGAGCATAGCAATTTGAAAAAAAAACTATTCTTCATATTTCTAGATAACCCTATAACCACGTGAGGGACAGATTCCATGAAAAAAACTATAGGGAAAGCACTTTCAATCAAATTTTTATTTCAATCATTTTTTAAATTAATCTTTCATTAAAAAGAGTCTTAGAATCAAATCAACTTAACTTTACAGGGCCTTTTCGATTATTTTACGAATGCTTTCGATGAGGTCTGGCACAACTTGAAATCTATTTGAGCAGATCTCTTGGGGACAATCAACGCATTCATCGAGCAGCTTCACGAGTTGAAAGTGTTCCTGTGGCACAGGTGAGAGAAATCCCTTGGATCGGTCCTTCTTCAAATCCTCTCTGAGCAGCTGGCAGACAGCAAACAAGTTAATGTCACTCTTATCGTGGCTACAGATGTCTTTTGGTGAAAAGGCAAAGCAGTCGTCGCACTCTATGAAATCGTGCCGATTAACCGATCCGATGTATCGCCGGCCATCCACCATCAGCGCCGTGTCCAAGTCCACAAATGAGACTCTATCCAATTGGGGATCGTAAACGATGTTATCGATTTCCAAATCAGTTATGTAGACTCGAAAATCATTGAATCCCTCGGTGAATTTCAGTGCTCCTTCAAGGAGTTGCTTAGCAATTCTTAGCTTCACTTCGAAGTCACTGTTGACAAAATGCGAAAGAGGTCGTCCCTCGTCCGATTGAAATGTTGTGAAGCCACAGGAAAAGAATGTCCTTGGAACTGGAAAACCCAATGTATGCAAATACGGCAGAAGGATCGGCTGTATGTCCACATTCATGTGTATCCAGATGTTGAGCTCGGAATGGTTTCCGGCGAAAAGTTTCACAAACCGTTTCACTTCACTCGGCGGACAGAACTGCATGCCGTCCAAGCGCGACTGATTGAAGAACCGCCTGGATAGGTTTTCACAGGCCAATTTAGCATCAGTGGGTAGTTGATGGATGAAGCCCAAATCGATATCGCGCGCTAGATACTTGGCCAGCATGCGATGGCTAGCGTTGTGGATTTCCCTCATCGATCGAATGTGCCGAACCCCGAAGAGAATGTTCAGGTTCTTTGTGAAATCCTCATCGAATTCATATTTGAGATTGAATTGTTCGCAGGACGCTGATTGGTTGTGAAAGCATCGGGGACATATGAGGTTGTCCTTGAGGATGTACGATTCCAGCTTGTTGAACTCTTGACTGTCCTTGTCGATCGGATAACGGAGGACGAGTAGGGCAATGAAAAGCAGTTTTCGCTGTGAATACATTTCTGCTCGATCTGTAAGTAGAGGAAATTAAATAAATGAACATATGTAGGAAGTGTTCAATTAGTCAGATTAGTCGACATATATAAATGTCGCTTTTTTTTCTTTAAAAAAGGTGCCAACAGCGACAGAGACAAAACGGAAGCTTTGCAGCGTGTATTAAGATTCGGCTATAAGCGCTGAAATAAAAACTATGCTGTTCGCTCTGGACGCCCACCCTCAGCTCAGCGGTTTAACATCGCCCTTAAACCATTTCGCAGAGACTGCAAAGTCTTGGAATGCCGAAAAAGGTTGATGTTTGGGTTCCCCTAATGAACTCAGTGAAAAAAAAAAATGAACATAATTGCATAACAAAAAGGTCATATGGAGCTTTTCCCATTAAACATTGCTCTTAGTTCTTTAAAGCAGGCAGTGAAAGAAAAGGGGTCAGAGTCAACGAGCCAGAAGGGCGTCAGCTTTAGTGACAAAATAATAGCTGAATTTATTTGGATGGGAAGTTAAGCAGCATCCACCGTACTCTCCAAACCTTGCGCTTTCTGACTACCATTGGTTCCCCTCTCCCCAATACAGCTACCTAGTTTGGTAATTTGGTATGTTCTCCCCTTAGCCAGTGTCCCGTACATACCGCCACCAATCTAAAGAAATCATGACTGGATCGCCGAAGGAGATTGTTGTACTCAGGCCGTATTTTCCTTGGTGTTGTACGGCTGGCCCATCTAAAGTTTCCTATTTCAAGGAAGCACGTAGAGTATCAGCATTCTGCTTCTTGCGATATGCATCTACTCTGTCAGGGACCACCGAAGGCAGATCTTTGCCAGAAATATGAGAGCAAGGCGATATCCATCATCTAACTCGCCCCTTGATTTCATCTACATATCCGCGATTTTTATATCATGTGTCTGTGAATACGTATGAGCTGTTGTGTGTGAACCATTCTCCAAGCGGGGAACTTGTACATAGTTTTGTACCGGTTTAATTCCAGAACTATCTCATTCATGGTCGTGGACAAGGCGTATATCTAACTGGAGTTGAATATCTTCTTGATATTTTATTTCTGATCGCTGCCTTGTCACTGTTACCTCGAATCCAAGTTAAGGAAATTCTGAGCTGGTTAAAATTACCGGCATTCTTGGACCGGTTTTGAATATAAAGTAGCAGAGTTTTTAAGATTGGATGTATGGGTGTTTTCATAAACGTCAGGAATCTGTACAATCGCAATTCTCATGTGTTTTTGAACAAACACACATCTGCAGACCTGCTTTTGTACAAAATACAATAGTGTTCTTCCAATCGACCCCATTTGAAGGAAAAAAATAATGACTGCACAGTCTGCCCATTATCAATGAACTAAATTGACGTTTATGAACAATAGGTACTTACCAAGTTAGTATGATCGTATATCTGAATTAATTAACATGGATAACGCAGTCCTTTGTTAGTCTGACGTCTATGAAAATACCCTATCTTGATCACACGCTTCCCGAATGACAAAAATTTCCACCTGGAAAAGTGTGGCAAGATTTAGAAACTTTAAATAATAACAACAATTGATGAGAAAAGCAATTAATTTCATGTGTCAAAGGAAAAGCTATGTATGCTATGCTTATTTGAGACTAAAGTTTAGATTGCTTAGTTAACATTCCTACATATGTGGCCACTATGCCATTCAGTTCTTTCGGGGATTAGAGTGTTAAAGCCGTTTAATAAATAAAGTCTGAGGACCGTATAGTCTGTTGAAGATGATATGAGATCTCACGGTAAAGGGGGATACTGGTGCTATGGCCATTGCACCTTGTTGTGTGCAAAAGGAGGAGACGCATCATTACCGTCAGAGCGTATGTGGGATCTATCAGAAATAAGAGAGCAAGGAGATATCCAACTTCGGCGAGAATTTCCCCTAGTCCACACCGGAGAGAAATGTGAGAGTAGTGGAACTCCCTTGTATATCACATATACTCTTACAGAAACCATGGATCCACCACAATATGGCGGCCGATTCGTGGATTTTGTGGGATAACGGCAGCAGATTCGTGGATTTTTTGGGAAATTGTCGGCAGATTCGTGGATTTGCTCAATCTCATGTACTATTGTTCGGATGGTGTTCAAAAGTTGACTCATATTTTTATTAGCACATATAATACTTGGGTGAATAAAAATTTAATGCTATTTAAATAATACATATAAATCTATTTACAGGAATATTTTGAATCAATTTAATTCTTTGAAGTAATATATAGGCGATCAGTTTGCAGTTGTATTTCATTCATGAATTGTGAAAACTCATGAATTTAAATTTCATAATTGTTCAGAAAAATGTCTAAATAATGCAACTAAAACTAACTAATGAAAATGGTTGTCAAAAGTTGGAATTAACTTCCGTCACATTTCTTTAAAAAACTAAAATGACAAAAAAGGTATTTTTTTAAAATGATTCATGCTAATTTTTCAATATTATTATTATTAGTACTTTTACATAAGTTTCGCGTGAATGCATTTTATGTTTTATTCATACATGTGCAGAAATAAATATGTACATTAAGTAAATTATTCATTAATTTCACCCTAGTGCTTCAGACAGTAATTCCCACAAATGGGAGTTTAATAAATCTGCTTCATGAACATACGCTATGCTCGTTTGCTTACCCCTCCTTTCTGTGTTGAAAATTTAACACCAAAATTTGAGAAAAGTTCAGTAACGAGCGAATTTTTAAATAAGAACTCTAATTCACCCCACTACTACGGTTGGGGAAGGGTATCAGCTGTTTACCAGCTGTTCGCAAGAGCTCACACGTACTCACAGACAGGGGAGAAAAAGCGTATAAAAAACGCTGTCAGATGAAATCAAGGGGCAAGAGAGGTAGAAGTTGGATATCTCCTTGCTCTCTTATTTCTGGGATCTATGCATGATCCTCTTTGTACCTTTTGATATTTATAATATTGTAATTTTGCTGAAGTGCCGCCGTATACATTTATAGGATCAACTTTGATTGGAAACCCAACTTTTTGGCGTAGATTTTACTGCCTTCTTAACTCGCTGGTTTACGTTTAACTTCCAGCTTGGTTTTGGGGTCTAAGGTGATACCTTGGTACATACATAGCATTGATAGATAGAGAGAGTGATTCGTTAATAAGGGGAAGGAAGAAATATGCTATTAGTCCCTTTTCTGCCTAGTCTTGTTAGAATTTCATGATTAACTCGATAAATTGTGAGATTAAACCGGATTGAGAATTTGGTTACACGATTTTTTATCCACAAGTCTGCTGAAAAAAGTAATAGACCATGATGTACAATATCTAATGGATTCAATGCCTTCATACCGGAAGTATGTGTTTAGCTTTAATCCTAAAAAAACCGCAGAACTTATTGAGCAACCCAAATAGATGCACAACTTTTCACCAGAAATGAAGGAGCAATCAAAACAATGGACTACTGCAGACATACTCAAAAAAACGTATTTCGAAGGAAGAGTTGAAAAAGTTGGAATATCGTTGGCAAAAGTGGAAAACGCTGAACTACTTTGAAAAAGAAATTCAATTTTAAGAAAAAAATAAAGTAGATCTAGTTTTAAAGTCACGACCACACCTCGATCAGAGAGGTTAGATCAAACACATGGAGCTGCCTCAGACTGCTTGATCGTATATGTCACGCTTAAGGGTTGCTCTTCACAAAGAACTTGTCTTGAAGCAAGCAGTATTCTCTCCACGTTTGATCTCTCAATCCGGTTCAAAGCCCTAAGGGGTCACAGTTTTGACAGAAATAAATAAATTACGACGAACCGAACTTGTTTTCTGCTGGGTCAATGTGGGCATCGAAGACCGAAACAAATTTCTTGGGCAGACAGCTCGGAGGCAATATGTATATATTTTTTTAATCGTGTTCCTTGTGAAGAGTTTAGCTCAATTCGACATCACGAACTTAAAAGTGTTCGCTTATTGAACAAACATAATAATAGACATCCAAATTCAGAGACAATGACGCAAACTTTGTTCGTATCACGAAGTCTGCCCAAAAATGGTTTGAAATGAGTTAAAGGAACAGCATTCATTCATATTATGATACAACCGCTAGGATTACAAAACTAATTAGTTCCAGACCAACCGCTTCTAGTGTAGGCATTTAGCAGTAATTTGATAACTTTTCAAAATCAAAAATAAAACCACTTACGATCTTTTTCCTGGTTGCCCATCCGTCAAACCAGCACTTAATCACAACGCACTCCCCACAATCGAGACGCTTGAGTTTCAGCAAAACACCTCATCATGCATCTACGGTTAAGAATTCAAAAACTAAACTCTCTTAACCCATCACACAGCGTACTCTTTGCGACACAGTCTCTTCGCAGTTTATCAAAAAAGAACATAAAAATCGCACACACAGCTGTACTATACTAAGCAGCACATCCACACTCATCCAATTGGTATAAACGCTTCGAAAGCCACTAGCTCTAGATCAGTCGGTGGTGATTCGTCGCTAGAATTAGAACCCAAATACAGGTGCTCGTCGGAAATCGCACACTACACACGGTTTTCATCTCGATAGCATCGACCAGCCTAAGTGTTGGCGAAAGTAAAATAATAAAATCGAGAAAAACAAACACTTCAACTAACCGAGAGTTCGACTCTCATAAAAATAAAACAAAACAGAAAAAAACAGTGCTCTTTACGTAACGAAATTGACCAAGAAAAAGATAAACAAATTATCTGTGCGGGATTATTTCGGTTATTTCACTTTGAAACCAATCTCCGCGAATGCGAGTAAACGAAAAAAACAAATAAAATGCAAACATACAAGTGAGATACGCTCACCGTTGGTCGGAGAAAGGAAACATCGCCGGAATATCTATAAAAATTCTGTGATTAATAATGCTATACAACCAGTTCTGAAAGACGCATTTGAGAAAACCCGCCGCCCGCAGCTGAGTGCCTATAGCAGCTCAGTGTTAGATTCTTCACGCGATTCAGTCGCTCACGCAAGACACAATTTGGATTTACAAAGGAGTTCGTCGCTGGATTGTCATTAAAAGGTACGATCGGTTAAAAAAATTGCAAGCAAAATAAATACATCAAATAAAGCTATAAAATCACAACAATAACAAATCAAAACAAAAACATAACACTAATTGTGCTTGCTCTTAACGAGCAATAGGGTCATTTGAATGATATTCGTTTGAAACACACTTTTTACTGACACTGAACAGTGAAGTTAAAAAGTTTTAGTTGACTTGCTGTTCACGTGTGTTATTTTAGATGGGGAGAACTTTAAATTGTAATAAAACGTAGAAATATGGTTTTAATATCCATGAAATTTAATGGCCAAACCAAACTCACCGTATACAAGAACTGCCAGACAACAGCTGTCACAGAAAACAAAACAAAACAGAAACATATACAATTATGAAGAGGATAGTTTAGGTATGTTGGTTAAGAAGTTTTTCTCGAAGGAAATATAAGGTAATAGGCGGTGGTTGTCGATGGGAAAGAAATTCAATTTGTTGTCAATAGTTAGTGACCGGTCCGAAGTTCGTTTAATGATCGAAGTGTTTTGAATGTAACTGCAGACCGGGCCGCAACTTGTCTTCCGTATAAATCTAACAGAGGAAGGCGAAGAAACATGGCTACCACTGTGGTTGTGGTTTTGTACTCGATCAAGAGTATTACAATTGACATCTCGATCTAATATCTAGTACTTTCCATCAACTGTACGCTAGTGTCAGTTTGATTACCGAGGTACAATGCGTGACTGTATGCCATATTTACATCAAATGGATAGACAGTAGATGCTCTCCTGACCGTCTGTTGGGTTTCCAGTTTAGTTTATTCACCCCTATGCCTCTTGTCGTTTAACGACATCACCAAACTACTGTGTGAGATCGGTATTCCGGCTGCCGTTTAAGTAGTTGTTTTATGTCACTAAGCAACAATAGTCATTTTAGTTCTTTGGAACGCAATTTTTCTCCCACTCATCCCATGATTCGGTATTACGGTTGTGGATTAAGTGTCACAAAACGACTATGGATCATAAAAAACTCCGGCATCTCGTTTAACATCTATATATATAATTGGCGCCTGACTATTATATCTACCTTGGATAGTTATTTAGCCTGGACAAAGCTTGTTTTCTCTGCCTGAAATACACTACAATGATTCGATGATCGAAATAATAGTCGGGTATTTAGATCCTATAGTAGAACCCCGCGCACATGAAATCGCCCATTTTCGATATATTTGTCTGACTTCCAGCAAGATCTGCAGGGGATGCTGTGATTAGATCGATGTCTCCAGGTACGGAGCTCATTTTCATTGCATTCATTCAAATCAGTCAAGGATGTTGGCGTGCCCTGAAGGGAGTTTCTTCCACGTTTTTATCTAATCTCCATACTGGCCGCTATCTGTCTGCCGAAATTAAGGAGTAAGTCCTAAGCTACAGAGTGGTTGTTCTCAACGCTACGCTGATACATACGCATGCCATCCGCTGCACCCACCCGGATGGCATGGGTTTGTAATTGATTCCCTCATTAACTCCAGCTCTCTATTGTCGAATAAAGTTTTGTTTGTTTAAATTACACAAAGCTTCCGACAGCGAAGGTTAAGGGCGTCGTCGATGGATGTTATTCAAAATCTCGTATTAAAATGCAAATTTGCCAAATAAAGATTACTTCTTGACAAAATATGTATTTAAAGTATTTTCCTTCAGAATTACCATCAGTATTATGAACGCCAAAAAGAAATTCGAGAAAATATAACCAGATGTATACTCTCACTATTCAGTTCCCCAAAGAAGATTGTCTATTGCTATGAAAGTCGGCCTTTTTTATGATTCTTCTAAGCGAACGGAAAAAAAAGCGAGCAATTTGCATTTAAATTTGAATGAAATTTCCAACGGAATAAATTGATATCTCGGCAAGAAGAAATTTTGAATATGAAAGTTGAAGTGTCAGATTGATTTGTGGAACCTATGGAAAATCGAAACGCAGAGATGGAACAGCAGAAAGAATGGCTTGTGAGGAAATAATTAATTAATCATTTAAAAAAAAAAACAAAGTCAACGACCACTTATGTACTTCATTTTGTTCATCTGTCCTCCACCGTAACAGCCAGAAAAAAAACTCATTTCTCGCGCATTTGTATTGCAATTGAGTCGCAAATGAATGAAATGACCCGATTAATTTGGCTTGCAATTTACTCATGTAATTAAATTCATTCTGCCAAAAAAATAACTTTTCAGAGTCGCGCAAGTCGCAAAAAGCATAGAAGCCGATTAAATGGAAGATAATGATGTTAATTGCGACTGCAAAATGTAATTGAGTACAGTGTGTTTAGAAATCTACGAGTCAGACTTGAAATAAAGTTTTAGCCTAGGCATTCGATTCTCTAAACTTTCTGTTTTAATTTGGATTTGTAAAATACGTTGCTTTGATTAAAGGTGGTAATGGATTTGTGCTCGAATAGAAAATATACGCTTTCTCCTTGTGTCACTAGTTCAGTCCATCTCAAATTGAAGTCCATTTGTGACAAATGGCTAAAAATACTTCCGGTATTCGTAGAATAACACAATGCTGCCATCGTAGATATCGACAGAACATTCAATAATATAGAACCCAAGACGATCACGATCAGAAAGTCCACCGTAACTTTTATTCACCAACTACTTAGTAGCAGAGCTATCTGCAGCTTCGCAAGGGCGTGTGCTATCCTCTTAAGTGCTGCTATATCCGGAAATATCTGGGTACAGGGTTATTGCCCATGCGGACGATGTCGCTATAGTGGTCTCTGGAAAATGTATATCCACGATCACGGATATTGTGCAGATGGCCCTCTCAAACCCACAAAAAATAATAATAATGCGGTCTAAGTGCCAACACGCACAAAACAGATCAGAATTCTTACATTCTTATGGAGCAATGTGCCCATTGTGATACCCATAGCCAGACTACTACCACTGATCGACAACTCCAGTGATAGTGTCGTTAATTTGATCCCAACCGCAAATGGTAATGCATGGAACGAATTAACTTTTCTTTCACTGGGATTCGAACTGGAGACCCCTCTAACAACGGGCAGGCACTCAGCCAACGGCGCCATCCAGATATTTTTCGCATAAAGGTTAAATTTAACAAAAGTTACTGAAAATGTGTAAGGAATTCCGTTCTGGATCATTTTCACAGATCCCCTAGCTCCACTTCGAGAAGAACTTCTTAATCAGTGTCCCCTCTAGATCGTATTGGACATCTGACTACGAAATGATGGATGGTACTCTGCGAATGTTCATCCATGGAGGGAAGATTGGCTAAGGAGTGGGAACAGGTGTGTACTGTTAACATCCAATTATAATTTGGATTGCCGAACTACTGCAGCGTCTTTCAGGCGGAAACTGTACAGCGTCATATGTTCCGACAACCTTAAGTCGGCAATCAAGTCTCTGGATACAGTCATTTTTAGTCGAGACGGCAAAACAGTTTAGCAACCACCACATTTCAGCGAAGCTGACGAACTTGTAAGAAAGGGTACTAGCTCATCGCTCTTTCCGACTACGTGGACAATATATTAACAGGTCACCCATCTCACAAAAAAATTGTAAGAGTTAATGTCAAAATGAAGTGTGAAGTGAATTTATTTACAGATCATTGTCAGACCATTGGAAGTCCTGACAATGTTGTCGTACGTGGGAATCGTCTGACACAGCTTAAGGGCTTAGAGGCAGACAAAATAGGCTTTTTTTTTCCTTTTCGAGATTCCAATAAAGAGTATTAAACATACTCGTATCAGTGAGTGTACACAAACATATTTTTTACTTCCATGGACAATGTATTTTTCAAGGAATATTCAATATTTCAAGTAGAACGGTTGATTGTCTGAGTTATGTTTCCGTTTAAAAAAATACAGTTTTGAGATACGCCTTGTACTAAATTTCGAACATCGAGAACTTACAGATTTTTTCCCGACCACAATCTTTTGGGACATCATTCTTCAGGTCTATGGGGACAAATTGAACGATTTTTCGAATATTCCAGAGTGGCCTAATCCCTTAAGTATAGAAAGAGATAAGAACTAACAAACCGACTAAGTTTACAATCAATTCACAGTTCTTATCTTAAAACAATTTTGCAACCTAAAGTACATTTTACAGCACCGATATCCATTGTTTATTTGGTTCTCTTTCCATATAATCCAACTACTGATTGAATTGATCATGTTTTCCGTAAATTTAATTCATGACTTGCTAATTAAAAAAAAAACACACTGAAGTGCTAATAGGTTTAGAGAACCTTTTGATTGTTTTTTCACTTTTAACAAATTATTGGAAACAAATGATCGTTGAGTTTGTTGCGGAATTGAATTATTGTGCGACGCAAATCAATTCTTGATGATATTTTTGAATTTTCAATGAGAGTTACATCACTTTGTTCGATAGAAAAAATACGTGTAAATGAATATCTAATGAGCCGTACATACATATGTAACTATTTATGCACATATCAGTGTTTGCACTCCGTGTCGTGACGATCTATAATAGATCGTTGTCAGTCATCAAGGTCAGTGAGCATATACCCACTCACCGTTGACTAGATTGTCGATAAATGTTTGTATCTGGATATGTGTACCTTGAATGCATACAAAAATTTAGCAAACAGATGGATCTTTTTGTGTGAAAGTATATCCTTTTCTACAATGGATGTCTGAGCGTTTAAACTTGCAAATAGCAGCGGAGACTAAGTGAAGCTCTATAGCAAACGCTGGGTTTCCGTTGGGCTGTAAAGGCTCCGTTTAATATTTTTCAATATTTTTTGAAAAGTTGATTGATTGATTGATTGACGGCTGGCGGTGGTACGTAGCTCCATCTTGTTAAAAACATACCTCGCTGTAGTCCAAATCATCAGCTGGCCATGAAAAATCGATTATCATGATTTAGCAGCGTCAGGTTATGCAAACCGAAGATCTAGCAGTCTCTTAACCGTGCACGGTTACCGTCGAATCGACGAACACTAGTTTAATTTTTGTGATTTCTCTTTACTTGATCATCCCCTCTGGATGATTTTTCGTACACCAGCAGTTGAAATACCTAATAAATGTAATGTATTCTTTTAAATATACGTATAAGAGTATAATTCAGAAGTCTCAAGTTCAAGATAATCCTAACTTGGTCGGTTCGGCGAAGGGTATCTAAACTTAGTGTGTGTAAAATGAGGGTAGACGTGCAGGGTTAAGAATACACCGCTAAGCTGTATGAAAGAAACTAGAACACAAAGCTGAGACGAACTAGAAGGATAAACCTGAATCTGAATCTTGCCATAATGTAGTCGAATCAATGGCGACTACCTTGTGGCCGGCGCAGAGCGCAAAGGGATTATCATCAATGGTCATATGATTCAGTCGCATGGACGTATCCGTGAAAGTGGGACTCCTTATCGGACCTCACTGTGCGATCTCTCTGTGGTCATCTCATTGGAGTCTAGAATCAATGCAGACTACGTCGTTGAGTGCTTCGCAGTAATAGAAACCCATCATGAAAGCAGCACATGAAGTACGTTTAGTCCTTGTTTACCCTTAGAATTATTATAACAGCTTTCGTTTTAACGACAATAAACACCTCATTGAGGGACTGGCTGCGTCCAACCAATCACGTGAGTGTCACCCACAAGTGCCAACAATTATACGAACTTTTGGAAGGTCTTGACTCTACTGTTAGCTAGTAAATTTTGCACTAACCTATCAAGTTTAAGGACTCACATGACAGCAAGTCGCCTTGACTATTTCTTTGCGTTAACAAGTTTTGAGGGGGTAGCAAACATTCTTCTCTTCTTCGTCACGCTTCAACAAAATTTGACGAGAATTCGCTAGCAATTTCAAAACGACGTCTCTGGGTGGTGGCCGGGCTATTATAGAACGCCTTGGAATCGACAAAATTGTAGCGGGTGTCGACCTCAATTTTTTGGATCGACCTTTTCGAGGAACTTCCGTATGAACGTGCATGTATGAGAATTTGGTTTGTATTACACTTAAGTGGGTAGAAACTACACAAGTTGCAGACCAAGTGTTTCGGGCGTTCACACAAAAATGATGACAAATTTCGTATGCGATGACGATCTCCCGCTGCAGTCAAAGGTGCCCCCTTTCTTGTGGATACAAATCGTCTCGTGTATTTGAATGCTAATTCAAAACCCAGTTTGATCTACAGCACTGTCTGTCGGTAGAATTGTTAAAAGTCTCACCGCATAGACAAATAACCCCGTGTTATCAGCACGAAATGATCGTCTACAGGTAGTGCGATGAAATCTAAATCAATTCGGTTTGCACGATAGAAGGTCATCTCAAATAAACTATAATACATTCTCCCTCGCCTTCGATTTGATGCTTGCATTGTATGCTAGTCACATACTCACAGCATAATCAATTCTCAGATCAGCCAATCGATTCGCACTGTGTCTGCACCCCCTTATTATTGTTTTTTGCTTCGAAATCGATGTCGAATAACAACACAAACATACACATTAATTAGATATTTGCAATCACCTTGCGCACCTTACAGCACGTGAGCATCTCGATAGCACACCGATACAATATTTTTTTTGTTTTTTTTTTCCAATGTCTACCACCACACCACTGTGAAGTTCTTGAACTTGAATATCACAACACTTGAGCACAGCAAACAACCTTAAGGCTCCCCGCTGCCGGCGAAGATAAACTAGTTTTCCACTTCAGATTTATTCGATGCCCGTGTTATTTGCACCAGCCGCTGCTGGTTGGGTTTTGCGCAGATTGGAGGTAAGATCATAGTAAACAATGGGCCTGCCTCTCCAGTCGCGCAGCTCCCCCGCCGCACGGTTGTGTTTGTCAAAAGAAAATAGTAAATAAACGAACACAAGCCACACAGACGTCTTCTAATCTCGTAATCAATTTTTGATGTGTGCAAATTGACAGCTTACAGTCGTGGGGAAAAGTTAGCCACAAAACAAATAAGATGAATAGATGCATAATGAATTCAATGAAATCAATAAATTCTCATCTGTTCGTATTAATTAGAACATTCTTGGTACAAAGCCTCGAGATGAGGAGATACCACTTAACCGGTCTTTTGGTGAGGCAATAGTTGTAGTTCGAATTTGATCTTGGTTCGTGCACATTCCTAGCAATTTGTGTGAGAAAGATGATTTCATCTTTAGACAAAAACAGCTGTCAGCAAATTGCTAACCAGTCCAGTTTGTGAGCTCTGATTAGCCTTTGTCACACTCATTGCTTTGTCGAAAATAAACAACCTTTGTCTACTGGAGACAAGGAATGAACAAAAGCATCGATTTTAAGCAGCAAGGGTTAATAACCTAGAATAAAATTTGCTAGTAAACATGATCGATCTTTTTAACATTCCCGACAATTTTTTATTTGTCTACATTTACATGTAGACTAGCAAAGTGTACGAAGAATAATATAGAACATGAGAGGAATCAGTAATGTTGTGGCAATTCAAAAACTATTTGAAAGAATTGTAAAGAATGAAAGTCAGTTCCTAATTAAAGTGCACATATCAGTATATCTGGTTGCTCTGTCACTACCAACCTTCAATCGTGATAAACGAAATAGAAAAGAAAAAATAGGTTGACGCAATTGTAGAACTAATAGCGTAGTAAAGCATTTGATTCCACAGACCACTAACTGTTGATAAATGAGCTTGAACTTTTCGGATTTCACTCCCAGTTCCTTCGTTGGATAACCTCTCTATTTTCTTCTAAACCCAACTCAAAAAGTAAATAATTTGGAACTTCGTTATTCAAGACCTCATCATATTCATCACCTTAACACTTCGGTTAAACGCAGAAAGTTTTTTTGCTTTTACTGTCATTTGCTTAAGTCTGACATGAACAACATCTTCGAATGGTGCGCGTCTCGATATCATTCAATTTCAATTACGAATTTAGCTTCTCCCATCCAATTTAATTACACAATTGCACACTCACATCCCGATTTTAATGTTATGCTTAACTCATCAGTCATGTCACGCACATATTGCATATATTTTAGCCAAAGCCAACTCAGCAGTCGGATTTATCGAACGTAAAAATAAAGATTTCAGCGATCCATTCCTAGTTAGGTCGTATCTTGAACACGCTTTTATAATTTGGAATCCGGCTTTCATAAAATTTTCCGATCGTATTAAAAATGTTTAAAAGCGATCCAAACAGACCGTTAACATAATTCGAGTTTTCAATGAACTGGCAATGAAATTGTACTCTGCTTTCCAGCAAGGGCGATCTGCGAAATCAATTGCATTATACTGCACATCCATTGGAAAATTAACCACTCCTCGGATAAAAGCGTTTCAAAGATCCACCTAGCCATTGTCTCTAGCCCAATTATTGAGATCTGGACTTTTAGATGGTCATTACTTACTTAAAACGTTATTGTTTTAACCATGTTTGTGTCAATTGTTTAAGAACGAGCGATTCTACACCTGTTTCGCGGAAATGGAGTTTGGCGCTCCATCATAAGCGCCTTCCCACCAAAACCGTCACAAGGTCTGGGTGGTGACTACGTTGAAGTCTAGAAATGAGTTCAATTGTATCGTGTCATTCTGTTTGTTAATCAACTCTGAAATGTTGAATATTGTCTTATCAGTGAAATAGATTTTTCTGTAACCATTATTCCATGATTCCAGACAAATTAGGTTTAAAGTTGTAAAGCGAAATCTTTCAATAAATGCATTTGTCAAATAGCAGTCAATGGCAAATGGATAACTGCTTGGAAGATCGACGGTATGACATAAAGCCCCTAATGAACTCCAAAAGTCACATGATATTCAATCACTCAGCGGGAAACCAGTTTTCATTTCGAGAAACCACATGTTCAGGAATTTTGTCACGCATTAAAACCTTTATCTAAAGATGCGTTATCCTATACACGCATCACGTCCCCTACTTTAGGCAAACAAAAATTATCAGCAGTCTTTGGTAACACATTAGCCGGACACCAGCTTTAGAAACTCTAAAAACAAAAAGGCCGTTTGTGGCACTCTTTTGTTTTGTACTTCCTGAGCTGTGTAGGAACCAGAGGACCTGAGGAGTTTTGAATCAGAAGTCAGCTTACAGGCCCACAATTAATGTTTGACTGAGATGAGGGTGCATTTTTATACAAAAAACCAACGGCGTCTCTCCACAATTGTTCGGGGACCCTTCTACGTTGGTTTCGCATGGGAGGGGGAATGAGAAAGAAAGAAAAAGAAATAAAGAAAAAAAGAAAGTCCGAGAGCATTTTAGTAAGAAAAGCTATCTATCTAAACTAAGCTATCAAAAAAGTTAAGGGCCAAGAGCGATAGAAGTTGTATGCCTCTACAGTATTTGATTTCTGATAAGTACCGGTGTTTTCTGTGGTAGCGAAACCTTGTCGTAAGCGAGTAAAACCAACTTCCCTGTAGCTTTGCAATGACACAGAACGGTGGTACATTCTCATGCTGTCCCTTTTTGTTTTCCTCACAATTACTTACATTATCACTCTCACCTATCTTTAAAATTGAGATACTACGAAAGTTTTGAAAACGACCCAAATTAATGATGCCGGCAAATTGTGATTCAAAGAGCAGACTACGGTCAAACAAAACATATTCCACTTATGGATGTCAAGATAAAGTGATTTGATTGATGTCCAATAAACAGTAAACAGTCGGAGTTTTGTGAGCATTTAAAAGTTAACATCGGCAACATAATGACCCCAATAAAACCTAAAACGTACCTACCAACAAAAAGCCATAAAGATTGAAATTTGCTCAAAGTCCCGTGGTTAAACAGTTAACGGATGTTGTATTTTGAACTAGTAGAATTTAATAATAGCCCAGTTAGCTATAACAGTGAACAAATTTGCTTGTGTTTTCAGACGCTTTGTATTGTTCTAGTTTTATTCTTAATTTAATTACAGAATCTGTGATCATGTATGTATGTGTTTGGATTCACCATCATCATTATCTTAAGTGACCCGCTGCTCGAGAGACCTTCGGGTCACTCGATCCTCCGCCATAAACTCTAATTCATATGGAGCTATGACCAAGCTTCCTGGGTCTGCCAAGCGGTCGCCTACTTGATGCAGGCACGACTCGAACGTGATGAGGGGTAAATTCGTGCCACATGTAAAAACCATCGAATTATAGCCCTCTCTGCTAGTTAAAATTGAGTTCATCGCACACTGTTCTCATCCTATCACGGCGAGTAACTCTTAAAACAGCACGAAGAAATCGCAACCTGGCAGCTTACATTCGCCATCTTATTCTTTCGGGCGTTAACCAAACTTCACGACCATAAGTGAAGGTTGGAATAAAAACCGGTAGCTTGGCTTTGAGACAAAGCTGAAGAACTATTCCATTACATCACGAAGTTCGGATAAGAGTCGATAAAGGGCACATACAAAACAGTACAAATAAACCAGAAACTAACAATTATGTCATTAAAGCGAGAAAGACAATACCGGGTCGGCGCCAAGGATGAGCCCGAGCTTGAATAAGCAAACCTCTCCCACCGTGTGTTCTTTCCTAAAGTCCTTTGTTATGGCTACTTACCCTGGTTACAACCAGCGAATAACCTGAGACATCAATACTGGAGATGCTTAATTGCAGTGCAAGACCTTCGAAAGTTCTTCGACTAAAGGTGGTCTGTTAAGTGGCATGACAGTCGACTGAATTATCTCCGTTGGGGCTAAGATTAATCTAACGAAGAAGCCAAACTGAGAAGAGAGGTCCGTTCCTTAAGATAAAGGGATTCGGTGTTGGTAAAAAAGGTTCTTCCCCTGCTGCCTCTATTCCAAGATCCAGGCCATGCCTTAGAAGACCCGTTTTAGACCTGAGGTCCGAACATGTCGGAGTGAGACTGTTGCACAATTGTTGTAAATATTATTACTTTACAGAATGTGTGTACAAACTATTCTAATCCCAATCAAACTGTGATGAATGAAATTATTCATGTCTCGACGAAGCTTGGCTGTTGGGTCTCCAGTGTTGGGATTTGCAATGTTCAAAGTGTGGTTCAAAGAAAGAAAATCGATTTGAAAAACATTGCGAGATGTTGCTGATTCAATATATCCAAGTGAAATTATGATAAACAAATTAGCATTCTACCTTAACGCTGTTATACATGCAAGATCAGACACCCAGTGGAAAAAGAGAAAACAACGGCTAATCGTCCTAGAGAAGACGTTGGACAAGGATATTCTGTGCAGACTGAACCAGGTGGACCAGGTGGACCAGGTCGACACCAATGCTCTATCAATCACCGATACAAACAACTTTCATAATTCTCGGCACTCCGTCTTTCGAGTCACAGACATTGGTATGGAAATTGCTTCCAAATTTCGCCGTTCGGATTCGGAATTGTGGCGCACTGCAGTTCAGTATAGATACATACCCAATTTGTGTTCTGGGTCGGATTCCACAAGTGTTTGTTTTGTGCACAGGTGCACTGTTCTTGCTGCGATTCCGCAAACACAAGAATGACTGTACACATTTGATGGCATTGTTCACTCTTTCTCGGGTGTGAGGAATGTATTGTCACCCGTGAACAACTAAATCATTTGGATTATCTGGCCTCTGGTCTGCCTTCACCCTTAAAAGGAAACTGTTTGTGACAACAACACTTCCGACACACGTTCGTCTATCGATGTCCCATGGTTAAGATAATACCGGGACGCGATGCGAATAAAAAAAAATTTGATGAAACTACAATGTCACTCAATTAAGGCGCATTCCGTAATTTTTTTAATTGTATGTTAGATAAACTGCATAAAGCATATTTTTTTCAGCATGTAATTAATGAAAAGCCGACTTTTGACAGCACGAACTATTTACGAGTCTTCACGCCGCCATCCATTTGCGTGAGTGCAGCAGCACGTACAACACGAATATTTGATAATGAAGCTATCGACGATCAGCTAAGCTACGTCGGACAAGGCCACTGAAATGCTCATTAGGGAAATTATATATTTAAATTTATATAATTAAACCCGGAACCATATCAATCATATGGCATGAGTGGAATCTTATTAATAACCCTCCACAACTGGACTGGAAACCTCTGTTTCTGAGAATGGAGATCTATATTTCATAATACTAGTACAGGCTGTTTGTTTAGAGCCGGAGAGCTTTAAATTGGCACAAATACATAGTTTTCTGTGACAGCTGATTTTAAAATTCTCGATTATTTTGAGTTTACTTTCATTTGGCAATTCATCATGAATGGAGACGCGGTGAAGCAAATTTAACAAATTGTTAAAATTTATTTTGAAAACCATGGTTCAATTTGAGATGCTCAAACTAAAGCTTTCTTGTGGGGCGGTGGAATCCATTTTTACCTTGCAACACTTGGACTTTGTCAATACGGCCTGATGTACTGCGAAAAATGTTTGAAACGCGTCAGCCGCAGTGGTCACATGCCCAAATCATATACAAAATTAATGCCATGATATTATCTGTCAAATAAATTCAATTTCATAGATATTAAAATCATCTTTATGTGTTTTTTTTCAATTTAAAGTTCCCCTTTTCAAACAAAAAAAAAACACCCTTTCAGTTGCCTTAATCAAAACTCAACATCAAAGTCATCTGTTAAATCGTTGTTTAACAGACTCACTGCTAGGACATCATCTTCAAACCACACATTAAATCGTGCCTTGACAGTCCCCACGGACACGGAGCGATAGTTGAATGAGTAAGAAATTGTATCAACTGCCTTCTCACTGACAGTCAAGTACTCAAACAGAACACAGCGCATGTCACATATTCATTGCAACAAGTAGTTCTGTTGATTCATTGTGACGAATCGATATCTTCAACTCGGTCGGTGGAAAATTGCTTGTCAAATTCGGATTTGTTGCTTCTTTGCAGTCTCATTTCAAAGTCTCCTGTGAACAAAAGTGTCTGCATCAAATTTACTGTAAGTTGTGGACAAACAAACACACACTTTCACCTCGAACACAGAACACAATAAAAGCACAAAACATTAATACCATTGAATTGGATAATGGGAGGAATTTCAGTTGTGTTAAATTTGTCGACATTTTTGTTTTATGGTGTTCTTTTGTGGAAGCACCCAACAGGCTTGTGAGAGCAATCAGCAGATTCACAATTTAGATTAACATTGGTCAAGTGACTTCATTTCACCAAGTGGGCTAAGTCTGCAAAGCAGAATGTGTTTAGTGAAGAATATGAGAACCTTTGGTATTCTAGAACCCAAATAAGTATGACTCTTACTCGTATTGTATAATCATTGACCTTCGACATTTTTAGCGATAATTAGCGAAAACCGCCCTCTTCGTCTGTTGGTCATTTGATGATTTACATCGAGTGAAGTGTTGTTATAAGTGCATCAGTGTTTCGATTTTTTGTTTGGGATGTGATTGCTGGCCATCTAGAGCAGCCATTCTCAGCCTGTGATCCTTTGAGCTCCGAGCACTTTCAGAGGGTCCGCGACGGACTTTCAATATATATTTGTATCTGGGAGTTACGTGGTTTATTTAAAGTTATATGTTGGGAGGGGTCCGGCGAGAGATAAGTTCGTTGCTGGGGGTTCGCACAGCTCAAAATTGACAAGCTATGATCTAGAGGGTCTGTCGTGTCCTTGATTTATGGAAATTTGTCTTAATAGACTGAATTCTTATGTATATCTTTTCAATGTGAGATCATTTTCTTAATTTGTAGCGAACTTGTCAAGCTAACATTAAAGGGAGCGAACAATATGCTGAGTGAGTTAGATGAGTGGCAACCAAAGACATATGAGAACGGGCGTAGACATAACAATCAAAACTGCAATAATGAAGGTTAATCTTGACTACCCACAGCATCGCGAATGGATCCAAATACCTCCACCCTATTGCTGTTGACCATGTCGATAACTCTAGATATCAAACCACCCGATTCTGAGAGCCACAAGAGATAGGTACAATATCCTCAAATACCGTCTCGATTTAAGGACTTAGTAGATGACTCTCAAATTCAGAATAAGGCGATTCGCTGTCCAGGACTGTGGAAGATGTTGAGAGGACGCCTGATACTGTCCAAAGTGCAACACTACGAATCGCGAAGCTCTGACACTTCGTTCATATGGAGCAGAAATAAAGTAATATAGAGACAGCAGACTGCTACCTCTCTTGTCACTTAAAATTCTCAAACCCAACTGACCAATCAGAGAATGTAATTTTTTACATTATTTCGTGGATAACCGTACTAAATTCGCGAATAACTGTCAAAAAGACTCAAATTCGTTGATGGTGAAGGTGTCAATCAGCTGTGAAGTCATACCTGATTTCTGATATAGAGTTTTCAAATTTGCAGAAAGCTATTTCATCGCGAATTTTTTGGTCGTGAATTTGTGGATCGTTTTTGCCTCTTAGCAATACACAAGCAATACTCAGCTTGACAGTTCCCAAATGATTGATTCGCAGAGAAACAATTTCAAATCGTTAATTAGGATTCTTAAACAAATATTTGTTGAGATCTTAACGAAATTTGTTGTGATAACAAAAAATCGATAATTTTTTTTGCATACCAAGAACTAAAACTTTTTGTTTATATCTGCTGGATAATGGTTGTTTCTTTGGTGTTCGCAGTTCGTGGTTCATGTGAATGGCACTTAAGAGTTGAGCAACTATAGTCCTTTGATCGAACACGACCTACTTTGTCTTATATAGGAAATAATACAACCCATGAGATTGCCAAAATCTCAGAAGAGAAATGTTTTTGAAGATTTTCAGGTATTTTAGGATATCCTTTATATTGAAGTTTGTAAGTTGCTTGTCGAGGTCGTTTGAATGAACAACTACCTAGCAGTCTTCTTCTAATTTCTACAAGGGTAGGGCAAGTACCGAGGTAATGAAGTACTTGTTCCTCTTCCTCCTAATCGCTGCAGCTTCTACAGAAGTCATTGTAGGGCGCTACAGCTTTAGCTTTAGTTCTGTTTAGATTTAGTGCAGAGCCCTCTACAATGACTTCAGCAGGAGCTTCAGGGACGAAGCAGAAAAAAACCACGCTTCACTACCTCGGTACCTGCCTAGCACTTGCGAGGACAAGAAAAAGCACGCTAGGCAGATTCATTTAATAGCCTAAAAGAATTGTCGGATATTAGAATTCTGGAAATTTTTATAAAATTTATAGAAAATACTATGTCAGTGGCTATGTACCAGCAAAGAAGTGCATCTTCCAGGATATGTGACTAGCATACCAGTAGGAAATTTCAGGTGTTTAGTTAGTGCCCTACAGAGGAACCGGTGCGTAAGCTGCCGAATAGTGATATCATAATAAGGCCAATCAGGATCTACGTGGGCCAAAACTGCTTAAGTTACGGCAATAACCTAGTATCTAACCTAACCAAACCTAGTGCAAAACACATAGTTTTCGATGCCTACAAGGATCTGTTTCCACCCATCTGCGATTAGTGTCGTTTATGGTGTTTGTCAGTAGCAATGATGATATTGCTTTCAGTGAGGGATGGGGTGTCTCCTGATTCTATGCCAGTGGTAGCCTACTTCCTTGTTAACCCATCGGCTCTTTCGTGCCTTGGTAGGCGGAGGGCCAGAGGAACCTCAGGTAACCTAGAATATACACCTGAACCTGTGCCTTCATCCGGATTGGGATCCGTCCGTGCCGATTTCCATTACAGCCTGGATCTTATCCCCGTCTCATACTTCTCTAGGAAGGACTATTGCTTTGTAACTTTATTTTGAAGTTTTGAAGTAGTTCAATATGCAATTCGTTTTACCCCAGCTGTTGCATCCTCTTGACTTATTCTCTTCACGAAGATGCAGTAATATTTCTAGGGCGTTGATCTGAGTGCCTTTGTAATGCAGATGAAACCAAATCTCTCTATTCTGCTTATCTTTATAAGATTTTATTCGACTTGTAGTGGCGTTCACCAGACTTGGACAACGTAAGCCAATATTGGTCGTACTATTGCAGTATACAAGCAGTGTGTTAATCTCGGTCGGCTTCAGTATTTGGGTCTGACAATCTCCCTACAAGTATACCAATGCGTTCCCGTATATTTTGTTTCTAGCTTAGTTTGATGTCAACAATAACACCCCGATATTTGACATGAACAGTGAAATTTATTTGTGGTGGTCCGTGGCGTTGTGGGTATGTGCGTCGACTGATACGCACTTGAACCTCGGCGTCCTGCTTCGAATCCCAAAGAGTATAACTGTCTAGAAAAAAGCTTCTTAAACTTGGCCGTTCGTAGTCGGCATAGGTTCCTTCCACACGAGTGGTTGCTGAGAAGTTAGGCCCTGGCCCTCTACGAGCTGTAGTGCCATCCATATTATTATTATTAAGACCTATTTGGAACATGTTGTCATGCAGACGGTGTTTTGTGATAACTGGAGCGAAGATGTCTTCCTTGCCCTTGCGCTTATGTATTTTCCAATTATTATCGAATGAATTAAATAAATTGCAGATGACTGCTATTTGGAGATTTTATCTATTGTTGTTTTACCCAAATTAATAGCAATCTTTATCAACCACAAACGAATGGAATTAATTATTTGTTCTACTTTAAATCTGCGTTTGTTCTGCAAAATTTGTACAAGCGTTTGCAACCTGAATAAATTGGAACAACATGGTATGTACATATATATTAATTTTGTGTCTGACAGTAAAAATCATTTAAATAACCAGTTACGAACGTTGTTTTTTAGGCCAAGACAATTCTTTGCTGTGTTTGTTCAACTTGATAAAGTTGAATAAGCTAAGATTGATCAATTGTTTTACGTTACAAACTGAATATGAATATGAATGTGTGTTTGCTCGTATCCTCTATTCCTTGAAACAATCCAAAGATGTCAATTCAATGTCAGTATTAATGTCTGTGGGCAATAGCTAGAGAGATTTGTCGATCAAGAGTGCCGACAGAGAAAAGACTGCCGACTATACTACATTTCTTTTCGGCGTAGTTGATCGACATGTTGTAAGGTGTGAACACGCATTGAGCAATTTGAGAGCATTTTTAAGTTTGTATTCGATTTTCTAGTGAGTGTGCATGAGCGAAGTAAAATATGGCACCAATGGACCAATGGAAAATTAATTTTCAAAAGTTTCGCAATTTTAACCAAGGCTTCATTCAAACTCGCTTTTTTCTCCTAATCCGCCGCCATTATGTGAGAACAATTCGAAGTTTTTCATAAAACTGAAGTCGGTCAACCAAATCGTATCGACAAATCCCTGTGTGCGAATCTGGTTAATGTTCTCCAGCCTGAGATAAAACTGCGCTCTAACCTTCGCTCACTGGGATGGGTCGGATCTCACCAGTAGTCTGTTCTTCTTGGCTGTGATTGGGGCGTAACTAATCACGGCCTCTACGTTGTTAGCCCAAGTCAAGGCACAGGAATCATATTTTCAGAATGCTTTCACGTCATGGTTCATTTTCGGTTTTATAGTATCTTGTTCGCCTCTGTATCGGACACATCACACACCCAAATGTCATGTTAGGACGGCTTCCAAAGCCATATAGTGGTAGCAAACATAATTATTGTCCATTAACAATCATTTTAATTTACTTGGTTTCTTTCCCATCTCAAAATAGCAGCGCTAGAGAGATTCCATCAGTTCGTCATTCTATCCTCAATTTCGTTTACAATTCTCAGATCCCTCACACAAGCCAACAAAAGCCAGCATCCTCTGCAGCTAATTTTACAATTCCATATCGAAATCCATCATAAACCCCAAATATTTTTTATTGGAAACTTGATTCATTGCTCTATACATATGTCCTTCAAAATATTTACTCGAAACTTTCTAAAATTAATGCTTCCTCTTTCCATTTTTCTAGATGTCCATAAAGATCCATCAAAATGTCTCCTACGACAGGGATACGCGAAGCTACAACACCGTGCCAGCCACACTTAGTCGACGCTACGAAGAGCTGCTCCTGTCGGAGAACCACTCTGATTGCGTGTTCTTGGTCGGGGAGACCACATTCAGATGTCATAAGCTGATCCTATCCGCGGCAAGTCCCGTATTCGACGCAATGTTTTACGGATCCATGCGAGAGAAGGACACCATCCATATACGCGACATGAATGCGGGCATATTTCAAAAACTCATCTACTACGTGTACACCGGCCAAGTTGACCTGGAGTCCGACACCATTGAAGAGGTCTTCGAATTGTATTACGGCGCTGAGAAATATCTTCTCAGCGATCTCATAGTCGCCTGCTTGAATGCAGTCAAGCGAAAGCTACGCTTCGACAACATCCTGTCAGCCCTCGAGCTGGGATACTGCATAAATCTCAAGCCATTACTGCAGATCTGCATGCACTTCTTTACGCACTGCTGTCTCAACGACATGCAGTTCATGTCGCACCTGAAGAACAACTACTTCCACGTATCCAAAGACTGTGTTAAGGCGATAATCGACAGCAACAAAGATCTGAAACTGCTCATATGGTTTGTGTTCGAGTGGTGTCACCACGAGTGCGAGCTCCTCGGCTTAAAGCCGAACGACTGCGATTTGATCATCGGCGACTTGCAGCTGGATATGCCAAAGGTCAAGGGAGGCTACGAACAGATCTGCGCACAAATCAAGCAACTCTCCAGCACCATCGAGAGAAGCTACTACAAAGCGTGCCGTCCATTCACCATTGATTCGGAAAACTTCGAGTGGAATGTTAACCTTCGGTGTGATCGATTCATTTCCCTGCTGGGCTTGATTATCAAGAGCCGCCTCAAGCCACCATCACCGGCACTGGCTGACGATTCGATCGCCACATCGAACGAATACAGGGAGAACCTACGAATCGAAATTCGATCACAAGGACAAGGGGCTGACAATGCGATTGTTCTTCAGCATCTGGTCGATAAGGAACACACACGCTACAACTGTGATCTCAACATTCTCTGGGATGACGCAGTGGTTCTCTCGCCTGACGTTATTTACCGAGTCAAACTGACCTGGCAGGCAAATGCGTTCGGTGCTGAATACCCCTGCAGCGTACAATCGGATGAAGTCGACGGCATCAAGTTCAACGACCTCAGCCACCACTTTGGCAGCCCAGTGAAGGGCTTACGATTCCTAAATCTAGTGGTCTAAACTTAACGGCTGAGCTACACAATAACCATTGTATTCCTACATAGAAATTTAATGTTAAGATGTATGTAGCCTCATTGTCTGTGTTTGTCAGATTATGGCGACAAACGCGAGTGGTGGAGAGTCGAGGTCAATAAACTCGGACCGGCTTTTCAGCGATGCTTCACATATTTTGTTTGAAATCGGTTTCAAACTTGTTTTAAAGTATTTGAGCTTGTCAATAACTAATAAAATATGTTCACCCGTAGTTTGTTTCAAACTTTGTTCGTTTTTTGGTAGATTCATTCAATCGTAGATCAACGCGCAAAGACTGGTTCTGTACAGAGATGGGCGGAGCATCGTGTACGATTCAGATCTTAAGCAAGATGTATTTAAGCACGAGCAGATGTTCGGGGCAGGTTTCGGGTTGACGAGCTTATGCCGTCTTGTTTGAGGTAAGTAGCATGACAACAAGAAATGTCCAACTAATCATCACTGGCTGGATAGTAAGAGTCTGACAAATAAGGAAGACTTTGAAAGCAACGCAGACGGATCGTTTTTATTCAGATTAGTTTTTTCGATTTCGATGTTTATAATATTTAAAATCAAATAAGGCCAACTGTGTCGGAGATGACATTGACACCGTCGCACGTAACCAGTGTGCATTTACGATAATTGAAGAACAGGCGAAACAAACTGGTTTCGAAGTTAACTGGAATAATACAAAGTAAATGCTTTTGGGCTAATATCGATCCCGGTCGTTAACATGGTTCTAGGGTCCAGCGAGGAGGATCGAACCCTGAGGTGTACAAAAATGTGGATGAAACCCGGAAAGCAAAGATCTGTCGACTATATTGGCTCGACCAAATTCAGACAACCTTATCCAGAGGGTCTTCAAAGCCGAGTCTCCTGATTCGAGAAGAACAGGAAGACCACCGAATCTCTGATACAAAAGACCAAATGATCGCGAACAGAAGACGACTTTGTCTTGATGTCGTCAATGAATCCAGGCAGGTTTATTACTATTTATACCAAAATTTGCACAGTAGCCCAAGAAGTGTGTAATGTGACACTTCTTTTGCTGGCGCTACAGTCCGGGGTGGACCTGAGCCTCAGTCAACACGCCTCTCCAGCTGGCAAGGTCTTTAGCCAGCAGCGTTCAATTTCCAATTTTGCATTCCATGTTGGCTGATGGCCAGTCTTATTCTTTGGGGTCTTGTGGATCTCATTCATTCATATCGCCTCTGGCACACCTAATGTAGTTTTGCTTTTCGGCTTGTTAACCGTACAGTTTTTACTAACCAGCCCACTGGCAGAGTTTTTGCCCATATCGGCCGAACCATCCTTTCCTCCAATAACTAAACTCATCCTTTGGATGGGGGTACACTCATATTGGGTTTGTTGCCTCCAGTCTCCAAGATGTCGCTAGTCTAGATGTTGCGTTCTTTGTCAGTCCGTTCTTTGTCAGTCCCAATCCCTTTTGGTATTTTACCTATACGAGCTAGGTGGATCTTGGCAATGCGTAATGCCCGATGTCGGTTGACTCTTAGTGGCCGAGTTGTCCACAGAGCTCCAGATGTAATCAAGGTTACCTTGCATCGTGTTTGTTGATGTCATTGCTCGTTCAGTATGGGTGACCCTAACCTGTAATTACCCTCCAGAGACTGCGGGTATCCTAGTGAGCTGAGAACAATGTGAGCAGTCTCGAAGGATCTCCTGCTAAAACTTTGAGGACCCACTTTGGGGCCAGCCTCAGCCGGTCAGGCTGAAACCGATTTCAAGGGCTTCTGATATCCCATGGTTCCAGAATATAGCCGCTGGAAACCGAATGATGACTACCATTAAAGCCGCTTTTACACACGCAACTTTCTACTCACGATTTTCTCCAATTCCCTTTTGTGATCGCAAGCCACTTTTATAAGTAGAAATCAGCTTAGTTGCAATTCCTGCTCATGTCTCATCTCTTTCTTACATATGCATAACATGCTTCCAATACCCAACACTGAGAAAGCAAGAATAAAGCAATTCGAAAAAACGAAAAGAGATAAAGGAGAATACAAAGGATCAATAGAAATTCTCGAGTACACGCAACCAATTGCACGTTTAACCTCCCTTGTCTACAAGACTGGAGAGTTGCAGACGAATTTAGCGTGTGTACAAGCGGCCTAAGGTGCATCCAGGCCTGGTCGCCTTTTAATCATATGTGTATGTGTATATCTATTACAGGCGCAATGCGCACATCACCAACCGCAGTGCTAGAGACGATACTACACCTCATTCCTATAGGCATTTGTGGCACTTAGCACGTGCCTACATGCGAAACAAATATGGACAAAAATGGACTTACAAAGAACCACGACCATCGTCGTGTCAGTCCTCAAAGGACACTGCGCAATGGGTAGACACGCCGCAAGACTAGGACTACCATATAATGACTTCTGTAGCAGATGAATGGATGAAGAAGAAGAGGAAAACTCCTCAGATCTAGTCTGCAACTGCCCTACACTGCGAAGAAAGAGAAGACACTTCTCACTATCTCTGCTACTGCCCAAGCCTCAGCCAACTGCGATACAGGACCATGGGAGAATTCTTCTTCCATGACCTGCAAGAAATCCATAACATCCGACTATCTAACTTTTTCAGGTTCATTAGGATGTCGGGCTGGCTCGACGACGAGAGGTCAACAACGAATACAACGTCTCGATGAGTGTGATTAGGGTACAAGGAGGAACTTTTCCCCCTATGGGCAACACAATGGGTTCACACGGACCTAAGTGAGACGTGCTTCCGCACGTCTACCCACATTCCTATCCCTATCCTACACTGGCCTCCATTAGGAAACAAACCCTTGGAGAATATCATCTAAAGGAACTTACGGACATATCTGAAAAGGATGTCAAATCAAACAAAATGGTTCCAGGAGTAACGGACGGTAACTGGCTCAATGGCAACACAATGGAATCTAATTGAATCCATCGCTTATGATAGCAGCCACATAACCTAACATAACATAACCTAATGTTTTATTTATTTATTTAATAGCTACCATATAATTCAAATTAAGAGCCTAGTGCTATTAACCTAATGTTATTTTCATTCAATGAACCACAATATATAATAAGATTGAGCATGTTCAATGAAAACATATGTGTCTACGAATGTCCCAAAATTCAAAGAATTCAGCATTGGAGCAGGGATGTGTCCTAAACTAATGGCTTTAGCTCGAGCTTTGAATGAACTTTGGTCGCCTCGTACAACTCATACTTGGGTATACGCTGAGCACGCTTGACAGGGGTATCAGTGAAGTAGTTAAGGGGAAAAAAACACATTTTAATGCCCTGTTCTTTTACTGCTTATTTAGAATCATGTGAAGTTACTCAAACACGTAAAGTTTCGCCCCACAAAATAGTTGGCATCTTACGCCTGGTGACGCAGTGATCATGTCGAATTTTGTAAAAAAAAAAGTGAAATAAAATTTAGATGTCTGTAATAAAACAAGAACTTTAAATGCGAAATAAAAAGAAAAAACAATCATAACCCTTTTGAACGAGGAAGTTTATTCGCTACACAAATAGATAAGCCATACAGAAGAATGCCAATTAACGTACAATTATACATACATACATATGTCTCTCAGGAATGAACAATTTAAAATTGTTAACCTCGCTGATAAGTTGTTGACCAGAGACATATCCTCTGTGACGACGTAAAAGACTTGTTTTAATATCACCCGATTTGAATGAGTCAATTTCTCGTCGCAAGCTACTATTCAAAATCGACACTGAAGAAAGTACATACATAAGTTGAATTAGTTCGTTAATGAAAAAGATGCAGCCAGTCACATACAGGCTTGAAATTGATGTTTATCTACACACTCATAATTAAAAGTATAATTAACCGACATCTATCGTCGGTGGAGACTGAATTGCAGGATTAATTTATGAATAAGATCGCGATTTAAATAAAAATCCCATTCAAAAAAAAGCTCTCCAGTTGAACAAGACTTCAATGACCTAATAAACGGATGATGTAGTCGGCGTATTGCAGAATGTTTACGACGCCTTATACAGGCCGACTAACTTCGTTTTAATTCAGACATAAAACAACAAACAAAGTATGCCACTTTTTAATGAGTCACTTCTTAATGAAGCAAACGCAATACACAATAATAACCATTGCTGACTGAAGCTAATTACCTTCAGGTAATAACCGATGGGAAACTATTTCACCCAGAACCATACGTGTGTTCCAAATTCGAAAAAAAGTTTATGAGTAATTGGACAGCACTAGTGAATTTAATTGTAATAGAAGTCTGAAGCGGCTTATTTGTTCGATGTAGACTTAGGCAAGATGTCTTAAGCTTTAAATGCATAAGCGAGCGCCTCATAACAATCTGTATCAACGACGGCAACATTAGCCTAATCTACGCCCACGCCCCAACAGGGAACAAAGTTCACCATAGCAAGGATGACTTCTCCTCTAGAAAGAACATATGATCAATGCCCCAGCTATGACACCAAGATCGTTCTAGGAGATTTCAACGCCAACCTGGGCAAGAAAGACGCCTTCGCTCGAGTTATCGGAAAACACAGTTATCGGAAAACACAGCCTGTATGACAACATGTCCCAAAACGGACTTAATAATAATAATATGGGTGGCGCTACAGCCCGTAGAGGACCAGGGCCTAGCTTCTTAGCAACCAATCGTGTTGTGCGTGCGATTGTTCTCTTACGAGTGGAAGGGACCTACATTTTACGCCGACTCTGAACGCCCAAATTTGAGAAGTTTGTTCTAGACAGTTATACTCTTTGAGCATTGTCAGTGACTCGAAAGAGGTGGGGCCGTGAAAATCATTTTGGTCATACTGGGATTCGAACCTGGACGCCGAGGTTCATACCCACTACGCCACGGCCACCAAAACGTACGTAGGCTGTTGGATTTCGTGACGGGGTAAAATGGTGGTGCGGTTCCCTCACCTCAACATTGAGATAGGTCCGTTTCAATCAACCGTCAACCCGACCAATCACATTGCGATCGACGTCAGACACTCTTCCAGTTTTCTCGGTGTCCGAACCTTCCCAAGAACCAACATCGATTCGGATCATTTCCTTGTTGTAGCCATGATATCGAAAGAACAACAGGGAGAGTACTGCTGTGGTCACAGTTTGATGCCAGAAAGCTACAATCGCAATCTAGGACCGTTGCTGATCGAGTCTCCCTGAAGCACTCAGAGAATCCAATCCTACGAAGAACAATAGAAACATTGTCAAAGCTTGATTTGACAACGAATGCATGCACATACAGCAAGGCTGTTCCCTTATCCTTACTTAAAAATAAAAGGAAATGATGTTCGGCAGGAATGATGTTCGGCAGGAATGATGTTCGAACCAAAGGATCAAAGGATAATAAAGGCTGATTTTTTAGCTATTATCTTTTTGGCAACACTGGTTTAAACAGCTGACGCACGTTTCGTGTTTTGTTTCACTGTCAAACATCTTCAATTTAACCATGAATCGTCTTACAAACGAACATTATCAAAATGCGTGCTCTGTTAAGAAAGTTCATCGCGCGCTTCTTCCATTTTATGGTCAGCTCATTTTTGGCTCAATGGGTACGTAAATAAGCAGAATTGTCGAGCATTGCAAGAGCTACCAATGCATCCAGAAAAGGTCACAGTTTGGTGCGGTTTATGGGCTGGTGGCATCATTGGACCGTACTTCTTCAAAGATGATGCGAATCGTAACGTAACTGTGAATGGTGAGCGCTACCGTGAGATGATATCCAATTTTTTTTTTGCCCAAAATGCAAGAGCTTGACTTGCATGACATGTGGTTTCAACAAGACGGTGCCACATGCCACACAGCACGCGCAACAGTGGACTTATTGAGGAGCGAGTTCGGTGAACATTTTATTTCACGTTCGGGACCGGTCAATTGGCCGCCTAGATCGTGCGATTTAACGCCTTTAGACTATTTTTTGTGGGGCTATGTTAAATCTCATGTCTATACAGACAAGCCCGCTTCAATTGACGCATTGGAAGACAACATTGAAGCATTTATTCGTGAGATACCTGCCGAAATGTTGGAAAGACTATGCCAAAATTGGACTAAGCGGATCGACCATTTGAGGCGCAGTCAAGGTGAATCTTCAAACATGAAATAATCTTCAAACATTAAATTATATGGACCGTACTATCGACTCAAATAAATATTTCATGCATTTTTCTGAATTTTATGGCTTTTCTTTTAAAAAATTACCCTTTAACACTGCGAAGGGTATAAACTTCGAACAGAATCCTTTTGGGACGAAGATGCGCAACACGTAGTAGAGTCGCAGACGACACTGAATGTCTGGAGAGATCACTTATGTATAGTGTTAAACGGCGACGAAGACAATAATTCAGCTGCCAGGCAAAATGTTCCTTCCCCTCAACCACAACGAAATAATGGAAGAGAATTCAGTCCACACGATCTAGAAACGGTCAAACAATACTCGGAGTCTAAAAAAACTTTATACAACTGCGTTCAATATTTGTCTGTGTTGATGGCATTTGAAGGAGAAGATTCATTCACTGTACAGCGACACGGCATCTACAAATTCATCACATAAGATGGATATGCCATGTAGAGTGCGTAGACAAAGTTTTCGACTCCGAATCTTTGTGACAACGTAACAGATGATCTCCGCGCACAAATGTGGAGCAGGACCTTTACCAACTTAATGGAGGCCCAGATCCCCCACGGACTGTACCCCGAATTGGCGCCCAAAACTATTCAGTGTTGTTTGACAAATCATCATCGAAAGACTCACTCAACAACGTTTGCAATTATTCAGCTGTAACACGAAAATCAGCCTTCTGTGACAGCTCTCTAGATGAAATCATCACCTGTGATGAAATGTACGACATCAAACCAATCTTAAAGCTTTACATGCAGAGCTGTAATTCACGAAGTGATTCGTATCAGTGCGTGCCTAAATCTTCGAAGGTATGCCATTTCATTTTCAACATTAATCATGTCTTTTTTAAGTCAAAAGACAGAAGGCAGTATGTTTATAGTGAGACTACGGAGTAATTTCAATTTCGCACGTGCAATATTCATAGTTCCACCTCAGAGTGGGGGAATTGCGGAACAAAATGTGAGAGGCTCCACTGGTTTCCTGATAGGCATCTGAAAGACAAGTCTTGTAATATATAGTACAACATTTTCTAATGAATATATCTGATTAGCAACAGACCACTGCCTATACGGCAACACTGTTGAATCATTTGCAAGTCTCAATAAACAAAAAGATTCAACGCAGAATTTTCATATCCCGCTCTACCTACCTTTCAGGCGTTACATTCGTGCCAATAATCGAATTCTTGCGATTATATTGAAAAATGCTGCAACCAATCAACAAACTTTATCAACAAAACACTACAAATTCCAACTCGTACACAATCAGCAGAACAAAACAACCGCAAATGAATTTTACAGCGAAAAATGGCGGGTACTCTCCACAAACTACCGAAACATAAACAAAAAACATATGATGTTCTGTCAAAAAAATAAATATCCCAGAAAATGAAAACATAAGAAAGATACAAGAAAAAATCCCAAAACAAATCGATAAAAATCCCACCACTGTGTATTTTGTTGTTGTAGAAATTTATTGAATTTGTCATAAAGAAAGTCCATTCACAATCCGCAGCTAAGAAGCTGTCAATTAATTTTCTTCGCAGTTCGAAGAAGAAAAGGAATAAAGGACGTACACAAGGAACGAAATTAGAGAAATCATCGTAAAAGGCAATAACTAAATCAATTCTTCAGCAATTTACAAAAATTATTAGTAAAAAACCGAGTCACACATTCCCTCCAAGATGAACATGAAAATGCCCGATTTTAATGTGAAAAAGCTGGTAAAAGAAGCTGGGAGTACGCTCTCCAGGGTGGTGCAGGTAAACTATTTTTCAATGAACTCCCTTATTACCTACATATGCAAATCAATTTTTTTTTCATATTCATCAATTATTAGCTAACAGAGGAAAAGCTGGGCACATCAGAGCGCACCGAATTGGATTCAGACTTTGAGAACCTCTCCGAGAGGGCAGAGTGTACCAAAAACTGGACTGATAAAATAGTCCGTGACACAGAATCGGTGTTGATACCAAATCCTGGCAATAGAGTCGAGGATTATATTTTTGACAAAATCGAAAAGAAGAAACCAACACGATTAAGTAATTTGGAATATTTGGCACTCGATATGATTGAGGCTGGTGGTGATTTCGGTCAGGACAGTCCTTATGGCATGGCATTGATTAAAGTCGGTCAAGCCGAACAAAAGCTGGGCAATTGCGAAAGAGATTTCATTGCATCGACTGGCATTTGCTTCACACAACCATTGAGAAAGTTTCTCGAGGGCGAGATGAAGACAATCACAAAGGAGAAGGGTATCTTGGAGACAAAGAGGTGAGTGGTCATTATTGGATGTGTCACCTTACATGGACATGACTAAGATTTGAATACTGCTAGGTTGGACTTGGACGCATGTAAGAATCGAGTACGTAAAGCTAGAAGTATGCTTGGACAGCAAACGGTAAGATTTAAAGTTATCTTAGAACAAATGTATTTTGCAAAGCACGTCATTGCTCTCTCACTGAGAAGAAAAGAGGCATTTTTCCATATGATATTTGTATGATATAGTATAATTTGGTAGCACAGGGTGTATCGTAACGTCTCTCATACAACCGACCGTTCTTAATGACCATCGGAGAAGATTTAGAATCGTCTGATTGCAACGGGATTTTTCTTGGGAAGAACTGGCAAAAATTCGGTACGGTTAAGATACGGGATTGGTTAAATGCTAATTTAATTTATTTGTCTACGCCAAAATGTACATAGTTTCATCTTCAATGTCAGTTTCAAATCCTAGTTAGTCAATCTATAAAAAGCATTGATTCCAGGATTCATTGCAAGACAACAAATGTGGTTTTCACAAGCGATGTGCGAATAATATTTGGTCTATTAACCCGATCTATGGACCTTCTGCGTTGGGGTGTATGTACTCACCTACTAGCAATGGGGTCCCGCAAAAGCATTTGAATCCGTTCCTAATAATATCCTAATGAACAGGGATAAAAAGAAAGAACACGATATAAAGATCGAGCACTTGCACTATCGGATCCATTGTGCCATTCAAAGAAGTTCGGCATGCACCTCAAGAGATTTTTTCGTTTCCATTTTTACATATCCTTATATATAGGACCATCAAAGAAGTTGTCTGCATAGATGCGCTATTAATCTCCTTGTTAGCAGAGTTGAGAAATCACCACAGATGTCGATCAAATTCTATTTCCTTTTATTCCCTATCAACGTCTATTGTGATCGTTGTTCACGGTGCCTAGTCTTTTGTGTGGATGATGTTGTGTCTTTACGAACTTAACCAAGTCATAAAGCAGTCCGAGCATGTTAGAGTATTGGTGGCACTACAGTCCGAGGCGAACCTGGCTCTAGCTTCTATAGCCACCCCTAGTCTTGTGCGTGCTGTTGTTCTCTTACAAGTGGAGACGACCTATTTCTAGACTTTTCTTATTCACTAACTTTCTTAGCGTGCTGTTGTTCTCTTACAAGTGGAGACGACCTATTTCTAGACTTTTCTTATTCACTAACTTTCTAAGCATTGACAGTGACTTGTAAGAGGTGAAGTCATGAATTATAATCGAAAAGCTAAGGAACACTCGTCTCCCTCATCTCATCGTTGACTGTTCAGAACTTAACAATTATTCAAGCGAACAAATTAATTTTATAATTTAAAATTTACGTTTGCTTATACAATCATCTTCTTCGGGTAATTTACGCATCTTCTTTGAGAAGCATAGCGCCTCTAGTCCGGGGTGGACCTGAACCTCCACCAGCAAAGCTCTCCTAGTCGCATCTCTGACTAGCTACCTCCAATTGCGCACACCAAGTTGGTGGCAGTCCTGCTCGTCTCGTGTGTGCCAACATTGTCACGGACGTCCTTTCCGGGTTAATCAACATACTCGAAGTTAACGACTCTTCAAGGATGTTCATTTATATATGTTTCTGAAAGTGAATCAATGTCATTTCTTAGAATTGCACCATTTACACTCTCTGTAAGCTCTCTAAGCTCAACGAAATTGCATATATGTGTTGTAACCTAATGATATTTTAAAAGTGTTGGATTTGAAGTCCACTTCAAGGCTAATAGTCACAGTCCTAAGCACCAAATAGGTTGCTTACTTGGTTCTGCTTATGGTGAACAGCGTATATTATTCGTTTCTGATATGTAAGGGCACTCTTAGAAGCCAAAGAAACCTCAGAAAATGTTTCTTACTGCTCATTATTGGCATTAATTTCATCTCACCACATATTGTTGGCAAATTCTTTACCAGCGATACGCTGTATATGTACTCACCTCATCTTTGATTGGTTTACATTTCTGGACTTTCAAATTCCCTGCCATATCTAGTAGTTTACCCACTTTTAGATGATAGCTATCTGATAGCATTTTGCACATTTTTCTTCACCATTTCTGGCATAATCATCTCATATGGTGGATCACTGAAATGCTCGCCTTGGCAACTGAAACAACATTGTTTAAACTCTGTTACTGTTTGATACTCCATGTATTTAATGTATTTTAGAACCCAGTTCCACTTTTCAATTCAATTCAAGAATTCAGAATGTTTTCTATTACATTCCGATAGTGAAATAGTTCTCCGTCCACACGTTCGTAGTAGAGCTCAACTCTGCTCCGAGTTGTTCCCCACCAGTGGTTACTGGATCACACCCAAGTGATTCGAGTGCAATGCAACTGACCAGTCAGATTTTTTTGCATTTCATCAGCCAGTTCAGTTAGTAATTACCGTAATCTTTATTTTCAAACAATAACCTTCATCTACTTTTGGCTGCTCTCTCCGCAAGTAGTCGATTTGTGACGAGTTAGACAATACCAAAGTAGATTTCAGTCGACAAATTTGTCAACTATCGATTCAATCGACAATTGACACTCGCAATCCGGGCCTGAGACTGCTTGTGAGAATGAGACTGCTCTTCGAGTTTATGTAATGGAACTTTGCATTGTCTTCTGGCTTGTGACGCAATGTCGACTCCATTATCGTTTCAGATTTCAAGGGAATCCTTTTATGAAAGTGTAATGTTAATGTTTTGGTAGTATAAATGTATAACATTTCTCGTCGCGTCGCTTCTTGAACTCCTTCAATCGATGGCACATCCAATCAGTACGTTGTACGTTGTGAGGAGCTACGCAAAAACAGCACTTCACACTGAATCTAACTTGTGCTATGTGTGAGCGGGCAAGATTCTATGCCAGCTAAACATAACATATTGCATACATATATATTCTCCAAACTTATGTATTATTTGATTTGCGCACCGAGGTGGTCTAAACATGATCAGAAATGGATGTTTAACTACCCGGTCACTGAAGAGCATCTACCCTCAATGTAGTTTTGTTTATTACATTTAATCATTTGTCACTCTATGTGGTATGAAATCAATAAAGTACTTTAAATGGAGGTATTATGTGTTACACAGTACAATCAGTCAGGATTTCATCTTGGCATATCGACATATTTGCACAGCTGCAAGTTTACTCCCTATGAGATCGATTTTGTAGAACAATTCCACTCCACATGTCCGATGCTTCCACTCGAGTTATTCTTATTTCACAATTACACACTAAAAAGATTCTTTTCTAACAAAACAAAAAAATAATTTTTGTCCATTTCCTGCTGCATGGAATAACCACAGAAAGATGGTATTTCACCAGAGGCTGCCTTGGATCAGGTAACACGCAGCAACTCAAATTCAACCGTCATTGTGATTGTGTAAAACATCTCGTAACTCATTGTCAATTTTTCATTTACAGGCCGAACGTGATTTGCGTGTTGCCCAAGCAGAATTCGACAGACAAGCCGAAATCACAAAGCTACTCCTTGAGGGTATAAGCACCTCTCAGGCTAGTCACTTAAGGCATTTACACTCATTCGTTGAAACCCAAGTGCGTTACTACACGCAATGTGTCCAAGTAATGAATGATCTTCAAAACGAACTGGCAAGGTAAGAGGACCCCTCAGAACAATGTAGGTTCCTGTTTAGAGTAGATTCGATGGTAGAAACTATGTATGTATTTGCCAATAAATTGTTTTATTTTTTCTTCTTTTACTTCAATTATTTCCTCTTCATCTAACTTCTTGTTTATTTTATTTTATTTTATTTTATCTTACTTGTACTACATACAAACAACGAAATATAAACGAAACCAAAAAACAAAAAAAAAAAACAACTTCCTTCCTTGGTTTGCAGCATGCGGCCACAAACTCCTCGCTTACGTATTAACAGCGAAGATGTAGATGGGCCTCCCATTGTCCATCCCAGCAGTGAACAAACCATATCCTCATACAATAATCCGAATTCATTCAACAATCCAAACACACAAATTTTAAATAAAATGAATATCACATACGATACCAGTGATATATCGATACTCTAAGAGTTCGATACCATCGCTGTAGTTTCTGTCTCCTAAATGTCTTCTTTCATATGTATTTTTGTTTATTTAAAAAAAAAAACACACGTGTTATTATTGGATTTGTGTGCGCGAATGCAAATATAATATAGCTTTCTATGTTAACACTTCTAAACTCTAAATATATTCTCTTGGTGCTATAAACTCTGTAGACGTGGTTCCAGTGGACAACTATTTTTTTTTTCCTCTCACATGCTCTTAATCTGTATACTTATCTTTACACTACTTAAATCTGTGCATTCTTATTCAATGTATTATACTAAAAGAAAAAAAAATTATTAAAAGTTAATAAATTGTTGATTCTTTACAAATAAAGTTGGAGTTTACTAAAGGAAACAATTCAAGTGAGTTTAAGGATCGAAGGTTAGGTTAGGTGCGGCTTCCAGACTGCAGTCGTAAGGTGTGATGCTCTATGGAACATACCATCCCCTGCTCCATTAATCCAATTGTTGTTCGCTCAAGGCGAAATCTCCTCGATGAGTGTGTGTTCTTCAGTAGAAAGAGCGATGTTCCATCTTCATCCATCCAACTCTTGTAGAATTCAGAGGCTAATTATGGACTGTCCCGTATTTACGCCTATTAAGCACTAAATTGCTCATCATTTTGATCAAACCAAATCAAGAGTCAAAGGCCAATATTTATTTCATAACGGCGCTATGTGGTGTAAAGCTTAGAATTTAGCTGATGTTCTCAATTGAGATGTAAGTGACAACTAGTTCTTCATTATCACCATCCGCTGCAATTATTTGAGATCGCCAAAAATGCTGCGAACTGTATAGATTTCATGAAAAGATGCGAGAAATATTCCACCTTATCTAGCTGCCAAGCCAAGACCTCCTTGCAATCAACTTCGAAGAGACAGCAATATCGCAAGATCAATAGATTCGGTCGAACACCGCTCTACTGTACCTTTGTACCTGTTGTATCGCTATTTTAACAAACGACGCACAAGTGGCAATACTCGTCTCGCACAGGAACCACAAAACCTGCTTTTGGACTATGTGACTTTAAAAAATCGTTTTTTCAGTCGTACAACGCGAATATGGACCAAGGTGCATAGGTACCTCGTCCACCTTCGGCCCGTGCTGTGTCCCGACGCGTGCCTATTATACAAAAAAGATAATGTTAAATAATGTAGAATCGATGAAAGCTAATTGGTAGGTTAGTTTATATTGTCTGCTCAAAATTGGGGCACTACACAAAAGCGAATTCATCGATTTCGCAATTATCTGGGAAACCACAATGTCCCGAAGCCATCTCATCAAAAAGCAGCAGACAATGGAAAGTGGCATTTTGTGGGAAAGTATTCCCAACCGTGATATCTCAACTAAATATCACATTTTTCTTGAACGAGTACCATTTCCGAGTGATTCTGTTCCTATGGGTCTTGAATACTTGAATACTTTGCGACTTTCTGTTGCAGAAACTGCGTTTAACAAACTGACTTGGACTTAGAGTAATAATATCAGCTGGTATCGACATCGTTTTGGCCGCTCCTTTAGCGTAGTCTGATTGCCTAGTACCCGATTGGAGCGCTCGCATGTGCACGTACCTATCATCGCCCTCGACCTATCGGTATATACCTTAATGACCGTGTAAATGATAGATTCTTTTCTAATAACTCAGCTTCGATTTCGCCAAACCATCCCAAGCATGCAAGTCAAAGTGGATGGCTTCAGGTGCCCCTTGCCAACAGCCTACACTACTATATATACTAATGGGACCTATCTACTGGATTGTTTACTGGTTTTAGTCACATCTCTCCGCGGCAAATTTTAGCTCAAACATATGTCCAGAGCGCAAGTTGCTTCGTTAGTTCAATTTCCGGTTTGGAACTGATTCACCATATTTTAGCATCTAAACGGGAAGTCTGAGTTGTCAAATAACGTTCTTCTGGATGAACAGAATTGAGATTAATTGTTGATGTGTAGGTTAATATGTCACAGTTATAAGCGAGCAATTGGTATTTTCAGCGTATGTTAAAAGGCCGCTGCGAAGTAGTGAAAAAGTCCATCGACTCCTACACCGAAGTTCTGTGAATCAGATCCTGTTCAACAAACCAATACGATAACACCTCTTTCGAGACTCAGTTACAATGCTCAGGCAGTAGATGGACATTGATACAGGCGGAGGGACTCAAAAAACCTTCGAAGATTGAATTAATTCGATGCTCCTTGTAGGTCTCAATGATCAGACCTATGATTTAATCACAATAGACAGCTCTGCCTGCCATTTGGCAATCACCCACTACAACCTAACCTAACCTAGGCTGCTCTTCAGTAAATTCCAACTGTAGTCATCTACGATCAGAGTCCTAGCCCATCACCAGATTTGTATGTACCAACTCACTAACGTTTTTGAGTAAAAAAAAAAAAACAACTTCATCCGCTCCCTAGCACGCTTTTGTAGTTCCCGCATTTCCGTCCCGTAGTTGCCCTTCATTTGGTTGTTTATTGATCTATATCTATTAGAAAACCAAATTATAGTAGTGTAAATAAATCAAAAACCAAAAAAAAAAAAACTGCAACTCCATCATTCATCATGAATTTCACCTCACAATCTAGTCTGGGAGGCCCCACGCCCTATGTTCCCATCAATACGAACAACGAAAAGAAAGGCGACGAGCATAGGAATCGTAGTCCCGACGTTAATCCCGATCAAATGAAGCGCGCCCGTGTTCTTTGCTCATATGATGCCAAAGATCATACTGAGCTTAACCTAACCGCAAATGAGGTAAATTTCAAACATTTCTTCACATGTTTTCTTGCATGTCACAGCATTCCACTCCAATTTTATGATGTTTAGGTTATCTTCGTTACTGAATGTTCACCACAGCATAGTGAGTACATGTACGGTAAGCAGGGTCTAATGAAAGGACTTGTACCACGTGCTTTCCTCGAAATGCTCGACGACGAGGAAGAGGGTAATTAATACAATGATCAAGAGTAAGCTGATTTAATTAGGATTTCCATTGACGACAACAAGTAAACACAATAAAATCATAATATTCCCGTGGATGTGTTCTGTAAAAGTATTTGCATACAGTTTGTAAAATTGATGAAATGAAATGTTCATTATTTTCTTTTTTTTATTTAAATTGTTACCGTAATAAGAGATCTTTATTGTATGTTTGCATAGCTTCTTCGAGAGATATAATTGTTTAGAGATTGAATAAGATTGATGTTATACTTTGATTGGGCTTCCAAAAGAAATATTTTTCGAATCAAAACACCAATATACATACATAATATATTTATATATATATTTTTCTTCTTATTTTGAAACAAAGTAGAATATTAGCAATCCATGATGAAATTGTATGTATATACATATACAAATTTGAGAAAATGCATTCCTATTAGATATATTATAAATAATCAAATGTAGTCTGCTATAAGAAGCTTTGCAGGATTTTTCGGTTGACTGATACTTTGAATGAACTTTTAAGAACATTTTTGTTTGCAATTTTTGATTCGAATTTAGAGAAGATTCAGCGAAAGACATTTATTATACATTTATCGAATTTTTATGTAACGAAATACTCTCCTTTGTGGTTATTTGGATTCTTATTCAACATTTAATCAAATCTTGCCCTTGTCTGTGAAAATTAATTCATGTTTCTTTTGATTCAAACGATTAGGTATTAATAGACGCGTGTTATTTTTTGTAAACTCGTATTAAGGTGTATTAGGTATTTATTTTTACTTTTGTTACTATTAAAATAGATTATTTGCATCAATAAGATTCTGCTTCTTGAGGGCCACTAAGACAACAAGTCAGACATAAGCCTGAAATCAATTGTTGACGGTGCGACAGTTTCGCCATCGACTAACAGCTCGTAGTATATCAGTCCCTTCTGAACGGTCGCGCCATGAATATTCACGTATTAATGCCTGTGCTTGGGGTTTTGATACTAGCTCCATTTTTTCGTACGCAATTATTACTTTTTTTGTGGCGATCAAGTAGCATAACAACCAGTTTCCTTGCATTTGTATGAATTCCTATACCTTAAAGCTGATCGACTCTTAAAACTTAAACTTTTTCGCTTCGCCATACCGTTGCTAGTCTTCGGTGTCAATATTGCCACTTGTATGGGATCGAGAACAGAACTCTCAACGAATAACCATTTTCTTCCGACGCCAAACGATGACCTTCAGCAGCACGTTTCTCCAATTGAAAAAAAAATATCAAGACTGCCCGCAAATGCAGTCGGTTTGGCACGTATGCTGACATCATTTAACACTGAAATAAATTTGAATATGCGGCGAATTGATACACGGCGTTAGCTACTCCGTAATAAAGTGTTACTGTCTATGGCTGGCTAATGTCATCCGAACTAGAGAGGCGGCCAAACAAATTTCTTATCTTAGCATCGAAATATCAACTGAATAGGTCATGATTTTATGCATGCGCGTATTGATATTGAGAAAAACAAGCTGTCGACATGTTGAAACATTAAAAAGCACAAGTAAAGTCTATCTCAGCTCATCCAGCTGCACAGACTGCATTGCTGACTGATTGACTGTTCAAATATTAACATTTTAAGACAACTGCCTGCAAACTGGCGTTCAAATATTCAGATGGATGCCTGCCACAGCGCTGGACATTTCCTGCAGATTAAGTGTAGAATAGCGTCATTTTTATGTTTTAATTGCTCTTTTTACGTTTAGCGCCAGATCAGTTCATCATATTGGTTGCAAACACATTTTTGAAGTTTTAACGAATTGCGACTGCACTACAGCTGGCACCCATACACTACCGTCTTTATTTACGAGATGTATAAATAATTGAGGCAAAAACTGATTGTGTTTTCTGTTATAGAAGACAGAGCATGGTTGTCCTTCCAGTGGCATTAAAAGCTACTATATTTCTTACTTTCAAGGTTAATGGATTTACATACATGAATTTAGCTTACGTTGCAATTTGGTTAAGATAAAAAAACAAAAGAGTTACTCATAAAACCTTATCCTTATCTCAAACGGAACAGAATAGAATAGAAATATGGGGAACAGAAAAACAAAGTACTGCATATCTTAAATAAATGATATCTGTTAACAAATCATAGCTATATATTATATACATACATATATTATGAAAGATAGATGTATCGTTAAAATAGTCTTAATGTGTGTGCTTTTATTAAAACGTATACCGAGATAATTCATTTATGAATGAAAATACTTTACAGCGCAATTAAATAAATTAATCAAATAAAATATAAAAAAAAAACTATTAGTGCAATTTATGTGTGTCAATTTGAAAACAAACAAAAAAAGAAAACATATTTTATATCAAATCATTAAACAAAGAAATCATAATACACAAATAACAACTAAAACAACGAATAACGAACGGATTCTGAAAGTGATGTATGTACACTCAAAGCTCTTGCTCAACTTGGTTATATTTTCAGATTAATTCTCAAACATCCTTTTGTGGACACTGAACTAAATAAGATCGAATTATGTTATTTGAATAGTTTTAATCGTTTACTTAGACTGCAAGACATTTTAAATCCTATATCTACATTTATGAATGTTTAGTGTTGTTAACTTCTTCTCGTAATGATATAATACTCAATTAAATTATTATGCTATTATAAAATTCTATTCCTTCTATTATATGAAAAATTAAAAAGTTAAACACGTGCCTCGTGCGAGTGGCAATAAATAAAATATATTAATATACACTCAATTAAGTTCTAGGTATGAAAATAATAAATAAATGTATTAGTTATATGAATATCTGCAGATATTGTCAAACGTAATGAAACCACATCCGATTTTAAAATATAAAAACACCACAAGTTGTTTTAGTTTTGCTTAAATTGTCGTTTTACTTATGGGCATTAAATGTGAGGAGGTTGTCCTACAGGGTGTTTATTCTTGTTAAAATCTGAGTTCAAGTGTCAAACGGTGGTAGGTGCTCCTTCCCAACCGGAAAGAAACGAACCCAGCAATAGTACGGCCTTCCACGTCCACACTGCAGGCTCGAAGAAGAAAACCAGCACAGGTGACGGCATTTATTTTTGCACTGTTAAACGGCGGCGCGTCCATATATACCGCTTTACGGTCGAGATCGCAAAGTCGACACTGACAAATGGTGTAAAGTGAAGAAACTGAGGACGATTCAACCTTCACTCTAATCGATAGCTTGAAATACCTTGGTGTAATCCTAGACAGAAAACTTAATTGGAAATCCAACGTACATGAGTAAGTCAAGAAAGCGGCCCGTGGGGCAAAGAGAGGGGACTAAACCCCAAAACAATCCTGTGGATGTACACAGCGATTATCAGGACAATCTTGACATATGATGTTAAACTTCCCTAAATTTACCACTACTCCAACGGTGGGCTTAGAAGTTTTACTGGACCTTCTTCCACTTGACCTATTCATGCAGATGACTGCTGCAAAGAGAGCTATTATGATCAATAGGCTGGCTCGCAAGCTCTTCTGGGCATGCAATGACTATTATCCATCATTCCTCGACTTCAAAATACCCTTCCGGTGTTATTTCTCAACAAGGGAGGTGTGGAACACAAATTAACCCATCAACTACTCGACTAATGCCGTCTATACAGATGGATCGAAGATGCTAATAGGCACAGGCGTTGCATTTCCTCCGCATTGTTATATATACACCGCTCCAACAGAATCTCTGACTACGGCGGTGTTTTCCAAGTTGAGGTCCTGGCATCAAGGAAGCGGGAAGTGATATGAATGTTGGAAATACCACCAGCTAATATTGCCATTCTAATTGACAGTCAAGCGATCACTACAGTCAAGGTCAAAGCTGGTTGGCATGCGCTCCCGCGAAGATCTTATGGTTCTTAGTACTCAGCACTCCATTACTTTATGCTGGCTCCAAGTTTATAGGGACATAACCGGCAATGAGGCAGCGGATGAACTTGACAGGAAAGGGGCTGAAACCGACCCGTCCCACCTCTTACAGATGCCAAAAAAAAGGGAGGATAACACAATCAGAGTTAGCGAATAAAAATTCCCCTATACGCAATGCAATAACCTGACCTAACTGAGGGCGATCTCGTTGGCCTCGACGAGTCGTACACCACCATCTCTAGTTTTGACATTCCGTCCAAACTAGTCAGATTGTCTAGAATGACGATGAATACTTCTCGCTGCTCGACCACGACCTCAACAGGAACTTCGATGTCAAGAAATGCTTCAGATAAGGATTTGCATCGTCAAGTGACTTCTCCAATATCACCTTTGGAAAGATCTTACAAAACTCACAGGCCAACTCTTGAGGCACGAGATTTGAACACGCAAATTGAAACTCGTCACGACTGTGGCACCAAATTCAGAAGGACAATCTTTTGTTTAAAGATCGGTAGCTAGGTCGATCCAAACCCTGTTTCTCCAAAAAGGATTGTTTCTTTAACACTATACTTTAAAAGATTCTGATTATGTCATTGATTAACGCTGCTTCCATCATCGATTTCAGAAGGAAAAATCGTCCGTGTGATTATTGATCGAGATGAGAGATGATTTAGTCAAGAACTAAAATTGGGATATAGCAGGTTCTAGTGGAACTATACAATAGCCGAAACCAGAAATCAATTTGTTTTATTGATTGCCGTTAAAAATCAAAGCTGTCTAAACCGTGTAGAGCATATGTCTGAAGATTGAAGAACACAATACCGTCCGAATAATGTACCACTCCAAGTTTACGAAACGATAAAGCTGCATAAGCTATTCATTGAGATAGCAAAACAATATTTGTATACAATATAAATTCGCTAGCTAAATCCAAATGCCTACATTCAAGAATTCCATTCCCGTTATTAACTTCTGCGAATCTGGAATAGCTTGGCAGCACTAACGGTCGAAAGTAGATCATCACAAATGTCAAACGAAAAATCTGCCATATGATTGCAATGTCAACATTTCAAAATTCACCACGCTAATCAGTACTTCACCACATCCCCACACAATCGCGTGCAATCGATTTAATTGAAAATCTTGTTTTCTTTTTTTTCGGTGGAGCAAACCAACTGAGAAAGTGTGGGACCCAAACACAGTCGGGTTTGTTCTTTGAAGCGTCGAGTTGTTATTTGTTCCGCTTAGGCCTCGCTCTTAACACAGTATTTATTTATACACATTAGCTTCCCTTAGAGAAGTGTAATAAACCGTCAAAGAATCACAACCTGCTCCTCCGCGGCGCTGCCCAATAGTTTTGCACGGCGAAAATTATTTTTATTACTCGTGATATATAATATTTTTTTTTTTCTGTAGGCCTGTGTGTATCTGAAGAGTTTAATTGAAACCAATTAAGTATATAACTGTGTTTGTGTGGGGTGGAAGCATACTACCTATGTGGACAAAGAGTTAAATAATATAATATCATAAAGATTTGTGGCTTGTTAAGAGTGTATAAAATCATACATTTGCTTCTGCTTATGTGTATGTAACCAAGTACGGTCTGAGAATTGAATAAACCTTCAAGACAGCAGAAACAAAGAACTAAGACCGAAGATCAGCAATATAAATCTATGCAAAATGTCATTATTTCGTGCAACAACATCTCGTCTTATGTCCTCAACATCACTATCTTCATCGATTCATACAAAAATTTCCACTGAAAGGCTGCGCTCAATTTCGACCCTGCCGGTTGGCGCTGGTAAGGTCTTCATATCTTTTTTTTCTTTCTCTCTCTCTACCTCTGCTTATGTGTGTTCAAATGGCGTATGTTTGATTGTTAATAAGTGAATTTAATTGTTGTTGTTTTGTTTCCTTATTTAGGAGTGTTCCGAAAGCCAAATACGAATTTTATGCGAGCTGTAGCAATAGTCGGAGCAACAACGTATCAACTAAAAACCTCATATACTCAACTGCCAGTTCAGCAGGAACAAGTGAGGAACTTTACAAGTTTGCAAACGCATCAGCAACCAACAATTGGCCGGTCTCTGCATAATGTAAGTTTATTTTTAAATACATATAATAATATTGTTTACAAAGCCGGAGAGGTGGGAAAAATCGATATTTTGCATGCATACTGCAACCCCTGTTCTTGGTGTACTCTCATTTCAAGGTGGCTTCTTCCGGTTGTATCACATTGTATGGGGGAACCTATTTTGTGACAGAGACTTCGTTTTGATATGCATCAAATGTTCAGACAACGAGGCAAGGCTACATATGCTAATATACTGCCCATTTTAATGATAAAAGAGTATGCTTTATACGTTTTGGGTGATTTCTTCGATTAGGATTTTTTTTTTCAGTGTTGTCCATGCGACAAGTTGATTGAATGGAAATTTGATTGGGATTTTGTGTATTTTAAGATAAATGCGTTTATTTGCTGTAAGTTACTTGACTTGCCTTTGTCTCCTCTCTTCTTTTCGATTGGCACTCGTGGGGAGGAAATAAATACTTCCTCGGCTAGAGGTCTCTTAATCCGCAGTATTTTTGACCGAAATTCTATATTTTGAGACACTGCCGTTGTTGTACATGATCTCCCCAATTGTCTGTCAGTTAGTCTCTAGACGATAAACAAAGACGTCATCTTTGAAATCAGATACAAAGAAACACATTGTATTTCTGAGTAATGTTCTTATCTAGGTAAAAGGATTAAACTTGTTTGTTTACCAACAAAAGCAAACAAAACAGTCTGTTCGTTTATCTCGTACCTTCTTCAAGCCCCTATCAAAAGTCCACTCGATGTCTGCCTCTTATTGGTCTCGAATCCTTCAAATTTGAAGATCTGATAACCCAGCCAAATCAATTGCCATGAGGCTAAGCTAATTTCGATATTTGGTCTCATTAACTAAACATAACCTTCGAAGTCGTGATTTGTATGCAAATAATTTGCCATAAGCCTTCAATTAAATTTATTTCCACACATTTTTGCATTTCACATTTTACTTCTCATTGACTTTTCCCCAAAACTCCAGAATTTCACTTATTCATGCAACACTTCAACCGTCCCCCTGTTCTTTGTACAAGCATTAGTATGCATTTTCAATTTGGGACTATCCCCCACAGTCAGGTGCTTCGTAGGGATGTAGGAAATATATATTTACACGTTGTCTGATTTGATACAGAAACAAAAGAGACACAAAAATACTGCCTACTGGGGTATTTTTACTCTGCTGACTACTGTGTCGCAATTCTGAGAGGGAACCTGCTCAACAAGATTATTGGTCAATATTCATATGTGTGCATGTACGAGTTTATTGAAAATAATTTAAATAAATTATGTTTTTTGATGAAAAACAAATGTGTCTTCATGGCGGGAATGAAGAACAGTGAACACATAAGAAGAGGTGGTGGAGGAGGATGGGGGGGGGGGGGGGTGTATGCGCTAATTGATTTTGTTTCAGAATCTTGATTTTTTTTTATTAATAGCAGTGGCGTTTGACTCTGACTCGACTGTGACACTGCACCGTTTGGTTGTGACAATCTTTGAATAACTTGGCAGTTTGCGCAGATATGCACTGACACTCACTTTTGTGGACTTTGAGCTTGCCGCATGCGTGATTTGCTTGTATTATTTCTTTGTTATGTATGCGCACAGCCGTATGCATACATGCAGCATTCGTTCAGTATGTATGAACGTATATGAATGAATATTTCATTTATTTTCTATTATTATTGCAAATTTATCTTGATTGTATGGTGTGTGTGGTTGTGTGGTCTTTCGTATCTTATTGGAGAAGTCAACGATCCTTGTTTTTTTAATTGCATGAAGGTCACACATAACTGTTGTAATCAGACGTCTGGAATTGAGTTTGATCGAATTGTTTAAATATGTCGATGCTTATTATTACTTCTGCAATATCCCTAAATATTTATTAATGAATGCGAAGTAAGATTTCTTCTCCCAGCAAATCTTATTACCTACATAGCTAGTTTTTGGTGGCATTTATTTAGGGTTTATACTTGCTAAAGCATCTTGGTATTCCAGAATCAGTTTCCCTATTGACAATTGCAAACCACCACGAGTATGTATCTATATTTAATGATGTCGGTTAGTTAGTGCACATTATGAGTGCAATGCCGTATGATACTACGTTCGACTCCGCAGCATGCATAAATATCCTAAACTAGTGTGACCCCATATGTAATATGTGGCATTGAGCAATAAATATAAATATCATAGCATGCATATGAGTTGGCGAGGGAGATGGGCCCTTGTCGGATAAGTAGAGCATTCGCTTGCAAATTTTGTGTGTTCTTTTTCATCTCTATTCCTATTTTCTACGACCTGTTTTGTTCTTGGGTTCTCACTTCTCAACGTTGAGTATCGGAAGCATTTGACATATGTGTGCGAAAGAGACAATGCGCGTGCGAGGAAAAAGGGAAACAGGCATAATGAATCTAAATCGACATTGGATAGTCAGAAATGTGTGAAAACACGATACGACAATAAAAGAGAATGGAGGTTAATTTGTCCGACTGCATCGTGTAGTAGGACTCTATAAACACTGGACTAACGATCAGTCTATCTGAAAGCAACGAAACATTTTAGAGCGTTAACAAACCAGAGAATTCGAAGGTCCAGTGCTGTCCATATGAGCCGCGAACTTTTCCAAGAAAAAAAAAAATACTTCTCATTTTTATGTGCAAGCTTTAAAATTGGTTTGAAATCGCCTTAAAAGCACTACTTATCAGGTCTCCGACCTATGGAGGTATCAGGCTGAGCTATAGCTACCTTCCTTGATTGACGGTCCTTAGTACGCTTCTCCCATTTATCAAGACCAAGCTGTCTAGCGTCCGCGATGACTTGGTATTTATACCGGAGATTAGGTCTTCCTCCCCTTCGTGAACCAGGATGCTGGGCTTTGAAGACCCTCTTAGCTAGAGCATTATTGTCTATGTGCTAGATTTATCCGAGCCAGTGTAGTCGACGTATTTTGCCTTCCGGACTGCATCCACATTTGTACATAGCTCGCGGAGTTCATGGTTGTCTTCTCTTGCATTCGCCCTCCTCACAAACTGGACCAAAGAATTATATCCCTCGCAGAAAGAAACCCTCTGCTATTTTGCTTATCGTCCAGCTTTCGGCTTTATATGGTCTGATATAAATAAGAGTTTTGTAGAGCACTGCGGTCTTTTCCGTCGAAATGTGCGATCGAATCATCGAAAATAGGCTTCAAAGAATCAAGTACACAGCAAACGTGACCATGATAAACATACATACTACATATCTACTACGTCGTGTTCTGATTGTACTTCGAACCAATAATACAATTTTCGATATTTCTCAAATGTATTCCGTTACATTTAAAACCAAAGTTTTCGTATCCTTATTGCAAACCCGATAAATGACTCCTGGATGTGTGTTCCTTTGGTTGAAATTATTCAGGGAAAAGCAAAATAGTTGCAAAGGCCCGATGTGTACCTACTTCTGGAACAAACTGTAGATACTTGCATGTGTGGACGGACTGAGATCTTGTCTGTGTAGATTCGAACGCGCAGTTTCATATAAGAAATATAAGCAGATATGTATTGTCGATAAAATGAAAATGTTGTAAAGTTCTATACATTTTCGTATAGATCTTAGCATCTTGTTTGCGCTTTCATATTTGTTAGCTCTAGATAAGGTATGGTGAATCAATCAGGAGAATATCTAGCAGTAAATATACATAGTTTCCAGATGAATGTGTAGTCACAGCTGGATGATTATGGCGGTGTTAATGTAGAAACCACATCTGTATACTAATACAAGTTCAGTTGAGAAATCAACAATGTATCATCTGTCTCCATACAGAGACTGTACTTCGGAAGATTTGTAATATTTTTTTTCTTCGAATTTTTATGAATACAGAACACAAAATTTATACAATACCGCATATGAAACTTCGGTGAACGAATATTATTGCGAAGAAAATCAAGAGTTGTTTTTTGAAGAAGTTCAACAAGTAAGCGCATCCGTCTTCACTTGATGAATCAAGAAGTAAGCAATAATACCCTCAAACACTATCCTTACTTTCCTAGTTCAAGTGCAATTCGACAAGACAAGAGCCATTCGTTCGAAAGTATACATAGGATATTCACAAATTTTGCAGCTTCGAAGTGTCAATAGCTCAGATTTACAAAGTGTAGTGGAAAAATGATAAAATCGTAATAATAGGTATGTTCCCGTACCCAAAATAAACAACACAAATCTACGAAAGTCTGTTCCCGTACGCCAAAAATTTGGGTTTTATGTCAAATGAGCGCTCTCTCGGGAGAGTAAAAAATTTCCCCACCCTGCTCATTTTAACACAAGAAATTTCTGTGGGCAGTTGGGCTGAGTGAAACAGATGATAATGAAAGATCAAAACGGTCGGCTAAATCTCTATATCTACATGCTTCATGACCAGCAAACCATAGGAAAACTGCAGTGTGCTTATGAGCCCTGCATCTTTTATCGGGCATAAAAGTGCGATGTTTCAAACTTTTCCGAAAGGCTTTCAAATAAAGATCTTTTGAATACGGAAATGTGTTATGAATTCCTTTTCAGAGTAGAGTGGCACAGTCATTTCTAAATAATCCCTCACACACTAGCAGCAATAATCCTTTTTCAATGTCCGGTTCATTAATAATTAGTCCCATCACGTCGTCGTCGTCAGTTATCATGTCCAAAAATAACTTTTTTGCACAATTTTTTAAAGTTTCCATTTTTTACACAGCATTTAGAAATCACAAATGTAATTTAATTCAAACCAGTACATGACATAATTTACACATTTGGTAAAACTGCGTTCCCGTACTTTCTTAAGTTTTTACTTCTCTCTGAGATTTTTTCCCCCACTCCTTAAAAAATTTAAGTCTTCACAATTTTGTGCAGAAAGTACGGGAACAGACCTAATATGAGTGACGCTTAAAGGATAGAACTTTCAGAACTTTCCACAAAATTCTCGACAAAAGTTAGTTTAAGTATCATAATTAACGATTTTAAATTGTTTCTCTGCGAATCAATCATTCTCTTTCCGAACTGTCAAGCTGAGAAAGCAATACACAAAGAGGCAAACGCGATTCACAAATTCACAAATGACCAAAGAATTCGCAATGAAGTATCAGATTTCATAAATTCTACTCGTAGTTCTCTGCGATTGAGAAAACTCCATATGAAGTGTCAGTGTTTGCGAAGTTCGCAATTCGTAGTGAACTCATATGAATGACTCTTAAGTTTGAGGTGGACATGGACCTAGACTCCAACCATTCGTATTGTGTGTGCTATTGTTTTCACAATTGTAAATCCAGACACCGAGTCGAGTCACAAAGCCACGGTGTTCATCATATTCCCTTTTAAAATAAAGTGGAAAGATCGCAGTTTGGTTTCGCTCTTCCGATTTTGGATCACAAATTGACCTTCGTCATTTTGCAGCTGAAATTAACTTCCAACTTGTGTTTGACTTTCTAATTGTCTACCATTATCCCAAACGTATGACTAACATTTATGCCAGCTTCAACTTTGCTTTTATTTTGAAATGAGTGAGTTTTGTTTTGTCGGAATGACCATTTGTACTTTTATGAGGGTTTTGCTTTGCGGACTGTGTTCCATTTGGAACATAATAATTCTTTGAGTAAGGAGGAGATGTAAGATGTAAAGTTAATGAACCTTCGAAGTGGTTCTGTCAAGGCTACACCAAAACACCAATTAACTTATGACCTCACTCTTACACTCTACACGCACCTCGAAACGAAAAAAGCACTACTGTCCAACAGCAGATAAACCAGAGTAATCTGGTTTCCTTTCGGTGAAGCTTGCTTTTCCGCATAAGAAAATGTTGAGGCAAACATTTTGACAAATATAAACAGTTGAAAAAAAACACAACGCTCATGTTTGGCTGCACTCCCTTTCCCTGTGCTTCAGCATGAAATTTTCTTAGTACTTTATGGAACCATATGTACATATGTATGTATGTATAAAATTAACATTTGTTCAAAATTTCATGCTTCTAGACTCAATGGTGTGTTTTGTCTTTCCCCGAAAGCGTTATATTAACGGGTTAGCCCACTCCAGAGGCTGAAAATAGGCTTTTTTTAGGATTTGTTTTCAGAAATATGTACTACAAAATAAATCGAGATTCCAATATAGAGTATTTACATATCAGTGACTGCTTACAAACATTGTTTTTGAAGCGATTAAAATGGCGTACCGAGTACTTAAAGATTTTCCCTGTCCATTACCTTTTGTGGCATCATTTTTAAGGTCTTAGAAAATAGAACAAAACGATTGCAATCGAAATTCAACTCCAATTATTTTGCGGTTGTACTTAAGCCTCATCCGTATAAAATTATACTGACGAAAGAATTGACAGAAAAACCGCTATTTTCGCTAATTGGGCGCTGGAAATGATGGCCGGAGATGCTGATTTCGAGCAAAAAATCATCTCTCGATTTTATTCAAAATCAAGTGTTCGACCTAACATCAATGCATCCACAAAGATTGACTGTTTGGTTGCTTTATTGCCATGGCAATATTATCGGAACTTATTTCTTTCGAAATGATGAAGGGCGCACACTTACCCTCAATGGTATCAGCTATAGAACGATGTTTACCGACTATCTGAGGCAAGAGCACGACAACATCGATACACCCGACTATTGGTTCCAACAAGACCGACATGCCATGCAGGCGAAAATTGTGTCGTTTGAAGTTTTGAAAGAGAAATTTTACGTCTGGATCAGGACTGGCAAGCGTTCATCCATTGGTCGCGATCATGCGACTTGACATCACTCGATTATTTTCTCAAGGCCTCAAGGCCAACATTCTAGACGCATTTGTCGGAATAACCAGCACATATTGGATCGAGTCATCAAAAATGTCAATGTGTCTGCCAGCAAAGTCGTTTCTTATCAATTTTATCTGGTTACCCTTTAATAAGTGCCAACGATTGTTGGAGTACTTCAGCAACAACACAACACTCAAAAATGTAATTTAGAACCCACTGGAGTTGGATTCGAAGTCTCACTTAAATTGAAGCGTGAGTGGAAACACCTACTATATCACCATTGCTCTTCCATCTATCTAGTTTTTCAGCTGTCTACTTCTTATGTCTTCTATTGGCGCATTCGACAGTTAAGTAACAAGCAGATTTGTCTTTACCTTCGATTTCATGAAAGCGGGCTTCAAACAAACAAGCCGGTGTGATTTTGTTGAATTTTTTGCTTGGATTCCACATCACTAAAACACTTAGTACATGCTTCGTTAACTTTTTTTTATTAAGTACCAGCTGACCCATCAGAATTATTAACTCAAATAATTAATAAAAAAAATATTTCAAAAACATTAATTGTTTATAATTGATACGCAACATTCTTAGTTTTCTTTCCTTGCGTTCTCCGACACGTTAACAGGCGACATACAATAGGCCATGTGAAGAACATACACTTTCAAGATTGATGCCAGAGACATTTAACGACTGGCCTGGCGATTTTTTGATTGACATTGGAAATGCAAGCGTTTAATGTTGAATGGCAATTGGCAATAAGTAGTCAGAATGCGTGGAATCAAAACGTCTTCACCTTTGTACTTCGCTTTCAATATTATGGCTTCTATGGCATTTTTTCATTATTTTCCTAACCGCAAACCTGGTGCCATTACAAAAACGTGGCTGGTTTATATAAGGCGTGATTGCGGTGAACTAACCGCCATGAACAAACACTCCAAAAATATCACTGAAACAAACTTAAAGTAGTCGATAAGTTGTCTGAAACTATCCAATTTCCTAAGGCAATTTATTTATTTTTTATTTCGGTAAGAACCTTTTACAAACGACTGATCGCTTTAACAGATCGCGAGAACAACAGGGATGATGTCTGGGAGTTTGTAGATAAAAACTACTAAGAACCTTTTACAAACAAAAGTATAAGAAATTTAAAAAAAGATGAATGAAATCGATAAATTCGTTCTTATGTCGTGATTAAGCGAAACCGGGATTAATATATATATATACATATGTACAATAAGGTCCAGTACAAACTCAATTTACGCAACCATCGATTAGCGCAACTCCTCCATTTTCGCAACACCAAAATCGTAACACGTCTTGACTCTATAAGTGGATCTTTTCAAAATGCGTACATACCTCGATTAGTGGAACTTCTTGTTCTTCATTTTGTTCGTCATTTTTTCCGTCATTTTACAGTTGGATTTCTTGGCTCTGGACAAATGTGTTTATCAACGCACACACTACTTAAGTATCTTTCTTCAAATGTGTCTTCGATAGTTCAAAAAATCTCGAATTCAGAAATCAATGATTGGCTTGACGAAAACTTCAGACGACACAAACATGTCCAAATTGTGAGGACCCGAAAGAAATTTAAGAGCACAAATGAAAGGAAGGCGAAGCTGTCCTCCCTTTATCAAAAGTTAAGACAAAAGTTGTAGTTCGATCCTTCGAAAAATGCTTACAATGTACCGAAAAGAAGACATTTTAACTCTACAAAAATAAAACAGTTGGCAGTTTTGAAGTCGGCTCGGAGTCGGCATGAAACTGTAGGTCACTTCCACTCGTGCTTGCTGAGAAGCTAGACCCTGGCCCTCTACGGGCTGTAGGGCCACACATATTATTATAATAGTTTTGAAAAGTATGGTATCCAAAAAAAACTTGGCCTAAAATAGCAAATTTCTTTAAAGAAAAACCCATTATAATTTTATTTTCTATGAATAAGTTCAAAACTTTCGTATTCTGATTTTTAAACAATAATGAATGCGTTTTCTTATTACATTGCCACTTTCTCTATAGAAATCAAAACATTTTATTTGCCCCATGTTCAAAATTTATTTGGAGACGACTGGGGGCTATACGACGCACTGTACACTATTCATATTGATAGTCAGACATATATTCGTGTACGAAAATGCAATATTGCGGAGAATGCTTCACAAAGCTTTCTTAATCGAGTGCACATATCGTTTGTGTACTTTAACGGAGCACTAAGGCTGCACACACCTGCAGAGCGGTTAGACTTAAACCACTTCAATTACGGACGCAAGTGTTCATTCTCCATAATTTATGATGCCTTCCTCGGGACACTGATCTCCTATTGCCTCAATCATCAGTCATCGTTGGTATGCACCTCCTGTGGAACATTGCGATATTCCAGGAAATAGTAAGCGAGGTATTTGGCCGCTTAGGACCAAGCTTCTCGAAAACCTAGCCGAGCTAAGTTAGCGCTTTATCGAGATACCGGTTTTCAGAGTAAGACTTACCCCATTCGTAGCAGGTCCATTGTGGAAGTACAACTGTCCCATGCTGGCCTAAGTGTAACTGCTCTTCGCAATTAGTCACTTGTACCTAACCTAACTTAGACTTCATTTTTAAGGAGTGTACTGTAACTGAAAATCAAAACGACTATCTCACATTTCGAACGGGAACCAGCTGCACAAACCAAGTCTGACGCTTACGCACACCGACATACTTCACTTCGGTGTTGCCCCAAATGAACCCTTTGTTTTCCTTATAAGCTTAGTACCGTCGTCTTTCATTCTTCGATTCCCCTGAATAATAAAGCAAGAAGATCACATTCAAATTTACATTAACTCAATCGAACAAATTGCTTTCAATTGAATGGGAATCGATCTCGCATATGCAGGCGTGTGCATGTATGCACTCTGGGGCTGCACATGTTTTCGAATCCACTTGCAGAATATAATCATTTTAATTAGCTGTAAGTAGTATATCCAGTGGTAATAATTAAATTCAATCCACCCAGTCCCTATTGTGTATTCAAATTAAAATTCTGTGTAAGTGCCGTGGACAGTTTTGCAGGTGCACCTGCGTTCTCTACTTGACTGTTGCGAGTGCCTCTTCAATCGACATTCAAAATGTCAAAATCTATTTGAAGCCAGACTGCCATTAGGTTTAGTGCACTTAAACACCGAGTTTGTGATCGTTTAAGAAAAATTTAGTGAAATAGTTTTTTTTTTACAAAGTGAAAAAATATGGGGTTTTCTTGGAATCCATTTCGGAGACAAGTCAAAAACAGCGACGCAACTGATTCAGTATGAAACTATTTTGGAAATATATTTTAGTTTTATATACAAAAAACAATGAATGTGTAGATAAGTTTTGTGCGCGCATACGTATTTTTGCAGTGTAACTTAAGTGAATCTCATTTATGGAATGCATACCGTTTACGCCGGAGATTGTGTTAGAAGTTTTAGGAATATTAATTTGGGTGGTCCCCAGGGGTTATCCTGTGTCTTATACCGTTCCCAGCCTACTTAAATGTCTTTTTTTCTACAACGCTTCGGAGGAAATGTTGTGAGATTTGTTGTCGGAGCGGATGTTATTAATCGTGACGTTATCTTCCAAAATAAAACTAATATTCTTCAGTCTTAAATTCTGCACACTTCACTTAAATTTACTATTTTACGCTGCTATGTAAAGTGTCGGATTGCTCATTCTTTTATTGCTTCATATAAATGTTCTAAAGGGTGGTCCAACGAAAACACACGATAATAATTGTAAAAAAAAACAAAAACGTTTTCAGAGAATTATCTTAATATTTTTTATTATGATAGAAGGATCTATGACAATATCCATCGGTCCATATTTTGAGACTAATAGAGGTTCAATGTCGTCAATGTGCCGAATTATCTCATCCTTTAGCTCCTGAATTGTTCTAATTGACGTAAACTTTTTCTTTTAAATAATCCCCAAAGAAAGAAGTCCAACTGTGTCAAATCACATGATCGTGGCGGCCAATTAACATCGCCACGACGTGAGGTAACACGGCCATTGAATTTCTCGTGCCAAAGAGTCATTGTATTGTTGGCTGTATGGCAAGTGGCACCATCCTGTTGGAAGCACATTTCGTCCAGGTCCATATACTAAATTTCTGGCTACAAGAAGTCCATTACCATCTCGCGATAGCGAACACCATTTACGCCAACTGCTTGGCCGATCTCATTTTCGAAGAAGTGCTGCCCGATGACGCCGCCAGCCCATTAACCGCACCAAACAGTCACTCTTGTGTCGCACAGGTGTTTTTCACATTTCCTACAGATCCGGTTTGGTGAAATTTGCGCACAATTCTACCGATTGTGGACACATTTTGTCGCTTATATAATAATAATATATATAATATGGGTGGCGCTACAGCCAGTAGAGGGCCAGGGCCTAGCTTATCAGCAACCACTCGTGTTGTGCGTGCTATTGTTCTATCACGAGTGGAAGGGACCTACAGTTTTATGCCGACTCCGAACGGCCAAGCTTGAGAAGCTTTTTCTAGACAGTTATACTCTTTGAGCATTGTTAGTGACTCGAAAGAGGTGGGGCCGTGAAAAGTGTTTCTTGTCGTACCAGCAATCGAACCTAGACAGCTAGGTCCAAGTGCGTAGGTGTCGACGAACATAGCCACAACGCCACGGGCCGTTGGTCGCTTATGCTGACCAAAAAAATCACGAAGTGCACAAAATCCATTTTGATTTGAACCCCATTTTCGTAAAAGGCTTCAACAATTTAAACGCGCTGCTCAATGGTGTACCTCTCAAATTAAGTTGGGTTAAAAAGCTTGGCGTTTTATTTATTGAAGGTCCTCAATTCCAATCCGACCTGTTCTAGGAATGATGTTATTTCTGAATGAGGATCGTTTGATAATTCAGTGACTACTGAATACAAAATATTTTGTGCACGGTCTCCCTTTACCTTTTTTCTTCTTTGGCTGGCGCTACAGTCCGGGGTGGACCTGGGCATCAGCCAACATCCCACTCCATCTAGCACGATCTTGTGGTAGTTGCTTCTAGCTATGCACGTTTGGGCTGATTGAGGATCCTTTCCAACAGCGATCGCCTCTGGAGGCGTGGTCTTCCTTTAACGCGTTGTCCCTCGTGGTTGTCGTGCATTGGAGCATTGGTGTCCATTCGCTCCGCATGACCTGAATTCGTTGGACCAGATCGATGCCACTGTACAGCCCGTACAGTTCCTCGTAGTCTCCTCCTCCAATGTATGTGTAATCATCGACCTGAAGGTTCGGTGTCAGTCATAATGGAGACCGTAAAACCCCTTCTTGACTATTCAAATTGGTGGTACATTGTGTTTACACAGCTTTTCCTTAGATTTTGGTTATGGTTTTTTTTTTGCAAAATATAATGGAAAATCTACGGACGGTTTGATCAAAGCATTGTGAATAAATTTGACAGCCTATGTTAATGGGAAAAGACTCGATATCTATAAAAACAATTGAACTTGAACTCCCTCATGGATTGGATTCAATTCCATCTGATGTTCAATACTCAGGATACAATGATCTGACAAAGGATGGTTTCCCAAATATGTCCATAACATTTTTTTCCCAATGCGATAGATACCGTACACCGCTATATCTTAATCTTGTTATGAATATCTATATATTATCTTTGAAGAACAACGCCATAAGTCAGTATTGGTCTGAAGAATACACTACACGTCCAATTGAATTCCCAATCTGTGTCTGAGTGTCAGAGTCCGATGTAAAAGCGGCAACCGTAACTTTCTTAGGTGGAAATGCGTCACATGGCCCCATCGTCGACCACTATTCCATTGGAGAAAATTTCACAAAGCAAAAACACGTCCCTGTCTGCTCACCTTGCACGCGTTAAAGAAATTGAATGCGTTGGAAAACATATAGGAGAAAAGCAAACACTTAAAATGACTGCTCATAGAACACTGTTCATAGCAAAATTCGAGTTATGTCATATGTGGCATGTTGTGTTTATTTGAATCCGAAATGGCCTACAAAATATGAAATCGCATCAATCGACATCAACAAGCGCAAAATATCTGTGACTTTAGGGCACTGGAAATAAGGCTTTGTTTGTTTTCCCGAAAATACTAGTGTTTTCACTTAAAAAATACGAATAAAGAGTTTAACTGGATTACGACTTGTTGAATTCCAATTCGATTTAATTTGCAATGTAGTGCAGAAATGACGCCAAAAGCTTTTAAATAAGATCCACTTTGGATATTGTGCTCTTGACGTCCGGTATGCTACTTTTCATTTATATGGACAATTCTTCGGTCACAAGTTGTCGGAATTTCTGTACCGAAAAATACACTCGAATATTTCGCTCTTATTCAATCCGCATCGCAATGAAAATATTTTTTTTGCGCATACAAATGTTGATACTGGGGCTGGATACCTTACTCGATATTGTACATATCACAAACTTGAGATATTCATTGATATTTGCTCAAAAGACGGCATTTGTGCCTAAACCACAAATCGACTTATTTTACTCTACTACATAATGCATCATAACACGGCCAAGTGCCAAACGTTTCCCTGGGCCAGTTTCATAACATTTTCTTGAGCGATGAGGCTCATTTATCACACGGTGAATACGTTAACAGACAACTGAAAAAATAAAAGCCCACATGTAGCTGTCGAAAAAGTAGTCAATGTATGGCGAAGATATGTAATTTTAGCGAGACAGTGCCACATCTCACACAACACCAACCACCTCATGTCTGCATTAAAAGACAAATTTTCTGAAAAAAATCCAATGCTGCACATATTTGACGTTTTGAAAATAAATATGCTTCAAGTCTTGGTCGAATTATATTTTTTTTTCTCTCTTGTACAACCCCTGTCGTTCAACGACACCGCGACCAGGATAGATCTATTGTGTCAAAAGGTTGGAGTTATCCCAAAAGACGTACTACTTCCCTCATGAAAGTTAGTAGGTCTTTAGTAGTGGAGCTTTTTAAACCAACCGAAGTGAGTATCTCCTTATGGAAGGAAGATACGTTTCCTTAACCATATTAGTTCCGGACATTCGCACAAAATGTGCTCAGAAGTTTCATTCTCTTCCAGGCAAAGCAGACAGACCTTGTCTTGACACAGGTTTAAATTCTTAAGGTGATAGTTCAGGCCAGAATGGCCCGTAAGAAAGCTTGTTAGCTGCCTTAAGTTTTCTTTGTTCAGATTGAGTATTTCTTTATTTGAATAAGGCCTGATTAAACGTTTGGATTGCCTAAGACCATGACCATGTGTCCACTGGTTTAGGCGAAGTTTGTTTTCCCATTCGTTAATTATAACCCGATATGAGTCGAAAAGTGATCGCAGAATCATCTTGTTAGAATCGAGTCCTGCAAGAATTGCATGTGGATGACATGATTGATGTTATATTCCATTCACAATAGGAAGTTCGAAAGAATATTTTGAAATAATAAATTTATGGAAATCTAATTCATAAATATATTTTACTTAAATTTACTTTCGACACCATAAAATGGATGACCCATCATACACTTAAGCCAAGCTAAATACTTAGTCTGACAAAATCGATCCACAATGAGCTTGAAAATTGTACGCCAATACGACTTACGGCTAAGAGTCAACACATATTGACTAGCAACACGTGTAAATTGAACAAAATTTGCCAACGAAGCCCTTTATGATTATCATCCAGCCAGACTCGAATCGCGATCAGATTAGATTGCTAACGAATAAGGAATAGGTCGAATGATAATGTTAGCTACCTGCTGTGTGCAGATAAGGTATTCTTTATATACGTGCATTCCGACTTATCCACGCTCTTAATCCATTGATAAGAATTTGATAGCTATTATAAAAGTCGCTGCCGTCTTTTGGTCTGAGTTCGAGCGTTTTATCAACCAAATATCGCACGCTTAGTCCGATTTTAATTGAAGCTAATTTCCTGTTCATAAAGCAGCTTACTGATCTAAAATTAAGAGTCTTGCAAATGACAGACTATTGGCAGTAGTCAAATAGTTAACGAAAGCACAGTACGTGAGTAATTGTTTATCGTTTTTTAATTGTTTCAATTTTTTTTCCGATCAATTTAAACGGCGCATGTGTGCTTATAGAATAAAGTGGTTAAATAGATACGTACTATCAGTGGTTCTGTAATTTAAATTTTAGCTTAAAACAATGCTATTTAAATGATAGTAATGTCGAGAGCAATTATTTCCAGTTGAACTACGTCTTCCATGACAATGCGCTCATTATTTGTCAATCTGAATTCATAAAGAACCTGTATTCTCGAGGAATTATCAAGCGGTGATCAATATCCAATGTCCGCATCGGATGATGAGATACGGCCACTAACAATTTAATTAGACAAGTGGTGCCTTTCTGCTGTTTTCGATTGGCCTGACTGTGTTTATGTTTAGAAGAGTGTTTGCTGATCACATAGAATAGAGATTTCCACACGGTGAGAAAGAAGAGGTTCTACCACGGCTAGCGGTTTCATCGCTCTTCGCGATCACCCGGTATGTCAGTCCCGGCAAACGCATGAGGTAGATTACTCGCCATGAGACAGGCAACGATGTCAAGGGATGTCTTTGAATGGAGAGTGACATTGTCCAGGGACTTAGGTAGGTAGTGTGACTGCATGACTGATTTGGAAATCATGCTCACTTAGACCATCCGGTCCATTGCGCTGTCAAGTTCGGCTTTGTGTCCGAAACCCATTTACCCTTTGACCTTGTAGTAATTCCTTCTTGGGATTTTTATATTCCTCTTGGTCATATGTTTTATTTTCTCTGTCATTTAGAGGCTTTAAGAAATGATAGTATATCCTTTGGATCTAGGTTAGGTAGTGTAAGGGTAGTAGTAGGTAGAGGTAGTGTAAAATTGTTTCCTCTTCTTCATCCATGCAGCTTCTGCAGAAGGTGTATTAAGTCTTCTGGCATAGTTGCCTATAAGACAGTGGCCAGTTAACACCCTTATTAATTTAGTGATTACCTTCCTGTCTAACTTTGATCGCTTTCGATATCCTACCAGTAACAAGTTGCGACCATTTGCGGTTTGTATCGTTTATCGCAATCGTCATCAATCGCGGTATTATTGTTTTCAATGGTGGGTGGGGTGTCTCCTTATTTAGTGCTATTGGCATAACCGCCCCCTTTCTTGCTAGTTCATCAGCTCTTTCATTGCCCGGAATACCCTTGTGGCCGGGTATTCCAGGGTCCAGAGGCGTAATCGGAGCCTTCACATTGTTCTTAGCCAAGACGGTTCAACCCACTCAAGAATTGAAGTTGATTGAGTGTTTATTTCGCTCTTTTGTCGCCGTTGGTTTTCTGGGTTCGGGAAAGAGGTACCTACCTAAAGTGTCAGGGATTGGAGGTGAGTGGAATCATTTCGAAAAGGGCAGGCGAATCGATTGTTCCAGTAGTTGGTAGACGAAGACGTTTATTTATTTATTTACAAGCTGGAATACAATATTAAAAAAAGATATGCTGAGGCTAAAAAGCGAAGGCAGGAAGTGCCTTCAGCTTTAGACGAAGAGTTGTCTGCTACTTCGCTGCGTTTTTAAGGGTTTACAAGCCGATCAACTATCGTCGATCATTGTACGATGGTAAAGCAAGGCTTAATGCAAAACCTAGGAATCTACGGTGAACAGCTCCAATGCGTATTGAGTGGCTATGCTACTTGATAAGTGTTTTCTTGAAGAGAGTTTGAATTATTAGAAAATAACTTATTGAAAATCGTGGAGTGACCTGTGCAAAGTTCGGTTCATGATCGAAGTGCCTTGAGTTTAACCGCAGTTGTGACCCCTAACCAATGGCGGCAGTTCAAGACGTATGTTAATTCTGCTGATGGAATTATTCTAAACGCTAACGCATATGCAAGTCAATCGTTGCAATCGGTTAAGAGTATCGCAGTTAAGTTGTATCAAGGTTTGTTCATCTAATTGACTCATCAGACCTGATATTGAAATTTATAGCCAGAATGCAATAGCTGACTTTGGTCCTCATTTGGATTTTGAATTTTTGCAGTAAGTTGGGGTTAGTTGGAGGATGGTTTCAGTCAACTGAAGTTGTTCTATCACTGTGTCTCCTTGCATGGCTATTCGACTTGTTTGGATGAAGGTTCTGTATATTGAATAAGGCCAGGACCTAAACGCATAACCGACAAATTTGTTGATTTTCTCTACGAATCAAAGTTGACATTCAGCCATACAACCGCGACGCCCTCTGGATGTGTTCCACAGCAACTGCTGTGAAGTGAACAGTGCAGCTATCGTCTTTAACAAAAAGGTTATTCGTCCTCTCTAGCCGGTCGAAGGGCTAATAGCCGTTCCACGTAAAGTCCCTAATATCGGAACAATAGACGGGAGTGTTATACTCCCGAATCCGTTCTCTAACTACAAGGCAAACATTACTACGAACCATTTCAAAATAGGAAATGTCAAATAACATGTCACAAAAGGTTGTGGAGCTAGATCAAAGATCATCGACTACAAGCCCATAAGTGATTCCTTGACTGTGAACCGCATTCGAATTCTACAACATCCCCCTAAAGTGTGCAAAAGCTCCTATTACAAGGCAAAATACCACGTAAAAGAGAGAGAATTCTACCACTTCAACATGGCTGGACTCCCGATTTTGACATTAAGATTGTACTGTAGGAGGAGAACATCTTGTGTGATTAAAACCACAACCTCCACGGTAACAGACACTACATCGGACTCAGGGATTTAGCGGCATTACGTAAATCGTACATCGAGACTAGAGGCGGCCGTAACAGTGTAGGTCTGTGCGTCGACTCCAACGGACTTGATTCGAATCCCAGTACGACAAAAATAATTTTCATGGCCCACCTCACTCACAATGCTCAAATAGTATAACTGTCTAAAAAAAAATAAAAACTTGGCCGTTCGGACACAAAACTGCAGGTCCCTACAACTCGTGAGAAAACAATAGCACGCATAACACGAGTGGTTGCTGAGAAGCTAGCCTCTGGCCCTCTACTCATATTATTATTATCATTATTACGAGACTCACAAAAGAATCCACACAGCATCCTAAGCATCACCAGATGGTCCGTGGTATAGTACCGTCGACCGAATTGCCTATGTGCTCGTTGAGGAAAATATTGTGGGCTGATGTCAACTCTGGCCATTTCCTCATACCATCACGACTTTTGTTCATTTCAGAAAGGTGCACCAGGCAAAAACGAATACTTTCGACTTTGGACTCCTGAGCACATGCCAGATTGTCAGAGCTTACGAAGAGAGACTGAGCGAGAGACTTCTATATACCCCGGTCGAACACAAACAGCAACGATATGTATTTGCATTGCAACGTCATATTATCGGACTATCACTGCTAAAGCAACCACACGTTATTACCCACGATATCGATATTTTTCCAATCCATATTTGCAAATCATTTGTTTGAAATTACTCTCTGCCTATAAATAACAGTCCACAATATACATATATCTGTCGTACAATGAAGCTTTATCAATCAATGCTACAAAGTATGAATGCGCAGTTTTGGTGGTTCTTTAAATGCTAGATAAGACCAAGCAATCGCGTCTCGTACTCGAATTGATAAACTGCCGCGCTTTTCTTAATCGCATTGGCACTACAAATACAAATAAATTGTAATCTCTTACGAGATAGGCAGCAGTTACCTGCAAATAATCGAATGTGAACTCTCAACTCATCACCCGACATATGGGAATGTGAAAATGTTGCAATCACACTTGGCGATAAGGCATCACGTTTCGGACTGATAATGCATATTAAGTCTAAGTTATTGGCACTTATACAGTTGCCAGTGGAAGTAATTTGTACGTTATCTTTAATTGCTTCAGATTTATGGCTGGAAATGGTCTAGTTGCCCGCATGCAGTTCCTCTGTAAAATGTGGTCGGTTTGATCGATGAGTGAGAACTTTGAAATTTTTTTCTGATCGACAGTAAAGATCTGCTTCGTAATCAAGATCTTCTCTATAATTGTATACGAATGGATTAGTTTGTTTGACAACTAATTCTGTTTGATGTCGGAAGTCCACAATAGTCTGGTTTGATCATTGCAACAGCTGGTAGCGGGGATTGAGACGATTTTAACAATGCAGGGACGTTTGGAAAGCTGCTTGCAATAAAGGTAAAATACCACAGTGAGTCATGGTCTACATCTTTTTTGGCAGTTCGGGGAATGTCCAGTCAGACATGGGAACTGATAAATTCTTAGGATTGCTCTCCAATTCTCTGATCTTGATTCCCCCAATCCCAAAACCCCATCTGCTTAAGGGAGATCGCATCGACTGAAATGATGACCCAACCCGTTTCCTCTCCTGGCCGGGCATTCACCTGCAGTCACTTCTTATGGCCACAGCCTACAAGCTTCGACATTAAGACGGTCTATCCTCTTCAAGTAATGAGTAAAATTCGCATAGTCAGTGGATAGCTCATCTCAGTATTCCAGACCCTATTCTTAGAATTCTTTTCTCTCTAATCAATCGACGAATCGTCAAGATCTGTTTGGTTGCATGCATCAACTCGCCTGTAAGGCATAGTCGAAGGACATATCAATATCTTCTGGCCACCGTTTGCCTAATCCACATGAAAGTCCCTTTTATTGCGCCAATTATGTACATATATAGGTATTCATTTTCTTAACACCGCGTTCAACATCCTCTCTATCATCCCCTGTGAGCATTTGAAGCTATTTGTAAACAATCTGAGAGGTTCAGTCGGGTTTCAGGTCTGGGAACATCACAATAAATCAGTTTTTGCACACTATATCCTGGATGAGACCCTGTAAATGCAGATCGACAACTACCACCCTCTTGGCCGTTTTCTATAACGCATACCGGCTATGGCCATGCCTACCAAACTCGTATGGTTTGTTAAACGTTTCTATCTATAAGATGACGATGAAGAACTCTCAGTGCTATATTAATGTCAGTAACGAGCTCACCGCGACTTTCAATGTCAATACAGGTTTTAGGTAGTATTCAACGTCATTCTCAGAAGATGATCTTTCAAAACACCGTACAAATGCTGACGTACGCCATTAACATTGAAATGAATGAGGCGGAAACTGGCATTGAAATAGAAACTGTAAAAGGCAGCAAAACGAAATGTATGTATGCTGTTTTCAAAATGCACGGGAGTTACACAAATGCAAATCAGCAAACTTGCTGACGGCACATTTGTGTTGCTTCGCAGCTCATAAGGTGTCAGTTGCATTTCGGTGCCGATATAGGTGAATGTATTGACTGAAGGTTATTGGAAATGGAATGCGTTGATACTTGTCCCTTGAATCGACAGCTGAAAGATATATATGAGAAAAAAATAATGTCAGTTGTCATTGAGACAGTATTTTCTTCAGCTATAACTTCAAACTGATCAAGGACTACATCTACCTCAGAACCGCCGTAAATCACATTAGTACGAAGATCAATTGGTTAAGCACAGAACAATGTCATGACAATCGTTGTTTCGTTGCGTTGTCAAAAGGCTTGATTAGATTTGGTCCTGCTTTACGCCGCTTCTAATGCATCCTTTTGTCTTTTCAATAAAACAAAACCTTCTGCGTATGATCTTTGGGTCTGTTTGTCGAACCACGAACTGTATAGCGACAAGAGTCTAACCAATTTTACATATGCTCCTAAATAAATATTGATGTTTATATGTAAATTAAATTTACTTTTTGTTAATTGTTTAAAAAAATAATTTTTTATTTGCGGCTCTGTTGCAGAGCTGTGGCAGAGCTTTCCCTTACAATGCTACAATACAACTCTTCGTCTATTTTTCTTACACTACCTTAAATACTAATAATTCTGCTGACACATCTCCTGTCTGCAGTCTGCCGATGTTCCCTCAGGTGTATCGGGTGGTTGCCTGTGGCTGTGGCTGGAATGCGGTCATCTCCAGTATCGCCTGTGCACGAAGTTACACATTTTGCTGACGTTGTGAATCGCGGGACCGAATACAATTTGTTACATTAACTTGTATACTCCTACGATTTGAGCGAGCTAAACTATACCAACGAAAGCTTGTAGCTTCAATCTATCAATCTAACTGGCTTTATGAGTGAAATCTGTGTGGGATTCCAATAGCCTATGGTGGCCTAAGTGTGACTGCTTCCCGCAGTCTTCCACTTGGGCCTTACCCAATAACTAAAAAAAACTGGCGTGGCTGAAAAACAATGTGATATCGAAAAGCGGACATCCCTCTTTTTCCAAATGAGACTGGTATCAAATCTCTGGATGCGTTTCCCTCCACGTTTTGTTTGAACTTCCGCCTATCACTTGATGGGATGGTATGTGTGTGTTTTACTTTCATTTGGGTGCTGGACATCTATGAAATTCCAAGAAATATCGAAGCCTTTATTACTCCCATATGTATTTAAGAGTACTACTTATTTGATCCGCTTGGCAGCACACTGATCATATGTAGTATGTTGGCCTGTGTGTGACTGCTGTCTGCAGTGCAAGTAGTGCCCGAGTTACATGTTGATCGCCCAACAAAACAATTCAACTATGCACTTGTTTCGTTTGTTTTAGGTGATAGCTCCCACTGCAATTCTTTCGTTCTCCCATTTGTTTACTAGTTTGTAAGAGCGTCCTTTTCCCATTTTCTCTCCACCTGTTTGTTTATGTCAAACTTATTGTTAATTTGACAAAGTACACTTATACTGGATGAAGTCAGTCTAGGAAGGACCTCCGACTATGTCGGAAATATTAATTTTGTATTTAGGTTTTGTTTGTAATAAATATAATTTCTTTGAAAAGTGTGATGTTTTTCTTTTTTTTTTCCTTTTTCCGGAACATTTTGTAGCTCCCGCCCTATATATTGAAATAGTTGCAATGTGTACATAGCATACTCTATCTCCGCCTCCTCTTCCATTGATTGCCATCAGTTTTTGATAACATCTTAATTTCTATTCTCTAGTTTCGTTTAATTGCTTTTAAGCGTCCCGCTTGACTTGCAGGTCATTCAATTACTCTTTAATTACTCTGTATGAATCTTGACATGATAAAAAAAAACACATTTTTATTTATTACAGCTGACCATGGCACCAACAAAAGGTAGGCGCTTTCTCTCATCTCGTGATCTAACGAAAAATATGACATACTACACTGATAAGCCAAACAAGATCGAATGGGATGCAAAAACGCTTACGTAAGTCATAGATTAATTAAAACCAACAGCATATTCTACATCTACATTTGTTGCACAGCTTCAAAACACCACCGGGAAATCCATTGGTCGTAATTATGTCCTGGTTGTTGGCCAAACAAAAGCATTTGAAAAAATACGCAGAGATATATACCGAATTGGGATTTGATGTTTTGGTTGTTCACATCACACCTTGGCAATTATTATGGCCAACCAAGGGTACTCAGGTAATTTGACGTGATCAACAACCATTATGAAGGTTGACACCTATTTTTTGATTCTTTCAGTTGGTTGCTGCGGACACCGTAAAGTTTTTAGAAAATAACACATCATATGCTCCAATTGTTGTGCACGGATTCTCTGTTGGTGCCTACGAGTTTGGAGAAATGATGCTCATTATGTCCAGAGACATAAAAAGGTAATGACACCAACTTACATATAGTATTAATTAAAATACGTCTTAACCCTTGAGTTGTCACTTAAAGAAGGAATTTTTTAGTCTTCCACTCATTTATGTACGTTGTTTTACTTAAAGCTATGAGAATGTTGTCATTGATGGACTTACATATTTTAGTGTATTTGCTACTACGGCACTGTTACAGACTGGACAGTATTAATTACAATATAATCAGAATTTGTTCCTCATCTTTCATGTTTGAACGTATGTCAAAGAACTGTTTGCTTAGAGCTTAAGGTATTAACATGTTGTTCCTAATTCAGTATAGGAGACAATATCAGATGAATGAAGTTACATAGCAGGTGATGGATGGTGATCACTTCATTGTTCTAGGATTTGAATGCTATCCTAGATATTTAATGATTGATTGTTTTGGTCATAATTAGGTGATGCAACATACATACAGTCACTCAAAAAAGTAGGTAGGCAGCATAGAGTTGTCGGTGTTCTCAACAAAAAATTAAATTCAATCACGACACAAGAAAAAATCTTGAATGTAGTTCTTTACATTAATTAATTAAAAAAAAAAGGAAAAATTAGTAATGTGCTTAAAACCAACAACTATAGCACTCAAAAATTAAGCAAAATCCATCACATCACAAAAGTAAGCAAGCACAGATGTAAATCACGTAGAGGAATCTGCCATAATTTGGGGACTTATGACAGCATCTATGATCAGTTTTAGTTCCCGCTGATCAATAAATGGATGGTTTGGTTACTTGAACAATCTCAAGAATATATATATATATGATTCCTTCAACCCCGGTTGGGACATAGGGCGGCGACAAACTTCCTCCGTCCTTCTCGATCTGCGGCCAGATACTTAAGCTGTGGCCAAGTTTTACTCTGCGTTGCTGCTTCGGCCAATACTGTTGTCTTCAAGGTGGTTCTTGGTCTACCAACTCGCCGTGTACCTTGAGGATTCCATTCGAAGGACTGCTTCGCGATGTTGTCGTTTGGTCTCCTCAACGTGTGGCCAATCCAGCGCCACTTCCGCTGCCTAATTTCGACATCCAAAAGCTTTTGACCCGTAATGCGCCACAATTATTGGTTCGATATAATTTGCGGCCATCGGATCTTAAGAATGTATCGAAGACAGCGGTTTATATATGCCTGTAATCTTCTCGAGATGGAGGTAGAGACTTTCCAGGTTTCACAGGCACACAGCAGTACGGATTTGACATTCGATTCGAATAGCCTTAACTTGGTGCGTAGGGATATTTGACTGGAATTCCATTCTGAAGACAACATTCCAAAGGCGCTGCGCTGTTTGACCTCCTCAATGGGTGTCTGTCTCAGAATAATCTGCTGATGCGCTGATCGGCCGGTGTGCATGATTTTGGTCTTGTTGCAATTGATGTTAAGACCAGCCATCTCTCCATTCACTTGAAGTGATTGGCACATCTCGTTCATCCCGCTGTTGGAACTTGCCAGGAAACAGATATCGTCGGCATAATCCAGGTGACTTAGCCTCTCAAACGGTCTCCATTGGATACCATGTCTCTCATTTGTACCTACGGTGGCAGTCAGTACATCATCTATCGCCAGTAAGAATAGGATGGGCGATAGAATATCCCCTTGTCTTACTCCCTGTCGCACTTCGAAAGAGTCGGAAAGTTGTCCATTATGTAGAACGAAGCATCTTGCGGCGTGATAGGATTCCTTTATAATAGCAACAATCTTCGGGGGAATCCCTGTCCTATCTAGAGACTTCCAGATCAATTCACGGTTGACTCGGTCAAAGGCCTTCTCAAAGTCTACGAACATAAGGTAGAGCTGTGACGTAAACTCGGTTGATTGTTCGAGTATTATACGCAGGGTGTTAATGTGATCGACACATGACGGACCACTACGAAAGCCTGCTTGATGCCTCTTGAGCGTATTTTCGATCCTGTCCTTTGTCCGTACGAGAATGATAGTTGCCATTATTTTCGGAAAGACAGACAAAACGGTAATACCACGCCAGTTATTGCAGTTTTTAAGGTCTCCCTTTTTTTGGTATCTTAACAATAACTCCATCCTTCCAGTCCCTGGGGTACTTTTCGTCTTCCCATATAGCCTGTATTAATGGTAGCAGTATACCGGCCGTTGTGTCGGGATCGGCTTTCAGGAACTCGGCTGGTATGCCATCCAGTCCAGCTGCTTTGTTGACTTTTAAGATGTTGATCGCAGTTTTGATTTCTGCAAGTGTTGGGGGACCGGTGTCAATTCCCCTGTAAGATCGCCGCATTTCTAGTTGTTCAGAGCCAATCGTTGGACTCAGTTCTTCTGATTCCTCATTTAGCAGGGCACTAATCTCAAGAATAACCTGAGTCAAAAGCATTTCCACTCAAAGCTTTAAATGGCCATTTGTTGATAATCTAAATTTGGTGTATGACCCGCTATGCCTATAGTTTTTAGGATATCCTTATTTTTTCATTTTTGAAGTACAGAAAACTTCATTTAAATTTTTTTTCTTTGGAGTACCGCATGCATTTTGTTTTTGTTACAACACAGCCAACTTAATGCTGCATACTAACTTTTGTGATTGAGTATGTATATATATATACAGTGTACTATCCCTAAGTCGAATTCTCAAGGGAAATTCATTTTGAGTTCGAATTTGAGGGAGTTCGACTTAGAGGATGGTATTTGTATGGAAAATTGAGGGAAATGCCAAAATGTGGCGAACAAAAAATTCGAGTTGGAGAGAATATCGACTTAGAGATAGTCCACTGTATAAATTAAACTATATAAAAACAATAATTAATGAGGCGAACCTCTTTATTTCAAATCTGACTTAGGATTGACAAATGTTTCCTACCTAAAATTTAACCTACGGTGCATATGGGAATTTGAGAAAATACAGACTTAGACAAACAAGTCTCTCGAGTGACAGCTACGGCGGCATAGACGGCGACGACTCCTCTCTGGCTGGCATGTGGAGTCAGGTAAATGCGCGTGCAACATTGGATGATGTGCAGTGCGGATTTGGCAAATTGTGTCACGTACCAGTACCGCTGCATTACGATAAGATTTTGGAATTTAATGTCTCTGGTGTTAACTTATATGTACATCGCTTAGTGCGAGTAACACTCTTTGTGACACCACGTGGAATCCATTGAACCGTCCTGATCTTTTATTAAGGATTTAGTTTAGATTGAAAGCTACTCAATGTCCTCTTGTATGGCTAAAAATGCCAGGTGCTGGATTCCACAAAAGCGAGATTTGCCGTCCACAGAGCGGAACAGCCCTTTTACCGATTTCGCATGAGTGTACGATGAGTGATGGAAAGTGATGGTTCACTCAGTTCTACTCACTGACAGTTAACCCAGTTATTGACGGTGAAAAACTCACGTCTCTCACGGCACAAAAAGTGATTACATATGCAGACAAGGTGAATATTGACTCCATCAACCTCCAACTTCTATAGAAGTCAGTATAAGGGAGACCTACCAGCTTTTTATTAAAGTTGACGGAACCAGTCCGTCTATATATAATATTTCCACTGATCGTGCATTTATAAAGCAATCGGGATGACATTTTGAAATTGTCTGCATGAACAAGATCATAAGCTCAATTTTGAAAATTCGCTGCACTTCAACGAATGATGTAGGAATCGACAAATCCTTTCAATTCACTTAGTGGTTTCATTTACATATTTTAGGAGATATTGGTTGTCAGAAAACGCAGTTTTGTAGATCTCGATGAGTATAGTAAGTAAGCAATGGAACACAAAATTACTGAAATTGATAGCTCCGCTCAAGTCTGAGTGGTGTTGCGTATATTGACTCCATCCACAACAGTTTGATGCAAAGGGTATGAATTGAGAAATAGACATGTAGGTTAGGTTAGGTAGTTGGGCTGCCAGCGAAATCGCCAGCAGACTTAGACCATGTTGGTCCATTGTGATACCCATAGTCAGGCTACTACTATCAACGATCGACAACTCAAGTGATAGTGCCGTTAATTTGATCCCAACGGCAAATGGTGACAACCAGATTTGAAAACCCGATAAAAGCGTTTTAACTTTGTTTTCACTGGGATTCGAACCGGGGACCCCTTTAACCAGGAGCAGGCACTCAACCAACGGGCGCCATCCAGCTGTTAGTTGCTTTTAATAGTCATGTATGGAAGTTGCATTCTGATTTGGGCAGAAGTTCATTCGAATTAACTGAAATAGTTTCAAGTCGAAGTCAGAATTATTTCATTTAAAATATATATGAGGTACGAAACCTTCGAAACGTGAGTAATAATCGGACTTTGTTTGTTCACTCAGCGAAAAGTTTACTATTACACCAACGATATGTGTCCAAAACGCTGACATGCTCATGCTGATAAGACATTTATTATTTATAAACTGTTGTGTTGAATAAACGTGACTCGTAACGAGTAGGTACTTACATAATAGTCCACAGAGTCAGCAGCTTTTGGTGCTGTCACAATTTAAACTATTTTTTTAAATAGCTAGTAAATACAGCACACGACATTAGGTCAGGTTTGTTGAGTTTTTAAGTCAGCTTGACTGCCTTTTCAGATAATAGTTCATGACATTTTTGTAATATCTAAGACCCACGGTGATTACAGCAGTTGCTTGTTCATTTATTTAAATATATATGGAATGGAAAAGCCCAATAGAAAGTGCTTCTGCACCACAATTGACTTGCATATTAGTCTTTTGGTTATTCTCGTTTTGTTTCTTACATCGTGACACATGTATCAGATTCAGATATCTGGTGCCACTCTACAGACTATCTTTGAGCTGTAGATGAACCTGTTTAAAGCTTTAAGTAGTTGTTGCTCATACTTAAATATCATTACTTTGTTTCTCTAGTAGATAAAGTATATAGTGACTGTCTATCAAGTGATAATAATAACCACCAATTACTGCCACTCCGATTATATTCAAAGTGTTATGTACCTATATTTATTATAATTCTCGGGTGAAATGATGATGCGTCCGGTTATGGCTCACTTAAGGCATTTTCATCATCATCGGCACTACAACGCGGAATCGGTACTGGCCTCATTCAACAAGTTTGTCCACCGAACCCGATTGCGGGCCGATGTCATCCAATTTGGCATCCCTAGGCTGCGGGCGTCCTGGTCTACGCCATCCTTCCAGCGCAAGCAGATTGTACCCCGCTGCCTACCTCCATAATATCTGCCACCTTTGGTTTTCCGATCAGGCTCATCTTCGCTCATGCGAGCTAGGTGCCCAGTCCAGCCCTGGCATTTTACGTATTTGAATTAATTAAGTTCTGTCAGACCAGGGGTCAATAGTCAATAGTAGTTTGCGCTGCATGACTTATCATTTACACAAAGAAGAGTTGGAGTTGTTGAATGTTCTCATTTTCTATTCACATGCCACGCCTCTGGCGTCCCTTAGATGCCCGCACATTGCAGCTTTGACAATCTCTCTTCAAATAGTACTCCACAAGTGCATAAGCGGATTGAATTTTTAGTAAAACTAACAACACGCACAACTATCTCAGCAACACGACAACTATCTCAGCTCATATAAAGCCATTGTTTCTCTTGTATTTTAGTAAATGCAAACAATTAAAAAAGCTCCGTCCGGTTTAATGAAAATCTTCTCAATCCGTTAATGGTAGGCTTTATCCAGAACTCGTGAGCAATTCAAATGACACGCCATAAATAATCCACACAGAAATTATAAAATGAGGTCTTTGATAAGCAGTCACAATATTAAACACAGACTATGCGTTAATTCGAAGCATTCCGTTTTAATTAGATAATTTAATTATCACCTCAGTTGTCTGACCACCGATCGTGATACATAGACCATAAGGCAAAATTGGTTGGACATTTGGGCGGCATTAATGTATGTGCTGCACTGTGCAGATCAACTTCACAGCAGAATTTTTACATCGCGTCGTGCAGGCATGTATGAATATTATGCGATATTAAGAAAAGTGTGTTGTACTAAAAGGCAGTGAAACAAGTCAAGTAGGTAGGTAAGAAGGATTGTGACGTCACCCATCCCTCGCGCGTACACTTGTCGGAGAGAGATTTTTCTGCCAGCCTTAAACTTCGACGCACTCCGGTGCAATAAATAATTACTGCTAATCAGCTTCAAATGGTTTTCCGACATCACTAAGAGAGAGAGAGAGAGAGACCTTTTTTGGTTTGTTTATGCTTGGTGAAACAGTGTCGCAGCACATTAGGTATTCCTGTCTTCTTCATCATCGGTAGCCGCCACTCCGACTAGTACAGAATCAGAGCTGAATTGAGATCTCTCCAGAGCGTCAACACGGTCTTGCAGTTCATTGCACCGACTTTTCAGTTCAGTCTCATCTATTTTGCTGAGTATTCGTTCCTCCATAGTGGTTAGGATAGGATAGGAATGTGGGTAGACGGGCGGAAGCACGTCTCACTTAGGCCCGTGTGGACCCATTGTGTTGCCCAGAGGGATAAATGTTCCTCCTTGTACCCTTATCGCACTCATCGAGACGTTGTACTGCCCTCAATTCAGCCACATCGATGTTGATCCGTCGCGATAGGGTAGGATTCACGTGTGCGCTTTGAGCCCTCTTAGTACAAGTACCTTATGATTGCGTCTGCCATACAACGACTTCTGCAGAAGCTATAGAGACAAGGAAGAGCAGCCAACTGTTGTACAAAACGCAGGTTGAGAGAGTTGAATTTCCGAGCATACAAAGCCAACCCTACTGAGGTAAACCGGAATAAGTTTAAACGGGCCAGAAATGACTGCAATGCAACTATCAGACGTGTGAAATTCTCTTATGATCAAAAGTTGAGGCAAAAAGTGCTACAATGTCAAAAAGGTAGCAAAAACTTTTGGTCATTTGTAAAAAACAAGGAATTCCGCCTCGTCTTCAATTCCCACGCTCATTTACAATGACATTACAGCTGTCAGCTCTTTAGACAAAGCCAACCTGCTTGCGGCGCATTTTGCAGCCAGCTCAACACTGCCAGATTCCAATATGTCTCCACCTGTACTTGAGAGCGTTAATTTCACCATGGAACAAATCCACTTTCGCACTCGTACAGTTGCAAGAATACTTAAAGATCTCGACGTCCACAAATCCGCTAGCCCGGATGGTATTCCCCCTATACTTCTGAAGAGGTGGACAGCTTTTCATATTCGTTCCGAGACTCACGACCCTGCCCTTCGGCCGTAGAATTGGAACGGCAGCGTATGTTAAGCACATTGAATTCCGATCTTGACAGCATAATTAACTGCGGAAACAACAACAGAGTGGAATTCAATGCTTCAAAAACTCAATGCTGTCTGCTGTCACTCAAGCGAACCCTTGTTAATCAGCCATTATTATTGTGTCGATGAAACCGGAAAGCTTTCCATCCTTGGTATGTGTATCAACACAACACTTAGTTGGAACGATCACATATTTGAGGTCGCCAAAAATGCTGCGAAATGTTTAGGTTTCCTAAATCGATACAAGAAATATTTCACCCCCTCTGATTTGGCTTTCATTTATACGGCGTATATCCGCCCCAAGCTTGAGTACAACGCTCATATCTGGTCTGGTGCCCCAAAGACCACCCTGCACCTACTAGATAGAATCCAAAAGCGTGCGATAAAACTTATAGGAGACAACAATGTCGCAAAGTCATTAGACTCGCTCGAACATCGACGTACCGTTTCTTCTTTGTCCGTATTTTATCGCTATTTCAACAAACGCTGCTCAAGTGAGCTAGCCAACTGCATTCCTCCTCTCAATGAATTCACCCGCAATACTCGTCTCGCCAGGAATGCTCATCAGTTTACCCTTAAGCCTACTTTCGGACGCACAGTTAAATTTAGAGATTCGTTCTTTAGCCGTTTCATCATTTTTCCCTCTATACCTTCGGCCCGTGCTGTGTCTTGACCCCGGACACTTAAGAGTATTAGCAATCACTTGTGCGCGCGCAAAACATATATAAAAAAAAAAAACTTCTCTAGGAATAGGTATAACAAAGTGCAACTATTGTACGACTTCTCTGCAAGTGCAGCTCCCTCTCTTCACGAAAGAAATGTCACCTAGAGGCTAGGTGATTTCAATGCCCCCTCCTGATCATGTTGTATTATTATCAGCCATCTTCATTGCTTTGTTAAAAGCACTGATTTGCGGAATAGGATTGGCTAGATTCGCGTCGTAACACAACGGGCCTACATTGGCCTAAATGTGCTGCTGCTTGCTGGCAGTCTGCCGCTTACCCTAACCTAAAGTAAAGTGTTATCAGCAGAAGATGTATACAGGAAGACAGCTGAGGTAGGTAGTTTAGGTTCTAACAGTAGACTGCATAGAAAAGTCACACTTAGGCCACAAAATCAATCAGCAATCTGTTGTTGTTGATCAAAACTCTCAAATGTTGTCCTGATATCTAACTACTGCTGGCATATATAGGTTCGCTTTTGAGGTTTGTGCCTCGAGCGAGTTACATTTCAGTCCCTTTCTTGACTTATTGGGTTAGTTAGCTTTGCCGGTAATATCTATCTCTAGGTTCACTACGGTATTCACCAGTGCAGCCTGAGAGAACATTTTCCATATTTATTTTCTAAAGGGTGATTTTTTAGCTATTATCTTTTTGGCAACACTGGTTTAAACAGCTGACGCACGTTTCGTGTTTTGTTTCACTGTCAAACATCTTCAACTTGGTCTATAATATAACCATGAATCGTCTTACAAACGAACATTATCAAAATGCGTGCTCTGTTAAGAAAGTTCATCGCGCGCTTCTTCCATTTTATGGTCAGCTCATTTTTGGCTCAATGGGTACGTAAATAAGCAGAATTGTCGATTTTGGAGTGAATATCAGCCAGAAGCATAGCAAGAGCTACCAATGCATCCAGAAAAAGTCACAGTTTGGTGCGGTTTATGGGTTGTTGGCATCATTGGACCATACTTCTTCCAAGATGATGCGAATCGTAACGTAACTGTGAATGGTGAGCGCTACCATGAGATGATATCCAACTTTTGTTTGCCCAAAATGCAAGAGCTTGACTTGCTTGACATGTGGTTTCAACAAGACGGTGCCACATGCCACACAGCACTCGCAACAATGGACTTATTGAGGGGCGAGTTCGGTGAACATTTTATTTCACGTTCGGGACCGGTCAATTGGCCGCCTAGATCGTGCGATTTAACGCCTTTAGACTATTTTTTGTGGGGCTATGTTAAAGCTCATGTCTATACAGACAAGCCCGCTTCAATTGACGCATTGGAAGACAACATCGAAGCATTTATTCGTGAGATACCGGCCGAAATGTTGGAAAGAGTATGCCAAAATTGGACTAAGCGGATGGACCATTTGAGGCGCAGTCAAGGTCAACATTTGCATGAAATAATCTTCAAACATTAAATTATATGAACCGTACTCTCGATTCAAATAATAATTTCATGAATTTTTCTGAATTTTATGTGTTTTTTTTTGAAAAACTTTCCTATAGCTTTAAAAAAGTCACCCTTTATATTATCAAAGACCAAGACCATCTATGATCATGATAAATTTTTTTTTTCGATTTCCAGGTATCAACCAATTCTAGACAGAGTGGTTGCTCAGATTTGGGACAGTGCCGCTGATATTACCGAAATTCCGGTTGGATTACCGAAATCGATCTTTCCGAAGAATCCCCGTATGGAAAGCGCATTGCGTAATTACGTTCTGTAAGTTCTACACAGATTTTAACGCACAATTTCGCAATTATAATCATCAATTATTCCCCCCACAGGTACCATCTAAAAACATTCCACAATCAAGCAACGGTCCACTACATGCGATCGAGCCAAATGTTTCACTCAACTTTGCTCAAAGTACCAGCTCTATTCTTTGTGTCCAAGAACGATGTCATTGGCCCCGAGAAATCGAACAGCGCTGTAAGAGACAATTGGGAAAGAGCGGATATTAAAGTTGACTTCAAGTGCTGGGACAAGTCATTGCATGCTGCCCATTATATCAGACACCGCGAAGAGTACTTGTCGTTGCTGCTAAAGCATTTGGAAGATACTGGAGTCTTAGAAAACTTGGCTTGTAAATCGCGTGCCAAGCTATAAATCAATCAACCATGAAGAAAGTATCTAAGTAAAGTCTGTAGATTTAATAAAACAAAAAAATGAAAAAAAAAAAAAAACTAATGAGCAGAAGAAAAAAAAACAATCTGTGATTCATTGATTATGATGAACAAAAACTTACATGAATGATTCTAATTTCACTTGGTTTTATCTGACATCCATTTGGCACGTTATTATTGTAGTGTTTTTTTAAGATATTGTTTGTTTTCAAATTGGCGTGGACTTTAATGAAATGTGGGAGTTACGTGTATTGTGTGTAACAGAATATTATAATTATAGAGTAGATTTAAAAAAAAACTGAAATTCTAATAAACTACCCCTTGAAACACCGATTTATGACACAAGAGACAAAATATACCAAACATTGTAACATTACTAACTACTTTGAAATAAATGTGTAGTTCAAGTCGACATTTTTTTCTTCTTTGTTTGGGGCTACAGACCTGGGCTTCAACCAACAAGCCTCTCCATCTAGCACGATCTTTCGCCAGCTGCCTCCAACTGCGCACACCAAGTTCTCCACTTGTGTGCGCCATGTCGTTCGAGGACGTCCTCTGTTGCGTTGTCCCAATGGCTGGGAATCGGAAACTTCGGGTCGGATCTGTGGTGTCCATCCGGTCTACATTATCTAGCCATCTTAAGCGTTGAATCCGAAGAAGCTTAACTAGGTGTATGCCGCTGTACAGCCAGGTCAGTTCGTGTTTGAATCTCCTCCTTCAGACAGCATCAACGCAACAGGACCAAAGAACTTTTCTCTCAAAACGACCAAGATCTTCTTCATCCGCTTTCAATAGCGTTAATGTCTCTGCACCATAGAGCAGAGGACAGGGATGATCAGGTTGTTATATAAAGTCAGCTTGGTGCTTCGAGAGATGACTGTTACTCAATTGCCTCTTGAGTCCAAAGAAACAGCGATTGGCAAGAGTAATTCTGCGCTTGATCTCGGTGCTGGTGTTATTGTCCCTGTTTACAGCAGAGCCGAGGTAGACGAAGTCCTTGACTACCTCAAAGTTTCTGCTGCCCATTGTGACGCTCTGTCCGAGGCGTCGATGTTGTGCTTTGTTTTGTCCTGATTTACTTCAAGTCGAAATTTGCTTTCATTTATTTAATCGTTATTCTATTAACCTGCCATCGCATTAGTTTTCATGAAATTACTTATGTTCAGAGAAAAGGCTTGACCTGTTTCCAAGTGGTGGGGAATTGTGCAGATCGCTATGGTTGGACTTTCTTCTGCAAACGTGACCAAGAGCCTAACTTTTCTTACGATTCGTTGTTGCTCTTTGTCCTCTGACATGCAAAATATGATCGCGCCAACTTTGAGTCAAGTTAATTGCCGATGTGAAGCGCTGTTAGTCGAAGCAAACCTGCTGTTAACAGTGACATTTCAATGCTAGCCTTCTAGCAAAAATAATCACCTCTATCACGAATTCCATCGCAATCGAAAACGTGCTTCGAACTCCGAAAAAGCGATCACAGAATTCATTCGTAGAGGAATCGTAATTTGTAGTCTGATACGAATTTCAAAGTTCGTGAAAATTGGTATCACTAAATACGAATGAAATGGAAATGTCTTATCTTTTTCAACGACAAGTATTTACGTCGGAGATTGTGACTCCTTTCGGATTGTGTGATTTTTTTCGTGGTTCGTATCGTAACTTCGATTCGTAGATTTGCTACCAATGGATTCTGTGACAGGGCTTAATGTCTCGCAGATTATACCGGGTCAGTGTTTCTGAAAGTTGATGAAGTAGTCCTGAAGAAGTCGGTACAGCCATTAAAAAGAGCTGAAGAAGGCTTGCCATCAGAGCGGCAGAAGTTGGTGGCAATGTTTTGGTAGGGAATATGCACCAGATCGTCTGTCTAATTTCGGAAGACGAAAACATGCTCGACGAATGGAATATCAGCGATCCTACCTCTTGCATCAGCTATAAAGGTACTGTGTAAACGTCTAAAGCCGTTTTGCACCTCACTAATCGGCACTTACCAGTCCGGGCCAACCATAGACCAAATGTTCACACTGAGGCAAATCCTGGATAAGACCAGCGAGTTTCAATTCTATACACACCACCTTTTCATCCATTTTATAGCCACATACGACAGCATTCATCGCAAGGAGCTATTCGATGCGATGGCTAAATTCGCCACGCTGACATATACGCGATGCATCGTGCAGTTCGGCTCGGGGACTGCCGAGATGTTTGGAAGCTGCATCGGATTTCGGCAAGGAGATGTCGTGTGAATCCATCAATTTCAAATGGTACTGGAGAAGAGGAGATATTGCGGCGAGCTGCTGTAAGCACGGAAGGCACTATCTTCTACAAATCAGTCCAAATGTTTGCAATTACATATGTATGGAATATCACATCATACAAATGGCAATGATTCGGCTTCGCTGGCAGAGCTTCAATTATTTATGGCTTGGTCTAATATGTGCGGCCTTATTCCGACAATATGATGATGTTTTGCGTCTCCAATGTTGGCCTCGAGCTCGTCCAAAGTGGTTGTCTTGGTAGCGCAGACTAAGGACTTAACATAGCCCCAGAGGAAATAACCGAGTGGTGGCAAGTCGCATGTTCACGACGGCCAATTTATGATTCGCTCGATGTGATTCTCCAAATTCCTCCGTCGTGTCGTTGAGTCGCTTGCATGGCAGTGGAGCCGTCTTGTTGGACCCACAACTGGGATATATCGATGTTGTCGAGCTCTGATCACAGAATGTCGATTAACATCGCTCTATTTACCTGAGACCGATGATGCCGTTCTGATATACCTCACGAAAATGTCAATCTTTGTGAATGCGTTGATGCTTATCGAACACTTGTGTTCGCTCAAATAACACCAATTATGCCTGCAGCCACTGACCAAATAGGCCTCGTACGAGAAGATGATGTTTTGGCCTTAATGCAGATCCCCGACCAACATTCCCAGTTTCCAGTTAGCGGGCATATTACATTATATATTTATCCCATCACATTACAAATCCCAGGCTCTAGTCACTGGTGCCAAACCTGTTAATTTGCTTTCAGTTTCCGTTACTAATATACATTTCTAACGTCAAACATCTATTTAACACTAGATGGCATTAGCTATCATTAGTTTTTCACTGACATAATAAGTACAGCCTTTGACACAAGGTATTTTGTAGCTGCGGTGTCCGAGTGGTTAAGGAGATGGACTTGAAATCCATTGGGTTCTACCCGCACAGGTTCGAATCCTGTCCGCAGCGGGTTGGATAACATTTTTTTTATTTTTTTTTTTTGATTTTATTTGGTGATGAGTCACGATACAAAAACATACAGATATCAAACGACCTAACACGTGGTGAAATTCGCTTACGAAAATTCTTCAGAATGGCATACAATATAATTTGTAAGCATATTCTGGTGTATTGTGAAATTTTATTACAGATGTGGATCAAGCCGGCTTTTAACAAATGCGTTGAGCTTTCTGCTTCCACTTTCTTTACTTACTTGTCAGGTCGATGATCCATGAAGGACCTAAGCCTGAGCAATAGCTGCCTTCTATCGATGACGGTCCTAGACCCGCTTCCAGTCATTTTCTTTAGGTATCTCTGATTTTATCTGAGATTATTTTTATCTCCTATTATGATGAACGTCGAACATCGTGTTTCAATGTGGTAACAAGATTTATGGAGAAGACGGACGAGGGTCTTTGAGTTGAAGTGTCACCCGGCTTTTCAGATTCGCCCTCAGGTGGTCAGCAAGCGTCTGATGATTTTTTTCATGTTTCTCCTTCTTAACTTTGCTCTTTGAAGCCTTTTCCTTGCTTGTTTTCTTAATCCGCTTTTACACACGTACAATGTGTGTGTTATTTCCTTTGTGTGATTTTCTGCAATTCCCTTTTGTGATCGCAAGCCACTTTTACACGTAGAAATCAACCCAGTTGCAATTCCTGGTCAATTTTTTCGCAATTCTCGAGCACACGGAACTAAAGCTACCCCTTGCACGATTCACCTCCTTTGCCTACAAGATTGGAGAGTGGCAGACGAATTTAGCGTGTATAATAGCGGCCTAAAGAGCTTACCTCTGAGCAGTGAAATGACAGACGATAGAGAGAATTTGAATTAACTAGAAACAAGGGCGCAATTGCTCCCCGAAGTCTTCCTGACTATTGATGGCCATTGAAGGTGTATATTTTCTTCTTCTACCGGGAATCGCTTCCAAGTCGATTTTTTTGGGATCTCTCGTGCTCAACTCGATAGCATCAGAGCTTCGTCCAGAAATCATGTACACCTGTCATGTTTAATACTTCATCTATGGCTTCGTCTAAGGTCCCTTCATTTATTAGGTGAACTCACTAAGGGGGAAGAGAGCTCACACTGTACTCACCAAATGTACACAATGAATAAAACTTAAATTGAAACTGGATTCACTCAGGTATCCCGTGAAAACTATTCAAAGATATATATAGGGTGTTTTTTTAGAGGCATAGAACTTTGAAATGGAATAAAACAAAGATGATTTTTTTAAATTGACATGCAATTTTTGTCATGATCTTCTGGCATTATAATTTAAATACGATTTCTGGCATATGACTACTACGCCTGGCTCGGACGTAGTCTAATCTGGATGTACAATTTTCGATGACTTTTTTCAACATTTGATCGTTTTCAACATTCAATCGTTCCGGGCTTATCGGCATAGACTAGCGACTTCACATATCCCCACAGAAAATAGTCAAGTGGCGTTAAATCGCACGATCTTGGAGGCCATTTCTCGGGTCCGTAACGTGAAACCATGCGGTTATCAAACGTTTCCTTCAATAAATCAATTGTGACATGAGCTGTGTGACATGTTGCGCCGCCTTGATGAAAGCACAGTTTCTGCACATCATGGTTGTTCAATTGATGAAAAAAGTCAGTAGTTATGGCTCCATAGCGGTTACCATTGACTGTAACGTTCTGGCCAGCATCGTTTTACAAGAAGTACGGACCAAGTATTCCACCAAACCATAAAGCACACCAACCAGTCAGTTTTTTACACATGAGGATCACCACTCCTCAAACACGGAAGTTTTGTTTTATTCACGTATCCTTTCAACCAAAAGTGAGCATGGTGAAAATGGACGTAGTGCGCGATATGTACATATTTCAGACAGAATCATGGTTTTCAAAATAAATTTGAGCAATTTGGAAGCGTCGCGCAATTTGGAAGCGTCAGTCTGCGTGTTTTCATAATCGTCGGAAATCTGCGCTAGTACAATCACATTTCTTTTCTCATGCGTTTTTGAACACGGTGCAGATGTCTACAGGCTTGCCTTAGTACAAAATATTTTTCTTCCAATCGACTCTATTTGCAGTCAACAAATAATGACTGCCCAATCTGCCCAACGTCCATGAGCTATTGGCGTTTAATTCAATAGGTACTGCAGTTCACCTAAGTTAGTATGATCGGAAATCTGCATTAATGAACATGGATAACGTAGTCCTTTGTGAAAACACCCTCTATTCATGTTGAAATGCTAAACCAAACTACAAATAAATCACTTGACAGCTGACAAAATGACCGCCAGTTAAAATAGCGCTGCCAACATGAAGTTCTATATCTCTAAAAAAACACCCTGTACTAATGAAATGCCATTCGTCCTCGGCAAGGTCGTATCACGCCTGGTTTTTCTCGAGTATTTCCCTTTATAGATCCGCAGTATCCAGTAAAAGCAGACCCACCTCGAACAGGATCTGTTTTTGTGTAGTATTGCGGTCTTGAAGGATGACCAACTGATTTCTACAAATCCCATCCCACATCATCGTCTTTGTGAACCCATGCAGATGTGTAGTAAACTAATGATTGACAAGCACAAACAAAGTGTATTCGTTAATTTGTTTTTATTGTTTCAATTTCTTACAACCAATTACAGTTAGACATAATATTTAGTTTATGCATAATTTTATGTTTCTGAACACTCGTTAGAGCGTTTCAAATTGTTTTGCTACTTAAAAAAAAAACAATAAATGAATGTATTCACTTTGAGTAATTTACATTAATAATATTAATCAACAAAATTGAATGTAAATCTTTTTGCTCAAAACTATAATCGAACTCTTTGCAAGCTCATGCTCTGCCTTTATTTTTTTCATTTTCTTTCAAATAAATAAAACAAATGTTACAAATTAAAGAAACTGATAGCTAAAGAGTATGTATTGATAAACAAACAAAAAAAAAATGATAATAAATGGTAGAAAAAAATCCCTGCAATTTCGTTCTGTTATTTATTGTAATGAGTTGTGTAGAGAAGGTTGGTAAGAAGAAATCAAAATGAGAGGTTATCGAAAAATGTGTGTTAAAGTTAACGTTAACAACAACTGTAATGCGCGTCCGACGGTGACGCACGTTTGAAAATTTATCCGTCTTCACTTGAAAAAATCGTTTGTATTTTCCGATATGAGGTATATTTTCTATATAACGTGGCTGTCTATTGTTTTCCTTGTTTTTTTGTTCTGAGGTAATTCTATATATTATTGTGGCACTTGTGTGTAACAAAAAAAAAATCCTGGCTATTGCATTTGGTCTATTGTGGGGACTGGATGAAAGGTGTTAAGGGACTGATTTGTTGGGTAATACTATTGCTGGGATATATTTACAGGATATATCTGGATCGGGGGAGAAGGGTTTCGATTGAGAGAGGTGTGTGTGTGTGTGTATAAATAAATATTTTTTGTTTTGTTTTATAAATAAAGCTCTGTGTATAAAAAATTGTACTATTGCATTGTATGGAGGAATGTGATGGGGAGCTGTTGTTAGGGGTTTTCGGAGGGGAATGGTGTGTATGTGTACGGTAAATTTTGAGTTTGTATATTATATATGAATATACCATCATTAAAGATTTTGATAATTACAATCAGCTAGAGATGCAATCATTTCACGTTAACGCACTTCACTCCCTTCGTTAGAGTGTCTGCACTGAAAAGAAAGATTCCATTTTCGAACAGCTGATCGTAATGTTCTATCTTTAAGACACTTTGATCAACAATTAAACAACAAAAAGAAAAACTAAAACTTAATAGTTCTTTTAACAAATATGAATGGCTGCTGTTATGTGTAAGCAACTGATGGTGAAACATTTTGATTATGTTGAACACAAAGCCACACGATGGCCTTCGTGTTCTGCTAAACCTATTTCTTGTATATCAAGGCAATATGTGGAAATTTTGAAAATTTTGTAAACCGGTCTATGGCAAAAAATTGCAGGATTGTCATTGTAGATTAACATTCTATAATGAGCCTGATGTCTGTGTTAATGTCAGGCTCTTTTGTATAAAATCTATGTAGAAAAAACCTATTCATGTGTTATATACGATTGTTTTGAGAGTGAGAGATATGAGAGAATGAATGATTAAAGTAGAAGAATATAGCTTAGCAAAAGAAATTCGTCTTGTGTCTGTTGATGCTAAGAGCTAGGCAACAAAGTCTAGCGGTCGATTGAAACCACCCTTACGATTCATGTATTGACGGTATTTACGCTTCAAAATAACGTGCACTTCGCCAACATCGTTACCATCGACTTTTCTATTCTTCGTTGTATCAAAGTTACAGAAACCCATCGTTTTAAGCATCTCAATTTCTTCTGGTGATTTTCCTTCTAAGTCTGCCTCACTGATTTTCGGTCGTTCCGCTCTGGTACGTGATGATGTTGATGCATAGTCGCGATCTCTAGAACGCGTCGATCTTGATCTGTAAATTGATATATATTATTGGAGGACATATATAATTTGTTAAGGTTTTTTTTTTAGAATGTGCTGTTTCGGGGGAAAGTTGAGACCAAAGTTCACTCACGTCTGTAGCCCAAGCCTTTGAGGATTTCAGAATGAGCTTTTGTACAAGAAACTTTGTAATAACTAACATTTTGTCATGTAGGAGATTGAGTCCTCATATGCGGCAAAGAACAACGAACGCTAGAAGGAATTGATGCCTTATCTCACAAACGGATTACGTTTATTAAATATTCGCAACCGTAGTTCCCAACGATAATAATGGATCATCTAAAGAGTGGTGATTTTTTAGCTATTATCTTTTTGGCAACACTGGTTTAAACAGCTGACGCACGTTTCGTGTTTTGTTTCACTGTCAAACATCTTCAGTTTGGTCTATAATTTAACCATGAATCGTCTTACAAACGAACAACGCTTGCAAATTATTGAATTTTATTATCAAAATGCGTGCTCTGTTAAGAAAGTTCATCGCGCGCTTCTTCCATTTTATGGTCAGTTTAATCGACGACATTTTTGGCTGAATGGGTACGTAAATAAGTAGAATTGTCGATTTTGGAGTGAATATCAGCCAGAAGCATTGCAAGAGCTATCAATGCATCCAGTTTGGTGCGGTTTATGGGCTGTTGGCATCATTGGACCATACTTCTTCCAAGATGATGCGAATCGTAACGTAACTGTGAATGGTGAGCGCTACCGTGAGAAGATATCCAACTTTTTTTTGCTCAAAATGCAAGAGCTTGACTTGCATGACATGTGGTTTCAACAAGACGGTGCCACATGCCACACAGCACGCGCAACAATGGACTTATTGAGGGGCGAGTTCGGTGAACATTTTATTTCACGTTCGGGACCGGTCAATTGGCCGCCTAGATCGTGCGATTTAACGCATTTCGACTATTTTTTGTGGGGCTATGTTAAAGCTCATGTCCATACAGACAAGCCCGCTTCAATTGACGCATTGGAAGACAACATTGAAGCATTTATTCGTGAGATACCGGCCGAAATGTTGGAAAGAGTATGCCAAAATTGGACTAAGCGGATAGACCATTTGAGGCGCAGTCAAGGTCAACATTTGCATGAAATAATCTTCAAACATTAAATTATATGAACCGTACTATCGATTCAAATAAAGATTTCATGCATTTTTCTGAATTTTATGTTTTTTTTTGAAAAACTTTCCTATAGCTTTTAAAAAATCACCCTTTATTATGTTAAGCCCAAGAGAATGTTGACTCCATTTGGAAATTGATTATGTCTGCATCAGCAATTATTTGGGTTACATCTAAACGATCCAGGATGTCGGATCGAATGATGCATCTTGTCGGGAATTAGAGCTCATGCACTTAAAGTGATATGGTCGCCAAATGTATGGGATGTATTTAGTTTTCACTTCCGGACTATGTGACTATGTTTTTTTGTTTCGTCGCCTCTAAGTCGAATTTTGACTGCAAAATTGAGGGGAATACCAAAATATGGAGAACAAAAAATTGTAGTTAGAGAGTAATTCCACTCCACTCGTATTCGACGAGGAAATACATTCATATGGTAGGACTAGCAACAGAGCAGAATCTGTATGATTACACCATTGTGATGTCAAAAGTTCCAACAATTGCGGCAAATTCGTTAACGTTCTATCCAAAATCTTTGGTATGACACTGGTTGGTGTAGGTTTAGTTCCGATGTGGCTGCTTATTCCCTCAGTTAGATGTGTTTTCGACATTGCCGCATGCCTTTAGTAATTCAACCAGAGACCAGATGGGTACTTGCTCTTTCAATATTGTAATTGTCGACGGTTGGGTTGGTAAAAAAAAAATCTAAACTATAACATTTTGTTTTTAAAAGAAAATTGGTGGAAACGAGTTGATACTATTAAGCATTTTAATTATCAGCCACATCGCACTGGAAAGCATACCAAAAGCATTTGTATCCTTAAGAAAGTACAAATACGATAATAATGAAATTCCAAAATAATTCCTACACACCTATTACCCTGCTTATCCACAAGCAGGCGTAGATATCCACTTGAATATGTTTCGTCTTACGATAAAACCAACGAAATTGTTATACGACCAGACAACTGAGGCGAACAATTCTACGGAGAAAATATTTCTGTCGAAACGTCAAAAACACGAAGGCGTTTTCCTGATCTTCAATCCCCGCAACCAATCACATCATAGTTGCCAGCTCCCTACAGAAGACCAACCTGAAACCGCGCGATGTCTCCGCCAGCGCCTTACAGCGTCCAACATTCTATGGAACAAATTCACTTTCACTCTTGTATATTACCGGATGTCTTAGAAAATCGCAGAGTACACAAATCCATTGATGAAGGCAGTAAGTTTCTCGTAAGCTTTTCATCTGTCCTACTCTTCTGATCTCTTTTCGAGTTGATGGGAAAACAGCATTCTACCATTCTCACTGTCTAGCGCCATGGAGACACTGATTAAGCATCAGTTCATTAAATGTCTTGATTCTTGGTATCTTCGAAAGAAAAATGCTACGTCGGATATATGGTCCCGTCTGCGAGGAAGGCGAATGGGGGAGAAGACATAACCGCGAACTCTACAAGCTGTACCAGGGTGTGGATGTAGTCCCGAAGGCAAAAATCCGTCGATTGCTCTGGCTCGGCCACGTCGAGCGCATGGACAACAATGCTCCAGCAAAGAAGGTTTTTGAATCGGTTCGAGAAGGAGAGGAAGACCAAATCTCCGGTATAAAGACCAAGTAATCGCGGACGCAATACAGCTTGGTCTTGATGACTGGAAGCAGCGTGCCTAGGGCCGTCAACGATGGAAGGCAGCACTTGCTCAGGCTCGGACCCTCCATGGATCGCCGGCCTGATAAGTAAGTAAGTCATTAAATGTTTTGAATGCTGTAAGCTTCTAAATGGGTTTCGCATCAAGACTTTGTCACGAGGCTATTTTCTCGAAAATGCTTGCTTGATTTTGACATTCTTTTGTTTGCCACATCTAATCGAACACATTCCTTCGCTAATGACGGTTCTCTCAGGCATTCATATTCCTTATCAGAAAATCAGCACTTTAACATGACAGTACTCCCTACAGACCTGCAAGCGTTAGAAACCTCCACACATTGTCTATGAATGTCACTTGCATTACTTAAATCGGAAAGCTTCCTGTCCTGGGCATGGGCATGAGAACCTACATTGGAATGGCCACATGTTCGACGTCGCCAAAAATACCCCGATGTCCCCAGGATTCTTTAGGCAATGCAACATCTCTCACACCAAAGACCACCTTATACCCAACATTTAGGATCCAGAAAACGAGAGAAGTTGCTTTTATATTTTTTCTATTTCTGACTGAGCAGGTTTTTATTCCAAGTATTCGGATCACTAACAACCTCCGCTAGAGCAATCACATACTGGATCTGATAGAAATAGATGGAAAGTGTTTGGGTTTCCTTCGGCGTTGCAAGAAGTTTTTCTCTCCTGCTGATCTGGCTGCGATTCATTAAACGTGCATACATACGCCCAGAACTCCAGTTAATTTCAACCAACTGGGATGGTGCGCCTCCAACTAACTTCAATCTTTTCGATAATATCCAACCTGAATGATAGGAGACCAGTCAATGGCTGAAACATTGACATCTCTTCAACAACGTCGCTGTCTCTAGCTAGTGACATTGGGTGTTTTCATAAACGTCAGACTAACAAAGGACTGCGTAGGCATGCAGATATACGATCATACTAACTTAGGTGAACTGCAGTACCTTCTATTCATAAACATCAATAGCTCATCGATGTCGGGCAGATGGTGCAGTTTTTGACTGAAAATAGGGTCGATTGGAAGAAAAATATTTTGTACTAAGGCAAGACTGCAGACATTCTGCACCGTGTGTGTGGTCAAAAACGCATGAGAAAAGAAATGCGATTGTAATAGCGCAGATTTCCGAAAACACCCATTCCTTCCCATAAACAAATCACCCACCATGAAATGCTTCAACCTATCATTTTGCTGTTCAAAGATGAACAACCAATTTGCATCGATATCCTCTTTTTAACACTCTCCTACTTTAAAAAGAACTCAAAGAATTCAACTGCAATCCCTGCAGATGAGAGAAGCTCATCTCACCTTTTCGGACGTATCGCTTAGTGTTAGAGATCTTTCATCAGCAGATCTTCACGAATGTAGAACGAAATTCCACAAGGTTTCTTCCCTCATTTTTACTCTCCTCATCTGTTTGATACCAAAGTGTGCCAGTGATGTTGATGATTTTGTTTGCATTTTGTTAAGACTTAGTGTGTATATTATAAAATAAACGACAGCATTAAAGGTATAGGCAGTCAGTAGAAGCAAATATATTACCCGATGCACCGCGAAGGTGTAGATATATACGTTTTTTTGGAATTCAATTGCTGTTGCTATGACATATGCCCGTTTTTATCGACTGCAGTGTATTTCATCTCTAAACGAACAAATTAAAGAACTATTTACAAGTTATCATATGTGCTGCCGCACGCTCCATCAACCTAAAGCATATGAGCCAAGTAATTGATTTTAGGACTAAAGTTACAACCCTCATTTATAAATAAAAAGTGAAGTCATATTAGTGGTAACTGTGTGTGTATTACAAGTTATTTTATTAAATGTTTCGTGTTTTGTTTTTCTATAGACAAAGAAATTACATTAATTTATTGTTGTTCTCTCCTTCGGTTGTGAAATTACATGTCCTAACTTATTCTACGACAAAATAATAATCATCGGAACTGCGCCCATTTATGACATGTCCTCGATAAGAGCCGCCCTTAGTTTCGTTGTCACTGTCGAGGGTACTCCTTGATTGAGCTTGAATACGCTCTCTATTACGGAAATCTCTGTGGCTGTTGTACTCATTCCGCAGAACGAAATCCAATCGTTAACAATCATACCGGCAGCCAGTACTTCGCTACCTCGGTTCACAGTTCCCGCCACCAGAGGAACTTGCAACAATGATGACAATTCATCTTGATCCTGAATTGATGTCTTCGGATGCACCATTCCACCCTGATTGCTGAGCACTGTGTAGGATCCGACCAATGTGTTATCTGCGATTGTCTGCCGGAATACCTCCACATTCAGCACATCACCAATGATTTCTTCAGTCTCCTTATCCAAATCTGGATGCACCAGAGCAACATAATCATTGCAGGCTATCACATTACCAAGAGCAGACAAGCGCTCCTCCACGCGTTGAATTTTCACGCTGTCGGGCAAACTGTTGCGTAGATGCTGTAGCTCAACATCAGTTGTGGAATTTGGTAAGAGCAAACCATTGCGATTACCAACTGCGAGTCGTCCAATTATTCTGCATCCCCCAATACTCGCGTGAATCACAGGAATGGTTTCGGCTAATTCTGATTCGTAAACGCTGTAGAATGCCTCAGAACCACCAATGGCCACCAAACAGTAAGTGTTTGTTAATTTACTGAAAACGCCGATATCATCGTTGTTTTCGAACTGCACGCGTAGGGCCATTTTTAATTAAACTTTTTATTTTTCACTTTTTAATTTCCAAACTATTCACACAAGTAGACCAAACGGAATGACGGACTTGCACGGATATTTCAACTTTTATGAAATTCGCTAAAAATTCACGTGGAGACCGATTCAACTCAACGCGATAAAACTGACAGTGAAATGTCAAAGATATTCACCACATCGCAATATGGCCGTTACGAGTTTGACTACTTTGAAGGGACATTTTCAAAAGCACCCTTACTAACTACAAAAATGTGAATTGGGTCAACTTACCGGAAACCATATAAAATAGTTTTATGATGGGAAACATTTTGGATTTATTTAAAAATAAAGTTTTATACTTATTTGAGTCGTCATGGTTCGTATACACTACACTTTATTCACCTCGAACGACGTCTAGATGATCTCTCATGACTGCGGCTTCTGTCGCGGTCTCTGTCTCTCGAACGTCGACGTGCTGGACGATGGCTGCCGTGTCCATCACGATCTCTGTCGCGCTCCCTATCACGTTCGCGTTCGCGAGAACGACGTTCACGTCGTTTCTTTCTTTCACTTCTCTCTTTCTCTCGTCGTCTGTGAACGGGTGAAGGACTGCGACCCATGTTGTCTCCTTTCCTCTTGTGAATCGAGAAGTGTGCTCTCTCTTGAGTGGATTTTGAAGGGAAATAAAAAAAAACTTAAAAAAAAATGCCTGTGGGGTGAGAGTTGAGAAAAAAAAAAGACGAGAAGTGGGTTGAGTGGTTATGGAAGGGAAAACGTTTGATTGGAATTTTTAAAAAAATGCCTCCAAATTAGAGAAATCTGATTATGAAATATAACAAGAATTATTAAGAAGAGCTTACCGTTATTATGTGTGTGTCATAGAAATTTAATTGACACCGGCATTTCACTTAAAAAAAATACACAGTCTTTTCCCGCGACGGCGAGCAAATACAATTTGTTTGAACTTTTTTTTGACAGTGACAGCTGAGCGCGTAGTTTTCTTCTTTTTTTTTCCTCAGGCGAGGGATTTTTTTCTGTGGAAGAATTTAGGGAAAAAATGTCACATAAGGACGGGATTACATTTTTCGTGGAGTTTTATTCTTTTTATGTGGTCTTCCATTCTGAAAAAATGGCAAAGAAGAATGCTATTCAAGCTATAATATTGGAGACTTGAATGTCTTTCTGTTGCCTTGCTTTCAGTCTAGTTTTCTAGCGGGATTAGAGAAATCTGTAAGGTATCTCAGTAACTCCAACCAAACACGCATAATTATGTATGTACGTAAGTGCCAGCTCTTATGCCGGACGTTTAGGTTCAATTGCGGACACGAATAATTTTTGCAATTGGCGGAATCACATCTCTAGAGTCCCTGAGAATGGTTATGGAGGGATTCTGCACTTGAGGATATTGCAGGCAGCGAAAGGGCCGAAGAGTTCTATAGATCTCTCCACAATCACTGCTGCAGGAGATGTAGAGTTAAAGAAGAGAAGCAGACCATATTTCGGCGCCTATGCATGTCTTACTCTTGCATATTCTAAAATGTCATTGTCTATTTCTAGGTAGCTTTAGCTAGTGTCTGACACTTGCCGATCACATGTACATATATGATCGATTTAGAATTCAGGTAATTGCAGGATGATGTTTCACGGAGAGGATTCTTTTTACTTTACTGCTTCATTAGTGCTTGATGGTCCACCACTTTTTGAGAAATCTGAAAACGGCATTCTCTAATTGTTCCTATTTGTCATAGAAAAGGTTAGGGACAAGAGAGGTGTCCTAGCAAGGTTCATTCACTAGATTCGATAAGCTTACAAATAGTCTTGACTGCTGGTGGGAGTTTTTGGCGTCTAGCTGGAATCCCCAAAGTTAACTAAATCAGTTTACCATAATCAAAAACCGACCAGGACTGGCACGTACATACCTCCCATTCAGATTACGCATCCTTAAAACAAGACTCAATTAGCATAGGAGCCATAATATAAGAAAACTCTATCTCAACCATAAAATTTGAATTTGAAATAGTTTCTTTCAGATTTTTAAACACTGCACAAACGTTTTCCCATAAATTTAAATGGTTGCCCATCGTGGAATTTCCCTTTTTAGTAAATATCCCAACTTTCTCATCCCATTTTTGTTTAACTTTTTCTACTGGTTGACATCATCACCATCGCATCGCATCGCATTTTCCGCAAATGAGCCCAACTGAGATAGCGAGACTTGCACCGCTCCTGCTCTCACTAAGGCGAGGTAAACAAAACCATATACACAACTACATATACAAAATTCCCCTTAAATCCAACCAGTTCACTACACAGGCACAAAGCACACCGCACAACCACTACATCAGCTTTGTCGATGAGGGAAATTCTAAGCAGAAGCACAACATCAAAGAAGCTGAAAACAGAACCGAACCGAACACAGAACAGACTCAAAGGAGAAGCGTACTGCATCGTACGTACGTTGCGCATTCCCGATTGATGAACGCGTTGTAGTTTTTTTTCAAGATTTTCTGTGTTAATTGTTCAGTTTTTTGGTGGATCAAAAGAGGTAAATCAAAATCGAGCATTTATTTGATAAAATGAAGAAGTTATGAAACAAATGAAAAAGACGAACATTTCATCGTCAAGTGCGAGTTCCGTCGCGTAAGGCAGCGCGTCAGTGAGACCATCATCGAGAAGAACCTGTTCCAATCGGTCAGCAAGCCAGCATCAGACGAAAACGGGACAACCAACGCGCCGGCTTTGCCACCACCCTACTGCGTGACGTAATTGTGAAATGTGACAAAACTCTAGAAATAATTTTCGCAATTATCCAACTCCCTCCGCAAAATTCAAATCGAAAGTTTAGCAGTGCTGTAGTAGAAAATTAGAAAAGTCTCTTAAATTCTTTTTTTTTTCGACTTTTCTTTGAAAGTTTTCCTTTCGAATTCTGAAAAAGAAAATTCATTTATTTTCGTTTTTTTTCTTCTTTTTCTTTGCCATTCCGGTTCGATACGTCAACTGGGCGTATGCTTCTAGAGTATAATATAGGGAAATTTTTGATACTTTTCTGTCGCAGCCTGTGCTACTCTTTCGCATTTGTTTGGTTGTGTGTGAGCGCGTGTGTCTGAAATCTGTGAAATGAAAGAAAAAATAAATTTCCCATCCGTGTCTGATGTGACCGCGGCGCGGTAACTCTTGTGCGCTGTGCTGTGTGTGTATACGGTTGTGGTCGCGTTACATTTGTAGTACCCTTTTTGGTTTGAAAAAAGAAAGAAACCAGAGAAAATAAGGTTATACTATAATTTTTTCGTTTCTGATCTAATTCCAGTTGTGTTGCGAAACATAAAAAAAAATACAGCAAAACAAACCGAAAAAGAATACATATTTATTTATTCACTTTAATGCTGTTTCACCGTTAAATTAACGACAAACATTGGATAAATATCACCCTGGATTATAATTTCCTTGCATATTTAGTCATTCCTATTTCAATTTCAAGAGGAGTGTGTGCGTGTGAAGAGGACAACTCTGGCAAAGGCTTTAACGAACGAGAAGAAGGAAACAAGTCAAAATTCGGTGAGTATATTATTTTTCCTTTTCTTTTTACCTTCATTCCTTCACCTTTTCCCCACTGCGTTGATGTACGTTGCCATGCGGTTTAAGTGGTAGCAGTTAGCTTGACATTTCCTCCCATCACACCACCGCAAAAAAAAAGAAGGGAATTGTAATATTTTTTCGAGGGAAATTTCTTGCACTTATATTTTCAGTTTACAGATTCCATTTCTCGTCGAGTATTTTTTGTTTCCTTCGTGTATTTGTTTTACTGAATTCGGTGTGTTCCAATTGGAATGTACTAAAGTCGAAATTTCGAAGAAAAAAAAAAAGACAACAGAAATCCTCTGGAATTCGACGAGGTTTTAGTGAATACATAAGAAGCAGGAGAATCCTTTCACAACACCACTTATCATCATCGATTGCCGGTTGTTTAAATCATATTCTTTTCTGTAAGTTTACTTTTCTTCATCCTTATACTGTACCGCGTACATATGAGTTTTTGTGCATTCTCTTCTTTTTTTTCGTTCAAATTTGTTTAAAGAAAAATTATTTTGGGTTGTTCCAACGAGAAAGAGGCCACAAAAATGAACATGTACTCACTGAATTGTGTGGGACAGAAAATGACGTCACCTCTCATATTATATACTTACTAGTGGTCGAGCAGAAGTGGAAAAAAAAGGGGGCTGACGACTGACTAAGCCGGGGAGTGTAGTGTGCAATCAAATTTATAGAAAACTTTTTTTTATGAATGTGAAAGCAATGTGTGTTTTAATCATGAATAGAGGGTGGATTTTAGGAAATTCATCTTGTTTTAGGACTTTAGAGGTGTGCGATAGTGATGACCTTTTTGGCGGTTATGCATTGAAATTATCAACGTTAGGACCGATACACCATACACCTCAACCACCGTCTATGCATGAGGTTTGCGTCACTCGATGTGAATTATGGCACTTAGCGACGAATGACATAGATAATTTCTGTTGGTTTTTATAGTGCCTTTTTTTCATTCGATGTGTATGTATGTAGTTCATTCCTTGCAAACTGTGTTTTTTTTTTTCACGTGAAAATGTGCTCAAGAAGTCCATTACATGCCTTGTGGATAATTAAGGTTACACTCAGAGTGTGGAAAAGTGAATAAAAACTGGGGTGCATACTGTACCGTTGATTTGGTTAGATTTGGAACAAAGAGATTCCATAGCAACATGCGCGAAAGTTTTTTCTTTCCTTTTGCAAAAAAACAAAAAGCAAAAAGAAGAAGACTGAAGCGTCGATGTGGGTTGAAATGGGGGGAGTGGGGTTTGAGGATGATGTATAGTCCAACGTACAATGTAGACTTAATTGTTGAAAACCGCATACGAACCTTAACCCTTAATACATAGTCCAATACATGTCCACGATAAAGTTGCGATTTAATCTTACGAATGAAGTATTATTTAATGTCTTATTTAATTAAATTGCAACGTAAAGGTGTGTTTCTGTTTGCATGACAATAAGAAAAATGATATTTTGTATTTGATTGGTGTAATTTATTGTGAAGGCGTGGTGGAGATGTCCTTAGTTGCTATAATATACCACAACCAAACATGTCCTCATATGTTCATCAGAATTCAGAAAATTGATTATGCCGATATTATTTCGGCCCCGCTGTACAAATAATTTAGTTCGAAATGAAAGCACTCTGCGACAGTCTTCTTTGAATGGGTTAGAGTACCAGAAGAAATACTTGAGAAACTTGGAGCAGTATCTTATATATTCCATTGAAGTGGATTGAGAAGCATTTTCCGTGGAAATGAAGTACATAGTCATCGCCGCTCTTATCTCATTGAATAATTACAAAACGTTATAAATGAATTCGTTCAATTTAAATACGAAATACATACGTTTTTGTACAATTGACTTCAAAAATTGGGTTGTTTTGGAACAGATTAGAAGAAAAATTGTCTTAATTCCTGCTCATAACGAATGTAGGTACATGTGTTTGAATCTGTTGAGCGTTCAAAAAAATATGTTGGCGGCATTTATAAAGAGTAAGGAAGCTTCACAACAATTTAAGCCAACTGTATATGGCTAGTACCAACCTGTGAGAAATCATCACATCTTCAAGTTGTGTACAAATACAACACATAATGGTTTGAATTTAAACAAACTCTGTGGTATTACACCTTTGAGAAGCATACTCAATCTTCTCCTGTTAGCTCTGGAGTCTTGCAGAGTATGATCCATCTTGTTTTTCGGCTGGCGTGTCTGTCCATGAGAATATGTATGTCGGCCTAGCATCCCCGCGATCGCATGTGTTTGCTTTTGTTCAATCACCAGTGAAGTTGACATCCAGTTTCATAACGACCACGACCGGCGAAGTTTGATAAGTTTTTACATTTGGAAGAGAATTGGTAATTTAGTAGGAATTGCTCAGATTATATACTTCTTTACGAGACACTGTTTTCAGCGTTTAAACAAAACCATTCTGATACCAATCTTTGTAAATTTTGTCATTCGGAGTCGGTATAAAACTGTAGGTCCTTTCCTCACATGATACAATAATTACACGCATAACATGGTGGGTTGTTCTAGACAAATATTTTTATGTCATGTCATGTCGATTGCAGCTCTTTATTGTCCAAATTTACGCTTAAAATCGTTTTATTGGAAAAGTAAACCCATTTTGGTATACAAGACTAGAAGATGAAAGTCATTTTTTTTGTGATTAACATTTCACGTTCATCAGATGCAGCTTAGTCTTCAAAAAAGGATTACTATGCCATAATTAATATTGATGACATATTGGATGCCATTGAAGTCAACTACAGATCGCATGCAGAATGAGCTCTCATTCCATTTATTTAAAGAAATATGTTTAATTTAATAAATGACTTTCACGGGAATACTAGTCTGTTTTGAATCCTAAAAATCTAAAAAAAATGGCGTGTTTAACCTCGGCATTTTTTCTGCTAAGACGCCCATAGACAGCTCTCAAAATCTGATCAGTCAATTGCTTATTGTGAATGAAGGTGAATGATTGTGTGCCACAACTATACAAGTGATGTTTCAAAACGTTTTCCCACAGTCAAAAACAGACCATCAAATTTGAACTTTGATTGATCTTTAACAGCCATCATTCATTTGACAATTTTGATTAGTTAAGGACTTAATCTATCGATTAATATGACAAATTTCATAAGTAGTTGAGTATACTTCTCTATTTTAATAAATCAAGCGAAAAATTACATAATTTGTGGGCACCATGATCTGATTTTTGATCCAAAGCTATTGCATTCTTTGTCCTTTAATAGTATACATTTCATCATTACTGTGATTCTTGCTCCAAAGTTCTAAAACAATTTCCCGCGGCTGGTCCATATTTTGCCTAGCATAATCGCTTCATCTTGCTGGAACCACAAATTAGAATGTTGCTACACCATTGGCAGCTAAAAGTTTATCGATTGTTCTGTAAAATAAGCCCCGGAAGTCGTTTCCAGGAATTTCATCCAACCACCGCACGAAAAACGGTGCGTCTTATTGGGTGTAACTGATACTTGTGTGTTGAGCTTGGCTTTTCGGAGCCCAATAATCTAAAGTTATTTTTTTTGTTTGATATAACCACTTATAGGGCCCACCCATACAATATCTCCATGTGCGATTCTTCAGGGACACAAACAATCTTTAATTTCACGACGTCACTAGTGAGTCACTGAAAGTATTCCAAGAGACCAATATTGTCATGTCAAGTTTCTCAGAATAAAACTAAGTACCTCTGCATTGGTGCGGTAACAAAAGCACGCACATCACGGGAGGGGCTGTTTATGCGAAGTTGTGGGCAAGGCTTCCCCATACGCAATGCCTGATTTATATAGACTCGTAAATGCTTTTAAGACTGTTTACAATATGCAATAGCGTGAGCTGTAGTTGCAGCCTGATCACTTCGACACTCACTTCACATATTTTTTCGTTAAAATTGACTAGTTATAGTATTCATTTTTGAATTAAACTTTCAGTCCTATCATAAATATATATCTGACGCAGGAATATAAAAAAAAGGGTAACATTTTTATTATTGTTGCGTGATCAGCGTCCCAACAGGGTGTTTATTTCTACCTTATTTCTTTTGGAACACGTTCGCAAACTGTATTTAATGTCGAACTAAGTGTAATTAACGGTATCAAATGTTTTATGCGGTACAAATTTAATAGCTAAGTATGAGGCTGTCGTTATTTTAGCTTGGGAGACATTTTCATGAATGTCACATACTCGTTAATATGTACACATGTGCATGCAAATATATATGCGTGTCAGAGGGGTTAATGACCCATTTGACATCATACGTACATATACATGAAAAACGGAAAGGTGCTCGACGAGGAATGGGTGCGCTTTTTTTTAAGTACTTTTGGGGTGGTCGTTTTTTGTAAAACAACCATAAACTTTCAAATAGAAGGAACTACATACTTTAATACCTCTATCGTAGACACTGTACCTCGTCTCTTGTGAGGTTGATCATTGATATGTGTGCTACGCAATCGACTTTTAAGCGCTCTATTAGCAACAAATTGAAGGGGGTTGTATTAACAAACATGTAGCGTACTGATCCGTAGGCGCCAGATAAGGTTCAAGCCGTTTTACAACCCACAGAATTTGTGGCTAGGCCATGTAGACAACTCAGCTCCAGCCCGAAGAGTCTTCGACTCCTAACCTGTGGGACAACGGGACAGAGGACGGTCGCGCCTAAGGTGACGCACCCAAGTGGAGGAGGACCTACACCGAATTAGCCTGCTGTTCAGAGATCGCGCTAGTTGGGGAGGCTTGTTTGTTTGTTGAGACCCAAGTCCACTTCGGACTGTAGTGCCTAGCAAAAAAGAGAGAGAATTTGTTGCCTTTAAGGCAAATTGTTGTGAAGGTTGACTCCAAGATGTTGACCATTTCTGGGCAGATCTTTATTTAAGAGTGATCCTTTCTCTTGTTTGGTCCTAGGCAGCGATTGAAGGGACGTTAGACGTCCTCTAGACGATTGTCCCCTAGATGTTCGGGGGACCTCCTGAAGCCGTAGTAGAGATTCCTGGGGGATCACGAGAACTTCTGATCTTCTCATACCTTTTATTTCTTTTAATCTGTCAATTCGGCCAGCTTGAGTAGTTTATGAACTTTTTGTTGATCGTTTCGTTTGGCTGTTTTGGAGACAAGAGCTCTCAACTGTTAGTCATTCAAGCATCTTTTTGATTGAGAAGCCTCGAATGCCCTTACGAACCGCTTTCTCCCTGCATTCACGAGCTGTGCGAAGTGTCGCACCGTCTTGTTGAAGCCACAGCTCCTGCACATCATGAGTGGGCTCCTGCCCTCCTATAGCGGTTACCATTGACTGTAACCTTCTGGCCAGCATCGTTTTTAAAGAAGTACGGACCAATTATTCCACCAATCCATAAAGCACACCATACAGTCAGTTCTTTTCAGTTTAACGATGTCTCAACCACTTGAGGATTATCATCACTCCAAATACGGCGGTTTTGTTTATTGACGTATCCATTCAACCAAAAGTGAGCATGGTGAAAATGGATGTAGAAGCGAACGAAGCATTGTTCAGGCGTCAGTCTGGAGTTCCAATTAAATTCATGTTGAAATGCCAAACCAAACTAAAAAGAAATCTCTTGGCATCTGACAAAATGGCCGTCAGTTAAAATAGTGATGCCAACTTCAATAGAACCTCTACAGAAAAACACCCTTTTCTTAAAATTCAGGTTTGATTCCGGAACAGTGATGTGTTCTGTAGTCTTTGTATTGTATCGTCAAACGTCAATATTTTTGGTGGAAACCAACTAATAAGGCTGTGTTTGAAGTCTTATAATGTGAAAATGAGATCAAATGAAAGAAATACAATACAGGTTTGATTTCAATATGCTGGCGGAAATATGTCAGAATCATTAGTTACAAAGCTACTCGATTCTCTGCATGCTAAACTTGGCACGAATGTTTAGTCTCATGCGTGACTCTTAGCAACTCCGTTTTAATTTCATTGCAAGCATCATAAATCCCATCGTCTTCTACTGCATCTCATCCTACAAGCCATTAAACCAATTGGCAACTTCCTTCATTTGATGTTAATCCTTTCGCCCATTTCCCGGCAATATTAATGGCGGCGCTTTTAAAAAATATATTCTCACGCACAACAGGAAGGATTTAAGGCAAATCCTAAATAGAATATATTTTCTCAACATAAATTCACTTCACATACATATGTTCTATGAACGTCTGCTGCACTTTTCACGTGTCATCATCATAATTTCTTCTTTTTGTCCGCTCGAGTGAAAGAAATCTTATAAAATATGTGACTGACTTTACGTGCATTTTTGATTAGCTAAGATGATGTGCGTATTGTTCCAACACCCCCACATGGCGTTCGTTTATAGTAGATAAACATTTTTATTCATTTGATATTGCTGACAATGTCATCTGAGATGAGTGCCTTTATGATCTAATAATTTCTAGGCGTTTACTTTGCTCGCGTCCGCGTCGTCGTTGTGATATGAATAGATAAGTATTTCCCTTCAAAAGGGGTTTCGTTTTTTTTCCCTTTCAATTTTATGACATGATTAAGTTAAATTAATGAATCACATACGTTCCCCCGAAAGTTTTATGTGTATGTTTTGAAAGAAACCATTATAACTAGATTCCTGTTTGATTGATTTTAATTTTTATGAGAACAAAACGTGTATTTTGGAGCATCTTTTGTTTGAACTTATTCATGGATTGCATGGCGAAGATGTTATGAAATATCTTTAACGTGCGATTGCGTGGTAAACCGTCAAGGAAACGATATTCATTCTTCATGCGGTCTTCTCGCATTGTGATTCAAATCACGCCATGCATAGTGGAATCATGCCAGTGGTGGTGTCTTATCTGATGGTGGGTCCTTGTATTTTCTCAGAAGCACAAACAGCGGGTTCATACGAGTGGAACCTGAAATGCATCATGTTTTCTTTTCTGTGGTCAGTGTGGTTAAGTACGTCGGCGGCGGCTACTGTGTGTTAAATTTATTCTCAATCGCTATTCACCTGTTGGAGGTCAATGGTAATGTTTTTTCTCCAACTAGACGTCTGAGTGGGGTACTTGTGGTAGGCTTTATTTTTCCTTCTGAGAATGACAAACACGAACTAAGTCAACTAGCGCCGTTTTGTTGGTAACAAAACTGGGATGTTGTCGATCTCTGAGCACAGAAAGTCGCTTAATATATCATAGCGTTGTCAATTTTTGTGCGGATGTAGGTCCAAATCCAATCGCTAAATAAGCCTGGTTGACACTCCGGCGATATCCAATTCAACAGATCTGCACCGAATCGACATTTTAGGGTCTTTTTCGACACTGGCTGTTTCCTTCATTTCGCACCAATCTCTGCCTGGTTGTTGTCTTAAGGTTCATAAAACCGAACTCGCGTTCAAACTTCAAGACTGTGCGACGCATTGCCTGCACTGACGACTGACCTACCGACGACACTCACGTTTCTGTGTTGAAATTGCCATAGTACATACTTTATTTTAGTCATTGCAAGTTCCAGTGAGTTCCGGCAAAAGTGAAACGACGCATGATGAAATAGCAAACCTATCTAAATATTTAGACAGGTGGATGTCATTGACAACTTTGACAGTTGATCATCCCGATGACAGGCGGAGAGGCATGGGCAAAATCAAAGTCGGGCGAAGAAGTCCTTGCTCACACATGTTGACATGCACTTGGTTGTGTGTCACAACAAATAAAGCAGAGAAATCCAAAAGGAAACTTCTGACGCAAATTTCGTTCTTCAGAGAAAATAGAAAATCAATATTCAAACATATTTGAAAATCCTACTCTGAACAGGTCCCACCTTCCACTACATGATCTGTCAGAGCTCTTTCCGAACTGAATAGTGGTTGGGGACATACCCTTTCACCTTAAAAGCCACCTTTGAACATGAGTTCTCTGCTAAAAATAGTGCATTAAAGTGCGTTCAAGAAACGCTTGACTTGCAAATGAGACTATACTCTTCTTTATCGTGGTTCACAGTTCCCCTCACCTCAGTCATTTCCGTCCATCCACAAGACGAGTATGACGTAATGTCTATAAATGTCTATATCTGTAAATAGGAACAGAGAGAAGAGCCGTTAATAAATGTAAATAATTAGTAAATATGTAAGACTGTAACCGCTAAACAAAAAATAAACAAGAAATAATGGTAATAAAAGGGGAAAATGAACACAGCACAGAAAGTGAGAAAGAAAAAAATAACCAAACATGCATGTCGTGTACACTTTCGTTTTTCCTTGTTGTTTACTCACTTCGGGGGATTCTGTGAAAAATTTCAATTTGTTTGAGTAAACACTGCACAAGCCCGATGGGGAAGTGTCAGTTGTCACCCAGTTAGCACAGGGTGTCGCGGAAATCACTAGATACAATTTCAATATGAAATGGCAAGTGCATGGGGATATGTAGGTGGTCAACCGAATACGGTCAGAGGAGAAGATTGATTTAAATAGGAAGTTGTGATATCTGATTACCGCGAGTGAGTCAATGCTTTGGGCGGAATTGATTGTGATACGGTCTGGTTGTTAACCACAAGGTTGTTCGCAGACCTCAACTAAAAAATATCGAGTTTAATACGAATTAAATGAGGCGCTTATGTACTGCCGATCGATTAAGATGTGCACTGACTGTTTATGTGACGTTGAAAAAGCGGAAGTGAATGACTGACATTCATGGCAGTGCTGCCAAGTTTTTATTTTGACACACAATAGACGTCGAATTGTCATATCAAATTAAGTGGCGGGCTGCATAGATTGGTCACACTTAGGCCAATATAGGCCCATTGTGGTGGCACGGGCATCAAGTCGATCCTATTCCGTAAGCTTTTGATGACGAAGATGGCGGACACTGATGTTGTTTAGTTCGTCCTAGTTATCGAAGACATAAGCCCCTAGACTTAGATTTTCCTTCCGTGAGCAGAGGCGACTGCAAGTACAGAGACGGTGCGTGGCTGTTTCCTCCTCTTTCTCATCTCTGCAGCTTTTGCCGAAGTCATTATAGGGCAGTCTCATTGAGAAGGCGTGTGCTCCAATGGCACAATGTACACTGATAAACCCCAACTAAAGTCCTGAATCTGCTTACCGTTTGGGGTTGAGAACAGGCACATAATATAATGTTGACGTATTGCAAGGTACACACTCCAGCAAATGTCTCATTTAGTTACTTTCCTCTGAAAGGAGGAGGATTGGCCAATTAAATGACATGATGACAGGAATAACGTCAAGTTACCTGTGGTTTGAAACAGATAGACGACTTTCAACGTCAGCACGGAGTTCAAACGTAGAGTAACACATGACAATCTCTCTGCAAGAAAAACGGACTACGGTTTAGGCAGATACTCTGTGCAGACCATTCCTTTATTCTCTTGACGAGATTTTGGAAAAGAGAACTTATACGGCGATGGTTTTAGAAGTATCGATAATGGCTGCTACATAAGTTTGTTAACTCGCCACTGAACGCACACACTGGGATAGCCTATGTAGCACAAGCCTGACCATAGGTATGGAAGCTGCTCGAAATTTTGGCAAACACCTTACTCATTGCAGTTTCTGCACGTATCAGAAGATACCGAGCGGCGAGCGTTGTGACTTATGAGGGAATGTTCCGCGATGATACCAATTATTCTCATCCGCCATCAATGACTAATGATACGCGGATCAAACGTTCGTCCAATACTGAATCAATTGAAGCCGCATATGAAGCGAATGATCCGTTTTATTTTTCCCCTCGCTCAGAATATTGAAGAAATACATGTGCTCCAATTTGCATCCTTCCTCCGCAATGAATGAACAGAGAAATGGAGGAATTCTTTATTCCCTTGTCTTCATCTTTAAAGACAAAACCGAAGACTAATTAATCTAGAGACGTGTTTTCAAATAAACCGCCCACGGTTACATCTGGGGTGGGCCTAATATGATGTTTATCTTCCCAAAGTTATCAACCAATCGTTAGACGGAGTATTTCTCTTTTAGTCACCAAGCAACTGTGAATGTTATGTTATGCAGAAAATGTCCGAAAACTTAACATTGCAATCGAAATTCTTATAGTTTTAGTGGATCAACGTCTCGTGAGGCATCAGAATTAGTACCAAAGTTATTGATTGACGCTCGTGCCTCATTTGAACCATTTCTAAATGTCACTGACAGATTTCATATGAAATTCAAGTGGATTTCCATTGGCTTAAGAGCTTCAGAATAAAAAAGGAGGTTATTAACTCTTGAGGTGCAGCTGATTCCGTAATCTCACTGGGATGTGTTCGATAAAATTGCATTGACTGCGATAAAAATAACACCGACTGCGTAAACTTTAAATTCGTACCAATACACCTCAAAAAAAAAAACTGCTGGATCACTGCATGTTCTTATCAACACGTTACTAAGCGAAGAGAAGTTTACATTCCATTATTCTCCTAAAAAATAAAAGTGAACTTGCTGAATGGGAAATTTAATTAAGTCACTCCGTCCATAAACAAGATAAGGCTCTCATTGTTTATGCAAATATTACGTGCACAGCACTGCACACACAAATATATACGTAATATGTATTTGCGAATATCACTTCCTGTCGAATGTAGCTCTAAACAAGTTCAATAAAATAATTTATCCTCAATTCGTGAGGATTCTGCCAAAAAAAAAGAAGACCTTTTGCAAGCCAAACAGCACGTCGAAGATAAGTCGAACATAACGACTGATGCCACCAGCTCGTGTTTAGTGCCACACCCATCTTCACCCCACATCTCTGAATAATTGAAAATCATTTTGCAAAGTTTACAAAGTTTACACTGCGATAGAAGCACTTCTATTTCTGGACTTAGTGCGGCGCTATCTTATCTAAAAACCCCGAGTATTGATGGTTGGTTCCTCTTTCTGACTTTCATTGGTTGCTGCTCGCTCGTTCGTCTCTTTCTTTTCGAATACACCACATTTTCCATGTTTCAATGGTGTAGATACCAGTATCTCTTGAATCGTCTGATTATATAACAGCCTTCAGCGCTGATGGCGTCATCAATTTTATTTCCCAGCCTCACACTCGTCGGCTCCAGTCATCGGCGGCCACCTCCGCCGCCGACGACGCGACCGCTGCTGCTTAAACAGCAGAAGCAACCCAGCACATGTTGAGTTTGCGTTGAAGTTGTTGTTGATTTGCTGTGACTTTTCGTTCCACACAAATTCACGTAATTTTTTTTGTTTTGTGAGTTGCTCTGCTCTTGATTGCATAAATTGAAAAGACAGGAAGGCACAGTGCCATCACTTGAAAATAGGTGATGTATCTGCCAGAGTTGTGTGCCATGAATGAATGGGGGAAGAATGGAAGCAGAAGTGAACACAGCAGTCAGCGGTGTATAGCGAAATGCCACAGACTGGAAATTCGCAAGCGATCTCACGAACTATATTACTTGTGTGTAGCTCGCGGCCAGCGTAATGGATTGCCTCACAGACACTTGTTCAGCAGGCACAGCAGACCAGTCTGTGATTGTGTGCGCGCCACCGCCGCACTCGTCCGTGTGAAGGGGTGGAAAATTTGATTTGTAATTCAAAATTCAAACAATGACTGATGCATGTGATTTATTTATGTGTCGAATGAATCCATTCGAATATTTCCTCTCGCTGGGGTCAGCAGTCAGCACTCAGCCCCTTTTTGGTGGGAAGGGAGACTCACACCGTCTGTGGAGACATCTTATTACCAAAAGAACTTCTCTGTGTACATGCGTTCACACACTGAAGTGTGCGGGGATGGCGAAGGGCGAGTGGTGGGATAGTGTGTACGATTTTATAAACTGGTTAGTAGGTTATGTGGAATTCCATTGTTATTGACTGTTGCGAATTGAAATAGAAATGGTTTTCTAATGTAAACAAATATAACATGACGGCGATCGCGACGCTTGTGTGGGGAGAACAAGAAGAAAAGAAGATTAATAGGGTGTGGCATAGTTTTGCTTTAATTCAATATTCGTATGTGTTTCGTATTATTTTGTGTTGAAGCTTGTTGAGTGAGTTGCACTACATACAAGAAACAAATTTAAGTCAATGGATTTCGGATTAAAGAAGAAGCATTGTTATGCTTTGCTGCGGGATGCTTCTAGAATAATTGACGACAAGTTATGTAATGAAGTTATACATACAAAAAATTGATGATTTGAATTTGCTTGTGTGCATCGGCATTTAAGCAGACTGTGGTGCTACAATTCCTGGGAAAAAATAAATTTTGAATAATTCAAGACTTCATCCTTTTCAAGCTATTGATAATGTTCAAAGTGAGGGCTGTAGTCTCCCCACTCGTGAGATAAAAAAAGCATGCACAACTCAAGTGGTTGCTGTAGATCCAGGTCCACCTAGAACTGTAGCGTCGCTCATCGCCCCTGCTCCCGTAGTGCGCTCTCTATCTGCTTTGAAGCATATATGTACATATCTCCGACATCTTAGGTGAGCTAAGCAATATTAACGCCAGTCGTCTAGATAGCCCTAACTCATTTTCCGCTGTAGAACGCATGGCTGTAATTGTCGCTGGCTTCAAGCTTGGGGGGAGAAGACTTTTCTCGATATTTTTCAGATCTGCCTCCACCTTTTCATGGCCCACTCATTGAAAATGATACGCTGGTCGTTCTGTCATCCATAAGAAACTTGGTGCAGATTCACTTGGTCCACTACTACTATTTGTGATTCTCCCATATTCACGGACGATCGAGTGTGGATACACTACGGAATAAACAGTATGTTAGTATCGTCACTGCCCTTCACAGTACAAATTTATGAGAAAGTCATTTTGAAGAAATTAAGGCTCACCACAGTGTAAGGAGATCTAATTTAATTTGGGTGACTGAGCAATCAAAGGATGTTTTACTGGGACTATAAAAACCACTTCTCTCAGGTTTGTTAAGTGTCGTTCAGTTTCGTTCAATTTTGCTTACTTGTCCAGTAAATCGATGACCGTTGATTTTGAAATTGTACATAAGTTTCCGGAAGCAATTATGAAATAACGATGCTTTTGGCTTTTCGTTCGTTTCTGATACACAAGTAAACATAAGCTTACTTCAGTCGATAATGACAAATATCAAAAATCTCATAGTCACATTAAGGAAAACGTGAATTATTAAGTACATGGTAATGACTTCGGTTCGAAAAGGCAAACAATTAACATTTTTGATGGTAATGCATTATTTAAAGAATTCATGATGTCTGTTTGTGTTTTTTTTTTATCGTACCAAGCAGCAGTTTGTAGCAAATTGCACGCACAAGTATATGAATATGAGATGTCAAATGATATTTTCTTTCAAAAACTGATGAGATAGCTGACTTCTCTCAATCGGAAGTTTGTATTTCATCGCCCCAGCTCATCGCATACTCGAATTCACTACAACTCCCAACAGAATAACAAAAACAAAAGCGGGAGGAACTGCAAGTACACACTTCTTTAACCAATTTAAAGTCATCTTCAGCGGTCTTCCACCCACACTCAGACCGGATTAAGGAATAATACAAAAGCAAAGTAAAAAAAAAAAACCCGTCTGCATCGTCCCCCTTCCGCACCCACTTCGATTGCACTAAACCAAGATATGATTGTGTCTCTTAGCTTACGAAAGGAAGCCATTAACGATGATGCTATTCGTCACAACTGTACCCATGAGCACTCATTAACTGGCTTAACAACTACTCCTTGAACTGGGAGAGACAAGAGTCAATTCTTAAGACACACTATGCATGTGTGTGTTCGTGTTTGCACGATGGGCTTAAATTGTGGTTGGCTGGTCGTCTCCTCCAACTCTGATTATGGCTCTTGATGCACCACCGGGACGGGTTTTTTTTTTTATATAACTGGGCATTTCTCATGTCTGCCATAGCTTTACTTTTTACTTACATTGGCCGCCGTGCACTGGAGAAAGAGAGAAAAGTGGAAAATGTGATACTGGAGTGTGGAACTGGTTAGAGAACTCCTTCACTTCCGTTTGGTGTGCTATTTTACATCCTGTGCAAAAGTGTTTGCTGCCAAAATGAATTGAGGCTGGTGTTGTTTGCTTGTAAGCTTGACATGTCTTGATGGGTGGGCAGTGTTCGAAGATATTACTGTTATTTTATTTCTAAAAGTTTACCTTGATCAATTGGTTTTCGATTTGAATCGTCGTTCGTATCTTCACTTCAATTACTTTTTATAGGTTTGTGCACCAGTATAGGTGGATCATATCTGGATCTTGTTATTGATAGTTGCATCGTTTGAGTTCGTTTTCGTTGATTCTATATCGGAATAGATTCATTCTGCGCTTCACGTCATGTCGTTTATTGACTTTGTCCTCCGCCGATTATCATAATCAAACAAACTGAGTGTGTGGACACAGGCCGAATCTACAATCACACTGATCACAAATATCTGAATTGTGACTTACATAAATTCTCAAGTAGACCAGTGACAAACATGCCTACTCGGCTGACGATAACAGAGGGGAGCTCTACGCTATAATCGTTTTGAAAAATCGAATTTCCAAGCGGAATGTCAACCTAAATAAATATTTGAATAAATGTCGGGATCCTAAATTATCGTACGGAAAAATCTTTCGATTCAAAATTTCCAAAAATTATTGAAATTTCTACCGAATCATGCGGGGATTCTCTGGTCTGCGAAGAATAAACCCAAAGGTCAGCCCTTCTGTTGTGACTTTCCATTTGAGACTGTTTCATTTTACATTTAATTAAAAGGTTATCGACATTCGCCGTGTTAGACGAGATAAGTACCCAGAAGCTTTGGCGTTTATGAAGAGGAATTTCTTTGATGATCCCCTAATTCGAGCGATGGGCATAAGCCATCGTCACACGGAGACGCAGAGATTTCTTTCTGGACTGTGGCTAACCCTTCTGCGGTGTGGTATGTTCCAGCTCAAATGATTTACATCTAAGATGTCTACGATGTCTTCGTATTTAGATTTGTCATTAGCGGCGGTATATCGAAACAAAATGTGTGGTTTGTGTATCAATTGTCCACACACCCATTCCCCAGAGGCGGAGCACAATGATATCCTGGTTCGATTGTCTAAAGCAGTCAAGGCGGTTAGCACACGGAATTTGTTACTTTCATGGGATCGAATCGCTCGAGATGTAATCCTGCCTGTGGATGATGCCCGTAGAAAGCAGCGAATATTGGAATTGTCAGCACTGACAGTTGGTTTTCAATTTCGTGAAATGGGCATTGGACGGAAGTTGATGCAAAGTTCAGCGGACTATGGCCGATTGTTGGGATTCGATTTTGTGCGTGTGGATTGCACAAGTCCGTTTTCAGCGAAAATCTGCGACAAACTGGGCTGGGACAAAATTATGGAGATTCCATTTACACAATTCGAAGGGATTGTATACGATATTGAAATGAACATGCAAAATAGAGTTCAGATATATTTTCAACCTTTAAAGCCGGACACTAAGCAATCCTAGGCTTATGATAATGATTTTCTAAATGGCCTCATTCATATACATATGCCGGGAGATTGAACAGTCAGTGGGGCGGTGACTTGTGGTATCAGCGATCAGAATCCACGTATGATGGTTCTGTAAGGAATAAAAAGAATATTACACATTTTAAACAATCTTTCTAACGCTGATCGTTCTATTTTTGTGCGTATTTCTGAAGAAACCTAGTTAAATCCAAAATGTTCCTTTACTTCAGACGCAATTAGCAGTTCGTTGCGAAAACGATACGCAAATAAAACAACAACAGTCGGCGGCATAAAATTGATTCTGACTTTATTTCGAAGCTACATTCATGTCGTGTATTTAGTAGCACATTCAAGTGGCCGCTTCGGCTTCGCTGACATTTCCACGAGCGGTCGGTCCAATTTTTAATGACTCGGTCCAATATGTGAGGCCGTTATTCCGGCTATAGCGCCTCGAATTGTGTCCTCGAAATCGTTGGATTGTTAGCTTTCATGATGACCGAAGTTAATTTCGCCCGAGAAGAAGAAATGTCAAAATTCGGATCTCTGGTGTCTGATTTGAGAATTCGTGGCCGCCCAGCTTCAGTTATCTTGTCAGCACAAAAATAATCTAGGTTGACTCTGGTGATGCCTCTTTGGTGGTCTTCTTCCATAATGGTCCCTACGGGGCAATGGTTTCTTCAATTGGTGCGAATACCAATCTCTGTCTGGTTAATGGCGTAAGGTTCAAAAGGGTTCAAACTTTTCCGCTTTGGAACGAATTGCCTGCACACCGAATCCATGATGACGACCGACTTCAAGAGCAATTGCGCATTGTGTGTTGAAAGATTTGCGTGAGAGAGCGAGCTGATTGCGTGAGATTACATTGCTCTCATTTTGTCCACATACCTGAGAGCCGCTAACACACGGCAGTGTTTCGGGCTGTGCTATATGTAGTCTTGTTGTATGTTAATCGTCACTAGACGGAATACGATATTTCTGTGTAGCTGTAATGTAAATCTACACTGGCCCAATGTGTGGCATTCGCCACCACTCAAATCAAACCTAACCTAATCTTGCATTTCCAAACGTGTTGATTGATAAACTGTCGTTAGCGTTGCAGCTCACTTCTTCAGTGGCAAAGCCTACAAGACAATAGAAAATACATTAAATGCGAGAAATGAAGGCCTCCATGTGCGTGGCACACACAATTCCTCGTTGATGCTTCTTCATCGAGAGTGTGACCGCCTGATTGGAAGCGAATAGTTTGTAACCTTTTCAAAAGGTTTATGTCGTGACGGAGTCTGGAAATGACTGGTGCTTTGTTAGAAACTTCGTCAGACATTATGTAACATATAATTCAACTCGGTTTATGAGGTCTCGCAACCTTGTCGTTAGTGTTGAAATAATCCCCTGCTTTGTACGTCTCTTTAGTGAAAATGAATTGCTTGCAAGAGTGCAGCTCATTTGAATAAATTTTATTTCTCATCTCGTAAAATCGTTCTGAAAAATGTCACGTTCTGAAGTTTGATATATAGCACGACGGGTGTTTTTTCCGCCGTTTTATCACAAACATCCATAAAATGTAGTCGACGACTGGTTATCATCCCCTCGTATCTCATTCCCGGACTTTCATCCCCTCTCGTTCAATAAGCAAATGTAAAACTTGCTTGGAATAATTTTCTTATTTTCTGAACCTGAATGTGAATAGGTTTTGCCAAAACCACCCTCTTTCAGTATCAGCCCTCTGGATGTTTTGTAGTTACTATGACTCACATACGCTAAAACAACACATGACCTCACTTTTGCATTGTCATTGATTTAAGTATCTATCACCAAATTCACTCCAGACACTGTATTCGATATCGAGTGTGCGGTCACTATTTCCTCTAGGTTTAGCTGAAACACAATGCACCTCTACACACACTGTATATCCTGTAGTTGACCTTAATCCCATTTAATTAAATTCTTGATTGTACGACTTAAATAACATAGCTACGCGGCTGACTGGCACACACTGACGCATGGACAACCGATGCGCGTTTCGTTCGCCTCATTGAGCGCTGCGTTATCCGACTAGACAGTTGCGTAGCTGTGCGGTTTGTGGTTATTTTTTTCTCGGCATTCTTCTTCGCAAAATTAGAACAGAAAAGATATAAAAAAAAGAAGATAAAAATGTGAGCTCATTACTAAATGAATTAAGAGGCCTTCAAATATGACTTTTTTTTTGTTTAATAGATTTCTATTTTACATGGAAATGTTGTTCATAAAATAAAAGAAAACAAGAGCTAAATGTACATTTTTTTGAACTATTTGCGGGGATTGAACAGAATTTCAATGTCAAGTGGGATTGTGAACAACAAGAGTGTAAGCCGCTTTGGTAGGTACCTCGACCAACGAACAACTTCTTCGTCGTATGCCGTAGACGATCGAATCGGATTTCATGCGCAGAAAAAAAAAATACAATTGACCGAAGAACACCTTCAAGCGAGACGTCATTAACCCTGGATGGTTCTCGTTCGAGTGGTCGTCGTGGTGTGATGGAGCTTCAATTCCTACGCCGCTGGTTCTTCAGCTCTTTCGAGTCACTGACAATGTTCAAATAACATTCCTGTTTAGAAAAGGCTTCTCTAACTTTGCCGTTCAAAGTCAGCATAAAACTGTAGGCCCCTTCAACTCGTAAGCACAACACGAGTGGGTGCGGTAGAAGCTAGGCCCAGATCCACCTCGCACTGATGTATGGCATAACTAGCGTGAACTGAACTCGTCTCAGATATCATCATTCCCGATCAGTGTTGGGACTTGAAATGATGTTGAATGTTAGGTTAAAATGATTCTCACAACCGGAGCAATCCAACGTTTTCGAGTGTAGCTGAATCTCAAACAGCTGTTGGAGATAGCCTTCAGCCACGGTGGCAGCGTGTCTAGACCGTGCTGTAGTTCCGCCGGCCTGACGTCGTCTAGACCGTGCTGTAGTTCCGCCGGCCTAACATCGTCTAGACCTGAGGATTTGAAGAGCTCGAAACTTTTAACGGCCCAAGCCAGTTTGTATTTCGTTAGGAAACGAAGCATGAACCATCAGAAAAAGAGTGGTAGATATAATTAACCTATTCAATTTCCAATTAAAGTTGTAAATGAAATAAATCAGCTTCTCACTCTCCTTTGTGTTCAGAAATTTGTAACACAGTCGTCAGTTATAGCTCTTCAGTGTCATTTTATGGGCACATCCTATTGTGAGATGTTGTTATTAATCAAGAAACAACAATAAATGGCATAAATTGGAAGAATTACACTCTGTGGTCGATTTTAAATTTGGGGTAGTGGATGTGTTAGAATTGAAAATTTCGCGAAATATGTTGAAGTGTTGGATCCAGAAGATTTTCTCATGATACAATTTCCAGTGATGCACTGACAAAATTGAAACTTCGAAGATCCCTCCCTTCGGGTGAACACTCACATGAGATATTTTTACTTTTTGTTTATATTTCCACATTTATTTCTCGTGGATATGCTCACATATTGTTATTATACCACAGTTGGTACTAATTTCTGGTTAAAACGCTATCACAAGAAGCAGCATACAAGGTTCATAAATAGTACATGGTGACGTGAAATAATGCCGTATTACAAACTCGGAATATCTGCTCAGAAAGCCAGTCTGCGATTCAGTCCCTGGACAATGTCACTTTCCATTCACAGTCAGTATTGATTATCGACTCGAAGACTGATGAGACACTGTATATTTCTATATATATATACGTGGGTGCTACGTTTTCGTAGACTTTTAAGTTGTCTAGTTTTCACTTCGGCGTAAGCACAACAAAAAGAGGAAGGTTTGGTCTACACGGTTCGACAAATTTATGTTAAACTTGATCGAAAAATTCGCAGACATTACTCTTTCCTTGATGTGGCTGCTTTTCACTCAACTCAAACTCTAGTGGCGTGTTGAATTTATACAATTATTTGGCAGAATTCCAAATTTTTGTGTTCGTAGACTGGAAATAGTGAGACACAGGGTGAGACCGTGATATTTAAAGTAATTTAAAGTGTGAGTTGCAAAGATATCACACAACTACTATCCTCTGATGGTTTATGGTGTGCTTTACAAAATGTTGGCTCTCTGCTCTGGTACTACTAATGTCATCAAACTCATATTGTGCGCTGTACAGGATAGTATTTTTCCTTAATAAACACATGACCATTGCCACCTCAGAAACCATGTATTTGAAGTAATATCAAATCGGCCGGTACACAATGTACAAAGTTCGCATTCGATACTTTTAATCGATGTCTTCCTCATTATTTGCCTCTTGATCTTCTTCAGCAAGATGATCCAATGGCAAAAGACAAATCTTAGTAATCTATCCTCAATGAACAAGAATCCTATGAATGCTTGCTCGTATTTTATGCCAGGGATACAGAGAAAACCGACTCCAGTATAGGCATTTAGTTTCTGTAGAATAAATCTGCAATGGCTCGCTCAAACTCCAGATCGCATTGTAGATCTTAGATAATTACGAATTATCCCTTATCTAACCTATTGTCTATGCCAATGATTGTAGCGCAGTTCTATTCTGAGTTTCCATAATATTATATAATATGGGTCGCGCTACAGCCCGTAAGGGGCCAGGGCTTAGCTTCTTAGTAACAACTCGTGTAATGCGTGCTATTGTTCTCTCGCGAGTGGAGGGGACCTGCAGTGTTATGCCGACTCCGAACGGCCAAATTTAACAAGCTTTTTTCTAGACAGTTATTCTTTTTCAGCATTGTCACTAAGTCGAAAGGGGCCGTACTGGGATTCGAACCTAAAAGCCGAGATTCAAGTGCGTTGGAGTCGACACATAGACCAACTACGCTACGGCTGTCATTCTGAGTTTCTGGAAATCCGAAAAACTTGGCCGAATACCTTAAAAACGTTTGTTGGTCTCGTCATATCACTAAGCTGATCCATTTCTTTTCAGAATCATTCTTGAAAGTAGGATGAGTATGTCTCCTCTTTACTCCTTCTTACCGTCGTGTTAATGTGTCACTCAGTCATCCTGATATCTCTATTGTTACAATCCGAGCTGTAACAGACTGTGTGGTGTGAGCTTAAGCCACATCGCAGCCTAAGTCACGAGCGCTCATATTAAACCTCCGTTTGGTCTTCGTTGGTTACTATTATGGATTCTGAAGTAGTAGTCAGTCATTTGTTGTTCTTGTATTCGATCTCGGCAAAGCCATAGTTCTTGTACAAGGGCAATGTCCATCTCCCCCGATGTGAGGAGGAGAACCAGGTTAGCACTGGTCGCCTTCCTGTGTGAAGATTAATTTGTACCACCTTCATGACGATCAACGGACTTTGAGCTATGTAAGCCAATAGACACGTCTCTACAATTTTAAAGCTCGGTCCGAAGTGGAAGCTTTTACGTTTGTTTTTCCTTAAACTGAGTGGAAACCGACCCAAACTTTTATTTTAAAGACAATGTGAAAATGTCGGTATCGTTTAGTCAATAATTATTTTAAAAAAGTTTAAAAATTTTGTTTATCAATCTAATTTATGTTATTTTTTCCTTTTCAGATTTTCGAACAATTATTAATCAGATTAACTTATAAGCCACTCATTTTTCATCAAAGAGGTAAGTAAAAAGTTCCGGATCTAAATCTTCTTTATTTCTCAACATACCTTAAACGAGCTTTAAGACTATAAGCAATATGAATGAAATACATTGACACTAAATATTTGATGAAAGTACACCGAATAGCACATGACATTCTTCTTCTTCGTGTGCCGCTACAGTCCGTGGTGGACCTGCGCCTCAACTAACACACCTCTCCAAATAGCGCAACATCTAGGTAGCTGCCTCCAGTTTCGCACACCAAGTTGGGTCTTTCTCCACTTGGATGCGCCACCTTAGAAACGGGCGTCCTCTAATACGGTGTGCCGCAGGTTCTGAGTCGAAGTTAAATTGTCCATGCCATGTTTTACATGGCGAACCCCTAAAGTGTTGGATCCGGAGACACCCGATTAGGCTCATGCTGTACAGTGACAGCCCAAAAAGTTCATGGTTTTTCCCACCAGATTCCATCAACGCAAATAGGCTCGCACGCAGAAATTTTGTCTCTAGAAGACGAAGGACTTCCTTATGCGTTTTTCAGATGTCCATGCCTCTGTGCCGTACAGCGGGACTGGGATGATCGATGTCTTATTGTAAAGTCAGCTCGGTCCTTCGAGGGACGTCTCTCTTACTCAGTTGCCTCTTGCGCCCGAAGAAACTGTCGGCAGAAGCTATTCTGCGTTTGATCTCGGTAGTGAAGTTGTTTTTACTGTTTATGGAGGAGCCGCTCAAATTTCCTTGACGAGGACATAAATTTGAGCCTCGCTGCCTTATCAGCATATACGGAGTCATTTAATTTTCTTTTCATATCCATTCAATCAGAAATGAGCTTCGTCGCTGAATTCAATTTCGATAAAGAAGCCGATCTTCCTTTAACTGTGGTGGGACAATCGGTGTAACTCTTTCCATGCAGAAATGACACTGCTGAAATTATTTGAAATCAAGCAGTAGTTTGTCCAGTTTCTCACGTGCTTGATTGACGAAAATATTAAATGTTAACGGTTGTGTAGAAACGCAGACGTTTAGTATAGTTTACAAAACATTTTGGCCGTTCGGCGTGGTTGATCGAAATGTTCCATGTTTTGAGGAGTTAATACGTGTTGAACAACTTCAGAGCACTTTGCTTTTGAAATAAAGGGGCAGAAGAGCATGTATTTCGCTGCTTTAACCAAGGCTTCACCTAAAACCGCATTAGCGGCTCCCCTTTCTAGCTTTTTGTTCATTTTCCAAAATTGTATCAATCAATAACACTGAAAAGCGCACGTCTTAATGATATGAGACGTCTGTGAAACTTTGAGTGTGAACACAGGCCGTCGATTTATCGTTCAACATATCCCATTTACAAATGTGGATGTACGATTTCTGATTTAGTTTAGTTTGAAATTGCTACAATTTGAAGGGTCTCTGGCCTTGGCGTAGGTGTTTGTTTCCTATAATCGTCACGTTGCCGAAAATCATTCGAATATGTTACAAATATTTTATCAGTGCTTTCCAGAATTCAACTGCGTAGACGCAGAAGCCTTTGCCCTATTTGGCTGTTGGCAATTGCGGGCATATCTGCTTTCTTTTATATTCAGACTTATGCGGGTGCAGTGCTCTGTGCAGCCTTCTGTTCTCATATTCAGTTTATGACTTGACTGCAAAAAATCATTTGCAGATAGACAGCTGCTGGTGGGCAGTTTACGGAATTCTTGAACGCATGTTGTACACGATATACATAACTTGTCGTGGGGTATGTCCGTTTTCAATGTTTTCAAGTAAAAAAAAGTGGTCTAGTAAATTTTGACAGATTGTCGTGCACATCAATTCAATCTCATTTTGTCCACTTAATTGTCTTGTGGCTAAAGAGTGTCATCATATATTTCAGGCGAATAATTAAAATGCATCCTCATAACGAACATCCCCTTCGTTTCATCATTTATAATTTACAACTCTTTACTCCTACAGTACAGGAAGGACAATCAAAAATCAAATAAAATGCTAGCGATGGCACTTTACGACTTAATTTAAGTTTTTAGGTCAAAGACAAAATCCAATTGCGTCATCATGTCCAAAAATACACCTAGGTACAGTCAAAGAACTGCAAATGTACACAGCATATGCAAGTTTATTGCTTTCCGATACACAAACCGAGTAGTCAATAGGCCAGAATTCAGATAACCTCAAATTGATCGCATTGTCTTGTATTATCATAATTAGAGTTTAATTAACGGTGCTGTATTCCGTTCTGATGGCCAGCGAGTGGGGAAAGTGTGCTCGATTATAAATTCCAAGTTCATACTTTTGCACTCGCATAAGCCAAATAAATTTATTTCGATAATTTTAACCGGCTCGCCTCTGCGTCTGTATGCACGTTTTCCTGTTGACTCACATAAATGCACATTCATTGTCTTTCTCTTTTTCTCTTCTTTGATGGATAGAGCAATGTCTAAATTGGTCTAATTTGACAGTTGGGTTGAAAAGCATTGTTTAAGATGGTGTTTCGTTTGGATGTGGGTATTAAAGATTTTGAGGCAGTTCGTACTTAATGTGAAGCCAATACTTTCTCAGGTGAAGGCAACAATTTAAGCCGTTTACGTATATGAGTTTGATATGTGGATAAACCCCCTTCTGCAACATCTCACTTAAGCCTTGATTCCAGGTGGATCCATTGCGTTGTTCTGCGAGAAGAAAGTGATCATGATAATCAAGTTCGATGTACCATTTAGTCTCGAGCGATGTTCGGGCTTCTCGATGTTTTAACAAATCTGATGAGACAGACTAAAGGAATATTTGTATTGTCTGAAAGATCATGACTCTTCTTCTCACCTGAGAAAGACACGGTAGTGATGACTATATTATATGTATATTATATGTATGTGTGGTTCATGCCAAGTTCTCGTGTGATTTCTTCAAACTGGTACTGGAGACGATTGTACAGAGGGCAGCTGTACACAAGTAAGGCACTGTTAGGATACGCAGATGACTGCGTGTCCCCAAATCGACGATGGAGGGCAACTGTTGCTCATGCTCAGGTTCTGGACAGAGAGTGATTGCTCCAACTTCCATGGTGAAAGGCTTTTAGTCGCTCTGAATGAGTTTGTTGGTTTTAGTACTGTTTTAGTACTAAGCCAAAAGCATTCGATTGATCTCAGGTAGTTAAAGAGCACGACTATATGTTCGTCGAATCTATATGTAGGATAGTGTCATCCACCGACTAATTAACATTTGCATGTGGGCTTCCGTAAATACCCAACATGAGTGCATCTAGCTCAATTTAGTAAAAATTGTTTGACTGCTGGCTGTTTCTGGCGGTCTGTGTTGTATTGCTTGAAAATTGTTTAGGATCAGTACAGAATGTTTGCAAAAAGTTCTGTCAATGGACTTATTATTTTATTTCAGTGCGATCGCCCGTCTGTCTGTCAAACTTTCATGCATATGCCATCGAATAAGATCCATTCACAAAATTTATTAATTAAAAAAAAACCCTACTACACCAACTTGACAGCAAATATTCATACCTTCAACTCATTAGAGCATACTTTTCCACCCGACTGTTGTTCGGTAATTTCAATGAGCGAAAAAGGAAGTTTTTAATTAGCTCAACAAACGATTGCGCGAGTGAGTGTGCGTGCGGCGTATCCATCATTTTCCACACTGTCTGTGAATTGATACGAAATGATGTCACGTCGTCGTCGGCAAAAGCACAAGTATCCACAAAAGCCGGTTCGTAATTGAAATTTTCTGAAGACAAGACAGGAAAGGTAAACTCTATTTGGGTCGACCACGAGTCTTGCATATTAGTTCCGGTGGCCGGTGTGGTGTATTTTAAATACTCATTCTTTGCGCCTTCAAATAAAAATAGGATAAATTAAAGGAAAAACAGAAAACTTTCTCTTTCCATCACACTTTGCATCGTCGTTTCTATTTCGATTTCAAAAATCGAAAACAATTTTCCGTCTCGTCTCGCGCATACGCCTGTGTGCGTTGTTGGCGTTCGTTTTTCATCTAAAAATACGTAAATGAGAAGTAATGATTCAACTGGCGTGAACTGAGAGAGGAGAGGGAAAGCGTGCGCACACACAACGCCAAGTATACGCTCACACGTGAAGCAACAGCAAACCGTGAAGAGATTACACATTTCAAGAGTTGAACGAAAGCCAACTGAGCCAAGTTTAAATTGATTCCATGGGGGCATGGAGTCGACAGGAGTGTGCGATGGATGCAACCAGACAAACAGACTTATGTTGGGTATCGATGCCTCTCAAACGGTTGCAACTCCCAAGTGAAAAGACAATCCACGAGTGAGACAATGATTTATTTTATGTGCCTACGAGTGTGTGTCTCTTTCCATTTTCTGTAATTATGATCATCGGCTAAGTCGAAAAGTGGGAAGGAATTCAGATGTTGATTTGAGTGCCAGTGACGGTATGGAAGAGGAGAGGATGGCTGATGTTGACAGTTCATGAAGATATTTATTTGATTCGTTTTTGACTGAATGTCTTGATTGCATTTGACAAAGCACTGGGCGCAGCTACAAGATTTCCGGCTAATGTGGCTCGTGATAAATGAAAAGTGCAGTAAATTAAGTCATGGTGATGTCTAAGAGGGTCTGTGCAGTACTCTAGGCGTCTGAAGCGAAGTGGGCATCCGAATTCAGATGCTTTTTGATTCATTTTCGGGCTCGAAGCTGATCATGTCTGCTGTGAAGAATGTAAGACGAAGTCAGTACTGGCAGTACTGGCGATCTCTGCTGTTTTGCTTATAAGCACGCAGAAGGTCTGAGTTTTAACTCAGTTCTTTCATATTCGTGCTAAATGTCAAAAATTTCCCAGGCAACTCTCCTTCATGTCAGTCCCATCAATAAACAAATCACAACTTCAATGTGCACAGACTATACGAATCACGCCTCATAATGCTCAATCCAATTAGATTCACATGCGGAGATGCACTCGCAATCAGAAAAATACTTGCCAATAACCGATGACAGCTGCGCCTTATCTCTGAACTCACAGCGTGCTCGGAGTTCACAGAATGTGCTCTTGGAAACACCACACTCTGAAACGGAGTCGATTAAAATTTCATCAACTGATATGCGTCGATTGTGTGCACAGTGGAGAGACCCCTTTCTGCAAACACAGTTGAATCACACTTGTCTATCCACTGAATCTCGGATGTCCCAGATTCTTTAAATATGAATAACTAGCCGCCTGAAGTGGAACAGTTTTTTTTTGTTTTTCTTTTCTAGATTAGTTCCCCGGGAAGCAGACCGTAATGAAAAACAAAAAGGCCAAAGCAGTCTAATAGGGAAAAACAAACGGGTCATGCACACATAGGACCATCTCCATCTGCGTTCCACTTACGAACCGCCGCAAGTTACTCGCGGACAGCCATAGTTCATGCATACTCGCTAAATGTTTTCAAAGAAAGTTCCCCCTTTCAGTCTGACACAGATACTCGCTTTATGGCTGCCCTATGTGTGGAGCGAGCGAAGGTGTCGAATGAAGCTGGTCTTGGGTTCATGCACATGACACCCAGAATGAGTCTTAAAAATACATCTACCTTGACGAAACTCTCAAATCCACACAGAGCTCCACAGAACACCCCAGATCCGCACACAAAGGTCTTGCATTGTGCACATTCCGTGCAGACTCCTGCGCCCGCTAATGACTGACTTTTGAAGCGGAAACTGGTGACGACTCTATGACGTGGATGAGATATTTTATTGGCTTTGAGATGTGGCACTTGTCTGTCGCAAAGTGGGATGCATTGTGTAAAGTTATAAGCGGCAATGAATGTGCGTGCGGCAATCAAAGTGTGATCAGCAAGCGCAATGCGACTGTAGAATGGTGCTTAAGGTCTGAATTGAATTGTGAGGGCTCTGATGACCAAGGGCTGCGATTGAAGTTTTGTTGAAGAATGAATTTATTGAATCGAGATGAATGCACATTTCTTTGATGGAATTTTCAGTGAGATTGACTGTAATGAACTGTTGCTACTTGAGGAAGCAATGGGACAACAAACTTGAACCTTGATGGTTTAATGGGATACGAGGAGAACATCAAAGCTTGTCCCATGGGTCCCAGGGTCGGAGTGGAAGACTCTTCGGTTCTCAAGTTGTACCCTAGACTGATGTCGCTGTACAGTTCGTGGTTGAATCTTGCCTTGTGGCCCACGATTTCTTCATCAGAAGTCAACTTTGGAAACTTCTCGTTGAATTGTACAAACTTAATTTCTTAGGTCAATAAGATGAGTATCAGCAAACGGTCGTCAGATTTATAACGCATGTCACATAGCCAAGATTGACATATCATTCAGTTTAGTGCCACAGCGTTATCAGCGTTAGATACACGGTCAATTTATTAACTTCTTTATGATTCTCCTGACTCTAGTCTCCTTAAAATGCAGACACGGGCGAATATAAATCACCTTTAGTGCCCAAGTTGCCATTTGTGATAACTAAATGTTGGTCGATATCTCAGATCGCAGTAAGTGTCGAGTTTCATGACGATAAAAAGGGGCTGCCAAAAATGGTCACAAGAGACTAAGCTTTTAACTGATTTTGTTTGTTTTGATATTTTCCATTGCGTTTAAGTTTCTTAACCTACAGATGTCAGTGTACATCAAGGCTTGTAATTGACTGAATAACTAACCGCTAAAGAGATACAAAATATTGTTTATGTCATAAGGGCCCTGTTGTACATGCAAGATGGTAAACATCTCTGAGAGAGACAGCCTTAGTCTTTGCTGTTTCCCTGAGCTCAAGGGTAGCCGGAACAGATGAAGGAATGGTCCGACATCACATCAGGATACACTGAATCCCTCACCAAAAGTGATAAAATCGAACCTAGTAGTAGATAGATATCATTATTGCCACAAATTGCAGATGAATGGTACTTGTCATAGGTAGGAGATAAAATGTGACCCAGGAAAATAATTATCTTTCTACTAGGGATCAATGGATAAGACCCTTAGTAAAATGATAGACAAGAAAGAAAAATGAGAGCGCTCGATAACGACCTTTTTTTAGCTAGCTGTAGAGGTGAGGAGAAGAACCTTGCCAGCACATGCAGCAGTTAGAATAATAACTTTCTTAGGATTCCCTCAGCGGCCCAGGCTAACTAAGCTCAGAACAAACACCCGCTTGTTCCCAAATTGAGGAACTACAACTAATACGAGTGATGGATAATGGCAATGGTGTGGGAATGGCAGCACAGCGGATCCCTAGATTAGGATATAAGTGGATGGCGTTCCCGTGAATGTTTGATTTTACAAACCGTTTCTAAAAACAGTCAAGAAATAGATGGCCGTCAAGCATTATGAATCAGGTATTAGGAATTATCCCCCCAAACATAAACCAGAACCGCCCCAAATGTTTGTTCTTTCTTAACACTCTTAACCAATTCGCTCGTTTTATGAAACCAAGGAAGACACGCCGGACTTGATTCGCATTCCGTTAGACTAAGTAGTTGATCAGTGTTTGACTCTCATTTTTCGACATTCGTATCTCCGGCGACATTCCCACATCGAGAGAGAGAGAGCTATCTTCTTATTTTCTTGTATTTCGAGAAACGTTGCACATTGCATGCAGCACTTTGTTCTCTGGAAGAGAATTTTTAAATGGTTTGTACCGTCATACGCTAGTTGTCGTCGACTGCTGCGCACTTGAATCTACTGTGTCTAGGTTCGATTCCCGGTACGACAGAAATAATTTTCACGTCTCCACCTCTTTCGAGTCATTAACAATACTCGAGGAGTATTCCTGTCTAGAAGAAGCTTCTCAAATTTGGCCGTTCGAAGTCGGCATAAAACTGTAGGTCTCTTCCACTCGTTGGAGAACAATAGCACACCCAACACGAGTGGTTTTTGTGGAAGCTCTGCCCCAGACCTCTGCGGACTGTAGCGCCACCCATATTTTATCCATATTTCACCCATATTTGTTGGGTTCCACTTGAAATATTTTCCTCAATTTCTAAAACAACAACAAGAAAAATTAACGAAACTTAATGAAAACGGAGCGAAAACATCCGATTGTTTAAGTTGACTTAAGTGTACTCTTACATACATCTATTATAGCTGTGCCTTAACACAGAAAGGACACAATTTTTCCAATAAACTTATTAAAGCAGCGCAGTACAAACAGCAATAGTTGGTGACACTGTCTCATGTGTACACACTCTAAAAGATTATGACTCTTTTTATATTGCTTCAACGACGACACCTCCCTACTTGACGCCTGTACCTGCTAACCTTCATTCTCAGATATGTCTGCAAATGAACACTTTCTTGCCATCTACTGCTTATTATAGCTCTAATTGTTTCTGATAGAGTTGATGTACCCACAACATCGACAAGTCTTCGTGACCAAGTCTCCATTTCTATTAATCACGTTTGTAGGCAGTTTATTGAACAATAGAAGCTTGGTCTCGCCATCTGAGCAAACTAGTTCGATTGATGCCTGACAAAGAAATCAATCATTGTAGATGGCGAGCTGTTGTCCGGCAGTATTTTGTCATTGATTTTCGAAGTCAAGGTATGTTTCTTTACACCCGGCAAATTGAAGAGCCTCATCACTCTCATCAATTTTTGTCTAGAAATTCAAGATATTGTTCTTTGAGTAAAAGTGCAACATTGTGCGTAGTCTACAGACTTTAATTCGTTTGACAACCAAACCTTATAGCCACGTAGACCATAATCTTAAAATTGCCTATTTTTAAGGAAGACGTTGGTTTTGGTTTTGTTTCGCTGTATGTAGTCTGTAGTGTGTAGATCTACGACCACCATTTCTGTATATATTCCAGTTTGATTTGATGACTCTAGTTAATGCATTTTGCTTCTCCGAAAGAGTTCTGAGTAACCCTAAAATGATGCACACGTGCTGTCTGCACTGGAACGCGTGATAATGAAACTCATTGCTCCATTCAATCCGCAGCTGAACTACAAATCATTTCACACAGCACATTGGAATAATGTAACCCCCCAATACCAGCGAGAACAAATAAACATCTCACGGATAATGGCATCTCTGGAATAAAATTAACTTACCGGTGAACACTCCGGCTTTGGTATGTGTTTATATTCAACAAGAAAAAAAAAAGCAACAGCCACGAAGTCCCATTTCAAATGCCTCGGGACATCTTAGCTCTAAGCATCTTCAAAAATACTTAGCCACAAACGTTCAACGTACACACACACCGTAAGCTCCGCAAGTCTATTTGACTTCGAGCTGCGCCGACCTCTAATTATTTTATGTCTGATTTCTTATTTAATTTTTTCTTTTATTTTGCGAAAAATTTCTTTGAAAAGAAAATCTATTTTCTAGGTTAACGCATGCTGCGAGTATTTCTGCTGCAGTGGCGATGTAAAATCCTAATTTATCGACGAAAATTCACAGACACACGTTTGCTGGCTGGCACACAGTGAAACTCAATAAAAACGTGCACAAAGTGGTGGCAGCTTGGTGGAGTACGATCTCCCCGTTCTCTGTGTATACGTATATAAATGGTTGCGCATATAAGCACATACGCGCCTTATGTATCCATGATGATTAATTTAGTATTTGGTGCGGTTCCCTGCTCCCGCCCTCCCTCTTTGCGATCCCAAATCTCGGATTCTCTGTTAAGTGTCTAATTTTAGATTTTGGGTGGAAGATTTTTTTTCTTCCTCTAAGAAAGAAATCGATTCGATTTGATTTGCAGCAACGAATAAGATACATTTATTGGCTGGGTGGCAGAGAAGAAGGGAATCAACTGAACTGTACTTGGAGAGATGGTAGTGAAGTTGATCCGCTTGAAGCGAAGAGCGCACTTATGAACGATCGAAATTGTTGCGAAAGAACAATCGGCCCATGGCCGTTTGTCGAGTGATTTGGAAGTTCATTTACCTTTAAGTACGCCGTTTTTTTTTCTTCGTGTACTTTGTGACGCGCCATAAAACCATGTACGCATCTCTCTATGCTCACCCCCCCTCGCCGATGGGTGTAGATTGATCGATCTGTTTTGTTGAGGCTTCGCCGGTTGTTTTCTCCACCGTCGCGATAATTGTATTTTATTTTAAAAGTCATGGGTAATATCTCGTGTAAAAGATGCTGATGCCCGTGATGCAATGCACCTTGTTTTTTCTCTACTGGGAATATACCCGATGTTTGTGTGATTGGAAGTGACTGTAATTTACCTAAGGCGTTTGGGGGCCAATTAAATTTTAATGAGCTTTGTTGCGCTGGCGTTTGTTGCGTGTGTCCAGCTGTGAAAGTGACACAGATGCTTACACTGACGAGGCGTGGGAAATTACATAACAAATTTGAGATGATTTTTCTACATTTTGGATGAGGTTTTTGTAAACACTTCGAGTGGGTTTCGCTTAGGAAGCCGGTATTTCTTCACAATCGATCTGGCATGAGGTCACACAGCCTCTGTTAGAGGAAATGTTGGTCAGAAAACCCGTTTGAATGAAATTAAATCGAAAGTTTATAGCAGTTGAACACAAATTGACCAAATTAAACAGCAGAACGTTCTTCCCTCCCACTTTGAATAACAGCTATTCAAACTCTACTGCTTTCTCTGTTCGACTCATGGCTTTGAACTAAAGCCTATTACGCCCCATTGGCAATGTTTGATAATATTTAGTGAGTCACTGCGGCAAATTCTCTGAGTCATCTCAAGTAAGGGTTGAAATTTTATCGATAGATACTTGGCGACAAGCGATGTCGTCATCGTCCTCCCCCAAGCAATATATTTGTTTTTATTGTTTGTATCTATTTCTAGGCAGATAAAGTTTGAATGTAATGATGGAGATGTTTGTCAAAACAAATTTGTATACTTTCCCCATTTCATATCTGCTTGAATGTGTCGTAGATGATGTTCAGTCACATTTGATTTGATTTCATTTTAGGCGTAGTCACCCCAGGATTTCGCTGCTGAGGAAGCAGTTCTTTGAAGTCAATGCACAAAATCATTCCAAGTGAATTCGTAATGGACTTGGAATCGCGTACTCTTTTGGTTGACTCTCGTGAGCTTAAGTGATTACCAGCCTGACGCACATGGGGTTATTTTGGGACATTTGTTCGAAAAACCGCTTGTTGTATCGGGTGGTAAACAAAATTTGAATTTGTTGGGATTGGCGAGGTGGCCTTTAGGTAGGCAGGAAATTGGGCCATTCGAGCCTTAAGACCGTGGCTCATTTAGAAGAACGTGTTGGGTCCATTGTGCCCTTGTTTGGCCGTCAGATCTACTTTAGTCCTAAAACCACCCAGATCCACCTATGAATCTGAGGAGATTTTTCAGTTCAACACCGCTTAAGTCCTCTAGTTCTACGAAGAAGTATTTTCCATGGTACTCCCTCTTTCTCCTTGCTAGAGCTGGGCGGTCACAGAGTAGATGTTAGATAAATTCTGTTTCTTCCTCATCTATGCAGCTTCTGCAAAAGTCGTTATGTGGTAAGTTCAGACGTATTGTATGTGTACTCCTCACGACTAAAGCCGATCAATGATGTTCACCTTATTTTACTCAGCGTCGCTTACATCATAGAACCCTCATCGTTGCTTCAATAGACCAAGCCATCGATCTCTGGCTCTGTCTAGGGCTTCGTCGTCTAGTTTGTTTTTCTTATGAATCTGAGCGGCGTATGCGCATACAGGATTGCTAGAGATTCTCCCAGCTCCGATCCCTCGCGTGGCTGTCCGTCTTTTCGTTTCCTTGGATTCCAGTATATCCCGACACCCAGCGGAGGGTCATCGCATTCATCAAGCTCTGTCTGGTCAGCATAATCCGCTTCGATGTCAAAATGTCTGATGTCACTTGGATATCGGAGAAAATGATGATCGATTTTATACAGTTACTGACGGAAGACAATTCAATTCCGAAGATGACATCAAAACGTACGTGGAAAACCTTTACCCATAAGTCTGGAACGTTGGAAGAAAGTAATATACGATGGGCTCGTTTAGCCGGTTTCAAACAAATGCAATGTCAACTTCCGGGATCACGATCCTGTCTTGCAGTGTTTCATAAGTGGAATCAATTCTGTTTTACGAATCATGTACTGGCATCGATTATTTGTTGGTTGGTAAGGGGTGGACCGGGGGTTCCATGCTAATACTCAGAATTTATCAACAACACAGAAAGTGTCCCTATCCAGAAAAAGCTTCTCAAAATTCGCCAACCGGAGTCGAAACAAATAAACCTGTACACTCCTCCACTCGTGGGTTCCTCCACAGTGGTGGTTACTGTAAACGGTTGGTGCGATGTCGACGTCACAGTGTGGCTCCTCTCATATTTTTCAGCTGTCAAGCTGCATTTCACTTGTCCGCACAAATTCAAAAGACACCCTTTATAAAATAATGACGCAGTGAAACATTAGTTCGTTCAAAATCTGTATGCGTCATAATTTCAAGTCAACCCAACCCCAGTCTAAAACTAAGGATACATACATATGTGTACGCATGTACATACACATAATGTTTGCACATCACTCTAGCAATCTAAATATTTACATGTCGCTTTTGGCTAGATGTGTTAGCCTCAGTGATGAGACTAACTTTTGACATATTTTCTTCAGAAGTGAAAACAAAAAGATTTGACATCATTTTTGGGCCTTTTTTTTCACCGCAAACACGCTGCGGACGGACGACGTTTCGCAAAGCTTTTGTCAATTAATTTATCTGTGTCCGCAATCGTCAGCCCATATCGCAGATGTTTACACAGTTCATACATTTGTGTCCATACACAAAAGTACTCAAAGATAAATTAATCATTTCAGGTCTCCATTATCTATGAAACGCAAGCGCAGAGATACCTCTGTATATTTCAATCTAGGTAATTAACTTTTCCGCTTGCGAGAAAAGGGGGCGGGGAAAGCACATGCCGACCTTCCTAAATTCAATTATGGGTCTTACATAAGTGCGTACCACACCTAGCCGAGTGTAAATGACCGTTTTATTGGGGCCCCACTGAATGTATTCTTACATCTATGTGACCTTTTATTAACTGCGCTATCTAGTAAAAGAAAATGTGTACGTACACATTAGCAACACCCTTAGCAAACAAGGAGGGACTCTGCACCACCACCACAGCCACTGGACATACCTTGAAGAGGAGAGTGTGCTAGCTAGCAACACACATGAAGGTGCTACTGAGCGCTTTGAAACTTGTTATCACGTTTCGAGTTCATATTCACACGCGCCCATGATGTTTGCTTATGTCACACGTTTGATGAATCAATTTCACTTCAGATACATCTGCACTTGTGTGCATATTCTCGGGCTTATGCCGTACACACACGGATGATGAATGGCTGTTTCTTTTTGGTGTGAAATCTCAGCTACATGTGACTGAGTTCCATTTGCATTGGGATCATTCTTCAAGCTTCGAATTGATTTGACCTCGTAAAAGCGATCCCCAGCAGCAAGAAGCGATTGGAATATGAGCGCGAGAATATATTTATGAAAAAAAGCTATACAAGTGCAGTTGGCTTTATCTATGAGTTACATATGGGCGTAGATACAATTGAATTAGAATAAAAACGTACAAGAGAACATTAAGTGGGTATGGAGTACGTTAACAAGTCCAAAGGCTGAAACATAAAACGAGACGACGAATGCTTGAACTGTTCACTTGCAGTTGTTGGTGACTTGGGTCGTGGAATGGTTCACGGACTGCAAATGGGTGGTTAATAAAATGAGATCAAATTTGTTTCAATTTGGTTATTAAATCATAGTTGACGATCGATCTGGGGCGCAGCTTTAACCATGTCGTTTTTTTCCTTTTGCAACGTACTACTTTATCGACGCACAAATGCACGGTGACCAGATATGAACCATAGGCAAATAAAATTGAATAAAACAAGAACGGAGTGTTATATAAAATGGATTCTAGCTTTATTTTGAAGCTACATTTATGCCATTATGGCTATAATATCACATTATTAAAATTACTGCCTCCGCTGTGCTAGCAGTGCCTCAAGCGGTCGGTCGAAATTTTGATGACTTGGTGCATATATGTGCGGCGTTATTCCGGCAATAGCGTCTCGAATACTGCATCGAGCTGGTCCAAGTGGTTGGTTTGTTAGAGTAGACTACGGCCTACGGAGCAAATTATCGAGTGGTGCTAAGTCGCCTGACCGCGGCGGCTATCAGTCACAACTGGAAGCAACTGGAACCTCTTGTATAGCATGTAGCGCCGACTTGTTGAACCCACAGCTCGAAAATATCGCTCAATACCTTAGACCATTGACGGTAACGTCTCGTTCCTGATTTCGAAAGAAATCAGGTCCAATGAAGCCGCCTGCTTGTGTCCCCAAAATGAAACGTGAAAAACGAATTTCCTGCTTCTGTGCACATTCTCAGAATCTCGAAGCATTTCGACAAGGTCAACCCACACAAGAGACCAATCAAAAATTATATAAACTTTCAGTTTATTATCCAAGCGAACCACAACAGTACTACCTGATGTGAAACCAAAATGGTTCCCATTGAGGAATTCAAAATTGTGTCTGTTATTCTATTGACCTTCTTCCATGCGTTGCAGGGAATCCAAACAGCTTGTTTAAGTGGCGTGTCCCTCCGCTCACATTTCAAAGCAGAAAAGCACCCAACTGCTTTATATCTTGAGACTTCCCAACTTTGTCAAAACCTGTTGGCAGTTCACAAACAATATTTGTGTTCTTTGAAATTTCATGAAGACATTCTCCAGCCGTTAACATTTGATGACATTGCCCATATCTAGACTTTGTTTACCTCGAGTCAAAAGCGTTTCTCTTTCTCGTCACATCATGAGAACATTCCTCGCCAGACGAGGCATACTCACATAATCTTCGCCAGAAAATTACATCATCGCACGCTGCCTGATAACATATTCAATTAACACAGTGAACCGTCATACGGCCGCCGTCGACGACGACGAACTACAACGACAACGAAAACGGTGACTACGATGACGACAAAGTGTGCCATCTTGAGCGTCGGCAGAAGTAGGATGTCGTAAATTAGCGTGTGCTTCAATGATAAGGCTTAAGAATATCCCCACATGTGTGGAAAGAAGGAATGGTCAAGAGAGAGCGAGAGAACGACGAACACAGGAGCGGGCTACACAGCCGCGACCCCCTTTAGAAGTGTTGCATAATAGGCGGGGGTTTTGTTTTCCTCTTTTTTTTACATCTTCATTGTTAAAGTCGTCGCCACTATAATTTAGTATTCAAAACACGATCTTTACAATTTGTTTACCGATCCGCAGTTGGAAGCTAATAGTTATCTTGTCCATTCGGCGGCTTAGCGTCTGGGCTTTAGAACGATCGACTGATGTGAATTTTAAACGCCGCACGAGAGGTTGTCATAATTATTATTTATTTATTACTCTTTTTCATCTCTCTCTGAGTGGGATTCACAATGCTGGCTAGGAAGAGGAAGCTAGCTGAAACGGAATCGTATGCAAATTATACCGAGTTTGAGCGGAGTTTTATTTATCTGCTCGGTTTTGAGAGCACGTCGCGCTTTTACGGTTCTTGGGAAAGGATATTTTTCATTGATTGTTAATGTCTAACGTGGAGTTTTATTGTTCTAGTTTTGTTTTTTAAACTTTGAGTTATTCTTGGGAAGATGCCTTTTCAGCGAGGAAAGACTTGTTATGAGATTTGTTTCTTTTAGGAGGGGTAATTATAAACGCATATGACAAAACATGTGAGCCAAATAGTAAGGATTTCTTGAGTCATCTCACACAAGAGCGTGGAATGATGCCAATGAACTTGTAAACAGGAACGCACTCTGTGTCCGGTAGGCGCACAACTGGAATCGGTTGAGGGTATATACAGCCTGTATTTCATTCAATTTTTTAGCAGAGAATGCAGTTTTAGCCCCAACCCTTCACTTAACAGAGGCAGACTAGTTTCTATCTAGATATTGACTGTCGCTATAAGTCAGTGCAGTGTGTGGGGTATGGCAATTTACTACCCGTCACAGATATAGGGCACGTTCTGAATCGTATGGTAGACAAAACTTAATGGTAGAAGTCAAATATAAGGATAAAGAACATCTCGTCGAACAATGAAAATGCGTTCTAGTTATTTGTAATTTGTCCAATTCGTGGTCAGGTATCCTTGTTTCGGTCGCAAATTCGAAGATAATGTCTTTGTGGCAGATGTCTTAAGCGACCTATTTATCATCGAAACGCACGCTCTATAAAGAATGTGGCAGCCGTTAGTGAGATGTACGATTTCACCGCATTTGGATATGTCTTACCTTGTATTTTGTGCGTTATTAAGTTTCAACTCACTCAAGATTTGAAGCTACAGAATTCAGAGCTAGGACAGTGCTTGAACATCAGCGTTTTGACAACTCCAGTCTCCGGTGATAAACCTCATTCTTCACTCAGTGGAAATGTAAACTCATTTCGCCAGTCCCGTCCTATGGAGTCTAAAACTAGACGATAAGCAAATAGCAGAGCTGATTTTGGTGTTTTGCTTTCGAAACCACAAAACTACTTGATCCTTTCAATTATTTCCTTCCCATCAGATCAAAATGCTAACCCTTCAATAACTCCGCAATAATGCTACGCACCAATAGGCCGAATATGTATACCGGCCATCATCAGTCAGTCTGTCTATCAAGAGACAGTGATACACAGCCGATTCAATCTTTGCTCTTTCTTCAGACAATTGCGGTGATTGCCTTTTTAAGAGCCTCTTAAACAATTGCCGCTTAAACGAGCGTTCATCTGATGAGCCATCAACATTTTCTGCTTTCAAGTTCCACTTGTTTTTCATGCGGATAATACTCAATGAATCATTTAGCTATATATCTGTTTGATGGCCTGTGCAATAGAGAAGAGAGGAATCTGGAGATTGAATGTAATTTAGGTCTTTCACCAGCCAACGAAGTGAATCGGAATCTATATCGATATTGAGCAACTCGCTGCAAGATTATGTAATAGGGACGGGATTTGGACTGATCACGGCGGCCATGCTCTTTTGTTTGATCTCAATTTTTTCGTACAACATGGAGCGTCTGAAAACTAATGCTCCAGCTTATAGTCTTCGACTCAGAGACTCATGGTTCGAAAAGAGGAGGACTGAACCGTGATAGCGAACGAAACACAAGTTGGTCCTGGTGACTGAGAGTTTCTGTCAATGGTCTCCAGTTATAGAGCGATGTTAAACGACATTCTGTGGCCAGAGCTCGACAACATTCATATATCCGAGCTGTTGCCTTCAACAAGACGCGCTACATGTTATACAAGCCACGCAACGCACAAAGTTGTGTAGGAGAAATTTGGAGAATCACGCAAACAATCATAAATTGGCCACAATGATCACGCGACTTGACACTACTTGAATATTTTTTCCGGGTCTACGTCACGTACTTAGTCTACACTAACGAGCCAACTAATTTGAACGAGGTCGAAGCCAACATTCGAGACGCTATTGTCGAATTAACGCCGCACATTTTGACGACCATTTGAATGATGTGCTATTCCATACACAATGATATGAATGTAGTAAGCCAGCCAGAATCAATTTTATTTCTCACCGTTATTGTTTTATTTGAATTTCTTTTCCTATCGTTATTAGCTGGTCACCGTTTAGAATTCTTGAGTAAATATGTGTCCCTTTATCTATATATTTCTGTCTTACACCATTTTTATGTTCCAGGTCTCTGTTACCGTTAAATTAATTTTTTTGTTACCACCTCGTTCTTCAAGGACTCTTATGGAAAGAATACTAGGGAATCGTGCTGCCAGTCGACATCACCACTTTTCCATTTCTTAAACTTTTATCAAATTCGTATTTTTAATTAAATAAAATGTTTAATTTCCCCCCTGCTGGTAACACTTTCAATGGCAACTGTCAATAATTTAGTGCCATTCGTTCGGATCATTGCCAGAACTGCTGAAAAAAGAGTGAAAATGTGATTTTTTTATATCATTCCGATAACGTCATCAAAACAGAAAAACCTCTATATCAGTCGAACAACGTAAAAAAATGAGAAAATTCGAATGTAGATGCTTTGCAGTTAGTCTAGCACACAATCCCATACCACATTTTACTCATTTTAATGTCGAGTTGTCAAGAAAATCGACTTTCATGAAATTGACAATTTTCAGCCCGAAAAATGCAGTAAAATGGTAAATGATCTGAGTGGACTTTTTCTGATTTGAATGAGCCAATTCTCAGTTTGGGGAGTTTTACAACTTTTGAAGGCTTTTAATGAATGAAAATGACTAGAATGTTCATCGACTGTATATATTTCGTGGACTTCCTGTATTGCGATGTTTCACTGGCGCGTAGTCGAGGACTCTTCGGGCTGGATCAGTGTTATCCAGGCGCTCTACATGACCTAGCCTGGCCATATTCTGCGTTGAACCCGTAGACTGTTGCCCATAAAGTTTGTCGTTGAATATAGACCAAGTCCTTGACTACCTCAAAAGTCGGCCTATGGTTGCGTGGTGGCCAAGTGGTCGATGGCGTGTATTCTTTATTGAAGACAGCAAATAATTAGCAAATATTTAGCTGGGTTCGACCAATCACATTAAAGTCGTCGGACATTTTGTCAAGTATACCAACTTTGAGACTATTGAGACGCAAGACAGTTTGGTCTTGATGATTGGAAGCAGCGTACCCAGGACTGTCAACAGCTGTAACACAGGCTTTTGAGCCTCAAGTTTTGGGATCCTATCTTGGAGTGTCTATCTTAATTCTGTATGTGCTGGAGTCAAACAGTTCCTTAGAGCACATTTCATAGTCAATTAATTCGATTTCAAACACAACTGTGAATTACTTCATAGCTACATCGGATCTAATTTGGCAAATTCATTAAAAACTATTTAAAATAAGACGAGCGGATCATTATAGCTGGTTAACTCCCTGGAACAATTTAATTACTGACTTGTGTCTGGAGACGGCCCGCAATCAATTCGTCTGCTACACGCTCAAATCGGTAAATTGTAGCATCCCCTGACAAATGTCATCAAAAAAACTAATTATTAATTTTGCTAATCTACAACAATAAGCATACCTCATGACGGACGATCATCGTGTTTAAGAATTTACATTTATTTCAATTAGCGTCTGAATAAAAATTACCTCATATTCGAATTGGAACACACTAGAATACGAGCAAGTAACACGTCTTCTTCGGACCGCGAGTGGGAGTGGTTCAGGAATGACTCAATCGTGGGTCAAGCTTAATTCAATTTACTTCCCTCTGCAACGCGCAAGCACATTCAACATTCTATACTCGTCATGTCATCAACTGTCCTGAGTTGCTTTTTTCAAACATCTGATTGCGGACGACTTATTTGTTTGTTCATTTGCGTGTCTTTGCGTTGAGCGCCAAATGAATTTGACGTATTTTGGGACAGATGAAACATCGGAAAAAGGGTGGGGCCATGACAGAATTTTATTGAAGGAACGGCCGTCATAGGAAATTGATTATGTTTTATGAGCGCCTTCGCTGTGGGAAAATATGAAATATGTATCTGGAGAGGAGAAAAGCACTCCCTATTTTGAAATGATTGAGATAAGAAACTGATTTGGCGTACGGCCAAATTGAATCAGACGTTTGGTAATGAAATTTAGTGGAAACAGATTTCAATTGTGGCGAGAGTTTTTGTGAATCGTATGGAAATGTTTTCTCTTTTTTACCGAAACGTTTATAGATTTGAAATGAAAATTGTACGAACTTGAAGAATGCTTTTATGTTGTGAACTGGGGAAACTCACCGTTGTGAGAATACTCTCAACGGTGGAATGATTTCGGGCGATGCATGTTTGGAGGAACAAGTTCTCATCGATTAACCAATGCCAATATCGGGTAATACGGGTGGTTTCTTTGAACACAGCCATTGACTAAATTTTGATTTGGACGCCACAAAATGTGGAGTTTATTGAATTTTTTTGTTCACTTGCGCCTGGTGTGCTTGCACAACTTGTTTCCTATCTACATCCGAATTGTGGGAATTCAGTGGTAATGCTTTGGAGCAAGTAAATGCTAGTTTACCTCTTCTCATCAGGGTCCATCTGTTTGGAGGAGTGTCAAAACTTTAGCCGGACTTAGTTGATAGCCAGCCACCCTTGCAGCTCATCTAGCATGATTTTATGAACTTTATCCGTCGCGTAGCGTACAAAAGAATTGGGGCTGTCCCATCGAAAGTGCCTCACGAATTTTAGTTGAATTTTAGGCTAATCTATTGTACATAACATTAAACCTTAAAACTATACCTGTTCTAGTAGGCATACCCGATACAAAGAAATTCCTGAGTTATGGTTCGGTCGGGTCTAGCTCACCCTGACCTCTAATGAATTCACCGAAAGTGAAAATGCTTAAAAGAACTGAAATGTTATGTCGAAAGCCAATTGCCATGGACTCGTCGTGTAGAATCTACAAAAGTTCCAAGAAAAAGCTCCCAGAGAAATTTATTAAAATGTTAGCACTTGTCTTGAGTTTGAAGAGATTTTCTGTGTAAGAAACTCTGCATCCAGGCGAGATACTGATTGTGGAGGGTATCCCCTGAGCATTGCCACATATGACTTCCTCGCTTGGTTTGTCTAATGAGTCATTAAACACATCTGAAATGATTGCTTGGCTTTGTTTTGCTATCAGACTGCAAATGGGTGCAGTAACTAATAGAGCAGCAAGTGCTGGTAAATGAGCCGTGCCCTTTTAAGTTGGCGATCTCAAGTTCATACCGTGACAACAAGCAGGTGCTTTCATCGCACCCATTTAAGATAAGTCAAATCTCTTCAGCAGATACTGCACTACCGACATTCCACCATCATCAGCAATCTCTGGATAATCCAAGACACAAATGCTAATGTACTTAGTCCATAAACTTCAGTACGATCTTTTAAGTCTGCGATATGAGGGTTTATGGAAAATTCTCCTTGAATCGTCGGATGTGATAGCGTGTATATTTTGAATGCCGCCACCCTGATTGAATTGGAGTTCATTCAGAACACACACACCATATTCAGCGACGATTTCGAAATCCACGCAACACGTGCGTTTAAGTATTTAACAAATGCAAATTATTTGCAATCAAATTCAAGTTGAATCGATCGCCCGACAATGGATGAGCTCCTTGAAGGAATTATGTCACATAAAAGTCTTCATTGAAAGCAATATTTCATCACGTCGTCATACAATAATGAGCCTAAACACAGACAAGAGACGGCGGAGTCTATGCGCATTAGTCCATGCATGCAGTCTACGAGTATGTACAGACGACTGCATCACGTCACTCATTGTATATTAATAACCAAACCCAAACGGAACCTGCTATGAATAGTTAATGTGACCATTGTGCGCGCTAAAAAAGGCCATTAAAGCTATCAGTTCAATCGCGCAGAAATACTCTCACGATTCCAGACGCAAGTGGCAAATCTTTCGGGGCAGGAGAGACTCATTACGTCATTTTGAATTTAATCCACCGCAACTCTCGCTCTCCCCCTCAGAGTTGAACTAGTGGTTGGGGATGAAAAAAAAAAATAAGAAAATCCATAAATTCACCCAAAGGCGAGGAGTGGAACTTCATGTGGAAAATCCCTCAGCGGTTGCCTAAAGTCACGGAAGCACAAGTTCACGCGTCCACAGGGTACTACACCTACACACACACAACCCACGACTGTGTCATTGAACTTGTTTAGCTGCTGAGCGCCCGTTTCCTCATGCTCTTACATATTTTTTCATTGTGGGCGTTGTTCGTGTGTTTTTTTCCCCATTTTTTTTTTATTGTTGATTCGTGTGTCCCGAGAAAAAAACAAGAAAAATCAATAGAAATGATTTCTTTTCCTCCCTTTTGGGTACTACTTGTTAACGTATTGGTGGGTTGGCTGGTTCTTGCTGTCTGTGCACGCGGGGCATATCCCACTTGAAACGATGACGACCCGACCCACTACACGGACGACTACATTATAATTTCCTTTTTTTAATTACACACACCGGCAATTGGCGGCGGTGGCAGTGGTGGCGCCGCAACCAGTCGACCATGTCGAATGCCACGAACTACGAAATATGAATACATGGGTCGACCTTTTGGGCCGCTCAAATTTCAACGGAACCTTCAATTGGATTCTTGTGTTCGGAGGTTTCATTCAATCGGCAACAGACATGATATCCGAAGCTATTGCAAATTCATGCGAATTGAATGTTGAATCGATGATGAATAGGAATACGATACCAAACATGCGATACACTCATGCGAGCGTCGGTCTCTTTGTTGAAAGAATTATGCACATATCATCTCGTGATTGTGGTGGCTTATTTTTTTAGCCGACTGGCAAATTGCTGGTAATCAGCTCATGGTAAAATATGTTAGTTTCGCTTCTATGCTTGCAGTGTGCTTATCAGTTGCGATACATGACGCCATGAAGTAAGCGGTTTTGATCAATCAATCAGTGAGAAATGTTCCTTTGATGCATGCCAAGATGAAGGATGACTTCCGCCGACTGTGTGGTTCTGGCAGTTTACAGCAACGCCTTTGTTCCCAAAAGCCCATGCATTTGAATAATATATGCCTGATATTTCTTCCGGCGAATGGTGTGTTCTGAAGCAGGAATTTATCATCGGCATCTAAATTTAAGTGTGTGTTTCTTTCGAAACTTTGACTATGCACTGGGGCCGGTATGTTCTGATTCAAATTTGGGAATTTTAAAAATGAGTTCCCTTTCTTTGCTGTCACTTGTCATGCATTTGTGAGTGTCACAGTGACACAGAGTAAAAGAATATTTTGGACAGCATGCGTGCCAGCTGCGGGCCGTGAAACAAAAATTAAATGCACTGACCGATTTAGAAATCGAAGATTTACAGAGCTGTCAACAAAGCTGTTCCGTAAAGCCATTCTTCTTTCAAATATACAGTCTATTCAAATCACTTCAATGCACTGTTAGACGTCTATTGCTATATGGTAGGTTGACTTATTCCTTGTTTGTGGACAAATTTTGTGGTAGTGGACAAATCCAACAGTTTTATCTCGAATGGTGATGTTTATAAAGCTGGAAATGTTTTGGATTTTGACCAAAACATCGTCTTCTCGGACCAGGCCCATTTTTGGCTCAGCAGCTAAACCAATAGGGAGAGGGAGGGTATCCAATTCACAAGTGTTCTACTTAACATCATTGCATCCACAAAGATCGATTGTTTGTTGAGATTTATGAAATGGCGCCATCGTTCTTTCGAAATGACGGAGGAGATCCCGTTGTTACCGTCAATGGTCTCAGGCGCTACATGCTCTACAAGCGATGCAATGGTCGAAGTTGAGAAGGAGAGTGTTGACTTGACATCACTCGATCACTTGCTCCGGGCCTACCTCAAGTCCTTACATCAACGCTAACAAACCAACCACTTTGGACGAGGTCGAGGCCAACATTCGAAACGCTACTGACGGTCAAACGCCGCACATATAAGACCAAGTATTGCCAGCGAAGTCGAGGCGGCCATTTAAATGGTGCGCTATTCCATACATAATGGCATGAATGTGACTTCAAAATAAAACCAGAATCAATTGTATATCTTACACCGTTGTGGTTTTATTTAAATATCTTTTCCTATCGTTCTCATCTGGTCACCTTGTCTCTGGTCATGTTGATGCCATTAAGATGTAACTTGTCATACATGAACACTAAAACCGCGTAGTGGAACTGTGATCATCTTACGAAAGCAATTACACTGACGACTACCAAGATCGAGCAATTAAATGGCACTTTATTAAATCGTGTGAGTCTCTAGTGAGTAGCTGATCTTTACTGGAGTGCAGTAGAGCTAACTAGATTTATAGTTTCAGTGATTTGAAACAGTTGGTTGAAGTAGTTGTACCATTATTTAAAAAAAAAACCAAACGAAATAACCATAAATTCTCCATCGGTTAAGTGGTCTTTTTTCCGACGCCGGTATACTCATCAGCTTATTTTTAATTTGTGTGGCTTAATTGAAAGTTGAACCATTTCAATACTACTTTCCCGTCACTAAATTGAGACGACGAAACACACTTCACTCGTCAACTCATTCCATTGGCTTCTTTCGATGCATATGTACAGAAAATAAATGTATACCCATCCCGTATAGGCACACTCCATGAACTTGTTAACCCCAATACAATTGTATCATTGGATCATCGCCGGCAAACACGAACACACCATCTAAACACAAAAACCAAAACGAAGGTGACTCGGTTTTCTGTGCTGACTTGACAGCATAATCCGAAAATAGAATCTAAACGCGCACATTCTCACTAAACCGGCGGTCTGAGAATGAGAGGTGTTGTTTAATACTACCCGAAGCATGAGAGGAGGATATTAAATTGTGTTGAATTCTCACAAGTATTTTCGAAGTTGCAATAGAATTGACTGCAGAAAAGAGTCCCCAATTGAGCACAGTCAAATTGGATATTTAAAAATATATGTCATCCCATTGAATCATGCATACATATGTACGTGTCCAGCATATAGTAGCAATCCACCCACATCGTGTTCATCGCTTAACAATGTGTGCCCAATGAGTGGGAGTAAATCTCTGCTGCTGCCATAATTTATCCAATCTGATTAATTTACATGCCGGCATTTACCAACTGCTATCAGCAATCACCGGCTTATGCCGTGCGTCAAACAAGTTTTCGATGCACTTGCGATTCGGAGTAGTGCATGAGTTATTCATTGAAGTTCAAGCAAATTTTCGCTTCTGTTCAGAGGAAAGCAACAAAGTATGAGCAACGCAACAAAGAAGTGCTTCCCGTTGCAGTATAGAGCAGCTGGCGTTTGATTGTCTGTTATCTACTTCGTAAAAAAAAGAACCCAGTGAAACAAATGATACACACGATACACGTGACTGGTTTCGTATGAAAACGCCTTTGGAACATAGCCACTACTATGCGACGCATTCGTATATATGATGTGTACAAGGGGTTAGTGACCTAACTCTCTTGTTGTGGGTTGTGAAGTTAATTATGTTGCTATGGTAAACAATTATAAAAATGGTAAACATTGTGTGATGCATGCATTATCCATTCATGTCACCATATGCCGTGCATTTGTAAACGCCCTCCCCTCTGTCATTAGGCAATGTCATAACAATGTCATTTGGAACTTGTTCCGGTAAATTTCATTAGGGGTTACAATCACGCTCGGAAGTAAACATTCATTTGTTTTTGTTTGATTTGGTTTTTTTTCCCAACTTCATGGGAGTGAACTGTTTGATAGTTGATGTTATTTTTGACAGCTAAATAAATGTTGTGTTGGTTTTGGAGAAATTTCTCTGAATTGGGACGTGTTTACCTCTACACTCTGTCACTTTATACAAAGAATCAAATGTTATAGAGATAGCCGGCGTCTACTTCTCTTAAAAACCAATCGGAGAATATCATTTACTTGATTCACTGACAGAGACATAAATATGAAACAATGTTAGGTAGCTTCTCATGTTGGGGTAGCTTGGTCGTGGATAACCGTCACCAAATGTGTGATTATCCGTCAAATTCTCCATCGGACAGGGGGACAATCAGCTCCGAAGTCGGGTATCTCTATCTTGTATTTAATTCATACACACAAACAAACAACAAAAAAGACGTAGGCCACCACGAAAGTCATTCAGTCTTTCACTGAATGGGAATATGCAATCGTTAGCGATTCTTTAAAGTCAGTGTGCATTCGTCGACAACTTTAGTTTAAAGGTTTTATCAGGTTCTTGTGACTGCAGGACTGTATAGGAAGGTTGTACACGTATAGAAACCAGCTACACGCGCAAGAGCTAGAAGTTTAGTTCACTTGCATTAAAATGCGGACGAAATGTTCCTTTATTTTTGTGGCAAAGTCGACCGTCGACAATCGTTGCTTCACGTTGGGAGTACTGTCAATAACTGCTCATTGTTGACGTCGAGTCTCGATAAAACCAAACGCGAATAAGTAACGGAATTTTAATAAGCTGCAAAAAGCACAGTTCCTTCCCTTTTCGATTGCTGAGTCAGTCGTAAGAGGACGCGATTCGCTAAAATGTATTAGAATAGGTAACAATTTTTTTGTTTTTATATATTTTTTTTTATAAGTAATGATGCAGGTATTGTTTTCGGTGACCTACGGTGGGTGGAATTTGTTAGTTCGTGCTGGTTTGTGCATGCATAGTTTCTTTTTATCGGGAAAGATTAAAGAACTGGTGGCACATCTAGCAAGTTCGTCGGTTTTGCAAATGTCACTGTGTTCCGTACAACCAAATGAGGTGAATGTTGAAGTGGTGGAAAACCTCGTTCAGAGAACAGAGACTGTTGTTTTAAGCCATTTTCATTTCAAGCAAAAAAGATCCCCTTCTCAGTCGTTTAAATTTCGCATAGAACACAGTATTCATTCAGGCAGTCGCACGGGGATGTATTCAAATCACTGAAATACACACTCTCAACCACATTTCCAATCTTTTTAAGACACTTCTTAGGTGCTGTCACAGTCCAATGTAAACTCTCAAGACCAAAATCTCTAAGCGAAACGTTATACAGGAAAACTAGAGATGACGGGATTTGAACACTACATGTACTAGGCTAATATAGTCTAAACAAAGCCATCGTAAAATAGAAGCAGTACTGATGATGGGAAGAAATTACAACGGAAAGCCACGGGCCACTTCGCTCTGGGAGCTTATGCTGAAAGATTGGGCTTACCATGAATTCTGCGGTCGATCATAGATGAGGAGAATCTTACACACCTCTCTCATTGCCCGGCATTATCACCTGTATGCAAATATTTTCTAGGAGAATGCTTCTTCTGATGTCTCCGACATTGTTAATATGGGTTGCGATGGTGCCCAGAGTCTATCTTCCACAGCAACCACTATTATTCTATCATGAGTGGAGGGAACTTACAGTTTTATGCCGACTCCGAACGGCCAAGTTTGAGAAGCTTTTTCTACACAGTGACTCAAAAGAGGTTTATTTTTGTTGTATTGGGAATCGAACCCGGACATCAAGGTTCAAGTGTGTAGAAGTCAGGTCGCATACACAACGCCACGGCAAATGTCTCCGGCATTGACGGTTGGTTCCAGGAGTAGCGCCACCTAGTTTTCAGTCGCAGTCGCACAGTGTAGTTGTAATGACATATTGTGAGCTACCTTAACTATAATATTAAGCGCAGCAACATAGGCTGTACAGCTTATCAAAAATGAGGTCTGAATGATGTTAAAGCGGCCCAGGCCGCGTTCTTCTTAGACGCCAATATGGAAACATTCTGATGTCCTCGCTCCTCGCTTACTAATCTTTAAATATTCCTGAAGTCAAGTGTAGTAGTAGTCTCTAATTTGATATTTTTCTGTACTGTAGGCACTTAGTTGTTCTCCGAATGAACGAATGAAATTAGCTAAACAATTTTTTTTATAATCGCTGTAGAATTGTGCAGTTGCCTAGGTAGTGAAGAGTTGTCCACTCCTCCTAATCGGAGTCCATACATCATTGCCTCTCCTCGTGCAGTACCCTCCCCACCTGTAGGAACATACACTTACGAGCATAATTATACCAAGCTGCTTCCTACTCTATATGATTCTTTAATGAGCCAATCTTAAGCTATTCAACGACACATTACATCATTAATAACGTACATTACGGACAGACTACTGAAAGAGTCTGATTATCTTGACCAAGTTGGGACAGAAATCTTCCCAAATTCGTACTTAATTACATTTTTAGTTCTCTTAATTCGTATGTTTAGCCTAAAAAAAGCCATTCTAACGATTGATCTATTTTTATTGACTTATTTTCAGATTTTATTATCGTGACGCCATAGTTAGTAGACCACTCAATTAAAAATGACCGAAGTTGAGCAACCATCACAGAACGGTATAGAATTGACGACAGAAGAAGATGAAAACAATAAAGCAAGACCAGCTGATATTGAACAGGTAATTGAGACGAACTTGCAACCACACATCCGACTAATCATATTAATGTCGTCACTCTGTTGATTAATTTGTACAGGACATGAGAGAGATGGAACGTCGTAAACGCGTCGAAGCAATAATGTGTTCAAAACTGTTTCGCGAAGAATTGGAACGCATTGTCGACAGTCAAATTCGTGAAGGTGGATCATCGGGTATATTGCAGCAATTGTCTGATATAGTAGGTGTTCCAACGTCACGTGTTGGCAATGTCTTCAAAAGTTCCAACTGTGTTCTACCAATCAATGATATTCGTGGTGTCGAATCGATGGGATATTCTAAAGGCGAGAAAATACTCAGGTGCAAGTTGGCAGCCACATTCCGGATGCTGGATTTGTACGGTTGGACAAATGGTTTGGGTGCACAAATCACAGCACGTCTAAAAGTTGATCAGGAGCTATTTTTGGTGAACCCTTATGGTCTCCTGTATCATGAAGTGACTGCGTCGTCGTTGAACAAGGTCGACATGCAAGGCAATGCCGTTGAACAAGGAACAACAAATTTTGGAGTCAACAAGAATCGTAAGTCGCTTGAATATGCCCTTTCCAGCAGCATGTTCGTATAATGATGGCAATATATTTTTTCTTCTCGTTTGTCTTTTAGAATTCATTTTACACTCCGTCGTCCATGCTGCCCGCCCAGATATCCGTTGTGCCATTTACATTGGCTGCAATCCTGTTGTCGCGGTCTCGTCCCTCAAAGTCGGTCTGTTGCCATTAACTAATAACTCTGTGGTCCTTGGAGAGATTACGACTTATCAGTACACCGGTTCCTTATCTGATGCAGAGGAACGTGAGAAGCTTGTGCGCAATTTGGGCCCAGTGTCGAAAGTGATGCTACTTTCAAATCACGGCGCACTCTGCTGTGGTGAGACCATTGAGGAGGCATTCTTTGCTGCTAATCACATCGTCCAAGCATGTGAAACTCAATTAAAACTACTGCCAATGGGTGTCGATAACTTGGTATTGATACCTGAGGAATCGAGAAAAGCCATCTACGATGCAGCACGTCGACCACCGGAGGATTTAGCCGCTGCTTTTGAAAAGAAAGCGGCTCTTGTTGCTTCAGCATCTGAGGATGCTTCAACCGATAAAGATGAATCGCAGACAGATAATGTTAAGGAGACAAGTCATAAATTGCTACAGCCCAAATGGCGTGTTGGTGGTGCTGAATTTGAGGCATTAATGCGTATGCTGGACAATGCTGGTTTCCGTACTGGTTACATTTATCGTCATCCATTGATTAAATCCGAACTGCCGAAACCGAAGAATGATGTTGAAGTTCCACCGGCCGTATCGTCATTGGGTTATTTGCTCGAGGAAGAGGAACTATACCGACAAGGGTGAGTGATGAACTTTTAGTTGAACCATTTCTTTTGTAGGATTGTAGATCGTTGGAAAGTCGAGGTTGATTACAGATTTAAAACAGTTGAGTGACTAAAATAAGTTAAACGCAATTATTAGGAAGTTTGCATGAAAGTTTGTTCGATTCCTGAAGTTGGAGCTTGAAGTAGGAGGCATAACGTTTACTCTGGATTAGTTATACCCATTTATCGAAGTTGCTACTTCATTTTAGTGAAGAGAGAGCGGAAGCGCTTGTGCATACCGTCGTTCGCTATTAGTGTAATTGTCTCCTCGCCATATATGATCTGCATCGTAAATAACGCATGAAATTACGGTCTTTTAGCAATTGGAAATTTAGTAAATATTCGGTTACCTTTAGAATTTAGATTTCACATACGTGCTACGTACTATTAAGATCAAGTGATTTCTAGAATTTGTTTCGTTGATATATTATCGACGTTCACGTTACCGAAGATGGTCCAAGTATGAGCTAACTTCCAGACTACGACATCCAAGATGGTTTTAGATATCGGAAGTGTATTTGATTGCAGTGAAATTTGTTTCTACATACGTGCAATAGTGTTCAGAAGTGGCATATGGATATTATTAGGTCCTTAAGTAGAATTTGAAATCTGTTAAAAAAAAGTTAATTGACGCAAAATTAAATCACTCGCCACCATCGTAGGCTCTGGTCGTTACGGCTTCTTCGGTTCGATTGTATTTCTTGTTGATCGACTAATCCAGCAGCCCTCTTCCTTTTCTGGTAGTTATCACAAGTTCCACCATTGAAATTCGGTCCTTCTTCTGTGGAACAAGGAGAGAGAAACCGTGTATGATCTCGAACTGGAAGTACCATATTCAGTGGACTCGCGGTAATCCGATGCTTTGCAGCGTTCTCGGTTTGTCAAATTGGTCGGACTTTAGAGGACTGCATGTCTACTGTATACTCACTATATATATATATTCACTATATATTATCTGCATTGCTTACCAAACAGATATTTTCAACAATTCCAAGTGACAGTTTATTCTTCTTCATTTGACTTGCTTAGGAAGCGGAATCGGCTAAATCGATTTGCTATAAGTGATAACCGATTTCGTTCTTCTGGCTCCGTGTAATGTTATAGTCACTTCAAGAATCGCAAATTTGTATTTCAGATACATCTTCTTTGGCTTGCTCTTGAGTTGATTGAGGTCCCTTTCCAGCTGCGTACGCCACCGGAGGCGAGGTCATCCTTTACCGCGTTGTCACTCGGGGTTCGAGTCGAAGACTTTCCGGGCCGGAGCTTTGACGTCCATTCCCTCCACACGGCTCAGCCATCTGAGATGAGAGACTCGAACTCGTTTGACCAGATCGATGTCGGTGTACAGCTCGTTGTTCAGTCTCCTCCAAATACCATCGGGTACATACGGGACCAAAGATAATGTCAAGGACTTTCGTCTCAAAGCGACCAAGAATCTCATCGTCCGCTTTGGTTAGGTTATGTTAGGTCAGTGGGTAGGCGCGCAACGACGTCTCAATTAGGGTCTGATGAACTCATTGTGATGCCCATAGGGGGAAGTTTATGCACATGCTTCTACGCCATACAGGTAGACTGGCAATATCAAGGTATTACATAGAAATTGATTGGTTCTTCAAAAGAGGTTTTTTCATCAGTTTTTTCATTGATTGGCAAGGGTGATCCTTCGTTTTATCTCCGCGGTGTTGTCATTGCTTGCTTTAACTTCGAGGACTAGGTAAACAAAGTCTTTCACTACTTCGAAGTTATAGCTGTCTATAGTAACGTTTTGATCAAGACGGTGTTGTTAACCGCGTCCTTTTCGATGATCACAAACGCCCCGCTCATAGCTCGTTGTGTCATTTTGGTGATGTCAATGTCGTCAGCATATGCGAGCAGTTGTACAGATTTGTGAAAGATCGTGCCTTTGGTGTTAATGTTTGAGTTACGCACGTTCGTCTCGAGAATGACGTTAAAGAAATCGCATCACCGCCTTGTCTGAATCTTATTTTGACAAGTTCAACTTCTCGGTGTCCTTGAATCTTTACCGACATTGACGGAGCAACGGGCATTCTCCATCGCCATTCTGCAAAGACGGATGACTTTAGCTGGGATACCAAAACTGGACAATCCGCTCTACAGCTCGTCTATACTCTCATACGCGGCCTTAAAATCGATAGATAAGTGGTGGGTATAGGCTAGAAACTTCTGGGTATTTTACATGATCTGCCGTAATGTGAATATTTGGTCAATAGTGGATTTCGCTGACCTGAAACCGCACTCAGGATGTAGATGTAGGGTTTCAACCGCTTCGTCTGGCGATTGCTACCGTAACTTTGCTGAGGTCGCGATGGCGGAATTCTTGTCCATCATCGCCTTTATTGGATGATTATTTCAGACACATGCAAATAAGGCAAATTGTAATCCGTTGGGTACTGGGTAGTTGCGTGACTCCTAAGCTGGGGGTGTCAGGTTCAATCCCCGAACTTGTCAACTCTCATAATTCACGGCTCCAACTCTTTCGAGTCGCTGGCAGTGCTCAAGGAGTATTCTTGCTTCTCAAATTTCTCCTTGCGGAGTCGGAATAAAACTGAACCATAGCACCGCACAACACGAGTAATATTGTAGAAGCTCAAAGTACTACACTCACCATAGGCATTCCAAACCTGCAAATGATAGCAAATACATCGACAAAACCATACACGAGGTTCTGTATGAGATGCAAGATATTACAGAGAAAATGACCAAGTTTCCAAAATAGTAAGAGTCCAAATAAACAAGAGGGAGGTAAGGTAAAAATTCAAGTAAGCGAGAGTTTCATTAAAGTTCGTGATTTATTACTTCAAACATGTTGATTTTGAAAAGAAGTCCGTAATTTTCTGTCGACTGAGCGACTTCTGTCTATCTTTGTCCAATGAATTTTCGATTGTGGTGAGAGCTGAGTCGAAATCGTTATCTGTGTCCTTTCAGAGGGCCTGGAAGCGTAGGGTAGTAACAGACCTCCTTGCCTCCTTCGGAATACACAAATGAACAATTAAGGCCGCTTTTACACACGCGCTAAATTCGTCTGCATTTCTCCAATCTTGTAGGCAAGGGAGGTGAAACGTCCAAGGGTTAGCCCGAGTTACGAGTGCTCGAGGATTGCGATTGATTCTTCTATTCCCTTTTATCTCTCTTCTCAGTGTTGGGTATGGGAAGCATGCTGTACATATGTGAGAAAGGGAAGGCACATGTGTGAATTTGTGGGAATTGCAACTGTGTTGATTTCTACGAGTAAAAGTGACTTGCGATCACAAAAGGGAATTCCAGAAAATCGGCCTAACGTGTACTCACTTCAACGTTTGGAAGAACCTAGACTGCGAACCTATCCGTATGCATATCTCATTCGTGAAAACAATCGCCATGTCTGTACATGCATGTAAACAAATGTAAACAATCGACATGTCTGCACATGTATGTAAACAAATGACAGGTCGTTTCATGAAAAACGCTTCAAATTCTAGAGAGTAGGAATGACTGACTTCAAATTGTTGAATGTCGGCGGATAAGATACTAAACAGAAATAAGAGAGCAAGGAGATATCCAACTTCGGCGAGAATTTCCCCTAGCCCACACCGGAGAGAAATATGAGAGTTGTGGGCCTCCCTTGTATATCACATATACTCTTACAAAAACCATGGATCCACCACAATATGGCTGCGGATTCGTGGATTTTGTGGGAGAATAGCGGCAGATTCGTGGATTTTGTGGGAAATTGTCGACAGATTCGTGGATTTGCCCAATGTCATGTACTATCTATATCTATACTATGTCCGGCGGATGTTCAAAAGTTGACTCATATTTTTAAGAGCACATTTGGTGAATAAAAATGTAATGCTATTTAAATAATACATGTAAATCTATTTACGGGAATATTTTGAATCAATTTAATTCTTTAAAGTAATGTATAGGCGATCAGTTTGCAGTTGTATATCATTCATGAATTGTGAAAACTCATGAATTTAAATTTCATAATTGTTCAGAAAAATGTCTAAATAATGCAACTAAAACTAACTCATGAAAAAGGTTGTCAAAATTTGGAATACACTTCCATCACATTTCTTTAAAAAAAACTAAAATGACCAAAAAAGTTATTACTATACTATTCATACATGTGCAGAAATAAATATGTAAAGGGTGATTTTTTAGCTATTATCTTTTTGGCAACATTGGTTTAAACAGCTGACGCACGTTTCGTGTTTTGTTTCACTGTCAAACATCTTCAACTTGGTCTATAATTTAACCATGAATCGTCTTACAAACGAACAACGCTTGCAAATTATTGAATTTTATTATCAAAATGCGTGCTCTGTTAAGAAAGTTCATCGCGCGCTTTGTGTTCAAAATTGTGTTCAGCGACGAAGCTCATTTTCGGCTAAAATAAGCAGAATTGTCGATTTTGGAGTGAATATCAGCCAGAAGCATTGCAAGAGCTAACAATGCATCCAGAAAAAGTCACAGCTTGGTGCGGTTTATGGGCTGGTGGCATCATTGGACCGTACTTCATCAAAGATGATGCGAATCGTAACGTAACTGTGAATGGTGAGCGCTACCGTGAGATGATATCCAACTTTTTTTTACTTGACTTGCAAGACATGTGGTTTCAACAAGACGGTGCCACATGCCACACAGTACGCGCAACAATGGACTTATTGAGGGGCGAGTTCGGTGAACATTTTATTTCACGTTCGGGACCGGTCAATGTTGGAAAGAGTATGCCAAAATTGGACTAAGCGGATGGACCATTTGAGGCGCAGCCAAGGTCAACATTTGCATGAAATAATCTTCAAACATTAAATTATGTTGACCGTACTATCGATTCAAATAAAGATTTCATGCATTTCATCTGAATTTTATGTGTTTTTTTTTTTGGAAAACTTTCCTATAGCTTTTAAAAAATCACCCTTTACATTAAGCAAAGTATTCATTAATTCCACCCAAGTGCTTCAGACAGTAATTCCCACAAATGGGAGTTTAATAAATCTGCTTCATGAACATACGCTTTGTTCGTTTGCTTATCCCTCCTTTCTGTGTTGAAAATTTAACACCAAAATTTGAAAAAAGTTCAGTAACTATCGAATTTTCAAGTAAGAACCCCACGACTGCGGTTGGAGAAGGGCATCAGCTGTTTACCAGCTGTTCGCAAGAGCTCACACGTATTCACAGACTGGGGGAGAAAAAGCGTATAAAAAACGCTGTCAGATGAAATCAAGAGGCAAGAAAGGTAGAAGTTGGATATCTCCTTGCTCTCTTATTTCTGATACTAAATTGTATTCCTTCAGTGTGTATCGAGTGTTTTCTAAGGGATCGAAGAAATAACGAGATATTCAAATTAACGAGTGTCAAGTTATTGAGAGTCAACTGTATTTACTTTTGATAATCAAATTTCCCTCTTTAAAATATCTTATTCAATATATATACTTATATGCATCTTCTTATCTTTTTACAGAATTTGGAAAAAGGGTGATTGGCGCAAAGGAGGAGACCGCAGCCGATGGCTCAACTCTCCAAATGTTTACCAAAAGGTTGAAGTGCTGGAAACTGGAACACCTGATCCGAAAAAAATCACAAAGGTAGAAATAATTACATTCGAGGATAGAAACTAAATCAGAAATCATTTTCAAATAATTATAAAAAAAAATCAATATTAATCCACCTTTGAGTCACACAAACAACACAACTAAAAAAACAAACGATAAAATTGCTAAAAGTTGTGCCATTTTGAAATTTAATCATTCCAATTCTATATTCCTTATGTTATTCTTTTTTCCTTAGTTTTTGCTTGTGATAACAAATGCACAATTAATATTTTTTTAAACTCAATTACGAGCAATTAGGTCAAAAAAGAAGTGAAAGAAAACGAGATATTTTTGATATTTAAGGCTTGCATTTTAGAAGAAACAAAAAAAAAAGCGTTTTGTGTTCTAGGACTAATGTTATTTGATATTCCCTTTGCCTTGTGTCTGTGGACATATGCGCAATGCCCTTTAAAGCGTGTATGAGTTGCATGTATTTTTGTAACTGGAACTGTTGCGAAAAAAGGCAACACATGTATTTGATGAGGATTTATGCGTTTCACTGTACTTGGTACTCACATGTACTGATTTATAGAACACACAAGTCGATATCATTCCAAAAAATTGCTTAAAAAGTGACATGCTTCTTCAAGTTTAGAGTTACTCAACATTTATTTCGCATGCGGAAATGTAGGCAGGTTATGCGGTTTCCCTAAAAACGCATCCAAGTTCGCTGCATTTTCACATGTATTTTTCTGAAAGTTGGACCCTTGGTTTTTTTCTTATACCGTGCACCATGTGGAACTTAATGAATTCAAATGCCAGTGAAAAACACACTTTAGCTATGTCTATAGCTTTCTTCTGCACAATGAACACAGTAGGTCGCTTTTACACACGTTAAATTCGTCGCCGATTTTTGTATGAAGTGGACAAGGGGCAGAAGGGATCACACAAAGGAAATGACACACACATTGGAAAAATCGGCGACGAATTTAGCGTGTGTACAAGCGACCTATGTTGTAACAGAGAAGTTGCCTTAAAAAATCGTGCTACTATACGGAGTAGAAACCGGGACGTTAAAAAGAGCCTTGAAAAGAAAAATAGAAGCGTTTGTACCGAAGAACACTTCGTATTTCCTGGATAGGAACAATAACGATTGAAGCGGTGTTGCGACGGATGGGACGGAAAAGATAACTCTAATGTATGTAATTAAAAAAAAAAGCAAAGTAGAATACCAGGACACGTCTTACGGCTTATTCAAACTCCTTCAACTAATTCTGCAAAAAAAAGGTAGAAGTAAAAATAACGGTGGGAGGACACATGTTCTCATGGTTATAAAATTTGCCGGATTGGCTCAACCTTTCCACCACGGCAATAATAAGAGGTGTCACCAATGAAAATACACGACAAATGATGATTTACAACCTCCGTAGCGGAGAGGAACTTAAAGAAGAAGTGGATAGCTTTCAAACGTAGTATGGCAAAATAGTGGCACAGAGTTTGAAATAAAAAATCGTCGAAGAGCAATGAAACATGGTGGAGACAGTGTTATGGGGTCCATGGCTTGGTCCAGTGTGGGAAAGTTGAAGGAAGTTGACCAGCACATGTATTTGGATATACTAAGTGAGAAATTAGAGCCATCGATCGAGAAATTGGATTTGCATCCTGGCTGGATATTTCAGCAACATAACGACCCTAAACACACATCTCGAAAAGTCAATGAATGCTTGAATTCTCCTCCACAGTGTCCAGATTTAAATCCCATTGAGCATTTCTAATGAAACACCTGCACAAGCATACAATAACTTCTAAGGTTACACTCAAGGAAGCTCTGCTAATTGAATGGGATCGGGTACCCGAAGAATTAACCCAGAACTTGGTTTGTTCATTATCTTCGTAGCGGAGAGGAATTTAAGAAGAAGATAGTTTTAAAAAAAAAAAAAAAATGTGCCCTTTTGAATAACTTGTCCAATTTCAATTGGCATCAACAAATTCACAGAAATTGGTTCTTCCTTAGTGACACCTAGGGTACAATCCATCGCCAGTTGCCTCTAGTTCTATAAGTCGAGTTGCTCTTTGGTCGATGGCATGGCATGACGATATGACGTACACCTAATGTGGTTTCTCTCTCCTTTCGCACATCGATTCAGTTCCACTCTCATCTTCCATCCATCCATGGTTAAGTCTGTGATTCGCCGGACGGAATGGAATCTATGTTGTTAATCGATTGATGATTAATTAACTCTCGTCTTCTAACTTCATGAAATTTCACATGATGTCTAAAAATATAACTTTCTCGTGTTCCGAGTGTAATGCGAGTCTAGACTAGTGTGACGTATTTGCACGCCATCACTTTTGTTGAGTCACTGATTATACCCAGGGACGAGGACTACTATCACTAAAATCCTCTCTGATCTTTCGGCATGAAACGCTATGTCCTCACCTATCGTAGCAGAACAACAATCTACCACGAATTGTAGTGCCATCAGAAGAAGGACAACAAGTCAACTCCCCTTTACAGCTTTATATCAGAAACTCTAACATGAAATATAATATAACACGTCGAACAATGTTTTACTTGTTTGCATCAGTAACTATTTAGCAAATTTAATCACTGTGAACTAACAATAAAACGCACAAATCACATTAAATACATTTTTACGATGTTTCTGCAACCAAATATGTGCAGTCATCAAATAACTCCTTATTTAATTTACGTGTGTGTTCGCAAAATACAGTCCCAAGCTGCCAATTCCGGATACACAATTTCTCCATCCTAGTCAAATGTTTTTCCTTTTTTAATTTTCGTTGTTCCATTATGGAAGTTCTCTAATCTTGCATTGTCCATTGATTACATATAAGACTAACCGTAGTGTTAAGTAGAATGTCAACAATATAATCAATTAGAGTTCTTTACATGCGCTATTAAACCAACAAATAAGTAATCAATTTTTTTTTGTTCATAAGAAAAAGATAAATATACACTTGATGCTACGTATAAGTATTTCTACACTGCTGGACATAATTATAGATGTGGGTGGTATTTTTTTTTTTTGTGAAATTTTGTTTAAAGGTATGCAATTTTACTTACAGGCCATTGAAGTATGAATATGACATGAAATCTTAAATTCAAATCCATTTATTGGTCGTCGGAATCACTATAAAGTCAGAATGCTGATTGCCAGAGACGGTGTGGCCCCCATTTTCCCATACGTCATATTTTATTTGTCGATGTGCACACTGAAATAATCTTTCGCTCTTAAAGTAATTATTAAATTTACCATCATTTCACATTTTGAAATGGTCTTGGTCTAGTTACTTTCGAGTCACTGTATAGAAAAAGCTTCTCAAACTTGGCCGTTCGAAGTCGGCATAAAACTGGTCCCTAGGTCCCTTCCACTCGTAAGAGAACAATAGCACTCACAACACGAGTGGTTGCTGAGTATCTAGTCCTGGCTCGGGCTATAGCGCCACCCATATTATTATTGGTCTATTTCGCTGTCAGTGTGCCTCTCTCTCGTTTTGACAAGCTGTCACTGCTGCTCCGAGATCTCCTATCGGTCCCATATCCTTTTATTCTGGATTACACGAGTATTTGCATGCCATTCCGCTCCTCAAAACTTTCTGCCGCATCAAACATCAGAATTTCGTACCATTTGCTTCTACTTAGTAATGCTGAATGAGATGAAATTTCAGTGGTCCACCCGCTGCCGACGATCTACATAGATTTTTCCTTCTGGCGTATTCCATCCATTCTCCTCAAAGCAACTAATAATATATCATACTCTCTAGCTCCGATAATTTGCAATCGCCCAAAGAGATCAACGTTCTGTGTTACTCTTCTTGTTCATCCACATTCAGCGTTTGTGATTGATGGCGATTTTTAAAGAATGTAAGACTGATGTCTTGATTGATGTCGCCCCAGGAGACTAGATGTAAGCGGCATGCATGAAGAACAGACAGAAAACGCGTACGGCCTCCTCTGCTTCTGCTCTTAGGCCAACACTGACTGTGACTCAACGACTTCAGTGAGTCAATGCACCGGTTAGGTCGAAGTGCTTTCCATCAGCCACCTTCACCTACCTATCTACCTAAGACTGATGTCCATATCCAGTATTTGGACTTTTTAAAATTATCAATGCTTTTCTGCCAATACGGCAGTATTCTGGTCATCTCTCCTGATCATCCTGAAACGAACCACGTGCTTTCAAATGTTCAGCATTCTTCAGTTATTTTTCTGACATATATGACTAAGCTAGCTGAGTCTACTCTTATACTGGGCGTCTAGATTCCATTTTTTGACTCTGTCACGGGCAATGCTCAGCAAGTACGCTTGTCATGAAAAAAAGCTTCTATTGGTGCCTTCCCAACTGGTGAGAGAGCAAAGGACGCACAGCACGAGTGTGTCTGTCGTCTCTGGACGGTTGACATCGGTACACATCGGACACTAGAATTATAAGAACATCTATAATCGTGTCGACGCTGCATCAATCGCCTTAAATGAAGTACTTCAATTCGAATGGATTTGAAACGGTAGCAAATGAAACACCTTTTTTTTATGTCCTGCAGTGTATGAATGCAAATAAAAATTGATTGTGTTTAGATAACGCTCAGCACTCCAAAACAAATTCAGAAATCAGAAATAAATAATTGCAACACTTAGATAAACAAAATATTATATAAAAGATATATAGGATATTTGTACCACATTTGTGCTTTTACGAAGGACAGCTTTTGTTCACATTTTAACAGCATAGGATATTGAAAATTCAAAATATTAAAACATTTAACTGATATTGTAAACATACTCCCATCCATATGAGAACGAAAAAAAAAAAAATAATAAATATAATAAAATAAAAAGCTTATCCAAAATATTCTTTTAGATGTTAACTCTGCAAACGCTTGTAACAGAAATATATTCATAATTATATAAGCAAATAAATTCAAAAAAAAATTACTAGAAAATACTTACAAATGCTCATTTATTTTAAACATTCATTCCATTTTTTTTTTTTTAATTTTGATTGTTAAGAATAATTTTGTGCCTCATCACGGAGTTGATTGATAGGTTTTCATTCCGGCGCGTCAATATGTTGAAATTTGTTTAATTTCATTTTCCGAAATTGAAAGAAAAGAGAAAATATTTATTTAATTTTTAATTTTTTTTATTTTGTTTTGTTAAAAGGTATATCCTACAGTTGATGTGTAAAAAATTTAAAAAAAAAGTTTAAGCGACAATGTCTATCTTTCTCTCTCTCTCTCTGTCTTTAAGATATTCGTTTATTTTTTCTTTTATTTTCACTTTCTTTTCTTTTCCTCTTACGTGTATGTTTTCCCTTTCTTTTGTGTTTGACATTCATTTCTTAATTTGTTCTTTTTTATATAAAAAAAAAAAAGCATGTTTCCATGATACATATGTGTACCATTCGCATACATATATGATTGAGAATGATTGAGTAAGATCATAGTACTTCCGTCCGTCCATAGGCACAAAATTATTATTTTTTTTTTGTTTTGTTTACTTTTGATTTATGTTATTTTGTTGTTTCTGTTTTTGTACGTTTTATATGAATTTTGAATATTTTTAAAATTGCACCCAACACACTAACACTTTACCATACGTAGACAAATTTAAATTGAACACTAATCTGATCGCCATTTCATAACAAAGAATAGTCAAATTTTGTTTGTTTTTTTTTTCTCCAATCTAAACACAAATTGTCGCTAATAACTTTTTTAGAGATGAGTTTATTGTTTCGTTTATTAATTATTTTTTTTTGCTTATTTGAATGAGTAGCAAAATTTTTGCTAAAAGAAAACAAAATATTTTCTTTTTTCTTTCATATTCAACTCGTTGTCTTGCCCTACGGTTTGGTTGATCTTAACATATACAACATGGGTTGATGGTCGTTACTTACGTTTGATAAAACTATTTAATTGTTTTTTCAATTCAATAATTGATTGATTGTATTGCGTCGGGGAAATTGATTCTGATGATTGAAATGAAAATAATACGCAGTGGGTCGCTGAAGGTTCTCCAACGCATTCCACACCAGTGCGAATTGAGGGCGCATTGCAATTTGTGCCACCGGGAACAAATCCAAAAGAATTCAAGAAAGTGCAACAACAGGTGAGTAAATATTTATTTATTCGTAATAAGCATATCCCCTTAGCTCCTGATTGGGGAAAGTTCACCACCATTTCCTTTGTTAACATTGTTTTGTTATCTGCAAAGCCGGAAGGGCTTGTCTGACATTGTGTTAAGTTAAGTTTCGGTCATACATGTTCACTTGAAATGTGAAATAAGACTTCGTTGTATGAAAAAGGAGTTATGCCTGAAACACAATAGGGCTTTGTTGCTGGCGTTTGTCACGTTACGAGGCTAGAGTTTCAAACGCGCTTTGAAATGACGAACTCAATTTATCAGCTGTTTTCAATTCACAAATCCCATATGAAAAATATTGTGTCCTTACTACTCCACTAATTTCACCCGATAAATTAATCTCAGTCAGCTGTTGCCATTTCTCAAATGTCAGTTGACTCTCAATTTGAGCGAAGATCTCTCATTTTGTAAGAGAGTGAAAGCGCCTCTCGCACTGATTTTTTCCAACATGTCGAAAAATCCTTACGTGAAACTGCTCTCTTACGTTGACATTGCTCTCATTTCGCTCCAGAAAGCAGGAAGTCGTATTTTGTGCAGCAAAGCCCTATTGTGTTTCGCGCATTATGACTTTCAGTGAGATCTACTGTCCAGAGTGGGAATATTCTGGGTGTGGGAAGATATTGGTCGTTTCGTTCGTGAAAATTCGACTTAGAGCTATTTTTCGGCTAAAGTGCCATGCTCATGTTAATGGCACTTAAGTTGGGTTATATGCCACTAAACTGTAAGATATCACTGTAGTAAGATAAATCCATTGTGTTTGTATGAAATTGAAGGCTTTATTTACCAAAGTTGCAATCAACCAATTTAGGTCAAATACACTTGGTGTCAGGACTATAAGGGTGAATGTAAAAGTACCTCCCAACGAAGCTCCAGGAGCTTCTGGCAAATCCCTAACGATGTCCTCTCTTAATTGCTTCCTTCAGACGACCCAAACAAAACAGGTAAAACAGGTTTACTAAAAATGAATAAATGTTCTATTCAAAGACTTCACGCTGAGTAACTCGGTACTGTGACCGTCTTCATGAACATTTCGTTCGCGAGTCCTCTTAAACAACAATTCACCACAGCACCGAGCTACCCTTGAATCCTTTATTTACTCAAAGGAGAAACAGATCTTGTCATAGAGACTGTTTTCTCTCAGCGCTATGCCTCCGTTTATCGTTGATAAGAGAAGAGCAGCAAACGCAAATAATAAACATGTATGTAGTTTAACAAGTTGTTGTTAGTGCAGCTCGGAATTAAAAGTTCTGTTAAAGGAGAGCAGTAGTTGATTCCGTCAGTGCCACCAAACGCTCATTTTTACCCTCAATCCTGGGAGTCCTGGCCTTGCTTACCAGTCTTGCCGCATTTCAATAACGACCGTTTGCACTTGAAATTGTCGTAAGTATTCCACTTTTTATCACCGGTCATCACCCGCTTCAGAAACAGGTCCATTTCGTTAGTATGCAGTAAAGATTCTTAAATGAAAACTCGGTACATGCGGTTTCTCTTATTTGTAACTCGTTTGTTTGACTTCTCACGTGATTGAAGCAGGCGGATCGTTTGAGACTATGCTCTAGCCAGATTTGCTCTGTAGTAAAATACGTCGTGTCTTTCGAGCATTCACATCCAGATTTATGAAATTTTTATTGGTAGCTCTCCTTTGCGAAGTCAGTCTAAAATTGCCGCTTGCCTTTTAGACAGAAGTTCTAGACATTGCCTGCCATGATTACATTGGCCTTTGCTTCTTAGGCGACAGTAGAAAAAAAAGAGGTCTCCGTCGCTACCACACACAACTTTGGTACGTAAAGAAATAGGTAAACGTCTAGTCTATCGAATAATAGTAGGAAGCAACACCAGACACTGTACCGAACCTTCCCCAAATCAGGTTGCTTCAAATCATTTTGAGTCATCTCAAAACAACGTCTCTTAACATACTTGTGAAATGTCAATTTGTTTTATTCATATGTGTCAAATCTTTAACTGAACTTTAGATTAAAGACAATCGTCGTGCAGATAAAATCTCTGCTGGTCCACAATCTCACATTTTGGAGGGAGTTACATGGGATGAGGCAAATCGCATCAAAGATGCAACCGTCTCATCAGCTGGTGATCATGTTGTTTTAATGGGTGCAGCATCCAAGGGTATCATTCAACGTGGTTTCCAACACAACGCAACTGTCTATAAGACACCGTACGCAAAGAATCCATTTGATAATGTAACAGATGACGAACTCAACGAATACAAGAGAACTGTCGAAAGAAAAAAGAATATTCATGGTGAATGTAAGTTACAAAAAAAGTGCATATATACAACAATGCCATGAGAATATATTATTTTGTTTTGTTTTTCTTCAATCATCTCTAGATACCGACACCGATTTTTCAGAGTCAGAAGCTTTAAGTTCACTACAAACTTCTGGTGCACAACAGCAAAACTCGTCGAAAACTGCCGTTGTTAGCCAATCAGAAACTGAAGATGCATCAGGTAAAACGACAAATTCACCCTCAAATGTTTCCATCGTTACTCATTGAATTCAAACTTCCTTATAGAACACCAAGTTATGAGAATAGAAACCAAGCAAGCGCCAGTCCCTAGCCAACCTGAAGTAGTATTGAGTGATGGTAAGTGAATTTGATATCTGCTTGATTTTTATGAATTTTTTATTTGTTTATATTTAAGTTCGCAACAATTAAAATATACGGAAAGAAAAAGTCGGTTGTTTAAAAACAGAAAAAAAAGAACAAACCTTTTGTGGAATAAATTGTAAAAATTGTGGGCTTTTGTTGGAAAATACAAGAAAATTCTTTGAATCGTCTCATTGGTAACTTGAAGTGTGGTGGTAGGCAACTAAATGCTTCTGAGAATCGCTTCCATTCAAAGACCTGAAATGAAACAAAAACAACTTTGAAGTACTTGCCAACGACATCGAAATCGTTGTATGGAAGTTCTGAGTCAGACTCGTGAACTTTTCTCTGAGTGCCTATAAATCTAATCCAGTCTTCGTTACCTTGTCCAAACTGCTCTTTGCCTGTTTGTTCCTTACGCTCAACGTAGCAGCGGGTTGCCTGTGATAACAAAATCGTATCGATTCCAACTTGCATGGACTTAGAATTCTAAAGCTAGCGCTTAGAACCTAATCTTGATCAGATATGTGGGATACTTTGTGACAGTCGTAGATTTCTTGTTTGTCTTGTAAATTGCGGCATCCCACGCCTGGAACGATCATTCTGAAAAACTGGACACTTAGTTCTAGTAGGACATTTATAGTTTGTCTTTTGAGTTGGGCTTAGTGCTTAAAGCTAGACAATTTGTATGATACGTTAGCTAGGCACAGTAATTTTGATAATCTCTGTTCTTTATGCAGCAAATTCGACGAAAAAAAAACAGGTTATTAATAAACCTTCGTCCATTTTCTAGAGCTGCTAGATTTGGAATAGTCCTGAGTTGACTTTATTACGGTGATGACAAGCTTTCAGTTAACTACAATGTATTTCACATTGTTTCTTGTTGTGATTGTGGTATCATCGGCCTATTCTCAGCCTCTGTTCCAGTTTTTTTCGGATATTTCCTTCGCAAATCCCATATCTGGCAGTACAAAAATGAGCTTTGTGTGGTTCAGACGTATCGGTACGAGTAAGTCTGTCAATTGCAGCACAGTAAACCAATTCAATAAGCTGCTGCTGCTGCGGCGGCTCTGTTGTTTACATCAAATCGTCCGAGTTTCGATTATCGACTGCTTCTTACTATTAATTTAATTATTACTCGTACTCGAACGTAACAAGTTCTGGACGTTTGTCTACACCTGTTGAACATCCTCTCCCTGTAAACACACCAACGAACGCCAGGTTAAGTACATTTTTAAATACTGCGAGATATCGATGTAATGCATCTTGAGTTCCGTAAGGATTCAGTTCCTGTGGGTAAGTTAGGTTCAACTGACTGACTACGGTGTTCAGTTATCCTTAAGCCACAATTTGGTCCAATGTGACCCTCGGATTGAATGACACTAGTTCTATAATCTAGTTGACCAGTTCTTATTCCTCGTTTAGACTATCGAAAATGTAACCCATCAGAAGATAGATTATCCTCCTTGTGGCGTGAGCGCTGCACGAGCGTAGGAGGTGCTGTTTGGTCACCTCTTACTCTTTGTCACTTTAGAAGTTGTGACGAAGACTCATCCTAGTGGCATGTGAGCATATGACGCCGATTAATGTCCAGTGTGCGGATATACTTAATTTGAATAGACTTGAGTGTACATGTTAAGGCCAAGAGTCGCACAAATTTGCTTTATATTGCAAGACGTAGTGGCTTCTAAACAATCAAGAATTGACAAATCTGGTTGTGTGACTTTTTAAAAGATTTTCTCTAGCGAGTGGCATATCTGCACGGTTGCCCCTAGTAAAGACAGCGCAGGTAATACTTCGTCTACCGAGCTCATCTGCTTCCAAATCACCTCGTGAATTTTAAACTGCTTGACCGTCTCGTCAGGAGATTGTCCGCAATTGTTTGAAGCCATTGACTGAAAAATTGTTCACAGATTAATCGCAGCCTGATTGCCTACATATACTTTTGGATGCTACAGCACTTTGTGTCTCAGTCCGGAAAGTGCATTGCGAATCACCATTATCTCCGAAGTACGAGACAATGATTTGGGAAGTGTAAGGATATACTTTCATTTGGTTTCGTAGATTAGACACCAATCTGTCTGTAGAATTTACCAGAGGACCGTCCAGGTGCTTCTGAAGCTCTACTATGTTCATTCTTGGTCTTACAACTGCTTTGGCAACATTACATTTTTAATGGAAATAGCTATACAACTCCACTGGAACTATTAGGTAAACTAGTAACAGCCAGCACAGCCCTGATACTAAAAAACACTCCGACTGTGGTCTGAACTCATCATCGGTCGTACAACCATTCTTAACGAATTCCACGTCCTTCCCAATGACACCGATCGCTTACTACGCCAAACCCATTTTCGAGAAGAAATTCTCCACCAGTATTCCTTCCAGATTGGATTGGAGGTCTGACAATCAGACGTAGACCTTCACTTTGGACGCTCATCGGCGTCATAACCGGACACTGCGTAATTGGCACACACGCCCGCAGGATGGGTGTCTTATACAAACATTTCTGCAGAAGCTGCAAGGTAAAAACCACAAATCACCTTCTCTTCTTATGTAGCGCTCTGGCAAGTCATCGGTACTTACATCTAGGGGGCCTACAATTTCAATAATCTCAGCTAGTGTCATTAGTTAGCTAACCACTTTGTCCTAAGCGCCAACTGGTTCCAAGATTAGGAGTAGTCATCCCGCGTAATATCACAAGGGGCCCTCAGTGTGACTGCCTTCTGCAGCAGTTACTCCAACCTAACTCGGCTTTACAACTGAACGATTTACAAAAAAATAGTACCACCATTGGACGACTGCGACGCAACCAAATTACACTCCACTTCGTCGAAGCTACAAATGAGACGATTCAAGAAAAACAAAAAAGAACAGGAACAAATTTATTATTCATCTTAAGTCTCTCTTAATTCACATATATGTACGTATTTTATTGATATTCTTTGAATGTAATTCCTCTTTCGATAGATGTTTCTCCCCGAGTAGTAGAATCTTAAGCATCTACACCCCCGTATCTATATATATATATTTATATCTGACCTAAAGTAGTTAAATCTCTTCATAGAAAGAAAACTCAAATCCAGCATTTTTTTGTTTTCTTAAATATTTTTGTTTAATTCCACAAAAGTCCTTTGAATTTAAACAAATTTCAATTTATTTTCTCTTTCTTTTTGCTTTAGATATTTATCATAAAATAATAGATGTTGTTTCTCTTTGTTTATTATGAAAAAAAAAATCTATATAAAACAGGAACAACAACATTTATGCTGTGTTTTAAGTGATGATTTTTGCATATTAAAACCGAACTATTTTTCTAATTTATTCTTTTGACTAGCTAGTTAGTTTCTGTTTGCTTTTTTTTCGAAAACAAATCAATAAACTAAACTATTGAGTTTAATTTTTTTTTTGTTATTTATTGTTTAAATTATTTAAATTTGAAACAAAGAACAAAAACAAATTGATAATTAAATTCCAAATAATTTCCATCGTAGCCAGCTCTCGTAATTCCAAACGAAAGTGAATTAGATAAATAATTAATAGACGTATAGTTTTGTACAAGAAAACAAAAATCAAAATAAACAAATTATTAATAATAGTTAATAATAAATGAATACTTCCGACTCAACACAATCTCCTCTTCAACCAGTTTTATAAAAAAAAAAAAAAAAACAACACAAACCAATTTTTTTACTCTAGTTTTTAAATGAATCACGGTGAGTTTCAAAATTAGTTACAGAAAAGAAAAACAAAAATACCACATCATTAAAATATTGTTACAAAAAAATAACCACCATTTTGAGTTTAACATCATGGTTTATTTATTTTCTTTAGTTGGTTAGACCTGTTTTTTTGGAAAGCGTTTGTGTTTTGATTTCTGTTACTTTCTCATTCGCTGTTTAGAATAGACTATCAGCCGATAATAATATTCTCGTGCATTATTGTATTGAATTTCAGTTTTTTTTTTTGTTTATTTTGAGAGGATGTTCGTTTTTTTTGTTTTTGCTTCTTATTGTTTATTTATTTTTGTTTTGTTCGTGATCATATGAATCTGCAAGTTTTAGGTATAGAATAGAATAGAAAATAGGACTTAAGATTTCTGAAAATTGTGTCCCGTGGAGTTTTAAGTGTTCGCGTTTAGGAGAGTATACGCTTTGGGCACAACATCTGTGATTAATAACAAGCACTGAATAATGTAAAAAAATTATTTATGTTGATGGTTTGTAACACAACTCATACAGCACTCTGCACTTCGTTATTTTCTTTCCATTAGGATTTACATTTACATGATTGATAATAAACGGCTGCCGCTTGTTGGCATAAATAATAGTAAAGCTCGATTGGCCTTTCAGCATAGCTATCCGTAATTTCATGAGAATGCAGTTTTTACTGAAACGTGCTTCACCTGAAATCTTGGGGTGTAGTTCCTGGCAGGAGCATTACCTCTTACGAATCACTTTCTATGATTCCAAATAATTCTTGAATATGTATTGTAGATTATGTAGATACTAGATAGTATTCGATTGGAAGATTACACAAACATCAACCAATCCGCTGCTTAATGCTGCGCTGATTACGAATATATTGTAAACATTTGGGCTTGGGCTTTTCTCCTAAGCAACCCACTCGTATACGGAGTTTAAGAAGCTTTTTCTAGGCAGAAATACTGTCTATGCACATAGACAACCAGTGTAGGAATAATACTAAAAATATACGCTCTCTTACATGAATAGAGTAGCGAAAACTTCGTTTGTGTAGACTGTAGAGCAATGTTGTGCGTTTCTACACAAAATCGTGGTAATGTGTATGTGACTATAAAAAAATTGCTAGTGAAGGAATATAAAATAAGATGCAAAGATAAGACACCTTAAAGCACTTTCGACGTAGAAGAACCAATTTAGTCCAATTCCAGGACTAAATCTATACCTTCCTCTCATTCTCTGCAATAACAGATATTCACAAAGTATGAGTATTGGCTGAATAAGCTAGACAAAGACTGCATATTATGCAGCTCGTTTTTATCAGATTAAATTATCAGACTCTTGCCTAACTCATGTTTTGGACAATTGAGATTAGAAAAGTAAACATTTGCCTTAAAACCCAGATAATAATACCAAGCAATTCATTCCACCGAGTAGACTTTTACCTGCCCAAAATACCTAAAGGGTGATTTTTTAAAAGCTATAGGAAAGTTTTTCAAAAAAAAAAACCCATAAAATTCAGAAAAATGCATGAAATCTTTATTTGAATCGATAGTACGGTCCATATAATTTAATGTTTGAAGATTATTTCATGCAAATGTTGATCTTGACTGCGCCTCAAATGGTCCATCCGCTTAGTCCAATTTTGGCATACTCTTTCCAACATTTCGGCCGGTATCTCACGAATAAATGCTTCAATGTTGTCTTCCAATGCGTCAATTGAAGCGGGCTTGTCTGTATAGACATGAGCTTTAACATAGCCCCACAAAAAATAGTCTAAAGGCGTTAAATCGCACGATCTAGGCGGCCAATTGACCGGTCCCGAACGTGAAATAAAATGTTCACCGAACTCGCCCCTCAATAAGTCCATTGTTGCGAGTGCTGTGTGGCATGTGGCACCGTCTTGTTGAAACCACATGTCAAGCAAGTCAAGCTCTTGCATTTTGGGCAAACAAAAGTTGGATATCATCTCACGGTAGCGCTCACCATTCACAGTTACGTTACGATTCGCATCATCTTTGAAGAAGTACGGTCCAATGATGCCACCAGCCCATAAACCGCACCAAACTGACTTTTTCTGGATGCGTTGGTAGCTCTTGCAATGCTTCTGGCTGATATTCACTCCAAAATCGACAATTCTACTTATTTACGTACCCATTGAGCCGAAAATGAGCTTCGTCGCTGAACACAATTTTGAACACAAAGCGCGCGATGAACTTTCTTAACAGAGCACGCATTTTGATAATAAAATTCAATAATTTGCAAGCGTTGTTCGTTTGTAAGACGATCCATGGTAAAATTATAGACCAAGTTGAAGATGTTTGACAGTGAAACAAACACGAAACGTGCGTCAGCTGTTTAAACCAGTGTTGCCAAAAAGATAATAGCTAAAAAATCACCCTTTACAATAAGGGCAAATCCGTAGAGATAGGAACCATTGAAAAATCCCTCGAATATCAGGAATTCACAATTGTGGGTTTTCTTGACATCGCTGGTGTACTGCACAACATGGAACCAAAGGCGATCTCACTTGTGCTTAACAACATCGGGATCGGAAAGTCATTGGTGGCTTTCATTCATCAGCTACTCACCAGCAGGTTAATCCACTCTTATCTGGGAGATGCTACGATCAATAGAGGGGTTAATAGGGAAACCCCACAAGGAGCTGTACTCTCACCCCTTCTTTGAAACATAGCGGTTAATGAACTGCTATTATTATAATACTGGAGGAGGATGGATGTAAAGTCATTGCCTACGATGTTGCTATAATGGCAGCTGGTAAATTCGTCTCCATCCTAAGAGACACAATATTGGCCTTCGCCTTCGTGAAGTTGGAATGGAGGTTTTGACCCTGGACCACCATTTGTCTTAGGTTCAGTCTTCCTTGAACCAGAAGTCTCGGATTCGAAGACCCTATTAACTGGAACATTAGTATTCATACAGTCGATGTGGCCGTGCTAGTATCATCCAAAGGTGTTTGCTTAAGGACACATCTTTGTACAGCTTCTAAAGCTCGCTGTTGTATCGTTGCAGAATCGTTTTTCGAAGGTACCAAAAGTCATAATTACCTTTGTCTGGTTTTCCGATTGCTAGAATTCCAATGTCAAACAAAGAAAACAATATAAAAGGCGCCTTGTATTGTACTAATGCGTTCTGCATTCCAAGGTTTTTTTTGCTGGCTCATGTACCATGTACTCCATTACTCCACATCATACAATACTTCGCTCTACGTGCTTGCTTATTTTGCGTGCAGCTTCTGAGTTAGAATCGTAGAAGACTGCATCTAGAATTTACGAAGGTAGTCTGATGCTCACGTATAGAAAAGTATCCACTAAATGGCATGCGAGAGCTTGCAGTGCAGAAACTCAATACATATTAGACTTTCGTTGTGGAAAAAAAACAGCTGGATGGCGCCGTTGGGTGAGTGCGTGCCCCTGGTTAGAGGGGTCGACGGTTCGACGGTTCGAATCCCAGTGAAAGCAAAGTTAATACGCTTTATTCGGTTTTTAAATGTGGTCCAGTCTCCATTTGCCGTTGGGATACAATTAACGGCACTGTCACTGGAGTTGTCGATCAGTGGTAGTAGTCTGACTATAGGTATCACAATGGACCAACGTGGTTTATGTGTGCTAGCGATTTCGTTGGCACTACAAATACCTAACCTAATCTAACCATTGTGGAAGGTAACTCTGATTTTGTATCTTCCACTCTTTTTAACTACATTACATACTGGGTCCACTGCCTCACATATACAGGATTTTATGAACTTAGATCATACTTGTGCAGACACAAGGAATAGTTTCAGATTTATCACATGACAGTTAGCTATAAAAAAAGCGATAAGAACAAAAGTCAAAATTCATATCCACGGAACACAATTTTGTCCAAATTAATTATAGATCTTAGTTAAAATGAAGAAAATTCTAGATTTAAGATCCTAGATTAGATCTCGCGTAATCAACGACAGTTCATATTCATCTTTTGTTTTGCGTTTTATGGGAGCCGCATGGAAATATTTTCATAAAGTTTTTTTTAATTTTTTTTTAAATATAAGTCAATTTTGTTTTCTTTGTTAACACTATTACTATTTAAAAAAAAAAAAAATTTTGAGTGCATTGTCTTACTATGTTTTTTGTTTTTGATATGTTTTTGTGTTTGTCCAACACCCTTCAACCCATATATTGCATTATTTGGTAGAGTTTATTGATACACATTTGCCTTGTGAGAGAAAAAAAAACAACAACCAAAGTAAACATGTATAAAGTTACATATGTATGTGTCAGGGATTGCATTCATATTTATTAATTTTTTTTTTTTGATTCATATATTATTTTAAACAAAACAAATTCCATAAAATATTATAGCAACTCTTGACTTTCTCAATGGAGAGCGACAACATACTGCAACAAATAAAACTCTTCCATCTCCTCGAGGTAAACATGATGCAAGACTAAATAACGTACACATAAAATGAAATAAATATTAGCACAGATGTAAATAACGCAAAGTGTAATATTGAAACAAATTAATGGTCTTAAAGGTTATCGTAGGCATTAGAGGTGGTAAATAGATGGATGAACCCCCTTTTATATTACAACTCACAATCGTGCTTTGATATTAATCATTTTAGGAATATATTTTAATGTATTAATAAACTTGGCTTTATTAACAAAATTCAAATCAGATCTGGATGATGATTGATGTAGTTCTTACTAGTAAACAATAACAAATAAGCGTGCATACAATTTTTATTCTCATTCATAATCTTTTCCTTTGTGCTACAGTCTGGCCCCCTCCCCCCCGCTGCTTCCAATTGCGGACATCAAATTCGTTGAGGTCTGTTTTTCACTTGTGTACGCCACCAAAGAAGCGGACTTTATCTGCTTCATTGTCCCACAGCCTTGGAGACGAAGACCTGTGAATGTCTTATCATTCTGTGTGTTAAATTGAATAAAAATCGCTTCAGTCAGTGTCATCAGCAGCTATCATCGCTGCTCTCTAGTTGGATACATAGCGGTTGCTATGCTTCATCTCTACATGTGTGTGCGATCGAAAGTGAATTATCCTCTGCAAACTTACATAGCGTTGTACATCAGACTGAGACTCCAGTTAGCAAGACATAACCTAGTCCTTTTTATTTACTTTCAAAAAATTGGAAGAAACTTCTACTCAAACTGTGCAACCTCAATCATGGAATACTCTGTTGCATTGTCTCACAGGCTCAAAGTGGAGACTGTTCGAATCGGACCCATTTGATGCGCCCTGCATAGTTCCTCAAAAAATAATCCGACGGCGATAAATCACACCTTGCTGGTGATGGGCAGCCGAAACGCCATGTAACTGGTTGAGAAAATGAATCAGTGGCGTTGTGAAACCGTCTTGTTAAAACCACATCTCTTCCAAATTTGTCAAATGGTCAAAAAAATACATATATTGATGAGAATTGACACATCTTTCTCCTTCTCAAAGAAGTTAACTAATGACACCACCAGACCAAACTGAACATCAGTTCTTCTGAAAGCAGTGGCCTTTCAAGACGTTTACATGTTGATTTACACTTCCAAATGTGCCCTAATTTTGTTTATTAACCTATCCGTCGAGTGAAGAATGTGTTGTGTCAAAATTGGTCATCTAAAGGATGATGTTCAAGCATAGAATCGACGTACATACATCGCCGACCAGTGGGGTGAACTGGCTTCATTTCTTGCGGGAGATGAACTTGATAATGACGTAGATCAATCCAATATTGACCATAGAAGAAGAAGCCCAAATGCTGTGATCACCGTGAACTCGAGAGATTGATTCTTTTTCAACACTCACTAATGGCATTCAAATTTTCTGTAGAGTGTGCAGTTTCGAATGGTCGTTCGACTTGTGTATTGAGTCAGTCTTTTAGAACATGCAAATCAAACTATCGGATGACAGATCGCTTTGACGTGTGTGATTGAAACAGAGATGTCAAATCCGGAGCACGAATTGGATCTACAATAAGCCACATCCATTCGTGATAGAATAATAGCACGCACAACACAAGTGGTTGCTGTAGAAGCTAGTTTAAGGCCCACCTCGGACAATGAATGTATAAGTAAAGTTTCCTCTCCAATCGCAATCAACGCAAATAACCTTTCGCTTGAAGTGGACAAAGGGCTCCTTTATCCATTTTCAGTATTGTAAATGCTTCAGTGTCGTAGAGCAGGCTTGAAAAGCACAAGTTCATCGGACAAATCGATCTTTCTAGAGAGGTCCCGTTATTGATTGATTGATTGTTTGAATATTAAGTGTGGTTAAGAAGAATTCTGATGTACATGCAATTTTATACTGAGAACGTCCTCTCATTTACCTCAGCCGCCTGTATTTATTTCTTCAGTTCTTTAATGTCCACCCACAATATTTGTCACACAATCATCATCCAGAAATGATCACTCAAATAATATTTACACAGCAAGACACAAATACACATGATTTATGAACACACACCTATCTCCACTTGGTATTGGACCCAACTAACAAGATTTTTCTGATTTTTTTAGCACAAGAACCTAACACTTTCAAGACACCGATTAGTGTATTAACAATCGACCGAAGCGAACAAAATGATGATCAAGAAAATGTTTCGTCAATTAATTCGTATTCATCACTAGATAGTTCATACGATGAAGAGTTTTTCATTCCAATGTTCGCTGATAAGTTTATTATGCCCCATTCCCATTTCAATGATATCATGCAACAGCAGAATTCGCATTCGAAATCCTCTCAGTATGACATAATGCCATACCGACTAGAAATAAGCACATCCCAGACCTACCCCGTCGAAGAAGACGTTTCTCAATGCTATACTTCACGCATTTGCTGTCCGTTGATGCAAACGCCGCAAATGCAGGCACCGAACTGTGGTCGCATGGTCTACAAGCTTGGTTATTCGAAATCATCATTCGACTTTCGCTCAGAGAGTAGCAAAGCAATGGAATACGAGTTCAAGCCTTATCGCACGCATTCGCATTTCGGTTTTAATTATCCGATTCTTCGGCGTGATCCGGAGAATTTTCACATTCCGCAAACCCCGTGCAAGTATGTTCCTCTCAAGAAGTCGTTCAGTTACAATGAGATCTTCTCGAGTCCCCGATACGTCGATTTGTGCGACGATTGCTTTGAGCAGGTTCTGCGGTTCCGTCCGGAACTGCCATGTTCCAAGGCTCTCCCAGAGAGCGTTCAGGTTGAAGAGAGATCACAGACGTCGTGTTCCAATGTGGTGCTGAACGACTGCATCGAGGAGGAAGAAGACACCGATGAGAATATTGACGTCCTTGAAGCGGTTAGAAATTGGATGAACAATGAACACTTAAATGTGAGTCGTGTCCTTGAGCCGGTTATGGAAGTCGATGAGGAGGATCAAGTCTGTGATGATGTCCCCGGGGTTGACTTTAATGGCAATGTTCTGGTTGAAGACAGCTCAACGTTTCTGGACAAAATTACTCGGATGAATTATTCCGAGGAGTCCACGAACATTGGATTTCAGCCTTCGAGGACCATTACCTCCGACATAACTGTGCCAATTGAGAGAACCACCGACGAATTGAGAGATGAAACGAATGGCAAATGCCCCGCGGAGAGTAATGTGATGCTCCTGCTAGCTGAACAGCCATTTTCCGATGACCGGACCGCACCGGATCTGACTAGTTCCACGGAGGTCGCTTCTAGCCAGTCTGGCTCGAGTAGCGGACGAAAGCTAATGACTCGCGAAGAAAGAAACGACAGAAAGCAAGAGTTCACAGAGCTCTGGGAAGATCACATTCAGTACTTCACATTATTCGACTCAAGTGGTACCGATGATGAGGATCTCCACATCAATGGGGAGAAAAGCGAAATATTTTTCGGGGAGAGTCGCTTCAGCAGCATGTCCCTGCCCAAACACGAAGACATTGAGAGTTCCGATTCCGAAGTCAGTGGCACCTATAGAGTCTGTAGTCGATCGTCATCAGATTCCCGGATCAATAATCCAAGTTGCACGGAATTCTTTTCGTTTGTGAGCACAGAACCAATGGTGTTCGATTCCGAACTTAATTCCATGGAACAGAAGATTATCCAAAAAATCCATGTTAATCGTCTCAAGGAACAAGAGCCCATTTTTGAGAACATCGAAAACGCTATTCGGCATAAAATAACTCCGTCGAGGTTGGAACAGATAGTTCAAGATCAACGCCAAGTGGTTGCATCCACTCCAGAGGCCGTGAATTCATTGAAGTCGGACAGCTTTTATTCACTAGATATGTCCGGCGTTGAGAATAAATGCAATCTTGCGGAGCATACATCGCGGTCGTCGGTCAGTGAGTCTAGAAGTGCCGTACGACGGCTGAAACAAGTTCCAACATACAACAATTTGTCAGTAGTTGGAGTAAGACAGGGACTTTCCACGGTGGAAGATGAATTCCATTCGGAGTTACCATCTCGCGACAAGTCAGGGTCTAGAGACCTAATAGATTCGAAGCCAATGTGCAAGCCTGTCTTAGGTTCCGATCGGGATCACAGCAATCCGAAGGGCAAACAACCAACACGCAATTTTGTTGTGGAGAACATTATAAATGCTTCTAAGCCGCACCGACGACACAAGGCCGCTACAAATCCCTTCAGGGGCAGCTCCAGTACCCCATGCTTGTCATCGGAGAAACAAATTCCACCAGTTCACTCATTTCAAACAAAGACTGTCCGTGGGTCTCCACGTTTTTGGGTTAGCCTATCGCCTAGAAACAAGCAACAACGAACGCAAAAGAAATCTCTCAAAACCAAGAGCAGCGCCGGTGGAGGGAGTAGACCCAAGAACAAAGACGCATATCGTGCTGATCAAGATCTGTATAAATTCAGTGAATTGACAATTGATACAAATCCATCCCTTCCTGGTCTTGAGACAGAGATTACCAGTTTGGGGGACCAAATCGACAGTATAGATCCACGCCTCACGAATTACAGCAAAAAGGTCGATGACTACGGTGACCGCATGTCGAAGATATCCAATACATTGGATGCCGTTTTAGGCACACAAAATCAAATCGAAGAATCCCGTCAACAGCTAAGAGCAGACCTCATCCTGAGACAGTATGCGGAAAGAATCTCTTGCGATGTGCAGACTTTTTCCCTGTCAGAGACTGAAGACTAGGATAGAATGCAGGGAGAAGGGGACAATTTTTTATTGAATTTTATAAACTTGGCGTTCTTCTTTCTGTATTTCTACTATGTTTTGAAATGCGTTTTCTGCGAGCATGTATTTCGATGAATTGTTAAACAAATCCGTCCGATATCGGTATATTTTAGTCTTTCGTTTTTTTTTTTTTTAAGTTTGTCAGCGAATATTGTGAATTGTTTTTTTTTTATTTTCTTATTTTTTGTAACCATATTTGCAAATAGTTGGAGGAGCTACGGGGACTGTATGTAGCTCCTCAAAGTATTTGTAAATATGCATGCGCTGTGAGCAGGGCTAGAGAAAACAAACTTTTGTATAATTTTTTTTTTAATTAAAATGTATTTATAGGTTTTTCTTAAAACAAATAATATTTGTAAAATTTTTTTACGATTGCAATAAATACAATTTTTTAATTAACGTGGGGGTTTGTAGGATTTATGATTAAGTAGACATTCAAACTAACGACTAAAGTGTGTATTCAATATTCAGCCATGCTTCGAATTTTATTTTATGAAGAAATAGTGGAAACGCATCAAGAGTTTCAGTGAACAGATACCCAAGCAAGTTCACAATTCGATTACGATTCACAATTCTATTGATTCACCTAGACACAATTATTTTATCAAATGCTGTATGAATTTTTCAACATACTCTCCTTTCATTGATGATCGTTACAGCCCGCGGTAGCGCGCTCCCTGATTATGTGCTTGTAGTCGGTAGGGTCCTTCTACATTTGTTGTATCCCACAGCCTCATCTCCACCAGCCATCAACGCAAATAGGACCAAAGTTCGCACTTCTCTTTTCTCCGTTTTTGAAATTGGCTGCGGCAGCGCCATACAGTGGAGCTTAGATTATCGTTGTCTTGTCTAAAGTCAACTTTTTCCTTGGAGAAATGTCTCTATTACTCAATTACTATTGCTATTTACCGCGGAGCGGAGATGGACGAAGTCTGTTATTATCTCGAGACACTGCTCAGCTACAGCTCTGTACATTGTAATCAACTCCATAAAAGATTTAGCTTTTGCTGCCTTCAGTCTTAAACGGTCGTCAAACCTTGATAAGTGGAAAATTCGGCCTTTCTCTCGTCGAATCAATCTTCGAACATCGTATACTCTCTTTGTCAGTGGATAAGAAAATTGTGGCGTCATCAGTTTATTCAAGGAATCTTTGACAATATCCACAAAAACCGGGTTAAATCATTGTACAGCTCGCAAGATTTCCAGTTATGTCTTTTTCACCATCTACTCCAGGACCACCTACTCTAGAAGTTACCAAGAAACACTTCTGTTGTCGTGATTATAGTTTAGCTTTTTCGTTCAAGTCCACAGCAAGATTGGATAATGTCACTAAAGCTCTAATTTGGGCCTTCGATTCATGTTATTTTGACAAACCGAAGTGGCAGCATTTATAATAGTGACCTTCTGTAGCAGATGGTGTATGACGGATCGGTGCTTGCTCGACAGCATGAATGTATTTCGTTCTTATCTGTTTGATTGACAAAAAAACAAAAGTTTCCCAGCTGACTACCAGTAATCTATACGCTTGTCGAATCAGAAAACGCATGAAAAGTAAAGCCATGTATTGTTCAGATTGAAACTTTTCAGTCAACCTTCTGACCCCAACTTGTAGGGTCTAAAAACATTATCCGTGTTCTCTTACTAATTTATACAAAAGTGGTAAAATCACATTTGGAACAGACACAGTAATTCACTGGCAATAATATCGGCTTCAGGAAAATTTTACTGCCGATAACGATCTGAATTCGAACTCTTGTTCGCAATCGGTTTTATATTGAGGAGTTGAAACCCTGTGAAATTTTCCTGAGCAAATGCGAAGTAAGGATTGAGAAAGCAATGCATTCACAACTCTAATCAAAAGAGAATTTGATTTACGTTAGGTTAGCGAATGCGTGAAATAGTACTAGACACGTAGACTCTGATAAAATTAGATATATGACTTCAAATTCGTCTTAAAAGTTCATAATATCAATATACCACTTCTGAGCCCTATTTTAAATAAAGGGTGGTTCAATTTTAAGGGCCGATGTTGTTGTCATTTCACGATAGCGAACACCATTCACAGTAACTGCCTGACCGGCCTCATTTTGGGAAAAGATACGACCCGATGATGCCGCCAGCCCATAAACCGCACCAAACAGTCACTCCTTGTGGGTGCATTGGTTTTTCGACAATCACTCTTGGATTATCATTCGCCCAAATGCGGCAATTCAGCTTATTGACGGATCCAATGAGGTGAATATGTGACTGATCACTGAAGATGATTTTCTTCGAAAATTGATTATCCACTGTTGCCATTTCTTGCCACCATTCTGACCATTGACGACGCTTGAAATGGTCAAGAGGCTTTAGTTCTTGAGTCAATTGCACCTTGTAAGCGTGTAAATGCAAGTCTTTATACATAATGTTCATCAACGACGAGCGTGAGAGGTGCAATTGTTAGGCACGACGACGAGTTGAGGTGGACGGCTCGCAGCCACACTATCGCGAACAGCAGCAATATTTTCTGCAGTACGAGCTGTACGAGCATGCACTGGTGTTTTCACATCTCCTACAGACCCGGTTTGGTAAAATTTTTGCACGATTTTTCCGATTGTACGATTAAATTGACCGAAAAAATCATGAAGTGCACGATATGCATTTTGATTTGAACGCCCATTTTCATAATAAGCCTGAATAACTTAAACGCGTTGCTCGATTGTGTATCTTTCCATGGTCCAAATTGAGTTAGTCTGAAATTGAGAAATTTTAAATGAAATGCTGAAAAAAACTTGACGTTTAAGTGTGGTTCACATTTAACATCGGCCCTTAAAATTTAATTTTAACCACCCGTTACATCTGCGGTAGCAATTATTCGCCATTCTGGTAACGCTTTGGCAATGCCTCATTGTCAATATGTCAAAACTGTAAACATACGTTGTCGCAGGTCAGTATTCATCAACTTATGAATACATTTATATCCGATACAACAATCCTATCTTCGACATTCGTTTGAAAATATGTAGTTGAAGGCATTGATCTTCCGTTTATCTTATCGATTAAATTCAACCTTGCACATTTTGTCCTCATTATGTAGAGTACTGTCTCTCTCTCTCTCTCTCTCTCTCCTCAATTACATGTTTAGTCCCGTCCAGTGTTAAGTGTCAACATTTATTAGTCCCTCACTTACTTACATCGTAAACTTATATTTTCTCTTCCTAGCACTCATTGCCGTCTCACGCATACTACTCATGCAGCTTACACACATCCAATCAAATAGCACATCCCAAGAATTAACACACAACAAACCCACAATCGATGAAGTGACCTTAAAGCGAGGAATTACCTTCGCAATGCTGTCTCGCAAATACGCATTTCTTTATGAATCCAATTTCCTGGAGTCTTATCCTCGTCAAACGGCTCACGTTTACATGATACACAAAGTAGAACAATCGCCGGAATACAAATTCCCTTCCTCCAACTTGTTCTCTCACATAACAGACACATCTGCAGAGGCACCCAAACCTTATCGCACGCACTCGCATTACGGCTTCAACTGTCCCAAATCTTTGCTCACTTATTTGCCAACTGTCAATCCAGAATCACCAAATCCGTTTGCAGCGAATCTTGAGCTGCATCGCCAAAAGATTGTCGAAGTTATTAGCAGATCTGGTGTTGGTCCTTTTGTTTCTTTTAAAGAAATCAATTTATGTCGACCGACACCGTCGCTAGCAGCTCTTAGCACAACCAGTCTCAAGTCAGATTCGTTATCGAACAGTCTTAGAAGTCTGTCTCCCATAAACATAGAAACTGACGAGGAGATCGCATTGGAACGCCTGCAGAAGACCTATACACTGAGGGTGCATCATCCGGTGCGAAGTCGTAGCTTTAGTTATTTCAACAAAACCGAATCCGAGCAGTGCTTGGATTTGGATGCGGAACCAGTGCACCGTCACAAGCGGCCACTCAGTTCCATTATGTCCGCCGACTCGGACAAATCTGTTGAGATATCGATAAAAATTCTCATCCGCAATGCGGACAACGTTCATGGGTTTGTTGCACATGAAGATCAAATTAAATCGCAGTTGGAACGAGTTGTAGACAATGAAATTGCATTGATTTCCCATCAATTGCAAACGAACTCTGTGATTGAGTGTCACAACAGTGCCAAGGCATCCGAGGAGGGACATCGCAATGTCATCATGCTTCTTGAACATGAGCTGGAGAATCTCATTAATTTGATTATCCAAGCAAACGAACTGCACAATCGGACTATCCTTTGCGAATGCAAAACGAAGATATCTCAGATTACTGAAGACATTCGACTAAGCTTGAACTTGTAATCGTATTTAAATTGAATTGAATTGAATGAATTCATCATGAATTGAATTGGGGTTTACTTTGTATTTTATTCACAATGAAGAAGAATTGCGTTTTTTTTTTTTGTTCGCATTTACTTGAAGGAGTAACGAAGAAAGAAGATAATTCAGAAATAAAATATCAAGAGTATGTTTCAGGTTGAGGTAATTCTTTTTATGTTTATTCATATATTTTTTATTTCAAATTGCATGCTGTACACTCAATATAAAGCACACCATACACTTCATCGCCACATCATAGATCACACGTTGTACACTTTGTAAATATTTTGTCAAAATTTGCATGCATACACTTTGTCTTGTGTAGAGTTTAGTGTTGAATTTATTTCCTTGGCGTTTAAATATTTAAAACTAACATGTGCAAGGGAAAGCAAAAAACAAAACTATAATCTTTTTTTTTTTTAATTCTAGTATCAGTATTTTATCTAATCAATTTGTTCTTGTCAACAATAATTTCAGGTGAAAATGTACAAAATGGAGATCATTCAGAGGCTCATTTGAGCACATTTTCTCACAGCAGTAAAGAGGTAAATATAACACAAATTTGTATTGCTTCTTATTTTTTTGTATTTTAAGTTTTTTCTTTCTTTTAAACATTTATTGTATTTGGTCGTTTCAAAGGTAAACTTGTTTCTCAAAATTCGAATTCGACAGATACAAATTTGATTTGTGTTTGTATCCTATCTCCTTTTATGAATTACTGACATACAGTGGTGGACAAAATAATTATATCAACCATATAATGGTTATTGTTTTAGTGTGTACTGTTATAAAGGGTGATTTTTTAGCTATTATCTTTTTGGCAACACTGGTTTAAACAGCTGACACACGTTTCGTGTTTTGTTTCACTGTCAAAGATCTTCAGTTTGGTCTATAATTTAACCATGAATCGTCTTACAAACGAACAACGCTTGCAAATTATTGAATTTTATTATCAAAATGCGTGCTCTATTAAGAAAGTTCATCGCGCGCTTCTTCCATTTTATGGTCAGTTTAATCGACCCACTAAAGTGGCTATTCGAGCTATTGTGACTAAATTTCGAACCAAATTTACATTGTTGGACATTAAACCACCAACACGCTACCAATGCATCCAGAAAAAGGCACAGTTTGGTGCGGTTTATGGGCTGGTGGCATCATTGGACCGTACTTCTTCAAAGATGATGCGAATCGTAACGTAACTGTGAATGGTGAGCGCTACCGTGAGATGATATCCAACTTTTGTTTGCCCAAAATGCAAGAGCTTGACTTGCTTGACATGTGGTTTCAACAAGACGGTGCCACATGCCACACAGCACTCGCAACAATGGACTTATTGAGGGGCGAGTTCGGTGAACATTTTATTTCACGTTCGGGGCCGGTCAATTGGCCGCCTAGATCGTGCGATTTAACGCCTTTAGACTATTTTTTGTGGGGCTATGTTAAAGCTCATGTCTGTACAGACAAGGCCACTTCAATTGACGCATTGGAAGACAACATTGAAGCATTTATTCGTGAGAAACCGGCCGAAATGTTGGAAAGAGTATGCCAAAATTGGACTAAGCGGTTGGACCATTTGAGGCGCAGCCAAGGTCAACATTTGCATGAAATAATCTTCAAACATTAAATTACTATCGATTCAAATAAAGATTTCATGCATTATTCTGAATTTTGTGTTTTTCTTTTGAAAAACTTTCCTATAGCTTTTAAAAAATCAGCCATTAAATACAACGCTTTTTTATAGGTTTTATGTAAAAAATAACAAACATGGAGGGAAACAAATTTGATTTTGTCTTTTCGCCGATTTTAGCCTGGAACAAATAATAGTGTTTAAGGAAATATATCCGAACAAGTAATTACATTACCGATAGAAGGATGTATGATATTCATTAATATTTCGTCGTTGAACCTTTGTTTTTTATTAAGGCAGCGCACCTTTGTCCCATGGAATGAGCCAACATGGTAGAAATTTCAACAGGAATGGGGTACCATGTAGTTGGAATTTTTGACCACAGTTGTATCTTGCTTGTGGCTCTACAGTCGCCGATCTTGTTTTTTAGAATTCTCCATAGGTGTTCTATCGGATTAAGATCGAGGGATTGCGATGACCACTCAATAACTGCTATTTTTATGACGCCACTCTTTCGTTGGTTTTGAAAAGTGCTTAGGCTTGCATGAGCTTCCACTTCAGTGGCATGTCCTCTTCGGCGAGTGGCAGCATTACTTTGTTTAGTATTTCTAGATAATCGACCGGACACAGGTCCAAACAAAAATTTAACCAGAAGCCGAAAACCATCTCCGGTCCATAATGTTACCTCCACTATGTTCAACTGTGTTTATTTTGTGCCCCAGTCTCAGTCTAATTCGGCGTTCTTTGGACGTCTCTCGTACATTTCCCATCAGAACCAAACAAATAAATCTTTGTTTCATTCTGACTGAGATGATGTTATCCCAATGAAGGTGCTTAACGCGAAATTCAATCTTTTTTGAATATTTTGCTTTCTCAAATATGGAATCCTTCAAGGGGGTCTGCCAAAGAGTTTTGCTTCTTTCAACCGGTTACTCATAGTTAGACTCGTTACTGGTGCGTCAAGTTCCTTCTTAAGCTCATTCGAAGAAGCAATTGAATTTTGTTGTAAAGTGCCGAAACGTGGTGTTGTTTTCCGTTTTCTTCCGCTAGTTTTCGGTTTGGGGCTACCTTTTTTTTCAAGCACTTCATAATTTGAGATGTTCCCGTCTTTTCGCAGGGTTTTAATCAACTCCCGCTCAGTATTGGTGCAAGGAAGTTAACAACCCACTTTGGCAAAATTTGCAATTATTGCCTTAAATATTTTCTTAGCCTATTTTTCTAAAATTGGAATGAACTGCACGTGTGGTTTTCGTTGTTACTACTTCTGAAGCCTGCGACCCATGGAGGGTCTTAGCCTAAGCCATAGCAGCCTTCATTTACCGCAAGCTGTCTAGCGTCTGCAATGACTTTGTCTTTATACCGGAGATTCGGTCTTCTCGAACCCGAAGGCTTATGTACGAAGTCACTCCTAGCTGGTGCATTTATCCATGCGCTCGATGTGGCCGACTTAGTACTGCCGACGTATTTCAGATATTCACATAGATTTCGCGGTCATGTCATATACTACATTAACCGTACTTAGAGACAGGACCATATATCCGAGGCTGAATTCTTGCTTCAAAGGTCTTAAGAATCAGCTCTGCAGTTTTGCTTGTTGTTCAGCTTTCGGCTTTGAACTGGCAAAGTCGAATTTTTTTACCATGATTTTGGTCCTTCGAGTTTGGAGTTTTGACTGCGGATGTCACGACAAACGGTTGCTAAGGGTGATTCTATCGTTTTCGCCATTGATCTGACCATTATCATCATCATCTTCTTCTAACCAGCATGATCCACTACAGGGGCCGCGGATGTAATGCACGCACGAGAGATCTCCAGGTCCCACGATCCTCCGCCATCGACTCCAACTCATCAGGTGTTATGCCCAAGCGCAACTAGTCGAGTTTTTGGACTTGGTTTAACCACCTCGTCCTGGGTCTGCCAAGCGGTCGCCCACCTGATGGAATCGCATTCAAGGCAAGCTTCAGAAGTCGTGATGATAAGGACATTCGTGCCACGTGACCAATCCATCGAAGCATAGCCCTTTCCGTTCGAAGAAGCAGCTGCTCGACATTGAGTTCCTCGCGTACTGCCGTGTTTCTCACCCTATCCCGGCGAGTAACTCCCACAACAGCACAAAGAAATCTCAATTCGGCAGCTTGGATTCGCGATCTCATTCTTTCGCTCATTGCACGGTAACCTTCATCCCAGCATCTGCACATACGGCAACAAACCTATCGAGTGCTCGATGGAGTTCCGTCTGGGAGGATGTGAGGATAACTAAGTCATCTGCAGAAAGAATATGACTTACCCTCAACCTCCCAATGTGAAACATTCCTCGTCTCGGCTGCGCTGCAACATCCAGTCCATATATATAATGAAAAGTAGAGGTGACAAGACGCTCTCTTGGCAAAGTCCAACGCCCACGGTGATAAGTGTTGATTTAGCACCGTCAACCCGAACACCGCTCCTGCAGTTTGTGTATAGAGGCTGAATGACCCTCAAAAGATTACCATCAATCCCATACTCCTGTAGAACACTCGAATTCACCTCGGGGAACTCGGTCGTATGCCTTTTCCAAATCTACAAAACAGCTGTAGATCGGTTTGGCATACTCTCAAGCCGTCTCGAGTACCATTCTTAGAGTGAAAAGCTGATCGGTTGTACTTCTGCCCGGACGAAAGCCGCACTGTTCATCCCCCATCCTGGGCTCGACCATAGCTCTAGAACGCGCTTCCAACACTTTAGCGTAAACTTTCCCGGGGAGACTTAAAAGAGATATGCTCAGGTAATTGGAGCTATTTTGTCCCCCTATTCGAAAAGAGGGACAATCACCCCAGTTTTCCAGGTGTTTCACCGCGTTCCCAGCCACCTTAATGACATCTTAAATGAAAGAGCCATAAAACTCCCTCTTTACCCATGTTCTTAAGCATTTCTAGTCGGATTTCATCCACATCGGCGGATTTGCTAACTTTTAGCGATTCAATCGCCAAAATGGCTTCCCCACGGGGGAGTACTATTCTCCGTCCCATTCAAGACTACGGGTCTGTCATCCTCAGTGCCCTGTTCGGGATTGAGCAGCTCCGAAAAGTGCTCGCTCCAACTGCTCAAAATGTCTAACTTATTGGGAAGCAACACACCATCCTTGGATTTGACTCCGTCGATGATGTTGAGCTTCCTTCCTCTGAGTTGGCGAATGGTTTGCCAGAACACCTTTTTCGCAGATCTATGGTCGCTTTCTAGCTTCTCGCCGAACTCCTTCCAGGTCTGCTCTTTAACTGGTCTCACAGCCAATTTGCAAGTTCTTCGCGCCTCAGTGTACCGGTCACGGGTAGCTGAGTCCCCCAAGAGAAGGCAGTCTCTGTAGGTCCTCTTCTTCTCTCTGATGGCTTCTTGAACTCCGGGTGTTTTAAACCACGCAGTTCTTTTCTCACCACCAGCCGCCGCTCCAATTATTCAATAGCAATTTTTGAAACTGTTTCAATTTTATTAAAATTTTTCTTTATTAACTTTTATTATTATTTGCAAGGACACAAACGATCTTTTCATTGAAAATTTCTATTTCTGTTCCAGGATATTTCAACAGACGGTTCTCCGAAAAAAGACAAGAAAAAGAAGAAGGGACTCAGGACACCATCGTTCTTGAAAAAGAAGAAGGAAAAGAAGAAGGTCGAAGCTTAAACAGAAAATAAAAATTATACATACATACTTATATATATATATAAATATATACATATATATATATATTTAAAAGAAGAAAAAAGGAGGAAAACAAAAGAAAAAAGAAAAACAAACAACAACAAAACAATATTTAAAAACTAAATATTTTAATATATATGAAAATTAATGAAAAGAAAAACAAACAAATTCACCGATACGCCGTTAAAGCAAAAAAATAAATAAACTTTAATTAAATAAAACAACACTTCGAAACCAGTTGCGCTTTTAAGAACTACATACATACATACATACATGCATATATAAGCAAGCTAGTAACTTAACAGAAAAGTAAATTAAAACGAAAAGAAAGCTATGATCATCCTTGTGCTAGTTATTAAAATGAAATAAACAAACTCGAAAGCAAACGAGAAAAGAAAACAGTATAATACATCGCGTCTGGCCATAAATAATTAAAATTATTTTCTTTTTCATTGCCAATAACTCGACACAGTACTATTATATAGAATCGAAAAAACAAAAAAAAAAGGCAAACAAAATACTCTGCAAGAAAATCAAGAAACAAAACAAACAACAAAAAATATTAAGAACTATTACACGAATGTTTATTTTTTAATAACTATATATTTAAAGTATAAGTATAAATTGTATTTAGAACACATGCATACACAACACAGAATCCCCCACCATGCAATTTAAGAAGCAACACGAAATATGTGACACACGAAAACACGAACACACACACAGACACACGACGCGTACAATTACCGCAAGCAGTAGTAGGAAACCGAGGCCACACTTTGAAAACATCCGCGCGAAAGGAATATCAGAAAGAAGCATTTTGATAATTTTACTTTTCACTTTTTTTTTCTTTTGTAAAATCATCCCAATTGTGGAGAGTTTGTTTTTTTTTACCTTATAAATAAAATATATAAATATAAATATTTACTTATTTAAACATAAAATCGATGGTAGGCTAAAACAAAGAAGAAGAAGAAAAAAAAAAAGAAATCTGAGCAATGGAATGCTCCAACTTGATGCAATCTTTTTTTTTTTTTTTGTCATTTACGATGAAACAACACATTTTTTTCCTTTTTGTTTAATTTAATTATTATTTTATATTGTATTAGATAGAAGTTTTTTTTCTTTATTTTTATTTAAAGAAGTTGTCCAACAATGTCTATTTTACTTTAGTTTCTCTTTTTTTTCAGTATACTTACATATTTGAAAATGTATATTTCTGTCATTCCTTATTAACTTAACACTAAAGAAAACGTTTTTTTTTTTTTTTTGTTGAAAAGTGGAAATATTTTATTTGTTTTTTTTTTAAGAACACTTTTTTTTTGGCCATTTTTTTTTTTTTATGTAGAAAACTTAATCATGTATCAGCTCCTATAGAAAAAATGCAGCTTTTTATTATTTTTTGTTTATAATTTATTTTATTTTGAATACAATTTTGTTTAATTTATACTTAGCTTGGACAACAGCGAATAAAAATTTACATTATACATTGAAAAGAAAATAACAAAAATGTACAATTTATTTCTTTTATTCCGACGAAAGGAAGTTGGGGAAGTTGTATACATACGCATGCAAATGAAGAATTCGGGCGATTTGTGAGTTCAGTCAGAGCTATGGGTCCTTCGCTTTGGACAATTTACTTCGGATTCAGATATTGCTTCAGCTGTTATCAATGAAATACGACGCAGGGGATACGAAATTAGGCAGTAATTCTCTCTAAACTCTGCGACATGCTCACGTTTATTACAAATGTCAATCGAATTTCTTCTTATCTCATTTCAAGAATTTACGCTAGGGTGAAGTTGAGTGGAAGTCGGCAGTCGATCCTTCTCCAACTCCATCCAACAACTATCGTCTCGTCGTTTTATTGAGACACGAAAAGTGGTGCAAAATCGATTGTATGGACTGACAGTTTTGAGGTTCTATAAAGCGATATCGTTTTTCATGTAAACCGAAATTATCGTCCAAACGATTGTAGTCATACGCGATTTATAGCCCTGACTTCTGTCAATTTTTCAAATATATGCGAAAAAGGAGTTGATTGGTGACTGCAGATAACTAGCCATTAGATTGATTTAGTTCTGTCCCAGGTAGAAAGTGACAAGACTTCTTCGTCAGGCCGCTGCTTCGGTGTATGGTTTAATCCCCGACACAAGCAACTTTCTCAATTCACAGCTCCATCTCCTTCGAGTCACTGCCAATGCACAAGGAATATATTTTGCCTGGAAAAAGCTTCTCAAACTTCACCGTTCTATAAAACGTTAGGCCCCCTACATCTTGAGAGAATAATAGCACACACAACACAATTAGTTGCCAGGACCATCATTACCTCGATGTTTAACGCCAGCCATATTATATTGTGTTGATTAGTGATTGGAGGCAGCCAGCCAAAGATGGTGCCAGTTGGAGAGGTTTATTAGTTCTCGACCATGCCCCCTAGAAATGTATGGGGACAAGACAAAGTAGAATTGAAACAGAAAATTGCGAGCGAAATGTTGATTCTTGAATTGGGGGGCAATAGAATGCAAATAACAACTCTTGTTTGTGTCTTAATTGTGATTGTGTGCATGGCAAATAACACGGTAACTTTTCTTGCAACAAAGTCAAGGGGGCCGTCTTGAGTGAGCTGTAAAACCTCATGACTTCCAGGTCCAGCATTTCTTAATGATTTTGCAACTGTGACCCGACCTGGCTCATTACTAATAGAAGGCCATTGTTATTAATCTAAGCAAAATCTTAGCTTTAACTTTAGTCTTATAGATTCCGAAAAGCTATCTTCACTCGTGATAGCAGCTACTAATCAGAGATTGACACATTTAGTTGCATTAATGACTTTCACATTAGGGGACCACCGCATCTAAAACAGATCTTCATATTGAATAACAAATTGTCCTTCAGAATTTGCGTATGTATGCTGTACAACTGAACGAAAAAGCAAGAGATATTTCATGATTGAAGCAAAAACAATTCCACAAATCTAGAAGAACATACATTCTTCCGAACAAAGATTTGCAATTATTGCTCTTGCAAATGAACGTAGAACGTTTTTGTTTCAATACGAATGAAAATATAAAATATAACACACTTCTTTTTATTTTGTATTTCTTTTTCAAATAAGACAAGTGAGTTTTACATTTTTTCCCAACCATGGAAGAGAATTGTTAAGAACATTTAGTCTGGCAATAACGATATGAATCGATAGTGCTTGTAAAGGTCAAAGGAGAGAGTATTGGTTAAAAGTTTTACCTTAATGTAGCTCGTAAAACAAAAATGATGCAATTATATTTGTAAAAATAGATTTGTGTTTTATTTTTCTTATTTTTGCTTTCTTTGGTTTGTTGTTCGTCTTCTGTTCGAGTATTTTTTTAAGCGGGGTATGTGTTGTCTATTTTATGTTTCATGAAATTGATGAATCTTAAGGTATTAAGAGCGGTGATAATCATCAGTTGAAAGATTAAAGGAAGAAAGATGGTAGCGGTATCAGAGGATTGTGATAAAACATAACTTTTAGTTAAGTTAGATGCTTCAACGTGTGCCGAGGGCCGACGCTATCAAGTTTGACTGTCAAAGCGTCTCGAACATTTCTGTTAGGAGATGACCTAATATTGTATACACTCTGGGTAGTTTAAGGAATTTGGCTGTTTGTACTACAAATGTTCAGATTTGAAGAATTGTAAGGACAAGGTTTGCTGCAAATCTTGTCAAAACCACCGGCTGTTAATTTTGCCCATTTCTGATACTAAAAAGATGTGTTTCTTAACTTGATGTAATAGCAATTAAATTTCAGCCAGCACGATGCTCACACCAATTTGATTGATGTCCTTCTCCGCTTGTGTGCGCCATCTCGATTGAGGACGTCCTCTGTTGCGTTGTCCCAATGGCTCGGATTCGAAGGGTCTTCGGGCCGGAGCTGAGGTGTCCATACGCTCTTCATGACCCAGCTATCTTCAGCGTTGGATCCGAAGACGCTTAAGTAGGTGCATGCCGCTGTACAGCCGGTACAGTTCTTTGTTGAATCTTCTGCTCCAGACCCCATCAACGCAAACATTACCGAAGATCGCACGCAGAACTTTTCTCTCGAAATGACCAAGACCTTCTTCATCCGTTTTCAATAGCGTCCATGTCTCTGCGCAATAGAGCAGGACAAGGATGATCAGAGTGATCAGAGAGATGGCTCTGTTTCTCAAATCTTGAGCAAACAGTGATTGGCAAGATCAATTCTTGCTCTGTTTACTACAGAGACGAGGTAAACGAAGTCCTTCACTACCGCAAAGTTTCTGCTGCCCATTATGACGCTCTGTCCGAGACGTCGATATTGTGCGTCCTTCCGTGATGACAGCAAATGCTTTGTTTTGCACTCATTTACCTACTTTACAACCCATTTTAGCCACTTCCGCTGTAATGCCAACAAACGTCTCATTGAAGGCTTGCTGTGTTAGTTCAATCATGTCAATGTCATCCGCTTAAGCTAGCAATTTAATGGGCTTTTGGAAGATCGTGCCTCTAGTGTTGAGTTTCGCACGATCTTCTCAAGTATGATGTTGGAAAAGTCACATGACAGCGAATCGCCTTGTCTAATCCTGGTAATTTTTACATGATGCAACAATTTCGCGGTCACAAGGAGGTGAATGGCTCAACTGCATCAAGTCTACACGGGACTGTTTCGGTCAAACGACGAAGATCGTCAAAAATAGATGAAAACAAGGCATATAGGAAATTCCACATAAAGGAGATTTCCGACTTCACAGCTGTCGGTTCTCTTTTCTACCGACGAATTTGAGGGAATGTTTAGACAGTGAATCACGAAATCTTGTAAATGGAATTCTCTGATTGGTCCGTATAAAAACAATGTCAAGAAAGTGCCAAGAGCTGTAGAAGTCGAGTGTCTCTAGATTTGACAGCTAGCTTCGACCACAATGGACCCAACATGTTGGTCTAAGTGAGCCATGGCCGTAAGGTCGTTAGGGCATCTGTATGGTGGACATGTAGCAATAAATACTTCCGTTGAGATTTGGTCTAAAGTATCGGAATTTTGACTGTTGTTCGAGACCGTCCGCCTCATCGTTGAATTGCAAATCAATTATATTTCACCTGAGCCCTCTCGTCGAGTTATGTTTCAACTAAGAAATGCTTAGTATCAAGGTCTGCTGTTATTACAGATTCGATTTTAAGGTTGTCTCAATTGAGTCAGAGCAACAACAATTGCTAAAATTTTGAGCTTCTTGTAGAATTTCTTAGCAGAATTTTCGTTTTTCGTTTGTTCCAGTGTCAAAGTCAACTTTCAAGTTCTAAGAAGACCATCCGTGTCTCTGTTTACTTCCAACAACAAGCTGATAGCCTAGAAGCTCTTGTCAGAGAGCCTTTATGCCCTCATTTTTTTTTTTACAAACAATGCAGCTTACTACTCTTATCACTTTCCGTAAATCCATTTTGAATTTGAAACCGTTAACAATTAAGCTCGCTGCATCCTTGTATTTTATCAATAAATCATTGAGCTCTTTAACCACGTCATTACATTTCAACAACAGATTTCATTTCTTTATTCACCGTTTCTCAATCATCATCACTCTATCCACCTCAAAGTCTTTAAAGCTGGTTGCGAGTCATAAAGAAAAAATAAAAAATACTACCGAAACTTAACATATTTCTTTTAGAACTCAGAGATGTTTAGAATCTTGTCTTTTAATGAGTAAAAAAACAAAAGGAAAACCATAAAATTATCTTTCGACATAACAACTAAGAATGATATAAGAAGTTAAAACAAAATCTAAATCAAAGGTGTTTAATTAAAAATTTAAAGCAAATGCAAGAAACAAAAAACCGAAAAAACTGCCATTGTTTTTCTTAAACTAGTTAAGACGAGAAATTATTAAACATGAACAATTAATCACATATAATTTTCTAAGCTATAGTTTTTAAATCCATTCAAAATCCCACTCAGATCTTACAAACTCCTTTCCTTGTTTCATTTTGTTTACACAACAAATTATATGTATGTATAGACACATAATAAATATATATTTTTTGACAAGTGCGGTATTCATTTTGGATTTAAATTAATAACAAAAAAATAAAAATAAAAAATATGTATAAATAAATTCGCTTTGATATGAAGTTAGTAAACTTTTTCGTTAGTTCAAGTGCTCTTTGTGTGAATTAAAAACAAAAATTAATTAAATATATACAACAAATATATGATTTTTAAGTAATCATAAAAAAAATGTATTTTAATTTAAATAAAAAGAAAAAGAAAAAGAAGGAAGTAAAGAATTTATTTTGAAAACCTTACAACTATCGCTTAAGTTAAGTTTAAGCTTTGAATGTGCAAAAACAAAATTGCCTTTGATTTGAAAATTAAAAAAAAATTGTGTCTTATTTGTTTTGAATTTTAAATGAAAGATGATCTTCTTAGGCACAGACTATAAAATTATTTGATGAACAATACAAGTAAAATTTTAAACACCCTTGAATGCATGTAACATTTTTTAACGACTAGTAGCCATTTATAAAAACAAAACAAAAAATATATTTGATCCCAATACTGTATGTGAACATAATAAAATTGATTGAAATAAAAAAAAAGAGCAAGTATATTTAAAATGAAAGGTTTTTATTCCATTTAAATGAGTCGAGCGATAACTGAAACATGCTCAGCCATTTTCATTTCCAAGTGCACTTCATACATATGTATGTATGTACAAATTGAAAAAAATATTAAACACAGTCACAAGTTCAGTGTTACAGGGCATGCTGATGTATTGCTTAGTGACCACAACTGGACTTCAACATCTTCAGAGACAGGCATCTAAAGGGTGATTTTTTACCTATTATCATTTTGGCAACACTGGTTTAAACAGCTGACGCACGTTTCGTGTTTTGTTTCACTGTCAAACATCTTCAGTTTGGTCTATAATTTAACCATGAATCAGAAATAAGAGAGCAAGGAGATATCCAACTTCGGCGAGAATTTCCCCTAGTCCACACCGGAGAGAAATGTGAGAGTAGTGGAACTCTCTTGTATATCACACATACTCTATTTAAATAATACATGTAAATCTATTTACAGGAATATTTTGAATCAATTTAATTCTTCAAAGTAATATATAGGCGATCAGTTTGCAGTTGTATATCATCCATGAATTGTGAAAACTCATGAATTTAAATTTCATAATTGTTCAGAAAAATGTCTAAATAATGGAACTAAAACTCACTCATGAAAATGGTTGTCAAAATTTGGAATAAACTTCCATCACATTTCTTTAAAAAAACTAAAATGAACAAAAAAGTTATTTTTTTTAATGATTCATGCAAATTTTTCAATATTATTATTAATAGTACTTTTACACAAGTTTCGCGTGAATGCATTTTATATGTATTATTCATACATGTGCAGAAATAAATATGTACATTAAGTAAAGTATTCATTAATTTTATCCTAGTGCTTTAGATAGTAATTCCCACAAATGGAAGTTTAATAAATCTGCTTCATGAACATACGCTTTGTTCGTTTGCTTACCCCTCCTTTCTGTGTTGAAAATTTAACACCAAAATTTGAAAAAAGTTCAGTAACGAGCGAATTTTAAAATAAGAACTCTAATTCACCCTAATACTACGGTTGGGGAAGAGTTTCAGCTGTTTACCAGCTGTTCGTAAGAGCTCACATGTATTCACAGACAGGGAAGAAAAAGCGTATAAAAAACGCTGTCAGATGAAATCTCCTTGCTCTCTTATTTCTGCCATGAATCGTCTTACAAACGAACAACGCTTGCAAATTATTGAATTTTATTATCAAAATGCGTGCTCTGTTAAGAAAGTTCATCGCGCGCTTCTTCCATTTTATGGTCAGCTCATTTTTGGCTCAATGGGTACGTAAATAAGCAGAATTGTCGATTTTGGAGTGAATATCAGCCAGAAGCATTGCAAGAGCTACCAATGCATCCAGAAAAAGTCACAGTTTGGTGCGGTTTATGGGCTGGTGGCATCATTGGACCGTATTTCTTCAAAGATGATGCGAATCGTAACGTAACTGTGAATGATGAGCGCTACCGTGAGATGATATCCAACTTTTTTTTGCCCAAAATGCAAGAGCTTGACTTGCATGACATGTGGTTTCAACAAGACGGTGCCACATGCCACACAGCACGCGCAACAATGGACTTATTGAGGGGCGAGTTTGGTGAACATTTTATTTCACGTTCGGGACCGGTCAATTGGCCGCCTAGATCGTGCGATTTAACGCCTTTAGACTATTTTTTGTGGGGCTATGTTAAAGCACATGTCTATACTTACAAGCCCGCTTCAATTGACGCATTGGAAGACAATATTGAAGCATTTATTCGTGAGATACCGGCCGAAATGTTGGAAAGAGTATGCCAAAATTGGACTAAGCGGATGGACCATTTGATGCGCAGTCAAGGTCAACATTTGCATGAAATAATCTTCAAACATTAAATTATATGGACCGTACTATCGATCAAATGAAGATTTCATGAATTTTTCTGAATTTATGTGTTTTTTTTTTTGAAAAACTTTCCTATAGCTTTTAAAAAATCACCCTTTATATTCATAATCGTTTCACTCAAAGCGACTACAGCAGATACAGATGATATACTAAACAATCTGTCGCTCCTCTGCGGTCTATCATATCTCTCCAAGCCCTACACAATGAGGTGAGCTCGAGTTGAATACCTGGAAAATAACCTGTGGCCTAAGTCAACTCTAGTAAAAAGAAATAATACTCTTCACGATGAAGACAAATACCAGCTTCACCTTTCTCCGATACTTTCTATCCTTTAATCGACGCAGCGGCATGATTTATGTAGCGTGTTTGTAGTATGGGAAAAGGACTTTATGGACAGAAGAAGTGTCCACAAAGTGTTGCGGCGAAGGACTTCATGGACAGTAGTAGTGTCCACAAAGTATTGCGGCGCATGAGCTTATGGACAGTAGTAGTGTCCCCAAGTGTACAGAAGTCGTAGGTAGGTCTAATATTGACGCAGCGGCAGTTGAAAGATGAACAAGGAAAATGTATTTTTCTATAAGGTACGTAGGTAGGTAGAGTGACTGCATGACTGATTTGGAAATCATGCTCACTTCATTTCATTCTCATTTTCTTTTATTAATTTTTATCGCTCTACATTAAGAACATATTGTTCTTTTACTAGTACAGGAACATTATGAATATAATACAAGTTTTTCAGTGACATGCTTGAAATTAATTGATATCAAATTATTTTAATTGCAATTAAGAACAGTTTATATTTGCAAAGATTTTTCAACGATTGCGCACAAATGCATAGAGAAAGAATAAACAAATTTGTAGGAATTATTTCAGTTCGAACGGGAGAGATATGAGAAACAAGCGATACAAAATTGTTTGTACTCGGTCTTGGACCGTACCTGTGATGGTAGATGATTCCAAAGATGGACAGCATGAATGAAGAAGTGCCTGCGTAACATTAAACATGTATGAAGAGGAGGTCTCAAGGTAATATTACGACTCGATCGACAGAAGGTGATCTTTTCATAAAGATAATAAGGTTGTTTCTTGTGAATAATTTTGAAGAGTAATATGCATGACCTGTTACTTAGGAATGCTTTCAATTCGCATCCTAGGAGAATGCGACGTTGTTCCGAGATATGTTCAAATCTGCGTAGGTTAAAAACATACCGTGCAACCGCGTTCATTGCCCTTGTCAATTTTTGGGAAGAAGAATAATCGCAGTCAGCGAACAACTCAGATCCATAGGTCAAGATTGGCACTATCTGTGCTCTGGCAAGTTTTAATTTTACGTTCACTTAGACCATCCGGTCCATTGTGCTGTGACTTTCGGCTTTGTGTCCAAAACCTTGTGGCCTTGCAGTTAATCCCTCTTGGGATTTGTTGGCCATGTGTGATTTCTTCTGACCTCTATTATAGCCATTTAGAGGCTTTAAGAAATTGCACAAATATATCCTTTGGATCAATGTTACTCAGATCCTCAAGGTGGTTGAAGTAGTACTCGCCTGGTAGTTTTCTTTTTGTTCCCGCAAGTGCAGGACATGTTCCGAGGTAGTGTCATATTGTTTCCTCTTCTTCTTTATCCTTGCAGCTTCTGCAGAAGTCGTTATAAAGTGCCCCAAGTCTTCTGTCATGCTCGCCTATGAGACAGTGGCCGGCTAGCACCCCTATTACTCTACTGATAACCTCCCTGTCTAACTTTAGGAGGTAATAAGTCAGTCCTTGATTTAGCATAGGCCAGATCGCTTTCGATGTCCTGCAAGTGTCCAGTTCAGACCATTTGCGGTTTCTATAGATTTTCGCAATCGTCATCAATCGCGAATGTATTGTTTTCAGTGAGGGTAGGGGTGTCTCCTGATATATTGCCATTGGCATCCCCACCCCCTTTCTTGCCAGTTCATCAGCTCTTTCATTGCCTGGAATACCCTTGAGCCCGGGGACCCAGCATAGGGAATGATTGCATCTGACCGCTATCTCCCTCAGAGATAGACGGCAGAGTTTTACCATCTTGGAGTTTATTGATGGTGTGACCAGAGATTTTATGGCCGCTTGACTATCTATGTATAAAAAAAATAGATCTCCTGTCTATTGGGCTATTTGATAGTCGGATAACTGCCTTTAGAAAAGCAGTTACTTTCCCTTGGAATACACTGCAGTGGTTCGGTAGTCGGATTGCATCGGAAATCTCAGGCAAACTTCTTCCGATTTTGACTCGTCAGTGTAGATTTCCCATGTAGTTGGGCTACAGACTTTGTCGTCGTCCCATTCTTCTCTTGTGGGGATTAAAGTCTTGTGTTTTATTTCGAAGTCCATGAAGGGCGTCAGATAATCTGTGTCCTTAGGGACAGTCGTATTTTGTAATATTACCTTGCTCTTCCGTGGGTTTTGTCCCAACGATTACCTTCCCTTAGTCTTATGGTTGCATATGTTGCCACAAGTTTGTCATATGTGTCCATGGGAAGGAGATGCAGTGCCACTTCTAGGGCGGCTGTGGGCGTGGTTCTTAGTGCCCCTGTTATCCAGATGAATGCTGATCTCAGTATACTGTTTATCTTGGTAAGATTCTTTTCGCCTGTAGTGCTGTCCACCAGACTAGGGCGCCATCCAGCAACATTGGCCTTACTATTTTAGTGTACAGCGATTGTGTAATCTGTGGTTTAATTCCCCATTTTACTATAAAGCAAATTAATAATGTCCTTAAAGTCCTATCTTTGAGTGTCTATCATTTTTTTTATGCTCATTTAAAGCGAAAATATCGTCCAAAAGTCAGTACCGTCAGACCATTGTCGCCGTACGTGATTAGGGCCCAGATTTGAATGAATAGGTCCCATTCACTCTGGCTCTTCATGTACATAGATGTCAGAATTATTTTAAAACGACTACATGAGAACATTTCTGAAGCATTGTGAACCTCTGTAAATATTAACCAGTTTCTTCATAATATATGATATATAAAAAAATAAACTAAAAAAGAAGTAAGCACATTTTTATAATTTTATTTTTTCCATAAATTTTCTCTAACTTTATTCAAACAGAAAATACACAAAGCAGTATTTATAATGACCCTCGTTATAATTTCTTAACCTATTGACAATCAATTTAATTTAGAAAGCATAAGAAAAAAAAAACGGTTTACTCATAGCCACACAAGGAAGGCCCAAACCAATGTAGCAAGAGTCAGTCCAATATGAACACCAAATAATGCATGAAAGGTAAAGTACAATGCGGCAAAGATCAGCACGTATCCGAGATAGTACATGATGTCAAATCTGAAAAAAAAATAATAATAAGCAAAAATTGTAAATGTAAATGAAGTAATGGAATTGTATTAAACATTTTTTATTTTTTTACTGATTATGTTGGAAAATATAGAGGAGCCAACATCGACTCAGATCATTTCCTTGTTGTAGCTAAGGTAAGAACACGGATATCGATAGGACAACGGTGTGGAGCAAGACTACAATAGTTTGATGTCGAAAAGGTACAATGGTAATCGAACTACGCTGGGAACTACGCCGATCGATACTCTCTGAAACTCTCCGACAGTCCAACTCTGCTAAGCGAAACAATCGACGAGAAATGAAAAGCTTGTCAAAACGTCATCAGCGAAGCTGCCTCTGATTTAGAACGCCATCTAGAAAAAACCCTTGGTTTCTTGGTTTGGCAACGAGTGCAGGCAGGAACATTCAGCGAAGCAAGCAGCATTTTAGGCAAACGCTGACGGCTGCACAGAACTTAAAAGAACGGAAGAGCATCGTCTTTTCAGAAGGAAAATGAAAGAGCACTAGAAGCGCGCGGTCGAAGAAATATGTTACGTACAGGAACGCTGTCAGAAGGATCTACTTTCGGATTATATGTGCAGACATCTCTCAGGTAAACATCCTGCCGACCTGAGAAAAAATTGAAAACAAAGCGATCTCAGCTGTCTCAGCATCTAGTGAGTTCTTTAATAAGAACTTTAAACTCCACCCTTACTCCGGTCAAACTCGCTACTCATTGGACAACTTGAACTCTATGGCACAGATGTACCTCTTGGTACTGTTTTTAGATGGGCAGTAGGCGCTTCGAGCAAAATCTGAAGAATGATCTGCCCTAAGATAAAGAGATAAAGTCTTCTAATCAATTGCTATCTCTCCACAGATCCAAACTCAGTGTGATACTGTATGTCATCACTAGACACTGTCTAATAGCAGAGTATGCGACTCGGTGCCACTTCCAGCGACTTCTGTAGAAGCTGTCTTTTAAAGCAGGAAATGGAAAAAATATAGCATCTTCTGTGTAGCTGATCGAAACTGTGACGGCGCTTATACGTCAGCACATGACATATAGTCTGATTTTATACCGTTTTATAGACAAATCTATTTGCTTTTCTGCTTCCAGACACTAAGCAAAATGGGCCTAAGTTCACTCTTAATCCACTTCAGTAATAATATGTAATAATTTTTATAAAATAAACATTTTACTCACGCCATCCAGTAACTCCGATGCCAAGACGATGTGACTGCAGACTCCTTGAAGTAGAAACGCCTCACACCGATCAGACAACGGTCGATGAACTCCGACCAGCTGCACTGTGTCGAGTCGAAATTGTATCGGGCTTTGTCCTTTTCACCCAACACGGACATTATTCGCAGAGCGTTTTTCAGTGAATATCGAAAGTCCTTATCTAAGAAGTAATCGAATGCTTTGGCTCCCTTGTCGAAAACCCTCATGTACTCCAGGGCCCTGGAAACAAAATTGGAGAACATTGAAAATTTGCTCACAAATTATGAAATAGAGCATCACTTACGTATGCTGAGGCATGCCAATACGCAATATCTTTTCGGGAATGTGAAAGATCATGGCAGGCAGAATGTGAAAGAGATAAAAGAAGAAATTGTATCTCCAGCCATTCCTTAGCTTTGTCTTTGGCTTCCACACGAAGTTATCTGGCGGGTGACGTTTGACGCTGGCATTCAAAATATCACAAAACTCGGACAACGTCAAGGGATTCACTTCGCCCGACGTGCAGTGGATGACTTCGGGAACGTCGACGTGTCGGGTGCCAACGTACCAGGCCATCACAAGCGATGAATTAATGACATAGTCACAAGGTATGATGTCAATGACGGATGTTGCCTTTCCGCACATGGTCCGGAAGATACCCTTGATGAAGCCGGCCAAGTAGCCGAGGTGACCGCTGTTGGCGTTCCCCACCCAACCCTGCATCGGGTGCTCCCACGTGCCATAAACTGCAAAAGAGGGTCATTTAGACTTGGCTCACGGGAAAGTGCCGAGACGTTTACTTACCAATGGAAGGTCTTACAATGGCTGCTGGCAATCCTGACATTTCAGAGATCATGAGATTCTCTGCAAGGTTTTTGGTGAAGGTATACGTGTTGGGGTGGTCGCGTATTATTTCCTTGCACTTGGCATCTGTGAAGCCATCCCAAGCGGTGTCGTCCTCGGCCATTTTGATCATCTCGTGCGGTTCGAACTGCGACTTGTAGATGTCCTCGAGGATGAGCCCTCGGTTGTTGCTGTTGCAGAACGCGGTCGAGCAGTACACGTATGCGGACAGAGTTTTCAGTTTCTTGGCGAATTCAATGGTCCTCAGGGTTCCGGTGAGATTTGTCCGAATGGCAGTTCGCAGTGGAGAGCTGAACTTGATCGTGGCAGCACTGTGGTAGATAATATTGACCTTTTCAATCAACTCCTCCAAGAGGTCCTCCTTGAAACCGAAGTTCGGCTCGCTCAACTCGCCAACGACCGGCACAACTTTCTGCAGAACGCTTTCATTGTACTTTTGAAAGATCTGAAAGAGAATATGAGTGAGTACCAGATTTTGGTTTCAAGCGATTTGCAAAGATGCTTACCGGTTTCTGAAGAAGTCGAGTTATTCGGTCGTTCGGGTCCACTTTACGTTTCCCTCTGACAAGAACGTAGATGATGCCAATGTCTGGATGTGTGTCGAGAAGAGCTTCGATGAGGACTGTTCCCAGGAATCCTGTTCCTCCGGTGATGAAAATATTCTTGTGGGCAAAGAATTCTCCCACTGAAACAGTGGTGGCTTTTTCGATTTTTCCATTCACTCTGGCAACCGGTTTGTCTATGCTTCCGTTCTGTGTTATTATTGCCATCGTTTTAGTTTATCGATTGTGTTCTGCTGGAAAGAATAATAGAATTTGATTAGATTAATTGTGTAATATGACGCAGTTTAAAGAAATATTTTCGGCCGACAGTAGCAAGGTTGCCCCCGCAATTGTGTTTCTTCATTGAACACATCTATTTATTGCGAATTAAAAACTCAATCATGACTAAATGAATTAAGGAGGAACACCAGAAAATCACAGAATACTTCAATGTTTCCTTAGACCACGGCGCCAAAATGACTGTGTAAGGCCACACGTTGGATCACCATAAATGTATTGATTTTTTTTAGGAACCAAGTCCCAAAGATTTACCAAAGGGCGACAGATTTATCAAATGGATAAAAGTCGCCATGGCAAAGTTAGTTATGTTCTTGTGGGCAGATATATAGTCATGTTCGGCGAGCTAAATCTCAGCCTTGTTTACCCGATCCATGAGAAAGGAGTCTCCATTGACTGCGCCAACTATGGAGAGCCAAGTCTGCTGAACATCGCGTACAGGATCACTGCAGTTTTGTGTCCTCGCGTGAAGCCGTTTATGAATAAGTACTCCATAAAGTTTGGTGTCGTTTTTACCCAAAGCCATGCAGTATTGTGACTTCTTCAAGATCCTACAAAGCTCGGAGGCCAACACCAGAACCTCGATGTTCGATGGTCTATTTTTGATCAAATTCAGCTACCAGTGAATGAGGCGCTTGCTGATGTTGGGATGGAAGCGGCTAAAATTGAACTGGCGATAAATGAGGGCAACCGTAGATATGTATACCGTCTTGGAGAAGGTACACACAACATAGATAACATGGCCAGGACGTCACTACGGCAGCCATAATTTCAGCTTCGCGATAAACAGTACATTGAATATGAGCACCAAGATCAAACGCAGACATGCTCCTGCCTATCCGTGCTTCTTTGAGTTCACGAAGCTATACAAGACTGACTGTCAGGAGAGAGTAAACCTTCTTGCAAGGCAGTTTGTCATCAGCTCTGTGGATGTTAAGGTTCCTCGGACGTGACTGGTCTCACACTGCTCGAAAATCGACTGTGCAGATACCTTGAATATCACCATCGACTGCTGGCTCCCAGATTAAGCAGAAATCCACATATGAAGGTAGTCCACGAATGCCGTAATGACTTAGTCTTATTGGAAAATAAGACTACAAAGGTCGCATATAGGTGAAGAAGCTACTTGAAAAATTAGTCCAGGAATGGACCTAGTTCTCTAAAGATTTGCAATACCGATCACTGGCAATCAAAGAGCCAAAGAAGAAAGAGTGTCAGGTAGGTAATCCGGGCTCCAAGGAAGCTATGCGTTGGTGGTTCAAAGTCAAGAAGCCAGAAAGCGCTAGCAAAACAAATCCACTGAAAGTGATCCAAGCTAACGATTCCGCGTGCAATATTTGCATGTAGGCACAGTCTGACTGTATACAAGACACTGACCATCACTGTCCTGGTCCTGGTAGTGAGACAATGCGGTTATTGTATTATTATCGTCAAGTTTCAAAGTGTCCACAATTGCAGTTTATACGGATTGTCTTTTCTCGTGCCTGGAGGAAATCTCCCTAATACCAAATAGTGTGAATAAACTCAAGGTGATATCCGCAGTCGCCACTTAAATGTCAGAGTTGCTGCAAGACCTTAAACCGACCGCAATAGCCGCAGCGTAATTGATTCTCAGCTATTCCATTACCTCAAGCCGATTCACGCTGTTGATGGTGTGAAGAGAAATAATGGCTTTGTCTGTCTGAAGCCACAAGGCCCATCACAAATTAGTGGTTTAGTGACTTCTTATTGAAAACTAATGGCCAACCGAATTCCTTCATAATGATGACCACGCATTTCAAAACAAGCTGTCATTCTTGTATACAAACGTTCGTCTGTTGACATCTTCTTTCTACAAAGCGATACAAATCTTTTTACATTGTTCACAATAATATGGAGCCCATCATCAAACAGCCGCGCCGACCGCAGCGAATACGTGATCTTGATTCTGACGTAGACCGTAGGTTGATGACTTCCAGATTGTGGTGCATTCCCTTTCAGTTGATTGAGGGAACAACCTTGGAAAGTTGTATGAGGAACTCACTATTTAACTCATTATGAAGCGCGTGCTTTTTTTAATTCTCGACTGAAGTTTTTGTCTTGGTCAGCAAATGTGGTGATCACAGCGACGATGAAGATTACTTGACGACCTTGAACCAATGAGCCTCAGATTCGTGGAATGTACGGGAGTATCGAGATTTATTTTTGTGGGCGCATGGGGGTTTTTTGAAGAGTTTATTTTATGTTCATTCCGTTGATAAGATCAACAGTTGGTACTGGAGTTTATTGAGAAAACAATAAGCCTTGAGACGTTTTCGTATCAGGTACAATTCTTGTTTTTATGACCGATTGACTGTAAGAACTGGACTACACAAAATGGAGTGTGAAATCTCTCTCAGTACTTGAATTAAGAAGTCACTTCAAGTAGCTCTCGAGGTTGAACCGATCACGAGGCTTCTTGACTATTGCGAGTGCACTAAGGCAGAATAACGATCAGAGACTCTGGAAATGTTATTACATCACGTAAAGGGTGAATGTTTGCGTAAAAGTCCTTTCGTTCACGCTGCGTTGGAATGATTGCTGTGGTGTCAGATCTCATGATAAAATGTTGGCAAAATATTTTGGTGTGTTTTGAGAACACGACCATTGGTCAGATAAGCTTGACTTGACATGAATTTCAATGAGAACGTAATGAACGATCTAAGTATGGACCCGCGTTGGTCAAACGATTCTGCGGTTCTCATTGGACCTCATTCTCCGTCAGTCTTATTAAAAAGTGCTTAGGATAGCGTGCATGAAGACGTGCTCTACGTCAACGAAATACGAGATACGCCAAAAACATGAGAATTCCTGTACACACCCGCAGATTTCTTGCAGCTGATCCAGTAAACTCTGCGCATCGGCCAACAACTAAGTATTTTGTAGAAGTTCGCGGTTTGAGGGTAAAAATGATCAGCCACTAAGCCCATTTTTGGATGAAGGCATACATAATATGATTAAAATGCCGTATTGACAATTTTTCGCTTCATCGGTCCGTATTTTCAAAAAAAAATTAACAGACAACGGTTGCTATCGACGATAATCAGTTCTTTTTCCGGCCCAAATTAACATGGCTGCATGCAACACAGTTGATGCGACAGTGGACGTTCGGCATGAACGATTTCAGGGCTTAGATATATTGACTTTTCCTCCATTTTACCTTTTAGAAGTTTTAGGAACTAAAGGGTGGTTAAAGTTTAAGTTAAGTTTTGTTCTGCATTTCATTTGACATTTCTCAATTTCAGACTAACTCAATTTGAACCATGGAAGATTCAAATCAAAATGCATATCGTGCACTTCGTGATTTTTTCGTCTGTAGGAGATGTGAAAACAGCAGTGCATGCTCGCACAACTCGTACTGCAGAAAATATTGCTGCTGTTCGCGATAGTGTAGCTGAAACAACAATTGCAACAATTGCACCTCTCACGCTCGTTGTTGATGAACATAGCCTCTTGACCATTTCAAGCGTCTTCAATGGTCAGAATGGTGGCAAGAAATGGCAACAGTTGATGATCAATTTTCGAAGAAAATCATATTCAGTGATAAGGCACATTTTCACCTCAGTGGATTCGTCAATAAGCTGAATTGCCGCATTTGGGCGAATGATAATCCAAGAGTGATTGTCGAAAAACCAATGCACTCACAAATAGTGACTGTTTGGTGCGGTTTATGGGCTGGCGGCATCATCGGGTCGTATCTTTTCCCAAAATGAGGCCGGTCAGGCAGTTACTGTGAATGGTGTTCGCTATCGTGAAATGATAACGAACTTTTTATTATGGTTTCAATTAGGACGGTGCCACTTGCCACGCAGCTAACGAAACAATGGCTCTTTTGCGCTACAAATTCAATGGCCGTGTTATCTCACGTGGTGGCGATGTCAATTGGCCGCCAAGATCATGTGATTTGACACCGTTGGATTTTTTTCTTTGGGGTTATTTGAAAGAAAAGGTGTACGTCGATAAGCCAGCAACAATTCAAGAGCTAAAGGATGAGATAATTCGGCACATTAACGGCATAGAACCTCAATTATGCTTCAGCGTCATCGAAAATTTGGACCATCGGATGGAGGTGTGCCGATGAGGTCGTGGCGGCCATTTGGCCGATATTTTGTCCCATACATAATTGAACCATACTAATATTATCATAATAAACAGAAATGATAATAATTTCCTAAATAATTTGTGTATTATTCAAAATCAACATCGGCACTTAAAATTTAACCTCCCTTTACTTCTGGTGAAACGTAAGTACCACCAATGACGTCCAAGTGGAACGTCGATCACCTCCGATAACCATTCGAAGCCAAAGATCCACGTCGAGTGTATGATTGTCAGTGCTCAGCATCTTTGAATCCGAACCTCCTAGGCGGAGGATGACAGAAGACGATTTGCAACTGAAAGAGCACGACCTCACTCCTTGAATCATAAACGCTCTCAAGAGCAAGCGAAGTCAATACACTATCAATATAATGTGCCTATGTACTTTAACCTAACAAAATTTCAAGTTTGGCCGGAGTCGAAGTCTCGCCTGAGTTAATAGCTGGGCCGCTTCTTGCTTTTCAGGAGGTTTTCTACGATCTCTCTGATCACGGTTGGGTTGAGCATTTATCGCTAGATTGTTGCTCGTGTGACAACATTCACCAAAATTACTTCATCATCATCATCCTACGCTCGTTTTCAATGTCACTCTGTTTGTCAGGAGAGAGTAAACCTTCTTGCAAGGCAGTTTGTCATCAGCTCTGTGGATGTTAAGGTTCCTCGGACGTGACTGGTCTCACACGGCTCGAAAAGCGACTGTGCAGATACCTTGAATATTACCATCGACTGCTGGCTCCCAGATTAAGCAGAAATCCACATATTAAACTAGTCCACGAATGCCGTAATGAGCTAGTCTTATTAGAAAAGCACACTACAAAGGTCGCCTATAGGTGAAGAAACTACTTCAAAAATCAAGGAATGGGCCTAGTTCTTTAAAGATTTGTGATACCGATCACTGGCAATCAAAGAGCCAAAGAAGGGAAGAGTGTCAGGTAGGGAATCCGGGCTTCAAGGAAGCTATACGTTCGTGTGGTTCAAAGTCAAGAAGCCAGAAAGCACTAGCAAAATAAATCCACTGAAAGTGATCCAAGTCAGCCTCGACGATTCTGCGTGCAATGTTTGCATGTAGGCGCAGTCGATGCACGAGCTCAAAGTTGGTCTACACCGAGCAATAATAAATAAGCCGTATAAATCCCTGCAATGTAGAAGTCGGGCCAATTACTTCGTAGCCACCAGGATAAACGGAATACATTTTTATAGTTGCTGCGCGGCTCCGCTGGTTATGGCCAGAAGAATATTAAAATCTGCAAGGCGTCGTCGCCAGAGGGGAGCATCAAATAATCACCACTTGAGAGTTCAATGGCTAAGCTACAGGTTGCGGCAACTGGACCTCGGGTAATATGCGACTACCGTCGTATCGTGCTTTGATATAAGCCCAGTCAATTATTTTTCTCATCAAAATACTTAAACGAAAATGTCTACACTCTATGGACTAAAATCCTCTCAAAGTCATGGTAAAACATTAGTAACATTTTATAGAAAATCGGTCCTCCACAATGATTCCCCGGGAACCCACAAAAGCATTGCTCCACGCGGGGTCTCAATGCACACACCGGAATAATTGTCGAGAAGCACTTTGCACGCACAGAGCAAACAATCAGTGAGCTCGGGCCATTCACAAAATATTGACTCAATATCTTCAAATGACTTACCGGCCGCGACAAGAGCTTAAATTCTCATTGACGTATGTACATACACCCGATGCCCTTCAACGAAAGCGATTTACTCCACCCAATGCCTCCCAGGTACACATAAAGTTGTGCAAACAAATAGACACACCGACGCGATCCCCTCCAGCAGCGGCGTGATAGAGACATTTTGGTGCGCGCACTTAAATCACCGTGACCATCAATTAAACAGGTCCACTTCAATGGGCGCGAGAAACCTTCCGTCGATTGTTGCATTTTGCAGATTTAGCTGAGATTTGATTTTATTTCAGGAAATAATCAGCTTGACACAAATTTGAACCGTCGAAGGATTGGGATCAGCAACAAAACAAGAGTTTTATTGCTCGGAAACGAGAAGTATGTTACTGTTAGTTAACTGGTTTTCGAATAAACTGCTAGTCATCGTTCGACAAATCATAGAATACATTAGTTAATTTGCATGTCAGTTGCAAAGTTGCTGGGCTCTTGGACTAGTGAACAGGATGTCTTCCGATTTGTAGACATATAGATGAACTCATGCGTATAGCGGTAAGATTCAAGTTCAATAAACTGGTTTTTCAATAGCTGAGTTGAAGAAAATTGAATCACTCTCTAGTGAAGGCTTGCGAGTCAAAGCATTAGGTGGTATCGACGTTGGTCTATGACGTGTCAGTTTCAGAACTTTCTTCGGAATACAGTCTTTGTGAACGACCGTTTGTAGTTTGGGATTTATTTCTTTCTTTCTGAAAAACTGATACGGCGTTTCAAGCAACAAAGGGTCTACAGTTAGTGTCCACAACAGATTGGGTCGTATCAAATAAGCCCTCGCGATGCTCTACGAAGAGAACTTTTCCAGAAACTACCTTCTTGTCTTTGCCCAGTCCTAGCAAAGACAAGAAGGTGGTTTCTGGAAAAGTTCTCTTCGTAGAGCATCGCGTGGGATTATTTGCCATCGCAGAGTAGATGTTGGATAGACTCAATTTCTTCTTCACCTCTACAACTTCAGTGAACGTCATTGCGCGGTATGTTCAATCGCAATACATGCGTGCATATACCACAGTGACCGGTAAGGACTCCTATTGTCCTATTGTCCTATAAGTTGATCAATGATGTTGAACTCTTTCAGCATAGGATAACCGTGTGCACTAAGGATATCTCATTGACACTTTGTCTGCATAACCTGACCAGCACAATTAAATGAGTAAAGAGATATTTAACTTCTTCCTCTCTTTCCCCCTTGATTTCATCTGATAGTGTTTTTTATACGCTTTTTCGTCCTCTGCCTGTGAATACGTGTGAGTTCTTGCGAACAGCTGATACCCTTCCCCAACCGTAGTCGTGGTGTGTATTAGAGTTCTTATTTGAAAATTCGCTAGTTAATCGAACTTTTTTCAAATTTCGGTGTTAAATTGTCAACACAGTAAGAAGCGGTAAACAAACGAACAAACTTCATGAAATAGCTTTCTGCGAGTTATGCCCGTTTCACAATGCTGCATTGGTGCGTCTCCTCATTTTTCAAACCACACAATACAATGGTTTCATGTCAGAAAAATTAGTGTGGTGAGAACAACGTAATCTGACGTAAGTGACGTAATCTCTCACCACAATGTTCCAATATGCTGAAACATAATTAGGTGCTTTTTGACATTTCCCTGCGTTTACTCCATATTTTCATTGGGCGCGAAAGAAAAAAACAGCTGATGGTGACACACTCATGCCTCAAAGCAAATGTCGTTACCAGCACGTAGTCGATACACCAACGCAGCATTGCAAAACGGGCATTACAATCTGAAGTACTTGGAAAAAAATTATTTTCGTGCAAACTCCTATTACAAATATGGATGCCCTCTTAAAAATATGAGTCCTCTTTTGAACTCCCTCCCAATAGTACATGCTTGTGGGCAAATTTACAAATCGGCTGCGATTTTGGTGTGAATTGACGAGTTTTGTAAAAGTACGTGTGAAATGTAAGGTAATTCCACTACTCACATTTTTCTCCGTTGTAGACTAGGGGTATAAATGGCCGAAGTTGAATATCTGTTTACTCATTTATTTCTGCTGACCAGTTTCGATGTCAAAATGTAATGCTAAGGCCTTGGCTGTCCGAAAAAAATTGAGGTTATGAAAAATGCTTATACTGTGTTCTCACAGTGCAAATGCTGCTTCATGCATCGCAGCCACTTCGGCTTGGAAAACGCTACAGTCGTCTCTTAGTGCCAGGGATTTTTCGAAGTGGTCGCAGAAGACCTCTGCTTCCCCCGAACCCCATTTTGAGCCGACAGTGTACATGGAGATTTTCCCTTTCGGAAGGACTTCTCCAGTGCTAGTGTACGTTTGATAGCTGTACTGTACTGCCCGTCTTTTTAGTATGGAAGCGTGAACGAATGGCTTATCCCTCTAGAAACCCACCTTTGTGAGCCTCAGAGCTGATGAGGCTACGCTGTTGCTACAGTCGAGGATCGAGGGAAGGAAGGAAGAGTGCTGCCGTCGGTGTTGTTCCAAGACAACCTGTAATATCCACGCAGGCCGATCTTCGGTGGTTTTTGTAAGCTGTGTTAGCTATCTCTTCTCCAAAGCTTTCCACCAGACCAGAGAATGACATGGAGAAAGAAGGCTACATCTAGATGAATGAGATCATCGAAAATGCTTGATAGCAAATGTTATCACGCTTTAACAAATTAAGATATGGTTGAACTTATAATTTTATACAAACATTCGCAAGTGATGCAGTCATCATCAAGCAATTATCAATGATTTAGAATCGTTGTACAATACACTGATCTGCTAGATTCTAACTCCGACTACTTCACACATTGCCGTTGATATGTAGTGCGACCTACAAACGCCCCTTTCTATTCTCGATCTAGTGCTGATTGTCATCATTTCGCAGTTGCGACTTTCACATTCTTGAAAAAGAAACCGAACAGATCCCGACACAAATCGATACAGATCCGTAAAACAACGCGCATTAATTTGATTAGCAACAGCATCTCGGGTGGGCTTTCCTCAAAAAACCAAAGACAATACAATCACTGGTGATCCAACGAAATTGTTCACACACGATTAAAACTCACTTAACACATTTTGTTGTTAATGGTAAACTTCAACAAGACCCTAAGCCACCGCACACCCCTGCCGCATTGTAGAGAGAGAACGTCGGCTCTGACTCGAGCAACTCGTCACAAAATTATGTTGCAAACAAGGCTGATTGTTTTTTTTTTCACACGTCAATCGATAGCTTTTAGCACTCAATTGGATGGAGCTAATTGCATCAAATTGGGCACACTTACCCGCAACAAAGTAGACACGGTTCGAGTCTGATGAGTTGAGTTGTTTGTATGCAAAGAAATCCCAATCGGTTCCATAGCTCAAACAAGGACATTTCCTTGTATTGAGTGCAAAAGAGATTCAGTCTACTTATTCTTCATCTAATTTAGCATAGGGCGTGGCAGGAGCAGGATGCCCATCCTCCCCCCATCTTCCTCTGACCGAGTCTATGTCAATTGAGATAATTTCTTCATGACTTTTAGGTCCAATTTAGATTGCAAACATAACACGGCAAATGCATACCGTGCCTCCAGCGGCGTGTCCAGCTAGAGAGGGACCTCAATCAACTGAACGCTCGCAACTGGAGGCGCATAGCACAAAACCGTTCGCGATTGTTGACCTAGGCGCAGGTTCACCCGGTCTGTATCCCCAGCCGAGGCAGAAGAACGTCTTTACGAACAACGAAGTGATCGGCAAACACTTTGTAGCTCAGCGGCAAGCAATGAGTTCACTAGGAGTCGATGGAGTCGTGAGGGACCCAAAGCTGTTTATTGTTTATTACTCTTCATTAAGGATTGTGCAAACCACCCTAAATTAAGAATCACTCCAAATAAGTGGAGGCAGTAATAGAAAATGCTTATATAAGGGGGCAGCGCATGAGAAGTATAGGACTAGAAGACGGGATGAGGAGAAGATTCTACGGCTAAAGAAAAGGTCCCTCGTAACCTCCCAGCTCAAGGATATCGAAGTGTTAATGAACAAATAAAAAAGGACTTTTAAAAGTCAAAAGTCTGTGGTCAGGATTTGAGAAGACTCTTCGAAATTGTGGAGCTAATCTTGTTACCAAACCGCAGGGAATAGTATTTAGAAATTTATGCAGCACTTCCAACAGCTACTTAACGGACAGGAGCAGGAGAGGGTGATTGGGAACCAACATAATCTCCAGTCGATAACGTAGTTCTCCCACGTAGATTTTAACCACAGTCTCAGATGGTTTACCATCAGATCTTTGCTAGGTGGCGACGTTCTGGCAGTGAGCATGCTCCAGACCATCTGTAGTATTTGGGAAGACTATAGTACGCCCGACTACTGAAATACATCGCTTAAAAAAATGGATCCTAACTCTTGCAAGAACTAAAAGATATGTATATCCCTGTTAAATGTCGCCTATAAGATCCCATCCAGCGTACTGTGTGAATGCCCAAAGTCGCTTGGCACCGCACCATAGTGTGAGATTTCGCTTATTCAGAGTTTACTCGAGGCACTCCGTCGTATGCTCAACAGCTTTAGATCGGTTTCACACACTCCCAAGCCATCACGAGGACCATTGTTATAGTGAATAGCTGGTCGGTCGTACTTCTACCGGGACGAAAGCAGCACTGGACTAGACCATATCTCCAGATCACGCCTCCAACACCTTAGCGTAGACTTTCCCGGAGAGACTTAAAAGAGATATGCCCCTGTAGTTGGAGCAATCTCTTTTGTCGCTTGCGAGCGTCTGGTGGCCCGCCTGTCCCGCTCGGCAGTCGGTCGGGCTTAAACCGCAGAAGGTATGAGCAACCTGGCAGTGAGCCGTTACAAGGGTGGGGGCAAATCACACCATGCACTTATCAGTGCGTGCGTAGATCAAAGGGCAAAGGACAAACATTATACAAAAAACCTTCAATAAAAATCATGCGAACCACTTGAAAAAAAAATACGTGGACTCTTGCTCTCAAACCTGACCTTTTGGAATAATATCTTGTAAATGACTTAAACTTTGAGATACATTTTTTTTTGCGTGTATACTTCTAACGGAGGAAGTATAATATTATATATATTCCACAGTCATTAAATGGGTGGTGTAAGTTGCAAGAAAAACTGGTTGTTGTTTCCATTTGTGCAGCAAAGTCTCTCCCGATAAACCGTGGCGTTGTGGGTATGTGCGTCGACTCCTACCCACTTGAACCTCGGCGTCTAGGTAAGATTCCTGGTATGACAAACAAAATAATTTTCGCGACCTCACATCTTTCGAGCCACTGACAGTGCTCAAAGATTATAACTGTCTAGAAAAAGCTTCTCAAACTTGGCTGTTCGGAGTTGGCATAACACTGTAGGTCCCTTCCACTCGTGGTAGAAAAATAGTAGTGGTTGTTGTGGAGCTAGGCCCTGGGCCTCTACGGGCTGTAGCGCCACCCACAAACGTCCCTACAAAATTAAAGACGCATGATAATGTCACTGACGGGCGGCTGAGCGATTGAACGCCTAGCATTAGTGTGTTGCAAACAACTTAATATATATAAAATCCTACGAACGATGTTGCTAAGCGATTCATAGATAAAGCACGCTACAAGAACTTAAGACGAGTAAGCAGTGCGGAGACATTTAGTTGCAATCGAAAGGGGGAGCAATGACTCCAGTTGAACGCATGAACAAGGCCAAATGCCGATACATTTTCATGTTTCTCTTCGATACTTAGTAAGACAAAAATAGCAAAGTGACATCATTTTCATCCCTTGAAGCACATTTTAACTAGAGGCCCATCAACATAGATTTCCCGAACAAGAACACGTGTTAGTGTTACTATTCAAATGAGACACACACATGATACCTGCGATCAATGCAGTTGCTACTATTGTTTCCAATGCAACCTTCACGACTTCCATCTACAGCATTCATCAGCCATCCTTCGTAGCGCCTAATCCGTATCAAACCTAATGTATATCCAGGTTGGCAAGTTGGCAAAGTTCCCGAGCGTTTGAGCCGTAGCTCTTAGTCCAACGCCGGTCACGTTTGAGTTCTGATCAAAATCATAACGGCTGATGAGTCGCACACACTTGACAGGTCCGCACACTTAAAGCACGCACATCATACCTTTGTACGAGTATATATTATATACATAAAGCCAATTTGATTTTACTTCATTGGCATGTTTTATTCATCGCACGACTCATCTGGAACTCCAAACACATCGCGGAAACGTGCGGGCTAGTCCCAATCGGAAGGTGGTGTTCATGAATACCTAACTTCATGCGGGCAACAGCTTGTGTCACAACTACTATCGAAACGGTACGATTCATTCGGCTCACATTGGAATTTCTGTGCGAATATCATCGAAATACGTCACAACGAACGCATTTGGCACACAAAGTGCACATTAGCGAGCCCACGCCTTTGGAAATTGGAGTTATCTGTCATCCAACAGGTCAGCGCTGACCAAAATATTTTTTTTTATTCGTCTGAATGCCTGGGAATACACAGGCACTCAGCCAGACCAACATCCATCCATTGGCGCGTGAAGTTGATGAACTTTCCGATCAATGTCAAGCTCTGACATGGCCAACTTGTAAGTCTGCTTCTATTTGCGTATTGGGAGAAACGCGGCACTGTTGGAAGCTGATGTTTGGTTCGAAGAGCTCATCTCGATGTTCGGCTACTCGGTTAATCGACATAGTTGCGTTTTAATCATCAGCATAAGTGATTCTAAATGATCGCTTGATCAGTGTAGACTGTAGACCGTTGCGTCGTCGGTATGGGTGCAAAGTGTGTAGACTGTAGACTCTTGTCATGTATTGGTGATTGGGTGACTATAATAAAAATGAAATTCAAATTTCAATCCGTTTAGTTATGCATGCACGATGATGTTGGTGAGATTTCAGTTTGGCGCGACTTTCGATGTGAATTTTCAATGTCAGCATGCCACGAGTCGACATCAGCAAAACTGCTTTTGGGTTCACGAAGATCGCATATCGAATGTGATTTATTTGCGTTGTGCGCCTCGAATTAGGTTACGTGATTTATATTTGCTTATCATATCTAAAACGCCATTGATACTGAACTTTGAGGATTAAAATTTAGCATATGTGTACATAGCTAAACTAGTAAGAAGAAATTCACCTTTTCTTGTATATCAGAAAATCCGAATTAAAATTCACCTCGAAAATGTAATTATCACGATCTGTCACCACAATGGAAATGTTTGTTTTCAAATGTCAAACAGTTTTAATCAAATTTCTGAAAACTAAACTCACATGTCCTCACCCCATTTATGTACAAATGTCTAGATATGTCTGAAAATGTTGTCAGTTGGATGGATTTTAGTGCGATTTTTGGATGAATTTTTGAGTTTCGATAGTATTCATTGAATTAAATGAAGTCTGCCTTTGCACACTTTTGTATAAACAATAGGTCTGTTCCAATTGATTTGTGCACAGAAATTCGTAGTTGAGCAAATTTTCAGGAGTGGGGGTAAAAATCTGTCTTTGAGAGAGAAACTGTGCACAAACTTGTGGAACGACTTTTCGTAGAAATGCCCAGAATTCACGAAACGTCAAAAAAAATACATGAAAATTGACAGATGAAATGTCGTTTTTTCTTATTTTGCCATTGACAGTCTTTAATTTTCTGTTGCAGAAATTCGTAAGGTGGGGAAATTTTGTACTCTCTCATGAGCACGCTCTTCTGTGAAAAACTACGAAAAAATCACCAAATGGAACGGCTTTTGACAGTTTTTCGGTGATTTTCGGTGAATTTCACAGCAACTGGAACAGACCTAATGTTGTCATACAATTGACACTAAAAGCACGTATAACTAATTGCTTGACAACGCGTCACCTGCTTGAGAACGACGAAAATTCGTTTTCAGTTAGAATTTCACTCTTAACTAAGCTCTAGGCTAAGCGATGTGGCGGGAGAGTGAGTTTGGGCTCGAGAAGACCAATTTTAATTTGTATGGATTGAGAGTTTTTCATACTTCTTCGATTCGAGTTAACACGGACCGGCTGCTGTAGAAACTAATCCCAAGCAAATGTTGAACTGTAGTGCCACATATACATAGAAGAACTAATGAGAAGTTTTCAAATCTATGATAACGTTTTGCCACAGGTATTTACTTGTACATTTGTTTCAACTCACTTGGATGACAGCTTATCACGAACACAGTCAGTGGAAAACAAAGCCCTGTGCTTATTCAATATCGCTCATGAAATCTATGTCATCCAATACGGAATGCCTGAAATCATTTGTCAATATCCTTTCAGAGATCAGCGAACGAACCAACACTGATGTCAGAGACTAAAGAAATACGAACCGATACGCACCACAATTTTGTCCATTTTTAGGACACTTGGGAGTGTGTGGAAGAATGTCCAGAATGTCAAGGTTAGTTTCCGGTTGCAACGTAGTTCATATTCAACAGCACCTTCTATCTCGACACACTGACATACGCAGAGAGTTCAACTGTCAAACAACTTTGCCGTTCGAAGTTGACATAAATCGTACAACACGATAGGTTGCCTATTAGTTGGACGAACCTTCGATCTAAAAAATAATAATGACTGGTTAAAACATCCACACAGAAGGAAAAATCAGTCCTCCTTTCAATTGCACGCCAACTTACCAAGACCATTGATGGCAATAGAGTGGTAAGTAAGGCAAAGCGCAGCCATGCGAGCTCTTTAAGAGTATGCTTTAGAGGATTTTACAAGTTTTCCTGAGCAACACACCCAACTGGGCGGGTGAAAGCTTCTATCAACAAACCTCACCAACTAGCATTATATTTGGTTAGTCCTCTTCAAGCTATCGCACGAATATGACATATGACATTAAATTAATCTAGAGATTTACTTACACACGTCTTCTTCACCTGCTGTACCTAACAAAAACGGCTCTGATTATCCCAGTACATGATGAACAGGTACACTACGGACTACGTAGCCACACTCACATCACCAGTTAAAGTCGTGGCTGCAAAGCACACAGATCTTCAGGCCACTCGATCGTCCCCCCATCGACTCTAACTCATTAGGAGTTATTCCCAGGTGTTTTTGGACTTGGTTCTAGCTAAGCGATCGCCTTGGGAGTCAGAATGATGGGAACATTTGTGCCACGTGAGCAAACCATCGAAGGATAGCCCTGAAATAAGCAACTGCTCAACGTTGAGTAACTCGCGTACTGCCGTGTTTCTCACACAATCATGACAATAACTCTCCCAACAACACGAAGAAAGTCTCATCTCGGCAGCTTGCATTCGCGATAAAAAGTCAAGAGAGAATTCGGCATCTTTTAGAAAAGGACAGGAGTGTAAATTTACCAAACAATTTATAAAATATCAAAAATCAATCAATTTCGACACGCGACATGTTGACAGTCAGGCGTATTTAGCATCACCAGAAAATTGATTACAGCTCTGTAAGGTTTTTTTTTGTCGGATCTAAGAAGAAAAAAAGCATTATTTTCGGGTTTTACACTCGCGTCAGTTTAATTCCTAGCACGTTCCCTGTCAAGTAAGCGGTCGCCAGTTTACTCGTCGTGATGTACGGTTAAGTGTGTTTCGACCAAAACCGTGTGTTGTCTGGCTGGGCACATTGCATTACGACAGTTCATAAAAATAAGGGAAATTCATGGTCAAGAGCGTGTAGCATAGCAGGCCATCTGTTGAACAGAAAAGCGTGTCAAGTCTCATTTATACTGTGTTTGACCAATGAATTAAGATCACAGTACTAAGCGGCATGATTTATATAATAATCTGGGTAATCTGGGATATAGTCTGAGTTAGAAGTACAATAACCACAGCTGCTGTGCATTTAATCGTTCCTTCACCAGTAGCAGAAATCATGTACACTAATACTTCATCTCTGACCAGTAGAGGGGACCAACAGACTTATTGGGCGATGTTTGAGAAGCTTTCTCTGGACATATATACCCTTTGAGCATTTTCCGTGATTCGAGAGATGAGGAGGCCTGAATGTATCGTGTCGGGAATAGGAAAACAGTCGCCGTACCTACCGTTATTCGCAGATGTTTTTGGACCTCGTTCTGGGTCTACTAAGCGATCTTTAACCTGATGGCTTTGGAAATCATAATGATGAGGACATTGGTGCCACCTGACCAAATCATCAAAATCCAGTTTCAAAATTAATGAAATTAACTAAACGTACATATATACACAGAGTGGGACAAATACAAGTTTTTTTTTCTAAAAATGCAAAAAAAATAACTAAATTAAATTTTGACCATGTATTATGTCTTTATTAGTAAGAACAATCATTCCTATTCATTATGAAATATAATATCGTTCAAGTGGCTGCTTCGACTGGCTTGGCATTTTGTCACCTAAATAGTCCAAGACCTTGTTGATGGTTTCAAAGGGGTCAAATCGCAGCTCTGAGGCGGTCAATTTACATCTCCAAGAGGGTTGATAACACGATTTGAGGATTTGGTTCGCAAAAGATTGATTGTGGCCTGTGGGACATAGCTGTGGGACATAGCGCAACATCCTGCACAAACCAGAGGTCGTCCAAATCCATGTCTTCAATTTCAGGAAAAAAAAATCCCTTAACATGGCCTTGTAACTCATTTTCGAAGAAGGCCACAACAGCCACATTCTTATCTGTGCTAATCTCACTAGCATGCCAGTCTGAGGAACTTTTTGCACAAACTTGCGTACAGCAGTCGTGATGGGTGCGTCATTTCGGCCAAAACTTCTTCTTTTCAAAGAAAACGCACTGTTTGGGCTACACAGCACACACTTTGGAAATAAGCTCAATATTTCCCAAAGTTGTTCAAGCGTAAAACGTGTTATTTCGTCCCGCAGAGGTATGATACTGACTTTCTGTCAAAATTTCGAGCGGAAAAATAGGATAAAAGTCCAATTTTCTCGGATGCAAGGCAACTTAAAGGTATTTTGCTTAGACGGACAAGGATGGATTGCAGCCATAGATCAAGGATGAATTTTTCCCACGTGTCATGCATGATAAGTAAATGTCAGAGCTTTAGTTGACACCAGATGGTGCCCAAATCAAAGAGTTCAAAACATTCTTTCACGTTATAATTGAATTGGATTCTAGAACTTGTTTGGATAACCACTTTTCTGATTGTTTAAAGTGGGGAATATACCCGTGGCTGTAACTTTCAACATCGTGCAGCCATTGTTGTAATTGTTGATATGTTGATTTGCTCAACATTTGCTATCCACTTATAATGAAATTCTTGCATGGTCCGGGATACTTCTGTTCCAGTCTAAAAATTGACTAAATCTTAACGCGATGATTCCATGAAGGCACCTATTGGGGGCATGTAAATTATGTATTGCTTCCCAGTCAGCTGTAGCGACCAGTACTTATTGCAGCAAATAGAAGCGCACGCCAAATAGGTGACGTTAAAATGTTTCTCACAAACGCTGTCTACATTTACAGGATTTTCTTTGATTATCGTTACTTCTTGCCGAATATTCTGGCACATTGGTACGAACCAAACGTAAGTACTGCATTTTAAAGCATATGTTTTTGCGAGACTGTTGCAGCTTCAAGAATGTCTCGTAAACGTTTCAATAAACATCATTTATGACTCCTCCATCGTCACATTCACACTCAATGGAGTTGGTATGTCTTTTAAATAGTCTTAAAAAAATGACCAGATGTGGCTATTAATCCGCATCTCGATTATTTATTGCATTCGTCTGCACAATACTTCACCGATCTGTCACACCGCGAGATGTAATTGGTCGATAACCCACTTTGTTCATGTTTGCTTAATCTCCAGACACGACTAGACACGAGCAAACCAATCGAATGTACGTGCTTCAAAAGCACACTTAGTTGCTCAGTAAAATTAAGTTTAAGTGATTTCAACTTCCGATCCATCGAGGGTATCCGGCTCTTTAATTACACGGTATGCTCGTTTAAAGGTTTTAATTGCCACGCTTTTCTGTTCAACAGATGGCCTGCTATGCTACACGCTCTTGACCATGAATTTCGCTTATTTTTATGAACTGCCGTAATGCAATGTGCCCAGCCAGACAACACATGGTTTTGGTCGAGACACACTTATCCGTACATCATGACGAGTAAACTGACGACCGCTTACCTGACAGGGAACGTGCTAGGAATTAAACTGACGCGAGTGTAAAACCCGAAAATAATGCTTTTTTTTCTTACAACCGGCCGACTTTGATCACGTATACATATGTATTATTTTGTGGGTTTGGAAATGGTTTTTGACACAGACTGACCGCAACAACGAGCAACGACAGTTCTCAGATGAAGAAGTGATTTGCATACGGTGAGGACTAGGGGTTTTTTTTCTAATAATTAGCGTCACAAGTCACTAAACAGAAGAAGGAGAGCTGGTGTTATGTATCCTGCCGGAAAACAGGAATCTAATAAAGTGATAGCCGACTTCTACCTCTCTTGCCACCTTAACATTTTAATCACTCACATTTCCATGATTTCATAATTAATTGCCAAAATTTCATGCATATCTATCGGATATTCGTCGGTGGACAAGCTGTGAAGTCGTAATTTTGTAAATTTGCAACATTGTTTTCTATGACAGCTGTTTGGTTTGGCAATTCATCGAATGAATCTACTGACGCCGAGCAACCTTTACAAATGGTTCAAATTTATTTTGATTTACTGCCGCCAAATCGGCGCCTACCTTGAAGAGTTTTGATGATAGACCATTGCAGTGTGTGCTTCTCAATTGCAGTCGCCTCTTCAGGCCTGTTTGGAGTTGAATTTCATTGGATGGAGAAAGGGTTTCTTCCTTTCAAACTCGTCAAACAGTTGCAGCAAAATACAGCTTGAGTGCATCCACTGGCCATTTATGAATCATGTTTCCAATTCTTGGCCGTCCACTTGTACTAAGTCAAATTCGCATCCTAATATGCCGCCAAATGCAAGCTATACATCACTCTACCACTAAGTAAGCAGAAGTAGCACACCTCTTAGCCGATGAAACCACATGAATAAAGTTTCTCCAATTTGAATCGAACATTTGAGAGCTCAGCGGTCTAATGATTCACAAGAAGTCATAAACTGAAACGTAACGTAACCTTTTCCCAAATTACGTAACAATCGTCTCAACAAAATTTCAGAGTCATTAATGCACAAGTGCTCAATCTTTGGAAACACAAGGAAAAACCTTCATAAAATCCCGTTCCACTTATCTTCTGATTTGAGATCTAATCATTTCAACTAACCCGGGCGGTCGTATTTCCGTGACAAATTGTTTCCCCCCCACTCAATGCGCACTCTGCCAAAGTGCACGTAACCTCATCTCAGGCGTAAAAAATGACGCGCCATATGTCACAAGAATCCATTTCCACCTCATGAGCTAATTAACAACGTCAACCAGGTTAACAACGTCTGCGGTAGTTCGACAATATCGGCACTGGGTAGGTCAGCTATTGTTCGTCGACAAGCACTGTTATCATTGCTAAAGCCACGTTCTTCTTCATCTCTGCCTGGGATTAGACTGCGATCACGCCACCGCGCATCCGCGTCGCGACGTTCAATTCAATCTAATGACAACACCACTCAACGTCGCAGATTGATTTTGCTTCTTTCTCTTTCTTTGTATTATTCTTTTTTGAGCAGTCTGTCAGGTGTCGTCGTGGATTGGACTGAACACTGTATCCAAAGAAGAAGGTCAAAGCCAAACACCACCACCACGGCATTCTCTGTTGCATAGATACACATCTCGTGATAATATTTTGTGAAGAAGGTCGATCGGGTGAATTGAAATCAATTCACAAGAAAAAGTTTTGTGGCGAAATCTGTGGCCTATACACTTAGGACTTATTTTCCTTGGCTTACCCTTGATACAGGCTTTTGCTGAAAATTACGATTGCCTTGAGCCATACATGGCCCAGACTTTATCTAAAGCAACATCGGCAAGAGTCCAATGGCTTTTATTTCCCGATCTCGGCTGTGACTTGACGTTGCACAATCAACTTCCGGCCGAACAACTCAGTCAACATTGATGAATAATGAAACCCGTTGATGACTTCGTCGCACATTCCTAATGTGCCGTGGTGGAAGCGAACATGCGAAAACAAGCTGGTCTTAGGGAGACGTAACCGTGGGCTCTACGACCTGTACCAAGATGTGGATGTAGGGAGACACAACCGCGATCTCTACAACCTGTACAAAGATGTGGATGTAGTCCAGAAGGCAAAAAAAGTCGTCGAATACACTGGCTCAGCCACATTCAACGCATCTACATCAATGCTCCAGCTAAGACAGTTCGAGAAGGAGCCTTCTGGTTTGTGAAGGATAACAAGACAGAATATATGGTATAATAACCATGGCATCGCGGACTCAAGAACGACTCAGCTTGGTCTTGCTGACTGGAAACATAGATAGAAGCCAGTTATAGCTCGGGCTCAAACCATCCAACGGACGCATGCCTAATAAGTAATTAAAATTATGCGAAGATGATACAGTTTACTTCTGCAAGCTCGGAATTGATGATGCTTCAAATCAGAAGTGTGTTCTTTGAGTCTTCTCTTCAAATAGCAATCAATGGGCATAGAAGGAGATATAGCTGCATAACTCACAGCCGAAAACATAGTGAATAAATTCGATTTAAGCTGTACACACATTCGCACGCTTGTAGACACTCAGCGTTCAAGACAGCTTTGCTTGACAATGAGCCACGGAAATTCTTCTCATTGTTGTTGGTCCTTGCAATTGGTTGACTGCATACCCTACACTCACAGATTCTTCTTATAGGGATATTGGATACTCGACTAGGACCTAAGTGAGATGTGGCTCTTTTTCCACTTAGTCGTCTAAACCGAGGATTACATGATTGCACAAGTGACAGGCTCCTACGATCGTGATTGCATGGAGATTCATCAGGCCAAAAGGTAGACCGCACTCAAAAGAGTCAGTAGTATTCAAATCGACCGAATGCGGGGACTTATGTATGCACACATTATGTCCTTATTGAAAACCACAAATTTCTTAAGCATCCACAGCAATTCTGTAATCGCCATTATTGCCGCATGGAAGCTAGATGAATATTGAGACCACTGTCAATGTAAGCGAACACCCAGCGTCCGATGGCCAAAGCGACTGAGTGGAATGGTTCTCTTGAACTTTTTCTCCAACCGTTAGTGAAGACTGAAGACTGATGTATCTACGTATATTTGAACTGTGGAGTATCTAAGTATACAGTCAGGCGCCTAGACTGCAATTGGAGTGTTTACAGTCTTTATAGTTAGATATCTGTTATAGCGAGTTAATATCTACATGTATCAACCAGAGGAAGACAAATATACCCAGTACAGCAGATTATGTAGGTCACACTGCTTCTCTCATACGCATGAATGCTGACATTTAAACACGATGGCATAGAACAGTTGTGTCCAAGGCTTCCCAACAGACGCGATGCGTCAGTATATTCATCTCAATATTTCATTTAAAGAGTCAAATTAAAATGTCCATATCCGGGTTTTCCAACAACCAAGTTACTCACATATGGATGCCGGTTCCTCCTCTTCTGCACTCACTTCATTATGTCGTTTCATTGATCGAAGTGCCTACTTTGGTTAAGTGACACTTAGTTATGAAAGCACTTATCGAACACCTTGACAGGCATTTGTTATTTTGAGCAAACCTTCTGTACTGAGAGATCGCATGTAGGCATGTGACTTGATTGAATCGTCTAAATAACTTGACATGTAGTTCTGTTTGTTTTCATTTTGAATATTATACCTACCGTGGTGTAGATTGGATTTGATTAATGAATATTTGACGACATTAATTAAATGCCTTTTTGCAACCATTTATGGTTGAAGAAGCGCATGGGTGTCCGTGCTTGAGTCGATGACGGGAAACAGAATTTGATAGAAACGTCGTTTGACTTTATTAACTGAAGTACCTTCGATTTGTGAAGTGATTTTTTTGTCTCATCTTGTAAAAAAGCTAATTATTTCGTACTCCTGAAAGTATTTTCATTCTTCAGGTCAATTATCAATTATCAATTATCACAATTACACTAACCAAATTCGAACTAAAAACCTTCGACGTTGAGTCAGGTAAGTTATGCGAAGTTTTTAAGTGCAATCATTTTTAAGTTCCCACCTCTTCCATCTGTTTTGACTGTTTTTTCTGTACAAGTAGCCAGAAAAGCTGGGAATTCATTATGAACCCGCACGCTTTCTTTATTGCAATTCCACTCTGGGAGGTGTCAGGCGAAGAGGTTTTTTTTCATTACGTAATATTTATTATTTAGAGCATGGTTCCTATCGGCGTTATTTGACTCAACTTGGGAATTTCAGAGAAAGTCTCAGAAAACTCAGAACTTTCAAAAACTTTAGCTGTAATCTTAACCCCTTTTGGGGTAGGGGTTAGAATATACCGAGGTAAGGCACGCCTGTCGTAAGAGGCGACTAAAATTCATGAGCTAGGAGTAACTGGTTTAGGATACGTCCCTATTCCAGTGCTCGTCGAATATGGTGGTAGCAAGCTCGCAAAGAAATTAGTGGAAAAAGAGGACCCGCCAATCTCAATCATAGATTGGTGCTGACAGGTCTACGGCTTTTTGAATATTAGCGGCCAGTCTGGGGATATTATGGTATCTTACTGGTAGATTGACCACAGGCTATAGTCTGGTGCCACGGGAGATCAGGAAAGCCCTCAGACCAGCATAGGTTTCAGCCTGATCAATTGAGGTTGGCACCCAAGTGGGAGCTTCGTGGTGGCTGTGATTTTAAACACAAAGTCGCGGGGAGAGGTGTAGATTATACCTAAATGTCTGAGAGTTAACCTGAAGAAGGCACGTAACTCCGAGACGTGAAAGGAATATGATCCAAATCTGTGTGGAGTTGCAAACACACAACCGGGTGCTACGACCCAAAGAGTAGCAGAGGTTTGGGTAGGCCTCACTCACCACCACCTTGCCAAGATAGATAGCCCATAAGCTTATTTCTAAATTTGGAACTTGAGATTCCCACTGAAGGCGTCTGGTCCAGCGTCGTTAAATGGTCCTAGGAGTAAAAGAACTTGTTATATAAAGCTTATGCCAGGTGACCACGTTAATCAATTACTCAGTTGTGTGTTATAGGGGCATATACACTTTGGTAGTTTTTTCCATGGAAGTACACTTAAAAGCTGGAAAAAAAAAGAACTCTGAGCGTTGTCTGCGCAGTAGCATTCATTTTTAGATCAAAGACGAAAGAGTAGACATTTTGTATTTAAACTTAATTTTCCCGAGTGGCACCTGTCTATTTGAGAGTAAAATCACTGATAGTATAACTCATCATTCTGCAGGGGACAGACTCGCAACTGAACACCGTTCTTAGTGTAGCTCGCAATGAACGAATGTGCTCAGTCTTAGAGTCTACATAAATGTTTCGAGGATTTTAACGAAACTGTGCTGTGAACCCACGTCTTGGTATCCGACCACATAAATGCATCAATCTCTGTCAGAGATTGTTAGTTGCTAAAGAAACCACAAAGTTACTCACTAAAGTGACGTAATATGTCATATGGACTTCAAGTAAATCATTCTACCTGACAAGCGATTTGCCTCACAATTTAACAGACAGAAAAGATTTCTTAAAAATGCTCGACGAACAATTCCATTCGTTTTTGAATCAGGCTTAGGCGAACTCTTAAGCTTGCGGTAGACTTGTTTATTGAACTCCACAGGATGATTTTCGGGACGATCTACAACCACAACTTAGTTATCCAGTGATCTATTTATGACATGAACTATGACGAAACGACTACTTAAAATAACTAACACAAATCGCAAGTGAACCTCATCGCATCGCTTCGATAGCACCCTTGCAATGCAAGTAATCCCTCTTATTTTAAATATTTTACGTTGTCTTTACGTCTCAGACTCACTTTCCTAAACGGAGTACAATGCTCGTTTCAACAACGCCAAGAATACGCAACGAATCACGGATCATTTAAAACGATACACTTCCATCCGTACGATCACGTAGACACCCGCCACACATGTGCGTCTCAAGTTAATAGAAACAAAAATTGAAAAAAAATACCTCGAGTGTTGATTCACGCTTACATCACAACGCATTTCCGACACGACAGCATCATCAATCGACAATCATTAGCGAGCTGAACATTAAAGTCAATCAGTTCAATGATAGATTTTCTGGCAATAAGTCAGTCCAACCATCCATTCGATTAGATAAAGTGAACACATTAAAGGTGTCCATTAGCTACTTGTTGGTCAGTCAATTTTAGGGGACCTTGAGTTGATATAAGCAAGCACTTCATTGCCAAACCTAAAATGTTAACTATCCGTCCTGATTGATGGCGCGCCACTAATCTTCCCTTCCGCACCTAATGACTGTGTCTGGTCGCTCAAAGTAATTTTGATTTGCCATCCCCCACCGCAATTAGTCAATCATTTCATTCACCTTAGCACAATTTCAAACAATCTGCTGAACGATGCAGATGTCTGTGAATCCTTGAGATACTCACTTTACGTTTATGACTAATGCATGATGGTGTCATTGAACAGATGAAATTCACATCACGTAGTCTATATAACAATAAAGGGGAGATGAATCGACTGCGATACTCGCATGTGTTGCGACAGCAAAGAACCCACGAGGCACAGGGAAACCGATATACAATACATATGCCTAGTGACCTCAACAGATTGGATTATGCATGATTTGCGCAAAACTTAATTGATATGTATCGGTGTCAACTATTTTTGCCGAATCACTCTGTCATTTCCGATATGGATAGCATAAGTGAAAGAGCCCCATAAGTTATATCTCAGCTCAGCATCGGAGTTTCATACATAGATTCATTGGTTTCTCTCCTCTTGGCGCACACGCGCACGCAAGTCGTATCTTTCACTAAAGACACCGTTTAAAGTAACATTGATTCGGGGGGGGGGGGGGGGGGGAATTCATTGCTTTTTTTCCATTTACTCACTCGAATATAGGCCTTCGGATACATTTGCAGGGCGACTAACTAGTTTATTGAGTGCCGAATGCCTCACATCAACCGTTGTCTTTCACATACCAGAATCGTACCTGAGGTATCTCTCATTTGGGGTTATTACCCGTGATAGAAAGTGAGAGAAAAACTGAAGACAAAGATGAAGATCCATAAACTATGCAAATCCACAAACAGTTGTCGTCGTCTTGAGGTCGGGGAAATTAAAAATTCATGAATTGGTGGGGTTCCACGAGAATGCCATCTATTTGTCGGTATCTCATTGATTTGGCGGCAGGAGAAGGGGCAACAAGAAGAAAAATGGTTTTATTATTTCTCTGAGCTATATGCATATATTTTTAGTTTCTTTCCATTCGATTGGATATGAGCGTGAGTGGAAATGTTGAGCGCAAGGATAACAAGTTCGCATATAAACGTAGCATTGACCTAATTTGAGTGTAAATGCATAACGGAGCTAACTAACTTAGAGGCTGGAACTTAAGCTAAAAGCTGCCCAGGAAGTGCCTCTGTCTTTTTTTTGTGATTGCCATAAAATAAGTGGGATGGTAAGAGAATAAACACTGTTAATAGCTCCGTGGTAGACTTAACTGCAGACAACAGACAGCAGTGGGTAGACAGGCGGGCGGATGCTTTCTTTATTTCAATTCAATATTCAACATGTCAGGCAGGCAAAGAAGTCTCCAAAGAAATATCCGAAGAAACATTGAAAATGGAGCATTGCCACACTTGGGAATATTTGATGGCTGCACCTAATTGATTTCAGCGAATCCAGAGGAATCCCAGAGAATTCCTCAGAAATTTCGTATTTATTTAAGGTCACGTGCTCCCGAACTGCTCAGATTGCGTATGATGGCGCTAAAGAATTGCGTCAACTTCCACGATGTCTACACATCTACATACTACCACTGCCGTCACGGCGCCCAGTGAAACATACACAAAATTGAATAAATGTGCAGCAAGCCGGAGAATGATGTTCTAAATAGCTAAATGTCGGCAATACTGAAGGCAGTCCTGGGCGTCCTAAACCACAATCTTCAAGTTAAGTTAAAGACGCTCGTAGTTAGTTGCGATTATCACAACTCGTAGCTGCGACTGCTTAGGCCTTTAGTAGGTCTGTTGTGCTATCTGCTGTGTCTCCGGAAAAGTGTTAAACAGTCCTTTGATACCATGTATGTCACTTGCAAGGAAAGGACGAAAAGATGACGACAGTTATGGCTTAAAGTCCTCTTACATGAAGAAATCTTTGTAAATAGAAGGCTTAGTTTTTACTCCAAGACTATTGAAGTAGTATTTGCCTAGTAGAGGCAAGTCTTCTTGTTCTTGAGATGTAGTGGGAGACTGTTTCTCTTCATCATGCCTACATTCGATTAGTGTGGTTTTCCAATAAAAAGTCTGTGTCTATAAAACCTGCATATGTCTCTCCTAGTACTTATCGACGGGCTTATCGAGTTATTAGGGCGGCCGGGTCGTTGTGGGTCTGTGCATCGACACTTGAACCATGGTGTCTGGGTTCGATTCCCAATAAAACACAAAATGTTCACGAACCCACCTCTTTCGAGCCATTGACAATGCTCAAAGTATAAATTTCCAGAAAAAGCTTCTCAAACTTGGACTTTCGGCGTTGATAGAATACTAGTAGTATTCTTCCACTCGTGATAGAATAATAGCACGCACAATACGAGTGGTTACTGTAGAAGCTAAGTCCGGGCTCTCTACAGTTTGTAGCGCCACTCATATTATTATTATTATTGAGTTTGGAATCAAGCGAGTACCATAGAAGTCTCTCCGTTTTGCAGGTTTCCATTGGAATACCTCTTCGATTGGCAGTTGTAATGGCGTCTAGCTAATTCATCGGCTCTCTCATATTACTGTACCCATTGCTCCGACATAGGGTAAGATATAGTATCTGGCCGAGAATTGGTGAATGTGGATGACAGTCACTGTAGAGAATGATACTCGTAGCTTTGTCGTTTATTGGTCCCACTAACAGTTTACCATTAAACTCAAAACGGACTTGAGCCATGAATCCATAGTCCACAGACTAAGTAGCAATACAGTAAAATGGATACAGACAGATCACGAACTGATGAAGGAACTGTGGCAGGGGTATTTAGACACCGGGCAAAGTACTTCGAACCCATGGGCAAACGCAGCAGCATCTTTCAAGTCCAATCTATGCCACAGGCTGATGGGTGCGAATCAATCTTGACAGGAACTATACCAAGTGCAAAATAGTAGCAACGTCGGACAGACGAGCCCCTACAGTGCCATGATAGCGGCTGAAAGTGTAGAAATACCTACAGAAGCTCAAAGAATTGAGTAGGAGAAACGGAGTAAAACAGCTGCATACCTGGCCAGACGGGAAGAGAAGGCAATAAAATAGTGGACTCCCTAGCTAGGAAATGAGCATCGGACGCCTCACAGCCCCTTCACATGCCCCGAACAATTCTGCGCTTTAGGATACCATGTCCTCAAATCCTAACCAGATTGATGCCAAGCTCATGACATGAAGCAGGACTAGAAACTCTTAGGTCAGTATAAACGAAAGATGTTTGAGGCATTTATCAAAATGAGCAAGAACAACCTCCGTATCCTAGCAGGCTTCTTAACAGGGCACTGCTGACTCGAGGAGCACTTAAGGAAGCTAGGGGTATCAGAAGATGCTCTCTGCAGTGGAGAATCTTATAAACTTCCAGAACATCAGAGCAAGAAATTAATTTACTAGAACCAAGATTCCTAATTGAAATTGGTTTAGAGAGGATACTTTAGAATAGATTTCTTCCTATTTATTCCTATACCTATGCACAACAGGAGTCCATACCCCTCAATTCATCTCTGAAAAGAATTGTATGTGAAGGGAACTCGAAAAACATCAAGGTATCAAAAGGGGGCACAATACATCTAAAGTTCGCCGTGCGATGTAGCCTCAACAAAAATAACCATCGCGCAGCCTTACTTACGACTCGGTAGTCTGAAGGACGAAGAGATTTCTGATGACGATCAACCCCCGTCCCTTCCTTCGATTTGGATCCATCAGTCTAGTCTACTAGAGCAGTCGAGTTTCTGACTGTGCGTTCGTTGCTGTCTGCGATGCGAGATGCAAACATAATACATTATATACATACATATAATATAATACAGATCTATTCTACACATGTACTCGTTTATGTACTTGAAGAAATTTCCCTTTGAGTATGGGTTTTTGATGTAACAAAAACGCCATCCACGTCAAAGTTGAAGATTTAATGTGTAATAAAAATTTACAAATTGAATCAAGTCTTTTCACTCAATTAAACATTGGATAACAGGAAACGAATACTGAACTTTTATTATCTGACAACCTAATGCTCGATTTCTGGTGACCACTAGGTGCTTTTGTTGAAACACGTTTACCTCACTTGTTTTATTTCTTATGAACACCTTATGAATGGGCATTTGTAAATAAAAGTAAAATAATCGATCGGAGTTTTATGAATTTTTGGACTTTTGGACGAAAATGTGAAGGGTATCTAAAACTTCAAGCAAGAAGTAGTTTCGATAGAAAACACTTTGAAGTGTAGACTTGTAAACGGGTTATAAAGTATATCTGGTAATTGACGTCCCACATATTTAGGAGTTCTGTTGCGGAAATTTTATATCTTTCACTCTGGCTCAGTTCCTGAAAGGCATAAAGTACAATCTGCAAATTCGCAGAAAAAATTCTAAGCCAGCATTCCCTCCCGATGACATTGGAAAAGTTGCGTACAGATGACAGAAGATGGATCGAAGTCAGTGGGAAGGAACCAAAGATCTTAACATAAAGATATCCCTTGGACTTCTGAATCATTGTAGCATAAAATATTCTCTGCCTTGACTCAGTAACGAATTGATATCGAAAGGGGATATTGTCATCTATTCGACAAGTCAGCCTGCGATCAAGTCTCTTGATGAAATCGCCGAGCATTGCAGTATTCGCTATTCACCTTATAAGGGTGCCAGCCCACTAAAAATTTCAGGAAATTGCCAAACCGATGAGCTCTCCCATGAACCCGGCACCGGCTGTTAGTGGAGATATACATGCATCTCGTTACAGCAAACAGATGCTTGACACCATTAATTACACAAATTAATTAAAGAAATGGAGGCAGGAAATCTTATTACGACATGAATAAAGGCCGCTTTCAAATGTAGAAGCTCATACCGACTGAGTAGACCAGCAGTTTGGACTCACATAAGCGTTGTTATTGAGCACTGCACTACTCCTTCAGGCTTGGTCTTTAGACAACAATGACTGTAGAAGTTACGCAGTGACGAAGATGAGAAAGAACTGCCCACGTCCCACTAGATCATTATGTCCCCAATGTGGATGGTTGCCACTAGAGACCGTTGCTTAGTTCGGCCAGGTTATCGAAGCCGGATGATAAACCAAAGAGATAGGCGGCAGTTCAGGGAAGTCTTGGAGTCAGAGGAGACCCGAAAGTCCACATTTTCAAAGAACGACATTTGTTGTTCCAGTAGAGGAGGACTCCAATATACTTGATGTATGAATCTGGCGACAGCTAGTTGGCGAGGCTTGAGTTGCGGTCCAGATCCACCCGGACTGTAGAGTCGTACAAAGAAAGCCAGCTAACGTGTGAGACGAGCCTATCCATGCTTAAGGAGCGCACTAAGTAAGACTTGGATCTTCATTGAATAGTTGACCGGATAAAAAGCAATGGACTCCAGTTAGTTCTACCCACGTCTCACTCGAATAGTTTGCGAACAAATGAATGGCAGTTTGGATGTCAATTTTCATTTCTACCGCACTCTCAACTCTGAGAATATCCTGTCTGTGGTTGAATCCGTAATTTCACTTATGTAAATTTTATTCAAACTTCTTTGGTTGCATGTGCTTTGGACGTAGACGGCAACGAATCTAGCCACAAAACTTAGAATCTGAACAAAAACAAAAAACAGCTGAATATATTTATTATAGCCCACCCAGACACACGTTTATTTTAAGCTTCCACGAATCTTCATCTGATAAGTATTTATTCTTAATTTATATTTTATCAGGGAACTAGGCATGATATTTGACATTGTTTTAATAAAACAGGAAATCAATCGGTTTCTATTTCAAGTCTCATTCCCATCCAACCAAAGTGTGTGCTTATTTTATCGCTTCGTACTAAACCCGTTTCTTAAGGTAAACTTTTATGTACACTAAGATTCACTCGCAGTATTTTTTTCTTTTTTTTTTGGGAGCCACGTTCTTGAAATCCTTAAGACATCCGTGTGTATTTTATGTTCATCATGTCTACGTGATTCACATAAGAATGCATTTGAGGAATTCAAAGCTCACACCTTAAAATAAGTTAATCAGAGAGCGCTCATTAAATTTGGCAAAACGGGCAAAGATTACGTTTTGAATGAATTGGAAAAAGAAATATGTTATTCCAGTTTGACTAGGTAGGTTTACTGGTGCCCTTAGAGCCGTGGGTCACCTTGAACAACCAGACAAATCTGCAAAAATTTAACAGATTCCGGAAGATGTTGTTGAATTAAATGTAACTTACATGTATCCGTAATTTTAAGCAATTTTGCAGATAATCGTGGGTTTTTAGACAAATGGAATCCAAGGGTACAATGTTAAATTACAGGTGAACCTCTTTAAATAAAGTGTTTTCCAATAGGAACGAATATTTCTTCCTTCTTCTTTCTCATTTGTAGGGTTTAGGCATAACCAGAGTGGTACCATTAAAACACTTATTTTTCCTTCAGACAGCGATTGCAAGTGACACAATTTTATTTTGAAAAATTTCCACAAGGGAACTTTGCTGCAAAAGAGCTGTCCTTTTTAACAGTTTACATGTCCCAGTCCATTGATGACCAGTCGACTGGTTCAGTGAAGACTCAGGTAACAATCGGAAAATGTGTCGAAAACATCGCCATTGTCCGTGCGTCATGCGCAGGAACTCGTATATATCTACTCGGCAAATTTTGCTTTGAGACTTAGAGAGAAGTTTAAGTATCTCGGGGTCTTTTTTACAACCCCAAGCTGGATCAATTTTGAAACAACTTGGAAGATCTGTAATCGGAAAGTCGAGCTTGGAGTGAAAGCCATGACGTCAGAGTTGCTTCCATGGTTTGGGCACGTGACATGAAGTCCTCTACATCACCACTTCCTAGGCGAGCCTCAAATGCGATTCCATCAGTTAGCGGATCCCATGGCAAACACAGGACAAGGTAGTTGGACCAAGTCCTAAAACTCGCCTGGCTGCGCATGGGCATAACTCTTGATGAGTTAGAGTCGATGGCGGAGGATCGAGTGCCATTGAGAACTCTAATGTGTGCTTTACCCCGATGACCCCTTTAGTATATCATGCGGGTCAGAAGATGATGACTTAGACCTGCATGCATTCCAAATGAGGGCTCAAGACAGTGCCATTGGTCAAATTCACGCCGATTCAGCGACAAGTCATCGGAAGTTGGACCTCTCGGATGGGCGCCCCTCAGTGAAGATGCGGCAACCATTCGAACGATGTCATATTCCACACAAAAAATGTTGACCTTTCAAATAAGGCAAGAACTCATTTTTAACACCAACCAACCGGTGTTTCTTAGGAAACCTTTACAAAGATCAAACTAAGTAGCCCACATACATCTATTGTGGGATATTCGATGATCCATAAAAAAGGATCTCAGACAACAAGTGCTGTTCCCGTATATCAGGAATCTAACTTACTTCTTGGTCAATGTGGCGACAGCTAGTTGACGAGGCTTGTTGGTTGAGGTCCAAATCCACCCGGACGGTACAAAAAAAGAGAACTAACGAACCATCAAGACATATCCCACGTAAAAAAAAAACAGAATAACAACGCGAATGGTAGAGAATAGACAAATTTATAATGAAATGCTGAATTGGCTTAGCAATTACCAGAGAGAAATTAGTCTGTAATAAATGCTATAAGTTTTGAAAAATATTATCGGTCAACAAGCTACTCATTGTGCTCAACAATTAAATGAAAATGGAAATTAATTCATATTTCATGTCATCGTTTCCTAAGAAACTTAATTCACAGCTTGGAGTGCAAAAAAAGAGGCTTGTGCTGTATATAGGTAGATCTCTTGCCGTTATCGTATCCTTTCGCCACACGATCTCAAAAATAGGCCATTGTTTACTGTTTTTTACTATAAAAGCATTTAGATTAATCAAAAAAGGGGGAATTTTGCGCCTGAGACTGTGAGTCTTAGTCTAGTTAGACAGATTTATTGTTGGTTCACATATCCGTCTCCCGTGCTCCCGTCTTCAAGATTTAGATTAGATTTCAATTTATTCATTCATTTGCTATATATCTAAGTACCTATAATGTGTTTAGCATGGTCGTTAATTTTTCTTGCAATTTTTTACACTTCTAGACAGCACTTTGAAATTACTTGAAATTAGATAACTTACTAGGATATTTATAAAGGAAGTACGCGCTATTGAATGCTACACTCAGACAAACAATCTCTGAACGCTACTATATCAATCTTTCAATAGTCGACCTCAAGGAAGTCTACATCTATTTAACTAAATTAAAGCTCCCCGTAGGTAGAAATAGAAGTTCTCATATATTTCTGGATGGAATCTCAAGCAATGAGTGTAATCTATCATAAGCTGGCGCTAATACAGGGAATAGAATAGATTAGACTAGTGACGAAGTGTGGACGGGTGGAGAGAGAATCTGACAAAGATAGATCGAGGAAACGACTACGTACAACTGTCCTGGTCCTTGTTTATCCTGTATTAATAATAACTCTATTTTATTGACTCTAATATGCTATGTGGTCATTCCAAATTAGATTCCGAGTTTCAACAGATCGTATAGTATAGTCCATCATAAAGTTCACCTTCATTATTTGCTTTGGTCGCTAGTCTGCACTGACAAACCAATATCAATTAAAGTATGTATTGAAAGCGGGCTTTATTCGTGCTATGGAGGACATACTACCACAAAGGCTTGCAAATGTGGCCAAAAACGTTGCCTCTCTGTTGACACATCAGATCTATCCACGGGGGGTAAATGTATTCCCGAAGGCGTGTTCAAAAATAATTGCAGAATGTTTTTTTGTCCATTGGAAAAGTAATTAAGTATTTTATTTAATTCCATATGTTCACCCCTTACTTTCATATCAGTTGTTGCCATTCTCTAAGTGGATCGACGAATCCACTTGAGCTTCAACAACTACTAGGAAAGTTTGGCAAAATGAACTCTCACTGAACCGAAATAAATGTTATTCTAGCTCCATTCCGTATAAATATTCTTTATTCAGATTTTAATAAAAAACCAGAGGCTTAAGGTGTTATTATAAATACTAAACACTCAACTTACTCAATACTTTTTTCAACACTGATTTTTTGTAGCTAGAGCAACACAATGCCGGGCTTCTTCAAAAGAATATTTTTGCAATTCATCAACTCACTTACAAACTTACTTTATTTCGATAGTAGTTATAATCGAACTAAAAGTTAGTCTAATTTCACTTCGAAAACGAAATAACGCCTAATTTCGACTTTATTTCACGTCACTATTATAAATATTATAAATAGTCCCACAATTCACAACTGTGGTTGTCCTTTTTATGGTTTTTTGAAGTCTCGATAAAAGGCGTAAGCTACAGAGGATGGTTTACTTATTGTACCACTGCCTAAGAAGTAATGTTGCCAAAAGAATAAGGGCGGAAGATTTCCGGTGGCGAAGTGTTTCTGTTTTCATCTTCAAACATTTCAAATCATAATGAAATGCTATGAGCCTATAACAGTGCAAGGTCCCTGCCCAAATTACGGTTATTTTTCTGCCACCCAACCAATTATCTTCCCTTCCTGCTCTTTATTCTCAGTGGTGTTGATCAATGTGAACAGAGCCAAAGTGACTGAGTATTTTAAAATCAGATAAAACCTTGACATCCTTAAATCTAGTTATATGAGAACTAAATAGTTAATGCTAAATAATGAGTACCCTTGAGTGCTCGAAACTATAGTTTATAAATCATTTTGTCCATTAAATTTTGATAGACTGACCTTAATTTTCATTTGAAACTTACGTCGCTACCGCAAAATAAATCATAATCACAACCTCGGCAACATTCCAGAAAACGAAAGTGCATAGTTAGCTTCTAAAACCAAACATTGCGTCCAACAAAAGTGCAGCTCAAGCCAAACAACTCAGCAACTGTAACAACAATATTGTGAAAGACATTGCCATGAGACCTTCCTGTTGGGTTTGAAATTGCGTACGAAACAACGTCAGCGACTCAACTAAGTCAATGAACATCCGATAGCCTTCTTTGTCTCTAATGACGCTAACACGTGCACCACATAGTCAGCACAACAATTCTTCATTTTTTCCGATTTCGCATATAAAACCATTAAACTTCCATTTACACCCCGAAGCATAATCACATACAAATACTTTTTCACACAACAGAAAGCAAAAATACCAACCTCAGCATAAAAACAAGAAACGAATAAATTAGTGACCAAAATCGTATACGATCAGTCCTTGGAGAGATACAAACAAAAAACTAATGTATCCATCATCCCACCAAAGCAAATTGAGAGATGTTTTATGAGGAAATCTCGAACTTGATGAAATGTGTCTGCATAGCCAGCGATTGGATACCGAACAACAACAACAACAAGCACCGATCAACGAATGAAAGTTAGAACAATCACTTGGCCATTCCTCTTCTTTCGTACACTCGCATAAAATTAAAGATGAGAATGCTTGGCTTAAAACAATTAGCCACCTCGCACGCACATGCCACAACCCAGCCAGAGATGGATTAACAGCTTTGAGGGAAATTCAAAACCAATTTTGGTGGTCGGTCACATAATTGGGCACTCGTAATCTCTCGTGCAAAAGCCACTTACCTCGGTTGGAAAGTCTGAAAATTGACGTAGAGAATCCGCAGTTCTTGTCTGTCTGGGGTGTTCGCAATAATTATGATGTGTTCACTTATGAAATAGCAAAGCAGGTGCCTTTTTTGAGTTCACACTTCCGCACTGAAAACTTTTATTTTCTTTCGACGTTTCACTTGAGAAGACCGCCGAAGAATGACATTTTCATCGTTTCCTTCACGAATCTACTGTGTTTCGTAAACAAAAAAGAAGTTTGACATAGACCGAAAGAGGTAACCAGCACCAGAAGTACGTGTTTTCTTTATGATCTATGTATCTATCGATCGAAATGTATCGCAATCGAATTTTGAAACATTCGCACCTTAAAATCAACTCTCGTCAATCTATCTGTAACTAGAAACGCACGGCACACAGACGCTCTTCGATGAATAACTGACTGAAACACCACGACTGACCACAGCAACTTGCGATCGCGCACGCTAAAATCTTACTGAGCCAGTGATCAGTGGTGGAGAAAATGTTGACGACTACAACGACGACGATGACGATGACGAGAAAAAACAGCGAAGAATATCCGACGCTGCTGTGCCAAAAAGCCAAGAGACTACATCCATTCAGTCAATCAGTGAGCGTAGACATTGTATTGTTTTCAGAAATGCCCCGACAAACCATGCTGAGCCAGCGAAGACATGAGATCGAGCCACTCAACTACAACGATTGGTGTGGTAATTTCCTCTGCGACACCTGTGTGTGCGGCACCTTGTGGCGTAGTTGTGTGCGAACACGGGGTGTATAGCGCCAATTCATTTCTGCTGCTAGGTTATTATTTTTCATTGGTAGTGGTTTGCGGTGTAACATGAAACGAGAAAGCACATATGATTGTTGGTTAAGAGAATTTGGCTGGTCTTTTTTATTCGGTTGAACGAGACTCTCTTGAAGTGGTACTGTGGAAGCCGCGCCGCGCGGCGAATGTTGAGCTTCCGCATCTGAAGTGGCAAACAAACAGAGATTGTCATCCTTGGAAATGAAGAGAATATGCTCAGGGTTGTGATGTGACTCGAAGATAAATATTGTTCGACACTAGACGACATATATCTCAGAGAGTAGCACATTTCATGATCGTGGCTGAATGTGCTTTTGATATATTTCGACAGAAAATTTGTGACAGATTAACTGGAGTTGGAAAATATGCAGTACTGTTAGGGTTTATTTCGAAAAAAAATTAGGCGTTCTATATGTATTAAACATAAAGTAAAACAGTAGGTAGGTAGGTGGACTGCCAGCGAAAGTGAAAGCACACTTAGACCATTGACGGTCCATTGCGATACCCATAATCAGACTACTACCACTGATCGACAACTCCAGTGAGAGTGCCGTTAATTTGATCCCAACAGCAAATGGTGACTGGAACAGTTGGCTTCTAAGTCAGCATATCGATCGATTCAAGGGACAAAGTCGTAACATTCATGCGAAGACTTTCTAGCGTTTCTCTCCTTCTCCCTACAGTCCAGGATGTACCAATCGACAATCCTCTAATGTCCAATTTTGCACACCAAGATGTGTGAGTCACCTCCAATGCAGACCCCTTATGTTGCGTTGTACCATTGTGCCAAATGGTCTGTAAGATCTAGCCAACTTGCACGCTGGACGACTGGCTAAGCTCACTCGCTGTACAAACCATATACATAGTTCCTATTTTCCACCGTCAATGCTAGCAAGACCAATGATCGCACGCAGAACTTTTTTCTCGAATAAACCTCGATATTGTACACGCCCCATTCCTTGGAGGATGGTGATGATAAGTGTCGTGCATAGAGTCAGGCTAATCTTTCGAGAGAGGGCGTCGATTGCCTCTTGAGCACAGATAAACAGCGATCTCAGTATTGATATTGGAGTTTTGTATATAAAATCAACTAACAATCACCTACAATGCTCAAAGAGTATTCCTGTCTATAAAAAGCTTCTCAAACTTCGTCGTTCAGAGTCGGCATAAAACTGTTTCTTTTCCCACTTTTGCTGTGTCCTAATTTATAACATAAGCAATCAATCTTTCAAGTTTCATCTCAATCCATGCTGCTGTTTAAGAAACAAACACATCCAAACGTTCAAACATTCAAGTATTCTTCTTCTTCTTCTAGTGGTGCTACAGTCAGGGTGGACGTGGTCTTCAGTCAACAAGCTTCTCCAACTGGCACGATCTTTAGCCAGCTGCCTTTTCTCTCGCCAATTTCGCTCGCCAAGTTGGTTGAGGGCCTTCTCCATTTGTGTGCGCAATCGGTTCCGTGGGCGTCTTCTATTGCGTTGTCTCACTGGTTCTGAGTCGAAGACTCTTCGGGCTGGAGCAGTGTTGTCCATGCGCTCTACATAACCTAGCCATCTTGGGCATTGAATCCGTAGACGTCTGCCAAGGCTCGTGTCGCTGTACAGCCCGTATATTCAAGTATTCAACCGCTATTTATTAAATGAGTAGTATAGACCACGAACAAATGCAAAGAACAACAAGACTGGGCAAGTGACTCTGACATCGAAGGTTACATGCGGCTTAAAAGAAGAAATTCTAGATTTCTTATATAAAGTCTTATGTTTTTGTATAAGCTTTGATATGCGCTCCACAACGATTTGCTCCATGATTTTAACTACTAATAACTAATAGAATTTCATCGGTCGAGGTAGACAAGTAGTTAATTGGGTACCTTGTCCGCATTAAGGCACTAGCTCATTTAGGCCAACGTTTTGGGTCCATTGTGCACTTGTTCGGGGTGCTTACAACCGTGAGACCTACTACAGTCCTAAAACCACCCAGATAAACATATGAATCTTAGGAGATATTTCTCCTCGACACCGCTTAAGTCTTCCAGCTCTACAAAGAAGGGATATGACTGGGCAGTCACAGAGCAGATGTTGGATAGATTCTGTCTCTTCCTCATCTTTGTTTTTTCTGCAAAAGTCTTTATGCATTTGCGCACCTATGGCACAATGCCCGGTAAGAACTCCTACTAGACTTCTCTTCTTTAAAACCAGGATGCCCCATCACACAGCAGAGTTCATTGATCTATAGTTGCAAATCTGTTTCTTATTTACTACTTTAAAAAAATTCACGGATCTCTTAAGATTGTAACTCTTATTCAATCATGTCCCGGTGTTTTCTTTCTTTGAATTAAACTGATGGGTCATGCGTTTTAACTAACGCTCTCTGTCTTCCAGAAAAGTTGAATTTAACACTGTGTTATTGTGTGGATGGCAGATTCAGGTTTCTATGGAAAGGTTGTCCCAAAAAAAAGTTGTGATGAATCAGGCAGTTTTCGTCGCCCTTATACTACTATACTGTCTATGTAGACTACATGTCATTTAAGTCTCTCCGGGAAAGTATAAGCTAAGGTGTTGGATGTGCGGTCTACAGCTATGCCCATGATCGGGGACAAACAGTGCGACTTTCATCCCGGCAGAAGTACAACCGACCAGCTATTCACTCTAAGAATGGTAATCGAGAAGGCTTGAGAGTAGAGTCTACAGCTATTTTGTAAATTTGGGTTAAGTTGAAGGTAAGACATTTTCATTTTGCAGGTGGCTTAGTTATTCTCACATCCTCCCAGACGGAACTCCAGGACTCGTCCGATATATTAGTGGCCGATGTGATGATTAACGTGGAGTCCCATTGAAGCAGGTGGATAATGTTAAGCATCTCGTGGTCTCCTGGCACGAAGATTCGCCTAATTGAATAAATTGAGAACCAAAATTACTGAAGATTTTGATATTCCCCATAGTACACTTTCATCGATATGGGGTGGCATGGTTGTGCTAATACGCCTTAATTATCTAATTTAATAAACGCTTTAAAACCAAACAAAAAAAGGTCTCTCTTTAACTCGAATTTTTCCAAAACTCCCTTTAGCTCGAACAAATCATGGTTTACAGTGAAATTTCGGGGGGGTCCAGTATACTTTGTACTCGTGGTCAAACATCGTTCAATTCTACATCTTTTTTACAGAATAAACTTGACGATCTCATTAGAGACTCACTTCTTTCAAAATATCGAGCTAATTTCCTAACGTCGATTATACGAAAAAATAAATTAAGTTTCGATGAAATTCGATGTTTTAAATTATTGCGTTTCGAACTAAGCAGCACGACTTACACTGATCATTTAGTTTACAGCAATAATATCCACGGATTACTGAAACTGAATTACTGATACTTTTGGATGAGCCCTAAATACGTCGCCTCATTAACCACTATGCACATTTTGAATACAAAAAATAATAAAAAAAATTATGGAGAAAAGGATTCAAGAAAGACGTCTAATTACATTTTAGATTTCAGGCACCAAATAGGCTACCATTGTAAATGGTGATTTTTTAGCTATTATCTTTTTGGCAACATTGGTTTAAACAGCTGACGCACGTTTCGTGTTTTGTTTCACTGTCAAACATCTTCAGTTTGGTCTATAATTTAACCATGAATCGTCTTACAAACGAACAACGCTTGCAGATTATTGAATTTTATTGTCAAAATGCGTGCTCAGTTAAGAAAGTTCATCGCGCGCTTCTTCCATTTTATGGTCAGAAGCTCATTTTTGGCTCAATGGGTACGTAAATAGGCAGAATTGTCGATTTTGGAGTGAATATCAGCCAGAAGCATTGCAAGAGCTACCAATGCATCCAGAAAAAGTCACAGTTTGGTGCGGTTTATGGGCTGGTGGCATCATTGGACCGTACTTTTTCAAAGATGATGCGAATCGTAACGTAACTGTGAATGGTGAGCGCTACCGTGAGATGATATCCAACTTTTTTTTGCTTGACTTGCAAGACATGTGGTTTCAACAAGACGGTGCCACATGCCACACAGCACGCGCAACAATGGACCTATTGAGGGGCGAGTTCGGTGAACATTTTATTTCACGTTCGGGACCGGTCAATTGGCCGCCTAGATCGTGCGATTTAACGCCTTTAGACTATTTTTTGTGGGGCTATGTTAAAGCTCATGTCTATACAGACAAGCCCGCATCAATTGACGCATTGGAAGACAACATTGAAGCATTTATTCGTGAGATACCGGCCGAAATGTTAAAAAGAGTATGCCAAAATTGGACCAAGCGGATGGACCATTTGGGGCGCAGTCAAAGTCAACATTTGCATGAAATAATCTTCAAGCATTAAATTATATGGACAGTACTATCGATTCAAATAAAGATTTCATGCATTGTTTTGAATTTTATGTGAATTTTTTATGAAAAACTTTCCTATAGCTTTTAAAAAATCACCCTTTAAATGAACGTACGTAACAAAGCAAGTTGACTAAGATCTTCACACTCTTAAGTTCAAAAATATCATGGCTTTCGTGACTAATCGTGTAGACATTACACTGACAAGGTCTAGTGCATCCATTCCCTTTACCTAATTAATTCGTAAAGTAAAACTTTCCACTCGTGATAAAACAATAGCACCCACAACACGAGTGGTTGCTGAGAAGCTAGGCCCTGGCCCTCTACGGGCTGTAGCGCAACTCATAATATTATTATTGTATATTATATAGACTATGTTCTTAGGCGCTTCTAATTTTGTCTTGCCATCACCTTAATTTCACAAAAGTATGCAACGATATTGATTAATAGTATTTGAAGAATCTCAGAAGTATGCACAATTTCAACAAACTCGATGGTGATTGAACTAGCTTTGCTTGAAAATATTTAAAAATTATTTTAACTGTCACCACAACTCTTCTCACTGCTAGGTCCAAAAAACCCCATTGCAAGAGATTGTCTCATAGTATCAGCGTAGGCTCCAACGATTTACAAAGTTGCTCGAAGTGTAATGAAGACTGCTTTTGAACTGTTCACTTTTTGCGTTTCTAAGCCGCCTGGAGCTTACTATTTTTAACAATCTCCACAATTTCAATAAACGAATATGTGAATAACCTCGCTGAAGATTTATGTGGATTCATAAGGGACATTCCTTCCTTCCTGAAAAAAAGTCTATTTTGAGCTCTATTTCTCTGTCTTACGTTTCATTTCCATCAAACAAAGTGCTGGGCTCAGATCCTAGTGTCTCCGCAATGGAAGAGTTACGCTTGTATGATGTTACGTGTTTAGGACAATAACAATAAGCAATATTACAAAATTGCCAAATTCCATCAATTCGAAGCCATTCGGGCAAAGGGAATCTGTCAGCCAATACTGGGCAGAAACACATTAGCAAGATCCAACTAATTCAAGAACTAAAACTCACTTGAAGGGCCGAATCTATTCGTTCGTCAAGATTGAGATCACTTTTGACTAAATTGCTTGCATGTATTATTGGACTGTGATGCCATTGTGGATTTCATGTCTGAGATCTACTTATATAGTGATAGAGCACACAGCTTGTACAACGGTGTGACATCTATAAAACCCATTGAAATACGTCAAGTTGTCCGATATGTTAAGCACTCCGATATGAGGGAAGAGTGGTAGAAAAAAATGAACTATCTCGTCCTCCAAAGATTGCTTTATTTTAAGGCAACAAGGTGTCGACCGTCGCACCAGATGGCAAAGGAAACTTTCAAACTTCCATCTAATATTTTGGTTTGACTTCGGATACGAATAGCGAGTACACAATATGTGACAGTAGTCTTCAAGTGCCATGATGCTGCACTCTGATGAGTAAAACTTCAATCTGAAATTTGAAATTATACCCCAATGACAAGAAATAATCAATAAAAGTAAAGATAAATATTTATTTATTCGCTAATTATGTGCAAACCTAAATTGTACCGGCCATGACAACTGTACTCTATGTCGCCAACAGTTCAATTTAAATTCGTTCATCAGCGACACAAACCGGAACACTCATATTTCACCACACTTGCGTACTGCTGCCCATTCTCACCACTGCTCCAAAAATACTCAAATTAAATTCATCACACACATGCCCACACGCACGCAATCCGCACCTGTCAACTGTGCACCATCTAAAAGACAATCAAACCTATAATTAGCCAAACATATATCTAACCCCAAATTTCACACCTCCTCTGTATGCAAACGAAACGCAGAGTTTCCCTTGAAACCCCTTGGCCATGCCCTCTGGCATAGACAACTTGCCGCTCATTTGACCGTCACGCTCCCCACGGCATGACAGCCAACGCTTTTGACAGTTCGATTCATTTATTCATCCCAGCACATGCGCCCAGAACTGGCAGGGCTCACGGCACGGCACTGAGGAAAATAAAAGAACGACAAGCACCATTCACGCAATCACCTCAGTTAGGGGCAACTCGACCCGAGCATACAGTGCACAAGGGTGTGTGCATCGTATAACACACAAGTGAATGTGTCACCCGCCGTCAGTTCTCGTCGCGTGTGTTGTGTTCTCTTCTTCCCCCTTAAAAAATTAAGTTTAAACAAATTAACTAAGAATTCCCTGTGATTTTCTCCATCGAACCCGACTGACTTTTTGCAAAGTGATCCTTACCAGACGTCGAACAGGAAACAAAAACAGGAAGAAAAAGAATAAGGAAAATGTTCCGCCCGAGCAGTTGAACTCATGAGATGGTGGTGCTACAAGGTATTTTTAGAAGCATTTTTCTATTCTCGCTACTCTTTTGCAAAATCAACTAAGAATCTCGAAGCAAAAACGAAAAAGAAAAAATACTGCAGCCACGCAGAATGGGAAGAGACTCGTATCTCATAAAATATGATTCTATCCTCTTGACGAGGGATAATCCTAGGCATCCACCTCCTCAAGGGGGTGCAGAGGCGGATGTGCCCCCCGGTGGGGGTGGAAATGAATAAGAAAATCTGCCGGTTTAATTTTTGATATAATGAACATCCAGATATCTGTATCTGCGAGTGTACATAGACATGTATATAGACGAACGACGGGCGACAGACGCTTAACTGTTATACGGAATCGGAGAACTTGACACTTTTTGCTTTTCGCTTGTTCTTCTTTCAAAAAACAGGGGTTGGTTGCTGGCTGCTGGTTGTTGGTTGTTGGTTCGCATTGGTAAGTGGAAAAGAATTAATTGAAGCCTCGTGCTTCCCGGCGTATGACAGACATCTCGCATTACAACTTCCTTTCGGAATTGTGTTCTCTTTGGTCTCACACGCGGAGACTGGAGAGCAGGAATACTGAATACACCGCACAGGGCCCTAACACCCTTGCGGATACTCGATACGGAATACTCTGTGGAAATGTTTCACTGTCTATATGTGTGCGTGGGAAAAAGAACAGACATGTCATGTAACATCCCCCTGAAATCAAACGAGTCAAATCACAGAGAATAGTGAGAGTCTGGAGAATTAAGAAATTGAAACGGGTGGTATTCAGCGGTAAAGTGTTGCCGAGTTCACATTGAATGTACTGAGATGATGTCGATATTTTTAGACAGTCTGAGTGGTGCATTTTTGTAAGCAGACTAAGGAAATAGGATGTAGTTTTTTTTATGTTGATGTCGTAAAATTAGAATACATAAAAGTGCACTAGTTGAATTGAATGCTTCCAAAACTCAATGCCTGTTGAACCTAACCTATAGATATTCTCCTTACCGTGATTACTTTAGAAATGTCCATCAGTGGTTTGGTGTCGTAGGTCTTAGATTTCTTTGTTCTTTGTGGTGGATCATGGAAGTAAGGCTTGATGTTTTCATCTCTGTCTTTTTAGTGGCATGGCGCTTAAGTAGACTAATGTTGGCCAATTTTTTCTTAATACGGATTCGTTGAGCTCGTTAATAAAATACAAATCCGCATCCAAATAATCGCCTCTTTTTGTTGCAATCATCGCAGTGGATGTTATTACAATATAGTTGCCGTACCACAACTTTGTACTATTACGATTCCTTCAGTGTGTGGTACTGCAGTCCACGAGTGAGCCTGGATCCTAACCAATAAGCTTCTCTTGCTCACGTTATGTCTGGCTAGCTTTTTTCCCAGTATCTCGCACCACCTTTGGTGAGGTCCTTCTCAACATGTGTGTGTACCAACTTAAACGCCGGACATCCTCTGTTACATTGTCCCATTGGCTCGAAGTCGAATCGAATCTTCAGGACTAAGTATTTGGTCATACGTTACGGTTACGGCTTAAACTCACCGGTATCAAGAATGTTAAGCCTGGCTAACACTATGGAATACTCGTTCGATTCCCACCTTAGCAAAACCTCACTTCGAAACCACCTCCAGTCCCATTCTTTCCTGCGCTAGTCCTACCTTTCTTTCTCTACCATCTAGGTTAAGCTTTAGTTTTTAAGTTTAGATTGTTTAAGTTGTTCGCTTGTCCCACTACCACTACCAATATATTTATGTGAATCATAAGTCTATCACATACTTCTTCCTCAATCTTCATCCACATTTTATTTTATCATTTTCTCTTGTTCCAATGAAAAAATCTCCACTCCAGCATCACTTAAGTGCAATGTAGACGCCAAGATGTTAATCCATCCTGATTATCTGGAGCTGTGTGATGTCTCTTGCGTTCTAGTCACATTCAATGTCAGTTGTTGAAGCTGATCATTTTCTGTATTCGCCCAGGCATTTGTAGCTCTGCCTTTGGTATGCTTTTTAAATGCAATCAAACTATGAATAAATACTCGTGCGACATTTGTCTGGTTATTCTCATTGTTTGACAGCCGATACTATGCCATCTGACAGCAACTCTTAATCCCAACAAGCTCTTGGCATGATGCAAGAACACACCATGATACCATGGTCTCGTGTCAGTCACACGGCAACACAACCAACCGGTCTCCCTTCGTTTTAAGCAAAATACCAGAACCACCCCTCACTTATCGCTGGCAAACACAATAGAATTCTCTTATACCGCAGCGCAACTTCCTCTTCCTATCCAACAACCACCACCAGAGAGCGAACGCGTGAGATACTTCTTCTCGCGTAGCATACAGACAACCGACCGAATCTACTATCAATATGGCGTTTTGCATTGATTTTCGGTGCGGTAGTGTGCGGTATCACTCGCTTCCTTTTAAACAAAAAAATTCATTCCATTTAAATTTAATGATTAAGTTTAAGTTAGAAAATTTATTTTAAAAGAAAATTCTTAGCCCTTCTCGTGTGGTGTCCTTTTCGGTTTTTGAAAGTGTGTGCGAGCAGGAAAGACAGATTGATTGTATGAATGAGTGAGGATCCCCAAGAAGAGAGTAATAAATCGTTGTATAAAACAAAACAAAAATTATGCAATGCTCCAGTGATTGATACAACTGGGGACTCAATTCATTCGTGTATCCTTATTTTGTAAGTGAATTCTGTGTAAGAGCACACGGCACGATATTAAACGATAAAAAAAAAAATCTCACGAAACATCTAAGGGATTTCTGCTTGTGGAGACAGTTGCATAAAAGGGGGGTTCTTCCTTTTTTTGTCTTCTTCTGTTGTTTCTCATATTTTTTCTTCTTTCGTTTTTTTTCCCTTAATTTATTGAGTGTGTTCATCCTAAACGATGAGAGGAAAGTTATCCTTCTTTTCCTTGGATTCGTCTCTTCATTTTCCTTCTATTTATTGATTTCCATACTGCTTCGTGTGTGGTGCAGGCAAAACGAAAAAAGAAATGAAATTTATTTGATTTCCCTCAATAAAGTGCCGGTGTACGGATTGCAAAAGGAATGTCTTTTCTTTGTTTTCTGACGTGAGTTGAAGGGGGAGACAAAACTAAAGAACAAAAAAAAAAAAAAAAAGAATCCCTGCACAAATCTACAGTGTCCAATGTGTTATGTCATTTCGTCCCTCTATTAGTACAAATATTTGGAAAGAAAAAATCAAACTAATTCACCACAAGTGAAAGTAAAAAATAAAAACACCCACAACCTTCATCACTGTGGGGGCTGGAAGATTTCTAAAAAAAGAAGAAATTTTGTTCTTTTTTTGTTTTGTTTCGAAGAAAATACATTTTATTTGATGTGTATATTCTTTTTGTAGAGTTCTGTGTCATCATCTTCATCGTCAATCGAGTGCGTAAGTTTTCGCGTGTGCCACAAAACATACGAGTATTTGATGACAGATTTATGTGCTTCTATTTTTTTGTTCTTAATGTTTCCTACGATTTTCTTGTGAGTGTTTGTTTTCTCTCGGTTCTGTTTCTTCGTTAAATTAGAAACATAAAATAAAATCATCCCTCTTTCGAAAAAAAAAAAAAATAAACGAAAGCAAAATAATATTTCTTCATCAAACAATCATCCCTGAGTTACCACGCAACGCGGCACAAAATATAAAAAAGAGCAAATATCCATGTAAAAACGACTGAAGACGAGTAGCATAGAGCACAAGACACACAGCACGGCGACATTCAGAGGAGAAGTTCTGAAAACTATATCATCGCCTCATAAGTTTTATTCTTATACGTAGAACAAGGCAGGAACACCAGCAGGACACTGTAACCCCAAAAACCAAAAACAACATAAAAATATATTAAAGGGGGTGAAACATCACAACCACCGCCATCATCATCATTGCCATCACCAGAGTGAGTTCTGTTTCCATACGAAGCACGCTATGACTGACGAATACTTCCCCTCAAACCTCAATGAAAAAGAATTTAAGAAAGAAAATATTTAACAGAAGAATTAATTTATACACAAACACACATGTACATACATCAATGATTATCCTCTGAAAAACTACTTGGTTCAAAACTGAGATCAGACAGTAGACATACATACGTACATATTTTTCATATTTTTGAAATCATGTTTTCGGTGATTTTTTGCTGAAATTTTCTTCAAATTGAGTTTTTTCTGTGAATAGTCATAGTCCATCGCGTTGTCTCTCATTTGTTAGACTGTGCGACGTGCGTGTGTACCAATTTGTATTATTTTTTGCCAAGTGCCCAAGTTTCATAACAGAAAGAGAAAAATAAAATAAAAATATAGACCCTTAAACAAACAAAAGAAAATCAAGAAAAATACTAAATAAATAAAATAAAAGACAATAGAGGGCATATTTTTGTTGTTGTCGTTGTTGCATGGTGTCTGTGTGAAGATAGTGTGCTTCAGGACCTTTGCTAAACATCAACTGGAACATCATTGACATTTCTTTTCAATCCCCCTCAAGGTGGTTTATCTGTAAGTACTTCATGTTTGGCATTTTGTCGCAACTTTCGACACACGTCCGATGGGGATGTGACATCTTGACATGCAACGTGTATTTTCTTTTTTTGTTTTCTTGCTAGATTGCTTTATTTATTTATTGTGATTTCGTGCTTTGACATTAGAATACAAGTGTCAATGCTGCGATGACTGCGATGACAGTTTTTTAACTGAAAAAAAAAAAACATGTTCTAATCTCAACAAGTTGAATGGTCTGCATTAAGATTACATGTCTCGATAATTTGTGTTATTTTTTCCCAAGATCTAAAGATCGTCTTTTGTGTGACGGGGTCATTTTCGTTCAAGTTATTTGGTCAAGTTCAAGTATTATTGTCTTTGCGGAAATGACGTTTAGCATACTTAAGTGCAAAGTGGCTTTCATGGCTGCTTTCGGGGTCATACTGAGTGCATAAGAACTACTTAGTGGACGTCTGGCTATCGATTTTGAATGACAGGCAATGCGCGAAAGAAAAAACATGACGAAACCATGTAGGGAAAATGTCAGATAGGATTTTGTGATAAATTCTTTTATGGAAAACGGGTGAAGTTTTAATGTAAATACGTGGACGGAGCATGGCATTAATGTCGACTTTGAGTGTGTGGAATTGCACTGATTCATTGTCATACAATGACTACTTAGGAGTTGGAGTGCAGTTATTTATATTATCCTACTATATAAAAGCTTTTCGTTGGAAATATGAACTGTTGGCATGGATATCCTCATTTTTTTATAGGCATCTACCATTTACCTGATTTCCTGATAAACTGTAAAAACACCCCTCAAAATAATCGGTGGACAAGTGGACAATCAGCTGTTAAGTCGGATATATCCATAATAGTTGATTTTTGCTTCAAACATTTCATCTCATCCGTGGCCTAAGAGCAACTTCACCTTTTGTCATTTCATAAAAAAAAAGCTCTGATGGCTTGTGTTCAAAAGCATAGTAAGCCGCATTAAAGTGACTCCTGTCAATGGTCAATATTTCGGATAGGATGCGTTAAAGATGCGGCTCATGCTACTTGTCGATCCTATAATTTATGAGAAGTTATCTTCCAAGTTGTCCAGACTGTGGCTCAATTATTTTCCATAGGCTTCTTCACTAAGGGAACTATCCCTTACCTAAGAGACTCACCCAAAGCGTAAGCATATTACGACTAAGTGTGTATAGCCCCCGGCGGCAAGAGACTTTAAGTACAGATCATTTTGTATTCATTTTTAGAAAATCATTGACGAAGCCATTTTAACTATTTTCCTGTGCCTACTTCAGCAGTAAAGAAATGGGAACAGACTTTAGGACTTTTCAGTACTATTGAGCGGTATTTGATTCAAGTTTCCTTTATAAATCGGAAAGCAAACGCTAACAGGTGTCAGGCTAGTTTGCGACATTGTCAGACATGAAACGCGAATGCCAATGCAAAAGCAATATGTAAGACACAGAGAATCATCAGTAGAGTGTGAGATCCACCTTAGTCTGAAGTCTGAATCCGGATTGACATACCGTTCAGAGAGCTAGAGAATCCTCTAATGAATGAGGGGCTCGTCTTGCCTTTAGCATAGTCCCCTCTCCCCCCAAAGCGCAAGCAACTAACTCATGGGCAAAGTAACATCTAGCTACTGCTCAAAACCTACCTTCATAAATGCGATTCGCGAAGATGTACTAGACATTTCACTCAAAAGTCCATTCATTTCTAATTCAATTGTGAGTTGGCATGTGCCAGATGAATCTCAGCAGACCACATGGTCTTTGTCAACAAAAGAGTTAACAGTCTATCTGGGAAAATCTTCAGTAAAGACAAGGCCGTAGGCACTTATAGAATATAATCTCGTATCTTCCATAAGGAGATACTCACTTAAGTGGGTTTTAAAAACTCTACTACTAAAGATTTACTAGCTTTCATGAGGAAAGTAGTACGTCTTTTGGGATAACTCCAACTCTTCGATACAATAGATCTATCCTGGTCGCGGTGACCTTGCCTTCACAACATGGAAGAGGAAAAAAAACTATCCGCCATGGCTTTCGATTCCATACACAAATTATCTTATAGTGTGTGAACATTGCTCGAAATTGAAAAGGTTGTGATGGTAACGAGGCAAATACAAAAAATGAGTACGCAAATTAAAGAGCTGGGTTTTATAATAAGAATATCTGTGGCGCTACAACCCGTAGAGGGCCAGGGCCTAGCTTCTCAGCAACCACTCGTGTTGTGCGTGCTATTGTTCTATCACGAGTGGAAGGGACCTACAGTTTTATGCCGACTCCGAACGGCCAAGTTTGAGAAGCTTTTTCTAGACAGTTATACTTTTTGAGGATTGTCAGTGACTCGAAAGAGGTGGGGCCGTGAAAAGTATTTCTTGTCGTACCAGGAATCGAACCTAGACAGGTAGGTCCAAGTGCGTAGGGTTCGACGCACATACCCACAACGCCACCGGCCACCACGGGCAGGGTTTTATACCTACACTTAAAATTCAAGGTCAAGTATATCATTTAGCTCAAATATCTGCGTTTTTTGTCATTGTCATTGTTAATATTGCCATTAAATGTACGAGTACTTATAGTGTGTTAACTGTCCCAAGGATTCCTGGTTCGATTCTGGACACATCAACTCCCATTTCTTCAATGGGTGCCCATGGCGTGGTGGGTAGGTGCTTCGACTCCTATGCAATTGAAGCTGGGTGTCTAGGTTCGATTATCGGTACGACGGAGAATTTTCACAGCCTCTTTCGAGTCACACGAGTCGCGTGATAATGCTCAATGGGTACAACTGTTCAGAAAAAGCTCCTCAGCTCCAAGCAGTGTAGCACGCACAATTAGGGATTCAAAGGATACATCGATGTTTGTAATGTTAAGCATATGTAATTGTCTTTGCTATACAAATTTTGGAGGATATGAAACCTCTTTTTCCAAAGCTTTCAAAGATTGTGATGTTATGTCTCACCATCGTTGCCACATATGTTCCAATGGAGCATTTGTTCTCGGGGGCTGGGGCAACCGGAATATAGACGGAAATAGACTTCTGGGGACTAGATTATTCAAGCTTCTTTTTCTCAAATCCATTTCGCGCATGTAACATTCGAACAAATAAATGTTTATTATGTCTCTTCGTTTATTTCGTTTCACAATTACATTTAAATAAATAAATCCATTGGGAAAATATATATGTTTTATTTCGCAGATGAATTTTATTGTTTTGTGGTCTAGTTAAGGTTTTGTGGGTTCAAACTGGTACAACTAGTATATTTTGTTGTTTAGGTAGATATGTACGTCGCCATACAATTTGCGTGATGGAGAAGATAAATAAAACACCGGAAAACCATCGATGTATCGTTGTTACTATCGATGTTTTTTAACATCGTTTTTTGTAGTGGAACCATCGATGTTTCCCTACGCACAACACGAGTGATTGTTGAAGAAGCTACGCCCCGAGCCTCTGGGGTTGTAGACTCATGTATATTATCATTATAACTTCTCTTGATCATAGACAGTGCTCTTAAGCGTTGCCGCTTGGAAGCACCCTACAATTTAGGTCACTTCCAATTCCCGAAAAACAGAAGTGCAATAGGAAACCGGGCACAAGTTCCTACCGAACTGTACAAAATAAGAATAATTATTGTCATCCGCAACTAACTTACATCGTTGATGTCCACTGTTCGTCAAGATTTCTCACAACTGCAAGTTCTTTGAAGCAACTTGAAAGAAATATGTTCTGGCCACAGATTAACTCAATTTGCCCCATCCGCATGTATTCATGCATGTTCGCTCTTGCATCAGATAGAATTATGTTTCTCGATATATGAATTTATGAATTGCCCCTGAATTAGATCCCTTGACTGAATGACAACCCACGCCGTATGCCTCATGCTCGTACATACATATGTATGTTCTGTCAAACAAAAAGTGAACCAGCAAAGCCACAGTTCTTCACTCACGACACTTGGCCGCGATATTCATTGTGTTGCCCAGCACGTGAATGTGAATTATTTACCTCCCCCCGCCTATTTATCGTACTCATCTATTGTACTTTCAGATGTCATCGCCTACTTAGGTTTCATTTTTTTCCTTGTTAATTATTTTTTGTCAGCTTCATTTGAGCCACTTGTGCGGTGAAGACATTTCACTCGAATTTATTATGTCATGCAATCGGATTTCGATATATCTCATTGCTGGCATTATTTATACACACAGAAACAAACACACAACACGATTGTTGCCACTTAAATGGTGGCATAAATAATATAAGCGTGATACGTGATACACAATATCTATGAGATAAATTAACGCTCAGTATCTGGAGTGCCAGTGACAAGCGACCAACAAATGACGGTCTTAATTTATATTGAAAAAAATTATGTGTTCCTATGGCAACGCCTAATAGTATGTGATGCTGCTGGCAAATGGTATATATGATCGAAACCGGTTGTTTTGTATCAGGTAGATACCTCGTTTGAGCGCTGAATGCGTTCGCAACTTCATTAAGCTGGTTGTAGATATGGGATAGATGATACAGGGTGGTGAAGAAAATAGTACACTCACTGGTTCTTTTTTAATTGAATTGTTTAGAAAGGTGGGTGTGTCTGTCCTCTTTTAGAAGCATTGTAATGTTACCAGACCGGAATTTCGGCTCACCAATCCATGAATACGACCGGGATGATAACGAACGATTGCACAATGAAATTTAAGTTGCGTACCCCCTGACTGAGCCGGAATTTCGATCATATTTTTGAATAATTTCATTGTTAACTTTAACGGCCGCTGAAACATAACAATTGAAGAAAACTATCATTACCGTCTGGTCACCCTTTATAATACGTATATAGTTTTGGAAAAATAATAGAAACAAAGTTAAAATGCTGGTTGCTCTTGTCGTGGTTAATGTAAATGTGGACGACACAATCTTTTCCCACTTAAGAGTTTTGGACTATGTTCAACAGAGCGAAAACCAACAAACTCATTCAACGCGTCAAAAATGTGCCAGCGAATGTGCGCTTGTGCACGCAAAGTGCACCCAACAGACTAAACTGGGCACAAACGTCTGGAGTATCATGTCATGAAAATAGGACTTGCCAATGACTGTAGATGTAGAGGATGTGGCGATGACGAGGAACAAGAGGTAAATGTCCACTACCTCTGCGATTGACCCAGTCTGTGTCAGTTGGGAGAACACTTCTTCCTCGATTTTGGTAGACATTGGTAGTATTCAGAGTAAACTGTCTTTTCTGACTGTTAAAATATAGGGTTGATTGTCGACTGAACACCGCTCAAGGTGGTACAACGAACTAAGACAGACTTTCTTTCCGTACGTTCTTTCCGTGGGTTCATCAGGACATAAGTGAGACATGTGAAAATGCCCATCTATTCACTTACACAACCCAGAGAGCTTTCATAATTCGATGCAAATTAAACTACTGGCTTTAAATACCACCCATGGTCTAGACGTTCGAATAAATATGTTAAACAAATTGAGCACCCTTTGGGCCTTAATTTGTTTTGGGTGTATTGAAAAAGCAAACAAAATATTAGAAATCTCATTCTCCCTACAGTGTCATCACAATTTTGCTATGTAAATATGTTTAAAATCGAGGTTTGGCCCGAAAATGTAGATATTTCATGAATATGTCATGAGAATCTGCAGAGGCTAGTTGATTGAGGCACAGTTCTGCGCCGCACTGTAGCGCCACACAAAATTGAGGAAGAAGTTATGAAAATCAACACGTATTCGATGCTGGCGGCAGCAACTTTCTATCTTAACTTAATGTTTGGAGCAACTAGGTCTTCTAGCCCGAATTTGTCATGTAACGGACATTATTTGCAAGGGGTTTTCTGTTTCATCGTTTCTGTCATATTTTGGCATCAAGTTCATGCTCACACCCTAGGCTCAAACAAATGGAAATGCTGCATTGGTATTTCCACATCACGGTTATATAATCCTCATACGTTATATGCAAATCAATTAAGTCGACTAAATACTTTGTGAAGTGAATGAAATCCAAAAGAAAGCGCTTACTCATCATGTCGCTGACCAACAAGCATTCGTTTTGCCCTTGATTCATTTCGTTCTTTTTCAGGTTTTGTATTTAACTTTTAGTTTCCAGCAGAGACACCGTCCAGTGATTCATCTTGCTACACCTTGCATTCACGTTTACTTACACAGGAATTTATCGATCTAGATATCCCCAGACAACGGGCTTGTTGCATCACAATGCCAGAGTTATTAGGGTTGAATGAACTCATCGGTGTGTCGACACCCAGTTGGTTCGTACTCACTTGTCAGTGAGAGAGACCTGCATCTTCCAGCAACCAGCGCATTACTGATATTCGTTGATGCTTAATTTGGGTGCGTGTGGGTTAGGTTACTTCGCACAGTAGCCCTCCGACAGAGTGGACTTTCTTTCATGTGTTGACCTCTGATGGTGCTTTATGTGGGACTATGAACGCCATTGATATTTACATGTGTGTTGATCGTTAAACTCATGTTAATGGATTCTTTTTTCAAAAGTACACATTGAATTTATCGGCATTTTCGTGCTCCAGTTGAATTTTACGTGCCGATTTTGATATATGATTTGATTAAATGTTTCACCAGTGCTCTGTTGACTCGTCATGTCAAACCAGTTTTGAATGTACAATTTGCTTTGAAATGCATGACAGTTGAAAGGGCGACAATGGTTTTTCGTTGGTTCAGTTCAGGCGAACAACAAAGTGCAACGAGAATATAAATTCAGTGTGAGCTTTAGATCGCTAAGAAACTTCAAAACTAATATTTATTAAAGTCTCTGCGTATATCTAGGAATATAGTTGACGTTATTTCATTAAAGTAGAACCACCTCCGTCAGTAATTTTCCTCGTCTGCAGATCAGAACATCCTCTATGGTTTTGAATCCGCTATTCACTAATAAATCAGCAGGTACAGTCAGCCTTAAAAGTAAGTGTACAGTACAAATCCAAACGTCCCGAATCCCTCTAGGCAATCGCTGGTACTTCAGTTTGTCGAAATAACTTGAGTGATAACTTCTGGGTCGAAGCACCAACATTATTTTAACATCTGGCTAGTATACACTATAATACTTAGGCATTCGATGGGCTAGTAAACTAAATCCCTTGCAAAATGGCAAAAACTGCGACGCCTGTGCCTCATTCATGTTGGCTCCGTCAGTGTAAAGTTGCAGAAAAGCTGGGTTAATCACTATGGCGACCAGTCTTCTCAGTCTGCGATAACTTTGAGGTCCTAGCAAGGTGGCATGTACCTAGTCGACCTTGGCAATGTGGAATATCTCCATGTCTTACTCCCGCATTGGGCTGTAGTATCCCGAAAATATGCTTCGAAATTAGTCGGAAAATAGTTTGTGCTGAAATTGGTCGTTAAAGTTGCCGTCAACGACTCGAAATTTTGGTAATCATTTTTAATTATTTGCAAAGCTTTATCAATTCCTAACCATCACTGAATGTTTTGACATTGAGAATTTTGTAATTGGTTTAAGGGTGCGTTTATAAGAATTTATCGCGAAATTGTTTCGCACACTAAGTTGATCATTGCCGCTTCGTCTTAATCGTGATCTTCCATCTTTTTTGGTTGGCGGGATCGACCGTCCGGAGATCGTCTATTTGATGTGTGAGTGAACCTTGGGCTACTTATTACCATATTACGTGCAATCGCAGAGTCGGAAGCCGTTATATGTAATCGTCCCGAGAAGGCTGTGCATTCCGATTACTCCACCATAGATGTTCTCCCTACCGATTTTGACATTGAAATCTCCGAGCACGATTTTGACATCGTACAGACTCCGTCCAAGAGGTCATAATAGATAGAGTATTCAGCCTCGTGGGGAGGGGCGTGCTATGATGTGAGGCTGATGTTGTAGAATCTGCCTTGGATACGGATCACAGCCAAGCGATCACTTATCGGCGTTCGCTGCCTACATTGGTTCACTTCACAATGTGTGTTGTAGATGTTATCGATTTGTTTACCTTAATTTTACTAATGTCAGTAATGCCTTAAATTCTCCTTGTACAAAACCCTAATCATAGCAATTCTGCTGTCTACGGCGCAGAGGTTTGCAAGCGCTCTTTAATTTTGAATGGTTGGCGATCGGAAGAGGAATGAGTAGGAAGAAGCCAGCCATGTGTATACTCTGGTTGAGAATGCGATGAGCGGTTTTTGATATAGTTATTCGCAAACCAGTAACGGAATCTCACGAATTTATAAGCTCTGGAAAGAGAAGAGCCAGATACCTCTGGAATCAGGAGAATGTGCTGAGGATACGTAGTTTGATCCCGGAGAGACCACTTTTCATTTTCACGTCATTAACTCGCACGACTCACTGACATTCTTCAGAAAATATACATAAGTGTACATAAAACTTAGATAAAACTTCTTGTCGGAAATAAAAATTATAATAAATTCGTTCACTTTTCATCATCAATCACAGACTTACAAACTGCATTTGACGATGTACTGGTCAGTGTCATAGTTCCAGCATAAATTGGCTGCCTAAGTTCCAATGACATTGTTTTAATTTGTTTAACTAAAGACGCCCACATAGTGCATAGCTTCAACTTTTAGTTGCTTTCAGTCAACATTTGAATTACTTCCTGTTTCAGAGACAAAATGACGTAAGCAAAGGTTGACAATTGACATAACAATCTCATCATCGTCACCATCCCATTTGAGTGCGAAACGAAGAAAAAGAAAATGTCCCTCTTCTCTCTGTTCGTACAGATTGTGGACATATTTTTTTTAATTGACGGCTAAGCACGTCTGCCGATGAATAAGTGTTAAATATATGATATTCTAACTATGCACAGTTATGAGGGTATGCATGTATGTTTGCGTTTGTGTTTAAGGTTGTATGTCAAACAATGTTCATTCACCCCAATTCATGGTGTATTTAACCACATTTAACGCTGATCTTTTCAAGGTAGAGACACAAACAATAAACTTTGAACTTAATAAATGAAAATCTAATTAAATTTCCTCTCCATTCAACGAATCTATTTTTATCCGAGAGATACATGTGAGGAATTAGTTTGTTTTGTGTAATTAATTTGGTTCATTGTGTTGAATGTGTAGTTGCTCGATGGGGCTGCGTACGATGGGGGGTATCACAGTTTCTCTCAATTATATAGTCACTTGCGTTTTTTTTTGTTACTAAGAAATAAAGTAAGGCATTTCTCTGCTAATCAATTTGATATAAATTAATTATAACGGCATTCCTGCTATTGTTCGCAATCTTTCTTAAAATCGGTGCTAATTCGTTTGACGTTTGACAAAGAAGAAATGTCAGTTGTTGTGGTCGTATTCTCTTTTTGTCTTGAAATTGTCTGCTGTGGCGTCTTCGAAAGCGGAGGATGTCGTTGGGGTTAAAAATTAACTTTATTAACAGACTAACGGAGGAGATTTGTAGGAATTTTTCTTAAGTTTGGACCACTGACCAAAATCCCGTACTTGGCTCTGAAGAGCAGACGTAGCAAAACGAATGAAGGAAAAATAAAAGCAAAACAATGAATTCTTAAAGTTGTCACAAACTATTTTAAATTTTTTAAACTGCTTCATCCCGTCTTCCTTGTATGAGCTGTTTGTTGTCTCCACAAGATTCTTCGTATTGCTCAGACAGTATGTCAATATACTTATGTCAATGTTTTCAACGTCTGTGTCTGGTGTGACATCATCTGTCATCTTGCCGGCCAAGGTGACGTGGAATAAGGTGTCTTCGTTTTTTTTTTCTGTTTCAATGTTTCCTTAACCGAACAAACAATGAACAGAAACAAGAAAATGACAGAATTTCAGTTATTATTACAGAAAAAAGCGTTGGTAGCAAGAAAGGGGCAAGTGACCGCACTGTCAGGCAGACGGCTATGCTCAAAAAGTTCGTTATTGGAAAAAGCATGACGTGACCTATGTTACCTATATTCGCGTTATCTATGTTCATTGATAAATAAAAGCAAGACTGGCTTATTTCGTTTTTCAAAACCAATTTGAAAATCCATCAATATATGTAAATACAAACAGCTGGATGATACACCCATGGAGTGTTTATGAAGTTGACTGTTTCCAACTGGTTCACTGTCCTCAAAAGGGCACTTACTTATATTTCCAGCAAATATCAATGCTTTTTTTAATTAAAAGAATCGTGCGATCGATTGTGAGAGTACCCGGCTATGAGAGAACAAAATGCACGTTCGAGAAGGTGTTTCCATTGAAGAAAGCTGTCCACTATGGGAGGCTTCACAGCATACCCATCCCTTCCTTGACAATTCTTTGCCAATTTCAATTTTTAAAACAAACTATTCGAAATGGCATCTGTATGATTTCCAGCCACGGCGAACTGCAAGTCGATCTGCCGACTTCTCAAATGCATTATACAGCACACCCATAGGCAAATTATTCACTGCTCGGATAAGCGCGCACTTCAAATATTCAATATTCCGGTGTAATCTACCGCAAGCCATTGTCTCTTAAATAGAGCATCATTTTTAGTCGACAGGTTTGATGTCTAGGCTTCTATATGGCCATTCGTGGAAAATTGAGTTTGAAATGTTATTTGTTAGCCATGTTTGTGTCGGTTTTAGCTTATGAGCGGGAACAACGTTGAATTCTCGGAATGAGTGATGACCGATCGTAAATCCTATCATTCTGTTTGTTGAACGACACTTCAGGGGTGAATATTTTCTCATCTTGTAAAAATAATTTATCTCTAGCAATTACAGAAGAGTAAAGAAGCAGGCACATCATGTTGACTGCAGGATGCCTTATTTGAATTGTTAGTTAGTTTCAAAAAGGCATCTTTGTATGTCCTTATTTTACGAGTGGCATGATCGCAAAACCAAGTCAATTTCGCAATGTCTTTTTCAAATACATATTTATGTTCGTATATCCTTAATTGAAAGATCAGAATCGGTATACAAAATCTCACTCGGAAAGCACGTATTTAAATATTAGAAGAATATCGACTTTATTTGCACTGCAATTTTTAATTCGTGCGAATTGATGATTGATGCTGAGACTGACCTTATACATATCTCCTCTTCCCGGAACTGATTATTTTGGTCTTGAGGACTGTCCTGGAACTTTTCTGTCCACAAGTCCAGGTGTTCATCTTTTGTGAAAGAGCCATACTACTCAATTATGTCCTGAACAGAATAAAGTATCGATTGGGTCATCATTATACAAGCTTAAACAGTAGCTCACAATAGTGTCATCAACCTGTATTACGTTACGGCTCTAAATTTGTACATGGCCGTCTGTGCTTGAAACTATGTATATTTTGGTCATAGACTTAAACAGCATTGCTACCGAATGGCTCCATACAACGAACGAATGGACCTTTCTAGGCTACAACAGTCCCATTTCCACGCCTTTGGCTACATGTAATGTTAGAAGGACGGGAGATGTTACTTGCCGTTCGGAATAGACATAAAATGATCGGTTCCATTCATCCCAACAGTGAATTAATAATAATTATATGGGGGGCGCGGTAATCCTATGTGGCCCTGGGCCTCAGCTAAATCTAGATCTTGCTGAACATACGAGAAACTGGCTTGAACAATCTTGATGCATTTGACAAGGCAGGACCTTTCATCGAAAAATACTCAGAACCACCCTCTAAAATCGCTGCTACTCTGGAGCGCATATGTCTGACTTTGAACGGTAGAACTTTTGCTCTATGAAATTCTTATATTCACATTAATGTTACAGTCAATGTGGGATAAACGTTACTTTGCATGTTACCAACGCCACAAAAATACCAGAACCACAGTACAAAATGGTTAATGAGTTACTGTAACAATTTCGTAAGTAATGGTAATATGGCACGAAATAATGCTCTACGCAGCTTTGAACTCAATCATTCAAACTGGAACTAAGTTTATGTTGTAGTCTATGGAATAAAATCGGTATTTTAGGGAGGTTAGCTCAGATTCATTGCGACTACAAAGGTCCACTTAGTCGAATGTGATGGAACGGACTCCCGATGTCTAAGCCAACAACAGCCACTTGATTTTTTTCAAGAATATGTGTACATTCTGGATGTTTTGATAACCCTTCTAGACTATTGCTTGATAATACACATAACTTTGGCTACATTCTCACCAGTATGTACTGCTATCATTGGTATCATTGCCATTGACGCGGTGACTAGAGATTAATCTTGTAAGCTTAGGGAATAGTTTTTGACCTACCGATAGCAAGTTTCATCTGCGACTAGAATGGGTAAGTGAATGATTAAGCACAGCTGATTTATGAGCACTTCGCGTGTTTCTGTTGAGACTTTTTACATCAACCTCTTCCATGTTGAAAGGCACTAGTTAGGTCGATGCGTCCTCGTGGCCTGCAACGAATGCTTGCAACACACTTGGACTTAGATAAGTTTGGATTGACAAATGTTTCACACGTTGATGGACATACTCAGATGTAAAAATATGGTTTTGCTCTCCTTCTCGTTAGAGTTTGATAATTGCAGAACATGTCGAACAGATTATATTTCTTCTTTCCTCGTCACATGCGCGTGTTGCAGCACAGTATCTGGTAGCTATTCTTACTATCAGGCGAACATGCGACGAAATCTTTTTGTTCACCGTGGCGTCGTTTCGCTCGCTCGTTGACCCGATGTTAAGGTTTAACCATTATCCATCTTCCCATCCATCTTTGGCAACTTTGCAGTGTATGTACATAGGGAATGGCCAGAGTTAACTGAGAAACTTGAGTTCCTCGCAAGTATATATCACCAATTTGGTTTCCTTGGACTCCAATATGTACTGGTACTCATGGTCACCATCTTTTGTTTTGTGTGCATAACTAGATCAGTTTCAGAGTCAATATTTTCGACACTGCGGCTCTAGTTGTCGCCTTGCTCGTCGAGATACATGACAACCAATTGGTTATTTTAAGTTGAGGTTTAAGCGACAATACCGTTTCATTTATCACTGCCACTTGAAAGAACCTACTTTTGTCTGCGTCAAGAAGCATTCAAAGAGGTCACAGAAGAGGTTACCCGCTGAGGCTGCTCCGATACAAGTTTGCTGAAGGATATGAGAAATCGAAAATAAATCAAACCTACTTAATGTACTTCTATTCTCTTCGTCGTCTGTTAGTTTTTTGAATTTATCTACAAAGACTGTGTTTACGAAAAAAAAAACAGCTGTTCCAATAGATGGCGACGACCACCCGGAAAGAGCACTGGACGAGCGATCCTTCCACTGTTTGTCCACTTCGCAATTTTCTGGAATTTCACGATGTCGCAGCACCCACATAAGTCCGATCCTTAAATACTCGCCCATCTCGTTAAGAGATAGGCGGCGGTTCAGGGTAATGTTTGAACTTTCGACTCCGTACTATGAGAACAAACGACGATATCTGTCTTTTGATATCACATAGTTTTTTTTCTTACCACTTAGTCTAAAAAGGGGTTCTTTCAACATCTGCAGCGATTTCAATAGAATTGCCGTCCTGGCGCCTATCTGTCTGCCGATTAAGTCTATTGGCGGAAGTTTAAGGAGTATGTTCAAATCTGCGGAGGAAGTTGTCCTTCACGCTCCACTGCTACGTACGCATGCAATCCGGGTTTAGTGGTTTTCAGTTGATGTGCTTATCAAGCAACAAATTTCGAACAGCTCCACCAACCTTCCCATGCATTACCAAAGCTACATACGTAGATAGTTATGAAAATATGACGCCTATTTACTTTGTATGTAAGCAATACATACACACCTGCGTCTCTAATGAAAGGATAGGTGAGTTTATCCCTCTGGTTGGTTTTATCTGTCATTTGCAGTCTTTTTTTTTCAATTCTGACACTACAGTCTGCAATTGACCTGGGCTAGTTAGTATGTACATACTTACTAGCTATTGGTTCAGAAATGACTGACATTTAAAATTGACGTATAACACTTACAAGAGTGAATGCGTATTCCCTTCTAGTATCCAATCTAGTATGGAATCCTTAAACAAAAAAAACATCAAATAGCACTCAAATTCCTACTGCAATATATGTATGGACATCTCGATTTTAAATGTCCAACTACTCGGCAATTCAACAGCATCGACATTTGTGTCAAAAAACATGTTCAGGCCAATCTAGTCCTTCCTCGAATTCATTACATTAACGTCATCACTGGCTGCACTCAATCGAAGCCCATATGTAAATGCAATTCATTTCTGTCCCAATTCGAATGGATTCGAGGCCAGACCGCGGGCGGATTCTCCATCCAATGTTTGTTAATAATTTAGCACCATCTGCGATATTGCGACTGCACTTCTTTTCCACCCGCTTCACCTTGTGCTTAAGTTGAGGGCCATTGCATGAGCTGTGATTTTGTGGTCACTGCATAATTAATGACATGTGGAACTGCTTACGCTGTCTGGTGGTTAGACTAAGTTATATTGCACTTCTCATCTGGTAGGTGACGATATAATGGTTTGCCTGCATCGGCAAAATAAAATGTACATCGTATGCAAACTTTACACAACTCAAACTGAATGCAAATATTTGCTCGTTAGTTCAGTAGTGTACTTAGGCTTGTCAACGCGCATTTTTAAGTTAAGTCTCGAATTGTGCTTTTTTTTTATCGTACAACGCTGGCGGCTTCCAGAATCACTTTGCAATGATTGACGCCATGGTTCGGTAATGTTTGATTGCGAAAAGGAAAACGCGCGCATTTTCGATCTTCGCTCTGTGTACTTTTGAGCGTAATCGTTGACGTGGTAGGCGCGACTCGCAGCGTACCTTTGACCGATCGATAGGTTGTTCAGGTCTCTTGTACTGTCGCTAGAATCGACAAGGGGGAAACTATTTAGACTTCTGGGAGAGGTTCATAACGTTCCCAGGCAAGGTCCCGTGGTGGCGCTTTAGTCTGAGGTCTGAGTCTAATCGTGTTGTACTATTGTTCTCTGTCGAGTTGTGGGCGGAGACCTAAGGTTGTATGTGCACACTGAACGGAAAAGCGTTTCCTAGACTGATATACTCTCCCATCGAGGGAGGCCGTACCGTGAATTATGAATGATGTTAGTATTAGGAATTGAACTTAATGATCCCACACTTCGTTTGCGTCGTCGTCTATTGCGTTTTGTTCATTAGAGTGTGGCGCAGAGTATTTTCGTATCAGGCTAAGATCGTCTGCCACACAGTTACCTGTAATGTCTCTTCGCCCTGGTACCCAACACAGGCGAGTGTTAAATGCTCAGGTATGTCCCAAACGATGATTTGGTCCAAGTTTTGAGTTGAGGGAGACTGATTTCAGTACCTTAATGGTTGCTTGAGTGTCTGCGAAGGTGCTTCGTTAAGCCATGACAGTGGTTTCTGTTAATTTCGGCTTTAAAAATGCGAATATTGAATATGTTTTGAGAAAATGTTGTTGCGTAAGTTGCCAAATTTGTCTGAGATTTTTTGGATGCCCGTTGAAAACAGAATTAAGCTGAAATGCCACAATAGATACCATTTGTCGTCCAAGATGTCAAGTAGAGCGAGAATCAAGATGAAGTCAAGCGCATCGGTAGTTCTGAGTACACCGTCGGAAGAAATATAGTATGAACCACCTGGCAAATATGCCGTATGGCGTATTAGCTTCGACATTCCGTTGCACTTCATCATTGTTTGAGCCCAGATGACAACAGAATCATCAATCCTCTCTGATTACTAGTACACCAGTCTGGATAACCTGACTACCAAACTTATAGAATCTCCTTAAAATCTTTCAGCACATAAAAACTGTTTCTTCCCAAGACAAGCCCGGGTTTGTTCACTGACCATCAAATGAATTTAATTATTTAACCAATTTCCGATTCGGTACATTAAATCCGCTGCAAGGCGTCTATAAAATCCGGCCCAACTAATTAAAATGCTGCATTGGATTACGGCCAGAATTCCATCCGAACATGGCGCTGCACGCCGAGCCAAGAAGAAAAAAAGAAATTTCCCTTTTGTTACCAAGCCTTCATACGAAGAAAACCCGATTCAGTTCAAAGTCGAATACGCATGTGTGCCTATGGTTCGGTATGATACTCGTGAATTTAACTGACGTACAAAACGAACGGTCACTGAACCGCTATCGAGTAATGTCGGTGGTGCAGTTTTATTTTTTTTATTTTTTGCTTACGTCTCTGTCTCACTGCCTGAGATATGACCACAATATTTTTGTTCGACATTTTATTAGTATGTATGTAGGCCTTTGTATATTTATGCATACTCAGACATTAGGCCCGGATGCTTAGGAATTCATGTCACGAAACAATTATTTCTTTCGCAAAGCATTTGAGTCACGTTTCAGTTGGGCAGCACTGACGACAATAGCCACCCTCTATCCAACGTCATTGTGAATGATTATTTGTATTCTGGCAGATGGAAAAGTTTGAACTCTTCTCGCTCTTCTCAGGCACTTGATGGAAAATCCACACACAAGTTATTTTCAAATATTCGAGAAGAATTTTCCGAAACATCGAATTTGTACGGTCTTGCAAATTTCTAGATGAATTCCGTCACCTCTTGTAAATTTTATGAGGGGTATTCAAGGTGTATAACACTTAATTGGAGTTACTAACAGCAGTCGCAATTAATTAGACACGATGCGTCTTTGCATTTCAGAGAGGCTTAGTGAATTCATGTCTTTTGTAAAAATTGTGGAATTTTCATTTTGTTTGTCAAACAGATCAGTTTGCTTATTTAAAAATAAACGTTTACTAGTTTGTTCAGCCGGCTATGCTGGTCTTATGGTGAAATTTAGCGTTTAAAAGCGTGTAATTCTCTTATTTCAATCAATCAATTGGGTCTAGTTATAGGTATACAATTTAAAAGGGTAGACGAGAGCGAAAAATCACATTTAATGCAAAAGGACTCACACCTTAAAGGACTTGGTGCCAATAAGCAGTCATAACTTCGAAAAAGTAAATGACTCATCATCTGTGTATGGTCCATTTGGTTTGTATAAGCTAGTGAACCGAGAAGCATCGAACCACCAACCCCTCTTCCTTCCACATAGTTATGTGTGTCGAGTTTTCCAAGCAGTCGCCATACTTACTTATCGAATTCAACGTGTTTCAAATGTCCACCACTTGAACGTTTGCAGCGGCTGATCGTTTTGACGGAAACGTCCGCTATTTCTTGTTCAATACTGGCTCTGACAACGCCGGCTTGTTGACATAGACCAATTATTTAAGTTCCAGAAGTGTTAAATCACACGATCTAGGCCCAATCGACAAGACCATTTCTCAATATAACACGTTCATTGAATTCAGTTTGGCACCGTCTTGTTGAAACCGCATATCATTAATGTCTAGTCCATGCAATTGACCCAAAAATAACGTTGCAACATGTCTCTGTAGCGATCTCAATTGTTTGTAACGTGACGGTGATTTTCATCAACATAAATAAACGGCCCAATTACACCATCGACATGAAAACCACACCATTTTTGTGGATCAAGTGGTGTTTCTTGAAGCACTTAAGGGTTTCCACCGGAACAATAACTCATATTCTGTTTGTTGACGAAGCCGTTTAGTCAAAAATGTATTTCATCACAGATTGGTAATCAATTTCTATTATTTGCAAACGTTCTTCATTCGTGAAATTCACCATGGCGAAAATGTTGTTTTTATTGAATGTATTGATATCGACAATTTGGTCATTGGTCTAAGGGTGCGTTCACAATAACAGTGAAATTCAAAGTTTTCAAGTCAAAATTGGAAAATCCTTCACGAGTTCTACTCTGAGTTGTCAGTGCGTTGTTCGCGGTGGTTCCAGAGTCAATCCACATACCTATCAGGCGACATATTCATTAAACAAGATGTACTATTTCAAGATGCGAACCATTGTAGTCAACCTTCAATTATCGTTGCGGTGAGTTTGATAAGTAAGACTAGTAACAAATTGGGGACACATAATGCACAACTCTAGTCCATTTACTCAGGTCTGTCAATTTCGAGAACACAGACCTGTCAATTTCGAGAATATTACCATCCGGCATCCGCAACCACAGCATTTTAATTGAATACCAAAGCATGTAGCTTATAAGGTAGGTCGTCTGGATGTTGCTGCAAGAATTGAAAACTAAATTATGTTTTTATTTGTTTACAAGAAGTGGATGGAAAAATTACGAAGTCATTATAAAATTATTTCCATTTATCTAGGATACAGACATCTTGGATTCCGAGTGATCTCTCGCTCTTTCTCGAGTAGGTTCTTTCGATCGACTTTATTTCTGTGTTTCAGCGTTGGTCATCGGAATTATATACCCAAGCCATGTGTTAGCAAGAAACAACTTTTGTGTGGCAAAGAGAGCGAGCTGTAACAAATCGTCTGAATGACAAGACAACAAGGTGGAGCGGCGGATAGTGGATCGAGTGGAAGAGCTCTCAGAAAAAGCAGCTATCGCATTTGAGATATCGTCCAAAACAAGTACTGAAACAACTTCCATATCCACAACGAAGGACTGTTCGTTGCTGCTTCTGGGTTGGCGTTATCATTGGGTCATAATTTATTTTGAATTGAATCACTAAACCATGTTAACTGAAATTGGTGCTATAACAAGGAACTACATTTATTTTCATCAGGATGCCGTCACATGCCATATTAGAAGTGAAACAATGAATATATTGCGTGATCATATTTGCGGAAGTCTGATTTATGGGAACAAAGACCGAAAATTGGCAATCAAGTTTAGGCGTCTTAACGAAACCTTTTTATTTTAATCGGCTTTGATGTCAGGTCCCTAAAACGTTAGGTTGCATTAGAAACATCAAAGTATGTACTTTGGGCAACTATACGAAATATATCTACTTTGGAACAATTCTGCGCTTTCCAATTGTCTTAAAATAACAACACTTATTGGGTGACCCTATAAAACTAATCATCCCAGCGCATATACATATATAACATATCATCATCGTCGACTCATTGCTTTTCCGAATTCAATAAGCGATTACGTAAATGTAGTAAAATGGCGATATCTTAAAAGACCAAGCTGACTTTGACTACAACTCTTACCAACCAAGTTCATGTCATAATATGATATAAAGACGTCATCATTCCTACGACAAACCCTTTGGTCGAGAGTAGCCCTACTTTCGATCTAATCAACTTGGCATTGATGGATATACAATCAATTGCTGGTATCTACGCGTGGAAGTTATTTTATATTAGAGATTACCTTATCTAAACGAAGGTAAAATTGCAATTTCTTTGTTTAGCAATGTGTATTGCTCCACACATTGCTAAACAAAGAAATTGCAATTTTACATTTTATGAATACAGTTCGCGGGGATCTTGCTGCCCTGTTCCGATATTTGACAACGTCAAGGATGTAAGAGTTTCATGTCAAAAATAGTTAATCGTAAAACTTGACTCAGTTGACGGAAGGAACCCATCAATTGATTGACAAGCTTAATGTCACAGAATACCGGAGTCATATTATTAGACCTTAAGTACAGACCGCTAGTAGGCAACGAAATGGGAAACAATCCCTAATTACATTTAGGTTTTCCTTTTTTTTTCATTAATTTCGAAACATTTTCCAAGTCCCCTGACGTATGCACAGACACAATCAATCTAATGCACCATACCGTTAGCTACCACAGACAATTTTATGTGAGAAAAGTAGCAAATGACAATTGCTTTATTGACGAGGGTAAAGCAAATGGAGGTGAGAGAATTGATAAAGACCCAGCACCCGCACTACCACACCCCCAAATGTGATAAGGGCATGATATATGACATCAGATTTTGTTTATTATTTTATGAGCCATATACACTCGTATGCATGTCATTGGTTTCGATTATCGGCTGGCAAGGGTTGGCGGGCGTGACATGCTAACTATGATTCATCAAATAACTCTTTTAATTAGACTAAACTAAGCTATCAACGATTTGAATGGTCTTGCATTTTATATTTGTGGAATTTATCACGGGTTGATGTCCATACGTATTGGGTGTGCATACGTAGTTTTCTTTTATTTGGTGTTAACAATATCAACGACATGGGCACCGGTCAATGGTGACATTGACCTTTGATTTTTATTTTTGTTAGGCTTAATAAGGCGCGATATTTAAACTTGGAATGATACCACTTACTAAACCGAACCCATCTTCATTTCGGTGTTTGGTCTTTCGTCGCACTCCATCCAACTATATATCAGTCTATTAGTCTTTTCAGATAAAAAAGTAGAATCAATTAAAATTATTGCGATGATCCCAAACCTGATAGTCTTGTTGCTATTGGCAAAAGCCTGTACAAAATCGACATTAAAGAAAGCTACTCGTGCGGGCGGATATCTGGTTAGGCGCATATCGTCTACAAGATATAGTCAGAGGAATACATGTTTGTTTTTTGATCCACAAGAAAGGAGATCCCCACCCACTACATCAACTCTCTAAAAGTCTCTCGAACATTGTGTACAAGATCTTCCCCGCCTTGCTGTGGCCTCAAGCTGCTTATTAAAAATCTGGTATGTCCTTATCAGGTTAAGAAAATCAATGGACCAGATCTGCACAAGACACAAGAAGTAAGAAGAAGTCTATTCTTCGCTTTCAATGCCACTTATGGGTGCATACTGGGAGACGATCTATACCATCTATACTTGTTGTTTTCGTCTGGTTTTGCAGAATCATCGATGCGAATTATTAGTGCTTCATCAAGGCCGTTAACGAGCTTACCGAAACCGAATGTAAAACGGGTTTTAGGAAAGGCGACGCGCTGTCATTCCATCGCAAATAAGCTGAAATATGACTAATTTTTGATAAATTAATACCTCAACTTAAAAAAATCAAAAAAGTGTGGACAATTAATGACTTTAATGACGGCGCAAATTACAAATCGAATTGCAATAATAGTGTAGACCGACGATCTACGGTCGTCCCCTTTCATTTAATACCAGTTGTACCAGCTCTTTTAGGTCTTCTATGTGAAAATAAAATTAATGCCGCTTGTATGTGGAATTCTATTTCAATTGGTTCAGCATTGAGTTCCCCTGTAGTACAAATTTAGCTAAGTCTGGCTGAAAATTAGATGGAGTTTCTGATGTGAAAGAATAATTGTATTCTGTAGTTAGCTTCTGTGATCAACTTATGTGTCATCTGTTAATGACTTCTTAGCAGCAATCATAGTGTTTGTGTATTTTTTTTTCCGCAACGACTTGTTGGAGAACGGCGTATGATCCAGTCTCCCTGACTTTTCTAATCTGTTTTGTATGAAAAGTGAGCACAGTGAGTACAACCTTGATTATTTTTAAAAAACAGATCACTCAACAATGAAGGCGCGTCTGTTAAGCCATATATTTCTAATGACCCTGAACTGTCAGCTGTCGCGCTTCCTTCTTTTTTCTTGTATAAATGGTGCAAACAAATACTGTCTGCAATTCATCTTTATGATTTTGTAAGAAGTTTGCGCAGCTGAAAGTAGTGAACGAATGCATCAAAAACTACTTTAAATTCCACAGCAGCAACTTCACATTTGTTTATTGACGGCAAGGCAAAATTCAAGTTTCGGGGTAAGAAACTTCTCTCCGAAATACACATAAGAAATTCTTACATAATCACTGTTCCTGGGATGCTGTTCACGAACATAGCACATAGCTTTGTGTCAATAGTTTTATCCTCTCCCCACGAATTTTTAATCTTTGAATGTGAATTTCTGTTGTTCACAATCTGTGACATAAATACGTCACTACGTAGGCATTCGATTCCAGCGGCTTGAGAAGTTACCTTTTCGCAAATTTGATTCTACTCTTCAGAAATTTCCAGCCACACACAAAGATCTACCTGCACTCAAAGTTTTAAATTACACGCGACTTCTGAGTGAAACTTCCGCAACGGAATGCCTACTGTCGAGTGATTCTATTCAGCAGATGATACACAATATGACCGTAAACATATTCCTGTTCTGAAGTAACATCAGATTTTATTGTCCATGGTTAGCGTACTGCTAAGTGGATCAAATGACTGTCATTCTTAGAGAGACAACATGATGATGTAATAATGCAATTATTAAGTTAACTGTTGTGTATCTCATTTGAACATTTCAGACTACTTAACATTCCTGTTCATTCATCTGACTTACAAGCTGCGTGCGAAATAGTTACGGTTCTAGAGTCACTGTTGTACTTCCCGGTAGATTTTTTATTTCGTCTTGACAAAATCCAAGCTCATTACGCCCATCTTGTTGTCTGCAGCACTTAAGGGAGTCCAGCTGAAATCAGAGATCTTTCAATGGGAAGCCAATATAAACATCTTCCCCTGTGACAAAGCTTCTGAGCTAGATCATAGTTAAATGGATAAGGAACATATGTGAGTCGTTCAGACGCAGCTTTACCCAAGTGCAATGGAACGATATCAATTACTGGCGTGTGATGAATAAATTACTCGCATATTTTTAGATGTCGCTATCATTTAATTCATTAATTTGACTCGTTGATCATTATCTTCGATAGGATGCTATGATGTAAGCATTATGTCTAATACAGGGTGATCTATTTGCTTAGAGAATTCGATTTGAGTAAAAAATTAAGCTTTGGGGTAAAGTTTGTGCTATATTTACCTATGTCATTGGCACGTTGTTGTAGCACTCTATCGTCGCACACATCCCTTCTTAATGACAGTATATACTTCATCTTCACATCATCGCACTAGTTGCTAAAACCGTCTTATTGACTTATCGCTGAACGTGATCATTCCATCAAGTCAATAGGTATGTTTTAATGGCTAGTAAGCTCAGTAGAACATTGAAAAAAAAGGACGTGAGTTATTATTTTTATTACTTTACTCAAGGATTTTATTTCCAATGACATTGGATGTCAGAACCATTTCCTCAGCTGTCCGAGATAAATAAAAACATATAATTTCATAAGTTTATTTGGAAAACTGAAAAGAAAAACAAAAAAGAAACATTTAGGTATAAATTCAAACAGTTTCATTTCGTTTCCATTTCATCCTTTTATGATTCCGAAAGTAAATTGGAACAAAACAAATTTATGATTTAGACTTCGATCAATTATGAATGGAATATAACATCATTTAAATACCCTCCGGAAGGGATATTGGAGGACAATTGGTATGTATGGTATTCGTTCAGGCACCCAATTCTTAAATGAGTATAAGCGGGTGGAAACCAAAAACTTCACTGTGCTAACAGTGCAATCGATAGATTGGGATCTTCTTCAAAACTTTTGTTAATGGCCACAAGAGCCATTTATTATTTTCTCAAAGTTTTGTTTATACATAGATCAGATCAGATGGACAGTTATGTCAGCTAGAATCTGTTCGAAAAGCGCGAAACAACTACAGAGTCACATTTTTTGTTCTAAGTTCTAGAAGCTTAGCTATCTAATTTTTTCCCAAACATGTCTAGATATGCGTCTCGAATGTTGACGGCGGGCTCGTCCCAAGTGTTTGGATTGTTAGCAGACTAAGGACTTGACGTTACCCTAGAGAAAATAATCGAGTGAGATCAAGTCACATGATCGCGGCGATCAATTGATGAATGGTCGCCGTGCGATGATCTAATTTACAACTGAATTTCGAAGATATTTTTTTAATAATTCCCGCACGTTCGAGAAGCGTGAAAAAATGATACACGATGAGATGACTAACCTTACTGAATAATTTGACAGCTGGACATCATTGACAGCTGTTAAAACATAACAATTGCAAACACTGTCATTGTTAACTGGCCATGCTTTAAATATACATACGTACTACATATATTTGTTGTCACATCCTCATTTCCCTCAACTTCACCTGTTCTTCATTCGCGTTCCAGTGTTTTTTTCACTAACAAAATAAACTCATGGATCAAAGCCAAACCTAATTGTTCTCTTAGATTGTGGTTATTCTAACCCTTTCGTAGTAATGTCAGCGTCCCGTGAGACCTAGTTTGGCACTCCACAGAGGTATGTATTAGCTTGATCTTGCTAGTTGGTATTTCTGGACTTGTGGTGTAAGCACCCCGTGGTATAAGCCTCACTGGAGATCACGATTATCCAACCAAATTACTGCACGCTGGAAATGTGTGACGATGTCGATTTCCACGATTTATCGAAATGTGAATATTTGGTCTATAGTTGCTATGCCAGCTGTAAACTGCACTGATACTGTGCCGTTGCAAAATGGCTTTTATTCCCCTAAAGCCTCTAATTTTCCTATGGGGCGATAATTGACACAGCAGTTCAATTTCTTTGTCCTACACTGAGTCAACTGAGGTGCGAACTTCACACTGTTTCTTTGGCTGGGAAGATTATAGCGGTCACGACAAACGCATCACCCTTAGAAAATGTGAATATTTTATTTGGTTTATCAAAGTATATATAATTTATATGAAATGTAACCAACTACTAAAATAACAAACGTTTTTGTTGTGCTATATTGTTTACTTGCAGTTCGTACATACTAGTCAATGTAAGAGTACATACTCGTATGTAAATGATTGCAATTGACGTTTCTGACTTCAGTAGTAAAATAAATATTGTATTATTTTACGGCACATTCGTGCGCGGAGAATATATGTTGTCCCGACTGCAGCTAGCGTTCCCTCATTGGCGTTAAGGTCCTAGAATGTTTGCGTGTGTGATGTGTCAGGTCAACCGCATGATTCGGATCGGCCATAGGTTTTGCACGTGCTTTTGTGTACAGGGAGGGCCATCTAGTGTTTCTTTTTAATCATTGGTTATTTTGTTACTGACAGCTCAGTTATTTTGAACAGAAAGTCAGTATCATACCTGGACGGAACGAAATGAGTCGCTTTACACTTGAACAACGATGGGAAATATTGGAAATTTATTTCCAAAGTGAGTGGTGTGTAGCCCAAACCGTGTGTTTCTTGAAAAGAAGAAGTTTTGGCCGAAATGAACCGCTGTACGCAAGTTTGTGAAAAAAGTTCGTTAGGCTGGACAACACTCATGGTTCCCGGCGTCGTCTTTTTCGAAAATGAGGCTGGAAACAACGTTTCGGTCAACGGTGGCCGTTACAGAGTCATGTTAAGCCCCGTTTTTTTTTTCTGAAATTGAAGACATGGATTGGGACGACCTCTGGTTCATGCAGCATGGGCGCACCATGCCACACAGCCAATGCCACAATCAATCTTTTGCGCACCAAATTCCCAAATCGTGTTATCAGCCGTCTTGGCGATGGCAATTGGCCGCCTCGGACCCCTTTGGACTTTTTTTTGGTGGGGAACCGTGAAGGACCGATTTTATGCCAACAATCCGGAAACGATTCAAGCACCTAAGGCCAATATCATCCAATCCGTGAGCTACAGCTCGAAACCATTAACAAGGTCTTGGAAAATTGGAGTGACAGGATGCGCTACTGCGAAGCCAGCCGAGGCAGCCACTTGAGCGACTTTGAATTGTATAATTAATGGGAATGTTTATTCTTACTAATAAAGCCATAATACAGGGAAAACATTTAATTTTGTTCATTTTCTTGCATTTTTCAAAAGAAACTTGTATTTGGCCCACCCTGTACTATTGCATTTGGTGGTAGTTTCGTTGTCAAGTCTATTCTATTTGTGTTATGTTAACTTGTACTAGTTGATTTCCACATGTACATCCACCAATGAATCTTTATTGAAATAAGTTCTCAGTGTTTACGAAAGAGTGCGAATAGAAAGCGATCCAATTGATTCTGATCATTCGACACTATCCGGCTGGTCCGGATATCGGATTTTTTATGCGAATTTTTTCCGGATGCCCTGATACTTAAAATAACTGGATATGATAATATATATGACGAATCAGTCTTGTGGAGAATGGACTCCAATATAATGAATTGCTTAGTTAAGAGTAGATAGAATCAACCCCTTAAGAAGCAGTCTTGTGTTGTATATTTCGTTAACCGCTAATTAGCGACCTTCGGTGTTTGTTTTGTTTTGTGTCTTAGTTGATTGTTCTTCGAAGCTAACAATATGATAATTGCCGGCTATACATGATTAAATCGCAAAGCCATTGATCCTAAAGTCAGTCAACGTCATCCATTTCTAGATGACTATTTTTGGGAGGAGAACATCTATGTAGCTTTCATTGTCAGTGTTCGCTTTTGTGTCAATCTTTCAAGAGTCTAAATTGTGTGCTGTTTATTAGCATGTTTCATTTTATGATTGAGGGAAGTTTATACTTCTCTAAGAGTTTGGCGACAAAGAGACCACAGTTCTAGGTCATGACCAAATAAGTCATCACGGCCATGGCTCCAAAGGTATTTTCCTGGTTTTGGTCGACATCAGAATATAACCACCATAACCAACATTATGGCGGCGTTTTGACAGCCAGTATTTGGCTCCGGCGAACTGAAGAGCAGATACACAGAGATATAACTTCTCAAAACGGTTCTTGCTGTTAGACTAATAGTGCGTACAGCATGAGTAGAATCGAGAGGAATTTTGAAAACCTTCAAATCGTTTGATGTTACGTTCATGTAGCTAGAGACAATATAGCATCAATATGCGTACTCCTTTCATTCGTACGTTACGTTCACGTAGCGAGAGATCTTGTTGACAATATGGCACCAATATGCGAACTCCTTTCATTCCCCCGGTTTCTCTCATGATTAAGGACGCACTATAGGGACACTGTGTTGCTTTTTGCTAGCTGTTACAGTTACAGAGCACAGTCTTAGACTCTGTTGTATCATTTTGGAGTGCATGTAATGCAGTCTAATAAATATTAATGTGAATGTAGTATTTTTGTATATATTTTGTATAGCCACGAGTTCAGCTTGAAAGATCTTTCTACAGTGCTCCGATTGCATAGGGGATTTTTATCTGACATCTTTGTTTTTTTAGTGTGAAGACAAAACAAATCAAACAGACCCGTCAAGCACTTAGCTTTCTAAAGTGATCGAAAAGCAAATCAATCATTTTGCGATTTTCATGCGGTTTTTTTTGTCAATTAATAATAAAATGGTTACTTGACTATGTACAACGCCTTTAGTAGTTGTATGGAGGTAATTGAATGATATGACACTGGATTTTTTTCCGCACATCGGGTCGCGGAAACGAAGAAGTGTCTGTCTTTGGTGTAGATTCAATGTATTCATGAGTAAATTCTGGCAGAATATATCCTAACTCAGATTTGGGCAACTCTAGAGATGCATTTCGTATATCATCACTTGACAATATATGTATGAGTATGTGATAAGAAGGGAATCATGAATCGATCCTTGACACACGTATTGGCAAAGAGTTGCTTACGGATTCTGCTTCTCGACGACCTGCAGAGGTAGGCAGACTAATCATAGTCTCAACTACGACAGGATCACATGACTTGACTGAGCAAACACTATGCATTTAGGAGTTTCAAATTGAGACGTTCAAATGTTGTTACATTCTATGTGCAGTAAAAAGAAATCCATTATTTTCCCAACAGATGGCTTTAGTAATCTGTATCTCGTGAACACCAGGAAAAAGATGCACCAAGCTGTGGAAAGCCAATAAATTGTGGAAAATGTCGATAAAATTATGGAAATTGTCAAGTCTGACCTGTTCTGACCTGACACTGTTTCGATGGCCCAGGAGCTAAACATTGCACAAAAAACCGTTATGAACCATTTGAACAAGGCTGGATGCAAAAAGCAGCTTGATGTATGTAAGTTTCCATCTGCGTTTCAGCAGGGATTCGCAACAACATCGAACTAATTTTGAAGCGGTTGTTACTGGTGACGTTAAGATCACTTACGACAACGTCAAGCAAAAACGGTAGTGTTCGACTCGGTGGTCAAGCCATGATTGGCAGACAGCGGAATCGTGCTGTAGGATTGGCACGAAATCATCTATAATGAGCTTATCCTCAGAAGCGGCCTCCTTTGGCCCATAGGACCTGTTCCTGTCCATGGCGAACGATTTTGCTAGTGAAAAGGGCAGAGGGCTTCTACAAAAGGGGGATAACTTCACTACCATTAAGAAAAAACAAATAATCGAACAATATTGTGCATACTTGACCTAAGTCGGAGCATTTTTACTATGGTAAATACAGTCCTAAACTTCGTGCAAAAATAATGGATTTCTTTTAACTACACCTAATATGTATACTTAAGATGTGAAGGCGTTTGCTCTCGATATCTATGAATCTTTACCGACTTATCCAATAACTCTTTTTGTTTGTTGACATATACTGGCCATTGAAACAAAATGTGTACCCCGGACTCTTCCTCCTGCTCCAGCTCTAGCTCTAAAGTTGACTGCAAGCCAATTGGACAACGTATCTAAAACTAACATTTTCTTTCTCAAAGAATGATAGTATGTGGTAAGTGTATGAGTGTCGCTACGTTCTGAAGTGGAATTAGGCTAAGTTTCTACAACATCCCCTCGTGTTGTGGCATGAACTATAAAAGTTGTTGTTTGTTGTGGCATCAGTAGTCGAAGATAAACACCCATCGTCGGAATCGATGTACATACGGATCTCCGCCACGGCTGCCTTCTCCAGGAAGGAAGTACAAATATCGTCAAACCTAAAATATAACCTTTCGATTTACGTTTGTTATTTTTTATCTATCCGCTGTGAGTGCCGGTAATTGAACCAAATTGGGTAAGACAAAACTCACAAAGAAACCTTACCTGCACTGTCATCATCGAACCATTACTATAGGGTCGATAAAATCTGGTTTCATTAAGTTGCACAACACTGATGCGCGCTGGTAGACCTTTAATTTTCTTGCAATACAGATGCCTACTCTGTAGGTTTTGCTCTACTCTTCCGACTGGATTTAATAGATTTAATGGGCACTGCGCACTGCTCGGTGGATGTAATCTCACGTAATGGATTACTGTGCGAGTTACTGTGGTTGGCTGAATCCGGCAAAAATGTTATCTGACCCTTGCCTCTCGATATATATGATTTTTTTGTTCTCCGCCTATTTCCTATTTCCTCTCTGACCCTAAGCTGCAAATCATAGAATTCCAAATTGACAAGTCCAGAATCAATCGTAGAAGCACCCAAGTTCGAATTACGCACCTTACTCAGTGCAGCACCGGACATTGAAATCGTTAAATGGAAACTCATGTGGTATTCTTCTCCATCATTGCGGTGTGTCTTCTCATTCGTAGGGACCCAGCTCATCGTCATCGTTATCATCATCGTCATCACTGTCGAGTCACCTGTTGCCGTCTACGTCGTCTACGTATGAACCCTACCATTCTTTACACATAAAATCTTTCACTTCTTCATTCACCATTTCAGTTCACTTCAGGCCGGCTTCAAATGCTCACACGTCTCGTCTCTGACTGAAACGGAATCGCGCAACGTCCCAAAGATTTTTGTTTTTTTTTCTTCTTTATTTTTTATTTTTTTTTTATTTTTCCACTATTCAAGTTGGAATTTCTTTTCATTCACCACCTGGAGTCCTCCGCCACCCGTTCCAATGCAGTGTTCATAATTATGCTCGTCAAAAGTACTCACTACTGTTTACCAATACAATTTACACCCAAACATCGTTATCGTTCGATCCGCCTGTAGTTCCGTGGTTTTCGCAGTTAAATTTTAAGAAAAAAAAATTAATAATAAATTTTGTTATGTGCTATATGACCCACTTCCCCACTCAATGGAAAGAAGAAAAATAATTTAAACAAAAAAAAATCAAAAGAAACGAAAATAAAAGAAAAACCAGCATTGTGACCCACTTCCGCGTTTGAGGTGCAGAAAGAAAGAAAGAAAGAAAAAAAAGCAAGCAAAGAAATTCAAAATCCAAAGCAGCAGATACCGAGAAGAGTTTCAAGAAACCAGACCCGGGCCAGAGTACCAGTGGTAGATGAGGTTTTCTTCGAGTTCTTCGTTTTCTTCGAGTCTTCGTTTTTTACACGTTTTTTTTTTTTTGTTCTCTTCTCACCTTGAGTGACCATCAAGACGACAGCAACTTCAGGTGGTCGCTTCATTTTCGAGTGTAAATAGGAAAACGTTCTGAGCGTCCGTCGTCTGTCTGTGTTCTTCAATGAGGAAGGTTTCGGTTTGACCGCACTCTGTCTTCCTAGATACGCCATCAAGCGCGCATTGTGTGTTTATCTGTGTATTTTTCTTTGATAGAATTTCGTTTTATTTTCTCGCCCTCGGTTTTTCCTGTGTGTGTGTTCTGTTCGGTTATAAACTGATTTCCATCTTAAAAAGTGAAATTTTTCGTCTCAACGCCAAATACCTTAGTGTCATCGAACACCCAACAGACATTCCAAGCGACAACGAAGGTATGTATGCGCGAAATAGAAAACACGAACCTACTCTACTGTTCTGCAAAGTAAAGTGAAACTATTGACCCATTTCTTTTATTTTTTTATTTTTCTTCAAAATCAAACCGTACAGTGTGGTTAAAAAGTGTCAAATCAGTTGTGATGCTGGCAAAGAAATAGGAAATGCCTGGCCTTCGTGTATATGTATCTGGATGACCGTTACACCCTGTTTTTCTTTTTCTTTTTTATGTCTTTTTGTCTCTTCGTCTATCTGACTACTGTCGCACCGAAGTTTAACTCAAATTGTATGTGTTGTATCTTCTCTCTCGCTGGCGCTGAAAGTATGTTCGAGGCAGAGGCCAGTAATTGGTCAGTGGGTTGAATGAATGACTAAAACGGTATGTAAGACATGCAGACACAAACGACGTCTCTGTGGAATTAGCACAGTTGTTTATTTACCGTTTAATAATGACAACAACGCGTACTAGATGGCGGGTTTTTCTCTTTCTTTTTTTGTATTTTTGTTAAAAAATTTCAAATAGCCACACTGCTGCAATGTGTTAATCAAATTTCGTTCGGATTTTCGATGTTGTAACACGAGTCTAGGCATGACCATTGGATTTCGTACGAATCTGAAGCCATTCATCCTCTTCAGCAGCTTCAAGAGTGTGTAACGGCTCGTTAAAGTGTAAATATGATGAGTGTTATATATGTACGCTCTGGTCTACTTTTAAGAGAAAAAAAATCTAATAGTTTTTTTTTTCTTTAGTTAATTTAATTATATTCTGTTGGAATTTAATTGCGGTTTTTTTATGACCATTGGTCTGTTTGTAATTTGGTCAAAGACGTATTGTACTTTGACCTTTGTGAGAATTTGCTCGAAATTTGTTTTATACGTGAACGGATGCAGCCTGTCCCAGATTGGCGGGTACATGTAATTTCTGCTTCTTTTTTTTTGTATACTCATCCATACGTACACACATACGTAACGCAAGACGATTAAGTGTGAAATATAAAATCCAACAAATTGTCCAACTCTCACTCATTGCGTGGAATTTTGCTTTTTTTTTTTCAACAATCGCGCTTGAATTTCGCTAACGACGCATTTGAATCATTCATTCATTTCGGAGATGTGAAATTATGGGATTGTTGACGCAGACGCAACGAACTTGGGATGGAATTTTCATGGCTAGAACGGGAGAAAGCAAAAGTCGATTGATAGGAGGGGACTTGTGCCAACAACATTTGACACCCTCGTGTTCTTGACGAATCTCAATTGCCAAACCACTTCTTATGGCGTTGTGCAGCTTTAAGACTAAGTTAGATAATTTAAAGTTACGTTGGGCACAACATAGATGTGGATTTTAGTAATAGTTCTGTAGTTAAGGTTCGATCCCTTTTAGTGGTAAGGGCTTTTTAAAATTCCTGTCTTTTCTGCTTCCTATCTATTTTTGGTAGTCCGCTCTAGATATTTGTGAGTATTAGATTTCCCATCAATTATCTTTTTACCACCGTAGCTAGCCAAAGGTACGACATTTTAAAGAACACTTTTAGTGTTCGAGTGAAGGACTCGGAATCATTCGGTGCGATAAGATGAACACAGGGATGGCGCCATTTTTTTTTGCTTGCCGACATTGGTGTTATCTTTTGATGTCCAGATATCCTTCGACTTCTTACCAAAAACATGACAGCTGAAAAAGCAATTTTTTTTATTGCTTAGACAACAATGCAATGCCAACCCTTGCCTAAGACAGGAACATTTTTATAATATTTTGACTGAAGAACTAGGTGTAAATTATTCATGTGCCTGATTGCCACGCTAGTCACATTGAACCCCATTCATGCTAGCATAGAGCAGTCTCTGTTGAAACTTTGTGCAACTTTGTATCGATTCATAGCTCATAACTAATAGCCCGATGGCGGAAAGGCGTGAACTTGTTCAGAAAACTCGAAAAGGCTGACTTCGGCTGGAAAGTTTGTGACATCCCATATAACCATTTTCCTTATTGTTTAATCGTGTTCTGCTATTCAAAAGAGGAGCCTTCTTCGACTACATGTGATTTATTGGATCCACCTATTTTGTACACAAAACTTCAGATGATTGACTGACGGGATACGAACATTCGGGCTTCTGTCCTTGGAAAGTCAGAATCTTCTACAAATTCTGTAAAATGCGGCAGACTAGTAGTTTGGGTTACAATCATAGTCATTGGTTGCCTCTATTGATGCATGACTTACGCAACTCGGATCACGTCAAAGACTAGTTGCTTTCTACGTACAGCGTATACAGTAGTCTAGACTCACTATCGTGAGCTAAATTAGAAGTAGCAGCAGCAGTGCACTACATTCGCTAATGCGAACATATCTCCGTGTACTCCTTGTCAACATTTTCTAACAAAAAAAAAAATAATGTGATTGTGGTGCACTTTATATCGTTTTTCTCAATCTCAACCCATCCTAAGACACTAACTAACCGGGCTAGCCTCCCTCTCCTGCGAAGCACTGTTAATGCTCGACTTAAATACTGTTTCTAGTTGACATAATATAGACAGCCTTTCCATTCACGTACATCACAAGTAGTTTGCAATTGTCGAGACATTTATGATGGATATCAGAATAAAAAAAATGGTACAAAAATCATAAAAATGTTTTTTTATAAGCTCGTTGCTCTAGTTCTTCTGTCATATAACTTCCATTGAATGAGAATGCCAATGTTACTTACATGTTCCTATTGGAATTTGACCTTATTACGCAGTATTTTATTGCATTGAAACTGCTAGCACAATTTTCGCATGAATGTGTAACTTCTGGCAATTTTGGTTTAAATTGGCGAGTGTTTGGTGACTCCAAAAAAAAATAGGTTTCCTAATTTAAACTTTAGAAAAATGCAAGGATTTAACTCCGGCTATTCTGTCCAAAATGCGATCACGAATATTTTAAAGTAGAGTTTCGTCAAATAGCAGCTATCCAACGAATAGACGTTTATGACTGCAGCCCTGATTCCCATTGCCAGTCATTGCAGCACGAGTACAAGTCTTTCGATCTAATACGTGTACACACATTTTTAACTTTTAACGGATGACAAAATATCAAATACATAAGTATCTTCTTCAACTCCTTGGTTGACACCAAGATCACGATTCATTTATTCAGTAAAGCGCCTCATTCGTATGCAACAAAATCTGCACATAAAAATATATCCATCTGTTCAACGTATTGCCACACTTGTCAAAGACAAAAAAAAAACCTATCCCTTCTCTTCGATACTGATCACAAACTCCAATTCAATATCTGAATTAATTATGTTACACACATTTCTCTTCGAACTTTTATTAGCGCACAAGGCCAGGGTCTAACTTTCCATTTTATAACGCGTATAAATGTCAACCGGATCGGCTTACATTCCCAAGTGCAAAGGTTCCACAATCGAAATGATAAAATGAAAAACAATTTGCCAAATGCAAAACGTTCAAATTATGCAAATATTGATGTCAATTGTTGCTTTTTAACGACGATCATCATCGCCACCGACATGATCGCCAGCGCGAGCAATATCGCCACGATCTTCGCCAGGTCTTCGTAGCAACATCAAAAACTTACTTTCTTGCGTAAGTTAATTATGCATTAACCCACATACCTTGCTCAGATCCGCGATACAATGCACGATTTGTCAACAAATGATCTGCAGCAGGTGACAATGAGTTCATAGACACGCCACCACAAAAAAAAATAAACACAAAAAACATTCGTCCAGGAGACTAGACAAAAAGTATGTCAATATCGTCAAATGCATTTCTAGAAAATTTCGAACCACAGTATCAAAGTCAATAAGCTGACTTTCGCTTATTTGTCGATTCTTTTAACTCTCTGAATTGTCAATTGCAAGGAAAAATCCGAGGCGTGCATCCTTTGTTTGCTGTGCATGCATGCATTGACGTCCCAGTCACATTATCAGAGGAAGAACGTTCTCGTGTGTGGAATGCATGCGGCGGATGTAGGGGAAACTTCCGCACTGAGATCGTGTTTACCTGTTATCATGGTGACACAGTGTATGCACATGTTCAGTTGGGTGAGCTCACGAATTCACCTCACTTGGCTCGGATATATTGGCGATTGGTGATGCGACTCAATCAAGTAACGAATTCGACGCCGATCAAATTGGACGTTTCTGTTTAGCAAGTGCTGTCCTAATACGTGCGGGAGTTGCGAATATTTTAAGTTTTGACTTTTTTTTATGAACTCCTCTTGAGTTGGAATATTTTGTGGAATTTTTGATATTCAGTTGAGATTTAAGGCCAACGCGAGTATTGTGCAAAAAGACGTGAAGCCAGTGAAAACAGGGAGGGATTGTGTGCACTAAAATTTTATATTGGAAGAAGAAGGGACGTTAAAGTAAGTCAAATTTGTTGGTTGGCTGTGTGAATGATTTAAAAAAAAAACTTCGGTATGCTCTAGGTCGTGGCTACATTTCTGTTGACGAGATCGATGTCACATCGAAAGGCAATGGTTTGAAAGAAGGTCTTTAGGCGATCATTTAAAAGCTCAGCAAACTGATACCGCAATTCAAGGCAACATTTTAGTTCCATCTTCAGTGAAACTGGAACAATTTTAATGAATAACTGATATATTGACAGGTTTGGCGGTGGTGAATTGCTTCCTTTTTTAAGCCCATTTTGGTGGTTCAATTTCAACCAGACTTTGGAAATTGATCTCGCCTCAACTTGAAGTTGAGAATTGCGAACTGATTTGGTTCGCAACAATTTTGCATACTTTTCTGTAACGTAGACAAGAGAGAAAAGGCTTGATTGCTTAACAACCAACGACGCAAATCAGTCCATTGTTGTATTACGTAAATTTGGAAACAACTTGAGCGAGCCTCTATCAGAAAACCCAAAACTTGGTGTACAAGCCAAAATGTAAATATTCACCTTGATATCTCTTAAAAGTCTCACCTCTTGTCATAAGATTTGGATCGGACACAATGAGATCGCGATTCCTTTCTGTTATTATGCGACCTACTCACCGTGAATGGGCCAGGAACACAAGAGTCTACCAAATGTGAATTTAGCTGTGCCTAGTGCATTATCTTGTTCGGATTTTTACAAGTGCGAGAACTAGTGTACCCATTTTTATTTTATACTGTTATCGATTGTCAGAAAAGTCGTTCACGGTTAAAGAAAAACTCATAGCTGCGGAATTCAGCCTCTGACAAGTTCTCGGTGAGCTATACTCCTGAAGTATCGCCTTGAAGCACAAAGGTCTCCATCTTATAAACAAGTTCCAAGTCTTAACCATTAAATAGGCGGCCTTGTAGTTGGACCAAGATTCCATATACGACTCGTGCATATTATAAAAGATGTCTTGGAGAAGGCGTAGCTGCAGAGTTATTGTGTACTTCTCCTTTTCTCTACACCAAGTGTTCTCGTGTATTCGCCCTATAGACAATGTCCTGTAATACAACCAACCACGTGACTAAGGGAGGCTAAAGACGTACCTACTAGGAGAGCAACCAGCTTCTTGAAGCGTATCTTCCATTCACCCTGTGTCGGTTAGCTGGTCTCCTGACGCACGTAACAGCAATTTACATTCAGGGGAGAGAGTCATAGTGTTCACGTGCTTGGCAGTTTCGTCCGCATCGCAGTTGCCTGGAAAATCAGACGTATTTTAAACTGTTCGCCCATTTCATCCAGAGACGAACAACAGAGTATAGAGTTCAGAGACACCAAAGCCAGTGCCCTAATAGCCGCCTGTCTATCTATGAAAATGCAAATATCGCGAGCGAATAGAAATATTATCCCATCTAAGTCATGATAGCTATTTGCCATAATTTGAAACACGCTACTGTAGGCGGCAAGTCATATATAGACAGACTGATGTGTCTTTTCTTTGATTGGATTAATTCAGACAGCTCTCGTGGTCATGCTTCTAAAGGATTCGATTCGTTAGGGGAGATTGATGCATAAGCGGACAAGAGAGTATTGATGACGAGGATTCACTAGATAGTTTGAATTTCATAAAGTCGCAAAGTATAGCTGGTCATGATACTGTTTGAAACTAATAATGACGCCTACACTTTCCAAATAAAAAAACTCTTTCTTCGTAGATTTTAGTCATGGAGTTCAAACTAACACTTGACCTATTTTTGGAAAACTAGTCATAGCTTAGAGGAGCATCATCCTTAATGCACATTTGTGCAGGTATGCTGTTTTGAAGCATTGCGAGACTCCAGGAATTAATGTGTCTGGGATCGTAGTTTTATAACTAATCGTGGATGCTTAATTGTAGTGTAACTAACAATAGTTCTTACATCTATTTTTGACTGAATATCTGGTTCGAAACATATCCAAATCATTTTGCATACAAATATTGCAATTATTTATTAGCTCAGAGAGCTTTTAACGATCTAGGCCTAAGTTGCAGTAGCCGACTTTAGTTTAAATCGCTCATAACAGTGTCGAGATGAAGTTATTAACCTTTCTACGAGATCCTCCTTCGCAAACCAAGAGTATTGAATACGAAGGCTCTCGCGGGGAACATTGGTATCCACAGTTTTATGGTGGTTAGGTTATGTAGATGGGTAGATGGAAGGAATGTAGTTGAATGGATGTTGATTTGTAATTTAATGAAGTCCAGATGGAGTATGACATGGTAAAAAGGCAACAATCATCGTTTTCATCTGGGAATGACTGCCATTGAACCACACCAGACACGCGTTCGCAAAAACTAGCCGGATGAGACCATGTAGCAGATTAACTTCACCCTAGTATGGTTGGCTTCTGTAAAACAATCCATAATGCAGGAATTAATGTATTCCTGTTTATCGACCAGCTTTTAGCAAGCCTTCCCTCACAAGTGCTGAGAAATTGTAAACGATCAATATACCACTTTATGTATGCCTCACTTAGTGTGGGGCACTTCCTATATATAATACTTGAAGGAATCAGAAGGTTCTTCTCGCATTGAAAATTACACAAAATTAACATAGATCCATGATTTATCACCTCTGATGATTTTATGCACGGCTACCACAATTGAATTTCTTGGGAGTTGCTTTGCACCAATCGGCACATGTTTATGTATATATTAATGAGTATTCATACTAATGCTGAAGGCTGACCCTATCTCACGGTATGTCAGAAGGCTTGCACACATCTTGCATTGTCAGTTTTTGCACAGCCTTTGGTACAACAACATACGACGCGTATATAGAGTAATTATTGTGTTTTAACCAGTAAACTGTCCCAAAAACAGCATTATGCAACAAATACTTATGTATGCTACGTTCAAACAAATTCCTCATCGGGAACGGTGACCGCTATTGAATACATTATGACCGATTTTCACATTGCTATTGAATGGTACTTTAACGCCAAAATTGGTTTCAATTTGATCGGTGCATTGGGTCTTGAAAATTGCTCGAAAATGTTTATCAATTAACTAATCTTCGAAATCTCTCGAGACAAAATGTTCAACTCAACGTAAACAAAATAAATCTCACTCTAATACCTGAAAGATCCGAAGACAATGATTGTCAACCATGTCAAACTGAATGTCAGATTACATCTTACAATACTTGGTCCCAAGGCAGGAGCTTTCAGAGATCACCTCATCTTTGAGTCACTTAAAAATCCCACGAAATGTCAACGGACAAATTCGCTGCTTCTGGGCGCCTTCATGATGGCTGCTGCCTCCGATGCCAATACCTTTATCAGCTCATCTTTGTTTCGATTCAGTGGTCCAATTGTCTGAGAGAAAACTGCCAAATATCTCTTCCAAAACGACAGTTGACACTTTGCCAAAACTAGAGGAGTTCAGTGCAAAGTGCCTCCGTCTATAGTATCATCAATGCAAAAACCATTGGAAGATGGAAAATGTCATTGATAAATCTCGAGGAAAAAATATCTTCCTCATTTTGAACTTAATGAGACTGGGTTCGTGTTTTCTATTGACGTTGCGGATATTTTCCGGTGTAACTGGAAAAAGTTTCTTGTATTTATTGTGGCAGGCACTTGAGAGTTCACAAAAGAAAGTCAGAATTCTCTTTTTTTGTTATCGCCTTATTGAAGTCGAATCGATGCAAGGTCGACAAACAAAAAATTGGTCTTAACTGTGTGTGCATAGGATACTCTTTATCAGAATTATATTATTACTGTGTAGAAAAATCCATGAATAAACTAAATTATGATTGTTGCCTTATGGGTGTCCTGCAGCAACGAGCTATGAGATATTCAACTGACATTAAGCACACGCTCCGAATCAACAAATGAGTCATAGTTTATCGATCGATTATTGTTGAGTTTTAATTGTCAAGAACGATGTCCACCACATCAATGTCTCGGCACTAACAATTGCCACTACAAGCGCGTCGCAGGTTTTGATGTCATAACTTGGTAATAGTGTGTTCGTGAATCTTTTAGGAATCAGATCTAGAGATAAAGTTGTTCTCAAATACATTCTTCGATAGCCCGTATGAAGGCAAATATTGGATGTGTGTCCTAAAGAAACCATAACGACTATAGTTAACACAAAACGCGATTTTTAGTGGTAACGAAATACAACGCCACGAGTGGAAGGGCCAACAACTTTAGGCCGACTTAAAACTCGGACAAATTAAAAAGTTTTTCTTGACAGTATTTGAAGTACTGCTATCGTCTCATAATTGACAACACAAATTAAAGTTCAGTATTGCACCAACATTTAACCATAAACCTTCTGTGTAAGATTCTATGCACTGCGTCACGACAAATGCCAATAGTTTGTTGCTCATGTCCCTGTATCAAATATCCTTAACGAAATTTCGATTTTCCAAGAAACAACGCTTGATTTTAGAATCTTTTTAGATCTTACTCACTAATTAGGCCAGTGACCAATTGATGCGTCCATCCTTAAGGGTGCCGACCAGCCCATGACTAAGCAGTCATGCATCCAAATTATTTCGAATTTCATACCGACACGTAAAGGTTTAGTCTTCCTCATGTTTTAGAATTAAAAAGTTCAGATTCAGATTTAAAGAATCTCTAGATTTGAGCATTTGTGTTTGGTGTGATCAAGCAAGTTTAATCATCGAATTTTTCGGGCAATGTCTTCTTCATATCTTCACAGAGCCTAGAGTTAGGAAATTTCCTCTCATAACCTTCTCACAGACAGGAGGAAATATTTGAAGCCAGCATCTGCCAATTTCAGAGAAAAACCGAATTCGAGAGCATTGGTTGATCACATTCCAATTTATTCGCATTATAATGGAAGAAATCTAAATCTGTTTTGGAACTATTTTATGTCCTTAAGCGTTATAAAAAAAGTTGTGTTGTCACAAATCTAAATAAGTTTCATACGAACATATAGTGCGGTACAGTCATGATCTCGCATTACATGTTGTTTTCCGAAACGATTTTCGAAACTATTATATAGTCATCCACTTTTATTTAATTCAGTATACAGTGGACTCTCGTTAAGTCGAATTTGCATCCAACTCACCTTTTTGTTCGCCATATTTTGGCATTTCCCTCAATTTGTCATACAAAACACCATCCTCTAAGTCGAACTCCCTCTAACTCGCCTATTTGTTCACCATTTTTTGGCACTGTCCACCACCAACTGTTATGAATGGAATGTAACATCATTTAAATGTCCTCTACGGGAGTGTCAAGAATTCGCAGATATATTTATAAACATGATCTTTTGCTTATCCCTACAAATCAACGGCCACAAATCACAGGAGCTTGGTGGCCAGTTCACATAGATAGAACGCGAAAGATTCGTTCATGATTTCATTTTTGCAATTGGTCCTTTTGGCATTTATGTTGTGCGAGATGTGGCATCATCTTGTCGAAGCCAGTTGTTTTCTACATTCATATAGTTGGTTTGAGGCGAAACAAATTCGTTTAACATTTGGCTACGATGGAAATTAATCCTCAGACCAAATTGCAAACCACATAGTGACATTTTAGTCTGTTTTATGTGAAATGTTGACAGTTTTGATGTTTAACGTATACACTGAGTGAAAAAATGAGCTGCATCGCTAAAGAAAATGTTATGTGACAAATGGCCGTTCAAACGCAAGGAACCAATGGACGCATGTTCAACGCATTCCATGATCAGCTGACTTACATTTTTGAGTTAGTTGATCTTTGTTAAGTCGCAGATGCAAATTCAAATGCAGCACTTTATAATGCGTTGTAAGAGAAGCCCACATGCAGCTTTCACACTTTCATTAAGGACATCCATATCTTCTGTAAAGTGTGGATTTCAATGATGGATAGGCTTAAAGACATCTGTCACAGACCCAGTCAGTTTTTTCACATTTTCGCCTATATGCATATATCATTTATCATTTATCATATATCATTTAATCACAAAATCTGCCTTTGTTCCTAAACCTCAAACGTTACTGCAATGTCTTATCTAATGATATCCAACTTCTCTTGTCCCATGAATTTAATTGACAGCATTTTCAGTAGCATTTGCAGAGACACGAGGCTGAGAATAAATGTGAGATGTTCCAAACAGCTGGGTGCGAAAGTGGGCTACATACGCAGGTGCGTCATTAACTGTCAATGTCGGTAGGCTAGGCGACTGTTACGGATTTGATATGCCTGTTGCATACTCATATCTAAACACGTCAAACCGAACATTCATTTGAACGTATATATCTGTTGTTTTAAAGTCCTGTAAGAAGAGCCGTGATGACATTTGGGATATGTTATATTCGATTCACAACTATCCACACTTCTACACCGGCAAACTTGGAACAATTCTGAGAACAATTTCTTGTAATACTTTTTCCAATATGTTTGCTTTTCTTTAAAATCGAATCTTTTCCAATACATAAGTAGTAAAGATCACTTGATGTCCAGAAACCTCAAACAAATCTTTACTTTGAACTTAACAAAAACAGACTTTCTGTCTTATTTGCATGGCAAACAATATCGAATGTTACTTTAAACAAGGATTTATGGGGACCAATTACTCCTATTTCTGAGGTAAAATGAAAAAAAATATGTATGGGATTGGCGTGTCAATGACTACGGTGTGGTTGACCTTGCACGTATTTCTAATTACATTGTATAATGAATTTACATTTATAATTGTCGAAGAGTGTCATGCTTTCGTCGCATAAGTTAGGTTTGTATCGACTTTCTACTGCAGTTATTATCACGTGCAGTTAAGTGCTGAAAAAGGCTTTGATGTATTTTTAATCGAATCCATGATAATGGAATTACATATGACAACCAGAACGTTGAGGATGGATTACTTAAAAAGTAAATACATGTACATAAATTGTCGTCTTCCTCATGCGCTAGGTTTGGTCATAATCCTGCAGACAATAAATCTGTTCCCTTTTTCCACTCTTTAGAAATTTGTTAGACCGGACTTCAGTCACAGGTCAAACATGTGCACATCGTAGCCAACAGGAACCTATGTTATTCATTCTTCCGATCAACAATCTCAAATTAGTATCTTGGGTATACATATAAAGAGTCCTTCGTTAAGCACTTCCTTTCTTTAAATTGAAATAAAATAAAATATGAACATATTTTCCTATTGATGCCATTATGTATGGATTATGGAATATAACATCGTTCGAATGTCCGCCGTGGCTTCTCTGGGTGGCGCGCAGTCGAAATGTCATATTTTACATGACTGGCTCAAAAATTAGGCTAAATTTGACCGATGACATGAGCCGCATAGACCTGCGACTTCAAAAACTTCACAAGAAAAAGTCTAACAGGGTTAAATCGCAAGATCTCACTGACCAGTTCACATCATCCTCACGTGAGAGGACTATGCCCTCGAATTGCTTGTTGATGTAACCATTCATCCAGAAATGGGCCTCGTCTTATGGCGACCGTAAAATGGCACATTGCCGGAACGGAACACCCATTTTATAATAACTGGATCCGTCCATAATGTTTTGGCAATGACTGAATAAATTACGACCAATTTGACAGATGTAGCTTCAACAATATGGCCGCTATCAACTGTCAAAGTTCAACCTTTCAATGTAATATATATTGAATGACAATACAGTCCGACGTGGACTTGTCCCCTATTATGCACCCATTTCTCACGTGTAAATGCTACAAGTCTAAGCCGACTCCGAACGCGAAGTTTTAGTAGCCTTTTCTAGACAGTCTGAGCAGCCCTCTGAGCTTTGATGCATCTTTTAGGTTTTTGGTTTTTCAAATGACAAAATCTAAAATGTGAAAGCAGGCTACTTCATTAACCTTGACACGCTATATTACGTAAATCCGATTGCATGGCACTCATCAGAATATAAATGAATTTTTTTTCATCAAAAGGCCCACATCAATCGATGACAACATTTTCCCATTTTTTTTTTCACAAAAAACCATAGTTTGTCTTCATTTTCGATTAAATTTCAATTATCGTTTATTTACATGTATCATCGGCTGACAGTTAATGTTTTGAGCTAATTAGCAATCAGAAATTAATTTGGTGTGAAATATAGTTTTTCCTGAGTGAAAAACATTTTCATACTTACATCATAAAATTTATCATTAGTATTATTTTTTTTAATGGACGCATTAAATGTGCCTGTTATGCGATTGCGTCCACAAGTGGAAAACCTCTTACGTAGAGCTTCATTCAACGCGCTGGTGGACTTCGGAAGCAATTATGACGTGGATAGAATTTTAAAATGCTCAATCCAACACGAGTCATAGTATCTGTAAATTTACCTAAAGTCGATTCATTCGCCTCTCTTTGGTATCCTGACATGTGATTCATTTATTGACTACTTACTTGGAATGACGTCAAATTCAGTGTGCGATTTGGCTACAGTGATTTGACACAAAAGACATCCAGATTAGGATTGTTATGAAAACAGAACGTATCCCGATCAGTTCGTATCGAACTGGATAATATTTCAATCGACTTTACATTCAATTGATATCAGTTGCTGACTTAATTGATGACAATGCGTCAATCATCATACATTTAGGCTATATGCGAAGGGAAGATATTTGTGCTTCATATTTTGCAAACAAAAACAAAGCCCACACATCAAAAGAAAAACTATTTAGTTCGATGATCAAGTATAGTCTTCTATATGAAGGCGAAATTTTCTGATATTTCTCAAAAAAAAAAAAATGTCTGCCTTCTTAAGAACACACCTAATTATACTTTATACTGTTGTCCTGCCGTGTCAGCATATATTATACTCTCAACTAAGCAACTCAATATAACTAAAGGGTGATTTTTTAAAAGCTATAGGAAAGTTTTTCAAAAAAAAACACATAAAATTCAGAAAAATGCATGAAATCTTTATTTGAATCGATAGTACGGTCCATATAATTTAATGTTTGAAGATTATTTCATGCAAATGTTGACCTTGACTGCGCCCCAAATGGTCCATCCGCTTAGTCCAATTTTGGCATACTCTTTCCAACATTTCGGCCGGTATCTCACGAATAAATGCTTCAATGTTGTCTTCCAATGCGTCAATTGAAGCGGGCTTGTCTGTATAGACATGAGCTTTAACATAGCCCCACAAAAAATAGTCTAAAGGCGTTAAATCGCACGGTCTAGGCGGCCAATTGACCGGTCCCGAACGTGAAATAAAATGTTCACCGAACTCGCCCCTCAATAAGTCCATTGTTGCGCGTGCTGTGTTGCATGTGGCACCGTCTTGTTGAAACCACATGTCATGCAAGTTAAGCTCTTGCATTTTGGGCAAAAAAAAGTTGGATATCATCTCACGGTAGCGCTCTTCATTCACAGTTACGTTACGATTCGCATCATCTTTGAAGAAGTACGGTCCAATGATGCCACCAGCCCATAAACCGCACCAAACTGTGACTTTTTCTGGATGCATTGGTAGCTCTTGCAATGCTTCTGGCTGATATTCACTCCAAAATCGACAATTCTGCCTATTTACGTACCCATTGAGCCAAAAATGAGCTTCGTCGCTGAACACAATTTTTCGGTAAAAAAGTGGATCTTCGGACAACTTTCCAAGAGCCCATTCACCAAAAATTGTACAAGCGTTGTTCGCTTGTAAGACGATTCATGGTTAAATTATAGACCAAACTGAAGATGTTTGACAGTCAAACAAAACACGAAACGTGCGTCAGCTGTTTAAACTAGTGTTGCCAAAAAGATAATAGCTACAAAATTATAATAATAATAATATAATTATAATTATACACCCTTTAGTTCTTGTCGTTGAATTTGTAAAATTCTTTATGCAAACGTTCCCTTTCCTCGATGTCCTGTTGGAGCTCTACAGCTTTGTATCCTTCAAGTACCTGAATAAGTCTTTTGTTTATTCGCTATTCCTTGACAACGACATAAAACATCACAAACACATAAATTAGTAGCAAAGATACATATTCCCATTTTGACAAAATCCTTGAATCTGTGTCGCAAAGTACACACAACTTTATTTAACACCGCAAATGCGTGCGGTCACCATTTCGTTGTTTTGTAGGTGTGTCGAATCCTACACTACGTTTTTAAATCCCGACACGGGCAACTATCATAATTCATGGCCCCACATGTCCACCATGCCTAGAAGATGTATCTGTTTAGAAAATGCTTCTCACCGACCGTTCATGAAAATAGCAGTGCCAAACACGATATGAGTAGTTGCTATGAACACAGGTCCACCTCGGACTGTAGCACCACGCATACTATTATGACAAATACAAAGAAACAGGTGTGTGAAAACGATAACTTGGTGCGACTTGGTCAGACAGACAACTTCCACCTAGACAATAACAAAAACGAATAAAACAAAGTTTTTTTTTTGATTCTTTATGATTTGAGGACGATTGAAGACTAAAGTGGCTAAAGAATGGAGAGCCCATGCGAAATGAGCAAAGAAATCTTCGACTCTGAGATATAAGACAACACAAAGTGAAGTCAGACAGCAACTAATTTGATTTAGACACAAGTTTCCATTAGATAGACTCGAATTGGTCAGGGACTATCCTTTAAAAAAAAGGGAAACCAAGTGGCCATTACTTGATAACCTGAAAATGCAATAAGAATTGTCCCATTCAGGAGTGCTGTGACACCCATGACGTAATGGTTTATTGCGCCTACTGGTTTACAATGTCTTGAAGATTTCACGAGTCACTGGCAATTCTCCCTCCGAGAATACGGAACATTTCTCAAATTTCGGTGATGTTATAACATTACAGGTCCCTTCCCATCGTAAACCAAAAAAATGGCACGCACAAGACAAGTGATTGTTGTGGAATTTGAGCCCATGATTCATTTCATACGAATTTATGCAAACTTCGACAGCAAATAAACCGAAACCGATAATTAAACTGAATGACTGCTTGTTAAATTTCGTTTTTATTTCGATCCTCTTGTCAAGTGACGCTAATTTTAATTTTTTTTCTTCTATTTTCTAGATCATTTCACACTTTTCAACGATTATGATTGATTTCTGCCGTACCTAGTTCTGGGCAAAATGGAGAATTTGCTCGATGTTAAAAGAACATTTTCAAGCAGTTGATGAAAATAAATGATATCAAAAAGAAAAAAAAGAAAATCTCAAAACGACACGACTAAAGAATTAAAATAGACAAAAACAAAAGTCAAACAATAATTAAATATTAAAGAAAAAAAAAAAGAAAAAAAACTATTTTTTAAAATTAAAACCACGCCCAAATAAACTCCCATCTCGACGATAAGAACAAATACAAACAAAAATATCAATATCTTCCTAATTTCTTCCACATCTTCGAAGAAACGAACAAAAAAATAATTTCAAAGTCTTAATATTTGATTGTGTCCAGCCACTGAAAAGCGCAATAAATAGAAATTAATTTTGATAAACAGTGAATAATAATACCTCTCATCAGTAGGCAAGGGAAAGGATACACTTGCAACAAGTGCAAAGGCTACTTGCGAAAAGGCAACAATACAATTTTAAATGTATATTTAATTTTTAAGAAAACAACCGAATCGCACACTTAACAAACTGCTTCCTTCAAATAAAACAAGAACACAAAAAAACAACAACAATAAATAAATAATTTAAAACAAAGATAACACACCCTTGATTTTGAAATCAATTTGGATTTTTAAAGACAAGGGGAGTATATATTTTTTTTATGTACAACTAAGGAGCTCTTCCGGAGAACAACAACAGCAACAAAATAAAGAAATACACATTATTTTGAACGTGAACGCAAGAAAGATAGAGGATTGATTGGAAAGATGGCGCACTCATTGGTTGAAGCGGAAGATAGCCCCGATCAGATTCTTATGAACGGTGGGCCACATCTTTTTAGCAGCAGTTCCAGTCCCAGTTCAAACTCAAAAGTGGATCATTTCATTGAGTCAGACTATATTCCGGTTCCAAAATTCTACGCTGGTAGAAGTGTATTTATCACTGGAGGTACAGGATTCATGGGAAAGGTAAGTTTTATGATATCTTTTCCTTTTTGTATCTTCATATTTTAAGGAGTTTTGGAGAAAAATGTATTCAGACTACCCAAACAGAATGACAATCTTGTAAGAGATCCTATCCGAAGCAATACTTCTTATCGAGGATGTCATTGTTTTATGAACTCCACTTAAACCTCGACGTAGGCACAATCTGCAACGTCTAAGAAACGCCTGAACCACTGTAGATAAGCCAATCATTCTGTTTTTTGAGTCCAGTTTTGGCCAGATTTGACACTCATCTCTTGTTCGACTTTCTTTTTGAAGCAATACTACGGAACTAGGTAATGGCATGTTTAGTTGATGGAGACAGTATGGGGTGATGCAAGGCAAATTCGTTTACTTTAACGGGAATAGGCCGACACCCAACACAAACGAACTGTTCTTCCGTCTCAATAAGTGACGAGGTGTTATTACTTTGGAATTTGTTGATTTTTAGATTGATTAGGTTCGTCTTCTTTTACGATAGTCAAATCTATTTTCCGACATTAATACTTACGACCCATGGAGGGTCTGAGCCTGAGCAATTGCTGCCTTCCATCGTTGATGGTCCTGAGCACGTTGCTTCTAGTCATCAAGACCAAGCTGTCCTACATACGCGATTACTTGGTCTCGGTATAAACCGGAGATTCGGTCTTCCTCTCCTTCACGAACCAGGAAGCTCGGATTCGAAGACCCTCTTTGCTGGAGCATTGTTGTCCATGCGCTCGATGTGTCCGAGCCAGTGCAGTCGACGAATTTTTGCCTTCCGGACTACTTCCACATCCTGGTGCAGCTTTTAGAGTTCCCAGTTTTGTAAAGCATAATTTTAGTCCTTCGAGTCAGGAGTTTTGAGGCCTGTTGTTTTGACAAAACGAAGTAGCACCGGTTGCCAAGGGCGATTCTACGACGGATTTCCACTGTGATGTCGTTTGTGGCGTTCACGTTTGCCCCGAGGGTAGACAAACTCATTTAGTACCTCGAAGTTGTAGCTGTCGATCGTGAAGTTTTGTCCAAAGTTGGTGTGGGACGGAACGATTTTTGGTCGACAGCATATATTTTGTTTTGTCCTCATTGATTTTGCGACCGGCTCGTTTCGCCTGTTCTTCAATCGCCGTAAAAACCTCCACTACGACACGTTGGGAACGTGCGACGATGTCGATGTCATCTGCATACCCCAACAGTTGGACCGATTTGTAGAAGATAGTGCCTTCCGTGTTTACACCTGCCCTCCGCACCATCTTCTCCAGTACCAGATTAAAGAAATCAGACCACAGCGCATCTCCTTGCCGAAATAATACCTTTCGTAATTCATAGCTCCACCTTTATCGTCTACACTGGACTATATGGCAGCCAATATTATATTCTAATATTATGTTACGTTGAACCTAGGACATTGCATTGCGAATTGCCTAAAACATGATGCGCTTAGAAGGAATGACTGAAATTTAATTCAACAGACTTCCACAAGAGAAAAATTCAGAAAGAAAGCAAAGGTGGAGGATCTTTGCATAAATGAATGAGCCCTACTTCTTGCTAGATATCCACAAATATGCACACCAAAGTTGGTTATGAATTGTGATCCTTCTCCACAAGTGTGTTTTTCAATTCGAATGGCCTCCCTAACTTAGATGTTCGCTCCGTAACATTATCCCCCATTCGACTATTTCAAAGAATACATGCACCATAGTCCGCCTGCGAGAAAAACAATGTTTCTTTGACAGCTTGTCAAAACCATCATATGATCTATTTCAGATCACTTTAGGTCTTCACTAGAATGTGAAGAGTTCTTTAATTGCATCGCGGTCTATCAAAAAACTGACAGGTCATAAGCACTTAACAATTGCGATCCACTATAAGAATGGCATCGAAGGGATACCCAAATGTTTCCTTTGAAAATCTCTTGTTGGCTGTGACTTATGTTGCTTAATTTACGTCAAAGTTCTGCGGCTTTTGGAGGTACGATATAGGCCTTACTCAGCAAGCTTGAGTTTTTCATCGTGAACACATGTACGTACATATCTGGAAGCCGGAGAAAGACAGAATATATTCTACCATTTGGATGCACTCATTCGCGCGCTTGTGGAATCGGGCCTGTGTTCAGCAAAACTCACGCTTCTTCAAGGAATCCGGTCCCGGAACCATTTAAATCGTCAGCATCTTTGACTACTAGCTTGGCTAGTTCTAGTTCGTGAAGTATGCACGGTACTCTCAAGTGTTACAAATGACAGCGCATCGTTTCACATTGTCTGTGACATTTTTGGCGTTACTCAGCAACAAAATGCATTCAACACTATCCTACACCATATGACTGGCTTGACAGACATATAAGAAGTAGACACATTTTTCAATGACATTAAAGTATTATTAAGATGAACTCTTAACAAACTCGTCTTAGCTGTGCTTTGTAGTCATACCATTGCACTTCTAGTGCGGCTATCCTCTAACAGAGTTAGAAACTTCAAGAAGATTGATCCAACTCTAGAATTCACTGACAGCTACAGAGAGGAAGGGCAGAAGTTTTACTTTAAGTTTCTATCATGCTATGTTCTTGAAATATATTCCTGTCGCCAAAGGGTGACTGGAGGCAGACGCCCTAAAACTCTGCATACATTGGTAATGACTGATAATCCAGCAAAAACCGATGAAATCACTTTCTATGTATTTAGATCAAAGCAGTACATTTCCAAGCATAGTAGCGTGTCGCACGCATTTTAATAATGACAGTGCTTACAAATCACAGCAGGCGAAGCGGAGATTTTCACGCTGCGCTTACTCTGTTTTCACTTTGGATCAGTAAACGAGCCAGTGCAATAGTTGTTGCACCATGCTGATGATTCGTAATGTAAACAATATTCATCACTTGAAAAAAAACCTCCCAGGATCCTCCCCCTCCCATCTGTAGTCTACGTATCCTCCTCTCGTGTTACATCCTAGGACAAACCCCAAAAACAAATCATAAATTAGGGAGTGGCCATCGTTTTCATTTGCCTTTCATTACAAGCAGGCACAGTCATATGTCCTTACAATCGGTGGGGCACATAATGGATGTTTGAATAACCAACCGACGTCGCCCATCAACGACGGTCGGCTGTTGTCACGAAATTACTGTTTGAGGTGAAAACGATTTCTTCACGACATTAATTACTCATTTTCGTTGTCCCGTGAAAAGAAATTTCGTTCCTCCTTGTGGTGGCAGTCACGTCATTGCGCCATAATAACCACGCTCACTTATTTAATGGAAGCAAAGTTTCCACCAAAAAACCAACACCGCCGCCGACTGCTCAATGGTCAGAGAGAGAATTTTAATTATTAACGCGCCTCTGGCAGCCGACTTTACAAATGTCAACATTAAGTACCCCGCCCATGAGCATGCTCAAGACCTACTTATCTGTTGCGCTCTCCCTCCTCGTATTTATCCAGTCTTGTTGTATGAGGAATTATTTTATCTGCATCTCTGTAATTTTTTTTCTGCTTTCAGGTACTCGTCGAGAAGCTGCTAAGATCGTGTCCAGACATCAAGAATATCTATTTGTTGATACGACCCAAACGGGGTCAGGAAGTGTCGGCTAGACTAAATGAGCTCCTCAATGCGCCGGTAAGTCTATTAATAAAATCTAAAATGAACATCAAAATCGAACGTCCCCCTTATGTGTTCGTGTCACTGCAGCGATAATAGGTGTGTCAATGACCTATTGAGAGTTGATTATAGAGGTTGCGGTGTACACACACGAGCAGTTCTGTGCAATTAGGTGTAGCCCCTTAGGCTGAAAGGGCTCGCAGCATTTTAATTGCAAATCGATATCGAGAATTAGCTGGAAAACAACATAGCTGTATTTTCTTTGGATAATAAAACGTTCCCACCCGGTGATTCATGCGTTTTGGAGCGAGTCTTGATTTCGCAAAAACTGAATCACTTCGTAAAAACAACAATCGGTATGCGGGTTTTGATTGTGCGGGAGCTCCCAGGGTTTACCTGTGTCGGTGAATTTTGGGGGCTGGAATTTGTACTCATCAGTGGCCTTGGGCTAGGTCACACCCAGCCATTATTACCTACCTTAGGGGCATTTAGATGAGCAAATGATTGATCCAGACAGGGATAGAGCTAAGGTAAAACACAGCGAGAGGTAAGTAAATATAATATGGAGATTGGAGACTGACAAACAAATTGAACAGGTTTAATTTAGTGCCAGCTCACTCCTTATCCCGTAAGAAGTTAAGTAACTACTGATTTGAAACAAAACGTTCCAAAATCAATCATAATGGGCACTGTTTCCTTGATCTTGTTATATTCTACGCACCTGTCCCGAGAGGTGTGGGGCGGTGAAAATGTTTTAAACATCTACGAACGCATTTCAATCATTCGTAGCGCTCTCTTGGTCATGTATATATAAGGAATTTCCCATCAAATCTTGTTACTTATGCCATCGGCGGCCAACGACTTGGTTGTTCCATTCGAACTCTGCTTCTTCTGGGCTACCAACGTCAACTTCTGACTAGTTTGGCTCATGTTTAGGATCATCAGCATCCGATGAATATTCATCGTTATCGTTTATTAGCATATGTTATGCCAAAATCTGCGTCTGTGTTTTGTGAACAACAAAAACTCATTTTAGTGATTTGTACAATGCTCATTTTGTTCGATTCACAAAAAAGAATAACCCATCATTTAACAAGAGATATTAGTATTCTACACGTGGATTATAAGATCTTCAGCATTCGTGAATAATCGGATAAGTTCTTATCAGTGTGGTTTCAAATCAGGGAAGCTCGCCATCGATCAAATCTCCACACTATCACAGATCCTGAAGAAAAAAACCTCCTATTCATCGATTTCAAAGTCGCATATGACCGCGTGCAATGAACTCACTGAGACATCTAATGTCAAATAAGGTTTTAGACAAGACGACGTGCATAACTCACTCGCCAACGCAATAGGTACGAGCCGCTATCCTCAATGAAGTATACACACGATCGACAATTTTATGTGTTAGTCAAATACCTCGGCTCACAAGTTAACAGTACAAATATCTGCTATCAGTACCGCGATTAAACGCCGAATAGCTCTTGCTAATCGCTGTTTTTTTGGACTCTGGAGGCAATTGAGTGTAGACTGTAGAACCGTCTCGAAAGTTCGAGCTGAAATTATATAGGCCCTTGATCATGCCTGTCCTTCAGGAAACATGGATAATCGCAAGGGCAGACGAAGGAGCCCTTTCTCTTTCGAGAGAAATGTTCTGTGTTCAATCTTTGCTCCTGCTTGCGTTGACGTTATTTGGAGAAGGGTATTCAACCAGGAAATGTATATGTAGTACAGCGTCATGAGTCTAGTCAAGTGTCTATGGATTGAACGTATAAGATGGCTAGACCATGTAGAGCGCATGGACAACACTGCTCCATCCCCGTAGTCTTTGACTCAGCACCAGAGGGCAACGCAATAATGGACGCTCACGATTCGATCAAGTTTACAATGTCCTCAGCCAACTGACTAAAGATTGTGCAAGCTGAAAAGGATTGTTATTTGAGACCCAGGTCCACCCGAACTGTAGCGCCAGTAGAAGAGGAAAAAGATTGTGTAGAGCTAATAAATCTTTTTTTTTCGGAATTAAATTTCTGCTGCAGAAAAAATTACGACAAAGACCTTCGGCAACCAGTCTCTGTTTACAAATGACGCAAACAATCGAAAGAAGGCAGAAAAAGCGTTAATGATAAAGATGATGAACAACGCTACTAACAATAAGACTCTGATAACATCAGAGTGTATAAATCCTCTCTTCTACATCTTCAGTCGCTGAACAAGTTCGAGCAAGGGCTCAATATCAGTTGCCTACATTGTAGGGATCATTTGACGGAAAGCTCAACAGAAATAGCACTTTGAATAATTAAAATCTCCGAAAAAGACATGACTTAATCACTGATTTATTCCATTGCAGCTCTTTGAATCCTTGCGAAGAGAAACACCAAAGGAATTGAGTAAGGTCATACCGATATCAGGGGACATTACATCGGAAAAACTTGGAATATCCGAAAGCGACCAAGTAAGTACCATCACCTTACCAAATCAAATTATTACTCACCACAATTTTTTTCCTATCATTTGCAGACTCTACTGTGTAAGAACGTATCAATTGTTTTTCATTCAGCTGCCACAGTAAAATTTGACGAAAAGCTCAAACTGTCAGTCACAATTAATATGCTCGGGACGAAACGTTTGGTAGAACTATGCCATCGAATGAAGTCCTTAGAGGTAAATGATACCCAGCTGACGAAGCAAAGTACATTTCACTGAATAGATGCACTCTTTTGCAGGCTCTTATACATGTATCCACTGCCTATTGTAATTGCGATCGAACAGATGTGTCTGAAGTTATTTATGCTCCTCCCTATAATCCCGGCGACATTATATCCCTTATCAATTGGCTTCCGGAAGACATGCTCGATAAGGTATGAATCGTTATATTCTGCTCCAGAATCCATTCTGATCACCTTGTTATTTCAGCTAACCCCTTCTTTGATTGGAAAACGTCCCAATACGTACACATTTACAAAAGCGTTAGCGGAACATATGCTGCTTCAAGAAGCTGGTAACTTGCCCGTAGCCATTGTACGACCTTCAATAGGTAGGATGCGGACATCCGGTCTTAGTTTCTGCAGCAATGTTATACCTCTTTCTTTTCAGTTATTGCAAGTTTAAACGAACCATTCGCCGGATGGGTGGACAATTGGAATGGTCCAACCGGACTTGTTTCTGCCGTTGGCAAGGGCCTGTTCCGGACAATTATGTGTGAAAAGAATTTCGTCGCCGACATGGTACCTGTTGATATTGTGATTAACCTCATGATTACGGCCGCATGGAGAACTGCAACCGCCAAGCCGAACGGCATGACTATATACAATTGTTGTACGGGTCAGCGGCACCCAATTACATGGGGTAAATTCGTAGACTATGCCATTGCGCAAGTTCGGAAACATCCTTTGGGTAAGAGTTCCCCCCCCCCCCTCCCCCCCTGTTACACCGCCTCTTGTGACCCAGATAATGAATAACTTTTATTTTTGGTTGTTTTCCTTTTATTGTAGAGGGCTGTCTTTGGTATCCAACGGGAGTACTGCGGATGAGCCGCCCGCTGAACACAATGCACGGATTTTTGGTGCATTACATTCCAGCATACATACTGGATATCCTCGCTAGATTGACAGGAAGGAAGCCAATGTAAATGAATTCATCAGTTCTCCCCATTGCACATATCTTATTCATTGTTTGTATTCTGTTTATTTCATCAGGATGGTGAGCGTCCAGAATAAAATAGCGAAGGCAGTCGATTGTCTTGAATATTTCGCAACGAATCAGTGGAGATTTAGAGATGATAATGTTCAGACATTGCTGCAATCCCTGACTCAGGAGGACCGTGACATATTTGTCTTTGATGCCACAACAATCAATTGGGAGAAATATGTGGAAAGATATGTTCTCGGATTTAGAGAGTTCTTATTCAAGCAGCGCCCTGAATCCTTACCATCAAGTAGAAAAGCTATGTTGAGGTAAGTTTAAATCTTTTCTAACAAAAGAGTACATTTGGTTGAAAGAAATGTAAGATTTCCACGCGCATCGAAGGACAATCGTAGAGTTAGAAAGGAAGCCCAATGATGTGAGTTAGCTAGTGTGGTCGTTTATTTGGTGTAGTGAGTCTTGCTACATTTTGTAATTTTTGAGGTATGCAACAGCAAAATTCAATTTAGGATACAAACGACAGTAGGGTAGCATTGTGTACTAAGAATAAGTACACTTCCAGGATATGAAGAGTATAAGTATTTTTGCCACAAATTGTTGAACTCAAGATCGACTCGACCAGTCCCGCAGGCTACTGATTAATACTCAGTTTCGTTATTTATCAACAACTTTTTTCACTGGAGCCTAGGATCCGCAATATCATAGAGGCAACTTTAGATATCAACGCACGGGCAAGATCAATGTGCTGAAAACTTATCAACGCACGGGCAAGATTAATGTGCTAAATACTTATTCCTATACAAGAGGCTAAAGCTGTCCCTTTAGCAAACAATGCCACAAAAGTCAGCAGAAAGGCTAGGAAAGGCTACTGAGGCTAGGATACATTCCAAAATGATGACGAGGTGTATTTTCATTCATATGGCGGGTTAGACAACCACACCGCTGCCAAGACATTGGTAATTTTAGTCCTCGTGACTCGTAAGGCGTGACTATGATCTTCTGCGGCAGCAAAGCTACCTCAACGCCCCTGAGATTCAGAAAGGTAGTTGTTTTTGGTATGATGAACCACATGAGCCGTAGCCGCGGTAGCATAGGGGTATGTGTACCCAAGTACATGAACGTACGTGTCAATTGTGGGTACTTTAAAAGTTTCTGGCTACTCTGGGTCCAATTTCGACATCAACTTAAGTTTGCGTACCTCCATTATGGTTGGAATACTATCTCGGGAGTGCACTCTGATACAGAAAACAGAATGTGGTGAATTTTTTGGAGTCAGGCTAATCAATATGGAGATTTTATATAATTAACTAGCTATACATGGGGGGCGGTGCAACGCCAGCAACTAAAATAAATTTGAAGGGAAGACATTACACAAATATTTAATTTATTTTGAGACATTTTACTGCCGAAACGTCATCATTCGTTCGCTGTTTTCATTTCAATTCAAATCAGCATGAACTGTCACGGCAATATATGAAATTCAGTAGAATGACAGTGGCGCCATCTGTCGAAAATTGGTCGTACCAACTCAGAAACCTTCGTGGGCTCATGCACAACAACTTTGCTAAATATCATCAAATAACATTCATTTTTATATATATAGATTAGAGGGAACTTGTTTAAGTTGATTGATTTCGCTTGACCAATCACCGTATCGCGTACGTAAAGATACATACATTGTTTCTAAGTATTTCTTCTTCTTTTTTTTAGATTGTACTACCTGCATCAGTTGTCAAAAATGCTCGTGATAATTTTTACGTGGCGCTTCCTTATGGCACGATCGAAAAAACTTAACGAACTCTGGACAGCATTTCTGCAAACGATTCTTAGAATGACACGACTTTTACCATTCTTGTAATAATAATGTAAATTTAACGCTAACAAAATATTTATTTTTTATTGTTATTATTACTTCTTACTTGTCATGTTTGGATATTTCAGTCTTGTAAAAAAGAAAACAAAACATATTTATTTTAATCGAATTATTTCTAGTTTATCACAATTTTTTTTTGTTTTGTTTTTCGTTTATCATAAATAAAATAACAAAACAAAAAAAAGTATAAACAAATTTAATCGATGGAAATTCATACGATAATAATCAGTCCTGAAAATATAAGACAAAGAAATACAATAGATTTTATTAGAAACTTCAACTTTAAGTTTCTTTTTGATGTATTTTAGTTCTTCAATTTGAAAAGAAAAGGGAAACGAAATTCCTGCAACACCAATACCAATTTGTTTTTGTTTGTATGCATTTACAATTAGGCTTACTAGGAATGAACAGCAAAAATGAAAACCATCATCAGACAAAAGTAGAATGTACACAAAACAAAAAATTAAACTTTAATTTGGAAAAAAGAACAAAAAAAATAATTATAGAAAATAATAAACTACACATAAAGTGCTTGATAAGAACAACAAAAAAAAAAACATTGTTTAGTCAAAACTAAAACAGACAAAACAAAAATTATTCGACAAAAAATAACGAAACCTAAAAAAAAAACCAACAAATAGAAAGTTTTTTTTTCTTAATTTAAAATGAAAATATGGAAAAATAATTAAATCAGGAAAAACAAAACATATTGCTATATAGTAATTTAAATACCAATATTAACTTAAACAAAAAAAAGAAAACAAAACACAAAAGAAAAAATTTAGATTCCAAATTTTTACATAAAAGAAAAAAAACTATGTACATGTATATTTAATTACATTATATAGGGTTATTTAAATACAAATTAGAGTGTATAGTAAGTAAATAACTTAATATATTAAATTTAAACAAACAAAAAAAAAATAGAGAAAAAAGGAAAACAAAAAAACGTAGACGAAAACAAAAATAAAGAAAGACGCATTCATTCCATCCAAATACAGAATAATAAACGCATGCAAATGCGAACACACAAAAGGAACACTTTAATTAAAATTTTACAAAACAAAACGCTTTTCGAGAGGAAGACAAGATTCCGCTGATATTGTTTTCTTTTTTTCGTTTCATTTCACTCAGTTCTGCTTTGTCCTTTGAAAATAATGAAATAAAATAATAAGAGAAAAAAAACGATGTAAAAGACATGCAATTACCTAAGCTTTACGCAAGCAATATAAATTAATGGGTTTGGATATGATATGTTTTTTTGTTTATATAATACGATGGATACGCCCATATAAGTGGCTATCTAGACGGAGGTGAAGAAATTGAAAATAAAAACTTCTCCTCTATTAGAAGTTAATTAAAATTAATTAAGAAAAGACAAGTGTTGTATAGGGTTATTTCAATGTATGCATAATAAGCTTAGAACGAATTTTGTTTTATTTTACTTATTTTTTTGCTTTTTAAATTGTACTCTAAGTTAAAAATCTATATAAAATATGCTTCCAGTATATAGTAAACTTTATTCAAAAAAAACACAATGGGAATTTCTTTTGTTTTATTCCCAGTTCTGTGCATGATGATGATGCTCCTTTTGCAATGTCTTTTCGAGAGTAGTTTGGTGCTTTTGTTAATATTTGCAGTCTTCTACATTTCTTCACAGATGTCCTGCCCTCACCGCTTCAATTCCACCAAATGATGTTGGAATAAGATGGGCGTCTCTTACGAGTTACGATTTTCTCTCCTCGAAGTGAACGTTCAAAAACAATTAATCCGGTGAATGAATTAGCTAGGACTACCGAAGTGAGAGCAAATACATCGACTTTATTACTTCCTTTTACGCAACCCATTTCCATTTTTCACGACAGCCTAGTGCCGTGGTTGTCAACATCTGATTGACACTACATACTACATATAGGAAACGATTTCTTAATGAAAAGTCGCTTAGACTTTTAACTTCAACCTGCTCTTGGTTGATGGCTGATGGTGAAATGGGCAATCTAGTTGAAGACTGCTTGCTTGTTTTTAAGAACCCATCTGACTCTGTACTCAAATATCTACCTAGCCAATGCTTCCTTATTAAATGTGTCTGCCTCTCGTTTACATTGTCATTCATGGCACATTATATTCCCCCATCAAATCTCACACTTGTTAAATCCGGCCCCATTTCTTCGAACTGTGGCTAATGAGTAATGAGTACAAAGAAATCGCTTTTAGTCAAACGCAGTACTATGATGCTTTCCCTTTCCGATTCATTATTGTTCTTAAAACTTCTAGCAATTTTTTTTCGGGCATTTCGGGCAATATGGCTGTCTATGGGTGCTTTCAAGAATTCAGCAAACAAATGTCTACACACAAATTTATGCATTTAACCAAAAAATATATCAAATGATCGCTAAACTAAATTGTTTCACAACGGAAGTTGTTGCAGAGCTTCAAATTGAAACATTGATGTACTTTAAGATTCACAAAGGATAATGCCGGACACGCGTTACTAGCCCCTTCGAACATTTACTTCTCTCTATCATGTATCTAAATACAAATACAGTCCTGATGCGGCAACACAATTGCCCCACAAAATTGCCAACAAGAAAAAAATTACGTTTTACACGCTTGATGCTTGATCAATTCGTTGACTGCGAAACCTTTCCTGCTTGGTATTATACCTACTTTGTATATCCCCTCTTTTACTCTGCACTGGATTGATACTTTGCGAGCACATTGAATGCGGTGTCCTAGATCTTACAAATCTTGACAATCTCCAGATGAGCTGTAATGGTACGTTTAATCACAACCCAAAAAAAATTAATTTTAATTCAGGTATAGAGATTGTTGTGCCCAATTATGTAATCCAAATTAAGAACTTTTCATCATCTTGGCTCACTGAATTTACGTAGCGATTACCCAGATTTTCCATTGACGCAGCCTCTAGTTAGAGTTTCTGGCCATGCAATAAGTATGTATTGCCATAAGATTAGAGTGTTTCCAAAACGGTTTGTGGCTTTATGTCGTTGCATATCTGTCGATCTCTCTGCAGGTTTATATCTGACCAGATCCATGTTGCTTAATAATTCGAACGTAGTTGATATAAACCTTGTTCCAATGTACTTTGGAAAACTGAAAATAGGGAGAGCAAAGAGTTCCATAAAATATAGCCCAAATCACAATCAAAATCTCCCTCAAACGGTATAAGATGCTAATGGTCTTATCGCTACCTTGAAATAAGGAGAAACCGGTAATTTATTTTTTGGACCCAAAGAAAAGTAGTAGTTGTACAGGAATCATAGCTGATCATAGCCCAAATAGTTGCATTTAGAGACACGGAAGAGTAATCCGTTTTACAGTGAAAGTGAGCACTAAGAAAGGATTTTTCGAAATTTGGGTAAAATTATGTCCTTCTACATACGGTTGTATTTTCATTCTTGTTTCGAGGTTCTTATTCAAAGAACGCCGAAGTTCCTGCTGAATCATAGTCAACTTTAATCTTCACACATCCTCGTACACGACAAGTTGAATACAGGTCAAGCTTTATGAAATATAGACCATATATACATACGAGTATATGCCCTCAAGCACGCGTACATATAAGAATAGAATTGCATTTGTTTTTGTGTTTCTTTAATATTCTAATTCCCATCCAATCCTATGCTGTCAGTCAGTCTTATCTCATCTCATCTTACCGAAAAGGAACATTCTCCTGAAGAAATATCAGCGGAAATACTCATGTTTTCTTATATTTCGCGAGGATATTCAGTGAAAGTGGTAAATTTTTTAAGCGGTATGATTTCCGTCTGTCGCATTCAAAATGCAGGCAACAATAATCCACTGATTTGTGTTATTTGAAAATGAAATTTTAAAATATCCGTCGTAGTGCCTTCATCAATTCGGCTGTGGCGACTAGCAATCACAATCAGGCAGCAATAAATATTTATAAATAAAATTTAAATGAACAGCCGATAAATCTTGTTTTCCTCAGTTATCTTTCCCATCATTTTCCTATAAGCTCTACCACTCATCTATCAAACAACTATTATATTAATTCAGTTCTCTAATTAGTAACACCAAATTAAAGGAATCCAAAAAAAAAAAAATTATTAATTAAATTAATAACAGAAAATAATAATAATATTTCGAAATTTGTGTGTACCCTGTAGGAATAGGGTATGATTAACAAATTTACAAATCGTTATTGATAAAGGCGATTCAATTTGCCATAGGAAAACAAATTAAAAACAAAAAAAGAGTACTGTTCTGAAGAAAATATATACAAAGGATGAATATAAGCAAAAACTGATACAGTTATAGAGAAAAACAAGTTACAATACACACAGACAAAATAAAAACTACTAGGGACAATTTTTAAATGAAAATGTTCAAAGAAAAATAAAAATTATAACAATAACTCAAAGAGAAAAAAACTGTCGAAGATGAAAATTCATTATAAAAGATATCACATTAAAAATACAATGGATATTGTATTCATATTTAAGCCAACGAACTGCACACTCCAAAACGTCGTTTTGCTATTTTATACCAATATGTTAGCACATAGCACTAGCTCTGTTTATTCGTTTAAATTACAAACAAAAAACAACATATTTAGTTGTGATTTCTTTCCACCGGTAAATAGGCTTAAATTATGAATCGATTGTGTTTTTAACCGGCAACAATAACGGAAACAAAAACCAACATCAAATTAACTTGAGAATAAGTTTGAAAAATAAAAATCCAAAAATGCGAAGACGAATACCACTTTCTACACATGCAAGAAAACAAAACAACCACACAATAAGAAAGCGAAATGTAAATTGTAAAATAATCGTTACTAATACAGAGTTGTTTAATTAAGAGAAACAAAAATAATAATGCTTTTTTTATTAAACAAAGAAACAAAATATATAAGTTCTAGGATTACCAAAAACGGATCAGTCAAGAAAATTTAAATTTTTAACTTTAAATAAAAAAGAACAACTACTTACTTATACGCATGGTACCGACACAATAATGAAACAACACTTAACACACACAAATTCAGATAAACGAAAACTCATACAACAAAGAAACAATACACTCACTCACACACAGCCACGTATGCAAATCGAAGGAAACTTTCAAATTGATTTAGAGTAAAAGAGTCAAGCGATAAAGGCCAAGGGATAGCATTTTAGCGAGAAGGAAGCATAAAAGAAATCGCCTCAATAAGTATTTATTAAGCATACAATTTATATAGAAAAGAAAATTAATAATTCAAAATAAAATAAAACTAAAAAACAAAAACTTTAGTAGGGCCAATAAGAAAAAAAAATATTGGAAAATGGATAAAGCAAAGAGTGCAGTTGAAAATGCAAGCGAAATGAAAAATGAAATGCAATTGATTTTGAATTATGAATCACTAAGTAAATTACAAAGAAAAGAAAATGAAAGAAATGTGTTACATTCTTAATTCAATATGATTATTTTAAATTATATGAAAATAAATTAATTTCAATAAAAAAAATTCAAATGTGTTTTGGTTAAAGAAAAATAACTGGCCTTGACTTTGTTTGGTTAAAAACTCAAGTGTACCACGGTCTCTAGATCCAAGAGCGTATTCCACTGCCTTTTCTATGACCTTTAACCATGATAGCATCGGAATTTAAAGTCACGCTATTCCGTTAACCAATCGGGATGATTTTAGAAGTCACGGTAAATAATCATCACCTATTAAGAGCACAATGAACCCAATATGTTGATATATATGTATATTGTTACTAAGAGACATGACTAAGAGAATATGGGTGATTCACCTCTTTTACCCCTACCGTTATCTTCTTTATCTGAAAGATGCAAAGAAGAAAGCCAAGAATACTGGGTCATGTGTGGACATTCGCTCTTTATGCACATGTTCGATGGAAACTATAAACTTATAAAATAAAAGCTGCCTTGAACGGTGTTGTGTAAAGTGTTTAAAATGTGTCGGTGACCACAAATTAGATAACTCCAATCTCAACCAGCAAGCCTCAGTCGCCTGGATTACTTACAAAGAAGCTATGAAGTGGCAAAGGAACTGTGCTTTACGCAGGATGTTTTTTTATTTTTTTTGGATTTGTTTTCTATGACAGCTGAACAGTTTTCGGTTGTTTTGAGATTAGTTTGGTTTGACAACCATATCATTATCAACGTTTACAAATTGTTTGAATATATTTTGAAAAACATTGCTCAATTCGAGAAACTTGAACTAAAGCCATTACATCCAGAAAAAGTCAAAATTTGGTGAGCTTTATAGTCCGGTGATGATGATGATCAAAACGTTACCGTGAACAGTGAGCGGTGCAGAGAGATGATTACTAACTTCTTCGAGCAACTCTTGGACTTGGAAGCCAACATTCGACACGTCATTGCCGCTATAAAGCTTGATGCATCTACAGGGAACAGTATTTGGAAATTAGACCTACAGATTACTCCATGTACATGCAAGCCTCGGTGGTTACATGCCCGAAAAATCATATTCAAACAATAAATAAAGATCAATAACAAATAAATTCATTTTAATGGACATTAAAATCATTTATTTAAAAAAAAAAAAACACTATTAGTTTATAGGTAAAGTCTCCTTGTAGAAAGTGGGGAAATTTAAGCTATTTCAACAAACCAAATAACCAAACAAAGTGATTTGGCATCGAATATGATCTCCTAAGTATTCTCAACTTGAGGAACAAATCAAAATGAACAATAGAATATTTGTAAATATTTTCGATTTGGTGGTCATGCAATTATCGAAACACAGATCATGAAAAAACGTTGTGCGCCATCTAAAGTAAGCATTTAAAACTTTTTGTAAGCGTATTACGTATACAAGTAAGAAAAGAAAAATATTGTCAATTTTATTAAAATCTTACGTGTAAGATTGATTTGAAACACAATTTGCATTTCGAATGTATACACATCTACTTTCAGATTCATTAAACGTTTTCGTTTGAACATGGGTGCATTTAAACACGTTATCTCTAACTTGACCAAAGCCCACATTTGTCTATTGCAGTACCTCCTGTGCTGCAATTACCATTGACGCATCATAAGTGTTTCTACATAAACTCCCCGATAATTCTTTTTTGAGAGGAATTTATTTCGTTGCAGTTTGCCCTAGAAAACATCTTATGTACTTATTATATTTCACACTTTTTAACGAAGTCCTTAATCTCATGTTTTATTATTTTATAAATCAAAACTACATTTTTTAAAAGCCTTCCCTGTAATCCCAAATGCACGATTTTCGTGAACGCTTTACTCGTTTATGGATGCGGTGATTCGACCCCAGATTATGAATCAACTATATTATGGAGCTAAGAAATCCACACAGAACGTGGACAAATTTACTACACCGCGCGACACAATTCAGAAGTACTACGAGTATTTCTACAGCAGAATAACATGAAACTCAACTTATGCAATGCTTAAGCAATAACAATAAGCACTCCCCATACAACTACGAGGTCTTAAGGCAATCTTCCTTCCGAAGATTGTCAAAGCCTACGAATAGTAATTAAATGGAATACTCTCCGATTAGGTTAGAATAGGTTAGGTGAGTGAACTGTGGCAGGGGCAGGCATTAAACCAACTGCGGCATCCAGCTGTTTTTCCGGTTTGGCTAAGTAAAACACTTTGCATTAGTGATCAACTATCAAGATAAATTGGGCTACCTACCAGTGGCGTGGCGTGGGGTGGAACATTTTAAAAGGTAAGCCGGAAGAAGTCGGGCCTTGCCTAGGGTGCGTCTTGTCACCTCTCATTTTCATTATATATATGGACTGGATGTTGCAGCGCAGCCGAGGCGAGGAATATTGGGAGAGTTGAGGGTAAGTCATCTTCTTTTTGCAGAGGACTTCGTTTTCTCCCGATCATTCGACAGGTTTGTTGTATGTGCAGATGCTGGGATGAAGTTTAACGTGAACAATTAAAAAAAATATTTTGGTCATTTCCAGAACGCCTGTTCTATGCACTATACATGTTAGTGGAGTCCCATTGAAGCAAGTGGAGAAATGCACATATCTCTGGGTATTTTTCGCGAGTAGTAGGAGGAGTAATGGTGAGCCTTCTTGTAGATTTCGCGAAGCTGGCGCAATTTTGAAACAGGGTGAAAAACACGGCAGTACGCGAGGTACGGAAAGGGCTATGATTCGATGGTTGGGTCACGTGGCAAGAATGTCCTCAGCATCACAACTTCCGAGGCACGCCTTGAATGCGATTCCATCAGGTAGGCGATCGTTTACAGACCCAGGACAAGGTGGTTGGACCCAGGACAAGGTGGTAGTCCAAAAACTCGACTGGTTGCGCTTAGGCATAACTCCTGATGAGTTAAAGTCGAGTCGGCCTGGAGATCTCTAATCTCTAATCTAAGAGATATGTATAGATACACGTGTACATACAAAGTTCGCCAAATAAGTCGAAGAAAAGCAGGTTATTTTTTTGCATAAGAAAGCAAAAATACAGAAAGAAGTCAGACACAGTGAACGATAAAGGGAAAACAAGGAAAGACAACCAATTTGTTCTAACCAGCCACATATTATAAAGGGTGGTTAAATTTTAATGGCCGATGTTGAATGTGAACCACACCTAAGTCAAGTTTTTTTCTGAATTTCATTTGACATTTCTCAATTTCAGACTAACTCAATTTGAACCATGAAAGATACACAATCGAGCAACGCGTTAAAGTTATTCAGGCTTATTACGAAAATGGGCGTTCAAATCGAAATCCATTTCGTGATTTTTTTGGTCAACATAATCGACCAAATGTGTCCACAATCGGTAGAATTGTGCGCGAATTTCAGCAAACCGGGTTTGCAGGAATTTTGAAAACACCTGTACCACACGAGAGTGACTGTTTGGTGCGGTTTATCGGCTGGCTGCGTCATCGGACCCCACTTCTTCGAAAATGAGGTCGGTCAAGCACTTACCGTGAATGGTGTTCGCTATCGCGAGATGATAACGGACTTCTTGTGGCCATAAATTGAGAATATGGACCTGGACGATATGTGCTTCCAACAGGATGCAGCCACTTGCCACACAGCCAATGAAACAATGACTCTTTTGCGCGACAAATTCAATGGCCGTGTTATCTCACGTGGTGGCGATGTCAATTAGCCGCCAAGATCATGTGATTTGACACCGTTGGATTTTTTTCTTTGGGGTTATTTGAAAGAAAAGGTGTACGTCGATAAGACAGCAACAATTCAAGAGCTAAAGGATGAGATAATTCGGCACATTAACGGCATAGAACCTCAGTTATGCTTCAGCGTCATCGAAAATTTGGACCATCGGATGGAGGTGTGCTTTTTGTTATATTGATACATTCTTGAAAAGTATAATTTTACAAGGTAACCCCGTAGGAATCGGTTTATATGGACGCCACGCAACTGCTACATACCAACAAGAAACTCCTGATATGATGACGGGTGTGAGCAAAAAAACACCATGCTCACAAAAGGCTCTACAACGGAAAACGAGAAGAAGGAGAAGAAGCTTCGGTCACTCGCCTACTTTCTCAGAGAGTCTAGGATTAAGCACATAATACGAGCTTTTATAAAAGGCCACCCAGTTTTTAAAAAAAATGCACCCAGTCTCCACGAAATTGTAAAGGCTAAATCGCAATAGCGCGTTCGGTCGGTCGGGCTTTCGTAGCCGTTGGTACGCGTTTCATCGAGCAATCGAGTCTATCGAGCTTAAGAGAATGTTATGTCAAAACGCGCAACGCTCAGTTTTCCGTATCGAAATAGAACGCGCGCGTTTGACAAGTCAAATGTTCTGAAATACATTTTACAAGAAACAAATAAAATCCCTAAAAAAATTGATTGCTCACTCAAATAGTTATCAAGTACACAAATAGTTAGTCAACCCGCCAAAAATTAAGTCATGAGTGAATAAAATAAATCACCCGGGTGAGTAGAGACTAGCTCCACCTAGAACTTTGTGCTCTGGCTTACGATATTACGGTCTGTTCAGTACGCGACCGCCTCATTTCGACTGATACGAATAATTTACATGTATCTTACTGAAAATTTCAAAGTCGGAACGTTCGAACGCGATATGTTAAGCGCTGCCGAGCTCTTTTTAATCAATCCTGAAACTTATTATTAGAACGCTAGAAGTTACTTAGAACACAATTCTTTATTACTTGTGCGATCGAAGACCAAAACGCGACTCGCCTTGATCATCATTCATGAGGAAAAATTATGCCATCAAAAATGTCGTGAGACGTATCAAGAATACAATGTACATATAATATTACATACAGGGCACGACGCATGTGAATGCATAGCAGATATTACGATATGGGTATAAAAAATTACAATTTGTTAACGATCCACAGGAAAAAAATGGCGAATATTTATGCAAGACTTAAAGTATTTACTTACTTACTTACTTACTTAAGGTGCTACAGTCCGAGGTGAACCTGGGCCTCAACCAACAAGCGTCTCCAGCCAACTCGATCTTTAGCTAGCTGTCTCCAGTTTCGCACGCATAGTTGGTTGAGGTCCCTTTCCACTAGCGTGCGCCACCTGAGTCGCGGTCTTCCTCTACTGCGCCGTCCCTCGAGGATGCATTCGAAGACTTTTCGGGCCGGAACATTGGCTCATCCGCTCTACATGACCTAGCCATCTCAATCGTTGGATCTTCACTCTTCTGGCTAAGTCGATGTCGCTAAACAGCCCGTATAGTTCGTCATTATATCTCCTCCTCCACTCACCATCTATGCAGACGGGACCGAAAATCACACGAAGAATTTTCCTCTCGAAGCAACCAAGAGCAGCTTCATCCGCTTTTGACAAAGTCCATGCCTCCGCGCCATATAGCAGGACTGGGACGATTAAGGTCTTGTAGAGCGTTATCTTGGTTGTTCGAGAGAGGGCTTTGTTTACCAGTTGCTTTCTTAGCCCAAAGAAGCAGCGATTGGCAAGGGTTATTCTTCGTTTGATTTCAGCGCTGGTGTCATTGTCTGAGCTTATAGCGGTGCCTAGGTAGACAAAGTTTTTGACTACCTCAAAGTTATATCTGTCTGCTGTGACGTTCTGACCGAGACGTCGGTGTTGGGTGTCCTTTCTCGTTGACAGCATATACTTGGTCTTACCCTCGTTTACCGCTAAACCCATCTTCGCGGCCTCCGTTGCAATACCCACAAAAGCGCCATTGACATCACGCTGCGTTCTTCCGATAATGTCAATATCGTCGGCATATGCGAGTAGTTGGACGGACTTCTGAAAGATTGTTCCTCTGGTGTTGGCGTTCGAGTTTTGAACAATTCCTTCAAGAACGATGTTGAAAAAGTCGCATGACAGCGCGTCGCCTTATCTGAATCCTTTTTTGACATCAAAGGTCTCGGTTAGGTCTTTGCGGACCTTGATTGAGCAGCGTGCATTCTCCATCGTCATCCTACACAAACGGACGAGTTTGGTAGGGATGCCAAAACTAGACATTGCTCTGTATAACTCGTCTCTATAGATGCTATCATACGCGGCCTTAAAATCGATGAAAATTTGGTTGGTATCGATTTGTTGCTCCTGGGTTTTCTCCAAAATCTGCCGCAGTGTGAATATTTGGTCGATGGTGGATTTTCCTGGCCTAAAGCCACACTGGTATGGACCGACCAGGTTGTTGACGAATGGCTTTAGGCGTTCACACAGTACGGCAGATAAGATTTTATATGCGATACTTAGGAGACTGATGCCTCTGTAGTTGGCGGAGATCAAAGGGTTTCCTTTTTTATTACAGTATTTACTGAGTTTCTACTTCATCGATGGAAGTTGGGATTTCTTTGTTTCCTGCTTACTCTGCTAAGAAGACTCCCTAAAAGTTGAAGAACAAGAAAGCCGGGGGCTTGCCATCAGAGCAAGAAAGAGCTTCACATTTCGATCAGTGGAATCCTTAGTTCGTTCCAGCGATGAAGTAGTAAAGAGATGTCCAACTCAGGTTTGTGCCTTTACTAAAGAACCACTCCCCTATCTCTCATTTGCTCTAAAGTCATGCATATTACTTTATTTTCACTCAAACTTCTTAAGACTTTAGAGCAGCCTGCAGTTGCACTGTGATCAATCGTAATCACAAAACATTGTCTGTGAACATTTTATAAAAAACGCTGTCAGATGAAATCAAGGGGCAAGAGAGGTAGAAGTTGACTATCTCTTTACTACTTTATCTCTGGTTCGTTCACTCAATCAGCGTAAGCTGTCACCCTTGTTGGTCACTCATTAGAAACAAGGCATCAATTTCGAACTCAGCCCACAATGATGAACTTTCTCACATTTCGACATTTCACCGAATTGTGTCTTCTTTGCCCGCAAGTACAATTTTCACAATCAGTTTTTTTTTTAACTGGTATTTTACAACCTTCACAAGTGTTGTGAAGTTTTGTGTATGCATTTGTCCTATGCACTCCATTGGTTAACCATTGTATTTTTTTCACAAAATTACCCGGCACTTATGTTCCATTTCCGTTCTTATGTGTGACGTTTGCTGTCACTGCTCATTTACCATCCCTGCACTCCAATTAGTTGAAGTTTTTCATTCAGTCAAAACATAGATTTTTCGCAGTGTACTGATTTTTCTAGGGCTGAGCTGTTTCTCAGTTAGTTTTATTTGTTTACCTATGTAAACCCCGATTAAAAGATGTTATAGTGACCATTAAATAACAGCTATTACTAACTTGTACGTAAGGCAATGCAACAATCTCCCCAAAAAGCCACCATTTATTAATTTCCATTAATAACATGAGTTGTCAACCTGCCTGCATATCAACTCCAATTTACCTATGATAGCTATTTACACATGAATTATTCATTTTTATCTCGTTTGTTTATGTGATCTATAAAGATAACATTTGATTTTCAAGAATGGATGTACATATATTTTGTAAAACTTTTCAGTATCTCTCTTAAACAGAACCTAACACGTAACAAACATGAATAGCCATCGACCTCGCGGCACATTAGCTAGAGCTATTTTCGAAAAAGTTCATAATGATCAGTATCTAGATGAATATGATACACGATTGGTAAGACATTTGAACTATCAAACATACATATGTAGCTTGTTGACATAGATTCGGTTTTTTTTAGTGGTACCGATTGATACATAAGTTACCCGATACCTTTCAATCTAAATTTGTGCCTCTTGATCAACCAGACGATACTACGGCTCATTGGTTAGAGAAAGCAAAGCAATTATCGGCTAATATTTGGCTGCAAATATGGCACACGGTGGCGAGAACATTTTTGCAACTTTTCATGACTCAGACTGATATTAATGGGTTTCTTAAGCGTGGCTCGATGTATATTTTGTCTGAGAACCAATTTTCAAGGCTATTGAAAGCTGGAAACTTTGACTTGACCAATTTCATTACAAACGGTTGCAATACGGTGAGTTTTACTGCATCATGAGTGCATTTTACAAGTTCTGATAAAAATATTTGTTCTCTATATTATCGCCACGTTACTTGTTTATTTCAAAGAATTCTTAATTTTCAGGTTGACATCCTCGACATTGGAGCCGGCGATGGTGAGATCTCAGTACGTTTATTAAACTCTGTGATAGGAATGAACAAAGATGCCAAAATTCGAGTATACGCAACAGAGACCAGCTGGACAATGCGCGATAGACTGCAAAAGCGTAATTTCGTCATCATCGATAAGATACGAGATATACAAAATGTACCTTTAGTTGCTTGTCTAAACGTACTGGACAGATGTATAGATCCATTTGAATTATTACAAGATATATACGATGTTCTAGCGCCAAATGGACGTTGTATAATTGCCTTAGTATTACCATATGTTCACTATGTTGAATTCAGTAAGTTTAAACATTAAATCCTACTGACTCCCCATTTCACATTGATTTTTTATATTTTATAGATACATCGCATTTGCCGTTACGACCACTGATGGCACACTGGCCCGACAAAGCCAAACAATTCTCATTCGAGGCTGAAGCGACAATATTCTTTGAAATGCTTGAAAATTTCGGCTTTAAAGTGGAATCATGGACAAAGGCACCGTATCTGTGCGAGGGTGATTTGCGACAATCATTTTACTGGCTTATTGATCTCGTTGTTGTTCTGTCTAAAAAATAACAATGTTCTACCTCTACCTCTACCTTCTATCTCTTTTTCAACATGATTCAGAGTAATTTACTAAATTTTTGGCTCTAGTTCTATTTATTTCCTGAAAACATCCTATAAGCATAGGAGTCTGCTCGCGTTGACTCAAATTAGGGTATATAGTATTTTATATTTCCATTTTGTACATTATTCAAATATAAATAAAATGTTTGTTGGAATCGGTAAATTTTCTTACCAATTCACAATGGGGAATGGTATTTTTTTTTTTTTTGTTTTTTGTAAATATCATCGAAAATCTGACGATACATACATAGAATTGAGTGTACCCTCATTCATCCGTTTAGTGACAGGTTACCTGTTATGATACAAGGGACCCGAACAGCGTTGCCGGAAAAAGTGCCACGATTGCTACCAGAAAGTGTCATTTTATGGCCATGGGTGCCATAAACGGAAATATACCAAAATATAGCACTTTGCATAAACTTTTTGAACTGCACTTACGAGGGGCGTTCAATATATTCTCGGTATCGATATGAATGAAAGTGCGAATTCAATTTAAATTGTTTTTATTTTGCGAGTTTACCCCGTCTTTTCTTTTTAATTTCCTCCCGCAAATTATGCAAAGTGGAAGCGTAGGATGTGGCGTTGATGGTTTCACCTTTTTTTTTTGTACTCAATGAGCAAGAATCCCTTTGAGTCCCAAAAAACTGTGGCCATCAGCTTCCCGGCAGACGGAGTGACTTTGAACGGGGGGTCTGTTATTTTTTTATGCCACTGCATGGACTCTTGTTTGCTTTGAGGGTCATAGTGGTGGACCCATGTTTCGTCACCAGTAACAATTCGATCCATAACACCGTCCGCGTTCTCACTACACATCTCCAAAAGCTCTCTACAGCATGCGATTCTCACTTTTTTCTGAGGCGCTGTGAGCATTCGTGGCACCCACCTTGCACTGACCTTTGAAAGGTTAAGATGGTCATGAAGCATGGTGTGAATGGTACCAATTGAAAGTTTGGTGATCTCTGCCATCATTTTCATCTTTATTCGAGCATCCTCAAGAATAAGTTTTTCGACTTCTTTGATGCTTTCTTCCGTACAAGCAGTAGCCGGGGCGCCGGAGTGGGGGTCGTCTTCAATGCTCTCTCTGCCTCTCTTGAAATCACTTGACCACTTTTGCACAGTTGATAATGAAGGTGTGGAACCCTGGTAAACTGCCACCATCTCTTCATGAATAGTTTTTTGACTTTTTCCTAGCTTAGTGAGAAATTTAATTTCAGCGCGATGCTCAATTTTCACCATCATCGTCTCAGTTGCCATTATGATTCTGTTTAACTACAGATAAAACGCGAATTAATAATCACATTTATATGAAATTTTACATGAATGCACTAAAATAATAATATTACTTGATAAATAAGTCAATTTATATATACAACCACAGTTTCACCCCGATACCGAGAATATATTGAACGCCCTTCGTAATTAGAAAATGTTACAGAACAAACATAAGTGCATTAAATAATTAAGTTAATAAGAAATAAAGCCCCATTTACACATATTCATCGAAACTTAACGAGCGAAAGGCAGATGTAAGACATTGTTTTTTTAAAAGTTGATATAAATATGTTTTTAAAATGATTATCAGAGTGCCATATTGAATATTAAAGTGCAACAGTTACATTTCAATCAAAAAGTACCATAATAGCACGATCGTGACACATCGACAACGCTGGACACGACCACCCGAGGGGCAATGGATTTTTCTCTGATCCATATAAAAAACCAAGAGGCTAATCGAGATCCTTGTTGAAAGACTAACATAGAAAACCTCGATCACCTCCATCCTGCTTTACAACGAAGTTGATTGAATGAAGAGTCATTTCGACAGAAAAATCCTGCGTGCTACCTTCGATCCAGTTCACTTTGATGTCATTTGGAGCAAAATGCTCAACGGCTGAGCAACAACATGAGTCTAGTCGGAGGGTCTACACTTTGACGAGAGAATACTGGAAAATTACAAGTAGAAAGACACAACAATTCGTGCCGTCAAAATTTAGTGACATCCTAAGATCGAAGCACAAACAGTTAACATTCTCAGACTTTAAAGGGTACGTTATAGAAGCAACCCAATAGAGTTAACGTACCTTGTGAGTCCCCCAGTACTCCCAGAAAGTTATTCAGGCCTACATCGAATTCTGATCCCGATTTTTCCAAAACTCTCTGGAAGGCTCAATGTTGCAAACGTAATTAATAGTAAATCAAAGGATCACTATATGCCTCTGAAAAAAGAGTTATACAGGCGACGAATTAGCGGATGTAGGGGTCAAAAACGCATATTAGCTCTCAGATGATTAAATCGCAAGTAGAATAAGTCTTATAAAAAGACCAAAGTGGACGGAATTGAATTGAAATTATATCCAACAAAGAATAATAATCAGAGTAAAATGGAGTACTGTTATAGGAGCTATATACAACCTGCTATGCTATATTAGCAAATTCATAAGGAAATCCAAATGTAGTCCTTCTTCTTGGTGAAGGTGGGCATCAACTAAAAACCATCTGCAGCTAGAGATTTACCTAGCTACCATTGACTAAGTGGAAATACTTCTCCACTTGTGAGCAGCGGCTTAGATTTAAAAAATCCAAGTTGTCGTGCAGCCGCCGTGGTTGGATCCGTCGACGCCTGGCTAGACTCGTGTCGCAGTATAGCTCATACTGTTCGTTTTGGAGTGGTTCCAATGGTCAAGGACTTCTTCATCCGCGTGCATTTGCGCAGTAGAGCAGGGCTGGGATGATGGATGTCACAAAGTTAGCTTAATACCTTGAGAGAGGACTCTATTACTTAATTTGCTCTTGTGACCAGAGAAACAGCGGTTGGGACGAGTTATTCTGCGTTTGATCTCGGATGCTGTTAGACAAAATCCTACCTTTAGACTATCCCAAAGTTATAGCTGTCCATTATCTGTGCAAGGGGTCAGTGCTGGGAGTCCTTTCTTTAGAATAACATATACTGCTTACCATCTAACTGCTTTTACTTATAGGTTACTAGACTATGGCAACACAATTTGTTTTGTATTGTGGGATTATTTTTGAAGAACTCGAACAAGCTTTCGTTTGAGGAGAGCGAATGACGCCCCTTAAACGCGAAAAGCCCTTCAACGAAGATGGCCCTATAGTGTCAAGGATGCTGTATGTCTTTGAAATTAGTGCCCATGTTGTAAGTAGTAGTAAGTGCCTAGTACTCATAAAAGTACTAGTACAGATAAATAGTGAACAAACAAGTGTCCCATATAAAGTGTACCAAAACTCCACCTGCAGTGTCTCTGGGATATCCAGCACAAATATAAGCTGCGGCTCACTTTCCATCTATTATAAATATAATATGGATGGCGCTACAGCCCGTAGAAGGCCAGGGCGTAGCTTCTCAGCAACCACTCGTGTTGTGCGTGCTATTGTTCTATCACGAGTGGAAGGGACCTACCAGTTTTATGCCGACTCCGAACGGCCAAGTTTGAGAAGCTTTTTCAAAACAGTTATACTCTTTTGGGCATTGTCAGTGACTCGAAAGAGGTGGGGCCATGAAATGTATTTCTTGTCGTACCAGGAATCGAACCTAGACAGATTAGATTGGTCCAAGAGCGTAGGAGTCGACGCACATACACACAACGCCACTTGCCTCCACTACCTTCCATCTCATGCTCTATAAAAATGCAAAAATTAAAAACTCAACAAATAAATCTCTGATTATATATTTAAAGAAAGAAATAAATCGCGAAAAGCGAAAAAAAAATTACATGTAGTTATACAACGCATTTATTGTAAGTATGAAGATTTATTTAATTTATGTCGTCAAGCGAGTCCAGCTAAATAGTTTGGGTTTAGTCGATCGACTTCATCTTGCAGAGATGAGATGTGGGAATCATCGTGACTTCCCCATTCAGCTGACAAATGCTGGTGTCCTTGTCAGAAACTGAAATAACCTTTCCAATCGATTCACGGTCATCGCCGTAGATAACCTTGAATTCGTCATCCACTTCTGGTGGGACCGGTGCCAAATGTTCACTAACAATGGACACGCTGCGATCTTCTTTGCGCAAGAAGACTGAGCAGACCCCATTGGAAACAGTCCTAATGATGCCAGTTTGACCGACCAGATCGGCATCGTCATGTGTATGGATCTTAACCTCAATGTCTGAGGTGCACCAATCGCCCATGTGCGAGTCCAAACTGGCGCCTGGAGTCTGTGGGTTGTATGGTGACTGTGGTGCACCCCCTGGAGTATTTGGCGAATAGCTCGATGGGGATGGAGTGCTCATGTAGCCAACGGGATATGGCGATGGAGCTGGACTGGGATTGTAGGGACTGTAGCTTCTGTCCGAGCCGTACACTGTTCCTGGAGTCTGGGGCGCGAATGGTGTGCTGACTTGATAGCCAGGAGTACTTGGATTGTAGCCAGGACTTGGGCTAGGCTCCTCAATGCTATAGTCGTAGTCGTTGTTTCTTGCTGGCGTATTTGTAATGTTCGGGTCCCAGGCACCATGGCGTGGTGTCATGCTGCCATCGTGAGATGGGGTCATAGCGCCACTGTAAGGAGTACGACCCTCCGAGTCCCAAGTTGGGGTCTGGCTGCCCAGAAGTGGAGTCTTGGATCCAGCAGCTGCATAAACTGGAGTTTGTGATCCATAGCCTGGAGTACGGGCTGGTGTGCGTCCGTAGGTTGAAACGTTTCCTCCTTCTTTGCCAGGAACTCCAACAATGGCAATGTGATTGCGATCAACTGAAATCGTCTGACACGAGGTGTGCAGTTCAACACGAGCTGTGCTTTCGGTGGCATCCTTGACGATACCAACCGCTCCCTTGTATGGTCCACCGCTAATTTTGATCGTTTTTCCCAAAATGTCGCGATCTCTGGTGACACGGAAGCCACCTCTACCACGGTTACCTCCGCGGCCGCCACGACCGCCCGAGGGATGCATAGGCGATTGGATCCTTGGAGACATGAATCCCATGCCACCCAATGCGTTCATTGTGGGCGCTTGTGTCTTATTTCCACCGGCCAATTGCAAGTGACGAGTCTTGCACACGAATATTCCTCCGTTTTCCGTGTACATGCGGCAGTGTAAGAACGCCAAATTCCTATAAAGATGCTTGATTTCTCCAGAACGTCCCTGAAAGAAAATAAACCGGATTAGCCCTGAATTGAATGGCAGCTGCGGATGCGTTGCTTACCGCGTGAGGTCCCTCCATGACCTTGACGATGTCTCTGCGCCGGATCTGGTTTTCTTCAGCGTCCAGAGCGATTGTGTTGCGGTTCTCCCTTCTTTTCTGCAATGCAGTTGGTTTGCATTCGACGACCTTGCCATGCATGTTGAGTACGTGGAAGTTCTCACGCTCCAAGCGAACAATAACTCCCACATTCTGTGGACTAAATAAATTCATTAGAACTAGAACAGATTCAGCGGTCGGTAGTGCAATTAACTCACTCTAATTGAACTATGTCTCCCCATTGGAACTGTCCCAGTGAGTCAACTCCAGTTGCCATATCCGAACAGAGCTGCAAATCTCTTGGCAACACCTCCAGCTCGTGCATTGTCAAGTCAGACACTAAGACAATGCGAGTAGGTTCGACGCGAACTATCAAACCTGTCTCACCCTCATATCGACCGGCCAAAACGCGAGCGTGATCTCCTGTCTTGAAGTACTTTCTCAACTCATTCGCCTTGAAGATCAATGGATCCTTGAGGTCCTGATGCTTGGGCATAACAGTTATCATGCCGCCGTCGATAGCGATGATCTTCGCTTGCAAATTTTCCAAGTCACCAATGCACACCTCAACATTATCGCCCATTGAGAATGAATGGGCTGCTGTTGGGTCATCCTTTGAAGCTGCAGCGATCTCTAAGTTAACATCCTCGGGTTGCTCCTCAAATCTCTCCAACTCGGCCAGAGTAGGCTTGACGCCCTCAGCGAGTATGGCCGTCATTGTGAAGTTCTTGTAAAGGAAACCTTTACGCGAATAGCGATTACCTTCGAAAAGTAAGAAGTCACCATCGGAGTGCACTTCACCACCAATCGCTCTGCAATGAGTTAAATAGATTAGGTACAGTAATTGTGAATGGACTTTGAATTGACATACCGAACCGCTTCCGGATCAAAGGGTTTTGCTGGGGGCCTACGTTTCTTTTTCCGTTTAGCATCATCAGATTCCTATAAAACATTTGTCAATAATGTTCTAATGACGTTTAATGTTAAAAACTCACACTTTGCGTGGTCCTCAAGGCTCCTCGCATGCGGGTGTAGTCTATGCGGGGCAGTAGCTTCAAGTGAACCTGATTCTGTGCCAAGTCAACGTAGTCCACTTGGGCAATGTCGTCCTTGTATAAGCCACGCTTCAACCGAACCCATTGCTTCACTTTCAGGCCGACTTGCTCCTTAACCACCTTCAGCACATCAGTCATCTCCTTGATCGGTACCATCTCCTGTTTCCATTTTCCAATACGAAGGTTGCCCACATTTTCGATTGCGCTCTTCACATGAGTTTGCTTATAGGACTCCACGTAAATGTAGCCCTTAACTCCTTCTGGAGCTACCACCGACTTGATTTGCAACGGTTCATCGGTATTCAAATAGGTTAGGAATTTCCTCATCAAAAGCAAGGCAGTCGCCTTCTCTTCGCCAATGCGACACTTGACCATCCAGAGATTTGGATCCCTGAAATGATGAAAGGGCTTTGTTGGAAACTGCTTATAAGATATGGAAATTCCGTTTGACTCACTTAATGCCAGGAAGCAAGGTTTGCTGCGTGATCTCATCGGACATCTCTTCGCCTCCATCACCAAAGTGACGCTTGGCAACGGACTCATCGGCGTACTTCTTACGAAGATATTCTTCCAATTCATCTTCTTTTTGTGTGCTGCGGAGAGGAAAGAAAACCAATAAATAGTCAGTTGGAAGGACTGTGTGTTGACCGTTACTTACTCCCAGAGATTTGTACCACGTCGCCGGATTTCGATATCTCTGGCCGTGGGACCAAGCTCGTCTATTTCATTGCCAACAATTCCCAATTCATTGGCACCCTCTTCCCACTCTTCATCCTCGTCGACTTCATCGTCAACCTCAGCCTCATCAATGATGAATCCACCGAAGCGTTCCTTTTTCTTCTTTTTCTTGGGACCAACTTCATCATCCTCCTCTTCGTCATACTCTTCAGAATCCAAATCTTCCCCATCGGGTTCCTGTTCCTCTTCACCCTCTTCGTCTTCATCCCTCGAACGACTCCTGCGCCGACGCCGATTCATTGCACCATCAGATCCAGATCCCGATGCAGCCGATGCCGATCTTGATCGGGACCCATGAGACGGCGATTTTGATCGTGATCTAGACCGCGACGCCGATCTCGACCTGGATTGTGATACTGAACGTGATCTAAAAAGAAAATTAATTAGTTTTCGTTTTTTTTTCACGAATTATGTGACATGTCATTTTGACTTACCTCGCACTGTGTTGAGATTTATTGGAAGCCATACTTCCATCTTCCGACCCACTGTCGGACATATTGCTGGCCTCCGAATCTGACATATTTTACGATTCTTTCACAAAAAAAATCGACGTCGGAATACTTGTTTTTTCTTTTTATCCTATTTGCTTTCATAAAATTCTGCTTGTAACCAATGAAAATGTTGTGACGTCAACAATTTTAATCCAGCAATTCACTACCGAGCCAGATACAACAGAGTGTAAATTCGTGGCTTCAGATATTCATTTCGAAAAGTGACTTCACAGATTTTCACAGTTTTTTTCATGTATCCACACTTTTTTTTTTATTTTTCACTTAGTTTCCACGGCACAAAATGCACTTTTTTTCACTTCACTAGCGCACCCAATGTTCACTTCACAAAAAGAAAATTCAACTGTCAAGATTTGACGCATGGCCGCGTCTTTTATGCCTTCCATTTTCTCAAAACATCTCAGCATATTCATCGCGTTCAGGTAGACAATTATGCATATTTTTAGTTAATTTCTTTAAAAATCGGCAACTGGGTAAATTTTGTTTGGTGTACCTGTAATTACAGACATTTTTATAATTTTTATGATTGAATTTCTACATAAATTCAGCTCTTAATTATGGGACACGGGATTGTGACATACCTTCTAAGAAGTAGTATTTTCGAACGGATCCCATATTCATATCAACAATTCAGCTTCGTTTCAGTTCATTAATTCAACTCAAACGTCAAATCGAAAGTGTAAATAATTTTTTAATCATACATTCATACCGCGAAAACAAGTAACTCCCAACGATGAATGTAATAAAATTAAACGATATCAAAGCCGTGCCAGATATTGTTCACGAATATACACCATCACTTAAGCAAGATAAAATACCCCTTGTAATCGACAATGGTAAACATGTTCCTCAATGTGTGTATATGTCGCAAATGTAAACAATTCCTTCATAGGTTCATACCAATGCCGGGTGGGATGGTCTACGAACGATGACCCCCTCTTAGTTTTTCGTAATCTCATTGCTAAGCCAAGAAAGGACCGCACAAAGAAGGATGGAACCGAAACGATTGTAAATCCACCAATTCAAATCGGTAACGATATTGTTAACATTGAAGCGATGAGGTTTCAACTAAAAACGCAGGTTTGAGCAAACTATTTTTGATTCATTGCATTATTCTATATTTCATTTTGAATTTCAGTTTGATAGGAATGTTGTAACTCACTTTCACAATCAAGAGCAGATTTTCGACTATATCTTCACTCATCTGGGTGTCGACAATGAAGGGAGTATTCCCCATCCCATTGTGATGACAGAAGCTCTGGGAAATCCGAACTACTGCAGGCAATGTATGTACGTATTTGAAATCTCCCAACCGCCACTCAAATCGTTGTTCTCATTGCAGTAATGTCGGAGTTGTTGTTTGAATGTTATGACATTCCATCAGTACTCTACTCCATCGATTCAATGAGCAGTTTCAATAAAAATGGCATTGGACCTGACGGTCTTATACTCTCTTTCGGTTACCATACCACCCAAGTAATACCAGTTTTAGGGAACAAAATGATATCAACCAAAGCACGTCGAATCAATATCGGCGGTTATCACATAATCACGTTCCTTTTCCGCTTGATGCAACTGAAGTATCCGGTTCATTTGAATGCAATAACAATCAGCCGAATGGAATCTCTGCTCCAGAGTCACTGCTCGGTATCAGTTGATTACATAGACAATCTAAAGAAGTGGTCGCAAGCTGAATACTATGAGCAGAATGTTAAAAAAATTCAACTGCCATACACAACGCCTACACCACCAACGACCATGTCCACCGAACAGAGACTGGAGAAGCGACGAGAATTATCCAAGCGGTTGACGGAAATCAAGGCACGTAAACGCGAAGAACAGCTATGTGACGACGAGGAACAAGTGAATATAATGGCAAACATTAAGAATTTGTTCGAGATGAGGAAAATGGATCGCTTTGAGGCAGCTCTCAAAGAGAATGATATCGCCAACTTGGAAGAGTTGGACGTGAGTCACCTATGCACATTGTATACTCAATTCTGAGATAATTTTGATTTTAGAAATTGCTGACGGGTGCAAAATCTCGAATTGAGAAAACGAGACAAAAAATGCTAATGCCCCCAGTGCCGGAGCAACAAATAATTATTCCGGAGGAAAAAATTAACGTGGCACCACAGCCACCGAATAATGTATCGATTGAAGAATGGGTGACAACAACGCGAAACAAGGTTTGCTCTTCATAGTACTCTCTCGGAAATTCGTTAAGTGTACTTGTTTTCAGCGCACACAAATAATTGAAAGAAGACATACGAGAAAACAACGTCGTCAAGATCTGGCTAAGAGACGTACTGCGGCTGCTCAAGAAAGAATGCGCATCATATCGCAGTTGGCAAGGAAAGAAAAGGGCTCGGATAATTTTGGTATGCGTGATGAAGACTGGGACGTGTACAAAGTAATCAGCAAGGACTGTGAAAGTGACAGCGATGCAGAGAATGAAAAGCTCATGGAACTTGAGGATATTCTCCGTCATCACGATCCATTGTTTGAAGAGCCTGCAACGATTGTGGGTGGCGCAGCTGAATATCATCAGGTAAGGATGAAGGAATGGCTTTAATTCTAAATGTGTGACATGTCTCAAAAAGAGGTGAGATAATTGTGTGACATTTTTAAACCCAAGCCGGTTTCAACTCCTCAAATTTAGCTTGATCTTGATTTCAGCCATCGATATATTATGATTCTGAACACATTCTAGACAGAAAATGGAAAATGTTTGCAGCTCCGCTCAGAATGTATTCCACTATCACACTGTTGATTTCTGGTTTTCAATTGTCACTTGCGTTCATGACTGTTTTGGAACCCACGTTGTTCACCGCCAATCGCCAACAGCGAAGTGATGCGTAAGCTACGCAACTGATTGTAAATTAACTCCGCTGCTTGAGCCAAGTGGAGCAACCAAACAAACTAATAAGTTAGAACGCAATCAGTTGAAATCACCAACTAAAGCTTCGCATTTATTTTCGAGTGTTTGCTTTCATCAATATCACATACATTTCTAATCTTCGACTTCGTATAGCTCTTTTTGTCTAAGTTTGCTCTGAACTATATCATTCTCATTGTAATTTATATGGATTGGGGGTATCAAAGCAGCAGCAACCATTCGCCCTTCCGCATTCAAAAAATTGAATGTTGCACAAGCCTACGAAAGAAATTCATCATTGAATGACACATTCACATGAGTATATGTTTACCTGTTCAGTACGCAATATCTCAACATTGATCTTATGTTTCCTCATAAACTGTATGATTCTCTTAGACAATTCTGGGGTGACTTTTTGATCGCCTATCCCAATAACCAACACATCAATCTTTGGATCCAGTGCGTAGAAAAGACTCAAGCTATCCTCATTGATGTCCTCGTATGAGTTTATATTCCATGACAATACAGACCTGAAAGCATTTAAACTTTACACAAATTCGGTTTTGAAATATGTTTGCTTATACCTTGGGAAAACGATCGTTGGCCCCATGATAACCATGTCATTGTTCAAACGGAACCCGTACTGACTGAATGCATTTATCATGAGTCCCAAGTCTAATTCCTTATTTAAAATATTCACTTTTGTTTTGCCGTCTGCTTCATATGCCGTGCCGTAGTGTCGTTTCAATGCGAAAGGAGTCGCACTAATTCGGGGGGCACTTTTCAAGCGATTTGCAACCATTCCGATTGTGGAAATTGCACGCAGGGCACGAAATGTAGATTGCGCCATTTGAATTTGAACTTTTTTGAAGAACTCGAGTAAGAATTATTGTTTTGTTTTATAAGTATACAGCTTTTTAAATTACATAATTGTATGATAAATATTTGATATATCTCGTATTTACATCGGCGGCATATGTTTTCTTACAGCAGATGACAGCTGTCACCTGTAAGCATGTGCGGTTTGAATCTTGCAGTATGCAATATTTAGGTGTGTTCGTTTTAAAATTTGGCTAGTAAATCAATTGACAGACTGTTTTATAACTCAAATGTCGTTACTGGTTAAATAATATTTCTAATTTATCATCTTTGTGCAGAGCTTTGAAGATACATCGAAGAAACGCTGTTATTTTTAGAGGTCTGAGGATGTTCTTATTTATTTACCAATATTATAGTTGGTGAAGGATTTTCTGGGATCTTTGGAAACTGCACCTCACTGAAATGTGCTTACTTACTTATCAGGCTGGCGACCCATGGAGGCTGCGAGCCTGAGCAATTGCTGCCTTCCATCGTTGACGGTCCTGGGCACGCTGCTTCCAGTCATCAAGCTGTCTTGCATCCGCGATTACTTGGTCTTTATACCGAGATTCGGTCTTCCTCTGCTTCACAACCAGTAGGCTCAGATTCAAAGACCCTCTTTGTTGGAGCATTGTTGTCCATGCGCTCGATGTTGCCAAGCCAGTGTAGTGGACTGATTTTTGGACTACATCCACATCCTGGTACAGCACGTAGAGTTCGCGGTTGTTTTCTCCTCCATTCACCTTCTTCGCAGACGGGACCATATATCCGACGTAGATTTTTTCTTTCGAAGGTACCAAGAATCAGCTCTGCAGTTTTGCTTAGCTTCCAGCTTTCGACTCCATAGAGCAGGACTATAATAGTTTTGTAGAGCATGATTTTGGTCCTTCGAGTCAGGAGTTTTCCCTCACTGAAATATGCTCTATAATATTGACGTCATTTATTTATCAGAAATAAATGATCTTGCTTTAAGCCAAGTGACGGAGAGATGTTGCATATAAGTCCGCTTTTACATTTGCCACTTTCTACTCACGATCTTTTCAAATTCTCTTTTGCGATCGCATCCCACCTTTTCACATCTCTTTCTCTCATATGCATAGCATACCCAACACACAATTCGGAAGAAAAAAACGAAGAGATAAAAGGGTATACGAAGAACAATCGCAATCGTCGAGCACATGCAACTCGGGTACTCCTCGCACGTTTCACGTCCCTTGACAACAAGACTAAAGAATCACCGACGAATTTAGCGCGTGTAAAAGCGGCTTAACCTGCATAGAGTTTGCCTCGCAACTGGGTTTTCTCTAGTGCTACAAAGCCTTGCAGTAAAATGTATAAGTTGACAAAAAGCCTCTCTGGAAGATAGAGTTGATGTATGTAGCAAAACAGACATACATGCATTCCGTCGTAGCCTATAGTTGTTTGGCACTTGGTCCAGTTGTCTACTTGTTTCTGAAACTGCTTAGATCGGAAACCACTGCAGTCAACTTATGTTTGGCTCCAGTCCACCGCAAAGTATTTGTTTATTATTATACGGTCAATAGGCTACCCGAACAAAATCGATATATCTGCACTCCTTCAATCCGTTGACACTATACAGAAATACCATGTTTCGTACAGCATAATCTTTGGTCTTCTCCTGATTCACTTTAAGACCAGTCACTATCAAAAAAATGTCTCATGTTGATTTTATATCAGATTAAATATGTACATCGAATGTGAGAGTATGCAAAATCAAGAAATCAAAAAACGTGCACCATATTCCAAGAGTTCTCAAGTTTTCTTTTTTGCTCAAATCACATTTCCAGCTTCACGTCGGCGTAGAATTGATTCGTGCTACTGAGCTCCTCTTTCAACCCAGTATGATTGGAAGTTCAGAAGCCGGACTGGCCGAATTGATCGACTTCGTTTTCAAAATGTTTCGTCCCGACGAACAGTTGCTGTTGGCACAAAATGTCTTCATGACCGGCGGATGCGCTTTATTCCCAGGTAAGCACTGCAAATCACCATCTCGAATAATTTCTAAACATCTTTCTACAGGACTTAAAGAACGCCTTTCGAAAGAACTTCTGGAGATGCGTCCATTTGAATCACCACACAAGATCTATATGGCCGATTCTGCTACTTTGGATGCATGGTTTGGGGCAAGAGACATCGCTCGCCAAACGAATCTGGATGACCACCTCACAACCAAGGCGGATTACATGGAAAAGGGTGGTGAATACTTTAAAGAACACCCAACCAGCAATTACTTTTTTTCGACACCCACTCCAATAGCTGTTGAAACTCCAAATGCCGATGCTGTCAAAACTGAATAAAGACTCATTTTCTCGGATTTTAGTTGACTTTTATTTAAAAAATAGTTTTTGAACTTGGGAATTACTTTGCTTTGCTGTTCAAAATGATACCATCATATTTCTGTTGGAACCATTTCATGGCGTCTTCCTTAGTCAAACGATGTGGGAAGCCGACTGTGCCAGACTTGCGCTTCCTGTGGGCTACATTGTAACCTGAAAATTGAGGAGAAAGAATATGATTAATTGAGGAATACAATTGTATGTCGTGAAAAATCTGTCAGCAATTCACCGTAGAACCGGTTGTAGAGCAACCGATCCCATTAAGCAAATCAATAATTAATCTTTGCACATTGACTGAATGTTAATGGCTAATCAAAATCCACTAACATCTAATTAAGTGCATAAACAATTTAAAGTACACAATGGATGCGCTATTTACCTGGTCGTCCCAAAACAACGTAAAAGTCCAAACCGTAGATACCGATGGATGGATCGTACTTGATACCCAAATCGATGTGTTCTTGGATACCGAAACCGAAGTTGCCGGTTGAGGAGAAGTTATCACGTCTCAACTCGTATTCACGCACTTTCAGACCACGTTCCAAGATCTCTTCAGCCTTGGCGCCACGAACTGTGCAGTGTACAGCGATTTTCTCATTACGCCTGATACCGAAAGAACGCACAGTGTATCGGGCCTTAGAGAACACTGGCTGTTGACCAGTCAACTGTTCCAACACCTACAATTGATATGGAAATTATGAGAATGTTATGTTTATTTTATTGTTTGATTGACTTACTTTAGCGGCACGAGTAAGCCTATCACCAGATTCACCCACACAAATATTTAAACACAACTTCCTGATGTGCAGATCACGCATGGGATTCTTAGATGGATCCCTCTTAACCTTTTTAGGGGCTTCCTTCTTCTCGACGGCGGGCTGCAATATGAACATACAATTTCACCAATTACTTTCATTTTGTACAAATTTCTCAAACAATATTTATTTCAACATGCAGCGTAGGTTTTAACATTTCGATTTATGATACATTCATAATATATTAACTTATTAATAACTACGATGTCGAGGGATTTTATATTTTACAAGAAAAATTCGACACCTACCGACATAGTGATATTCTGGAAAGAAAGAAAAACGTCAAAAGAAGGAAAACACTTGCAAAGCGAATTGATTTGACATTTCAGATGGCACTACAATCGGTAAAATTTTGTTAACTTCCGTTCACTTTGTGCATCAACAACGTGTACGGAATTCCACACCCTTCACTTATCTTCATTAAAGAAAATAAAAATTGTTTGATCGATAATTACGAGTAATTTGTAAATCAAACAATCAGTATTTTTAATATTTCTAAAATTGCTCGCATAAAAATAGAAATAATTTGTTTTTACTGAAATGGATGAGAAGAAACCAAAACTGCCATCATCAGCATGGAAATTGGACGAAAGAAAGGGACAAATTCGAGAACTTATTAAGGAACGGATTCATAATGCCGACCACATGTAGGAATTAGTTTTTATTATTTAAAAATATATGAACATGTCGAATTCCTGTTTAGATTAAAGGATAAACAGCAGAAATCTGGAATTGAGGGCCAGCTGGAGAAGAGCGATGCCACCCTTAAGGAGTTAATCGAGTTCGGTGATGAATTGGTTACCAATATTAAGGTCGCTGGAGAAGTTCGTGAAATACAACGAAGGAACTTCGAAGAAGCACGCAAAAATGGTATTAAGATCGAAACGTCTATACATTATCTGACTTTAAGCTAACTAACTTATAAACTAACGACATTTTAAACATATTCGGTCACGGAATTCCGTCACAAAATGAGACTTAAGGTTCCAAATTTAATCGACATAAGCAAACTTAAGCTTATGAAAGATTCAAACAAATAGTTGTTATAATGACTTCTGGGAATTAATTGGCCAACCATAATGAACATAAGTCGACTTAAGCTGATTTGAAAATCGGAAGCCAGAAATATTGTCCACTTTCAAAGGGCCCATAATTACTTCTGAGAACTTAAACAATATTTCAATGCCAATTCACTTACGTAGAGACCAATTCATTCAGCACTCATTTAAATAAGCAAAATATTAACTAACGTAACGAAAGTGAACGATGCGGTTGTTATGGTACACAGTATATAATTTGAGTACATTTCCTCGGTTGTTTAAATTGATTTAAGTCTACTTACATTATGGTCAGGTCTTTATGCAACACCGTCATTCGTCATTAGCATACATACAGAGCAATTGATTTCGCTCCTAATTAAGTAAGCAAAACTGAATGAAATTTAACGAAACTTATGGAAGTGGTTATTATGATCGCTGTGTATGGATTTCTGTTTATTCTTTCGATTTGTCTAAGCTCACTTAAATTTCCTCATCTCCATCATCTATGGAGCTTTAGCTTTAACTTGAGTCTTCTAACTAAAAACGACGTATATTTCAATTGCTATGAAAAATTATTATCTTTATTGCGAATCGAAAAAGTGGACAACTAGAACTAACAAATTTGTAGATTATCATTAAGTGCAGTTACTTAATCTGGACTCTTGTCTTAGATCGGTTAATATGCGACAATGAATGTACGACAATTCTACATAACATAAGCCGTCCTAATTTCCTTTCAGTAATCTGTAATCGTTAATGATACCAATTCGTTTCAAATCTCATAGTTTCTTTTTTTCTATTTAAGCTCTCATGGACGACCTTAGCAAAGAGTCCACAGAGGCAATCGCAAAGTTCACAAGTATAACCGACAAATGGACTGAACTCAGGAATTACAGGGAGCCAGTGATCATGTTTAATCAGTTAGAAACTCAGAAACAACGTATCGCCGATCTCATGGCCAGTAAGGATGCAATCATAAATCAATGCCAAGCTGAGATAGACCGCGTTAGTGATCGTTTCTATGCAGATCAAGAGAAGCAATCGTCTGAAATCGCTAGTTTGGTTGAAAGAATTGATAATCAGGTGGAACTTATAAAGAAGGCCTACAAAAATCACTTGGAACTGCTGCAAGAATCAATTGAAGAGGAACGACTCAAACTGCTGCACGAGGGAAATGAAAAGTGGCAACAGCTTTTCCAGACAATGACCTCCACTGAAGACCGCAAGATGGATATCGAAAAAGAAAAGGAAAAATTCTACATGGCAGAATTAGAGAGACTGTGCAGGGAGCAGGAAGAAATCACTAGAGCAACGAGAATTCGTCTGGAAAAGGATGCAGAAGCTCTGCAATTGGAACTTCGTTCCACCCAAAACAATGTTCTGATGAATTCGGAGAAGCTCGACTACAACTACCAGGTACTCCAGAAGCGAAACGAAGAGAATGTTATCATCAACAATCAGCAGAAGCGTCGAGTAGCCAAGTTCAAGGAGAATATAACCATGCTGAAGGGAAAAATTGTAACAATAAAAGGCAAATCAGATATGGCGATTAGAAAACTATCTCTGGAGGTTGAGAAGCTGTACACGAATATCTCCGACCTTGAAAAGAAATCTCAAGAGTTTCTGCGTGCCAATGAAAAAAAGGTAAGTACACCCTAAAGGGAGTAATGACCTTTTCTATATTGCGTTACTTTGATGGTTACAGTACCGTTATGTTTGGAACATTAACTACCAAGAGGTACTCTCGTTGATGAATCGAATCTATCAAATCGATAGGTTGCTGTTTGAACAGCAATTGGGTGTACCATGGACACCACAACATGTTAAAGGGATCAAACACAATCCGGAAGAGAACACGACCACTGGTCTCCCGCTGATGAGTACGTAAGCAGAAACATTCCCTTCGATTTCACTTGGTACCCCCGCATTTCAGATCTAGAAGTGAGTAAGCAAAAAATGTCAGAAGACGAGAGTGCAATGGAGAAAAAGAAGTGTTCCTCTCAAAGAAGGGAGAAACCCATATCGGAGCAACTGGCCGAGGCCCGGCTACTCCGCAGCATTCTGAAAAAGATATCCGACCGTTGTGGCTTTATAATTGAAGATAAGCTTCTTGAAATCTTAGAACCATTTACTGATGAACAGAAATGTCTTGTTCGCATAGATAACATATTCAGTGTAAGACTCTTTATTAAATCGTCCATTTAGACGTAAAAGAAGAAACCATTCAATTGCAGGCTCTAAAAATCACGCAGTACAGCGATGTCACGGCATTGACGCATTACTTCCTGCCGTACTCTTGGTGCCCTAATTGTCAGAATGGTCTTTTCACAAATGTTGTTGGGCAGTTAGTTGAGAAGATTGAAGAACAACGCGTAAGTAGGGGACGAGGATCCCTTGCTGCAGAGCTAGAGAAAGTTACAGATGAATCGGAAATGTCTGTAGCATCTGAAACTTGGTCACTGCAATCCGATGATGTTGATCAAAACATAAACAACATCTTAAGCGACAAATCAAAATCACCTAAGACAGCAAAGAATATTTCTCGAGAGGTACGCTTTTAATCTAAATAATTTCCAGTTGGTTGAACAACGTTTCCATTGTTTCTAGAAAGTGTGTTCGAATCACCATTTGGTGATCAAACCCGCATTTGTTTTGACAGCTCTAAGAAACTTCACCGATTCCTACCTGAAGGACCATCCCGGAGCTCGTCTGTAAGATTCCAATCAGTGCAGTGTATGAAGAACGAATTCCCCAATTTTGTTTATTTTTTTTTTTTTTTGTTCATTTAGGGGAAGTTTTGAAAAAGCCATTGTTAGATCGTCGAAGATAATAAAGCCAATTTCAAAGGATTCTGTGGAGAAGTTTTGGGCAAATTTTCTAAATATTATGCCAAATGAAAAAAAGAAGTTATGGAAGACTCTACAACATGGACTAGATCATTATTTGGATATTCTCAAGGAACGTGAACAACTCGATTATGAATGCGAGTTTCTGAGGAGACAAAATAGTGAATTGCGGCATCTCTTGCAGAAGCATCTACCAACCGCTGTTTGATTGGGCAGTTTTTTTTTGTAGTTTCTTTTTTAATAAATACAATATCAATTCAAAATGTGTTCGTCTAGCAACAAATCTTCAATTCTTCTTCTGTCCGGATGTTAACCAACAAGTTGAGGTACATAGCTGCGGTTGTGGTGAGGTCATTCTCCGCTTGTGTGCGCCACCTTAAACGCGGTCGTCGTATACTGCCTTGCCCTACAGGCTCAAGTCGAAGCCTTTCCAGTTTCAGAATGGTGACAAGTTGGCCCTTAAAGCTTCTTATTAAAAATTCCCCGTTCTCTGGAACGGAGTTGAATCGTCAATAGAATATGTGAATGTATAATGTAAATGGAAATATGTATAATGTGAGAGTACAGTCAAACTTAAATATCAAGCAACATAGTGCCGTAACGAACAACAAATTTTAGTAAAATATCGCGGCTACCTGCGATGCGATACATGCGAATACATATGAGTTTCGCAGATCGTTGACTGCAAACGTTTTTTTTATATGTACATCACTTAAGGCCAAATTACATCACACCAACGCAACTTGGCATCACTTTTTATTGGAAACTAAACCAAACGTCTTTATTGTTTTCCATTGACTATCACGGATAGCAAATTCTGATGTGCTCTGTGAGGGTGTTCATGATTTCTGGTTTCAAGTGTAAAACAATTGAATGTGATTATTTTGTATTATACTACAGTGATTGGGAAAAAACGATAGACTTCGTGAAAGGATACACATCTCAGCTACAATTGAATACAAAATAGAAATCATATATATCGGTGACCGAGAGAGAATAGAAAAAATCGACTTGATAATCTGGTTATTTAACAGATACACAAATTCTGATCATATATTCGAGTACGAGGCGAGGGTCGTCGAAACTTTCAACAAGTAACCGTGACAGAGTTTAGTAAATCAAAGTATACGATAATAAACAATGGAAAACTGAGGATTCCTCTAACAGAAGACAACACGTAATGGTCTCCCTGCAACAGAAGCCGAAATTCTTAAAACCGGGTAAGTGCAAAATACTTTCATACGACGCCTATGCGAGCTAATTTAAAATGGACTAAACCTTTTGTTTACCTTCACGTGGCCTTCTAATCACATTTCGTTGTATTTGTAGGCAATTTGATTTGTCATGTTTCATAGTTGATTTGTGTTTCTTGGATAAATTTATGATATGTTTGCTTGATGCTGTCGCCCAAATAAAAGCTGATCCAATAAACAAAAGTTAACGTTTGTTTTTGCTGCTATATGTGGCTTTCTTTTGCTTTATGCAAATAATGTATACGAACAAAATAATATGTACGCACATGATGTCATCGCTGACCTTTTCGCAATTAAATTTATCAGACACAAGCAGACATCGTTAACCGCCGCACAACGCACAGGGTAGGCGTCCGGTCAACGAGCATAAGGCGAAGCAGTAGTACGCGTTTGAAGTGATTAATCTAATTTCTAAATATAGTAGTCAGTCGAACGATGTTCAATAGTGGAAGTGTGTTTGGATATTTGTCTGATGGTTCTCGTTGTGTTAGTTTGTAACTATTAAGTTTGAATATATAAACAAACTTAATTAGATTTTTGCATTAATATCGCAGCGCGCTTTCTCTGCTTTCGTTGGAGAATTGTAAAATTTAATTACATATATCGTTATTCAGGAGCATTCTGGTGCTTATCAAAAGGGAATTCATTTTGTTTATACTGGCAGTAAGTAGAATAAATAATTTTACTGTCATACGGAATACATTGTATGCGTTCGTGAATGTTTCTCTCTTTACCCGCAAAATGAAAATGTGTTTGGTCATGGTTCAGCCATTTGTGTGCAATTTTCACGTCTGTATTTTTTTTTTTTTTTTTAGCAGCAACTTCCGCTCTGTTGATACAATACTCTTGAACAAAAAACACAGCCCTATGGCATTATATTACTACTCATTTATTTCTGGTTTCAACCTATCATTAGAGTAGCTGTATGAATGCTCCTAAAAAAAAAGAAACGCAAGATGTGAGCAATTGACGTTTTTATCTAATGTTTTGTGGAATGGTGACAACTGACACTTGGCATTATACAAAAAACTGAAGAGCATCTGATCATAATCAACAGCTTTGTCACTGCTCTAAGTTTGTTGCATCTTATCGTCTAAATTCACTGACGTAGGACTTAGCTTCTCACGTGAATCATATCAATGGCAAGCCAATAATTGTTTCAATATTTGATCTCGTGTTCTTTCCAATCAAGCTACATACATATGTACATACATAGTTTTTGCTTGTTACTATATATTTGATTTTTCTTTGACTTTGAACTCCAAATTTGAATATTTTTGGATGGATTTTTCTTCGCCGTAAAGCCTCGATGGTGGGCTTTGCACAAAAAAAGATATATTAGCCAGAGTGTCTGATCTGTATGCGGACATCAATTACCACTATAAGATCGGAGCTGCATAATATGATGTGCGAGACAATGTGTCCAAATGTTATAGTCTTTCTTTGTAACCTGTGTGGAACTTACCATCGTTCCAATACACACATAGCCTTTAACTGTCGAGAAGATGGTGTGTACTTTATGAGGCTTTTTTAGGAATCTATCATTCTGTGCCGGGCTATACTTGGGTGTAGCTCATCATCAGTCACTTATTGTATTACTTGTTGTTGTTCTTTCACGAGTGGAGGGACTTAAAGTTACCGACTCCGAACGGTGGACCATTTTCTTGATTGTTGTACTCTCTGAGCATTGTCACAGGCTCGAGAGTGTTGGTGCCGCAATATATGAAAGTATTTTGTGCCGGGAATTATCCTAATTACCCACAATGCTACTGCGATCAAGAGCACACGTATCTGGGCTTTGAAAATTGTTCGCATGTATTTTTCGATCAAAGTTAATCTCTTCGCTTCAAACTTCGAATTCGCCAATACGTGTTATTTCCTCTTTCTTACATCTCACCATTTCTATTGCACCCTTTAATGAATTTAGTAAGTTTAGCTCTGACTGAACATACGAATCCATTGATCAACACAATTTGTGTTATTTTGTGTAAACAATTTAGCAGCTTTTCTGTTGAGTGGTGTGGGTTATTTTTGATTTCTGCTTGTTCGATGACAAGAACTGAAAGTTAGTTACAAATCGTTATCTGCCGAATTTCATAAATACACCCTATAATTTTGACAGCTGTGGTTTAATAGCCGTAAATCCTTATCACCAGGTGGAGCATACCTTCCATATACACAAATGTTGCTTTTTTTACACGATTTGTTTTTGAATGCTTCATAAATAGAATTTAATCTGTCTTGTAAAACAATCAAGGGTTTTAACATGGTACAGGTAGAATTTTAAAACTTTTGTTCACGTTGCGAAGACCGGTCCGATGGCCGATTTACATACCCAAGTGAACCACAGAAGCACTAGAACTTTGGTGCTATGTGCGGCACTAACAGGGCACGGAGCATGTAACTACCACCTTTATAAAATGGGTCTTATCAGTACAAAAATCGGTAGGCACTAAGCCCAGGCGAAGGAAGCCATGGAACACGTGATAATCGACTGCACAAGCCTTGGGCGAGAAAGTTTCAAAATAATAAATAAAACATCAGTAACAGGGAGAGACTTTCAAGAAATCCCATCTAGGAGTGTTGTCAAATTTCTAAAGTAATAATAATAATAATATGGGTGGCGCTACAGCCAATAGAGGGCCAGAGCCTAGCTACTCAGCAACCACTCGTGTTGTGCGTGCTATTGTTCTATCACGAGTGGAAGGGACCTACAGTCTAATGCCGACTCCGAACGGCCAAGTTTGACTGTGTGAATGTAGGTCAAGATTGTCTAATTTGCGGATGTTAGCCTGATCTAGATAATCGAAGATTTGATGTGTTTTATAGAAGAATCATTGCATGGTCGGAAAGTGAACCATTAACTACCAAATTGTACATTTAATCATTCAAAAATATACGTTTAACTTCGCCTTTTAACTGATTTCTGTTGATTTGTTATAAGTGATCATGTCAACTACGTTCCTGAACTACTCTTGCAATGTAAATACTGTGCGCACAAGCGCTATTGAAAAATGAATTAAATAATCGTAACACTCGCAGTAAATTTTATCAAATTTTAATTTTGCTTTTTGCGCAACAGTTGTCATCTACACAGACTTTGTATCCTACCTGCATATTCCTATATTGATATTTTTACCAGCATTTAAGTGGTACTCAAAGTCAACAAGCCGATACAACTATGCCGATACGCCCTAGAATAGCATTACTCGACATCAAACGTGCTCTAGTCAGAATTTCCGTAGTGCATCAGCTTTTTACGTAACTAGTCAATGTCGCATGGCAAATGTTGCGTTCTCAATAGAGAATCAGTTCTGTTACAATAATGATAAACCTATTAAACAGATAAAGAGTACACTTCAATTGTTAGCCGCCAATTGATTCACTGGTGACTGCGCGGTTAATTTTGGCACCCTTCAAGTTATATGGATAGCAACGGGAAGGATCACTTGTCGAACAGGTCAAGGCAGTGTTCTATGCCATTCACTGTTTAATTCCTTGTATGAGGTGTCTAATGATTTGGGAACTGATCGCAACACCAGTTGCATATGAACGGCACACCAAGTTTGTCAGTTTACAAAGACCCGAATGCCTTGTTGTGACCGGAGCAATCTCCACCACCTCAATGGCGGGCTTAGTGGTTCTACTGGACCTTCTTTCACTTAACCTCTATCTGCAGAAAAATGTTGCTATGAGTGCCACTAGGATTATTCAATCCAAAGGTTGGCGCACCAGCCCCCAAGGGCAAGCATGCGTACTTAATAGCCTACAAATTGAACAAACAGTAAGTGACTACTACCTTCCCTCCCTAGATTTTGAAAGACCGTTTATATGTATTTTCCCAACAAGGGAGGAATGGAACAATAAATAACCCATCAATAACTCGATGTCCGTATACGGATGGGTCGAAGATGGAAAAAGGCACAGGCGCGGGCATTTTCTCCGAAGTATTAAACATGCACTGCTCTATCAGACTACCTGACTACGGCAGTGTTTTCCAAGCCGAGGTCCTGGGGGTCAAATAAGCGGCCAAAATGATATCATTGTTGGAAATACCACTGGCTGATATTACCATCATAATCGACAGTCAAGCGGCCATTAAAGCAATTTCCGCCATTGAAATCAAGTCCGAGCTGGTCGTAAGCTGCCGCAAAGAACTTAAGATTCTCGGTATGCAACACTGGATTACTCTATGCTGGGTACCAGGAAACACGGACATAACCGGAAGAGCTTGTCAGGAAAGGGGCCCATCCCAAGCAATCCCATGCATTGATCCACCTCTGGCAGACGTCAGGAAGAAAGTTGACGATAAAATCATAGAGCTAGCTAATGAAAGGTGGAGCTTGTGAGACTACCCGAATGCTATGGCCGAGGTTCAACAGCGCAAGGACTGACAATCTTCTCGTATGCAGCAATGGCTGCTGCGTATGGTAGTCGGCGCCCTAACCGGTCACAATCATTTGAGATACCACGAAAACAAAATGGAGCTTGTCCAGAATAGCATCGAATTTGAAAAAACACCCAACATTTGTGTTTATTTAAAATTTTCCTTTTTTTTACAATTTTCTGTACTATGCAATTGAACTGAATATGAGATGTGATATGTGTAAACAAAAGTATCAATGCACTCCAAGTGTGACCATTATATGACAAGCTAATCATGTGCAAAATTGATGTCAACTTTGAGTCATTCATTAAAAAACCCCAGTGATTCTTTATCTTGTTTGTTTTGGTACACCACAATAAAACCGAATGGTTGGGTTTTTTGTGACAAGGAACATGGGAACAAGGACTTTAGTACTAATTAGTTGCAAATGAAAGGTAAAGGGTGTTTTTTTTTAGAGGTATAGAACTTCGAAATGGAATAAAACAAAGATGATTATTTTTAAATTGACATGAAATTTACTTGATTCAAAAGATAATCTTCTGGCATTATAATTTAAATATGATTTCGGCATATGACCGCCACGTCTAGCTCGGACGCAGTCTAATTTGGAGGTCCATTCTTCAACCACCTTTTCCAACATTTGTGGTCGTATATCGGCAATAACGCTGTGAATGTTGTCCTCCAAGTGGTCAATCGTTATAAACTAGCGACTTGATCCTCACAGAAAATAGTCAAGCGGCGTTAAATCGCACGACCTTGGAGACCAATTCACGGTTCCGTAACGTGAAACTATGCGGTTACCAAATGTTTCCTTCAATAACTCAATTGTGGCACGAGCTGTGTGACATGTTTCGCCGTCTTGTTGAAACCACAGCTCCTGCACATCAATGGTTGTTCAATTGATGAACGAAAAAGTCAGTAATCATGGCTCTATAGCGGTTACCATTGGCTGTAACCTTTTGGCCACCGTCGTTTTTAAAGAAGTACGGACCAATTATTCCACCAACCCATAAAGCACACCAAACAGTCAGTTTTTGCAGATGTAACTGTGTCTCAACATACAATTGAAGATAATCATAACTGGCAGTTTTGTTTATTAACGTATCCATTCAACCAAAAGTGAGCATGGTGAAGATGGATTTTCAAAACAAATTTGCACAATTTGGAAGCGTTGTTCAGGCGTCAGTCTATTCATGTTGAAATGCCAAACCAAACTAAAAATAAATCACTTGACAGCTGATAAAATGGCCGCCTTTTAAAATAGTGTTGCCAACTAAAAAGTTCTATACCTCTAAAAAAAAAACACCCTTTATATGAAGAACAGAAAAGTGATCGCTATGTCACAGTGGGTAGCTGCGGCGACTACTACGCTTGAGTGTCTAGATTCAATTCCAGACATGTACAACTTTCAAACTGTTGATACTGATTACTGACTATTAGGTAGGTAGGTTCCCCCCAGTCTTGAAAGAGCAATTGCGTGCACAAAATGAGTGGTTGTTGCGAAGCTAGACTAGTTTGTAGAAGCTAGGTTAGTTCGTAGAAGCAAGGCTAATTTGTGGAAGCTAGGCTCAGGCCCACCTCGGATTCAACCAAAAACGTTTGGTTCGTGTATGTGATATGTTATGTCATTTTCATGAAAATCTTTTCCCATGAGTTACGTATCACATATTATATTCATTGTTGATACATAGGGAACATCACTAAAGTTCATCGGCACGCATTTGACTGTAGTTTCTGATAAGACGCATAATCGGGTTTCCTAAATTGGAACCGTCAACTCATATCCACTGATGTTATCAAACAACATTTATGGTGTGACGATCGATAAACCACTTATGCCGTTGAAGTATGTGCTTTTTGGTTACGGATATAAGTATAAATAAGGCGGTCCCGTATTGAAGTGACAAAATACCAAATCAAAAATAAATAACTACCTTTTGTCATTATTGCTAGTGTGTGGGGTTTTTGTTCAAAAGACATTCACTTTGATGGGACGGGGTGATTTCATGTTCAGTTATAAATATATTTAATATGTTATAATGACAGTTAATTGACAAATATCATAAACAACTTATATTGGTGGAATCATAAAGTTCACACCATGGAGGAGGTGAAAAGGGTGACATACAAGCTCAGATACCTCACCTCATTATGGATTTAATAACACGAACACAAATCTCCACCTACGCAGATGGATCATTAAACAGATGATTCAGTTTTGGAACAAACAAGAGGGTATTAAGCACTCTCGGACGTTTATGGAACACTAACTTCAATCCCAGTGGTGGCCCGTGGCGTTGTGGGTATGTGCGTCGACTCCTACGCACTTGGACCTACCTGTCTAGATTCGATTCCTGGTACGACAAGAAATACTTTTCACGGCCCCACCTCTTTCGAGTCACTGACAATGCTCAAAAGAGTATAACTGTCTAGAAAAAGCTTCTCAAACTTGGCCGTTCGGAGTCGGCATAAAACTGTAGGTCCCTTCCACTCGTGATAGAACAATAGCACGCACAACACGAGTGGTTGCTGAGAAGCTAGGCCTTGGCCCTCTACGGGCCGTAGCGCCACCCATATTATTATTATTATCGTAACTTCAATCCCAAGCGAAGCACAGAAGCACTAGAACTGGGGTGCTATGTGCAGCACGAACAGGGCACGGAGCATGTAGCTACCACCTTTATAAAATAGGTCTTATCAGTACAAAAATCGGTAGGCACTAAGCCCAGGCCACACCTGATAATCGACTGCCCAAGCCTTGCGCGAGAGAGATTCAAAATAATACAATAAATAAGACATCAGTAACAGGGAGAGACTTTCAAGAAATCCCATCTAGGAATGTTGTCAAATTTCTGAAGGAAGCACTTAAATCCTAGACCAAAAGAAAGGGGTTGCACATATATCTTTATGGTCGCAGTACTAGAGTCTGCATGACACACCCCAATTTATTCAATTCAATTCAATTCAAATCATAAACTTAAATTATTGAATCTCGTCCGAGGCGACAAGCCAAAAAATAGCGCCAAAGACCTGCTCAGGAACGCCAAATTTTGATAGGAAGTCATAAGTGGTTCAGGCTTGTGCAGGCTACGATGTAGTGTAAAAAAGGAATTGACAAAATTTGTTGATATCTTCCACCCAAACGTAACCAATCCAGTTTGTGTACTAGTAAAAGCGGATGTTCGCGCTTGTCCAAGTCCATTTATATGCATTTATATAAAGGAAAAAAAAAACTCTTTGGGGCACTCAAATTATTTAAATATTTTAACACGCTCAGATTCTGACGAAATGTGTGCGGAAGAGAGGCAAAAGATGAGCAATCATATGAATTTTTAGTCTCCCTTGACTGCACATTCCCGTGTCGGCTCCAAAAATTCGTTCCATTTAAAATAGGTCTTTGTGGGCTTAAAGAAAATCCACAGAAGGCAGCGATGCAATATCATTCACGAACGCTGCATTCATATTGTTTAGTTTAGGGGCGGCATTCATTTGTGACGAATCGTCTGCGTTAATTAGAGAAGCCGTTAAAATAACCCTGGCACCTTTAGGTTAGGTTTTAGAAGGGGAGTGTGATGGTTAAACATGGGCCTTAGGGCCCGTTGTGAATCCCTTCATTTGTAAGTTACCTTTTGTGTTAACCTATCCTGTCGCTTAATCGCTTAAACCACCCCGTGCTCTTTACGAATCTTACGACATCCGATATGTCTGCATTTGTTAAGTTCGCAGTCTCTCTGAAGAATCTATGGCCCAGCGAGGCAAAGCGTCGATTCTGGAGAGCTGGGCACTGGCATAGCAGATGTTGGATCGTCTCGGTCTCTGCTTCGTCGCCGAAGCTCAGGCAGGGATCGCTGGATTCCGTGTTCCATTTCCGGAACATTGCTCCGATGGAGCAGTGCCCTGCGATCACTCCGACGAGCTCACAAGTTGAGTTGCGGTCCAATGCCAGAAGCTTATTTGTCTTGCCGTTGTTAAGCTCTGGCTACGTTGATCTTGTTGTGTGACAGTGAGCTAGGACGAGTTGGCTTCTTTTTGTACTATGTCGCTTTTATAATAATAATAATAATAATATGGGTGGCACTACAGCCCGTAGAGGGCCAGGGCTTAGCTTCTCAACAACCACTCGTGTTGTGCGTGCTATTGTTCTATCACGAGTGGAAGCGACCTACAGTCTTTTGCCGACTCCGAACGGCCAAGTTTGAGAAGCTTTTTTTTAGATAGTTATACTCTTTGTTGAGTATTGTCAGTGACTCGAAAGAGGTGGGGCCGTGAAAAGTATTTCTTGTCGTAACAGGAATCGAACCTAGACAGGTAGGTCCAAGTGCGTTGGAGTCGATGCACATACCCACAACGCCAATTCACTGATCGGTGGTCGCAGTGACGTGTTCGCTTCGCTAATGTCCATTTCAGATCCTTGTCTGGCTAGTTCGTCCGCCGGCGCCCTTACTTCATTAAAAAATAAATTACCTTATCGGCCTTTGATAAGCTCTTAATTCTTCCAAAGTATAGACGACATTGATTCGAATGATATGAGGTACAAACCGGCTTACGCTATACGTATCATAAACTAATAAAATCATTGAATTTCTCGCCCTCTATTTGAACAGTAAAATATATAATAATCCACAGAAATAATGCGTATTGATGCCACGCAGTCTTTGATGTATAATGTCAGTGCTCATGTTCAAGGTATAATGCCACAAATTATTCTTCATAACAAGTGAAGATTTTTGATTCGAATTCAATTCGACTTGTATACATATACTCCTCCTAACTCGAAGTTTTTGTTCGCCATATTTTGGCATTTCCCTCAATTTACCATACAAAAAACCATCCTCTAAGTCGAACTCCCTCATTTTGATATCCCTTGATAATTCGACTTAGGGGGAATCCACTGTACGAGGTTACAGTATCGTTTTTTACTTAAATTATTTTCCACCATTTTATCTAGCTTCTCATATCAGATATCGCTATATAGTTGTATCACAACTAGGTCTGATAAGACTCTTCGAAATACATAGCCCACCAAGAATTCCACATTGAAGTGTTCATTGAGTTTAATCGCTTGTAAAGTAAAGTGCGAATTAATGCCTGTTAACCTCTGCTAATAAATATCACTTTGCTTTAAGTGTCTAATTGTCCGTTTCTATATTCATTAGTAGTATTTATGTATGTAAATATGTACCTCAAACAAATTTATGTTGGGAAAGGTTTTTGAATTAAATATTTGTTGTTTTGTTGAATTTCTTTTTAGATGACGATTATTTTGCGTCTGAAAAAGACGCTCAGGCAACCGATGACCAGGTGACTACATTTGTTTTCAGCGCACATCATTCGCTATCGATCGATGCACAACGCGAACGTCTTCCGATAAGAAAATTCCGCGATCATATTCTATACTGTTTGGAAAATTATCAAACACTAGTGCTTGTTGGTGAAACTGGAAGCGGGAAGAGTACTCAAGTGCCACAGGTATTGTTGAAACTATTGAAATTTTATTAAATTTCTCTTTTTTAATGAAAATACTTTTGAAGACTGTCTGTAATATTGTATAAGCGCCACCCGTAGAAGGAGAAAAAAGTAAACGCTAAACTTCACCGATATCTTCGATCAGAGATAATATCCTGCAGTTTAGTAGTCAATTTGTTGTATATACCTACAGACCGTCCTTTCAGATGCGTCAACACGGGTAGATACACATGTGCTGTAGTGTTAGTCAGTCAGTTCTTTGAGGGGTGATACATACACTCTGTAGGATTTGCTACAACGATTGCAACTACCTTGGTAACTGTCAGTTACTAAAAGATATGAACGTGGGATCGATTAATCATTGTTTCCAGTTCTGGCGAAGTTCTACCCAAGTTCTTTGTTAGTAAGCCAGCAACAAAACACGAATGTTATATCATTTAGTCTGACGATTGCCTTATACAAGCATATCTCAAGTTAACTATCTTCAGCCTTGTGCTGATGCTAGTCGTGCGTTAACTGATTCAGCTAATTGTAAATGCAATTCTTTATTCACTAAACTCTTGGCTGTTGTCTTACTACAAACACACGCTTTTTTTAAGAATCGAAACCAATGATTGAAGGAATGGGAATGAAAAATGCAATACGATGAAAGCGAAGAAAAGTTGTAACACGACGATCCTTGCACATCTCTTCTTCTTTTTTTTTGGCGCTTGGTGGATTTTGGCCTCAACCAACAAGCCTCTCCAGCCAGCACTATCTTTCACCAGCTGCCACCAATTGCGCACACCAAGTTGGTTGAGGTCTTTCTCCACTTGTATGCGCCATCTCGATCGAGGACGTTGTCCCAATGGCTCGGATTCGAAGGCTCTTCGGGCCGGAAACAGTGGTGTCCATCCGCTTTACATGACCTAGTCATTTTAAGCGTTGGATCTGAAGACGCACGTCGCTGTACAGCCCGTACAGTTCGTGGGTGAATCTCCTCCCCCAGACACCATCCGCTTTACATGACCTAGTCATTTTAAGCGTTGGATCTGAAGACGCACGTCGCTGTACAGCCCGTACAGTTCGTGGGTGAATCTCCTCCCCCAGACACCATCAACGCAAACAGGATCAAAGATCGTAGAACTTTTCTTTCAAAACTACCAAGAGCTTATTCATCCGCTTTCAATAGCGCCCATGTCTCTGCGCCGTAGAGCAGGACAGGGATGATCAGGGGGTTATATAAAATCAGCTTGGTGTTTCGAGAGATGGCTCTGTACTGATCCTTACACATCCATCAAAAAATAATATATGGGTAGCGCTTCAGCCCGTAGAGGGCCAGGGCCTAGGTTATCAGCAACCACAAGTGTTGTGGGTGATATTGTTCTCACGAGTGGAAGGGACCCACAGTTTTATGCCACGACGTTTGAGAAGCATTTTTCTAGACAGGAATACTCTTGGAGCGTTGTCAGTGACTCGAAACACATACGTCAAATAACTTTCACAATTGTTTTTGTTACATACATAATATATATGGAATGTATACTTCTAGAAAAATCATCAATTCGATTAAATATTAACAAGTTGACTAAAAAATAATGATGGTCAGCATAAATCAATCGTTAGAGGCAGTGTACTTATCATATTCACCTTTAATCATCACAATTTTGACAGGTTAAATACCCAACTTTTAAAGTTTATTAATTGTTCACTCAAGAAAAAAACTACTGGGTCTACTTTTCAATTGCTTTGTAGGCTGGTACGCACGCAGGTTTCAGTAATTAATCATTTCAGCACATTTTTGTTTCATCATCAAAGCATGTGGCCGTTTCCAAAATATTACTCCGACATGTTGCAATTGAAACAGAACAAACAATGAAGGGGTGTTTCGCAAATATTGTAATATCTGACTGTTTACAATAGTAGGTGTCATCACCTACCACTACCGAAGAGGTACACGGATCAGAAGACTTGGACTCTTGTCAAGTTACTGCTTTAATAGCTAACTGGTCATGGAGGAGGGGAAATCGCGCACCCTTCCAGGCGCTTGCAGCTGGGAACCTGTTTCTTCAACGATCTGCGACAGCTTCCCAGATGACTAACTGATTCTCATAGATTGCATTATGGGATGTAGTAGCCAAGTGCGTCCCCATTACGTTCCGATTCTCGGTTTTGTCGCCTCGATATGAATTTGTTGATACAAGTTTAATGTATCATCGGATGTTGTACTTTCTAATCAATCTAAATCTACCATTAAACCGACATTGACAGTGGTAACGCTTAGTATAGAGTGACTTTCTTCTATTTCAATATTCCAATATCATGCTTGGGCAGATCAGTCAGTAATATAAGTTATTGCTGATAAAATGTGATATTCAGAGAAATCCATCAGTTGTCAATGAGTCGTTGAAAATATAATCATTAAACTCTACCTACCGAAAGAGCGTATTAAATGTATTAAAGGTCACAAGTTGTCCTTTGCTTTGTCTACAAGCAAATCGGTATAGAAGGTCACATCAGTTTTTACTGTATCGGAGAAACAAAGAGCTTTGTCTATGATGAGACGGTGATTAACCTCATACTCAATAGCTGGACTGAGGATTGTATTTATGAATATTATAATAATAATAATATGGGAGGCGCTACAGCCCGTAGAGGACCAGGGCCTAGCTTCTCAACTACAACTCGTGTTGTGCGTGCTATTGTTCTTCCACGAGTGGATGGGACCTACAATTTTATGCCGACTCCGAACGGCCAAGTTTGAGAAGCTTTTTTTTAGATAGTTATACTCTTTTGAGCATTGTCAGTGACTCGAAAGAGGTGGGGCCGTGAAAAGTATTTCTTGTCGTACCAGGAATCGAACCTAGACAGGTAGGTCCAAGTGCGTAGGAGTCGACGCGCATACCCACAACGCCACGGGCCACCACATTTATGAATATTACTCCGTTTTTATTCTTCCTTCTATAAATATACTATTTTATTCCTTGCTATCCTTTATAATAGGGCATGTAATCTATTAATTTACTCCATTGTTAGGAGCATTAGTGCCAGTTCTTGTAAAATCATGATAATCTGTCGCCTAAGTAATATTTAACACATCCAGAGTCATTCCAGTCACAGTGACATCCCAGGAAATGAGAAGGCCGATGAACTGGCTACGCAGGGATCCGCTTACTTGCATAACAAGAAGTCAAAGCTAACATCTCTACACACTTTCTTGAAATAACAAACCTTGTATGGGCCAGACTGACAAACTGCAACATCGAAGAATGACCTGAGTACAACCGATCTAAAACAAAAAAGATCTCCTTTGGCGAATTCGTTATGATATTGCTAGATTGGTGGGGGTTTGTACGGGATACTGGCCGATAGGAGTTCATGTCGTCAAACTAGGTATCCTAGGTAGGTAGCTGCAACAACACAGCTGCACCTGCCCGGCTCTTGCTAGAGCCAGACAGCGACCGATTGCTAGACCCTTCTTCACCTCACTTGATGAGGTTTCTGCAAAGGATATTAAGGAACGAATGTCCTTCTTAAATACGTCAGATTGGATTTAGAGATGGAATTAAAACGGCACTAAATTCTCACCGAAACACCACTTCTACTTACCATCCCAGATAACATTAATAAACACATTGACGGTTAAAAACAACGAAAGGTCGCTTAAAAATCTCCAATTTGTAAAGCCTTTATCTTACCATATCGTCTAGTCGATAATATTATGGTTACTAGTAAAAGTTTACAGTTTTTATCGATTTTCAATGCCCCCGCGATAACAAAAACTGCTGAGTTGTTATAGGCGTTATTTATATTTTTACAGTCCCAATTTGTGTCAAAAATAGTACTCCATTTGTAGTCGGAATACAAGTCCAAGCGCAACAAGTTATTCGATACAGCACGGTCAATTAGGATTATCAATTAGTAATGCATATTTTCGCAATTAATTAAGTCTTTATTGCTTCATACGTGTATTGGGGGTAATACAAATACAATTAATTTTAAGCAGGTTTTTAGTAGTTTGGTATTTTTTTTTTATTTTGGTTTTCCCAAAATGATTATCTTGTATATGAATGAAGAAATGATTAGTGAATTTGAAAATTGAACGCATTGAGTTGAAAAGGCAAGTTTTTTTCTACGACAAATTAGCAGTATTTAAGGGCAGTGATGTCAGGTATACACCAGTACCCCGGTTTGTGTCGCTAAAGGGGACCGAATTATCAGCGTCTCTGCAACAAATAGATTTTACTGTAGAAGGGGCTATTCCAAAGTATCTTCCAATATCAACAGCCTTTTCACCCGATTTAAACCGCTTCAAAATCTCCAACTTTCGTTCTAAACTAATTTGGTTTCTTATTGAAAAATATTTTCTTTTGCCTTGACTAGCAACCTGACTTGAGCAAACGTATCAATGAAACTGAGGAGCAGACATCATTTACAACCAAGTTGAGGTTTCCCGCAGTTTAGGGAAGGTTTCCCGCAGTTTAGGGAATTCCCCCGAAATTGGCAATCCTACAGCAAGGCACGCACTTATGCGTTATATTTACGTTAAAAAATCGCGATGGGACAAACATTTTCTTGTTATCGGCGCAAATCGAAGCCATCGTCGCAAACCGAAACATAAACTTTAAAGTACAGAGCATTTTAAAAACACGACGCAAACCGGAACGACGCAAACCGGGGTATTGGTGTACTAGGTCTGTTACGTGTTAGCTTGTACACTGCACTCAGAAAATAATAAAATGTAATTAGTAGTGCACACGATATGAACACACGGTTGTTTGTTTTTAATCAGCTATTGGTTTGATGGTTTTTGCTTATAATTCAGTCATGACAAGTTGCCTGACAAATATCTGTTCTTCATTTCATTATATTGAGTTGAATAAAAAATTAGTTCTTATGTATATATGCACGTACATAGCTGCATGGGTAACACTAAAGCGTACATCTGCACGATCTCGATGGTGTAATTTGTTCACGTCCCTGCAAATACATATCCTTACTTTGGTACAAGTAGTCATTGTGTATATCGCATGGAACGTAATCACATTTAGCTGTCCCGTCAGAGAAATCTAGGCAGAGAGGGGATTAGCAGCACTCATCGCAAAGAGACACTTGGTGTTCGAAAGATTTCTTTTAAGTGCAAACGAATGAAATACTTGTGATTATGTTTTGCCGTATATGACACTAAGTTCGTTTGTAAAGTTTATCGTTAATTCCTTTGGAACAGCGTGGTGTGTTAGCAACCACAGCATCCTTCAACTGTCTTAGATCCGATTTTTCTCTTATATCCTGTCCGACAGAACAGAGAACAGTCGATAACTCAATGATCTCATTCTCTGAGTCACAGATACGTACAACTCTTAACCAGATGGTCTTGTGATCAAAAATGTCGAGTAACTAGGCAAATTCGATTAAGAATTTCGAGTGGCCGGTAAAAACGCGGCACTTGAAGGAGGAGCGAAGCCAAAAGTGCCGAACTATGATATCATAATATCAAATATTCTTTTGTTTCTTGTGTATAATGAGATTCCATTGGAATGCACCTTTACCCATGTTTATCGAAATCGTTTTTGTACGTTGTCTCGAAAAGTGTTGCGGACAAGGTTGTGTATTATGGAACATGAACATCAACGTCTAATATTATCATAAGCAAAAAACTTAACATATGCCATTAATTATTGCATAATAAACTGTTATTAAAGGCAAATCAAATATCTATTGTTCGTTTCAGATATAACAGCTGGAACCCAGAACGGACCTGTTAAAATATCCAATTCGAATACTTCACAACTCCATAAATCACAACCACTACCCAAGTCTTTGTTCAAGACGACTTGAAACACTACAAAGAGTACAATTCGACAAATTCAAGGGAGCACAGAGAGATAGAGAGAGTGAGAGGAGAAATCTTAAGCCACTAGGAATAGAAAAAAAAAAACGCTGATTCCAAAATAAGTCTATTGGAATCGCATTCGAATAATTGAAACGAATATATATATTGCAGAGCGAACCTATTTAATATAGAATATTTTGTTTAAGGCAGAGATTTCAGACAATCTTCAAAAATGGTGGGTCCAAGCTCACAGATAAGCAAAATACTCGTAACCCTACTTTTCTTACTTATTATCTTTTACATTTTTATGGATGTAGAACTGTATCTAAGGATACAGAATTATCCAATTGAGAGAAACTACCACTTCAACTTGTCGATTTCGGCACAACCGCCAGGTGTTGCATACGATGGCAATGGGGAACATTCGGGTTTACCTTCGGCATTGCCGCTTCAAGCAGATCCATACTCTGCAATGACACAAGCCACGCCGTTGTCCCTGCTGAAGTCCACTTCAGATCATAAGACTGCATTACCAACAATACGAGCTAATCAACCAGTGCCGGGCACATATGAGTCAAGTACATGGTTAACATGCGATATAAATCCTTTGTGCCATGTCACTGTGAAGGCAATTTTGTTGGATCATACGAATCATTATATTTTCGCTCCGCTTGCCACAATTTTCGATGACATTATCGGATTTTCACGATCATCATTCATTACAGCGAATATGATATCATTTTTTCACGTGTTCGTTGCATGTCTTGCTGGCAAACTAATTGCATCCGATAGTCTTGGCTATCGCAGACTGGGAGTTGTACTCTTTCAATTTCGGACGTTCCTGGATGATTTGGATGGGCACGTTGCACGAGTTAAGAAAAACATCCGAGGCGAACGCTCCGAAGTTGGCACATCTGGGTACTATATCGATGGTCTCTGCGATGGACTTGGATGCATTGCATTGCTAATAGGCATATGTTTCTTCCTCAAAAACAATCCACCACGACGAGGATATTCGCAATTGCAAGCAATTCTTCCACTTAGCGAATCGAAGAGCACCGAAGCTGGAGTTATTTACAAAGTGAAAACAACCACGAAAAAAGTCGTTCGAAAGGTACTCTGTTTCGCTGGACAATTGCTGCTGAGTTCAACAGCGTGGAATCGTTACATTGCCATATATCAGGATATGCTTGAACGTAACGATGTAACACCGGCACAGTTCCAGCGACAAAATTTCATATTCAAATCAAATTGGTTCTTCTCAGTTGCATGGATATGGCGTGTGGTTAATGTACATTCTATGCTCCATTGTGTGCTATTGAGCATATTTTGTGATAAACTGTGGGATTTCCTTAAAATGGTCCAATACAGTGGTTATATTATTCTGCTGGTAGCTATATGCGCCACTGAGATGCATGTCTTGGAGGCGCATAACTTTATATTTAATTCATTGACTGGTAACAATACGTCTTTGTGATTTTAATAATATTAAAGAATTTTCGCTTCGTATCTAGTTTAAGGGAAACCATCATATTTTTATTTATAATATTGACTCTTAATTGTTGAGTTTTCTTTTGTTCAATTATCTTTAACATTTTATACATTGTAATGTTCTTAAGAAACTCAAATCGAAATTATGTGTGTGCCGACCGGGATATGTATAATGCCCCCCATAAGCATTATATTTTTTTGTAAGGATATGAGTATAAAATGGTATGTAATGTTTTTGTGGAAGTTTTGATTGAACTATTGTGAACCTAGGCAAGAAAGTGTAGAACATGTTGTTCTATGATGCAATATACAAAATAATCAACGCCCAAAACTTATATCCCAGCTCAAAAATGTTTGCTTTTTTAAGGAACCTGGATAAATTTAGTGTAGTCAATATCATAGTTTATGTTCTTACTATTTGTTTGAAAATATACTTATCATCTACAACAGTCTCGAGTTTTTTAAAAATCTCATTGCATCACTTTTTACACAAGTGATGTGCAATTTTAAGAAATCTTAAAATCCCATGGGTTGTCTTCAATTTGATTTCAACCGTCGTGTATATTCATATTGTAATGAATTATCTAGTTGTGAGAGGTTTGAGTTTCGATCCATCAATTGCGTGGTTTACTTTTGGTTTTGAAAAAAAAAAACAAATTTCTACATCATTGCATTCAAAAGTAGTAGTATACCACTAGGTATAACTAGAAACAAACTTCCTAAGTGCTAATAATAATTACAATATAAAATTCTCAAAACTATTTGGCAAACATGTGCTTCTATTTAAGCGCACAAAGCCGTCCAAAATCAATAAATAATAGTTTAAATGTGAAAAGGAAAGAAAAGAATTTAAAAAAAAATATGTGCACCAAAATATGTTATCATTGATAGTTTGATAATCCTTCTCATAAATGAACCTTAAAAGAATGTACTACAAACCCTAACCTATAACTGACCTGTAAATACAATATATACATATATTATTTTGTTTTGTAAGCTTATAATCCAATGAATGATTTATTTCAAAATAAGTTTCTCAACTGCAACTTACCTATATACGTTTTGCTTTTGTGTACTAAAGATCTTCCAAAAAAAACAAACATAATTTAATGATGTGTATCATATAAACATAGTTATAGAGCTTATCACTGCATTTAATATGTGTATGTATGCATGCGACACACCAATTTACAATATGTTATAAATAAAACCTGGGTTTTGAATTTAGATTTTACTTTATTTTTTGTTCTTTTATATAAATTTATTAAAGTTTAGCAATACATACTCTTCGCTTATATTATTGTTTTATTATTATTATTATTATTATTATTGTCAAATGTCACCCTCATAAATCTATTGAAATATTGTTCCTAAGGAGAAAAGAAATATTTGCAAATTCACGAAATTAAAAACAAAAAAAGAATCAAAATAACTTTATTGATGTTTTAAAGAGCGGTATCATCACACCACGAAAATAAAAAGAAAATATATATATATATATACAATTTAAATAAAGAATCCTGTATACAATCAGTCCATTATTAAGAATGTTAAACCTTAATAAGAAAACAAAAAAATGAATATTTTTAAACGATACAAAAAAATCTAAGAAAAAAAAAAACAAAATATTTACACGTAAAAACTGTTTTTTGAATAAATATATAAAACGTATACTTGTCTATAAATTACTGCCATGTTTTTCGTATGAATGTTAACTGAGATGGCTCTGACTGAAGGTCTGAGCCTGAGTTATAGTCTCGGGCATGCTGCTCCAAGTAATCAAGATTTTATCATCTTATGACTTGATGTGGCCGTGTAATTGCGAAGTGTAGTCCACGGATTTTTTCCTTCCGCACCAAATTCATTTGTATACAGCTCGCAGAGGTCGCAGTTGTGTCTTCTGTATTCATCTTCCCCACAGACGCAAACATCCGAAGCAGAATTTTTCTTTCGAAGCACCAAGAATTTTTGCTTAACGTCCAGTTTTCGGCGCCATTAGTGGCAAAACATAGTATTTTCAAGATCATGCCCTTCGTGTCAGGACAGTTCAGATCACAGTTCTTTCGCCAAACGTCAGTGTGACCATAAGTGTTCCTTATTTTTGGATTTACATCTCTTCCTTGTGCTGGGACTGTTATGAAAACTCTGTACCCTTATTCCGTAAAAAATAAAAAACATTTTCACCGAATTCGAAATGTATTATTATTTTATTTCACTTTCAAAATATACAAATTCAACATATAACATATTTTATTTGAATATAGTGAAAGGTATATATATATATATATGTATATATATATATATATGTATATATATATATATATATGTATATATATATATATATATGTATATATATATAGTTCTGTAATCAGAAAGGCCGAGCTTGGTGTCAAAGCCAAGTTATCGGTTTTCAACTCAGTATTTGTTCCAACTCTCACCTATGGTAATAAAATTTGGGTAATGACCGAAAGAATAAGATCGCGAGTGCAAGCTGCTGAGATGAGATTTCTTCGTGCTGTTGTGGGAATTACTCGCCGGGATAGGGTGAGAAACACGGCAGTGCGCGAGGAACTCAACATCGAGCAGATGCTTCTTCGAACGGAAAGGGCTATGCTTCGGTGGTTTGATCACGTGGCACGAATGTCCCCATCCTCACGACTTCCGAGGCGGGCGTTGAATGCGATTTCATCAGGTAGGCAGGCGACCGCTTGGCAGACCCAGGACGGGGTGGTTGGACCAAGTCCAAAAAAACTCGCCTAGTTACGCTTGGGCATAGCTCCTGATGAGTTAGAGTCGATGGCGGAGGATCGAGTTGCCTGGAGATCTCTCGTGCGTGGTTTACCCCCGCGACCCCTTTAATGGATCATGCGAGTCAGAAGATGATGATGATGATGACAGTGAAAGGTTGTTCCTACAGAGCAAATAGCGGTAACAGGGATTCCGTGACTGTCTTGGGCCAGCCTAGTTACTTCCGCCCAGGATTTGCCGGCCTGTCGATGTTCTTTCTCCACGGTCCGTCTCCAATTTGAGCGGCTGCGCACTCGTTGCGGTGTCCAAGTGAGAGCCATCGTTGCGATGTCCGTACTCGGTTTGCGTAGAATCCAGCTCCACTTTCGATGTTGTGTCTCTACTGCGATAGGTTTATGCGAAGCTCTACGCAGCAGCTCTTCGTTTGTTGTCCATTCGGCCCAGAAAATCTTAAGGATTCGCCTCAAGCATTTATTGCCAAAGACCTGAAGCTTGCGAGCAATGATATTGTTTGTCTTCCAAATCTCGCATCGATTTCACGTTGGAATTGAATATCCGAAGCTTGAGTTAGGTGGAAAGCTGGATGGACCTGCAATCAAGCAGAACGTGCAGCTAAAGTGTTGGATAGCAGACAGATGTCATCGGCGTAATCGAGGTCGTGGTGCTTCTCCATCAAAGACCATTGGGTTCCTTTGGAGGCGGCGTTGTTTGTGCGGTCTAGTACGAGGTCAGGAACGATGATGAAAAGCAGGGGTGATAATATGCACCCATGCCTTACACCTCTGGTGCTGGCAAATGAGATTCTGCGCACCTTGCCAGACGCTTTCCGGTAAATCTCGTGGATGAGCTCGAAATGGCTGTTGGGGAAATCCGGTTTAGAATCAGTGAGGCGAGTAGCTTATGGATAGCATTCAGGAGTGAAATGCGTCTCCAGTTTTTGTACTCGCTCAAGTTTCCTTTTTTGGGAGAGATGACAATGACACCTTCCTTCCAGCTGTCGGGGATTCGGCGTGCAGTCCAGGCTGAGCGGATGATCGGGTATATGATCGGCGCTATAACTGCTGCTGTCACCTTAAACAGTTCCACCGGCAGGTTGTCCGAACCAGGGGCTTTGCGGCTCTTAAGCTTGCAAAAAAGTTCGATTTCGGAGACTGTATGAGGTGTTGTGAGAACTTGCCTTCTGTCATTTCTGCGGACTAAAGGTGGAAACGGGATGTATTCCTCTTCGATCGGTGGGGATTCAGCGAAGAATTCCTTCAATCGTTTCAGCTGTTGTGGTTCATTTTTCTGTTGCTGTTGTGGCATCATTTTTGTCCTTCAGGGGTGGCGTGGATATTGAGTTATTGACACACAGCTTTCGTGTGGCAACATAGATGCCTCTTAAGTTGCCACAGAACGCAGCCACTTCCGCTTCCGCTTCCGCTTCCGCTTCGTTGACAATGTCCCGGTAAAAGTGTCTCCTGACTCCTCGCGTCATCTACTTAACGGAATTTTCAGCTGCGTTGTACGCCTCCTGTGCCTGCCTTATCTCTTCTCGTGAGTGAGCTAGGTGTAGTTGCCCTTTAAGCATTCTCTTGATTTCTTTCTGATTCCAGGTTGCATCTTTTATCCACTGCTTGCGTTGGTGTTTTTGGAAGCCTAACATTTAGTCCGCCTTTGTCCTCAACTTGCTCGTCGTCCCAAGTCAGCTGAGTTTCCGATTGGCACGACAAGGTGAACTTCTCCACAAAATCCTGGGCAATCTTCGAGTTTTGAAGTCGCTGGGTGTCATAGCGCATCTCCGTTTTCGTCTGGTGGTAGGACTTTTTTCGAAATTCTGATTATGGTAGTATGGTGGAAATGTGGTTATGGTAATTTTCTTGCATGAATTGACATAACGTTGTCATTATATCAATGAACGATAAATATACGGACGCTTTAAATCAATTTTATTTTCCGAGTTTGACCACTTTCTTGATATACTATTGAAATTCTATATTCTCACATATTCAACATTTACATGCAGTAGTAGTGTTGCTAGTGCATTAAGTTTGGTTATATTATTTTTTAAAATTTCTTTAGCTGTTTACTGTCTCTTAACAAGACGACTGATCATGCCTGGACAATGTGACATACCAGGCAATTGCAAGGCCGATGAACACCAGGAGAAGATCCACCTTCCATGCCGATCGCTACAGCGTACCATAAACCGATACACATAATTAAAACAATCAATAACAAGTGGCTAGAAGGCACCATCTGCCTTAAAACAAAGGAAATATGGCCAGCACTAAATCTTAAGCGATAACTCTGTCTGCTAAGCAGACCTTCACTTAGGACGCTCATCGGCGTCACAACCGGACAGTGCGCAATTGGAATACACACTCGCAGCATGGGACACACCATATAACAATTTCTGCAGAGTCTGCATGGACGTAGAGGAAATATAAACCACAAATCACCGCCTCTGCCCTTGTAGTGCTTTGGCAAGTCGTAGGTACTCACAACTAAAGGCCTACTATTTCAATCTCACCGAACTAAATAGCGCCAGCATTAGCCAACAGGTTCTGTAATCAATCCTTGTGGTATCATAATGGGTCTACTTTGACGCAGAAGGCTAAGTGTGACAGCCTTCTGCAGTAGGCCACTCCAACCTAACCCAACCTACTCCATCATGGTCGGTAAACAACTCAGCGAGCCCTTCAATGTCAAAAATGTTTTAGACCATACGACATGCCGTCATGAAACTTTGTCAACATCGATCTTGAGAAGATTGTGCAAAACTCAAAAGGCTACAATAGCTGCGCAATCTTCAAGAAGTTCAATCAGCTGCTACCATACGCTGATGACATTGACGAAAGCTTGCAGCATTGAGATGGAAGGTAAAATGCTCTCTGGAAAAAAAGAATGATAAGAGAGGGGGGACAACATCGGCGTCTTGAACAGAGCGTCACTATAGGCCGCTAGCCATTTGAGATTGTCAGGACTGAGGAGTACTTCGACTTCCTTGGCACTGCTGTGAACAATACTAACATCATCAACACCGCGTTCAAACACAGAATAACGATTTTGCCCATCGCTGTTTAGGGGTCTAGTAAATATACTACTTTGTCGAAGGATTAAGCTGACTCTATACAGGACATCGATCATCGCAGTCCTGCCCTATGTCGCAGAGCAGAGAAAGTTTCATAATGGATGTGGATGATCTCTTCGAGATGAGTGTTCTGCGTGCCTGCTGTTTGGAGAGACGAACTTTCTCAGGGCTGTACAGCGACATCAGACTAGTCAGTATTTTACGGATCCAATGCCCATGAAGCATAGGTTAATCGATCACCAAGAACTTCAACCAATCAGGGATTCCTTTCACATTTATTTTAATCTCTGAATGCACAACCTTTGAGAGGTATGATTCAATATGTGTTGGGGAAATTTGTTTTTTTCTCGTGGATAATAAATTTGGATAGAGATAAGTTATATTCTTGATTTGGACTAAAGATAGTAGTTAATCAAACTGAAAAATAGTTCAATCAGAATTTATTCACGCAAGAGCACTTCAGGCGACGAGTACAATTCGCACTTGACCGGTTTTATTTAAATGATATCACGTTACGTAAGAGATGGCCTTGACTAGATTGAACCGCATAATACGGATTTTTATTTTCGAATTTTTATATTGAACTGGTTTCTTTTTTCACAATCAGATTTCATTAAATCCGGTAATGTGCCACATGTGCACTTGTACTTCATCAAAATAGTGGCAGTTAGTAATCACTTCTTAAGGCGGACTCATTTTGTTTTGTTTCACTGGAAATCTCAAGCCAGCGACCCATTGGAGGCTTGAACCTGTGCTACTGCTGCCGGAATTTCGGTCTCCCACTTCTTCTCCAACCTGAAGGCTCTGATTCGTTGTACCTTCTCAGTCACAGCATTGCAGTTCTTGCGCTCGGTGTGGCCGAATCAACCGAAGGATCTTTGCTTCCGTGATATAACATATGTTTGTGCAGATTTATCCTTCGTCACAGACAGGACAATATCCAACGCACAAATTTTTCTTCCAGAGACAACAAAACTCTGTTCTGTCATAGCTTTCTGCTCCATATAACAGAGCTGGCAGAATAAGAATTTTGTAGAGCATGATCCTTCGAGTGAGGATTTTGATCCCATTTAGTTTAAATCCCATTATAAGTAGTAACGGCGGCGGAAGTATTCTCTGTCCGATATCCACTAGGATGTCGTTTACATTAACTTTTTAATTACCTGACAATAGTACCTGTTGATTGTAGCGATTTAACGGGTGTGACGAATCGACAAATTTGGCAGTACTGTCGCAACGCTTATTCCACGCTGCCAACGTGCAACGATGTCGATGCCTTTGCGAACGCCAAAGAAGTGGTGCTTATAGAATTGAAACTCGGCACACTGAGCCTACATGTTTGTTTCATAAATGGAGTTATTCAGCTTCTTGATAGCTATGCAGAGTTCCTTAATTAAAGACTACTTCATAGACTGATAAGTCTTACATACCATTACATACCTTCATCTTGAAGATTCTCGAACGAATCCTAGATAACCGCATTAGAGACTATAGTGGTGCCATGACATAAGGCCATATGGCTTTACGTCATGGAAACGGATCAAAGTAGTAAGGTATGCGGATGATAGGTGATCTTGGTATCAGGGAAGTTTCTGGCTGTGATCAGTAAGAATTTTAAGATCATGGAGGGCGCACTGAGTAGAGTAAGTTCCTGGGCTTCAAATGCCGCCCTATGTATCAACTCAAGTAAAACGAAACTGAACTCAACAGAGTACAAAAACAGCATGCATTGGCACTACAGGCGCTCTACGGTCGACACCAACAGACGCTGTGAGGGTAATGCTATATCTTCCACCACCGGAAATACACATTAAAAAAATCCCCGGCACACAATGCCATCAGGCTCAGAGAGTATGGCTGCTGGACATCAAAACCCTATGGTCACAGCACCATCTCAGACCTTCTACCGAGAGATCTCGTGAAATCGTATAGGGTACATCAACTTAAAAAAAAAACTTAAAATTCCGTCGCTGAAAGAACGGAATTGGAGAGCGGGCAGGTGTGCAGAAATTTTAAGTGTGCAATCGACGACTCCAAGAGGGGTGTTCTTGGAATTCCTAAACATTTCAAAAGCCTATGGACGGTCGAACAATTACAGTGTGTTCCGAGCGGAACTAAATATTTGCAATCCGGGAAGTATGTCGTCAAGTCAAACTACACACTCATTTCCTGCCAAGACAGAAGGTTGTCATGTGTATTGATAGCCAAGCTGCCATCGAAGCTATTGCCTCCCTCACTACACATTCGAAAATTGTAGATGAATGCCCGGCCGTGCTAGCGTCATTAGAAGTTCAGCTCAAAATTACCCTAGTTTGGGTTCCAATTCGCAGCGACATTCCAAGGGATGAGAAGCCCGACGAACTGGCTAGGTAAGGATCTTCCCTTCAGTGCTTGCTAGCAGACGATGTGCACATCCCATAACAAGCAGTCAAGGCTAATATCTCTACACACTACCTTGAAATAGCTAACCTCAGATGGGCCAGATTGAAAAACTGTGCTACATCAATTTGGCCTGAGTACAACCAATCTAAATCAAAAGATCTCCGTCGGCGAACTCGACATGATATCGCTAGAATTGTGGGTGTCTGTCCCAGGATATTAGTCGATAGGGAATCATGCCGAAAAAAAAATAGGCATCCCACACAACACACATTGTCGCAGTTGCAACTGTGTAGATGAGAGACGGGATGGACACATCAACGGAAGAATTACGTACCGATATATAAAGAATGTGTCCTTTACGGTCGATAGAGGGGGATTTACGTTTAATATGTTTCTCAGCTTTTTGCTAACCGGACACGAGTCCTTGAACGCCTTCCTCCATAAGAGATCCTATGTGATTCTGTCAACTGTCAACGGTACGTATGACTTGAGTCAGGTTCTACAGTCCCATGACTCGGTATATTTGCTAAGCAAATATTCACCAGACTTCAAAGAAGATTGGTTGTCTAGGATAGATAGGTTAGGTAGAAGTGACTGATTGGTGAAACTATGCGAGGTAGAATAGGATAGGAAACCGTAGGCAGAGTAGAGATATTTTCTCATAGGTAGACGCGATAAGCCAGCAGTCCCGGGCATTAAGGAGGCACAACTGTAGTAACAAATAGGTTGCGCAGCCCTACCGGAGGCTATTCTGGTACCACGGGAGGTCAGGAGCCCCTGAAACCTAGTTTCGGCCTGACCAAGCGGTTGGCCACCTTGTGGGAGCGTCGTGGTGGCTGTGGTTTAGACCCAAATCGCGCGCAGAGTTGGAATAAATACGACCGCATCATAGAGACAATAACGACTATCACTCGTAATGATCGAGCTTGACTGTTAGATCCGCATGGAATTATTACCCAACTCAGTGTGAAGTTGCATTACAACCTGGTGCTGTGAGGTATAGAGGTGTTAGATAGGCTTCGCCCTTACCAAAGGGGAGGGAGTATCCCTTAAGATACAAACTCAATTGGTACTTGTGATCAAATTGAAGGCGTTGGTCGGAGTTTGCCTGACTATAGGTGTGAGGATCCCGTTGTATTAAACCTTCACGGCTGGTCATCACGTTAATTCGAACACTCACTTGTGTAGCTGAGAGGGAGATTTTAACACATTTCATTCATCCAGACAGTGAGGGCTTTGTAGATTCTTCTTCAACTCACTTGAATGAAATTTCTGCAAATGATATTAAAGAATAAGATATTTTAATAATACACTTTACATACGAGGTACCAGAGCTGTATTATTAAAACGGTACATAGTTATTATTTATTAGGTTATCCTACCTACCTAATTCATTGGTCGGAGTTGTGCGTTTATATATAGTTTCCTGTCATCCTCTCATGGTCCTTCTTATTAATCAGCTGCTGAGTGCTGTATAACTAAATGTCCTGCAGGTCGTTAACTATATTACCCTCATTTACTGATATAGATGTTATTCTACACTTTACGTTAGCGACACTTTTTTAATCTGATGTTTCGAAAGCTAGTTGAATCATGACGTGTAGTAGGACGTTAGGAAGGTAGGTATAGGGATAACTGGCGTATTTGGATGTATATAGTGGGCACTCACAAATTATATTCTTCTTAGTTGCGGCAACTTCAGCTAAAGTCGCTGTTGGGGATGCCAAACTTCAACTAAAGTCATTGTTGGGGGATGCCAAAACGTAATGGCTGTGCGCCAATGTCACATTGTCCTATACGGACATCCACTAGCCTACTACTACCACCTTTTCACGTCACTAGTTCCACTTCGGGAATCCTATATAAACGTAGTTGAAGATGTCAGTGAATCTCATACTTAGACGGTAGAGCACACCATCTTTCCAAATGATCCGTGTCAATCTGACTTGAGAGTCATTAAACGTTCCAAAATTTCATTTACTCAATATTTAACAATAGCTATACTTTGAAACACGAATGTTGAATTTTTTTGCAGAATTAAGTAATAGATACATAAAAACCAATTAAATAATAAATTAATTAAATGTAAATTTTCAGTATCTCTACGAATTGGGATGGCACACAAAGGGAATGATTGGGATAACCCAACCTCGCAGGGTGTCCGCTGTAACATTAGCCGATCGCGTAGCTGCAGAACGTGGCGAATTAGTTGGTGACACGGTTGGTGTAGCCGTCCGCTTCATAGATAAAGTGTCGGAACGAACAGCTATCAAAGTAAGCATTTCACAATCAAAGCATTTATAATATGTATTATTTCTAATCATTTATATTCTCTAGTATATGACTGAAGGAATTCTCTTACGAGAAATGCTTGCCGATCCACTCCTTACCCAATATGGTGTCATCATGATTGACGAGGCCCACGAACGCAACACACTTACAGATACAGCTCTGGGACTTTTGAAGAAAATCATGAAAAAACGTGAATCGTTGAAAATAATTATATCCTCAGCGACAATCGATGCAGAATTCTTTAAGGATTTCTTCAATACGAATTCAAAAAAATCACCCAAAGATAGCAGCGTGATACTCTCAGTCGAAGGACGAATGCACCCTGTCAACATTTTCTACCTACAAAAGCCTTGTCCGGATTATATTAAGGAGACCGTTAATACAATCTGGAAAATACATAAAAACGAACCCACTGGAGACGTTCTTGCATTCTTAACTGGCCAAGAGGAGGTTCTTCAAGCCATCAGTTTGTTAGATGAATACAGAATGGCAGAGAACTTGGATAACATTCAAATTCTCCCAATGTACGGTACCCTTCCGAACAACGATCAACTGAAGGTGTTCTTTACTCCTCCAAAACATACCAGAAAAGTGGTGATTGCCACAAACATTGCCGAGACGTCCATAACAATCCCTGGCATTGTATACGGTAAAATCTAAAAGCAGCTAATCTCTGAATAAATTTAATATTTCTTTCCATTACAGTCATTGATTGTGGATTTGTGAAGCTGAAGTGGTACAACGCGGATAGCTGCACTGATAGTTTAGTCGTCGTTCCAATAAGTAAGGCTGCAGCAGAACAACGTGCCGGAAGAGCGGGACGTATACGTCCTGGAAAAGTTTATAGATTATATACCGAATCTGATTACGAAACCTTACCTGATCAAACTCCACCAGAAATGCGTCGCACTGATCTTTGTTCAACGGTCCTTCACTTGAAAGCCCTTGGGATTGATAACATACTTCGTTTTAACTTCCCTTCTCCACCTCCTGCAAAGAACTTATTAGCTGCTCTTGAAACACTTTATGCAATAGGTATGAAGTGGAGACATTTGTGTCAATACGAAGCACTGTTATGGAATATTTTCTATTTGCAGACGCCCTCGATGAAAAAGGAAACCTGACAAAACCAGTTGGATATCTTCTTGCCGAAATGCCTTTTAATGCTATGTTCGGTAAAATGTTGTACATATCCGGGCAACTTGGCTGCAGCGAAGAAATTCTCTCAATTATTGCTATGCTCCAAGTGCAATCCATATTTTCAAAGCCAGCAACGGGACAGGGTCAAATAAAGCAAAAAGTTGCCAAGCGAAACTTTGAGGCTGCTGAAGGGGATTTAATAACACTACTTAATGTGTACACGGCATTCGTGGAGGATGGTCGAACGAAGGAATTCTGTGGGAGATATTATCTAATCTATCGACATCTAAAGAGAGCCTACGAACTGCGAACGCAATTAGTGAGTTTGATTCAATCGAAACTTGGCATACCAATGTTCTCATGCAATGGAGATGTGGAACTTATATGCAAATGCATAACAGCGGGATTCTTTCCAAATGCAGCCTACTTGCATCATTCGGGAAATTATAAAACTATTCGTGGAAATACAGAGCTGCAAGTGCACCCTTTGTCTACACTTTACACATTGCGAGCACCACCTTGCGTGATTTACTGTGAATTAATGCAGACAACTCAGCTTTTCATGAAGGATCTGACTGTTATTAAGAGTGAATGGCTTACTGAACTTGCACCGCATTATTATCATAAAACAACTGTAAGAGAGTGATGTAATAAACCAATGAAAGTGGAATGAATAGTTTTTTTTCTTACTAGAGTTCGTGACATAGGAACAGAACAGAAAATTTTGATAAATGATTGATTAAGACATTTATTTGGAATTTGCAAATCCCAACTCTATTAGATCTATTTCAGAAGATCCAATGGACCAGATTTTCACCAGGAATCTTTCGAGGGTGAGGATGAATACGGATTGAAACATGATGTAGTTCATTACGATCATTGCGACCATCAGCATAGATCATTCATCAAAGAAGTAAGGACGATGAAAGCAAGGAAAACTTAGACATTTGTTGCAGTGCCCTCGTGTGTAAGGATAAAGGCTAAAGTTCTCGCATATACACTTTCTACCCACATACTGTGCGATAAAAACAAATAAGAAACTTGTGGTATTTGCCAATTGCTGAACAATTTAACCCATTTTAATGTCGTTTAAGCAAGAGCAAAACTCCAAACAAATAAATCAACGCGACCAATATCCTATTTAACTAATACTTAGTTATCAGTTAAAGGAATGTATGAATATGCATACACATGTAGCATCGTCCAGCAATAATTAAAAACTACAAGATACTTCTTTACCTACAGACTTCACTAAGCTTTCCGCACATAAAATCCACTCTGTTGAAAGTATAGTATTGGTGTCCCAGATACACTAGGTGTTGCTTTTAAGAATTAGTGATGACACTATGGACTATGTAAGGTTACGCCTGCAACTTTAGCCTAACCTAACCAAGGATGCTCATACGAGGGCTGCGAATTTTTGACGTCCACCATAGAACATTGTTGTTCATTGATCTCTGTTATTAACTATTAAATTGAATTCATTGGGACAGAGCTATTTGTCCAATAGTCTCACCTTTGTGAAGCCTACACTTGCACAGCATGCTGGTGTTCTTGAGGCATTTGTCATTACAATGCCCTCTCCATTCATCCGTTCAGCTCATCCTATGGTAAAATCTATGCGTAGGAACGGTTTCTCCTCCTGGGTCGCTGTATCACATACGGTAGCTAAGATTTTGTAGAGGGGAAATTCAGAAAACGGGATAATAGATCGTCGGGTCAAACCTCTTTTTATGGGTATAAATTAAAGACTATCTTTATTTGAATTTTCCTCTATGAGGGACTTTAATGAAATTGACATTCGGACGTTACTCAGATCGTTGTTTTCTTAAAATTAAACTTACTCTAACTCATTCTAATGGCTGGATGTCGTTGAGCGATCGCCTTGACATCGTTCGGTACCACGGTGGATGGTCTCTCTCATGGTGGTGTCGGTTTCAATCGCTGTGTCTGGTACCACGGTATGGTTGGCTTATAACGCCGATCTAGCGCCATAAATAAGCACCATTTGTACTATGAGAGCGTAACTTATACGATGAACATTTCGAAATGCTCCTGCTATGCCCATAAAAGAACACTCTTTTATCCTTTTTCGAAACAGCAAATTTTTGTACTCATTTAAGGTTCATGCGTATGTTATGCCCAAGCGCAACCAGGCTAGTTTTTGGACGTAGTTCAATCACCTCGACCTGGGTCCGCCAACCGGCCGGTCCCCTACCTGATGGAATCGCAATCAAAGCACGCCTCGGAGGTCGTGATAATGCGGACATTCATGCAACGAGACCAAACCATTGAAGCATAGCCCTTACCGTTCGAAGAAGCAGCTCCTTAACAGCAGTAATTACAAAATGTCATAATTCAATTTGGAGCACATATGTATGAACTATTAAGTCAACAGAAAAGTAATTTAACGCGGATCAAATTAACGAAATCGCATCGTTTATGCGTGCTTCAACATGTGGGTGCACTTTTTTGTCCCAATTGTATCTAATGTTTTATTTCTGAAAAATATGCTGGTTCAATTAGTATTTTATATTACAGTGTACACACTTTGGTGATTCACTTGTTTAGTATAGTCTTTTTTTCAGATAATTGTTGGGAAGAGAAGAATCGCAAAACAACGCGAACTGTGAAGTGTTTGAGTTAGAGTTTGCCGCAGAATTCAATGGAATTTGTGTTTACATAAATTCATATTTCTAATTAATGAGGTCTTTGGGAAGCTAATTAATGTTCTGGTCCTCATCAAATACTTATGTCTATTCCACATAGTATCATGAGGGTGCAAAAAATACGATGCCACATAGCGTCTACTTCAACCATATTCACAAACTTACTGTACGGATTATTCAAATACTCGCTATGTGGTTTTTACTATACTCATGAACCATGGCAAACGCTTTATTACTGACTCTGGTCTTGAGCACTTAATGTCCACTGGTTGCCTTCGCTGACACTGATTTATTTACAATAAAAATGTGTGTGTAAAATGTACGCACAGACATACATATATGCAATCTTTTATTTTCAATCCAACCGGCATTAGTTGTTTGTGACTAACCATCTGATTTGATCTGGGTATTTCGCTATCAGTAGCAGAAAGTTGAAATTATGCAAAAGGTATAATTTTTTTATGTAAAAGTTTGAAAACAGACTGTTGTGCTCTCGGTGAATTATGCTAATTGCCACTAAACAAAAAAAAAGTTGAATTAACATCACACAAGGTAAAGCCCAGTAAAATGAGGAGATATATCTATTATGGTATTGGCCACAGATTCGTCGGATCGTGTTGCCCGCAGATACACCAACTCAATGTGTAGTTCGGCAGTGGTGCAGAATAGTAGTGTGTTCCGATAAAAAAAATAAATAAAAGCTTCGTTGGACCGAAAAAGTACGAATTGGGTCATTTCTGTGCAGAAAATGCATTTCGGTTTTAATTTGCAAAGTTGATTTCATTCCGAAGTGATTGTAAACACGGAGCAGCATCAATTGTGAGGAAGTGTGTGGGTGATACAAACACAAGCAGTTTGAGTGGAGTTTTTTTTTTGAACTTATCGCAAAATGAAGTTCTGGGTGTCCGGGTTTTTGGTTGCGATTTTATGCAACCGTATAAAGTGTGCCAGTGAAAGTGAAATCAATTCCGTCGCTTCCGGGACATTCAGTCTTGTGGATGATGGATCAAATAACAATGATCTGTCAACAAGAACTTTCAGCGAGGATGTAGTAAAGGAAAATCTTGCATTGCATTATTTCAAGTGAGTACGATGAGAAATAAGTAACTGCAGTAAAAAAGAAACGATTTCATGTTGAAACATGACGTTCAAACGCTTATTACAATAGAGAGATCTTAACTGTTAGGACTACCATGTCTTTTGAGAAAGTTACTGCAAAAGCTAATGCTGAACAATAAGTGTTTGTTGCCTTTTTTATATTAAGACCGAGAAACTATATATAAACTATATACATATGTAGAAGAAATATATTTCTTTCCAGTAGTTTTAAAGAAATAAAAGAAAAAAATCATGAATAATGAAAGTTTGTGTTAATTTCGTTTGTTTTTTTTTTGTCATAAAATCGTGACCTTTGGAATTCACTGACCTGCACATTTCGTAGCGGTTTTAAATACATTCAGTAGAGTGGTTTTATTGTATTCAGCTCATCAAAAATGTCGCGGATATGTACAAAAGTTCGGTGTAAAAACGGAATCACATCCAAAACCAATTCCAGTTCTTAACGTTCAGTTTTTAAAAAAATGTTTTAAAAATATATGTACATATAAAATAATAGAAGAAATGCTGTAGACGCTAGGTCCAGGTCCACCTCGGATTGTCTCGCCACTCATATTATTATTATAGCCTCCTGAGACACCCAGTATCACCAGTGATACCTTTAGTTAACAATTTTTTCCACGTTTTGGAATTCTGTCGAACCTTTTGGAATTACGTCCATTGCAATCAGTTAAAGTTTAATTTTGTTTGCTACCATGTCGACTTTGCGCAAGGTTAAGCATTCATCTTATGAAGTTATTTGCTAGTGCTTTGTTTTAAATATTTTGTCGAAACTGTATTTACATTACTGTTAATGTCTTACTCAAAGTTAAGATTTTAATAAGTCATTTTGAAGCTTTTGAAGCAATATTATAGATGATAGTTTCACTGAGATAGTATCCCCGATTCCGAATTTTGTTTGACTAAGATTTGTGTAATTATAGTTGGTATAAAGTTATGAAAAAAAGATATTGTTAATGAAAAACACGCTAGGAAACATGTACAGGAGGAATATTGTAAAGGGTGGTTAAATTTTAAGGCCCGATGTTGATTTTGAATAAAACACAAATTATTTGGGAAATTATCGTCATTTATTTTTATTATGATAATATTGGTATGGTTCAATTATGTATGGAACAAAATATCGGCCAAATGGCCGCCGCGACCCCGGCGGCACACCTCCACCCGATGGTCCAAATTTTCGATGACGCTGAAGCGTAATTGAGGTTCTATGTCGTCAATGTGCCGAATTATCTCATCCTTTAGCTCTTGAATTGTTGCTGGCTTATAGACGTACACCTTTTCTTTCAAATAACCCCAAAGAAAAAAATCCAACGGTGTCAAATCACATGATCTTGGCGGCCAATTGATATCGCCACCACGTCAGATAACACGGCCATTGAATTTGTCGCGCAAAAGAGCCATTGTTTCGTTAGCTGTGTGGCAAGTGGCACCGTCCTTTTGAAACCACATATCGTCCACATTCATATCTTCCAAATCGGGCCATAAAAAGTTCGTTATCATTTCACGATAGCGAACACCATTCACAGTAACTGCCTGACCGGCTTCATTTTTGAAAAAATACGGCCCCATGATGCCCCCAGCCCATAAACCGCACCAAACAGTCACTCTTTGTGGGTGCATTGGTTTTTCGACAATCACTCTTGGAATATCATTCGCCCAAATGCGGCAATTCTGCTTATTGACGAATCCATTGAGGTGAAAATGTGCCTCATCACTGAAGATGATTTTCTTCGAAAATATATCATCCACTGTTGTCATTTCTTGCCACCATTCTGACCATTGTATCTTTCCATGGTTCAAATTGAGTTAGTCTGAAATTGAGAAATGTCAAATGAAATGCAGAAAAAAGCTTGACGTTTAGGTGTGGTTCACATTCAACATCGGCCCTTAAAACTTAACCACCCTATACTTCGCGTGGTGCTACAGTCCCTCTTTTCTGTTCGTAAAGCCAGTGAACAGCTCTCTTCGTTAGATGTGTCGTTGCCTTGAAAGCGTCTTGTTTGGCTTGTTCTGTCTGCACTCGTTGTCAAACCATGTGTTTTGACTTGGGTGTGTCGTAAAATCCAGCATATCAGAGACTCTCAATGTCTGTTATACCCTTACTATTATAACTCTACACATAGTACAAATTTTTCATAATAATATGGGTGACGCTACAGCCCATAGAAGGCCAGAGCCTATAGCAGCCACTCCTGTCGTGCGTACTATTATTCTTTCACGAGTTGAAACTCACTTTTCTAGACAGTTATATCAACTCTTTGAGAAGTGCCAGTGCCTACATAGAGGTGGTGCTGTGAAAATGGATTGTCATGCCGGGAATCGAAGCTAGACATCATAGGTTTAAGTAGTCTTCGTACATACCCACAACGCCCAGGTCACCACAATAATTTTTACATCGCACTAAATTTTGAATTTCTGTATTATTTAATTAATTAAATAAAGTAATTATTTAGCTCTATATACTTTTTAAAACCAATTTATTCAGTCTGATTATTATATTTCAAAACAGAAATTTACAAATTTTTCATTCACCCTCACTGAATAGGCGTTAGACGACAGATACATTTGTTTCATTCAATGTTGAATGAAAAATTGATTATAAGTAGTGAACTGTTTTCTTCGAGTACCCGAAAAATTAAAGGAAAACCAATAGAGTACTCGTTTTGAAATAGGGTATTTGAAATTACGAATACTCGTTTTCTACGTTAGTGTACTCACATTTAGAGTACGCGCATTCGAAAAATTGAAATGAATAGAGTACTCTGAAGTACTATACTCGTTCATAGAGAGAAAATGAATGTATTCAATATTCATGTAGACCTCTAATAAAATGTATTACAAAATACTTTGAAATTATAAGCTCGGGTTATCTAAGAGTACTTAAACATAAAACTAAAAAGGCTACGTATGACTTTCTTCGAAGACCTTTTTTCCGCTCTCAGACCACTTTTCGAAATAGAGCAGGTTTTGGGTGTTCAAGATCATTCTTTCACAAACAGGTAATTTCTGTAAAAATGTACTCTTGTAGGTATATTGGTAAATGGTCTGCCCTGTGCTTCTAGATGAATAATGTCTAGTTACGAGACGTTCTTAAATTTTAAGAGACAGACACACGAGTGCATTAGACGACGTCGAAATTTTCACCTCCATCCCACCACCATCTAGAGGATCTAAAGGAAATTATGAAATTTCCGCCTTTTCCTGGTTAATTTCCAACAAAAGGATTTAGATTGCAATCCAATTAGACTGACAATCAATCACAGGAAAGGTTCTAGAATGGCCAATGTTCTCATGCGGGTAGTGACAGTAGGTAGGTTGGTAGGTAGGGTGACTGCATGACTGATTTGGAAGTCATGGTCATTGGACTTGAAACATCCGGTCCACTGTGCTGTCACGTTCGGCTTGTATTCAAATGTATTCATGCAGACCTCTACTTTAAATTCATAAAGACAAAGTATTTACAGTATCAGTAATTCAGCAATCGATTTACGCAACCTTCGATTCGCGCAACTGCTAGATTTTCGTCCCACTAAAGTCGTCACACTTCTTGACTCTATAAGTGCAATTTTTCAAAAAGGTTACCTCGATTAGTGCAACTTTTTGTGTTAATTTTGCGTGTTTGGCTTTTGGTTCGTCATCTTGCCGTTAAAAATTATTTATCAACACTCACACAACAACTTAAGTAACTTTCTTCAATTGTGTCTTCATTAGTTCGGCATGTGTGTTACAAAAAATATATATATAACATTATCTATTAAAAAAGGAAGTGAAATTTTGTCCGAAGTAGATAAGGATGCGTCATTAAACGTACTTTGTGAAGAATATAATCTTCACAAGTCAACAATAAGCGGGATAAATGCAAAGGGCTCTTAGCCAATTTGTGGCTTCAAAAAAATGTGAACCGGTAAGTGCAACAGCATCGGTTATTGCAACTGCCTTAATTTCTATTAGTTGCGTTAATCGAGTTTGTACTGTAGATAGTGTGTCTACATCTATCTACAGTACAAACTCGATGAAATAGCGTCGGAACAAAACACCTTTTCGCTTTCGTTTTGTAGGCAGACTTTTGTGAGCCACTGTATTCAATATCTATATCATCTAAATCATTTTTCCAACGTTGTGTTAAATAGGTATGGTTTTCAAAATGAAAAATTCATTCGTTAGACGCAAGGTCAAGCAACCTTTTACATTTTATTAGTTTGACATTTTTTTTATTGTTTTCTGCATCCGCTATGACCTAAGGCTTCGCTATATCATTCGTATATCGGATGAACCCACGTTTTTGCTTATTAATTCAGGTGTTTTATTATTCAAACGAACTTGACTTTTAAAAACACCATCATTTGTTGATGTTATCTTTTTAATTACCATCTACTATACAGGGCATAGTAAGTTAGCCAAAGCTACGTCTCCCCTAGTTCCTTTGATTACGTTAATGAGGAATGGCAAAACCTGTTCTTTCCGTATCAGAGCGTCGTTGTACTACTACTGCAGTAAGTACTACTCTAAGCAGTAATACATTTGGGCGTCACTTTATCCCAGTAAATATGAAATACAGCTTTACAGGGTGATCAGATAAGTAAGATAGGAAAATAAATTCAAAAAAGGACAACAACTGCTCCATTCAAGCCAATGGCTGGCAGTGCTTCAAGCGATCGGTTTTTGATGGCACGGTCTAATATGTGCGGTGTTATTCAGGTAATAGCGTCTCGAATGTTGGCCTCGTTCAAAGTGGTTGGTTTGTTAACGTAGACTAAGGACTTGGCGTAGCACCAGAGGAAATAAGTCGCATGATCGCGGCGGTCGATTGATGAACGCTCGTCGTAAGATTCCCCAGTCGCCAAATCTGTCCTTCTCAACTTCGAGCATTGATTCGGTTGTAGGGCATGTAGCGTCGTGGATTGCGTTCGCTCCAATAACTGTAATAAGCAGATGATTTCTTGGATCAACGGGCAACATTTCCAGCGAAGTCGCGGTGTTATCTACAGTGCAACTTCAATTCTTGGATCAGCACAATCTTATATCGATGTAGGTGGAAATCCAAAACCAAACAAGCTGGACTCTCTGAACCGGTCTTCTTCTACACTTGCCTCTATGGCGGCTTTGTTTTCTTCATTTCACGGAAACCATGAAACTCACTCACAGGACCGACATCACGACAAAATTCTCGTTGCGTATTCACAACCACCAACGTTTCAGGCCATCTATAAATGGTGTATGATGAAATGGCAATCTTTACTGAATATTTCGTGGGCTGAATATCATTGGTTACATTGACAGCTGCTAAAACATAACAATTGGAAAAACTATCATTGCTATCTGGTCAACAATAATACAACAATAATGTTTATATTATTTATCTTCTACCACACTACTCCAAGTTACTTAGCCTAACTTAACTAGAATACTAATAGAAAACTTCGATGATTTCCTGAGCCGGAAGAATGATGTGACATGTGTGACATGAGATAGAGCCCTATAGTCAACTGCTTCTCTGCCAGACTATGTGCAAATCCATGGCAAGTCGTAGAGTTCCCATTTATGTCGTTTTTTTCACCAAGCTTCAGTCAAGTTAATGCAGTCATATCTAACAATACATTGAAAGCCGAAGGGCCTTAACTTCTCAGTACAGTTTTTTAATACAGCTTCAGGTTTTTAACGCCATGAATTCTTGTAAAGTTTGTTGTCTTTAAAACATGCAATTAGTAAAAAGCATATACTTTAGCCATGTTTATTTTAATGATTATATGCGTGGATTGTGCCGTGTAGCACAAATTCACGGAGGTTTTTAATTTTAAATATAATTTGAATATGGAAAATATGTAAATATTTTATGCCTCCTTTTACTTTCAGGAACGGCATCAAATTATTGGAAGACAAAGGTTTGGAAGCAAATCTGTCAGATTCGGGCTGCTTGCCTTCGGATAAATTTGCATTCATCATCCATGGCTGGGGACAATCGTGTGAAACTGAATGGGTTCAAAAACTGACGGAAAGTATGCATAATTTTACCTTCCACATAGAAGCACATGCTGTAACTTAACATATTTCCAGAACTCACTATTCACAGAGGCGGATGTATAGTCTGCGTTGATTATGGAGTGTATAAGAACGACCCATACCTTCGATTACTTGCCTACTTTCGCCCGATGAATAATGTAATGGTTGGCAAATTGAAGCAACTGCTATCTCAAGGACTTAATCCAAGAAAAACTTTCATCTTCGGTTTTAGCCTTGGCGGGCAGATGGCTTCGAGTATAGGCAGGCAAATGGGGCCGCATTTACTCAAACAAATTGACAGTAAGTTCATTTTGCTTGGAAGACATTCACAAAAAATGTAAATCGTTAAAATTGTAGCGTGTGATATGGCCGGGCCTGGTTTTGATTTTCGAAGAGTTACTGATCATCGTCTAGCCGCTGAGCAGGTCAACTGCTGGCATACAAGTCGCAATAAAGGAACCCGATTCTATTCATGCCATCAGAATGTTCGTTTTGGAAATTGCGGCAACAGTCAACCGGGAGAGAGTGCACAAACATCATCCCATGGAATGTGTGTCAAATATTACATAAATTCCTTTGATTATCCTTTCTACGCTGCCCTTCAGCCAAGTGGGTGTCTGTCGAGGCATCCAGCGATTTTCGTACCAAAGAACTACACCGTTGGATACAAAGAAGACAGCAAAATGTAATTAAAATGACATTCAATGCATGAAGACAAAACTAACATATCTCTTCCAGGACTGTTACTGGGGAAATATTTGTGCCTACAACCGATCAGTTCCCGTATAACTTCTCTATGGAAAAAATCTTGCTACTTAACAATATAACCATTGGCAATATTGTGGTAGAAAACAGTATAACAAGGCGACCACCTCGGCGTCGGTTTCCTATAATTGTACAAAACGCCCGCAACAGACTGCGGCAGAGGATTTGGAGTTAATTTTATGATCAACTTTTTTTTACGAAAATACATTGTATATTATTTATTAAACATTTATATTTTTACATGCTCAATGTCTTAATGTTCATAATCCTGTACAGAGTCTTAAAGAAATTGGCACGAAGCCCACCACTTTATACATTAGCATTCATCACCACGAGAAACAACAGGATTCCAGAATTGGAGATGGTTCTTTTATTTCTGCAGTCTACTGCTGAAAGTGTAAGGAAGGATCTGTCTTCTCGAAATTATTCCTATTATTAGGCAGTATTTACATCGACAACTCCTGACTCGAAGGACCAAAATCATGCTCTACAAAACTCTTATTTTGCCAGTCCTGCTCTATGGAGCCGAAAGCTGGACGCTAAGCAAAACTGCAGAGGTGATTCTCGGTACCTTCGAAAGAAAAATTCTTCGTCGGATATATGGTCCTGTCTGCGAGGAAGGCGAATGGAGGAGAAGACTTAACCGCGAACTCTACGATCTGTACCAGGATGTGGATGTAGTCCGGAAGGTAAAAATCTATCGACTGCACTGGCTCGGCCACATCGAGCGCATGGACAACAATGCTCCAGCAAAGAGGGTATTTGAATCCGAGCCTACTGGTTCGAGAAGGAGAGGAAGACCGAATCTCCGGTATAAGGACCAAGTAATCGCGGATGCAAGTCACCTTGGTCTTGATGATTGGAAGCAGCGTGCCCAGGACCGTCAACGATGGAAGCCAGCTCACGCTCGGACTCTCCATGGGTCGCCGGCGTGATAAGTAAGTCAGTATTTACATGACAACGCAGCACTTTCTCTATATATCGTTGAGAAACGCTTTACAGTTATTGGGAAACGTACCCAATTGAAGACTCTAAATAGTGCTGTCAGTTGCCAAGGATTATTCAGTGAAAGTGGTCGATATTGAGCTAAATTTGTATATTTTCTTCTGCCTTGCAGTAAATAAAACTTCAAAATACTGGCAGGACTGCCGTGAGTTATCCAATCGTATGCCAACCGGAGTCTGATGGAAAATAAGCTATTCAGCTGTTTTACATTGTTAAATTTAACATTTATGAATATCAATAATTTCATACATCCTTTTGGGACTGAGGATGTCATGTACTGTGAGCCGGTCATTTTGTTTGATTCCGAAGGTACTTTTTTCACAAGAAAGGAGATCCCCATGTATATGCCATCTATCGAGTGATAAGTCTCCTTGAGTCCTTGACATCATTGACAAGGTCCTTCTCAGTTTGGCTTCAAGTCAGCGACCTGCATAGAGACGGGCTATACACCTTCATGTATAGTTTCGACATTCTTGTCAAACTGATCGGGTTGTGCAGGGTGACGATAAAGAATTCTCACTGGCCCATCAAAGTCGATAGGGAATTCAACGAGACCTTCATGCCTCAAGAACGTTTTAGACAAGACGACGCACTTTCATGGAACTTCTTCAATGTCGTTCTTGAGGAGATCATGCAAAACTGGGTGACGTTAGATCAGAAATCATGTACACCTAATACTTCATCTCTGCGTTAGATCTTCCAAAAGTTCACAGAAGTTCGACTGCATACATTGATGTAAACGGCCGAACCCAGCAAGGCATCAATGAAGCGCTTGTTGGCATTGAGACTGAAACGTCTAAAATAGGTCTCATGGTGCACGAGCGAAACACGAAGTATGTGTGTATATGCTGTCCTTAAGAAATAATGGACATTTTTCGTAGTTTTAATTAAAATTGATTTGTTTAAAATTTATTTGTTGCGCTAAGCTGATGGAGTATAGCAAATAGCAGTCAAAATGAGTTTTAGCGATTTGAATATCTGGGGTAACGCCCTTGTGAAGCCGTTTTGAGAAAGCTAATTTAACAAAGTTTAGTTCTGGTTACCGTAATTTGGTATTTTATAAACCAAAGTCCAGCTTTAACCAAAATGTTTTTCCTTGTGCAGCTGTGAAGTTGAATACCTGGTTGTAGTTAATTTCTGCCCTCAGCAAAGTCTCATACCACGGCAATAATAAATTTATAATTCAAATATTCAACTACACACCGGATGCTTTCGATTCCATGTTTACACAAAGTTCTATCGCAATTTTTAACAAGCTTTTTACAGTTGAATTCACTTTTTTTAGATCAAAATTCGATATGAGTTTATGTAACTAACTCAAATGACTGATCTTCTCATGCATTTGAATGTTATGTAACGGAAAAATGTTGAAACATAACCACTCATCTCTTTCATTTATTTTTTCAAACTGATTTCGACCTCCGCATAATCTGTGCTACTTTGTGTGTGGACCGCGATGGTTTGTGTAGTCTCTTTTAAAAATAAAACAAGAGCCGTTCAGAAAAAGTACAATTTGTAATGATTTTTAAGTAAAATACGAGTCAGAAATAAAGTAGCATAGAGATAGCCGAACTCTTTTGACCCTTAACATTTTTTAATAACGGTTTTGATATAGTTTTCTCAATCCAGAGAACTCCATTTAAATTATTTGATGAATAACTGTCAAAAATTCGTGAATAAATGGCAAAAAGTCGTTCAAATTCGTCGATAGACAAGGGATCAATCAGCTGTGAAGTCTTCTATTTGCAGGAAGTCTCGTAGTACCCGATTTCTGATACGAGTCATATAATAGTCAATCAACTGCCTACTAAAATTCTGACAAATGAAAACAAGTATAATTGACTTCAGTTTTCAGTAAACAGAATTTAAATTATTCAAAGAGTGGACAATAAAGAACGATATCCGATCACCTACACACTCCTCAACTCTGAATCAGAGTAGACATCTTACACGAAAACACTGTAGACTTGCTTTACTAAACTCAATCGATCAAAATGTCATTCCAACATGGAATATTCTCATTAACGTTGTTTATTTTACCAAACAAGCAGCAATTAAGTAAATATTGGTAGATACAGGCCCACACATCGCAGCGACACGAGACACCCTTTGACGAATTTCTTCTTATTCAAACCAAAGTGGTCCTCAAATATAATGAAACTGATCACCTTAAAATATAATTTCCGATCTGAAATGCTGACATTGAAATCTACATCAACATACAATCTACAACAAACATATACGCATCACCAATTTTGAACTAAATTTTATGTGGCTTCTGATTGACCTAGAAATTTCGTGTGGGCCAGGGCACGCATTCAATTGAAATTAAAAAAAAATAAATAATGTACATACATATCTCGTTTGACTGTGAAATTGAGCGAGCAACAACGCTGATAACTAAATTAATTCAATTAAATACTCAGAAAGCAATGTCAACTACGTCAGGCACGTATTCGCCATCTGTTGTTCGGAGCCTGACGCAATGTAACCCCGCAGGCCGCAGTTCAGAAAGTGTTCTCTCAAAGTACGCCCAAACTTACTTTTATTCAGTGGGAGCATCAAATTCAAGCCTGTACATCGCAATCCAATGCAATTGTGTCTATTATCTTTCGTTTGAGTTCTGTCGTTGTTGTGGAATAGTTTCGGAATAGCTTAGTTATCTGTTCATAGAACAATTACGACAAATTGCTTGCGTCTGTTGGGTATGCACTCAGGCAATGCACAGCGAGAAGCTTGATCTTTTCAGATTTTGATATTATTGCCTTGGGAACATTTAATAAGTTGGAGGAAGCCTTACGTGACCAGAGCGAGTGTGCCTCGACGTCGACAATTTTAATTCATAAATTCCTCTTCATGGTTAAAAACTGGACTTGTGTCCAGCACTGAATTTAATATTGGCTTAAACGAAAATAATGTTCAATTGGTGGAAGAACTGGAGCGATTGAAATTGAAACGATCATCGTTTACGTTATGAGTTTAGTCATGGGGCAATGTACGAGTACAGAGATAGTAGAGTTTATGTTGACGATATGTAAATAATCGTCAATAATGAAATGTTAGTAGTTAGCATTTGTTGTCGAAGGTAGAGCGTGGTTTGGCACATAACTCGTGCTATAGTGTATACGTTATGATTCAAGATATTGCCCGCTTTCCTCTTTCTTAGACATTTTAGAGACTGATCTACGTCTAAAAATTGTTTTGCTGTTTCTTAATTTCCTTGTGTTGCTTAATCAATTGCTGGCACGTCCTTTTGAGAGACACTGTAGTCGTCGTTTAGTGTCACTGACTTTCCAAAGTGCACAGAAGACGGCTGATCCAATCCCTGCAATCGTTATTTCACAGTCAGTGTTCAGGAAGATTTCTCTCCTATATGCAATTACCCGTTCCAGACAGTAGATCTTGTCAGGAATTAGAACAAAGTACTTCCTCGTCCAGGTTACATTTAATGGCAAATAATCGCTATAGTGCACCGTGCCCGATTGTAGGTTTTGTCGTGTAGTATCAGAGATTATACAGAGGAAGCCCGATCTTCGATCCGATCCCATCCATAACATTGGTGAATTTCCCCATATCAGCTGGTGCCTGATTTTGTCAGGAGTTCTATGGGCTGGGTTTGCGGAAAGCTCCAATATTTCGACTCAATAATTTTGTGTGGGGCTGTCTACTGGTATAGTATCCACTGGGACCACAATTCACTACAGAGTCAAGTTGAGAGAGTTCGACTGCATTACTGGGGAGAAAGTAATAGTGAACCTCTGAGTGTTGCTGTTGATGCTCAAATAAATAATTCTTTTAGGCCTTAACTTCCTCTAAATTGGTGCAACAGTGTAAGGAGGAACTCAAGCGGGCCAGTAGCAGGTGTAATATTACTCTCCTCTGCGTTCCAGGCCGGAGCAAAATAGAAGGAAATGAGATTGCCGACGAACTGGCCAAGCAAGGAGTTTCCGGCCCCCCAATCAACCACCTCATATACGCCCTCTATTAACACTTCCTGTCCTTAGCTAGTAGTAATAGTAGAAGGTGGACTAGGTCATCCAAGTACAAAGTCTCTAGGAAAACCTAGCTCTCCTACACTAAAAGTAAGACTGATGACCTCCTCAAAAGAAATCGCTCCGAAAGTCGTGGCTGTAAGCACAATCACGGGACACTGGCCCATAGGCATCCACGCTGCTAGACTCAGAATACCGTTCAACCCACACTGACACAGTTTTCCTTGACACCGACTCAGAGGATAATCTGCCTCACTTTCTCTGTGACTGTCCGGCACTAGCCAAACAAAGATATATCGCGTTCCGCAAACCCTTCCTTAGTGACCTCTCCGAGATCGCTAACCAAAACGTATCTAAAATAATCAATTTCCTAAACTCCACAGGCTGGCTTTAGCTAACCAAACATCCACGGTCTACGAGGTGTGGTATCAAAACGGCGCGCAACTGCGCTACTTGTACCCGATTTGGGACAAATCGGTTGGCACACAAACCAACCAACCAACCTTAACATGCCGGTCTTTGAACTCTAAATCTTCCCACCAGACCCATAAATTAGAATTGGCCTTTCGGCAGTTGTGATACCCATAGTCAGACAACTACCACTGATCGACAACTCGAGTGACAGTGCCGTTAATTTGATCTCAACGGTAAATGGTGACTGGGCCAGATTCGAAAACCGAATAAAGCGTATTAACTTTGCTTTCACTGGGATTCGAACCGGGGTCACCTCTAACCAAGGCAGGCACTCAACCAACGGCACCATCCAGCTGTTATTAGAATTGGTCTTACTAAAGTCGCCTTCAGCCTGTACACCACATGGACTTTAGACCTCAAGTATTTCCAAACACAGGTTTGGACATTCTGCTAAACATAGCTTTTCAATTTGTTCCACTTTTCTCTTAAAAAAATATCACTAACTCTGCTGTCTATCGTTACAGCTATGACATGATTTTTGGCTATGACATCGTCCATGCGTAGCGAACTTAAATGACAAGGGAACGCGAAAATTACATACCTACACACGCAACTGAAGCAAACGGAATAACTACGCATTGTTCATGCACGTCCATCATACAAATAAGATGACTAACTTGCAGTGCAATGAACTTTATGAACCCTCAGCTTATCTAGAACTAAACACAATAATAACATGCCCTTCTTAGTTGGGCTCTGTGAATACTGAACACAATAATTACATGTGCTTCCCCATTCATAAAGTCCAACCATGGTACCCACAAAGGGTATGTCATTCTTTTCATTTGTTGTCATCGGGCTTCAAAGGATTACTGAATTGAATCAAATGTTAAGCTTTTCCCAACACCCTTATCCAACGGATCATCTATCCCATGTTTGCATTAAATGTGCGACATTTTCATTGATGAAGACAAACCGATCGTCTAGCCCAATTCGTTTGACGGTCAATTGCTCACATTCCTCATCTGTGCCGAACCGAAACTAATTGTCTATATCGAAATGGTTTGTTGGAGGAGAAGCCAAATCAAGAGATCGCCCCTCTTCGGAAGTCGAGTGCCAACAGATACAGCAACGATCCCTTAAGAATCGTCTTCGAGTAGACAGTAATAAGGGCATGCCTTCTATATTCAAAGTGCAAATACAAGGAACTCAAAACAGAACTGAAATTGTTGTAATGAACATAATTAATGATCCATGAAGAGTGGAATGATCTCCTCTCAATAAGTAGTAAGTGGCCTATTAAAGTTGATTGTATCTGTTTACTAGAATGAAATGAATTCATGTTTGATGACGCCACAGACTTATGCTGCCTGCGAGTGATATACTCCAAGAGACACTCCCATTTCCATTCCAGCGACATCATCGTTGTCGTTGACTTCGTCGTTTTGTCATTCCATCATGATGTAATTTCAAATAGAATTCCGCTCTGAAAGTCTCAAACGAATTTTAATTTTATTCTCGTCAAATTATTATTCCTCCACTTCGGGCCCCCAGATTGCCGTCATGTTTGTCTCAGTTTGGCCTGTGCCGTCTATTACGGGGCTTAGCTGTGTGCCTATAAACGCAAATCGTTGTGGGTTGAGATTTATTGTGGCTAATTCATATGATGAGCATTGAACTATGACTCAGTACGAGAGATATCATGATATGGTCACACGTAACGACACGACAATAGGCTTTGACTTTGTTTGGTGCGGCAAGTCAAGAGTTAACAGTCTCTTGAGACGCATGGGATAGCGTCTGAAAGAAATGGAAATCGTGTAAGACCAGAAACAGACAACCTTGAGGCTCGAGATCGGTTGCAATCGTGAAAGATCATGTTGTGCGGGCGGAAAGTGAGCCGTGAGTTGTCAAGAGGTTGGAGCCACCTCACGAGCGTGTGCTCGATTAAATGATGAACAAAAAAGGAGATAATGAGACTGGATGTATGGAAGCAGAATGTGTACTGTATGCATACGTTTGTGTCAACAGAAAAAAGACGACTCGATGGTTTTGGGAGTCTCAAATAGGATATGGCAAAAAAGGGTAAATTGAGGGACAAATGTCGTTCAACAAGTGGTTTCATTTGAAGTCCTGCCACATTGTAGCACTATTTATGCCGTCTCCGAACGATGAGCGCCTTTTTATGGACAGGAAATACTCTTTGAGCAGTTTCCGTGGATCGAACAGTGAATTATGAAAGTTGATAAATTCAGTGGTTGAACCATTCAGCATCAGCGTGGGAGTCTACGGACCAGCCACTACGCCCACAGTTACCACTGAGAAAGAGCCTGAGAGATTCAGCACAAAAATCGTTTTTTAAGTCCAACGAATCACTCTCAAATCGATGGCCTAAAGTAGCTCGGCCAAAAGCAACATCTTCCGGCTAAGAAGAAAGTAGCTCGGCCAAAAGCAACATCTTCCGGCTAAGAAATTCGCCTTATTCGAGTCCGAACCTCTTTGTTCGATATGGGGAAGAAATCTGAGCCCCTGGGCTTTACACAACTGCTTGATGGCACCTATAGCCAGCTCAGACCACTCACGGATTTATGTTCTGTGGAGTCAGAACCAAACTCCGGAGATGATCACGAAAATAATACTAACTAACTGCAACATGCTTATCAGCGCGGGAAATCTTGCGAGAGTGCACTTTAAAATCTAGTTCGCAGAATTGAATGTGCACTCGCTGGGAAAGAATATGCGTTGGGCATCTTCATCGGTATAGAGGGTGCTTTTGACAATTCAACTTTTGATGGCATGTGTAACTCGGCCAGAGAACACGGTATAGAAGAATCATTAGTGTTGTGGATCAAAGCAATGCTAATGAATAGAACTATAATTGCGGATGCAGACTGTAGCCAGTATATAATATCTCTGCTAAATAGAGGTTACCCTCAGGGTGGCGTCCTATCTCCTCTGATATGGGGCATGCTGGTTGACTCTCTGTTTGACGCCAGTAATAGCTCTAATGTCTACGCCCAAGCCTATGCGGATGATGTAGCTGTACTGTCTGTCTGATCGTGCCTAGCGGCTGTGTATTCAAAAGCGCAGGCAGCTCTAGACGTAATCGACAACTAATGTACTAGAAATGGGCTTTCAGGTAACCCTCTTAAAACAGAGGTTGTTCTCTTCACGAGGAGGCGAAAGTTTAATTGTCTGACTCAACTAGTACTAAAAGTGTCACCATCCGCTTTTCCGATGTAACTAAATATCTAGGTGTTATCTTGGATAGAAAACTTCTCTGGAAAAAACACGTCAGTTTTCTGGCAGCGTAAGGGAATTTTCGGCAAGTCTTGGGGTCTATCACCAAAAAGATCGTTTTGGATCTACACGGCTATGATAAGGTATCTTCTATCATATGCATCGGTCGTTTGGTGTAATAAGCTTTCGCGTAAATACGTAACTGCTGCTTTGACTAAGCTTGAAAGAACGGTTTGTCTCGGCTGCATAGGAGCCTTCCCTAGCACGCTTGGCTCTGCTCTGGATGCTCTTCTGAATCTTTCCCCCTTGCTATCCACAGCATGGGGTGCACTCTCAAGGCCATCTTCCATTTAAAAAGATGTGGTCTTTGGTACAACCCGCGCTGGAGCTTCGATGACCTTGTGCACCGTATTTCCTTTAACCACAGTCTCATGGGCATGCCGTCTGACACAAATGCACTCAGGCATGGCTATGGCCAGAATCTGAGCCAGGAAAAGAATGGAATGAACCTACACGGATGGCTCCAAGACCAAGGAAGGGTCTGGCGCTGGTGCCTTCGGGGAGGGCGACAACATTAGACTGCATACCTCGTTAGATAAATTTGCGTCGGTCTTCCAAGTGAAAACATATGCAATCCTAATGGCAACGAACTATATTTTGAAGAACAGGTGGAAGGGGCGAAGTATTTGTGTCTGTAGCGACAGTCAAGCTGTGCTTAAGACCCTACTCAACTCTTTAACCACTTCCAGGATAGTCCAAGAATGCAAGTCTTCTCTGAATTAGATTGACAGGTTCAATTCGCCAAGACTCATCTGGATCCCGGGCCACCACGGGATCACGGGATATGAGATCGCCGATAAACTTGCTAGACAAGGATCAGAGGTGATACTCTTAGGACCCAAACCTGCGTTGTGACTCGGTTAGGGCTTCCATCGATGGCTGGGCTTCTCGAGAGCACACCCGGAGGTGGGATGACTCTCCAAGATGTAGATAAACCGAGAACATGCTCCCTAATGTCTGTAAGAAATCCGCTGCATTCTTGTTATCTCTTAACAGAACAGACTGCGTACTAACGGGACAGTACACCTTCGTCAAATACGACGAAGGTGCTGATGAGGTGAGAGCTGATGATGTAGGCTCCTCAGAAGCCAGAAGCGCCTGATGAGATTTCAGTAAATGTAGGTTGCTGTCTGGTAGTACAATGGACCAGTTTTTGAGTCTGAGTGCTCCAGTGCAGTGCTGTGAAAATAAGGACAGTAGTACGATATTGTTGTACTAATAATCAAGTATGTGGCAAATTCATAAACTAACCCTATTGCGCACTGTGAGATAACAATAGCTTGCACTTCTACAACCATGGCGAATTTTGCCGAGAAGAGATGTAACGACAATTATGACATCTGGGCATTATTGGTAAAGGTGTATAGACTCGAATGGTGAATGTCTCGGCCCGAAAACTATTCAGGCTATACTATAGATTTGTAGCTGATGCAGAACTAATTTACTTGTTGAGGAGCCTCATCGGAGTCTGATTACCTATAATCACATGCCTAGAAAAGTAATCTATTTCATTCAGTAGATACTAAAGGATGGTTAAATTTTAAGGGCCGATGTTGATTTTGAATAAAACACAAATTATTTAGGAAATTATTGTCATTTTTTTTTATTATGATAATATTGGTATAGTTCAATTATGTATGGAACAAAATATCGGTCAAATAGCCGCCGCGACCTCCGCGGCACACCTTAAAATTTTCGATGACGCTGAAGCATAACTGAGGTTCTATGCCGTCAATGTGCCGAATTATCTCATCCTTTAGCTCTTGAATTGTTGCTGGCTTATCGACGTACACCTTTTCTTTCAAATAACCCCAAAGAAAAAAATCCAACGGTGTCAAATCACATGATCTTGGCGGCCAATTGATATCGCCACCACGTGAGCTAACACGGCCATTGAATTTGTAGCGCAAAAGAGTCCTGTTGAAACCACATATCGTCCACATTCATATCTTCCAAATCGGGCCATAAAAAGTTCGTTATCATTTCACGATAGAGAACACCATTCACAGCAACTGCCTGACCGGCTTCATTTTGGAAAATAATACGGCGCCATGATGCCCCCAGCACAATCACTCTTGGATTATCATTCGCCCAAATGCGGCAATTATGCTAATTGACGAATCCACTGAGGTGAAAATATGCCTCATCACTGTAGATGATTTTGATTTGAACGCCCATTTTCATAATAAGCCTGAATAACTTTAACGCGTTGCTCGATTGTGTATATTTCTATGGTTCAAATTGAGTTACTCTGAAATTGAGAAATGTCAAATGAAATGCAGAAAAAGACTTGACATTTAGGTGTGATTCACATTCAACATCGGCCCTTACAATTTAAAAGTGTAGTAAAACTAAAGTTTCAGTTTCACAAGCCTCTCTTGAGAATAACTTTTCAACAGCAAAATAGTTCGCCATGGACAGGAACTGGTGGCTCCCAACCAAATTCCCGCAGCTTTAGGCGAATCGCAATCGGTGTGTGGGGCCTATGGGCCAAAGCTGGACGCTTCTGAGCGATTGCTTCCTTCAGACGGTCCAATTGTTGACAATACAGGTCCGAATTAAGAGTTTTGCCGTCGGCGATCAGCTCGAAGTAGATCATTCCGTGCCAATCCCACCAAACACACAGCAAGACCTTCCTGGCCGTCAATCCTGGCTTGGCCACCATTTGCGTCAGCTACGACCGTTTTAGCTTGTCGTAAGTCATCCACTTGATCACCAGTCACCATATGCTTCAAAAAGGGGTTGATGTTGTTGCGATTCAGCAGCGATTCGCTGATGGAAATTCGGTCTATGAGGTTCATTGAGGTTAACTCGTGTGGTTCCCATACATCAATCTTCTTTTAGTAGACTGGTTCAAATGGTTCCAAACTTCTTTTTATTGCACCTAATAGTTATTAAATCGATGACCATCCAAAATGCAAAGTAAGTGCTTATTGGTAGCAGTAAACATTTTTTGCAAATACGTCTGCTTTAGCGCCAAACATAAATGGTATAGATCCCAGACACAACAACTTCTATTTTCGCTACACCAAGAAAAGGTTGTCGAACTCTGCAGGCCTCCACTCATGACAGCAGCAGACAGAACTAGATTAATTCCTAGAAGATGCTAGACTCAGATTCTCCGGGACTCCGGCGCCACCCGAAGAAGAAGTACATATCCAATTCACCTTACTTGAATTCCTTTCAAAATGAAAAACAGTGCCTTAAGGTGAGCTCTGTCCCACAATATCGCAACACCCGTCTGAAAATTCAACATTCGTACCTGCAGCAACGCACAGTTGGCCTGTATCCCATCTGACCATGTATCGCCAAGTTGACATCACACCACGCTCTACAAGAAAGTTGTATGGAAAGTTGAACCGTTAAAAACATACAACAACAAAATTGTACCACACCATATAAGTAGATACAAGATATTTATTGCCGCTACCCATAAACCGTGTGCCTCATGCTGTAGCTAGCATCTGTGAACAAACTGTTCGATTATGCGGATCAGGTTCGATCAAATCGCTTGTACTTCCATCCAAAACGATGCCAAACTAGTGAACTATTGATTCTACCTGATTTCTAGTGATTCCTAGTGTGATTTAGTTGAAATTGAGCTCCCCTTTTGGTCAGAAAATGCCGAGGTGTTGCTGTACATTTTCACTCTTCACTCGCCATTACCTCATTCATCGGAGGTCTAGTGAAGTAGTTTTGTTTGAGTTTCTCTTTCATCGCACTGCAAAGACAAGGACGCGTAAGTAAATCAAAAAAAAAAAAATCGACTCAAACTTCCACTTGCATAAGCGAATGCCATTAAGTGGGGATGGCAAACTTGAGATCTGATTTGTAGAGATTTTGTTTTGATTTAACTCACAACTGAATCACACTGTAAGAGTTTTTGTGTAGGATTTGTTCAACTTCCGTTTGTGCAGTAGTGTGGTCATCAACTTCGGTTTGAGTACGTTAAGATATGATCTCTGGAACAGAAGGCAATATTCTCTGGGGGTGCAAATTGTCGATTGAAGGACAGATGACGTTACTGGTTCCAGTTCCAGTTGACGGTGATGCCTGATCTTGAGAGTGATTTTGATGGAAATGTCACCATTCAGGGTTTTGATGACGTTACTGGTTCCAGTTCCATTTGAATCATTTCAATGTGCCTTCACGTAGGTTGACGGTGACTCCTGATCTTGACAGTGATTTTGATGGAAATGTTACCATTCAGAGTTCTAGTAAAAATAGTATTTGCAATGCTTTTGAAGAGGTGAAAGCCAATTTGAAGTGGCGACTGTTTACTGTTTAGAAGAGACTGTTTAGAAGAGACTATGTCCTTATTTTTGTTCGAGAAAGTGATGATCGTCTTCAAAGAAAAAGTCTTTCAAAATACAATTGGAAAGGTGCACTTACAGGTTACTCAGCAAATGTTTCCTTGAAACAAAATTGAAACTGCTTAACCCGAATCCATGTCTGGCAGTGATTTCTAAACGCCTAGAATGATATCTATGTATGTGGGAAATACCATCAGCATATATTAACACGATTTGAAAATGGGACTCGCTAACAGAACGTCTTCGTTTCTAAAGCTGTCTTATCTAGCTTGCTACAGGGCTATTGATGATGGCCTCTCCTCTTCGCACACTTCTATCCCATAAGCGAAACCTGGTTCGGTATCAAGCCAATGAAATAAAAGAATAATTTTGCCAAGATGTCGTTGAGTACCATTGCTGTTAGAACACACTCTGTATCGTCTGTTATATATATCGTTATATATATATGTATGTATCGTTAAAATGTCCTGATGAAGCTTATTGCTCTGATTGTAGAAAAACTTTGTACACTAAAGTCATCGTCACATTATTTTCTCGAAACAGTTTAAAAAAAATGACCGAGCTGACGGCTGTTGAAAGTTAAGCTCATATGCAAGCCCACCGATGTTCGAAAGCATTCGAGAGAGTGTTCCTTGCATCGGCGATGCCCGCTTGATGGTGAAAGCGGTATACTCCATGATACATCAGTGACTTCTTGGACTTGATCGTCCTGTTGCATGCCTAGTAGTTTCAGTATTCCGAGAAATTTGCATAACTTAGAGCTGGACAGCAACAGAGGAAGTGTTGTAGGTTTTCTCTCTCTTCTTCGTCCATGGAGCTTCTGCAGAAGTATTTTGCGATGACGGGTTACCTTCCAAAAACCAGTGTGTTGTAATGACACCAACAACGTGACTTACATGTATTGAAGAATTGTTTAGCGAGATCATTATTTATGCTGGTCCAGATCAGTTTGGAGGCTTGGCACGTAGTGCTTGCATCTTGTGTCGATGAATTATGTTACATTCCCTGGCGATTTCGCTGGCAGCCTACCTACCCAACCTAAACCCAGGTCACAGCTCAATAGCAGGGAACGAGAGTGCAGACGAACTAGCCAGACAAGGGTTTGAAATGGACATTAGCGAAGCGGACACATCACTGTGACCACCGATAAGTGCATTATACTGGACTGTATGCATAAAACAAAAAGAAGCCAACTTGTCCTGGCTCACAAGAAATTACTGTCACACGACAAGATCAACGTGGCAAGAGCTTAACAACGGCAACACAAAGAAGCTTATAGAGTTAGACCGCAACTCCATCAGTGAGCTCGTCGGAGTGATCACGGAGCCCTGTCCCATTGGAGCAATGCTCCGGAAATGGAACGCGGAAGCTAGCGATCTCTGCCTGAGCTGCGGCGACGAAGAAGAGACCGAGACTATCCAACATCTGCTGTTCTACTGCCCTACTAGCCTCGCTGGGTTAAAGATTCTTCACAGAGACTGCGGACTTAACAAATGCAGGCATATCGGATCTCTTAAGATTCGTAAAGAGCACGGGGTGATTTAAGCAATCACTCGACAGGATAGGTTAATAGATTATGTTAGCCACAAATGAAGGGATTCTCAATATGCCCTAAGGCAGAGTGGAAGTTCTGCCAAACTAACTCCAATTGCCGTTTTCGAATCTTCCGTACAAAGATGTATGTATGGAGTTAATAAACAGGATATTATTGCTATCCCAGAGAGCCCTAACTGGTATCAGAGGACAATGCCTGGAATTTTGTGATGAATGTTGTTGGACAAATTGTTAGACAAAAAAGTTACTCTAAGAATTTCGAGCGCCCGTTCAAGACGAGGCGTCAAACCGAGGAACCGCATTACCGGCCATTTCTTCCCAAATAAGTCAAGGGGTAGTTCTGATGCACCACCGATAAATAGGCAGGCTTGCGGTTTGAACTACTTTCTGCTCTAGTAAAGGCAACCAGACAATACGGAAATATGAATCTTTCGACTGCGGCATACAACCAGAAGGCAGAGAGTCATGTGTGGTTGGAGACCACATTTTTCACTTATGACCTTTCTGCAGATGTACATGGATCTTTATCGGCAAATAACTGAATCAAGTGCGATTTCACAGCGTCGTCATCATTGAACGTTTTACCATCCAAAGAATGTTTCAAAGATCGAAATTGATGGTAATCTGATGGAACAACCAAGCTCCAATAATTTGTGGAGAGTGATCAAAAATGTATGCGTTGCCCCCGGGAAAAAAACCTAAACCTTTTCGCTGGACCAACTGTGGCCGATAAAATGTACCACACGTTCCCAGTCCCACCAAATTAGATATCAATTTGGCTTTCGCGGTGGATTGTGCTGGCTCATCAAGCCTGGACCAAGATCGTTTTCGATTGTGTAAACAACCCATTTCTTCTTGATGTTCATTGGATTCATTTCGTCTAAGATGCAAATCGCAAGCATGTGGAAGCCAAATATCAAGCTTTTTAACGAGTTTCATACGATTTAAATGTTTCTCAATCGCTGTGGCACTGCCTTTCTTTTAAGGCTTCTTCAACATGGACATCACGTAACATACTTGTTTTACACTCAATATTAAAATTGACCGCAAACTAAAAACTATTCACAAAAATACGCGCCATTGCTTCTAAAGCAAAATAGGACTGACAGCTACCAAATGTCAAAAGGAAAAATATGTCATTGACATGTATTTGCCAACCTATAGTAATCGAAAGATGTGGATGTAGTCCGCAACTTGGTCTTATTAACTATGTGTAGCATGCGTAGTTTTTGATGATCTCAATGCAAGCCTCTTTCGTTCTGACGAGTTCTTTGTAAATTGTTGAGCATAAGGCTAAATGGGACCAGCTTACTTCTCGAACGATATCATTAGTCATTCTGATGAACTCATTATACATCATGTATAATAGACTATCCCTAACGTTAGCAAAAAGTAGTAATTTATCACCCTTTCATCACTAAGCAATTGTTCCTGCTCTATTAATGGAACAGTGGAAGTGTTAACTATCTTCCGGCACAACCGCTTTCTAACATCAGTCTAAATCGTTGATCACAATAACGTGCATGGTAGATGAACCATCCCAAGGATTCACGTGTCGCAATAGACCCTGAACCAAAGGCACAAGCTATTCCAAAGCACTCCCACAAATTTCTGACACTAGGTCACGCAGCACTTTACGCATAAAAAATTACTTCAGCCTTTATGTTAGGCTTGTGTACACTACACTCTTACATTCGTCATCTCGCACGCAGATGAGAGTGTGTATCGATTTAGGAACATTTTAGGTCAACAAAAGTGACAACTTCCTGAGTTGAAAACGGCTGACAGTCCATTACACAACCAAAGCTAAAGCCCCAAGTCCAACATAGCACGCTTAGTGCGGCCTTGTAACCCACTTAACGCTTTAACCAAGAATCATGTACTGACCAACTCGAAAATTAATTAATTAATTTGCTCCCCAATGCCGGGAGCTGTACGTGGGAAGGAGTTGAACTTAAAAAAAAAAAAAGAAGAATTAATAAAACAATCTCTCAAAACTTCCCTCTGAGTAATTTACACGCACCAAGATACAAGATAGAACTCGTTTGAAAGTCATTTTCCGCCACCCACCTACATGAGTCCATTTATTGCAGCAACAAACGCCTACCCGCGACATCCAGCGTGCGAGGGGTTCGTGTAGTTCATTGCTCACCTTATTAGGCGGTGCCCACTGGCGATCTCAGTTACTACTGCCAAACAATGCTGATTAGAGGAATGACAGTGTCTCCTGCTCACGTCTGTCGTCCCAAACCCAACACACAGACACGGACGGCAAAACTAGTTATGACGTGCACTTATGACTAGGCGTGACCGCAACCGGGTGAATAACACCGATTCCAATTCTGGACGTGTTCGTCTATAGCATGGGATATAACCATGTCGGTCAGCTGTTTCGGCGACGCCTCAGTACGTTTCGCTGCATTGCAGTGTTTTCAATATGCCCTTATCGATGTCCATGTCGATGTGAATGTGAATGTGGATGTTGAGGCCGTGTCGTGGTCGTCGCAAAGGCTCGGCAGCTTGTCGTCTTTGCCATCAGTGGTATCCTTGTCTGCTGTATCTACAATTGTGCTTGAATCTCAAATTTCAACGAGACATGAGTTAAAAGACTTCCCCTCTGTTTCGGTATCCTCTTTTCAGGACAATTGGGGGTGTGGTCAGGGGAACTCATGATTTGAGTACTCTGGCAGTTTTATCGATTTTTCACTTCCTACGTACATATGTACATAGAATACGGTTAGGGTGGAGACCATATGAAGTGGGAAAAAAAATTCCCGAGAGTAAGGTCGTTGTGAAAACAACGGCGACAGTGTCGTATCAATGGTTCTTATTTTAGAAAACCTATTCACTAACCCCGTGGATGACACTCTGTCCACTTACACGTAGATACACGCGTAGTGTGTCACTTTTATGGTTTTGTAACTTCATTTCCATACCTCTTCGAACTGGAAAGTATTTGCTTTACGACTAAAAAATCTAGCCTGCGCATGGGAAGAAATAAAATGGATTTATGACCTCTCGCTCTCTATAGACGTGAACAAGAAACTTGACTAATATTAACTATGGCCTGCCCAAAGTTTACTTCTCCTCTATGACTCACACAGAGAAAGCCGAAAACGTAGTCACTGCTTTTTTGGTTTGACATATGATATGCATTTCGAACGTGGCGCCGATGGTGGTTATTCCAATACCTATTGTAAATTTTTGGTGAGTATGATATTTCAGGAAACATTCATCAAGCACTTGAGCTAATTAAATTCAATCGGTATTGCTGCTCACTCTCTGAACACAATATTTAAATCGGGATGGTCTCTATTTGCTGTCTATCGAAACTATCACTTTCTTGCTCGAATTCACTCAGCAGTCAGCTGACTAACTTCCACTTAGGTATTGGGGTATATGTATATGGACTCAAATCGTATGACAATTTCAAGTAAACTAAACTCTGAATCCCCTGAATTCTGGCATCAACGAGAACATAAGGGGAAAGTATATCGATTTTATACATCCGCAATTGGTCTACGGAAAACATAAACGTTTTATTTTCGAACGCAGTAAAGCAATTGTTATCTTACCGAATAACAAATTAATTATCCTTACCAGACCCATTTTGGTTCGGGGGTCTGCTGCACATTGCTCTTCATGTGAAAACAGGGACGCCGCTATCTTCAATATACTTAACTATTCAGCAGCTGGGCTACGCAGATGATATCGGCATCGCCATGTGCTCTAAGCGTGCCGTTGAGTAGTCTTCATGACAATTGGGTGACCGGCTGGTCGTAAGGTAAATGAGGATAAAACGAAATTGAGCAAAAATCGATCCGTCGTCCACCACCTGGAACAAAACGTCGCAACTGACATCTACAAAATTGAGGCAGTCCAGGAGTTTGCCTATCTCGGGGCAAACATTCTAAAAACGTGGCGACGTGATGGAGAATGGTTCTTAATAACCGTGGTTCCGACTCTGGCAACTTGTTATGACTCAAGCCAACCGAAATCATAATCTATAAAACCCTTATTCTCTTAGTCTTGTTACATCGAATCGAAAGCCGGATGATGAACAGGGCAGGAGAGCTGATTCGTGATGCCTTTGGAAGAAAAATCGAGCGGATTTTTGATGCTGATTGCGTAGAAGGGAAGATATGACCACGACCTCCACAAGATGTACAATGATGTGGACATGATCCCAGAGAGAATTGTTCGTCAACTAAACTGAAAAACGAGAGCGCGTCGACTTGTCTAAATTTGTTTACATTTTAGGTTTCGTCGCGGTCTCTATTGAATAATAGTTCAGAACAAAAATAAGACACTTAAATTAAATAAAAAAAATACATTTTAAAAGAAAACGTTGATTCATTTGAAATTTTCCGTAAACAAGCACACGACTAAAATTATATTACGGAAATGAAAATTTCCTTAAAATCGGACGGACTCCCATTTGAATCACCAGATATTTCTGATCGAATATAAAACAGCAAAAATATTCGAAAATTGTCTGGGTGGACCTGTGTTTAAATGGTCACATTGGCTGTAGGATTTTAATACAGAAGTCAATGTATTTCATGTTTTCACATCACATTTCACACCACACACATACATATGTTGAATATCATCATCTTCTTCTGATGCACCCACGAGAGATCTCCAGGCCACTCGATCCTCCGCCAACGGCTCTAACTCATCAGAAGCTATGCCCAAACGCAACCAGGCGAGTTTTTTTACTGGGTCCAACCACCTCATCCTGGGTCTGCCAAGCGGTGGCCTACCTGATGGAAGAATCGCATTCAAGGCACGCTTTGGAAGTCGTGATGATGAGGACATTCGTGCCATGTGATCAAACCATCGAAGTATAGCTCTTTCCCTTCGACAAAGCAGCTGCTCTACATTGAGATCCCCACGCACTGCCGTGTTTCTCACCCTATCCCGTCGAGTAACTCCCACAACAGCACGAAGATTTGTAGATCGATTTGGGATACTCCCAAGCCTTCTCGAGTACCACTCTTAGAGTGAAAAACTGGTCGGTAGTACTTCTGCCGGGACGAACAATGTTCATCTCCATATGTATGTACACATACAAAAATTCGAACTTCACTCGTTCCATCAATTCAGAAAATAGCAACAATGCCTGCAAATGTACTAAATCAATGTTCTGTGATTCACTAATAATACTCGTCGTTCAAGCTGCAATATATTTTTGTATGGATGTACGAGTACGTTAAAATGAATTAATAATATTGTAAATGAAACATAATTAAATGCAAACATTGAGTGCTTAAATGTGTCATAAAATACTTTAAATTCAAAGGTAAAAAGTCTCTTTCAATAAAGCGAGACATTTTTACGGGAGATGAAGTATTTTCATTTATGAACGATAAAATACAGAGTGCAGAGTTCCACACTTAATATAAGTGATGTAAGCTGTTTGTGGTTGTGACAATTTTAAAAGTTTGCCTCTTGTTTCTCGAATTGGCCTGTGTTTGCAGTGTATTCAAACTACAGGAAGAGAACATCAACTCGGAAAACAAAAATAATATAATACAAACATTGTCCTCATTATTATTATTATTATTGTTGAGAGTAAATTGCACCGCGACCTTTAGATCTAATGTGCCCCCTATTCATACCTTTGCTTTCCTAAGAGCTCCCCTCCCATGTAGCTCTTTTCAGAGTTGTATTGAGGGTTATTTGCTCCTATTGCTCGAAGGTGGAAGAGATTTGTCCTAGATTATTTATTACTCTAAGCCAGTTTCCCTTAGGAATCTGAGAATGAGAGCTGGTTCTAGTGCCTTCAATTCTTTCTCCAATATTAAGTGTTTTCCCAAATATCTTTGTCTTTTCTGGGCTAGCGCTGCACAAAATCCCAGTAATTTCTAGTGACTTCAATTCTTCCTCTGATATTAGGTGTTTTCCCAGACATCTTTATCTTTTGTGGGCTAGCGCCGTACAAAATCCCAGTAATTTCATTAGATTCTCCGCGGAATCTGCAGAGACCTTCTTTTGATACTTTTAGTTTCCTTAGGTGCTCCCTGAGCTTACAATCTGTTAGGAAGTCTGTTAGTATACGGAGATTGTTTTTGCTTATTCTGATACATGCTTTAAACCTCTTGCGGTTATGTTAACCCAAGAGTTTCTTGGCCTGCTTCATACCATGAGCGTTGGTCCATGCATCTGCCCGGTTCCTTCTTTCTAGTTCCCTTAACTCTTCCCTGAGGACGTGATCTCCTACAGCGCAGAATTGTTCGGGGCCTATGAAATGTTCCGATGCTCCTTTCCTAGCCAGGGAGTCGGCCATTTCATTGCCTTCTATCCCTGTATGGGCGGGTATCCAACAGAGTTTTACTCTGTTACTCCTACTCAGCTTCTTAAGCTTCTGTAGACATTAACTTACAAGCCTGGATTTGATGATATAGGAGTCTAGTGCCAAGATAGCGGCACGACTGTCCGACATTATTGCTATGTCACAGTTGGTATAGTTCCTGTCAAGGTTGATCTGAGCGCCTCTGTCTATGGCTTAGACTTCTGCTTGAAAGGTACTGGTGCATTTGCCCATGGGTTCATAGTACTCTGTCCAGCGTCCAAATACTCCTGCCGTTCCTTCATAAGTTCTTAATCCATCCGTATACCAATTTACCGTATTGCTGCTCAGTCTATGGCTCAGACTATGGATTCATTGCTCCAGTCTTTTTTTGGTGCTGAGCTTAATGGTAAACTCCTTTTGGAAATGGAATTTCCTAATCGCGTCATCCTTCGGAATGGCCAGAAGTGGTCGTTTTTTTCGAATTGTCTCAATGTAATGCACCTGTATTTTCCTATCCCTTCTTTTGCCGTTCTCATGGTTGTTTTATTTGCACATTCTGCGACCACCAGATGCAGTGGAGTCAGCTCCAGTAGCACGTCCATGGCGGTAGTTGGGCAAGTTCTCATGTCCCTGTAATACAGAGGTTTAAACTTTGTTGAGAGTCTCTCTGGTGCTGATCAGGTTGCTTCTTTTGGCCCATGTATTGCACTGTATGTGTCCACATAGTGAGACAAACTACTTCGACTAAATTGACAATGACAGAATGACGGCCATCTTATAAGAACGCTTGCCCATCTACTTAAAAAAAACACTCATACACACATACACATTGACGCCCTTGGAAGTTTAAGGAACTTTTCATGAAAATAATACCCTGCCAGTGAAATGCCAATGATTAAGGGAATATGTACATTATCTACCAACAAAAACGTGCTTTATAATTTCGTCCGACACTACAGCTTCATATAGAATAAATAAAAAATTTAATTTTCTAAAAATGAATCAACCATTAACGAATTAATTTCAAGAAACTGGTAACGCGGATAATCACGAACTATTTATGTACATATTTATTTAATAATAATAACAAAGAGTTCGATGAAGAAAATAATCAATTTGACATTTTTTGCCACTACGACGGATGACGAAATTGCATACAGAGGGGTAGGTATGGGCCACAAGGAAGGACAAGAGCTGAACAAAAGTCCAACAAAAAAAATACGGTCCCTTTTTCTGTACAATCTGCCTCCTCTCCGGTGATTTCCAAATTGAATGCTGCTTATGCTTACTTCATCTCATAGACAGCCAGAAGGACTGGTAAACGGTGTATGCTGTACTAGGCTCCTAATGCAGTCAGACTTTTCAGCCATCTCTTTCGAATTACTTAAAACGCTCATAAAGTAGGCTATCAAGAAAGAAATCTTTCCTGAAACTTTGCCGATTAATGTCAACATAAAACTCAAGGTTTCCATCGCAAATTCGGAGTTTTTCTGCAGAAACAAGGAACAAGACTTGCCACGGATTGTAGCACCATCCGAAGGAAAAGGAGAATGTTTGAAGAATGGGTCCATTGACAGATAGCCGAAGATAGATCTGATTTCTTCAAATAAGGAAATGTGTAGTCGGGGAATTCAGAGGATATCTCCCATGGGTGCTGTTGGGTAAATATTTGCTGTTCATTTAATACCCACACATGCTCACCGAAAAATATGTTCTAAGGATATCTGTGCTTTGGTTTCCTTGATTAACCAGTCCAGTTTGGTTTTTCTCGTAAATCTCAGTTTGAACTTGTCGCTACACAATTTGTAGGTAAGTAAAGAGTCTTTAAAAATCAATCCAACTGCTACGCTGATAATCTCGATATCATCGCAAACTCCCAGCGAGTCGTGGTAGAACTTTTGAACATTGGAAAGTCAAGGAGCTTGAGTCACGTGAGCTCCGCAGACGAGATTCGACGGGGATTAGTTCTCGACCGTTGCTACTTCCGTTTATCCAAACAACTCTAAACTTTTTGATCCTAGGACCAAAATCATGGTCCCAAACTAAGTGCATAGAGTTTATTCTTGAGGCCAACGAAAGAACAATTTCAACGTCGGATATTTGGACTTGTCTGCGAGAAAGACAAATGGAGGGGAAGGCACAACTGCAAACTATAACAGCTGTACAAAGATGAGGATGTAGTCTCAAAGACAAACATTCTACGGCTGCACTGTCTTGGCCTTATGAACGCATGAACACCATTGCTCCGGCTAGGGGACTCTTCGAAGACATAAATACTATGTGATCATGGATGCAGTTTAACTTAATATTGATGACCGGAAGAAGCGTATCCGAGAAGGCAGCATTTGCTAAGGCTAGAGCTCTGGGTTGCTGGTATATAAAGTATGTACATAAGCATTTGAATAAATAGTTCCTGGAACGTGGAAGCTATTGTTCTTATTAGCCTACAACTAGAGTCAAGAAAATTCTGGACAGTATATATAGGTATTGGTATTATTCATTATTTTACCAATACACTTCCAGAAAGGTTTTCCTTGAAATGGTTCCGAATGGCTTTTATGTACGTCCTTGAACAAACATTCTTCAAAATACTGTCATCACTCATCACAATTCTTCCATCGACACACAAAACATTAGTCAGAAATTTGTAATCGATTGTCTGGCAGCTCTGTAAAACATATCGTACACATGTGCATGGACAGGATTCGTTATGTATTGTTGTCCAAGAACCAACACCATCCTCACGCCTCTGTGTCTATCGATTCAGTTTATAGTTTCTTCTATGATCTTTGTCAGAAATGCCACAACGATGCGTCTTATGTAAGTATATATATGAATTATGAATCAGATATAGAATTATTCGATGTCTAATTTGAAAAAGTGTCTTCTTTCAGTGGGTGACAGTAGGACTTTGTAAGTATCAGAAGATTGAGAATGTTGTCCTCTTTTATAATCCATGTTTGACTAAACGGAATCATATCATTTGCACGTAAACAAAAATAATGACATCAAAGACAAAACATAAATCATCATCTCTCGTCACGTGCCAGTTCTTCCACGCACCACCAGCTGAGCATGACAAACTAATAATTCCATACGATTAAGGACTAAAACTAATTTTTCTATTCCTTGGCAAATGCAGCGTTCAGCCAAAAATAGGTATACGAATATAACAGCACCGATATATCACTCTGCCTCATCTTATTTTGTATGCACGCTTATTTATGGATACTTAGTCCACTGGAGGTACTGTTAACGAGCTTAGCAATTCCCGCTTTAGTCGGAAATAAAACACATAAATCTCCGGACTTAAAGGGACGGGATAATCGATAAAAAATGTTGGCATTGATGTCTTGCGTGGAAGAAGGCCACGATTTCCGATAGAATTTCAACTGAAATGCGTAAATAGGCAGAATTAGAGAATGGGTTCATTGTGACACATTTAGGGATTTCCAGGACCGTCACAAATTGAATTGGTTAACAAAGAAAGAAAATATATGTGAACATTGTAGGAAATTATTGACGCAGGTGAATGACGGAGAACAGGTAAAATGCTTCCTTTACCCGCAGCGGTGAGTATGAAAATGAATTCTACGAATAATCAGTCAATTGTAAGCGAAGTAGAAATTCATCAGTGTAACTGCGTGCTCATTCAGATATGTGTCGAGAAAATGTTATGGTTGTCGTAAACACTAAAGTATAGTTCGATAGACATTTGACAAGAGTCTCATTCCAGGAGACCTTTAGCAATCGATTGAACTGGATTTTGCGTCATTTTAGCCTGCAAGTTTAATACATTTTATGCAGATGTAGGAGGACTAAACCAGCACGGCTGAAACATAACAATTGGAAAAGCTATCTGGTCACTCTTTATTATTCAATCGACGGAAGAAAACAGAATATCTTCATTAAGCAATTAGATATGATTCGAAGGAAATAAACAACTGCTCAGAGAACTTTGTATGTACATATGCAACTACTTTGACCTCCATGTGCAGATAAGGGCCAGATATTTTTTAAATCACCAGCCGCAACGCCTTCGTCTTGAATGGCTGCAATTTACGAGATAACTATTGTGTTCTGTACAAAACTCTGTTTTACAAACGATAACTGCAACATTTTGCGACCAAAGCGGATGGCGGGCATGTGGTGATCCCTTCCGATACTTCTCTCTTACTGCAGTCTCGCAAACGACGACTCAAATGAACAGTTTAATACGAAGTCAGCGGAAAATCATTTTTAACCTATGGGCCAAGACCGATTTGGCGTATGTCTACGTCCTATGCTGGTGAATCTATGGTGTAGTGGTGCTTATTAAGTGTCGGAGCTGTATAAATACAGTTCGTAATATCCACCAAAGTTTCGAGACTGTATAGTTCATCATACAGCCTTTAAAGATGAATTGTAGTTTGGATAGAATCAATCTTTTTGGAAACACCACCGGAATAATTCTTTCTTGGCTAGGTTATAGAGTGTGACAAAATCTCCTTATCTGTCCTGTATTTTGATGTCACCTGTATTCTCAAGCAACTTTCCACGGTATTTACAACTGCACGGAAGCCGTAATTTCCCTCCCCAGTAGCGTCATCATAATATCGATCCCACGAGTTTTCTGGCTGAGAGCTAACACGTGCAAAACAAGAAAGAAATGCGATATTCTCTTCACAAAAATGAAACATGTTCCGATTGTGCACACGCCGAGACATTCAAATGACATTAATTATGGATACCCTTAGATACCCAACTATATTTAAATTTAATTCTTGATTCGAAATTATCTGCAACAAGGGTGTACTCCCATTTGAGAAAAGCAGGCAAATTCGCATCCCTTTCAAAATCGAATAACATTTCGAACGATAAATGAATGAACATTTCTTTTTATGTCCGAAGGAAGACTCCTTCACTGAAATCACCATACAAGCGCTCCATAAAAGTTCACGGCTTACGGTATGTACTACTTGGCTTAAACGAACACATGTTCGAATGTATGTTTTGTCTGGGATTACACAGCAACCAGCTTTATACCCACTTTGAGCACACACATGCACATGGACAATTCAGTGTATTGTTAGACAATCCCACGTTACGTTGCAGACAAGGTGTCAGTCGGCGCCTTATTTCTGTCTGTAATCGAAAATTAATACTAATAAGTTTATGGGTGCAAGGCCTGTTCGAATACACTGCATACAATGAGAAGCAATTCAACACAACCACTTTGCGTGAACTTATGCCTACAGTCATATGCGTATACTTAATTTCTTAAGACTTTCCGCATATGATGTCATTTAATCGTCACCCATTAGCACAATCGCTTTGAGCATCAGTCAAGGAGGCGGAAAATATGAATAATTTTACTAGGAAATGCATTTATTTAAAGAAATGTAGTCGGTTAGCAAACCTTATCACAAGACACAAATAAATGCGTTTCTTAACTTCAGACTCTTTAAAAATCCACATAAGTACACACAATCGCTGTGGACCTTACGAGCTTATCAAGAAATACCATAGCCGGTTGTTTTTACGAATCATTTGATTAAATGCAAATGTGTGTGTGTGGTGAGAGTTAAGGGAATGTTGAGTCTCGACGAGTGGGTGTGGACTTACAAGTAGTAAGTAAATGGAATTCAAAGTGAAACAAACACACTTGTAATTAGCATAAGAAACAGCTTCAGACCCAGACCTAGTTTGCTATGGAGATACGAGCAGAATATATTTTTATTGCCAAGTAAATTGCTAATGTGATTCGGTATTTGATGGTGTCTGCCGGCTGTGATTTGAATAGAGGATTGTTTTTCTATTGTAAGGAATGTTGTTGCCGAAAAGGAGCTTCCTACTTATCATATGTTTTCTTTTACTAACATATTCTGCTAAAATCTGGAAATTAAGATCACTCTGGTAAATCCAAAGCCGCCAAACGAAATCAATCAAATCATGATGGGCATGCAGTATTGTTGACAGCTGTGATGGTTCGCACGATCAACTAGCTGGAAGTCAAACTTCCAAACGTTTGACCTGTGTCTTGTGCTAATGTAACACCAATAGTAAATTATCAGTAGCTCCAATGGCTAATTTAAGAACTCATATTATCTGGATCTAGGCAAATGCTGCGCTCTTAAATTTACGCTACTACCAGTTATTTAGCGGCAATCATAACTTAAATGACCGAAAAGTAGTTTTTTTTTTTTTTTTTTCTTGATTTTTGTTTTATTTTTAATTCATTTACTTACGTGCTAGACAAAAATACTTAAAACTAGCTTAACTACTATTAACAATTGTACTTACATCTAACCTACTGACCCTATACGGGTACTCTAAGCTATTCTGATCTTCTGATTTAAGCATGCCTTTCGGCTTAGTCTATGTTTTTTTTTTCAGTTATGAAGTCTGTTTTTGTTTTTTGTTAAGCCAAGAAAACTGGTAAAAAACTTGGCTTAGTTTGTCTATCTTAACCTACCTTAAACTAGATTAACCTAACCTTAAAACTTAAAAAACTATCTTAACTATGTCTGTAACTTTACGGACACGTGCACTAGGGCGTATATGTTATGTATATGCCGAACATATATAATTTATACGCCGTAGTGCACCTTTTTTTTTTTTGCTTATTCTTTTTTTTTTTTTTCTTAAATACTACCCTATAATCTATGTAAGTTGGCCACCATGGTCAACCATCGCGTCATCATCTTGAAAAGCCAGCGGCGGCAGAGACTGGTTTTGGTGTAACCACCAGTAAAATTGCCGTTCTTTGGCAGACTCTCTCCTGTCTCGGGCGGAGATCGCTCTGCTGAACCGGAGGAGATCCTCGTGACTGCGAGCGACATCCCGTTCGTATTGGAGTCGCCTGTCCGCTGTTCGGCGTACAACGTGGAAGATGACAGGACATCCTTGTGAATCCTGTATTAGGCCAATTGTGTCGAGATAGAGGAACGCTTCAGGAGGAATAAAGCCGGTGAGGCGCACCCTCTCATGGTACATAACATTGGGGTAGTAAGCCCCAAAGATCAGACTGTTGGAAGAAGTCATAGCTCGTGCAATATGCCTTCTGATCAGCTTAATAATAAAATTATCTATCCTGTTCAAGTTTGCCTCGTTGTACAGGACCTCGTTAGGATAGAACTTCTTGTACTCAGACTCGGGTGTACGATACAACCTGAGACAAGTGCGAAGACACTGTCTCTCGAACAACCTCATCTTTTCCATCTGGGAAGGACTCACATTGAACCACAGTGGACAACCGTAGGCCATTACTGGCCGGATGAGGGCCATGTAGCAGATTACCTTTACTCTGGTGTCAAGTTGGCTGCTGTAAAACAACCCCCTTGCCACAGCAAAGGCCTTTTTAGCTTTCGCCAGAGCAATATCTATATGTTTGTCAAAATACAGATATTGGTCCAACCAAATGCCGAGATACCTTACTACACTTTTCACATCTAACGGCCGTCCCTGCGGGTCAACTATGCCGAACTTACGCCAGTTTGTGCGCGTATCCCATGCTGCCATGTACAGCGGGGTCCTGAAAAGGATAGTTTCGCACTTCAGGAAGTTGATAATTAACTTCCAGTCGTCGCAAAATCGCTGAATTTGTTCGAAGTCAAGTTGCAGCAAGTTACTTATTACTTCGACCTTCGGACCTGATCTGTACGCTACTAGATCGTCGGCGTACGCAATTAAGTGCGGCATGGAACCTATAAGATCTGCAGTGAATATTGAGAACAATATCGGCGAACCAACCGCTCCCTGTTGCAGACCATTTTTGATGTCAAAGACCGTGGTAGAAGTTACGTCGCCACTTTTCACGACGAACTTTCTACCTATTATCATATCATAGATCATGTATAGCAATGATTTGCTTATGCCGAGCCTGACCAGCTTGAGGAAGAGGCCCTCTAACCAAACGGTGTCGAACGCTTTCTCCAAGTCAATCAGACAGGCACCCGTGCATTGCTTTTTGTCTTTGTTCCACTGAATGTCAGATACCAGTTTGGACGCGGCATTTATAGTTTCATGCCCCGCCCTGAATCCGAACTGGTTGTCCGGTATGATTTTATTTTCCTCAACCCATTGTTTCAGAACTCGAATGACTATCTTTTCAAAAACCTTGCTTATGCAAGGAAGAAGACTGATCGACCGAAGATTTGTCGGGATAGATTTGTCTTTATCCCGTTTAGGGATTGGTTGCACCACAGCTGTTTTCCAGTGTGCCGGGTAATAAGCATTACTCAGCGCATTATTGAACAGTGTTGTGTAAATCTGCACGGCTTCGGGGGGAAGATAGCGAAGCACAATATTTGGTATACCATCGATTCCCACCGACTTTTTCTTCTTCAGTGAGTTAAAGATACCCTGAAGATCTTCTTGAGAAATCAAGATGTGATTTCCATCATTGGCAACGGCATTATTTGCCATGTTATCGTCACTGAACCTGGTAAAACCAGGATTCTCAGATCGCCATTGACTTATCTCGTTTCGGAGTTCGAAGTGGTTTAGCGAGGCTCTATCCTCCAGGTCGTGATTCGGCCTACGAACCTCGTTGACCGTATACACTCGCTGAAACACAGCACCAATTGCTTTCACCTTCTCCTGGGGATCTTCAACCACGAAGAAGTCGTTGTCTAGTACTGCCCCATCTGGATCGATGCCAACTGAAGTCAGTAATTGTTGGTTAACTGTCGTTCTAGGAAGTCTAACGGCCTGAATGTCGTTTTGATCTTTCCTCCGAAATATTTTATTTACTTGTGGGAACATACCCGGGTTGTTAGATCGTACAGCCCGGATTTTATTGCCCCAGTGCAAGCTTATAGCCAAGCTATAGTTCATACGTATTAACTGTTGGAGGTTCTTGATCTCCGACTTCAATTGCCTGACTTCCGCGTTTTGTGGATCTGTAAACCGCCTGTGCAAGAGTTTGAGTCTTGACAGCAGCCTACTTTTGTGCACGTGAAGTGCATCGATGGTAGCATTTCGATAAACATCGCTGTCATCGATTTGTACTACCTTCGGAATAGTCTTGTCCATGGTACGTTTAATTACGTCGTCCATTTGTATGAGGTACCTGTCAACCTCTTCGTTCGTTAGGTTTCTGTTTGACGGAGGATTGATCCCACTCGAACGTAGTTCTGTGGATAACGTCCTGGAGAAGCGAGGCCAGCGGGTCTTATTGTAATTATAAGGATTCCTCTGGACATACTCCTCCAGTTCTTCCACCTCGTTCGGGAGCTGAATAGCCGCGAAGAGTCCGCAGTGATCACTCTCGTACTCAACCGCAGTTAAACAGTTCCGCGTGCGTCTCTCCACGTCTAGTATCGTCAGTCGTCTGTCGATCAGCAACAGATCCAGATAGGACCCGGATCTGGGGTACGATGGCCTATCAGTTGCAAGCAAATCTAGCTTGAACTCAATATTGTGCTCTGCCAACCAGTTATACAGTGGGGTCCCCCTGTCGTTGTGCACTCTATTGCCCCATTCTCTATGCTTGGAGTTCAAATCCCCAGCAATTATATAATAGTTTTCCTCCGAGCTCAGTCGAAGGCTAGTGAAAAGAGTATCGAGTTCTGAAATAAAGTTGCGATTGAGTGCAGGATTGTCAGCTGCGTAGATCGCGATCACATATAACCGCTTTCCACCCTGAAGAGGAATGCGTGCAATACACGTTTCTAGCACTTGAAATCTTCGCACTTCACTGCTATACATGAACTTATGACAAAGGCCTTTTTTGATTAAGAGAGCGACCCCGCCCCCTCGCAAGGATTGGGGCCGGTCTCTTCGAACTACGTGGTAATTCTTGTACCAGAGTGTGCGCGTCTGGTTCAGCTTAGTTTCGCTGGCCATCAGCACGTCTGGATTGTGAGTTTGCATAAGGTTGCCGAGCGTTAATTTGCGTTCTGTCCTAATCAGCGAATTCACATTCACTGCTAGGATCTTAAGGTTACTAGCTGCGTGCGCAGCCATTAGACCGATGATGCGTTTGGCACGGCAAACACCGTCGAGTAGATTAATTCTACTCGCGCTGCTTGCTCTTGGAACTGTTTCTCGAGCTGAGCGATCTGCCCCTGGATAGAGAGCAGAATCGCCATCATATCCAGATTCGCCTCAGGTTGCTTGGCCACTGGGACCGGGGTCACCTTCGGCACTGTCTGTTGTACCGGTCGCCTTCCTGATGCCATTTGGGCGTATGAGACGGCCGGCGTAACAGTGGTAGCTGGAACACGAGGCACTGGCCTCGCTTCTACCATTTTGAGTTGTTTCTTTGCCTCTATACTCTTTCTAATCTTCTGGACTTTAGGACATCCCCGATAATTAGCAGGGTGCCCATTGGTCTTACAGAGTACGCATGTGAGCATAGCTCTGTCCTCGACTTTTTCCTTCCCTAAACGGCATTCCCCTGGATTGTGGGTTTCTGCGCATTTGACGCAGCGAGACTCCATGTTGCAGTTCGCCGCGGCATGCCCAAACCTCTGACAGCGAGCACATTGGAGTATGTGCTTCGTCCTTATTAATGTGTCCCATTTCACAGACAAGGAGCCTAAACGAGTCATTCGCTTTAGGCTCTCTATTCTACTGTCTGGGGTGACCTGAACAAGGAAGAACGGAAGTTTCCTGTTCTCCCTTCTCGTTACCGCAGTGATGAAGGGCTTAACCCCAACGAACGTGACATCGTCGCTTTGCGCCTTGCGCAGCATAGCGAGGATATCCTCGGGATCAGTAGCGGGATCCACATTCTTGAGGAGCATTGTCTGTACTTTTTCCCCTTTTGGGGTATACGAGAAAAACTCGGCCCCCGCCGCCGCTAGCTTTTCTTTTATGACGTGGTAATCTTCCACTGCGGAGCAGTGGACCGAAAGCCTTAAGGGCCTTTATACTTTAAGTAAAATGAATTTTTTGTGGCCAACTTACATAATTTGTCCACCTCCTTCGTCTCCAGTCCGAAGACGTTGATGGGCGGGCATCTCTCCTTCTTGGCTGCTGCTGCTGGTTGCTGCTGCGTCTGCTTCTGAGGATGTCGTTGTTGTTGTTGTTGCTGCTGCTTCTGCTTCCTTGGTTGTTGTTGCTGTCGCGTGGCAGGTGTGGAACGTTGCCCCTTTGACAGCTGTTGGAAGCGTTCTTGTTGCTGCTGCTGCTGTTGCCGGTTTTGTTGTTGCTGCTTTTGTTGTTGCTGCTGTTGTTGTTGCTGCTGTTGTTGTTGCTGCTGTTGTTGTTGCTGCTGTTGTTGTTGCTGCTGTTGTTGTTGCTGCTGTTGTTGCAGCTTGTTATGCTGCATTTGTTGCTGCTGCTGCTGTTGTGCAGCTTCTTTAGCCGCTTTCCTAGCCATCAGTTTATTTTGAAGGGCTTTTATGTGAGCGTCAAGCTCATCCCTTTCCCTCTGGCTCTTCGATAGCTCTTCCCTTTCATTTTCTTCTTCGTCATCCGAATCGGATGACGTTAAGGCTATGAAGGGATTCTCACTACCGCCGTAGGAGAATCTCCCCTCGCCCTCCGCAGACTCGTACTCGACATCAAACCGAAAAGTAGTCAGAAGCATCATCAAATCAAATCAAGGTTAACATACTTGCTTCTAGGATTTCTATCACCAACTGTTATTAATTAGGTAGGCTACTAAGTAGAATAGACGATTGAACCAAACGAAAGTCAGCAAAACTTAATGAAACTGAACGAAGTGGTTATTATGGCCACAGTATAGCATTTCTGAATATTCCTTCGACTCAAGTGTCCTTACGTTCATTATGATATCAAATATCCGATAAAGGATCTCTCGTATTACATATCCGACAATTTCTGGTCGAACTTCGAGGGTTGGGAAAACGCAAACATTTTTGGTCGTGGTGGCACTTTGTGAATATCTCCTTTAGAGATATGCGGCAGAGTTTTACCACATTGGAGTTGATTGATGGTGTTTCCAGGGCCTTTGTAAAGGGTGTTTTTTTTAGAGCTATAAAGGGTGATTTTTTAAAAGCTATAGGAAAGTTTAAAAAAAAAAACACATAAAATTCAAAAAAATGAATGAAATCTTTATTTGAATCGACAGTACGGTTCATATAATTTAATGTTTGAAGATTATTTCATGCAAATGTTGACCTTGACTGCTCCTCAAATGGTCCATCCGCTTAGTCCAATTTTGGCATACTCTTTCCAACATTTCGGCCGGTATCTCACGAATAAATGCTTCAATGTTGTCTTCCAATGCGTCAATTGAAGCGGGCTTGTCTGTATAGACATGAGCTTTAACATAGCCCCACAAAAAATTGTCTAAAGGCGTTAAATCGCACGGTCTAGGCGGCCAATTGACCGGTCCCGAACGTGAAATAAAATGTTCACCGAACTCGCCCCTCAATAAGTCCATTGTTGCGCGTGCTGTGTGGCATGTGGCACCGTCTTGTTGAAACCACATGTCATGCAAGTCAAGCTCTTGCAATTTGGGCAAAAAAAAGTTGGATATCATCTCACGGTAGCGCTCACCATTCACAGTTACGTTACGATTCGCATCATCTTTGAAGAAGTACGGTCCAATGATGCCACCAGCCCATAAACCGCACCAAACTGTGACTTTTTCTGGATGCATTGGTAGCTCTTGCAATGCTTCTGGCTGATATTCACTCCAAAATCGACAATTCTGCTTATTTACGTACCCATTGAGCCAAAAATGAGCTGACTATAAAATGGAAGAAGCGCGCGATGAACTTTCTTAACAGGGCACGCATTTTGATAATAAAATTCAATAATTTGCAAGCGTTGTTCGTTTGTAAGACGATTCATGGTTAAATTATAGACCAAACTGAAGATGTGTCAGCTGTTTAAACCAGTGTTGCCAAAAAGATAATAGCTAAAAAATCACCCTTTATAACTTTAAATTGGCCACACTATTTTAACTGGCGGCTATTTTGTCAGCTGTCAAGTCAACATCAACAACAGCCTGAACAACGCTTCCAAATTGTGCAAATTTATTTTGAAAATCATGGTTATGTTCGAAGTACTTATCGCGCATTTGTTTGCGAATTTTGTTTAGCGATTAAGCTCACTTTTGGTTGAATGGATACGTCAATAAACAAAACTGAAGTGATGAGAATCTTCAAGCGTATGTTTAGACACGGTTACATCCACAAAAACTGACTGTTTGGTGTGCTTTATGGGCTAGTGGAATAATTGGTCCGTACTTCTTTAAAAACGATGATCGCCAGAAGGTTACACTCAATGGTAACCGCTATAGAGCCATGATTACTGTCTTTTTCGTTCATCAATTAAACAACCTTGATGTGCAGGAGCTTTGGTTTCAACAAGACGGCGCAACATGTCACACAGCTCGTGCCACAATTGATTTATTGAAGGACACATTTGGTAACCGCATAGTTTCACGTTACGGACCCGTGAATTGGCCCCCAAGATCGTGCGATTTAATGCCGCTTAAAGTCGCTAGTCTACGCCGATAAGCCCGAAACGATTGATCACTTGGAGGACAACATTCGCCGCTTTATTGCCGATATACGACCACAAATGTTGGAAAAAGTCATCCTAAATTGGACCACCAGATTAGACTACGTCTGAGCCAGCCGTGGCGGTCGTATGCCAAAGATAATATTCAAATTATAATGCCAGAAGATTATCTTTCAAATAAAGTAAATTGCATGTCAATTTGAAAAAATCATCTTTGTTTTATTCCATTTCAAAGTTCTATACCTCTAAAAAAACACCCTTAACGATGGATCTACCTTCTATCGGAGTTGTTGATAGCGACCATGAGAGAAGATGCAATAACATTTCTAGAGTAGCTGCAGGCATTGGTCTGAGTGCACCTGTAGTACAGATGCATTGCGATCTTTGTATTCTTCTTATCTTATCAGATTTTGTTTTATTTGTAGTGACGTTCACCATACTATGACACCGGAAGTAGGTATTGGTCCTCCCATTGCAGTGTAAAGCGAGTGTGTTCTTTTAGGTCGGATTGTGTCCAACAATTTGTCTGCAAGTGTATAGTGTAATCGATGCATTTCTGATGCGCTTTTGAATGTTTTGCTTCCAACTTAGTTTGCTGTCCAGCTTAGCTTGCATAACACTTATGTATTTAGTGTGATCAGTGAAACTTAGTGCTTTCCCTTGCCGTTTCGGTGGACTAATATTTTGAACTTTGTACATATTTCCTCGGAAACAGCACTAGTTCTGTCTTGGATGGTTTAACATCAAGTCCAACACTATCTTTCCACTTTTCAGGGACGTTTCCAGCACGTCTCTGATGGTGTTTGGGAATTTTTACCTTGAAAGCTAGTGCGATATCATTCGCATATGACATGGGCTTCCATCCGATCATGATTAATCGTTTAATGGTGTAGATAGAACTGCACCTTGTGGTGTGCCTCTGAAAATCGGATACAGATTTCAACGTTCAGGTTTCGTATGGCGTTGTAATCGCTTTCAATCGAATTTGGCGCTGTTGAAAGATCCTTGTAGGAATAGGAAAGCTACCATTTCTTGTTTTCAAGGGATTTTTCGATGGTTTTGAGTAGAGAATGGAGCACAGTCGCCGTTGAGTAGCCTCCTCGATATGCGTGCTGACTGAGATGTACATATGTGTAGATCCATTATTCTCTCCATGCTCTTAAGGACAAATGAGGAGAGTGTGATCTGAAATGGGTCTGAAATCTTTGGGTGGAGTTACTACAATACTTCCGAAGCTTTTATGCTTAGACTTAGAAGATTTCTTAGTCTGAAGTAGAGGATTTGGTGTCTCATGGTCTCATGGTATACAGACTACTGATATTCAGAAATCTGTATCTTTACAAAGGGCCTTAATATATTATTTGCGTAACCTTAAGATTTGCGCTGTGTAAAACCCTTTTAGTTATCTACAAACCAATGAATTGCCTCAGCACTGAGAATTATTGCACATGATCCCAAAAAATAACGATTATTGGCTCGTGGCGCTGGAAATCGCTTAAGAGAACTCATGCAGCCTAATAACAAAAATAGGATAGTAAAATAAGGGTCGGGTTGCAACCTTTAAAAATGAAAATAAAAATGCAGCCAATACGGAGAAATTCGAAAATTACTTTCTGCACACAGGAACGAAAACCTAAATACGGTAGTCAGGCAGAAAGGACGGGGCCAGGTAAAGCATCTGTCCCTAAACACAATTTACGAGTGTACATACACACACGTATTGAAAATGAAATCGAGTAAAGTTGGTAACGCAGCCGTTTACGCCAGCTGCAGATTATGTCGTTGACTGCATGCACCAGCTCAGTGAAAAGGCAGTGCCATGGAATCGGTGTAGCGTTTGTTCGCAATATGGAAACACCATTAACCACCCCAGGTACCATTTTACCAGGTACAAATTGTTTGTAATGCGTTTTCCTAGAAAATTTACTATTTTTAAACTGCGGTAGATCCTGGGGTGGACCTGGGAAATGCAAATCGAAACGTATACATTTTATTTGTCGTTTTCACGGTCGCATTTGCACACATGCGTACGTACATAACAGTATGCATATATTTATATTTAAATAAGATAAATTCGTCATCATCATCTTCAGTGATCCGCATGATCCACTAAAGCGGTTGCAAGGGTAAAGGGGTAAATTCAATATAAAATTTGTTTAAAAACGTAAGAGCGAAGACGACGGATATTCCTTAACGTCTTGGTTAACAAGATCGTGTAAAACTTGCCTACAGACGCTAGACGTGTCTCCAAATCTTCGTACAGTCCACAACAACAAGTCTGGGGGAAAGCTAAGCACAGAAATGTCACACAACATTCCAAGTGTATATCAACTATGTACCTATCAAATTTATAAGAAACGAAAATTTCATGTTTCTGCCTTTAATTCAAAATAAGGACGAAATCTCCTGTACATTTAAACATGATTAGCCCTGTTTGAGAACAGGGCTGTTCATGTTTAAATGTTCTCCTTCCTGTAAGATACCTAATGAAACGGGTACACAAATGTCCTATGAAAATGTGCACTCTGTACCAGGAAAGCGTTTTATGCATCACCGCGAGTCTAACAAGCAATTTTAGAAGATTACACTTCTAGAAAAACAATAAACAGCATGGATTATGCATACTAGACGTCCTATGTTCTATTTATGAAATGTTTTCAGATTTATTATACATTTGCTTAGCATTTTCCATTTGAGACATCGTCAAAATGCGGTCATTAGCACCTTTAGATCTCATCAAACTATGAAATCAGCGACTTGGCAAAACATCTGTTTCTGGCCTCCTCCACTGCATGGGTGATATTTGTTGAGTCATGGATTTATTACCTCCTAAACAGAAACTCTTTACATAACGAAATAAATAATATGTATGTATTACTGCGTACATGTACATATCTATTTGACTATTAAGTTTTCTGCAAAACGCCATACTGTTCTCTGAATCAATACTGGAAAACTATGCAAATTCTATGTGGTTTGAGGTACTAGCAGGCGGCAGTAAAAATTGCGGGGCGACCTCAAAATGTACCCACTCCCCAGTCCCCACACTCCGAATCACTCATACTTCGCGTACCGTTGTCACCCGTTTGCAGACAAACCATACTCACTCATGTCTCCAAAATACAACAAAAAGAAAACGAAAAATGTCTGCAAACAACAACAAAAATCATATGAAAAAGAAAAACGAAAAGAGAGAAAAAAAAATATTAAACACCCCACACTCTAAAAATCCACTGCAGCAGTGTAAGCAGCCCATTATGATTGTTGTTTTATGTTCTTTTTTCGAGTTGCGTGTTGTGGCAGCCATGACGCCGCGCAACCGATGAAGTCATTTCTGCACTTTGCAGACTGACATCGGTGCCAACCAATCAGAATGCGAGACTGGGCGTTGTCTGTTGTGTAAAAGTCCGTTGAACAGCTTCGAAAATTTGCAGTCTTCATAAAGTCAGCGACGCTCGAAGTGCTCAGTTGTGTCGTGTTCTCTGTTCAGTGAATTTTTCTAAAGGAGAAAAATATAACTACATTTTTTGTGTACTCTTAATAAAATAAAATAAACAACAAATATGAGGGAAATCGTTCACATTCAAGCCGGTCAGTGCGGAAACCAAATTGGAGCTAAGGTAAGATAAAATCAACCTAAATTCACACAAAACAGTTTGGAGAATTTGGAAGAGAAAAAAAAAAGGAATTTCGGATTTTCAATATAATTTGCCAGCCACCGGTAACAAATTTGCGAGGATTTAGTTTAAAACAAAGTGCATTTTGAGTGAAAAGATGAGTACATCTTTGGAGAAAACATAAATGATTGAAAAGAAAGAAAAGTAGATAATCTTCAAACCGGAATGGTGTTTCCAAGTCGAACAGAGGAAAAAAAAATTGATTCGCCATGTTTCGCTAGTTCTCCGACACATGCAAATTCTTCAAGTACCGGCCGGCATATATCTACTTGGTTTTTTGTGAACTTTGAGTTCGAATTACTCATCGACGCGTATACGTGGTGAAAATCAAGAATCATTCAGAATCAGCATTTGGATGAAATAAGTTATTTTTTATTTCCATATGATTTCATGCTTTAATGTGAAAATTGTACATAAATTTCGCATATACAATGCCCCTATGTACATATTTACATATGTACTGTACGATACTAACACCATCTGCGTTGCTTTTGCACTCGAGTAGTGTTGGTGAATATAGTGGTGCCTGGAGAGTACATAGACAAGGCTTCTACCTGGTGCAGAAGAGGACAGCGACGGCAGATGTGAGATGTATAAGCATTTGATTAGAGCAGAGGAAAAAAAAAATGGTACTGTTGCTGGCTGTTGGCAATATGAATACCAACACAATGTACGAGTGTGGAGAGAGATGGAGAGATGTGCCATTATAGGGTGTATATAAAATTACATGGGCGTAGGTTTAGTTATATTTTTTTTCCTTTATTGCTGAAAAGGCTTCTTCATCACTACTTCCATTGTCATAGCTTGAGCGAGGGACATGGCCTCTGGAAATGTATGCAGAAGTGTAGATACATTTTTTTTCACGTATCTAGACAGAAATTGCAAGGTTTTTTGTGTTCGTGTGTGTGTCTACCATCAGGTAGAGAAAAGAACAACACTTTAGCCTTTTCAACTAGATTGCGTTTGAACATTTTGTGTGTTCTTCATGAAAAGACGTAATTAAAGGGATTTCCTACAGCGGCTGAAAAAAAACTGAAACATGCCTATCTCGGCTGTGAATGCCCATTGTAATTACAGTTCACAATTTTCTGCAAAAATCGATAATTTCTTGTTAAATCACTTTTGTCGAATGTAGTTGAGATTTTCTAAATAAAAGCGTACACACTGAAAACCGGCGGATATGGTGATTCAGAGATGTGGGAATAAAGTATGGAATATCGATTTTAAAATGCGTAACACAATGCATTTTTTTTTTGTTAAAACATCAGATTTTTCTGCTCGGTGTTGAAATGCATTCCATTCCGAAATTGCAAGAGAAAAACTTTTTTCCATGATAGATGCATATTGAATGCATTAAAAAAATGCATTCTGCCATAGGCCTAAGTTTCTCTACACAATTTTGTCCCACTTGATTGATCAATGAACACTACTCCATCATTGGAATATGTTCATTCTGATTGACGTGAATTAATAACCGTCAAGATCGTTCCTTCAGATCAGACCTGAGGTCAAATCTAGACATCTTTCAAAAGGCGACTTTCACATCATGTAATTAATTCGTCTTCACATTTAATGTACTCAGTGCTGTGTGTGCATTAACTTCCCCGACAGCATCATGATTTCTAAAAGAAAAATAGAAAACCCTCCCCAGTGATGGACACATTTATTTCTTTTGATCTTTAAACCCATCAGAGCATGGAAAGTTAAAATTATTGAAGCAAGTAACAACAAAAAAAAAAGCACTGCGTTTAAGTTTCAAATATGCACATGGTTTCCCATTAGGGGGAAATGGAAACCCGTTCTCTTTACCCCGCCCCGGCAATCTGTCCAGTGAAGGAAGTATTAGAAAATAAAGAAAAAAAATGTATCCTCATTTATTATTAATTGAAAGGGGAACAGAGCACACATTTGTTGGGTCTGTTGATTCTCTTTCATTCATTAAGAACACTTTAAAAGGAATTACCCATTAAGACATTACCGTTCGGACTTAGGCAGAGAGAAACAATGCAATATGCTGTTAACAGCACGCATATAAAAGGAACACAAACAAAAAAAAAAAACGAATAAAAGAATATGCTAGAATGAAAAATGAACTCCATCCATTCCATGCTACCATCGGGTGAATGTCCGAATCATCAGCGTCAACGTTTGGGTATACCCCAACAACACTCACTTCCATATAGAATACATTTTCTATTCCTATTTCTAACAGAGAAATATTTTATAGTTGGTTGTGCGCCAAGCCAACCAAACTCTAACAACGACGGACGACAAACTCACATAAAAGAGAGCTAGCGGCACACGCCAAACATTCCGTATGAAGCGGAAATAGACTCGAATAAGCTAGGGGAGAATTTAGCGTGCTCGTTTGCTGCTTGATCGATAATACCAATATAAAATGCGTTTTGTTGTATCCTTCGTTTGTCATCTGAGTTTTCTGGAATGTTTGAAAACTACCATTACCATGGTGATGATGACTATGCTGTTACCCTATTTTTGGTGTTATTTTTTTTTTTTCTTAGTTTCATTCATATTCCATTAGGCAGCAGCCGGCAGATGGGCACACATGTGTAGAGATGGGAAACGGTGATATTTGATGACATATGGGGAGCGCCATTGCACATAATGTGCACCACGCCTCTAGCCAGACAGACAAATGCCAGCTGGTCATGTAAATAAAAAAAAAAACAAATTCATCACGGAGCTTCATTGTAAGCCAATATGTTCTTCCTATTTGTGAGATACATACGTATATATTTCGTCGTTGCTGATCAATGTCAATAACCTGCTGGCGTCATCTAAGAGTCTGTCTACCATTCTTGCAATTAAATGTTTCGCAAAATTTCATCGTGCTCCGTTCGTTCCATAGAACGACGGGAGAGCGCATCGATGTGCAAAAATGTCGTCTAATTTTATGCTCTTGGTTATTTTTAAACAGTTCACGTCCTGCCGGTGCAGAATTGTGGAAACTAAATAGATCGTGGTATAGAATGTCTTGTCGAGATGTCGTCTGGATGCTATTCTCGGTGATTTTAGAGATTTGAAAGAAAATCGCATCGAATAAGTCTGCTGAATCAGGAATAAGTCCATAAGAAAAATTCCAATGCTCTTCTCATTCAATTGAGCTTTCAAATGTCAGGTCACATATTATATCGTTTGATCTATATTCCGAACAAGTTCCAACGCACAACACATCCTATCCATAAGAAGAACAACGTCCATTTATCAATCAATCATTGACTAATTCTCTCTATTGCCTTAAAGTTGTTTAAAACACTTACATATTTAGTTAACGTCCAGCTATGGCCTCTCGTTTTGAAGTATTAGCTCACCACTTTATTTTGCGTCCACCTCACGGCTGACGTTGTCTTTCCTCTTTTATTTTTTTCCAAATACAGAACGCGAAACCCAACTAAACATATCTCCAAATATGGTTAAATTGGTAAACAACATTCCCCCGTATACGTACGGATGTATGCGTGCTGTTTGTGTCTGTGTTTTGTACAGTCGGCCAGCGCAGCAAATCCCACACAATCGTTGTCTTATGACGACGATGCCGCGACACACCGTAGTGATTTCTTGCGTGGGGACTAAGAAAACATGTTGACATCATTCGATATGAAGTCGTCGGTTGTCTTTTTTGTTTTTTTTTCTTGTTTTCTTTTTTTCCTTTTCTTTATGCTTGCTACTCCTCAATTGGTTTTAATTTGAGGAAAAACAAGATGAAAAAGGCATTCGTATGCGAAAAGACATGGAGTGTTATGAGTCGGCTCACCATATGGTGTTTCCTCTTAACTTTAAAAGCCTTGGTCATTTGCAATGAAATCTGGTTTAACATCGATCCATTCCACCGGTATCAGTGTGAATTCGATATACTTTTGCTGTCCCGACAGCTACATCGCTTGGAAATGCAGATTTTCTCAGAAATATTTAAAAGAATGTCGTTGCTCGCCGGCAAAATTAGCAAAGAAAATAGAAATATGAATCAGTGTGCGAAATTCCAAGCAATCTGATGATTAGTACAAGTGAGAGCATCATCAGATCTTAGTTTCTACTCGCATCACTTGTGTGAATGAGTTCAGACCGCGACGACACGAGAATGGTCAAGAATGTTGGATCTTTTTTTCTCGCCTTGCTTACAACAAGGCAGCGGACGGACAACATCTTCATCCATGATATCACCGTGTTTGAAAAAAAGAGTTGAATTGTATATGTATATGGAAACGGTATCCGAGTTATGGAAAGTCTTGACCGCAACAATCACTGATGGATGGTAACGTCATCATTTCTACCTTCCAGCTACGAATGAGATCACTTGCTGCTGGAAGCATTTTGTTTTTCTTCTCTTATTATATCGCCTTCGCTATGCTATGCGGTCTTGTGAGACTGGATTTTTAATATTCTCTAGAAATTTTATACGCTTTAGTAGTCTTGTTGTGTAGCAGGTGACCTCATTTTCCTCACACGAATATACATAGTTCGTATGTTAGTTTCCTTTCTTTTCTATGTTTTATTTAGTTCTCCCAGTTATCAGAGAAATTAGTCAGTAACATGTTCTTTCAGTATGAGTGGGTGTATATCGATAACGATGAGTGTAATGAGAAGTTGGTTATGTCATGACTATTTCCGATACACCGACTGAATTTGTGACTTGCGCTGGTTTGACAGAACGGAAAACACTAATTTAATGCTTCTCACCTTCCCCACTGTCTTATGAGTGATGAAAATCGCCTCAAGTTGCTTATAATGAATGGGTTGTGTTTGACTGCGAGTTTCGATCAATTCAATTTAAAATTCAACGAATTATCTTCGCACAAACAAGGCCAATCAAGATAACGAATTATTCTACTAATGTTAATGCTACTAATTATTCTAATGAGCAATATTTGCTGTAAAACATGGCGTGTTGAGTGGGGGGGGGGGGGGGGGGGAGTCCTCGTACCCAACAGTAATTACACTCTTTCCTATGAGTCATTGCGGAGGTTTCTTAACGAAATTTCTTTTACAAAAAACACCACCATGGAATGTACTTGCATGTCGAGTTGTATTTTATCGATTTCTAGGCGTGGCTGCTGGCAACCGAAAACCACGAATCGTCGTTGCTGGGCATGTGCGTGCACTCTATCGCAACGAAAACAAATTCTCCATTATTTATCCTCCCACTATAAATGAAATTACATATTTTTAATCATTTTTTTTCTTTTTTCTTTACAGTTTTGGGAAATTATCTCCGACGAGCATGGAATTGATGCCACTGGCGCATACCATGGTGATAGCGATTTGCAATTGGAACGCATCAATGTCTACTACAATGAGGCATCCGGTGGCAAATACGTTCCACGTGCAGTTCTCGTCGATTTAGAACCCGGCACCATGGACTCTGTACGATCAGGACCTTTTGGCCAAATTTTCCGCCCCGATAACTTTGTCTTTGGACAATCCGGTGCTGGTAATAACTGGGCCAAGGGACATTACACAGAAGGCGCTGAATTAGTCGATTCAGTGTTGGATGTTGTCCGCAAAGAGGCTGAGTCATGCGATTGCCTGCAAGGCTTCCAATTGACACACTCCCTGGGTGGTGGTACCGGCTCAGGTATGGGCACCCTTCTCATTTCAAAGATCCGCGAAGAATATCCCGACAGAATCATGAACACATACTCGGTAGTACCATCGCCAAAGGTCTCAGACACCGTTGTTGAACCCTACAATGCCACACTCTCAGTTCATCAACTGGTTGAAAACACAGACGAGACCTACTGTATCGATAACGAAGCCCTCTATGACATTTGCTTTAGGACACTGAAGTTGACCACCCCAACCTATGGTGACTTGAATCATTTAGTCTCACTGACAATGTCTGGAGTGACCACCTGTCTTCGTTTCCCTGGCCAACTGAATGCTGATCTTCGTAAATTGGCTGTCAACATGGTTCCATTCCCACGTCTGCACTTCTTCATGCCTGGCTTTGCTCCATTAACATCACGAGGATCGCAACAATACAGGGCATTGACTGTGCCAGAATTGACACAACAAATGTTCGATGCCAAGAACATGATGGCTGCCTGCGATCCACGACATGGACGTTACCTTACCGTCGCTGCCATCTTCCGTGGACGTATGTCAATGAAGGAGGTTGACGAACAGATGCTTAACATTCAAAACAAGAACAGCAGCTACTTCGTCGAATGGATTCCAAACAACGTTAAGACAGCTGTTTGTGATATTCCACCACGAGGACTTAAGATGTCCGCCACTTTCATTGGTAACTCCACTGCTATCCAAGAGCTGTTCAAGCGTATCTCAGAACAGTTTACCGCTATGTTCCGTCGCAAGGCTTTCTTGCATTGGTACACTGGCGAGGGTATGGATGAGATGGAATTCACTGAGGCTGAAAGCAACATGAACGATTTGGTATCCGAATACCAGCAATACCAAGAGGCCACTGCTGACGAAGATGCTGAATTCGAGGAGGAGCAAGAAGCCGAAGTTGATGAGAACTAAGCAAAAAGTTTTAAAACAAGCAAAACAAATTCAAAAATAAAATTCCGAAAAGATTAAAAATTAAAGTCATACATCTTTTTTTTCGTTGTATAAGTACATACCTTCATCTGCTGTGTTCCTCCTCTCCATAATTTTTTCTACCAATCCTTCATTCATCAATCCATCACTCACCCATAAGCCCCCTCCCCTTTCTCCCCCCTCCCCACATACATTTTGTCCGTCGTGGAGTGCTGCTTTTCTGTAAATTAAGTTATGTTAACTATTTTTTAAAACTAGTTTTTTGTATAGCTAGTGTACGCGGCGCCCAATTTTAGAAGACTCTCCATCTTGTCAGCATTTAATTGATTTCTTTAAAATTCATACTATACTTTTGGATAGGGGCTGGCGCCCGTCTGCTTTGTAATCTCTAAAAACTGTAGTGTTTTAGCTATAATTATAAAGTCAGAAAACTGCATTTCATGTTGTACGTTTTTTTTTTTTTGTATACATTAAACATCCTTACGGACTACTAATTTTATTTCGCACAACAAAAGACACAATTTGTATTACAGGAAGTTTGTAATTGTATTTTAGTGTCAGAGAAGATAATTCGTTTGTTCGTTAACCATACTTTTACATTTATGTCGTTTCCTTGTCTTTAATTTTTGCACCCACAACCACAAAAAAGCATAAATAAAATTACATTGGAAAAGAAATGAAATTGAAATATATATTTAAACGTGTAATTTCAAAAAACGAAAACCATTGGCTGTTATTTTTCTTTTTGGGATATTAGCCGCTGTGAACATTCCGGAAATCTTCGAGGATATTCTTGTTTTTATTTTGTTCACTTTTTGGATGGATTTGTTGGGCATCGTTTCTCCTATGAATTTGTTTGTTAGTTGGCACCTATGGCTTTTTAGCTCATGAGTGGCTCGTTTCTGAAAGGAATCCTCATGGGATCATGCGTCCGTAGCTCTACATTTTCTGGTAGTTTACCTTCATCAATCTCTTTTAAGTGCCTGCCCTCACGTTTGTAGTTGAGTTTAGCTACATGCATACATAGGTAGGGAACAAGAAAAGTTTCATTTTTTCAAAGATTGGACAGGATTGAGGTTAGTGATTGAAGGGTAGTGAACTGAACACGTTTCTGACGATAGGCTGAGTATAGGTAGAACGGCTTAGCTGCCGAACAGGGTGATTTTTTAAAAGCTATAGGAAAGTTTTTCAAAAAAAAACACAAAATTCAGAAAAATGCATGAAATCTTTATTTGAATCGACAGTACGGTTCATATAATTTAATGTTTGAAGATTATTTCATGCAAATGTTGACGTTGACTGCGCCTCAAATGGTCCATCCTTAGTCCAATTTTGGCATACTCTTACCAACATTTCGGCCGGTATCTCACGAATAAATGCTTCAATGTTGTCTTCCAATGCGTCAATTGAAGCGGGCTTGTGTGTATAGACATGAGCTTTAACATAGTCCCACAAAAAATAGTCTAATGGCGTTAAATCGCACGATCTAGGCGGCCAATTGACCGGTCCCGAACGTGGAATAAAATGTTCACCGAACTCACCCCTCAATAAGTCCATTGATGCGCGCGCTGTGTGACATGTGACACCGTCTTGTTGAAACCACATGTCATGCGAGTCAAGCTCTTGCATTTTGGGCAAAAAAAGGTTGGATATCATCTCACGGTAGCGCTCACCATTCAGTACGGTCCAATGATGCCACCAGCCCATAAACCGCACCAAACTGTGACTTTTTCTGGATGCATTGGTAGCTCTTGCAATGCTTCTGGCTGATATTCACTCCAAAATCGACAATTCTGCTTATTTACGTACCCAATGAGCCAAAAATGAGCTGCTGGCCATAAAATGGAAGAAGCGCGCGATGAACTTTCTTAACAGAGCACGCATTTTGATAATAAAATTCAATAATTTGCAAGCGTTGTTCGTTTGTAAGACGATTCATGGTTAAATTATAGACCAAACTGAAGATGTTTGAAAGTGAAACAAAACACGAAACGTGCGTCAGCTGTTTAAACCAGTGTTGCCAAAAAGATAATAGCAGAAAAATCACCCTTTATATCTCCCTGGTAGCTATCACTTCCGCCTGCAGGAAACTTGCTACAAATGGAAGACGGTGGTTAAAGGTATTTTCAATTTCCTGCAAACTGCGTTTTTCTCTTGATCATCAGATCTCTGCAGACACAGACCAACATGCGCTCAATCGATAACTAGTACTTCGAAAACATTAGTACTTGAACGATTGCGAAACGTGGAAAAAATGTAGGAAAACATGTAGCATTTCCAAAGCCAAGTTGTCAGAAGATATTTAACTTCTTACCAAACCGATGAAAAGGTTAATTTAAAAGGAACTGTTAGCACGAGCTGAAAATGGGCGCTGTGGTCGGGTGTTTTCATAAACGTCGGAAAATCTGCGTTAGTACAATCGCATTTCTTTTCTCATACGCTTTTGAACACACATCCGGTGCAGAATGTCTGCATACTGGCTTTAGTACAAAATATTTTTCTTCCAATTCCAAAAAATAATGACTGCACAATCTGCCGGATATCGATGAGCTATTGACGTTTATGAACAGTAAGTACTGCAGTTCACCTAAGTTAGTATGATCGTATATCTGCATAAATGAACATGGATAACGCAGTCCTTTGTTAGTTGACGTTTATGAAAACACCCATCTTCTCAACATCTTTGCACAGCTCCCGTGGAAGTCTTTAAAAGGGAGACTCGTTGTGAGGGGCATCGTAGCAGGAGTAATTAGGTAGGTATATGCGTGCCCTTACGACCTTGTGGCAGTGACTCGCTTAGACCAACATATTGGGTATATTGTGCCCTTAATAGATGATGATTATCTACTGTGATACCTTCTACCGGAACCATCGCAATCCGTTAATGTACACCGCTCAAGTCGTCCAGCTCTACGAAGTTTTCTTTGCTAGAGTTGAGCATTCGCAGTGTAGATGTTGGATAGACTCTATTTCTTCTTCATCTCTACAGTCATCTAAAAGTCGTGCGATATGTTCAATCAGAATTCCTTGCGACTAAAGCTGATCAGTGATGCTGATCTGTTTTTCCCACAGGGGTGGTAAGTATCTAATTGACAAAAATGTGATAAGCTTGACTCGGTTGGAAGACATGGTACCTGCATGATGTTAATGATTCTCCAAATATTTAGCCTCCTTATCAAAAGACAGAATCATCATGCCAATCTGTCTGTATATTACCAAGTTTCCTAAAGTTTCGCAGTTTGTGCGGCACGTAGCGTCGTTCATGCTGTTGAATCGGGGAGCGTTAAGCCTTTTGTGCCCATAAAGGAATTGCAACCCTCTATTCTACAAAGCGTCCTCCCAAAATCACGAGTGCGACTACAACCGCCTAATAATAATATGGGTGGCGCTACATCCCGTAGAGGGCCAGTGCCTAGCTTCTATAGCAACCGCTCGTATTGTGCGTCATATTGTTCTTTCATAAGTGGAAAGAAACAACAGTTGTATTCTGACTCCGAACGGTCACGTTTGAGAATCTTTTTCTAGACAGTTATAGGCTGAGTTCGTAAACGCAGTATTAACGCAGTACTGCAACGTCAAACGTTCTTAATTGCAAACATTTGGCAATGATGCGATGCATCGCGTTCTAAAACGCCATACAAAAGCAGCCGCTGCACAAACAAATGCAACCAGCGCATCACAGATTATCGTGATGCATCGCAACATCAAAAAATCATTGCATAGCATCATAAACGCGATGCGCATTTTTTGACGTTCATGAACTCAGTCATACTCTTTGAGCGTTGTCAGTAAGTGGTAAGAGATGGGGCCGTGAAAAATATTTTTGTCATACCGGGAATCGAATATATACCCCACCGCAGGTTCAAGAGCGTAGGAGTCGACGCACAGACGGACGCTACTACAACCGCATATTGACCATGCATTTTTGGAAGAAATTTATGTCATTGACAAAGTACAGCAATCCAACCTCCTTGGAATCACTTCAAATGTTTGACATAGCGATGTTAGTAGTCTCATCTCCTTTTCTTAACGGCACACACTTTGCTAGACATTCCTACTAATTTCCCAATGCCTTTTCGCTTTAACTGAATTAAACCTTATCGACTAGACTATAGAATTTTGTTGATTCTAGAAGACAACGATAGCCGTAGGCCCTTGGACTCTAAAACGATTCTCCTTTACATTATAGTCCTGTGACCAGGAACTTCTTCAGAATAGCATGTTATAGTTTAGAGTTGATTTCTATTGCCGAAACTAGTTTAGTGAACACCTGACTGTGAATGAGAATGATTCAACAATATCAGCCAACATTAAATCGCTGGAGAGGTAAACATCTTCATCATCATCTGACCCGCAAGTTCTACTAAAGGGGTCGCGATGGCAAAGCACGCACGAAAGATCTCCAGTCTTAACGTACGGCTTCCCAATATGACCCACCTTTTATAATGGTCTCATCTTTGACAGAGACAGTCGAAAGCAACAAGAAGCTTTACGACGAAGCACGAATCATCCCCTTGCAACAGTACATAGTGACACTGTTCAGAAAACAGCTTCTAGAAATCAACAACCATCCTAGCGAGGTAATTAGGAAGATGAGAAAAACCATCCACGCACAACGCTCCTCAACACGCTAACTCTACTAAGCGAGCTGAGCTTCCTAACGACATCTTGAGCTACCAGGCTTCTAACAGAGCAGCGATAGCAATCATCATTGTGGCTAAATTGGCCACAACAGCAGCACTACATCCCAAAAGGACGAACATGGACACACGGATGTGAACAACCCGATGTAAGCACTGGACATTGTAGGATATAAGAAATAAACACTAAACCTATATTATGACAAATGTTGTATTAAATAATGTGCATCGGATGGGATCTATTGTTGAGCCAACACCCTAACCCTTGTCTGGATAAAAACGCTTTTAAATCGAGATCTCCTTGCCATTCGATCCTCCGCCATCGACACTTAACTCATCAGGAGTTATGCCCAAGCGGAATATTCCCGTTTCTTTAGTATAAGCCTTCACGGTCGTATAGTCCGTGGGTATTTCACAATCCAGCTGCAGTGTGTAGTCATTTGATCTATCGATAGTTTGCTTAGTATGCTTCCATGCCCAGATATGATTGAGATCTAGCAAACACATTGATTGATTCATAGGGCGCTCTTCGCAGCGGTTCGCTTAGCGGAAATGGAATTGTTTTAAACATCCCAATTCTTGCTATCGATCTTAGTACTCAGGTATTACGTACTGGTACTACTAATCCTGAGGACATAGGAAGATTACTGACCCGTAGAGATTGAGTTTCAAATTTACTCTAATTGCGCACCAAATGGCTAAGTAGCAGGCGCTTATTTATTGCCGAAATATCTTATTGGAAATCATACCTTTGAGTGAACACTAAGTACATTAAACGGCCATTTTTAGGTGAAATCTTTCATTTTCATTTCAACAATCAGAGATGAGAACGTTGTTCACGGAGTTAAACGAGGCAAAGACGAAAATATAGAGCCTGAAATAGAATACAACGGTGGCAAATGACATTTTTTTAAATGCGCTTGTGATTTTGTAATTCATTGATCTTTACGTTCGCGTCATCACAAAAATGTAGCGACATCATATTTCCGGCCCGTATAATCTTCAATGAAGCTTGTCGGACAACATATCTGGGGACGACACATGTGCAGGGCGCAGTTTATCCGAATACACATGTTTGTAGGAATGTCAATCAACTTGGCGTGCGTAGCTGAAGCTAGCTAACGTAACATATACATATGTACATAGTTGAAAGGTTCATATCGGATTGTAGCAACATTTAAAAAGAATAGTCATTTTCTTGGATTGTTAGTCTTTTGTGTTGCATTTACTTGTTTGCGGTTTTCCAAGTAATTGTCTTTTTATAGACGGACTCATTAAATTGGTCTTCTGTTAAACACAAGAATGACACCTTGTTCGAGAATCATTTTTAGGAAGGAACAAAGCTACGGTTCATCAGGTTGTTCCGTCATGAATTATTCAATAGTAAGCATTAGGCAATAAGGCGTTCTTATTACAGAGATCCTAGGAATTGGAATAGCGTTTCGGTCTAGACGTTGCGCACACAAGTACGTCAAATTATACTCCACCTTGGCACGTTTTCAACATTAAAGTCTTGTACACGACAACGACGTCATGTTGCCAAAACCAACCCTCAAAGGACTTACTCACCACTCAGATAGCTGTTGCATAACCCCCCTGAATACGTAATTTTAAATTTTCAGCCTCCACCACACCCGAATGTATATAATTTAATGTATATTTCAAAGATGTTCCCGTTTCAGAACGCACCCAGCAATTTGTATACTCCAAAGCTGCTTTAATGTCAGTCAGTGCTCCTGGAAAATTATATCCCCTTTCCAGTGAAGAGAGAGAAGGGACAACGCCCAAAATTTGGTGCTTCCATTTATTTGATTTTAGAGGCTGCAGACTATTGCCTACCCCACTTATGGCAGTCAGGCGATTTTAAGGGATGAAAAGCGACTGTGTGAAAATTCACTACGGCGACGCCGAACTAAAAGTTGGCTGGTCTCCATCTCATCTGATTGACAAAAACTGCCCCCACGGCCTCATACAGGCATCCGGCATGACCCAGACGGAAAAATAGAGTCATGTCTGGAAGGTGAATGAGTCATGGCTTCAACTTGGGGTGTGTGAAGTGCAGCAGCAGTTCCATTATGTTCGGCAATGAGACGTACATACATAGAACTTGCACACTTCAATGGAAATTCTGCAAGGAGTAAACTTTGCAGCGCACCCTTCCCCAGCGAAACACGAAATATGCTGCAAAATGCATAGATCGGGGTGGAGAAAAAAAATCGATTTTTCTCGGATTACGTCATGCATTTACTGGCTCTGGCTCTGCATGGGTTGGTGGCTATGTATACGTTATGAGTATATGCTATGAACAAGGATCTGTACCTATGTAACTAAGGAGCTATCTGCAACATTAAATTGCTGGAGGGGTGAACATTTTATGTTGACTTTTACTTCCATTTGGGTATGTCTTCTGCTCTTCTTTTTGGGTTTTCTTTTATATTGTGCCTTATAGCTCACCCTCAACTGAAAATGATGACTCAACAGTATGTATGGTAGCAACTGAAGAGAACTGAGTTGTTGTCCCAAAAGAGTCGGTAATTTCCTACCCCTGATGGATTAATTGATTCTTAATGAAGGGACGGGTGGAGATGTTTCCTCCGCTTATCTGATCAAACTCTGATTTATTTCTGACTAACTTTCATGCTCAACAGAGCCAATGAACAATTTAATTGGTTTTTGTTTTTTTTTTTAAGAAGAAAATCGTGAAGCATGTGCCGGAGGTGAGGGAAAATACGATTAGCAACGGTTGTGTGTTTATATCAAATAAATAAACACAATAAATGTACGTGACTCGAATGACAGCTGGTAGACGGAAAGGATTAATAGTTTTTAGGTTAAGCCCTCCAAATAAATCGAATAAGAATGAGAGAAATATTGTGCGGAGGGGATTTTGGTTTATTCATCCGTAACCCCCTACTGGCTACCACCGGTCTCAACGAGCACACCCATTTTTCAATTTCAAATATTTTAATGAGTGTGGCGTGCGACATTGCGCATTTGAAGAATTTAACGAAATGTTACTTAAATTTATGTGCTTTGAGTCTTGAAAATAAAACTTAAGAGTATAAACAGCGATTCGGCTTGTTAAGTTAATATCGGAAATCCCAAATTTAAGGTCATAATCTGTGAGCGGCCTGGTGTGCAGCGGACCGAAGGAGGTGGTTACATGACTGAAGTTAAGGGTTAAGAAGTAATAATAATAATGTGGGTAGCGCTACAGTCCGTACAACCGATATTTCGCTGTTTCTGTGCGCTTTTTCAATTGGTTTCCCATTTACTGTAACTTCTGTAGTTCCCACTGAAAAGTTTTCTTGCATGCCTTGCACAAATTCTCTTTAAGGGATTTGAATACGCTCACAACAGCTGGGTGAAGAATGTGAGTAGTGTGTAGAGGTATACAAAATTATATATATAATAACAAAACTGTTATTTTTTTTCGTCAAGCCATTTTATGAAGAAGGTAGCAACGTATTCATACCGCTGTTATTGTGTCTATAGTTCGCCATTTGACCTGCTCCCTATTTTCGGGTACATCGAAAAATCTTGTAGGATGTCGTCATGCCCATTTTCTGAAACTCTCAAGATAGCGATACCACTTTTGTCATAACGGCTCTGCCTTTTTATATTGTCTCAGCTTCCCTAAGACTTACACACGTGTTACTTTTAAAAACAGTCGAAGCCACGTCCTGGCCGGTCATATTCGAACAATTTGAACGGTATCTAAAAGGTCAGTTTGTTTTAATGGAAACCCACCCCAGTTTGTAAATTGCTTTTCTTCTTCTACATTTGAAACAGTATCTGGCCCTTTGCTTTATGCATAGTTATCAACTTTATCATGCAAAATCTCCTGCAAAATATTCCATGGTGCATTCTATTTTGAAGTCACTTTTCTATGACTTAACTTGTTTTTTCTAATATCACTTATAGCCCGTTTTGTTCGTTCAGCTCGCGAAAGGTAGTGTGGTTCTGCAGTTTCTTAACTAATTCTCTATAGAAATGTATGCATTTGCATACATCTAGCTATGTGGCCGTGTACTAGTGTCGTTGGTTTTATAAACCGGTCATAGTAATCTGTTGAACAAAAACAGCGGCCGGTTACTAAAATTGGACATACTTAATACATTTCAGTTAATCGTATGGTAGATAGAACTATTTTGCTTCGTTAAAGCGTAAAATAGATACAAAACTTTGATTTCAGGCAAATATCTAGTATCCGGCACCCTGGGCGGTTACTAGAACATCGTAAATAAATTGTGTTCCAGTAACAGGCCAACATATTTTCAATAATTTTTGAATTAATGATCACTTATTATATTATTGATATATTAAACAAAATCCCGGCAAAAACAGTTTGTGTACTCACAAAAAACACTGAAACTAACTTCCATTTCTTATTACTTTTCTTAGCACTCGCGAACTTTAAAACGCACTTCTGGCGCTCGTCGGAACTTCACAGAATGATTGTATTTTTCATACGGATTTGTGATGAGCAGGTCTGTACAAATTTACCAAGATATTGTGCCTGGAATTGTAGTCACAATTTATTTATCAAGAAAATAATGTCAAATTTGCTTAATATTGACCATTTAATAGAAAGTGGCCGGATACTAGTGACTGGCCGGGTACTGGTGCACCTACCCAATAACTGTCTAATAAAAAGCTTATCAATTTGGTCGTTCGCAGTTTGCACAAAACTATAGATCCCTTCCCCTCCTGAGAGCTAATAGCAAGATAAGCCCATTATTCACGGATCCACTATATTGCCAATACCCAGAGGATATAGCTGTCTAGTTTTTTAAGGTCTGCCGTTCGGAGGATAAAATTGTAGGTCCCTTTCATTCGGGAGAGTACAATAGCACGTAGAAAATGCTTGGTTGTTGTAGAAGCTGGGCCAAGGACTATAAGGGACTCTGGCACCACTCATATTACTATATTTTGTTATTTTATTATATGTAGAACAGTAGAGGTCTGCAATAAATGTTTTGAAATCAATTTCAATGAATATTTTGTATGTAAAGGGTGATTTTTTAAAAGCTATAGGAAAGTTTTTCAAAAAAAAAACACATAAAATTCAGAAAGATGCATGAAATCTTTATTTGAATCGATAGTACGGTCCATATAATTTAATGTTTGAAGATTATTTCATGCAAATGTTGACCTTGACTGCGCCTCAAATGGTCCATCCTTAGTCCAATTTTGGCATACTCTTTCCAACATTTCGGCCGGTATCTCACGAATAAATGCTTCAATGTTCTCTTCCAATGCGTCAATTGAAGCGGGCTTGTGTGTATAGACATGAGCTTTAACATAGCCCCACAAAAAATAGTCTAAAGGCGTTAGATCACACGATCTAGGTGGCCAATTGACCGGTCCCGAACGTGAAATAAAATGTTCACCGAACTCGCCCCTCAATAAGTCCATTGTTGCGCGTGCTGTGTGGCATGTGACACCGTCTTGTTGAAACCACATGTCATGCAAGTCAAGCCTTTGCATTTTGGGCAAAAAAAAGTTGGATATCATCTCACGGTAGCGCTCATCATTCACAGTTACGTTACGATTCGCATCATCTTTGAAGAAGTACGGTCCAATGATGCTACCAGCCCATAAACCGCACCAAACTGTGACTTTTTGGATGCATTGGTAGGTCTTGCAATGCTTCTGGCTGATATTCACTCCAAAATCGACAATTCTGCTTATTTACGTACCCATTGAGCCAAAAATGAGCTGACTATAAAATGAAAGAAGCGCGCGATGAACTTTCTTAACAGAGCACGCATTTTGATAATAAAATTCAATAATTTGCAAGCGTTGTTCGTTTGTAAGACGATTCATGGTTAAATTATAGACCAAACAGAAGATGTTTGAAAGTGAAACAAAACACGAAACGTGCGTCAGCTGTTTAAACCAGTGTTGCCAAAAAGATAATAGCTAAAAAATCACCCTTTATATGAATGCGATGTGAACAATTTCTGAAATAAGATTGGAGGAAAATTATAACGCTGCCAGAGAGTTAGGATTGGATTGAGTGGCTGTTAGAAAACATGTACAGGATGAATATTCTACTTCGCATGGCACTATAGTCCCTCATTTCCTCATTGTTGCATTGAAAGCGTCTTGTTTGGCTTGTTCTGGCTACACTCGTTATCAAACCATGAGTTTTTCCTTGCGTGTAACGTAAAATCCATCATATCAGATACTCTCAGTGTCTGATATACCCTTATTATTATAACTATACACATAATAATATGGGTGGCGGTACAGCCCATAGAAGGTCAGGGCCTAAAGCAGCCATTCCTGTTGTGCGGACTATTATTCTTTCACGAGTTTAAAGGACCTACACTTTATCAACTTTTTCTAGACAATTATTATGTCAATTCTTTGAGAATTGCCAGTGCCTATAAAGAGGTGGTGCTGTTAAAATTGTTTGTCATACCGGGAATTGAAGCTAGACACTATAGGTTTAAGTGCTTAGTAGTCGCCGTACATACCCACAACGCCCAGGCCACCACAATAACCACAATAACCACAATAACCACAATCATTTTTACATCCCACTAAATTTTGAATTTCTGTATTCTTTTGTATTATAATTAATTAAATAAAGTAATTATTTAACTTCATATGTTTTTTTTAAAACCAATCTATTCAATCTGATTATCTATCGCATTATCGTTTAAATATTATTGCGGTAACGTCGCAGAAGCGTTGGGCGCGTACATAACGCTCCTGTAGGACCAATTTTCATGTTCTTCGGAGGATGACGTCAGTATTTTGCCAATACTACGTCGAATGTTAGCTTCCAAAGTCTAGTGTTGTTCGTAATCATGTTTTTGTACCCCTCACCATTGACTGTTACGTCGTATTTTGGAAACAGACAGCAAGACTTTTGCAAGGGATTATAAGCTGTCAGCATGTATTTGATTTTCAATCAAGAGAAAATGCAGAAATCAGTTCATTAAAAATGCAAAGAAAAGGAAGTGCCTTCCAAAAATGCCTGCGAGTAATACAATGTACTGCAGAGAAGAAAATTTCTTCTCGCCTATTTTATGAGAACCAAAAATACTGGCTGTGGTGAGTACTGGAGACTGGATATATTTCACAACCAGATTATTGGTTTCAACAAGAGGTCAACAAATGAGCATTCCATTAAAGAACAATTTGCTCAAATGTTAGAAATGCTTATCAAGTGAGAGTCACAACAGTGACTGATAGTCCCTCGACTACCCGTAGACAAATTCAATTAATTAAAGCTAAATTACTTTGAAGGGCTGCAATATAATTTATCCCTCATTCGATTGAGATCAATCCAAATTGAGAAATCTGTAATTAGATTAACTAGCCAATATCCAATAATTCTTAATCAATCAGAGGTCAACTACCCAAGTCGATGCAAGAGTTCGTTGCCCGAAATCTGTGTCTGTTCAGGAAATCGATTAATGGATAAAGTTCGAAATGTTATGCCCGTATCGCGTGCATTCAGCCGACAAGGGGTGGACGTGAAAACACCCCTGGTGGTTTTCCCCTGACACAGTATGTCAGTCAATGGGTTGTTGACCCCCACCCGTGGTTTTCCATTTGTCACATGGATTCGATTTCACAGACGTGCACTGTGGTTCGCACTTAATAATTATCTTAACGCATTCTAGTGCCCGTTCATTTGTGTGAATGCTGAAGAGAAAACCATTTTAATGCAAACATGTGAAACTAATTAATTGCTTTCGCCAGCAAGCGTTTAATTTAAAATGTTAATTAGCGAATGGCGTATGCCGTTGTGATGTGTACTAGTGTGTGTGTGTTTGAAGTCGTGCCCGGCTACCGCTGACTGACTATGATACAACATTTTTGGCCGAGTTAATTTGCTTTAATGCACTAGATCGCGTGTGAAGATGCAAATGTGGGCTTTTATTTATTTCGTTTGCTTTCGCATTTAAATTGTTCGTGTCTTCGCATTGAGTTTGCTTCCAGAGTATTGTTTCCGAAAACATATCTGGAATACTTTTTAGCTGGTCTCTTGAGTGTGTGGCTGCAAACTAGACACGTTTTGGGAAATGTTCGTACGTCTCTTGACATATAGTTTCTGCATATACATGATAAAGAATAAATTGCCCACTATTTTTGAAGAATTAGTCAAGGTTGAATATAATATGACCATCATCATCGGAGCGACAACCGGTGTCCGATCCGGGTCTCTTGCAGAAAGTACTTCCACATATACGGATAAGTGGCCGACGCCATCCAGTTTTGCACCCCAAGGCTTCGGGCGTCCTGGTCTACGTCAATTCCAGCGCAAGCGTAGTCTACGACGCTGCCTTCTACCATGAAAGCAGGATCCTCTTCCCTCAATGGGGGTAGGTGCCCAGCCCTACGGAGTCTACCGAGCTGTATTTTTGTCATTTTACTTGCTGCAAGGTAGATTTCAACTCATGATTGTCCAACCTCGCATATGGGGCCAACTATTCTCCTTTCCACTCGAACACGCTAGAGTGCCTTCGGCTAAGCACCGAAGTCTAGGATCCAAATGTAAGTACTGGCAAGACTAGAGTAGGTTCTTTTGGATCTAAGCAGCCGCCCGCGTATTTCTTCTTCCATTTTATTATCCGCGGCTACTACTGACCCAAGGGAGTTAAGAGATTGCACTTCTTCAAATTCATGCTCCTCACACTTGACTGTTTTTGTGGTTCTACCATAAATATTGTGTCGTCCAGTTCAGGGTCTGGATTTGACGTCCCCGATTCAATCACATACGTCAAACTGAACTGTCATCCGTGATTGTATATGTTTATAAACGGACACAATAGCCAGAAGCATCGTCTACACGTGGGTTTATTATGATTACCTTTTAAGATTTGCCATTTACTCGCAGTATATGCATCGCTTTTGATCTGACAACAGTCAACAGCCAACAGTCTGACCTTTGGGGCTTAATACTCCATTATTATGTACCATGAAAGAGTGCGCATTCACGGCTTTATTCCGCCTGAAACATTACTCTATGTAGACACAATTGGTTCTAATACAGGATGTCCTGTTAGCTTCCATGTCGTAAGCCTAACAGTCCGAACGAGATGTCGCTCGCAGCTACAAGCATCTCTCCCAGATAAGGTGGTGTTTGGACTTTCGTGACCTTCTGCAATTTAGCTTATATCATGAGGCTCATTCATCTTTTGGGTACAGTTGGCTTAACCAACGCCGTGAGATATGATCTCAAGTATTGGTATAGTCTCTTTTTTCCCGCGCTTTAGGTCTACACCAAATCCACCACGACGCTTCGTTTAGGAGGCTAACGTCAACCGATCAGGCCGAAACCGCACCAAATTTCAGGAGATCCTGATCTCCCATGCTTGCGGAATATAGTCTCTGGTCAAGTTTTAGTAACCGAATGGTTACTATCAATAAGGTGCTCTAGCTTGAGCCATTGGTTCAGTATATCGACCTCTGCTCGCTGTAATACAAATAATGGCACTTTGACTGGTGTTCGGTTAGGTTAGCATACGTTCCAAGCCAACACTACGGCAGATACTGGAAAAGTCTGAATATGAACATCGTGAACTCACTCGCTCACTCGATCTTCCAAAAGTACGCCAAATTGCTGGAAAACGAGGACTATAGTGAGGTAATTGGTCGAAAACCGTCAATGAGACGTTTTCTGGCATTGGATCAAAGGCGGTCAAAATAGGTTTTAGGTGTTATGACGGCAAAACGAAATATGTGCTGTCTTCCAGTAAGAACACAGCCAGATATGCTTTCGAAGTCCTTGACTAATATGGTCTACTTCGGCTTCCAAGTAAACAGTACGAGTAACGTCAGTACCGAGATTAAACGCCTAATAACTCTTGCCAATCGCTATTTCTTTGGACTGAAGAAGCAATTGAGTAGTAGAGCCCTCTCTCGAATGATCAGTCTGAATTTACAATTGTAACACCTTGATCACGTAACACCTTGGCGCGGAGAGACGAGAATCTAGCCAGGCTTCTACAGATTCAAGTAGTAGTCCGCATGAACGACGCTGGCCTTGTAGTGGCGCTCATAAGTATAGAAGGACATCAGTCAACTTGGCGTGCGCCAGCTGGAGAGACTTGACACTCAGGGTCATCCTGGACTGTATCACCATCAGAAGTATGAGAACGCACTTTGGTTTCGAAATGAGGCAGATAACACACTTTTACTCACGATAGAGCTTAATATGTCCTAAATGGAGCATTGAATCAAAAAGTAAAAAATATAATATTTTCGCCATTTGAAAAGATCTATCGATTAATATATCATTCCAGTTTTGAATTTTCACCCCAACTTCACGTGTCCCATATATGCTTATGTTTTTTAATCCCCTTGGGGGAACGCGTGATAGCCTTCTCGTTCGGCGATCTGCAACGCGTTTTAGCTCTCTCCAACTCATTACTAAATAAATCAAGTCCTGTTCCTGCGCCACGTTTGCATAGGGCGGTCTGATATTTTTCCTGAATGGCAAAGCGGATTCCACTGCATGGCGTACTTCGCAATGGAGTTGTTTCGCGCCGTGTATGTCCAATCCACTGTCAGTCTTTCCATCGTATAGTTATGTATATGGGTTCTTGGCCCGTTCCCATGCACAATTGTTGGTTGGAGATACGGTTCGGCCAAAAAAACAAAAGTATGTTTCCACCCGTTTGAGATGATTGGTGTGGATTGTTGGCCGGCGGCATCGTCTGTAAACACTTCTTCGCATTACTATCACCATCATTACAGAGAGTGTAACCGATCAATGGTAACAAATTTCATTCGGTCCGAATCGAATGAAATGGACGTGAACAATACAAAATGGACGACGCGACGCTTTATGCCGTGGATATAGAACACGAGCGATTTTTGGGCATAATTATCTCACGCAGAGGCGACATGAATTGTTGACCGTCACCGAGATCTTCACCCCAGGGCAGTTAATATTCAATATAATTTCAACTTATTCTTCACTGACCGTGATCCATCTCTGCCCGAGACAGCTGAGTTTAACTTGGTCTATCTTTTTATAATTATATTGATCATCCACCTTGATGAAAGGCTTTTAAGATCTGATTGAATTGAAAATCCTGTCATAATTTATTTAAATTCGTTGTGTGTGAAGCAATTTTATTAATTCTCCCTGGAAAAAAGGATAAACACAAATTGTAGAAGAAAATATGGATAAATTTGGTGTGCCAAAGAAAGTAAATCGTTTTGTGCTCAAGGCCATATATTTTCTGAACGCTAGAGGGAACACAAATGCAGAACTGGACGCTATTGTGAAAGTTGTACGGGCGACTATGAGAGGCAACACTCCCGATGATCTTCCTGCGATTGTTTTGAAATCTCTCCGGAGTATGACTAAATTGGGTTTGATCAGAAAACACGGATCGTCCTTTTCAATGAATAATAAAAATGTATGCTTTCTTTGCTAAGTCATTAGAATAGAATAAACGAAAAATATCATTTGAAATAGGAACGCAAGGAATACCGAAAAAGCAAATTGAACCCCAACTTGAAAAAAAGACACATCTCCGAGAGTTCCTCAGAGGGCGATGTTGATAAATCAAGAAGGCGATTTAGTGTGAATCGGCCATTAGCTCGGGAGGGTCAGGGAGTTGAGTTACCCAATGTTCGCAAGTCTGAAACTAATTTGGACGAACCCGTAGATGAAAATGTTTATCGTGACATGTTGAAGGTAAGATATTGAAAACTTACTTCAGTTCTGCTGAAAGCAAACTGTTAGGCGGCCTGGAACGTTATTAAATTTTATCTTCCATTAGTATCTAACGGGTAGAGTTCAAATTGTCACTTTTCTGGTGAAACAATCATTCTCATCTCATGGAGACAAAAATACACACTCAGTCAGTTCATATAATCAACATTCAACACTATCTCGTCTTTTTTATTTTTATTTTTAAATTTGCACACGTTCTGTTTTCCCCAATTATGGTTTTTTTCGACGAAGTTCAGAATCAGCTTTTTTTAACTAGAGCTTCATTAATGTTCAGTTCATTGGCATGTCCTTTAAAACCGGATAACTCTTTAATAATGACTTGGATGATGTCAATTTCGTCATCTTAGGCATGTATTTGTAATCTTCCCTAAAAAAAAACATGCTCAATATCTCGTCTAAATCACTGCCCAAATCAGATCCAAATGTTGCGATCAAATTGCACTATGCTTCTGAATGTTTTGTTTCAGCACAGGTCGATGGGCGGGATCGCAAAGACAAATAGTAGTGACCCACTTAGATCATTATTGCAATGTGACCAAACCGGATAATCAATTCACCAATCCCTACTGACACCTAGCCTTCAAAGAGTATACGTAAGTAACCTAGAGAATCTATAAAAAGTAAACAATAAAAATAGTGGTTGTGTTCCAATACTTTGCTAAAACTTACGACTTCGGTAATAGACAAATCCAAATGGTGTGAATATACGTTGAAAAAAAAACTCGAATTATTCTTATACCCTGTAAAGTTTTAGTCTGTATTATGGAACATTTCAAATAAAATATCCCAAGTACAGACACAGAGTGATATAGAAGGCAGATGGAATTGAATCATTGATAAGAGACAGCGATATTTTACATGACTGCAAAGTATATCCCTAACACAAGTAGAAATTCCAATGAATGTTAAAGAAAATATACTTGGCGAATCGCTTTTGAATTGTTTCAATACGTTCGGAAGAAGTTTTTAAACTACGGATTCCAAACCAAGGCAGCATATTCTAGTAAAGGCCAGGAAAATATTTTTTTCCGAATTTCTATTAATAAGGCAATAGCTCAGTGAGGCTTAGGCGTGTTTTTTTTTTTGAGAATCTGTACTCAGCTCAGTAAAAACAGCGAAACAACAACAAAACGAATTACTGAGCACAAACCACTCAGTGATATTTGACAGTCAACATTGACTAGATCGCGTTGAAGAATCTCAATCACAGATGGCGCCAACGAATGTTCAGAGAAACGATTTTTTCTTAAATGTTGGTATCCATCGATTATTTGATACTATTAAATACTTGTTTTTTTCTTGATATTTAAATATAAATATATATACAAGATATTGTTTATGTTATATAAAAAAACATAAGAACATTGCAATTTTCGAATCGCGTACAGAGCAAAGACAAATCTACTGCCATGAACGTAAGCACAGGTACCAACTTTTGAAACAAAAATGTAGGTAAAGAGTTGTTCTATTGAGAATCAAAACTGTACTGAGTTCCAAAAAAAAACCCGCCTGTTATTACACTTGATGAAACAGGCTGCTGAGTTGGCTTTTACTAAGATATGGGTGTACTCATGTAATTGAGAAATTTAACACTTCTTTGATGTCGCTATTCATTTTCGAAATACATACTGTAGTCCATAATTTTCGTACCACTCAAAGATGTTTCTAATCACCCCAATTCTCTTAGTCGTGTCACCCAAAAATGTATGTCATTGTGACAAATTTGTATTCTCTTAGTCACTTCATGTGACATTTATCACCCATCCGACGATATTGTGTATTCCGTTAGTCACATTTCATGGTAAAGTGAGATATATGTGAGAGATTTTGTCACTTGCATTTTTGTGGGTGACACCGATGGACGCAGAATACATATATTACTTGAAATCTAAATTTGTTGTAGCTAGGCTCCCGATAAGGCACAACAATTTGAGTATCTGGTTTCCTTAATTTATGGATTTATGTAGCTATTGCAAAAGGTTTTATGGTTGGAGAAAAATGAAATTGAAATTTGTTTAGCGCGGTTGAGGGTTGGCGTGGTGCAAAGTTGAACACATCCAACCGCAAATATATTTTTTTTATTGTTCATAATTTCAAAAATGAAATTTTGATTGTCTTATTTCTTCTCTAACTACAATTTCGATTAAATTTTTGGCAAATGTTGGCAGTTGCTTGTTCCCAGAATGCCTCATTCGATAAGCTGAAATACATGTGTAGCCTTAAACCTGGGTTGGAATTGTCTAAAGAGATTTGTGTTGATTGAACGATTATCAATCTATACTCATTTCTCATCGAATATGAACACAGACACACAGACGCGATCCAACATCCAAATTCTGCATATATACTACAAATATTAGCAAAATACATCGAACCAAACCCTACAAATGTCTTGTAAATACACGAACCGAATGGGAAGTGATGCTACTTGACTGAATTTTGTTGGGGTGAAAAATAGTTGGATTCTTGTCACCTCACTTGCATTCAAGAATACACATTTTTATGTGAGGTGACAAAAATATGTGACTTGACAATTTGTCACTTCGCCTAAGAGCATAGGGGTGAATATCTGTCTAAAGCAAGAGACAGTCATTAACATTTAGAATATTTTCATATCATTAGCATATAGCAAAGATTTACGGTGTTTAACCGAAAGAGGCAATATGAATATAAAAAAAAACTAGATGGCCTAAGTGACTTTCCATTATTAACTCTAAGGGTTATTAACTCTAAGGTTAAGAGAAAAGAAAAGATAGACATCTAAGGAAGTGGGAATGAAAGCTAAGTGGTTTGACAGAACCAAATACTTTACTGACATCAGTTTAAATTGTATCAATCTGTGTTTTTTGTATATCTCATTGATAACAAAGAAACAATTAATATACGAGTATGTTCTATTTAATTTAGACTTCAGTTATATTCTTTATTATATGTACTTTTGAACCAGCAAGGTACCGCAGCACTTATATATACTATTAAGACGAAAATATATTCAAAATGAGACTTTATGTATACTTACTTACTTACTTAAGGTGGCGCTACAGTCCGGGGTGGACCTAGGCCTCAACCAACAAGCGTCTCCAGCCAGCTCGATCTTTAGCTAGCTGTCTCCAGTTTCGCACGCATAGTTGGTTGAGGTCCCTTTCCACCGCCGTCCCTCGGGGGTGGATTCGAAGACTTTTCGGGCCGGAGTATTGGTTTCCATCCGCTCTACATGACCTAGCCATCTCAGTCTTTGGATCTTCACTCTTCTGGCTAAGTCGATGTCGCTGAACAGCCCATATAGTTCGTCATTATATCTCCTCCTCCACTCACCGTCTATGCAGACGGGACCGAAAATCACACGAAGAATTTTCCTCTCGAAGCAACCAAGGGCAGCTTCATCCGCTTTTGACAAAGTCCATGCCTCCGCGCCAAATAGCAGGACTGGGACGATTAAGGTCTTGTAGAGCGTTATCTTGGTTGTTCGAGAGAGGGCTTTGTTTACCAGTTGCTTTCTTAGCCCAAAGAAGCAGCGATTGGCAAGGGTTATTCTTCGTTTGATTTCAGCGCTGGTGTCATTGTCTGAATTGATAGCGGTGCCTAGGTAGACGCTCTGACCGAGACGTCGGTGTTGGGTGCCCTTTCTCGTTGACAGCATATACTTGGTCTTACCCTCGTTTACCGCTAAACCCATCTTCGCGGCCTCCGTTGCAATACCCACAAAAGCACCATTGACATCACGCTGCGTTCTTCCATAATGTCAATATCGTCGGCATATGCGAGTAGTTGGACGGACTTCTGAAAGATTGTTCCTCTGGTGTTCGCGTTCGAGTTTTGAACAATTCGTTCAAGAACGATGTTGAAAAAGTCGCATGACAGCGCGTCGCCTTGTCTGAATCCTTTTTTGACATCAAAGGTCTCGGTTAGGTCTTTGCGGACCTTGATGGAGCGGCGTGCATTCTCCATCGTCATCCTACACAAACGGACGATGGTAGGGATGCCAAAACTAGACATTGCTCTGTATAGCTCGTCTCTATAGATGCTATCATACGCGGGTTTAAAATCGATGAAAAGGTGGTGGGTATCGATTTGTTGCTCCTGGGTTTTCTCCAAAATCTTCTGTAGTGTGAATATTTGGTCGGTGGTGGATTTTCCTGTCCTAAAGCCACACTGGTATGGACCGACCAGGTTGTTGACGAATGGCTTTAGGCGTTCACACAGTATGGCAGATAAGATTTTATATGCGATACTTAGGAGACTGATGCCTCTGTAGTTGGCGCAGTTCAAAGGGTCTCCTTTTTTATGGATCGGGCAATGCTGTGGTTCCATTCATCGGGCATGTTTTCCTCCGACCATATTTTACAGATGAGTTGGTGCATGCTCCTTCCAAATCATCGCCTGCGGCTTTAAAAAGCTCGGCGGGTAGGCCGTCAGCTCCCGCAGCCTTGTGGGATTTCAGTTTAGATATGGCAATCCTCACTTCATCCGGGTCGGGTGGACGGAATTGTTGATCTTCGTCGTCTCTTTCATTGGGGTTGAATAGTTCGTTCTGCCTGACAGCGGGATTTGGTTCTTCGTCGCCGTTATTCAGTCTGCAGAAACGGTTTTTCCATATTCTCAGCATCGACTGTGACTCTACTACGATGTTCCCTTGATCATCCTTGCAGGCTTCAGTTCGGACTTTATAACCTTGACTGGTTAACTTTACCCTTTGGTAAAACTTCGTCACCTCATTCCTGCAGTAATATCCCTCTATTTTGCCGATCGCTCGCTTCTCATGCTCCTTCTTTTTTCTCCTGAGAAGCCGATGTTCGTCTCTCCTCTTCTGCTCGTAGAGCTCCCGAGCAGCTCTTGTCCTTCTTTGCAGTGCCGCTTTGTATGCTTCTTGCTTGGCTGCATTCGCCTGCCGACACTCGTTGTCAAACCAGGGGTTTCGTTGTGGTGGCGGATTGAAACCCAGCACATCAGAGGCGGCATCTCTGATGGCTTTTTGGCAATGCTGCCACTGGTCTTCAATACTTGATGTTGGCGGCGTACGATTTCTTAGGAGGTTAAGGGAGACACGATCGGAAAAGGATTTGGCAATCTCTTGCGATTGTAGCCGGCTGACGTTGAACTTCCTCACAGTATTTCTTTGTCTTGGCGGTGTTCGGCATATCCGCAGCCTTACCTTGGCTACAACAAGGTGGTGGTCCGAATCAATGTTGGCGCCTCGGAACGTTCGGACATCTATGATACTGGAGGAGTGCCTTGCGTCTATCGCAATATGGTCAATCTGATTGACGGTTGATTGATCAGGAGATCGCCATGTTCCTTTGTGAATATCGAGATGTGGAAATCTTGTACTGGCTACTACAACATTTCGCCCCGCAGCAAAATCGATCAGCCTAAATCCGTTATCGGATGTGGTGTCGTGTAGGCTGTGCTTCCCGACCGTACTACCAAAGATGTTCTCTCTTCCTAGCTTAGCGTTAAAATCGCCAAGGACAATTTTAAAGTCGTAGTTAGGGCATTGCTCATACGTTTTGTCCAGAAGCTCATAGAACCTGTCTTTGGTGTCATCATCTTTCTCCTCTGTGGGGGCATGTGCGCATATAAGGCTTATGTAGGCAAATTTAGCCTGGATGCGGATTGTCGTGAGGCGCTCGTTCACGGACCTGAACGATAGGACTTCTTGCCTAAGTCTGCCTCTAACGACAAATCCACATCCAAATAGGCGCTGTTTTTGTTGTTTGTAGCAATCACCGTAGTATATATCACAGTTTTTCATCCTTCTTTTGCGCGGTCCATCCCATCGCACTTCTTGGATGGCGGTTATATCTGCTTTGCAGCAGTCTAGGGCTTCCGCTAGTTGTTCGGCTGCACGTGGCCTATAAAGGGACCTTACATTCCACGTACAAATCCGAAGATCGTTGTCCGTATATCGTTTGCAGGGGTCGTCATCAGTAAAATCATCCGTTTCCGAGGCTTGTTGTTGCTTCGTAACTAGCAATTTTTTGTGTGGCCGGGCAGTTACCCCGACGGCACAACCCCCAACCTGGAGGGCCAGTTCCTTTTTTGTAACCCCTAGGACAAGAGGTCGCACTTATAAGTTTGGCAAGTTGAGCTCGGGTGAACTACAACCAGTACCCGATGGCTACCACTTGGAGGTAAAATAAGCACAATTGGTTTATGGTTTATGTATACATGAAATATATTTATTGCGCATTACCGATGTTTAGATTCAATTGCAACTGTCATACATTTTGTTTACATTAATCTTAGGTTTATTGGCCCTTAAACATATGTTAACCTTTATTAAGTCTTCCTGGAGAAGTCTTGAATGTTCTTTATAGTTGTTTTCAGAAATCAAGAGTAGAGAATCATCAGCAAATAGTCCAATCTGCAAGTGGTTCAGTTCGCTGTATAAATGATGAATAGCAGAATGACAGGAACATACATAGATCCTTGGCGAACTCCGTCAACTGTTTCAGAACTGTTATACATCACTCCGTTGACATTTGTTTCCTGGGTTTGATCAATTAGAAAATGTCTTGTATATGGCTAAAAAAATCATACTTCAGAATGTTGTCTAGCAGAATATCTCTGTTAATGATCTACAATGCCGTTTTTAGATCCAAGAATATAGCTAATCGGCTGCTTCCAATAAGAAATCCATTTATTACAGATTCTCAAGATAATTTTTCCAGAACCCAGATTGGTTATATATTAATAGCTTGTTGTTTCGACTTTAGACTACTTTATAGCTGATTCATGCCATTATGCGTGACATAGCCCATCGTTGATATAACCGACCGCTTTAGGCTTAAGTTACCAACCAGACAGTGTTCTCTACTCAAACTTTTCCATTGTATGACGAATTGCTCGCTCACTGACGCCATGATGACGACCGAGCTCACGACGAAATTTACATACGATGAGCGTTCAATATATTCTCGGTATCGGGGTGAAGCTGTGGTTTTATAAATAAATTGACTTATTTATCAAGTAATACTATAGTAGTCTACAAGCAGTACCCGGTGAGCCGGAGCGGGGGTCGTCTTCAATGCTCTCTTGAACTCACTTAACCACTGTTGCCCAGTTGATAATGAAGGTGCGGAACCCTGGTAAACAGCCACCATCTCTTCATGAATAGTTTTTTGACTTTTTCCTTGCTTAGTGAGAAATTTAATTACAGCGCGATGCTCAATTTTCACCATCATCGTCTCAGTTGCCATTATGATTCTGTTTAACTAGAGATAAAACGCGAATCAATAATCACATTTATATGAAATGTTACTTGAATGCACTAAAATAATAGTATTACTTGATAAATAAGTCAATTTATATATACAACCACAGCTTCACCCCGATACCGAGAATATATTGAACGCCCCTCGTATGTTGCGTATTAGGTTAGGTTAGGTTGTAGTGCCTGACTGCTAAGGGCAGTCACACTTAGGCCAGAGTAGGCCCATTGTGATAACACGCGGCTTTACTTATCCTAACATAGCTGGCCTATGCTGGCGCTGTTTAGATCATTGAGGTTATCGAAATTGTAGGCCCCTAGGTGTAGGAACCTACGACTAACCAGAGCGCTGCACGAGCAGAGTAGGTGATGAGTGTTTTCTACCTCCTCTTCATCCATGCTGATTCTGCAGAAATCATTATATGGGACACCCATCCTGCGAGCATGAGTGCCAATTGCACAGTGCCCGGTTATGACTCCTATGAGAGTCCTTAATGAGTGTTTGCTGAGCCTGAGTAGACTGAGTGACCGTTTTAGGTTGAGTGATGGCTAGATTTCTTTTATTTCAAGGCAGGTGGTGCCTTCTAGCCATTTGTTGTTGGTGGTTTTTATTGTATGAATCTTCCAAAGATGGTAGGCGGTTGTAGCGATCGGCATGGAAGGTGGTACCCCTGCTATTGATTTGCGTTTTTACAACTGAGGCGGAATTTCGATAGCATTTTTTAGTTATGTTCCTACATTTGGCAGGAGTTAAGCGATGCATGATGATATCTTCGCTATCTCGTCACAATTTTTGCCCACATATTTTCTTTTTCGGTAGCACCTAAAATCCAAATGTCTTATACTTTTGAAATTTATATCAATATGGTAATGCCTGCCGCGGTGCCACATTCCGGTACTGATTTTGGAATGATGTTGGTTGCGGCCCACGTCCAGCAGGGGTCTTCTCTCTTTTTTTATTGATTTACATTAATTGGAGGAATAAGATTCAATTTGTGTAAAACAGGAAAGTAGAATGGTCAAAACCGATCAAAACTCAAGAAAACGACGAAATTTAGACACCTCAACTTCAGACTCTGCCTCGAAGAAACAAAAATTACGCTCACGTAGGCCAGCATTGCGAAAACGCCACAAGATCTTACCCAAATCCCCAACTGATTCATTGTCTGATATGAGTCTACGGAATGCTTTTGTGGGAACGAAAATAATAACAGTAAGCTATTTGAATTATCTAGAAAAGAATTTGTTTACGCTTTTCCATTTGTACATGTTATTTTGTGTCTTAATTCGTAGGTTAAAAGCACCGGAGTTCAAACTATTCAGTATGAGGATAAAGATGACATTGACATGGATGACTCTCAAAATGAAATCCGAGACTGTGATTATGAATCTCCAGAGCCAACTGAACCAAATGAAGCTTCGTGCTCTTCCATTTATAGACATGATGATGAAGATGCAGCACAACAGGTATAGCTACTACCTACCTACTGTGTGAGCAATCAAAATGTTGAATATTTCATAAATTTTAGGTTAAATCAGCAAGCACATCTGTTGATCAAAATATTCGAGATGAAAACTCCCTTGGCAACCCAAAAGTTAAACTTGAGACTTGCGAACATCCACGGAATGAGAATGACCATCATGTAACACCGTCAAATTCTAAGGTTCTAATTGTAGAAAAACAGGTAAGCTGCAGGTTGGGTTTTTGATATGGAATACATACGCGCAAATACACAAAAAAATGATAAACCCTGGCTATAATGCCCGCTTTGCTCAGTTTCGTTGAATTCGTTCACTTTTAGCAAATACAGTGGGAGCGAATGAAACTTCTGTACGTAATTGGAGTTTTGTTTAAGTTCCCAGGAGCAATTTTGGACACATTGAAATTCGACGTTTCGTCTGACAAGTGCGTATGCGTAGGTTTTGCCTATATTTGGTGCTAAAGCACATCGTTCAGTTTCGTTGAGTTTTGCGTGCTTAAATGGGAACGAAATCAATTTGCTATCTATGGAAGTACTTACATAAAGCGAACATGTGCTACTGTCTAATAAGAACAAACTTTTCGTCATGTTTTCAAAAAACACATGAATACTTTTGGTGTTGGTATTTTACTTAAGTTCCCAGATGCATTTTGAAATTTGGATGAACATTAACTTGTGTATTGTATTTCAGTCTTTCACTTTCTTCCTTGCAGTCTGACACCAAAAGTCAACATTCTGTTCGTAAAATTTACACATCTAATAATTTCGCCAAGAATTCGAATATGGAAATTGAATCTAATCAAAATCAAGATCAGAGTGTCAAAGCTCCTGTCCAGGTTACCAAGCCAAATAGCAAAGAGAGGGTACAAGACATTTCTTGAAGTCAATTCTTGTATAAATATTAGAAATCGTGTGTAAATTATGAAGTAGTACTGTAAACAAAATTGTGACAAAATGTAGGTTTTTTTGAAAATGTAGAATACATATGTTATTTAGCTTGAATAAACTTGTGTTGTTTAAAGTTCAATTTGGGTGTTTATTACTTCCTTAGCCAAACTCTCTTGCGTCTGCGATGACTTGGAAGCTCGGCCTTCCTCTCCTTGAAACAACAGGCTCGGATTCGAAGACCATCTTTGCTGAGGCGTTGTTGTCCATGTGCTCGATGTGGCCGAGCAATGTTTTCACCTTCTTCGCCGACGGGACCATGTATTCGACGCAGAGTTTTTCTTTCGAAGGCACCAAGAATCTGCTGTTTTGCTGTTTTGCTTAGAGTCCAATTTTCGGCTCCATATAGCAGGACTGCCAAATAAGAGTTTTGTAGAGCATACTTTTGGTCCTTCGAGTCATGTGGTTTTGATCCCGGTTCCCAATGCCGATTCTGCGTGGGATCTCCAATATGATGGAATGAAGTTCACGTTTGCCCCGAGGTAGACAGACTCCTTTACTACCTCGAAATTGCAGCTGTCGATCGTGAAGTTTTGTCCAAGGTAGTGTGTGACGGAACGTTTTTTGATCGCCAGCATATATTTTGTTTTGTCCTCATTGACGTTCTTCAATCGCCGTAAAAGCCTCCACTGCGGCACGTTGAGAACGCGCGACGATGTCATCGGCGTAACCCAACAGTTGGACTGACTTGTAGAAGATAGTGCCTTTTGTGTTTACAGCTCTCCGCACTATCTTCAGATAGATTGAAGAAATCACACGACAGCGCATCTCCTTGCCGAAATTCAGTGCAAGTTTCAAACGGCTCAGAAATCCTTGAGCCGAACTGCACGGTGCATCGCGTGTGTTAACATGGTGCGACACAACCGAATCTGCTTTCCCGGGATCCCGGATTCGGCCATCACATCAAATAGCTCCTTGCTATGAACGCTGTCGTATGCGGCGATGTCGATGAAAGGGTGGTGCGTATCGATTTGAAACTCACTGGTCTTCTTGTCACTTTGGCTTAGTGTGAAGATTTGATTTGCCGGGCCGGAAGACACACTGGTACGTGTCGGCTGCGGCTTTAGACGTTTACACAGTACGTTGGACAGGATCTTATAGGCGACGTTGAGCAGGGATAGTTGTTGCAAGATCGCCTTTTTTGTGGATGGGGTATATGGAGCTTATATTCCAGTCGGCGGACGATAGTCTTCCCAAATTATACAGATGATCTGGTGCATGCTCCCTACCAGAACATCGCCACCGGCCTTGAAGAGCTCTTATGGTAAGCGATCTGAGCCTGCGGCTTTGTTGTGCTTCAGCCTTTTAATGGCTGTGCCGACATCTTCAAAGCTAGGTGAGAGGATTACTTCATCGACTGGAGTTGGGATTTCTTGATTCCCTATCACTCTCTCCTTTTAAGGCCCGTTAAGCAAATGTTGGAAGTGCTGCTTAAACACATCCACTATTCCTGCGGTTCAGTAACAAGGTTACCCTCACAATTTCGAAGAGCCTGGGCTTAGGAAAGCCTAAAGCCTGAAGCCAGGCTTTTGGCTTTTTTACAAAAGGCCCGTATTTTTTGCCCGTCCCTAGACTCTTCGATGTGCTTGAGCTACGAGGTTGCGAGAGACCTTTTCTTCAGACCCGGTACTCCTCTTGTGCTGCTCTTGTTTTCCTTTGCAGCGCTTTTTGGTATGCCTCGTCAGTTGCACGTTTCTTCTGCTCACACTCGCCATCATACCGCGGTTTTCCGGTGTACTCAGGCGTCCAATGTCAAAACTCCTCTTTGTTGGCTGGTGCAGCTTTCTGACATTGGACAGTCGAGCTCTGAATCGTGCTGCCACGAGGAAATGGTCAGAGTCGACGTTTACTCCTCTGAATGTTCGCACATCCAGGATATTTGACGCATGTCTTGTGTCAATGAGCAGATGGTCGATTTGGTTGGCGGTTCGACCGTCCGAAGATCGCCAGGTTGCTGTGTGGATTCTTTTCCGAGAGAACCTTGTGCTTCTTATGACCATATTACAATCTGTCGCAAAGTTAGTGAGTCGGAAGCCGTTATCTGTTATCGATCACTCCGCCAAAGATGTTTTCCTTACCGATTTTGGCATTGAAGTCTCCGAGCACTATTTTGACATCGTACTCCGGACAGACTTCCTTCTTCCGTAGGCACCGTCCAAGAGATCGTAGTAGTCCTCTTTGATAGAGTCTTTAGCCTAATCGCGTGTACACGTATAATGCTGATGTTGTAGAATCTGTCTTGGACACGGATCACAGCCAGACGATCACTTATCGGTTTAAAGTCGATTACCTTCGGCCTTAAACGTTTTCCCAAAAGTACTAATAACTACCTAGTAATTTTCTTCTTGTCTCTGCATGGGCGGGGCAGTTACCAAGTTTGTGTAGTACAGTTTCCCCTTCCTCCTTATCCATGCAGTTTCTACAGAAGTCATTGTAGAGCGTTCCAAATCTTCTGAGTTGATTGTCTATTAGGTAATGATCAGTTATTACGCGTACTAGTTTGCTAATATGCTTTCTGTCTAATTCTAGGAGAGCTTTGGTTTTGATTGGGTCTTGTGTAGGTGTGTGTAGCGTAGGTGTGTGTAGCGTTCGTCAGTAGCAGTGTTTTTATTGCTTTTAATGGGGGATAAGATGTCTCCTGATTTTGTGCCAATGGCAGACCCGTTACATATAAGCAAAAATAAGCCACATTTCCAAAGGAAACTTGCTCCCTCACCAAATATAGGCTCCACTATCTCTTGAAGTTCGATGTCGTCGGATCCACTCCAGTCTTTGGATTTCGATAATACACATCTAAACACATAACCACAGGTGTACACAGGTCGTAGGTACGCCTAGTTGGGCCGCTGTGGCAGTTGGAAGATGAGCCATGAAAAGGCTCCAAAATCCTTACTATACACTGTACATTTTTTTAGGTGAAAAATTCCATGTCGTCGGATCCACTCCAGTCTTTTAATTTCGTTAACACACATCTCAACACATAACCACAGGTGCTCACAGGTCGTAGGTAAGCCTAGTTGGGCCGCTGTGGCAGTTGGAAGATGAGCCATGGAAAGGCTCCAAAATCCTTACTATACACTGTACATTTTTTTAGGTGAAAAATTCGATGTCGTCGGATCCACTCCAGTCTTTAGATTTCGTTAATACACATCTCAACACATAACCACAGGTGCGCAAAGGTCGTAGGTACGCCTAGTTGGGCCGCTGTGGCAGTTGGAAGATGAGCCATGAAAAGGCTCCAAAATCCTTACTCCTTACTGTCATTTTTTTTAGGTGAAAAATTCGATGTCGTCGGATCCACTCCAGTCTTTGGATTTCGATAAAACACATCTAAACACATAACCACAGGTGTACACAGGTCGTAGGTACGCGTAGTTGGGCTGCTGTGGCAGTTGGAAGATGAGCCATGAAAAGGCTCCAAAATCCTTACTATACACTGTCAATTTTTTTAGGTGAAAAATTCAATGTCGTCGGCTCCACTCCAGTCTTTGGATTTCGATAATACACATCTAAACACATAACCACAGGTGTACACAGGTCGTAGGTACGCCTAGTTGGGCCGCTGTGGCAGTTGGAAGATGAGCCATGAAAAGGCTCCAAAATCCTTACTATACACTGTCAATTTTTTTAGGTGAAAAATTCGATGTCGTCGGATCCACTCCAGTCTTTGGATTTCGATAATACACATCTAAACACATAACCACAGGTGTACACAGGTCGTAGGTACGCCTAGTCGGGCCGCTGTGGCAGTTGGAAGATGAGCCATGAAAAGGCTCCAAAATCCTTACTATACACTGTCAATTTTTTTAGGTGAAAAATTCGATGTCGTCGGATCCACTCCAGTCTTTGGATTTCGATAATACACATCTAAACACATAACCACAGGTGTACACAGGTCGTAGGTACGCCTAGTTGGGCCGCTGTGGCAGTTGGAAGATGAGCCATGAAAAGGCTCCAAAATCCTTACTATACACTGTCAATTTTTTTAGGTGAAAAATTCGATGTCGTCGGATCCACTCCAGTCTTTGGATTTCGATAATACACATCTAAGCACATAACCACAGGTGTACACAGGTCGTAGGTACGCCTAGTTGGGCCGCTGTGGCAGTTGGAAGATGAGCCATGAAAAGGCTCCAAAATCCTTACTATACACTGTAAATTTTTTTAGGTGAAAAATTCGATGTCGTCGGATCCACTCCAGTCTTTGGATTTCGATAATACACATCTAAACACATAACCACAGGTGTACACAGGTCGTAGGTACGCCTAGTTGGGCCGCTGTGGCAGTTGGAAGATGAGCCATGAAAAGGCTCCAAAATCCTTACTATACACTGTCAATTTTTTTAGGTGAAAAATTCGATGTCGTCGGATCCACTCCAGTCTTTGGATTTCGATAATACACATCTAAACACATAACCACAGATGTACACAGGTCGTAGGTACGCCTAGTTGGGCCGCTGTGGCAGTTGGAAGATGAGCCATGAAAAGGCTCCAAAATCCTTACTATACACTGTCAATTTTTTTAGGTGAAAAATTCGATGTCGTCGGATCCACTCCAGTCTTTGGATTTCGATAATACACATCTAAACACATAACCACAGGTGTACACAGGTCGTAGGTACGCCTAGTTGGGCCGCTGTGGCAGTTGGAAGATGAGCCATGAAAAGGCTCCAAAATCCTTACTATACACTGTCAATTTTTTTAGGTGAAAAATTCGATGTCGTCGGATCCACTCCAGTCTTTGGATTTCGATAAAACACATCTAAACACATAACCACAGGTGTACACAGGTCGTAGGTACGCGTAGTTGGGCCGCTGTGGCAGTTGGAAGATGAGCCATGAAAAGGCTCCAAAATCCTTACTATACACTGTCAATTTTTTTAGGTGAAAAATTCGATGTCGTCGGATCCACTCCAGTCTTTGGATTTCGATAATACACATCTAAGCACATAACCACAGGTGTACACAGGTCGTAGGTACGCGTAGTTGGGCCGCTGTGGCAGTTGGAAGATGAGCCATGAAAAGGCTCCAAAATCCTTACTATACACTGTCAATTTTTTTAGGTGAAAAATTCGATGTCGTCGGATCCACTCCAGTCTTTGGATTTCGATAATACACATCTAAACACATAACCACAGGTGTACACAGGTCGTAGGTACGCCTAGTTGGGCCGCTGTGGCAGTTGGAAGATGAGCCATGAAAAGGCTCCAAAATCCTTACTATACACTGTCAATTTTTTTAGGTGAAAAATTCGATGTCGTCGGATCCACTCCAGTCTTTGGATTTCGATAATACACATCTAAACACATAACCACAGGTGTACACAGGACGTAGGTACGCCTAGTCGGGCCGCTGTGGCAGTTGGAAGATGAGCCATGAAAAGGCTCCAAAATCCTTACTATACACTGTCAATTTTTTTAGGTGAAAAATTCGATGTCGTCGGTTCCACTCCAGTCTTTGGATTTCGATAGTACACATCTAAACACATAACCACAGGTGTACACAGGTCGTAGGTACGCCTAGTTGGGCCGCTGTGGCAGTTGGAAGATGAGCCATGAAAAGGCTCCAAAATCCTTACTATACACTGTCAATTTTTTTAGGTGAAAAATTCGATGTCGTCGGATCCACTCCAGTCTTTGGATTTCGATAATACACATCTAAACACATAACCACAGGTGTACACAGGTCGTAGGTACGCCTAGTTGGGCCGCTGTGGCAGTTGGAAGATGAGCCATGAAAAGGCTCCAAAATCCTTACTATACACTGTCAATTTTTTTAGGTGAAAAATTCGATGTCGTCGGATCCACTCCAGTCTTTGGATTTCGATAATACACATCTAAACACATAACCACAGGTGTACACAGGTCGTAGGTACGCCTAGTTGGACCGCTGTGGCAGTTGGAAGATGAGCCATGAAAAGGCTCCAAAATCCTTACTATACACTGTCAATTTTTTTAGGTGAAAAATTCGATGTCGTCGGATCCACTCCAGTCTTTGGATTTCGATAATACACATCTAAACACATAACCACAGGTGTACACAGGTCGTAGGTACGCCTAGTTGGGCCGCTGTGGCAGTTGGAAGATGAGCCATGAAAAGGCTCCAAAATCCTTACTATACACTGTCAATTTTTTTAGGTGAAAAATTCGATGTCGTCGGATCCACTCCAGTCTTTGGATTTCGATAATACACATCTAAACACATAACCACAGGTGTACACAGGTCGTAGGTACGCCTAGTTGGGCCGCTGTGGCAGTTGGAAGATGAGCCATGAAAAGGCTCCAAAATCCTTACTCCTTACTGTCATTTTTTTTAGGTGAAAAATTCGATGTCGTCGGATCCACTCCAGTCTTTGGATTTCGATAAAACACATCTAAACACATAACCACAGGTGTACACAGGTCGTAGGTACGCGTAGTTGGGCCGCTGTGGCAGTTGGAAGATGAGCCATGAAAAGGCTCCAAAATCCTTACTATACACTGTCAATTTTTTTAGGTGAAAAATTCAATGTCGTCGGATCCACTCCAGTCTTTGGATTTCGATAATACACATCTAAACACATAACCACAGGTGTACACAGGTCGCAGGTACGCCTAGTTGGGCCGCTGTGGCAGTTGGAAGATGAGCCATGAAAAGGCTCCAAAATCCTTACTATACACTGTCAATTTTTTTAGGTGAAAAATTCGATGTCGTCGGATCCACTCCAGTCTTTGGATTTCGATAAAACACATCTAAACACATAACCACAGGTCGTAGGTACGCGTAGTTGGGCCGCTGTGGCAGTTGGAAGATGAGCCATGAAAAAGCTCCAAAATCCTTACTATACACTGTCAATTTTTTTAGGTGAAAAATTCGATGTCGTCGGATCCACTCCAGTCTTTGGATTTCGATAATACACATCTAAACACATAACCACAGGTGTACACAGGTCGTAGGTACGCCTAGTTGGGCCGCTGTGGCAGTTGGAAGATGAGCCATGAAAAGGCTCCAAAATCCTTACTATACACTGTCAATTTTTTTAGGTGAAAAATTCGATGTCGTCGGATCCACTCCAGTCTTTGGATTTCGATAATACACATCTAAACACATAACCACAGGTGTACACAGGTCGTAGGTACGCCTAGTTGGGCCGCTGTGGCAGTTGGAAGATGAGCCATGAAAAGGCTCCAAAATCCTTACTATACACTGTCAATTTTTTTGGGTGAAAAATTCGATGTCGTCGGATCCACTCCAGTCTTTGGATTTCGATAATGCACATCTAAACACATAACCACAGGTGTACACAGGTCGTAGGTACGCCTAGTTGGGCCGCTGTGGCAGTTGGAAGATGAGCCATGAAAAGGCTCCAAAATCCTTACTATACACTGTCAATTTTTTTAGGTGAAAAATTCGATGTCGTCGGATCCACTCCAGTCTTTGGATTTCGATAAAACACATCTAAACACATAACCACAGGTGTACACAGGTCGTAGGTACGCGTAGTTGGGCCGCTGTGGCAGTTGGAAGATGAGCCATGAAAAGGCTCCAAAATCCTTACTATACTCCTTACTAGTCTTTGGATTTCGATAAAACACATCTAAACACATAACCACAGGTGTACACAGGTCGTAGGTACGCCTAGTTGGGCCGCTGTGGCAGTTGGAAGATGAGCCATGAAAAGGCTCCAAAATCCTTACTCCTTACTGTCATTTTTTTTAGGTGAAAAATTCGATGTCGTCGGATCCACTCCAGTCTTTGGATTTCGATCATACACATCTAAACACATAACCACAGGTGTACACAGGTCGTAGGTACGCCTAGTTGGGCCGCTGTGGCAGTTGGAAGATGAGCCATGAAAAGGCTCCAAAATCCTTACTATACACTGTCAATTTTTTTAGGTGAAAAATTCGATGTCGTCGGACCCACTCCAGTCTTTGGATTTCGATAATACACATCTAAACACATAACCACAGGTGTACACAGGTCGTAGGTACGCGTAGTTGGGCCGCTGTGGCAGTTGGAAGATGAGCCATGAAAAGGCTCCAAAATCCTTACTATACTCCTTACTAGTCTTTGGATTTCGATAAAACACATCTAAACACATAACCACAGGTGTACACAGGTCGTAGGTACGCCTAGTTGGGCCGCTGTGGCAGTTGGAAGATGAGCCATGAAAAGGCTCCAAAATCCTTACTCCTTACTGTCATTTTTTTTAGGTGAAAAATTCGATGTCGTCGGATCCACTCCAGTCTTTGGATTTCGATCATACACATCTAAACACATAACCACAGGTGTACACAGGTCGTAGGTACGCCTAGTTGGGCCGCTGTGGCAGTTGGAAGATGAGCCATGAAAAGGCTCCAAAATCCTTACTATACACTGTCAATTTTTTTAGGTGAAAAATTCGATGTCGTCGGACCCACTCCAGTCTTTGGATTTCGATAATACACATCTAAACACATAACCACAGGTGTACACAGGTCGTAGGTACGCCTAGTTGGGCCGCTGTGGCAGTTGGAAGATGAGCCATGAAAAGGCTCCAAAATCCTTACTATACACTGTCATTTTTTTTAGGTGAAAAATTCGATGTCGTCGGATCCACTCCAGTCTTTGGATTTCGATAATACACATCTAAACACATAACCACAGGTGTACACAGGTCGTAGGTACGCCTAGTTGGGCCGCTGTGGCAGTTGGAAGATGAGCCATGAAAAGGCTCCAAAATCCTTACTATACACTGTCAATTTTTTTAGGTGAAAAATTCGATGTCGTCGGATCCACTCCAGTCTTTGGATTTCGATAATACACATCTAAACACATAACCACAGGTGTACACAGGTCGTAGGTACGCCTAGTTGGGCCGCTGTGGCAGTTGGAAGATGAGCCATGAAAAGGCTCCAAAATCCTTACTATACACTGTCAATTTTTTTAGGTGAAAAATTCGATGTCGTCGGATCCACTCCAGTCTTTGGATTTCGATAATACACATCTATACACATAACCACAGGTGTACACAGGTCGTAGGTACGCCTAGTTGGGCCGCTGTGGCAGTTGGAAGATGAGCCATGAAAAGGCTCCAAAATCCTTACTATACATTGTAAATTTTTTTAGGTGAAAAATTCGATGTCGTCGGATCCACTCCAGTCTTTGGATTTCGATAATACACATCTAAACACATAACCACAGGTGTACACAGGTCGTAGGTACTCCTAGTTGGGCCGCTGTGGCAGTTGGAAGATGAGCCATGAAAAGGCTCCAAAATCCTTACTATACACTGTCAATTTTTTTAAGGTGAAAAATTCGATGTCGTCGGACCCACTCCAGTCTTTGGATTTCGATAAAACACATCTAAATACATAACCACAGGTGTACACAGGTCGTAGGTACGCGTAGTTGGGCCGCTGTGGCAGTTGGAAGATGAGCCATGAAAAGGCTCCAAAATCCTTACTATACACTGTCATTTTTTTTAGGTGAAAAATTCGATGTCGTCGGATCCACTCCAGTCTTTGGATTTCGATAATACACATCTAAACACATAACCACAGGTGTACACAGGTCGTAGGTATGCCTAGTTGGGCCGCTGTGGCAGTTGGAAGATGAGCCATGAAAAGGCTCCAAAATCCTTACTCCTTACTGTCTTTTTTTTTAGGTGAAAAATTCGATGTCGTCGGATCCACTCCAGTCTTTGGATTTCGATAATACACATCTAAACACATAACCACAGGTGTACACAGGTCGTAGGTACGCCTAGTTGGGCCGCTGTGGCAGTTGGAAGATGAGCCATGAAAAGGCTCCAAAATCCTTACTATACTCCTTACTAGTCTTTGGATTTCGATAAAACACATCTAAACACATAACCACAGGTGTACACAGGTCGTAGGTACGCCTAGTTGGGCCGCTGTGGCAGTTGGAAGATGAGCCATGAAAAGGCTCCAAAATCCTTACTATACACTGTAAATTTTTTTTGGTGAAAAATTCGATGTCGTCGGATCCACTCCAGTCTTTGGATTTCGATAATACACATCTAAACACATAACCACAGGTGTACACAGGTCGTAGGTACGCCTAGTTGGGCCGCTGTGGCAGTTGGAAGATGAGCCATGAAAAGGCTCCAAAATCCTTACTATACACTGTCAATTTTTTTAGGTGAAAAATTCGATGTCGTCGGATCCACTCCAGTCTTTGGATTTCGATAATACACATCTAAACACATAACCACAGGTGTACACAGGTCGTAGGTACGCCTAGTTGGGCCGCTGTGGCAGTTGGAAGATGAGCCTCCAGTCTTTGGATTTCGATAATACACATCTAAACACATAACCACAGGTGTACACAGGTCGTAGGTACGCCTAGTTGGGCCGCTGTGGCAGTTGGAAGATGAGCCATGAAAAGGCTCCAAAATCCTTACTATACACTGTCAATTTTTTTAGGTGAAAAATTCGATGTCGTCGGATCCACTCCAGTCTTTGGATTTCGATAATACACATCTAAACACATAACCACAGGTGTACACAGGTCGTAGGTACGCCTAGTTGGGCCGCTGTGGCAGTTGGAAGATGAGCCATGAAAAGGCTCCAAAATCCTTACTATACACTGTCAATTTTTTTAGGTGAAAAATTCGATGTCGTCGGATCCACTCCAGTCTTTGGATTTCGATAATACACATCTAAACACATAACCACAGGTGTACACAGGTCGCAGGTACGCCTAGTTGGGCCGCTGTGGCAGTTGGAAGATGAGCCATGAAAAGGCTCCAAAATCCTTACTATACACTGTCAATTTTTTTAGGTGAAAAATTCGATGTCGTCGGATCCACTCCAGTCTTTGGATTTCGATAATACACATCTAAACACATAACCACAGGTGTACACAGGTCGTAGGTACGCCTAGTTGGGCCGCTGTGGCAGTTGGAAGATGAGCCATGAAAAGGCTCCAAAATCCTTACTATACACTGTCAATTTTTTTAGGTGAAAAATTCGATGTCGTCGGATCCACTCCAGTCTTTGGATTTCGATAATACACATCTAAACACATAACCACAGGTGTACACAGGTCGTAGGTATGCCTAGTTGGGCCGCTGTGGCAGTTGGAAGATGAGCCATGAAAAGGCTCCAAAATCCTTACTATACACTGTCATTTTTTTTAGGTGAAAAATTCGATGTCGTCGGATCCACTCCAGTCTTTGGATTTCGATAATACACATCTAAACACATAACCACAGGTGTACACAGGTCGTAGGTACGCCTAGTTGGGCCGCTGTGGCAGTTGGAAGATGAGCCATGAAAAGGCTCCAAAATCCTTACTATACACTGTCAATTTTTTTAGGTGAAAAATTCGATGTCGTCGGATCCACTCCAGTCTTTGGATTTCGATAATACACATCTAAACACATAACCACAGGTGTACACAGGTCGTAGGTATGCCTAGTTGGGCCGCTGTGGCAGTTGGAAGATGAGCCATGAAAAGGCTCCAAAATCCTTACTCCTTACTGTCATTTTTTTTAGGTGAAAAATTCGATGTCGTCGGATCCACTCCAGTCTTTGGATTTCGATAATACACATCTAAACACATAACCACAGGTGTACACAGGTCATAGGTACGCCTAGTTGGGCCGCTGTGGCAGTTGGAAGATGAGCCATGAAAAGGCTCCAAAATCCTTACTCCTTACTGTCATTTTTTTTAGGTGAAAAATTCGATGTCGTCGGATCCACTCCAGTCTTTGGATTTCGATAATACACATCTAAACACATAACCACAGGTGTACACAGGTCGTAGGTACGCCTAGTTGGGCCGCTGTGGCAGTTGGAAGATGAGCCATGAAAAGGCTCCAAAATCCTTACTCCTTACTGTCATTTTTTTTAGGTGAAAAATTCGATGTCGTCGGATCCACTCCAGTCTTTGGATTTCGATAATACACATCTAAACACATAACCACAGGTGTACACAGGTCGCAGGTACGCCTAGTTGGGCCGCTGTGGCAGTTGGAAGATGAGCCATGAAAAGGCTCCAAAATCCTTACTATACACTGTCAATTTTTTTAGGTGAAAAATTCGATGTCGTCGGATCCACTCCAGTCTTTGGATTTCGATAATACACATCTAAACACATAACCACAGGTGTACACAGGTCGTAGGTACGCCTAGTTGGGCCGCTGTGGCAATTGGAAGATGAGCCATGAAAAGGCTCCAAAATCCTTACTATACACTGTCAATTTTTTTAGGTGAAAAATTCGATGTCGTCGGATCCCCTCCAGTCTTTGGATTTCGATAATACACATCTAAACACATAACCACAGGTGTACACAGGTCGTACGTACGCCTAGTTGGGCCGCTGTGGCAGTTGGAAGATGAGCCATGAAAAGGCTCCAAAATCCTTACTATACACTGTCAATTTTTTTAGGTGAAAAATTCGATGTCGTCGGATCCACTCCAGTCTTTGGATTTCGATAATACACATCTAAACACATAACCACAGGTGTACACAGGTCGCAGGTACGCCTAGTTGGGCCGCTGTGGCAGTTGGAAGATGAGCCATGAAAAGGCTCCAAAATCCTTACTATACACTGTCAATTTTTTTAGGTGAAAAATTCGATGTCGTCGGATCCACTCCAGTCTTTGGATTTCTATAATACACATCTAAACACATAACCACAGGTGTACACAGGTCGTAGGTACGCCTAGTTGGGCCGCTGTGGCAGTTGGAAGATGAGCCATGAAAAGGCTCCAAAATCCTTACTATACACTGTCAATTTTTTTAGGTGAAAAATTCGATGTCGTCGGATCCACTCCAGTCTTTGGATTTCGATAATACACATCTAAACACATAACCACAGGTGTACACAGGTCGTAGGTACGCCTAGTTGGGCCGCTGTGGCAGTTGGAAGATGAGCCATGAAAAGGCTCCAAAATCCTTACTATACACTGTCAATTTTTTTAGGTGAAAAATTCGATGTCGTCGGATCCACTCCAGTCTTTGGATTTCGATAATACACATCTAAACACATAACCACAGGTGTACACAGGTCGTAGGTACGCCTAGTTGGGCCGCTGTGGCAGTTGGAAGATGAGCCATGAAAAGGATCCAAAATCCTTACTATACACTGTCAATTTTTTTAGGTGAAAAATTCGATGTCGTCGGATCCACTCCAGTCTTTGGATTTCGATAATACACATCTAAACACATAACCACAGGTGTACACAGGTCGTAGGTACGCCTAGTTGGGCCGCTGTGGCAGTTGGAAGGTGAGCCATGAAAAGGCTCCAAAATCCTTACTATACACTGTCATTTTTTTTAGGTGAAAAATTCGATGTCGTCGGATCCACTCCAGTCTTTGGATTTCGATAAAACACATCTAAACACATAACCACAGGTGTACACATGCCGTAGGTACGCGTAGTTGGGCCGCTGTGGCAGTTGGAAGATGAGCCATGAAAAGGCTCCAAAATCCTTACTATACACTGTCAATTTTTTTAGGTGAAAAATTCGATGTCGTCGGATCCACTCCAGTCTTTGGATTTCGATAATACACATCTAAACACATAACCACAGGTGTACACAGGTCGTAGGTACGCCTAGTTGGGCCGCTGTGGCAGTTGGAAGATGAGCCATGAAAAGGCTCCAAAATCCTTACAATACACTGTCAATTTTTTTAGGTGAAAAATTCGATGTCGTCGGATCCACTCGTCTTTGGATTTCGATAATACACATCTAAACACATAACCACAGGTGTACACAGGTCGTAGGTACGCGTAGTTGGGCCGCTGTGGCAGTTGGAAGATGGGCCATGAAAAGGCTCCAAAATCCTTACTATACACTGTAATTTTTTTTAGGTGAAAAATTCGATGTCGTCGGATCCACTCCAGTCTTTGGATTTCGATAATACACATCTAAACACATAACCACAGGTGTACACAGGTCGTAGGTACGCCTAGTTGGGCCGCTGTGGCAGTTGGAAGGTGAGCCATGAAAAGGCTCCAAAATCCTTACTATACACTGTCATTTTTTTTAGGTGAAAAATTCGATGTCGTCGGATCCACTCCAGTCTTTGGATTTCGATAATACACATCTAAACACATAACCACAGGTGTACACAGGTCGTAGGTACGCCTAGTTGGGCCGCTGTGGCAGTTGGAAGATGAGCCATGAAAAGGCTCCAAAATCCTTACTATACACTGTCAATTTTTTTAGGTGAAAAATTCGATGTCGTCGGATCCACTCCAGTCTTTGGATTTCGATAATACACATCTAAACACATAACCACAGGTGTACACAGGTCGTAGGTACGCCTAGTTGGGCCGCTGTGGCAGTTGGAAGGTGAGCCATGAATAGGCTCATTTTTTTTAGGTGAAAAATTCGATGTCGTCGGATCCACTCCAGTCTTTGGATTTCGATAATACACATCTAAACACATAACCACAGGTGTACACAGGTCGTAGGTACGCCTAGTTGGGCCGCTGTGGCAGTTGGAAGATGAGCCATGAAAAGGCTCCAAAATCCTTACTATACACTGTCAATTTTTTTAGGTGAAAAATTCGATGTCGTCGGATCCACTCCAGTCTTTGGATTTCGATAAAACACATCTAAACACATAATCACAGGTGTACACATGTCGTAGGTACGCGTAGTTGGGCCTCTGCGGCAGTTGGAAGATGAGCCATGAAAAGGCTCCAAAATCCTTACTATACACTGTCAATTTTTTTAGGTGAAAAATTCGATGTCGTCGGATCCACTCCAGTCTTTGGATTTCCATAATACACATCTAAACACATAACCACAGGTGTACACAGGTCGCAGGTACGCCTAGTTGGGCCGCTGTGGCAGTTGGAAGATGAGCCATGAAAAGGCTCCAAAATCCTTACTATACACTGTCAATTTTTTTAGGTGAAAAATTCGATGTCGTCGGATCCACTCCAGTCTTTGGATTTCGATAATACACATCTAAACACATAACCACAGGTGTACACAGGTCGTAGGTACGCCTAGTTGGGCCGCTGTGGCAGTTGGAAGATGAGCCATGAAAAGGCTCCAAAATCCTTACTATACACTGTCAATTTTTTTAGGTGAAAAATTCGATGTCGTCGGATCCACTCCAGTCTTTGGATTTCGATAAAACACATCTAAACACATAACCACAGGTGTACACATGTCGTAGGTACGCGTAGTTGGGCCGCTGTGGCAGTTGGAAGATGAGCCATGAAAAGGCTCCAAAATCCTTACTATACACTGTCATTTTTTTTAGGTGAAACATTCTATGTCGTCGTAAACACATAACCACAGGTGTACACAGGTCGTAGGTACGCCTAGTTGGGCCGCTGTGGCAGTTGGAAGATGAGCCATGAAAAGGCTCCAAAATCCTTACTATACACTGTCAATTTTTTTAGGTGAAAAATTCGATGTCGTCGGATCCACTCCAGTCTTTGGATTTCGATAATACACATCTAAACACATAACCACAGGTGTACACAGGTCGTAGGTACGCCTAGTTGGGCCGCTGTGGCAGTTGGAAGATGAGCCATGAAAAGGCTCCAAAATCCTTACTATACACTGTCAATTTTTTTAGGTGAAAAATTCGATGTCGTCGGATCCACTCCAGTCTTTGGATTTCGATAAAACACATCTAAACACATAACCACAGGTGTACACATGTCGTAGGTACGCGTAGTTGGGCCGCTGTGGCAGTTGGAAGATGAGCCATGAAAAGGCTCCAAAATCCTTACTATACACTGTCAATTTTTTTAGGTGAAACATTCTATGTCGTCGTAAACACATAACCACAGGTGTACACAGGTCGTAGGTACGCCTAGTTGGGCCGCTGTGGCAGTTGGAAGATGAGCCATGAAAAGGCTCCAAAATCCTTACTATACACTGTCAATTTTTTTAGGTGAAAAATTCGATGTCGTCGGATCCACTCCAGTCTTTGGATTTCGATAATACACATCTAAACACATAACCACAGGTGTACACAGGTCGTAGGTACGCCTAGTTGGGCCGCTGTGGCAGTTGGAAGATGAGCCATGAAAAGGCTCCAAAATCCTTACTATACACTGTCAATTTTTTTAGGTGAAAAATTCGATGTCGTCGGATCCACTCCAGTCTTTGGATTTCGATAATACACATCTAAACACATAACCACAGGTGTACACAGGTCGTAGGTACGCCTAGTTGGGCCGCTGTGGCAGTTGGAAGATGAGCCATGAAAAGGCTCCAAAATCCTTACTATACACTGTCAATTTTTTTAGGTGAAAAATTCGATGTCGTCGGATCCACTCCAGTCTTTGGATTTCGATAAAACACATCTAAACACATAACCACAGGTGTACACATGCCGTAGGTACGCGTAGTTGGGCCGCTGTGGCAGTTGGAAGATGAGCCATGAAAAGGCTCCAAAATCCTTACTATACACTGTCAATTTTTTTAGGTGAAAAATTCGATGTCGTCGGATCCACTCCAGTCTTTGGATTTCGATAATACACATCTAAACACATAACCACAGGTGTACACAGGTCGTAGGTACGCCTAGTTGGGCCGCTGTGGCAGTTGGAAGATGAGCCATGAAAAGGCTCCAAAATCCTTACTATACACTGTCAATTTTTTTAGGTGAAAAATTCGATGTCGTCGGATCCACTCCAGTCTTTGGATTTCGATAAAACACATCTAAACACATAACCACAGGTGTACACATGTCGTAGGTACGCGTAGTTGGGCCGCTGTGGCAGTTGGAAGATGAGCCATGAAAAGGCTCCAAAATCCTTACTATACACTGTCATTTTTTTTAGGTGAAACATTCTATGTCGTCGTAAACACATAACCACAGGTGTACACAGGTCGTAGGTACGCCTAGTTGGGCCGCTGTGGCAGTTGGAAGATGAGCCATGAAAAGGCTCCAAAATCCTTACTATACACTGTCAATTTTTTTAGGTGAAAAATTCGATGTCGTCGGATCCACTCCAGTCTTTGGATTTCGATAATACACATCTAAACACATAACCACAGGTGTACACAGGTCGTAGGTACGCCTAGTTGGGCCGCTGTGGCAGTTGGAAGATGAGCCATGAAAAGGCTCCAAAATCCTTACTATACACTGTCAATTTTTTTAGGTGAAAAATTCGATGTCGTCGGATCCACTCCAGTCTTTGGATTTCGATAATACACATCTAAACACATAACCACAGGTGTACACAGGTCGTAGGTATGCCTAGTTGGGCCGCTGTGGCAGTTGGAAGATGAGCCATGAAAAGGCTCCAAAATCCTTACTCCTTACTGTCATTTTTTTTAGGTGAAAAATTCGATGTCGTCGGATCCACTCCAGTCTTTGGATTTCGATAATACACATCTAAACACATAACCACAGGTGTACACAGGTCATAGGTACGCCTAGTTGGGCCGCTGTGGCAGTTGGAAGATGAGCCATGAAAAGGCTCCAAAATCCTTACTCCTTACTGTCATTTTTTTTAGGTGAAAAATTCGATGTCGTCGGATCCACTCCAGTCTTTGGATTTCGATAATACACATCTAAACACATAACCACAGGTGTACACAGGTCGTAGGTACGCCTAGTTGGGCCGCTGTGGCAGTTGGAAGATGAGCCATGAAAAGGCTCCAAAATCCTTACTCCTTACTGTCATTTTTTTTAGGTGAAAAATTCGATGTCGTCGGATCCACTCCAGTCTTTGGATTTCGATAAAACACATCTAAACACATAACCACAGGTGTACACAGGTCGTAGGTACGCGTAGTTGGGCCGCTGTGGCAGTTGGAAGATGAGCCATGAAAAGGCTCCAAAATCCTTACTATACACTGTCAATTTTTTTAGGTGAAAAATTCAATGTCGTCGGCTCCACTCCAGTCTTTGGATTTCGATAATACACATCTAAACACATAACCACAGGTGTACACAGGTCGTACGTACGCCTAGTTGGGCCGCTGTGGCAGTTGGAAGATGAGCCATGAAAAGGCTCCAAAATCCTTACTATACACTGTCAATTTTTTTAGGTGAAAAATTCGATGTCGTCGGATCCACTCCAGTCTTTGGATTTCGATAATACACATCTAAACACATAACCACAGGTGTACACAGGTCGTAGGTACGCCTAGTTGGGCCGCTGTGGCAGTTGGAAGATGAGCCATGAAAAGGCTCCAAAATCCTTACTATACACTGTCAATTTTTTTAGGTGAAAAATTCGATGTCGTCGGATCCACTCCAGTCTTTGGATTTCGATAATACACATCTAAACACATAACCACAGGTGTACACAGGTCGTAGGTAAGCCTAGTTGGGCCGCTGTGGCAGTTGGAAGGTGAGCCATGAAAAGGCTCCAAAATCCTTACTATACACTGTCAATTTTTTTAGGTGAAAAATTCGATGTCGTCGGATCCACTCCAGTCTTTGGATTTCGATAATACACATCTAAACACATAACCACAGGTGTACACAGGTCGTAGGTACGCCTAGTTGGGCCGCTGTGGCAGTTGGAAGATGAGCCATGAAAAGGCTCCAAAATCCTTACTATACACTGTCAATTTTTTTAGGTGAAAAATTCGATGTCGTCGGATCCACTCCAGTCTTTGGATTTCGATAATACACATCTAAACACATAACCACAGGTGTACACAGGTCGTAGGTACGCCTAGTTGGGCCGCTGTGGCAGTTGGAAGATGAGCCATGAAAAGGCTCCAAAATCCTTACTATACACTGTCAATTTTTTTAGGTGAAAAATTCGATGTCGTCGGATCCACTCCAGTCTTTGGATTTCGATAATACACATCTAAACACATAACCACAGGTGTACACAGGTCGTAGGTACGCCTAGTTGGGCCGCTGTGGCAGTTGGAAGGTGAGCCATGAAAAGGCTCCAAAATCCTTACTATACACTGTCATTTTTTTTAGGTGAAAAATTCGATGTCGTCGGATCCACTCCAGTCTTTGGATTTCGATAATACACATCTAAACACATAACCACAGGTGTACACAGGTCGTAGGTACGCGTAGTTGGGCCGCTGTGGCAGTTGGAAGATGAGCCATGAAAAGGCTCCAAAATCCTTACTATACACTGTCAATTTTTTTAGGTGAAAAATTCGATGTCGTCGGATCCACTCCAGTCTTTGGATTTCGATAATACACATCTAAACACATAACCACAGGTGTACACAGGTCGTAGGTACGCCTAGTTGGGCCGCTGTGGCAGTTGGAAGATGAGCCATGAAAAGGCTCCAAAATCCTTACTATACACTGTCATTTTTTTTAGGTGAAAAATTCGATGTCGTCGGATCCACTCCAGTCTTTGGATTTCGATAATACACATCTAAACACATAACCACAGGTGTACACAGGTCGTAGGTACGCCTAGTTGGGCCGCTGTGGCAGTTGGAAGATGAGCCATGAAAAGGCTCCAAAATCCTTACTATACACTGTCAATTTTTTTAGGTGAAAAATTCGATGTCGTCGGATCCACTCCAGTCTTTGGATTTCGATAATACACATCTAAACACATAACCACAGGTGTACACAGGTCGTAGGTACGCCTAGTTGGGCCGCTGTGGCAGTTGGAAGGTGAGCCATGAAAAGGCTCCAAAATCCTTACTATACACTGTCATTTTTTTTAGGTGAAAAATTCGATGTCGTCGGATCCACTCCAGTCTTTGGATTTCGATAATACACATCTAAACACATAACCACAGGTGTACACAGGTCGTAGGTACGCCTAGTTGGGCCGCTGTGGCAGTTGGAAGATGAGCCATGAAAAGGCTCCAAAATCCTTACTATACACTGTCAATTTTTTTAGGTGAAAAATTCGATGTCGTCGGATCCACTCCAGTCTTTGGATTTCGATAAAACACATCTAAACACATAACCACAGGTGTACACAGGTCGTAGGTACGCGTAGTTGGGCCGCTGTGGCAGTTGGAAGATGAGCCATGAAAAGGCTCCAAAATCCTTACTATACACTGTCAATTTTTTTAGGTGAAAAATTCGATGTCGTCGGATCCACTCCAGTCTTTGGATTTCGATAATACACATCTAAACACATAACCACAGGTGTACACAGGTCGTAGGTACGCCTAGTTGGGCCGCTGTGGCAGTTGGAAGATGAGCCATGAAAAGGCTCCAAAATCCTTACTATACACTGTCAATTTTTTTAGGTGAAAAATTCGATGTCGTCGGATCCACTCCAGTCTTTGGATTTCGATAATACACATCTAAACACATAACCACAGGTGTACACAGGTCGTAGGTACGCCTAGTTGGGCCGCTGTGGCAGTTGGAAGATGAGCCATGAAAAGGCTCCAAAATCCTTACTATACACTGTCATTTTTTTTAGGTGAAAAATTCGATGTCGTCGGATCCACTCCAGTCTTTGGATTTCGATAATACACATCTAAACACATAACCACAGGTGTACACAGGTCGTAGGTACGCCTAGTTGGGCCGCTGTGGCAGTTGGAAGATGAGCCATGAAAAGGCTCCAAAATCCTTACTATACACTGTCAATTTTTTTAGGTGAAAAATTCGATGTCGTCGGATCCACTCCAGTCTTTGGATTTCGATAATACACATCTAAACACATAACCACAGGTGTACACAGGTCGTAGGTACGCCTAGTTGGGCCGCTGTGGCAGTTGGAAGGTGAGCCATGAATAGGCTCATTTTTTTTAGGTGAAAAATTCGATGTCGTCGGATCCACTCCAGTCTTTGGATTTCGATAATACACATCTAAACACATAACCACAGGTGTACACAGGTCGTAGGTACGCCTAGTTGGGCCGCTGTGGCAGTTGGAAGATGAGCCATGAAAAGGCTCCAAAATCCTTACTATACACTGTCAATTTTTTTAGGTGAAAAATTCGATGTCGTCGGATCCACTCCAGTCTTTGGATTTCGATAAAACACATCTAAACACATAATCACAGGTGTACACATGTCGTAGGTACGCGTAGTTGGGCCTCTGCGGCAGTTGGAAGATGAGCCATGAAAAGGCTCCAAAATCCTTACTATACACTGTCAATTTTTTTAGGTGAAAAATTCGATGTCGTCGGATCCACTCCAGTCTTTGGATTTCCATAATACACATCTAAACACATAACCACAGGTGTACACAGGTCGCAGGTACGCCTAGTTGGGCCGCTGTGGCAGTTGGAAGATGAGCCATGAAAAGGCTCCAAAATCCTTACTATACACTGTCAATTTTTTTAGGTGAAAAATTCGATGTCGTCGGATCCACTCCAGTCTTTGGATTTCGATAATACACATCTAAACACATAACCACAGGTGTACACAGGTCGTAGGTACGCCTAGTTGGGCCGCTGTGGCAGTTGGAAGATGAGCCATGAAAAGGCTCCAAAATCCTTACTATACACTGTCAATTTTTTTAGGTGAAAAATTCGATGTCGTCGGATCCACTCCAGTCTTTGGATTTCGATAAAACACATCTAAACACATAACCACAGGTGTACACATGTCGTAGGTACGCGTAGTTGGGCCGCTGTGGCAGTTGGAAGATGAGCCATGAAAAGGCTCCAAAATCCTTACTATACACTGTCATTTTTTTTAGGTGAAACATTCTATGTCGTCGTAAACACATAACCACAGGTGTACACAGGTCGTAGGTACGCCTAGTTGGGCCGCTGTGGCAGTTGGAAGATGAGCCATGAAAAGGCTCCAAAATCCTTACTATACACTGTCAATTTTTTTAGGTGAAAAATTCGATGTCGTCGGATCCACTCCAGTCTTTGGATTTCGATAATACACATCTAAACACATAACCACAGGTGTACATAGGTCGTAGGTACGCCTAGTTGGGCCGCTGTGGCAGTTGGAAGATGAGCCATGAAAAGGCTCCAAAATCCTTACTATACACTGTCAATTTTTTTAGGTGAAAAATTCGATGTCGTCGGATCCACTCCAGTCTTTGGATTTCGATAATACACATCTAAACACATAACCACAGGTGTACACAGGTCGCAGGTACGCCTAGTTGGGCCGCTGTGGTAGTTGGAAGATGAGCCATGAAAAGGCTCCAAAATCCTTACTATACACTGTCAATTTTTTTAGGTGAAAAATTCGATGTCGTCGGATCCACTCCAGTCTTTGGATTTCGATAATACACATCTAAACACATAACCACAGGTGTACACAGGTCGTAGGTACGCCTAGTTGGGCCGCTGTGGCAGTTGGAAGATGAGCCATGAAAAGGCTCCAAAATCCTTACTATACACTGTCAATTTTTTTAGGTGAAAAATTCGATGTCGTCGGATCCACTCCAGTCTTTGGATTTCCATAATACACATCTAAACACATAACCACAGGTATACACAGGTCGCAGGTACGCCTAGTTGGGCCGCTGTGGCAGTTGGAAGATGAGCCATGAAAAGGCTCCAAAATCCTTACTATACACTGTCAATTTTTTTAGGTGAAAAATTCGATGTCGTCGGATCCACTCCAGTCTTTGGATTTCGATAATACACATCTAAACACATAACCACAGGTGTACACAGGTCGTAGGTACGCCTAGTTGGGCCGCTGTGGCAGTTGGAAGATGAGCCATGAAAAGGCTCCAAAATCCTTACTATACACTGTCAATTTTTTTAGGTGAAAAATTCGATGTCGTCGGATCCACTCCAGTCTTTGGATTTCGATAAAACACATCTAAACACATAACCACAGGTGTACACATGCCGTAGGTACGCGTAGTTGGGCCGCTGTGGCAGTTGGAAGATGAGCCATGAAAAGGCTCCAAAATCCTTACTATACACTGTCAATTTTTTTAGGTGGAAAATTCGATGTCGTCGGGTCCACTCCAGTCTTTGGATTTCGATAATACACATCTAAACACATAACCACAGGTGTACACAGGTCGTAGGTACGCCTAGTTGGGCCGCTGTGGCAGTTGGAAGATGAGCCATGAAAAGGCTCCAAAATCCTCACTATACACTGTCAATTTTTTTAGGTGAAAAATTCGATGTCGTCGGATCCACTCCAGTCTTTGGATTTCGATAATACACATCTAAACACATAACCACAGGTGTACACAGGTCGTAGGTACGCCTAGTTGGGCCGCTGTGGCAGTTGGAAGATGAGCCATGAAAAGGCTCCAAAATCCTTACTATACACTGTCAATTTTTTTAGGTGAAAAATTCGATGTCGTCGGATCCACTCCAGTCTTGGGATTTCGATAAAACACATCTAAACACATAACCACAGGTGTACACAGGTCGTAGGTACGCGTAGTTGGGCCGCTGTGGCAGTTGGAAGATGAGCCATGAAAAGGCTCCAAAATCCTTACTCCTTACTGTCATTTTTTTTAGGTGAAAAATTCGATGTCGTCGGATCCACTCCAGTCTTTGGATTTCGATAATACACATCTACACACATAACCACAGGTGTACACAGGTCGTAGGTACGCCTAGTTGGGCCGCTGTGGCAGTTGGAAGATGAGCCATGAAAAGGCTCCAAAATCCTTACTATACTCCTTACTAGTCTTTGGATTTCGATAAAACACATCTAAACACATAACCACAGGTGTACACAGGTCGTAGGTACGCGTAGTTGGGCCGCTGTGGCAGTTGGAAGATGAGCCATGAAAAGGCTCCAAAATCCTTACTATACACTGTCATTTTTTTTAAGGTGAAAAATTCGATGTCGTCGGATCCACTCCAGTCTTTGGATTTCGATAATACACATCTAAACACATAACCACAGGTGTACACAGGTCGTAGGTACGCCTAGTTGGGCCGCTGTGGCAGTTGGAAGATGAGCCATGAAAAGGCTCCAAAATCCTTACTATACACTGTCAATTTTTTTAGGTGAAAAATTCGATGTCGTCGGATCCACTCCAGTCATTGGATTTCGATAGTACACATCTAAACACATAACCACAGGTGTACACAGGTCGTAGGTACGCCTAGTTGGGCCGCTGTGGCAGTTGGAAGATGAGCCATGAAAAGGCTCCAAAATCCTTACTATACTCCTTACTAGTCTTTGGATTTCGATAAAACACATCTAAACACATAACCACAGGTGTACACATGCCGTAGGTACGCGTAGTTGGGCCGCTGTGGCAGTTGGAAGATGAGCCATGAAAAGGCTCCAAAATCCTTACTATACACTGTCATTTTTTTTAGGTGAAAAATTCGATGTCGTCGGACCCACTCCAGTCTTTGGATTTCGATAAAACACATCTAAACACATAACCACAGGTGTACACAGGTCGTAGGTACGCGTAGTTGGGCCGCTGTGGCAGTTGGAAGATGAGCCATGAAAAGGCTCCAAAATCCTTACTATACACTGTCATTTTTTTTAGGTGAAAAATTCGATGTCGTCGGATCCACTCCAGTCTTTGGATTTCGATAATACACATCTAAACACATAACCACAGGTGTACACAGGTCGTAGGTACGCCTAGTTGGGCCGCTGTGGCAGTTGGAAGATGAGCCATGAAAAGGCTCCAAAATCCTTACTATACACTGTCAATTTTTTTAGGTGAAAAATTCGATGTCGTCGGATCCACTATAGTCTTTGGATTTCGATAAAACACATCTAAACACATAACCACAGGTGTACACAGGTCGTAGGTACGCCTAGTTGGGCCGCTGTGGCAGTTGGAAGATGGGCCATGAAAAGGCTCCAAAATCCTTAGTATACACTGTCATTTTTTTTAGGTGAAAAATTCGATGTCGTCGGATCCACTCCAGTCTTTGGATTTCGATAATACACATCTAAACACATAACCACAGGTGTACACAGGTCGTAGGTACGCCTAGTTGGGCCGCTGTGGCAGTTGGAAGGTGAGCCATGAAAAGGCTCCAAAATCCTTACTTACACTGTCATTTTTTTTAGGTGAAAAATTCGATGTCGTCGGATCCACTCCAGTCTGTGGATTTCGATAATACACATCTAAACACATAACCACAGGTGTACACAGGTCGTAGGTACGCCTAGTTGGGCCGCTGTGGCAGTTGGAAGATGAGCCATGAAAAGGCTCCAAAATCCTTACTATACACTGTCAATTTTTTTAGGTGAAAAATTCGATGTCGTCGGATCCACTCCAGTCTTTGGATTTCGATAATACACATCTAAACACATAACCACAGGTGTACACAGGTCGTAGGTACGCCTAGTTGGGCCGCTGTGGCAGTTGGAAGATGAGCCATGAAAAGGCTCCAAAATCCTTACTATACACTGTCAATTTTTTTAGGTGAAAAATTCGATGTCGTCGGATCCACTCCAGTCTTTGGATTTCGATAATACACATCTAAACACATAACCACAGGTGTACACAGGTCGTAGGTACGCCTAGTTGGGCCGCTGTGGCAGTTGGAAGATGAGCCATGAAAAGGCTCCAAAATCCTTACTCCTTACTGTCATTTTTTTTAGGTGAAAAATTCGATGTCGTCGGATCCACTCCAGTCTTTGGATTTCGATAATACACATCTAAACACATAACCACAGGTGTACACAGGTCGTAGGTACGCCTAGTTGGACCGCTGTGGCAGTTGGAAGATGAGCCATGAAAAAGCTCCAAAATCCTTACTATACACTGTCAATTTTTTTAGGTGAAAAATTCGATGTCGTCGGATCCACTCCAGTCTTTGGATTTCGATAATACACATCTAAACACATAACCACAGGTGTACACAGGTCGTAGGTACGCCTAGTTGGGCCGCTGTGGCAGTTGGAAGATGAGCCATGAAAAGGCTCCAAAATCCTTACTATACTCCTTACTAGTCTTTGGATTTCGATAAAACACATCTAAACACATAACCACAGGTGTACACATGCCGTAGGTACGCGTAGTTGGGCCGCTGTGGCAGTTGGAAGATGAGCCATGAAAAGGCTCCAAAATCCTTACTATACACTGTCATTTTTTTTAGGTGAAAAATTCGATGTCGTCGGATCCACTCCAGTCTTTGGATTTCGGTAATACACATCTAAACACATAACCACAGGTGTACACAGGTCGTAGGTACGCCTAGTTGGGCCGCTGTGGCAGTTGGAAGATGAGCCATGAAAAGGCTCCAAAATCCTTACTATACACTGTCATTTTTTTTAGGTGAAAAATTCGATGTCGTCGGATCCACTCCAGTCTTTGGATTTCGATAATACACATCTAAACACATAACCACAGGTGTACACAGGTCGTAGGTACGCGTAGTTGGGCCGCTGTGGCAGTTGGAAGATGAGCCATGAAAAGGCTCCAAAATCCTTACTATACACTGTCAATTTTTTTAGGTGAAAAATTCGATGTCGTCGGATCCACTATAGTCTTTGGATTTCGATAAAACACATCTAAACACATAACCACAGGTGTACACAGGTCGTAGGTACGCGTAGTTGGGCCGCTGTGGCAGTTGGAAGATGGGCCATGAAAAGGCTCCAAAATCCTTAGTATACACTGTCATTTTTTTTAGGTGAAAAATTCGATGTCGTCGGATCCACTCCAGTCTTTGGATTTCGATAATACACATCTAAACACATAACCACAGGTGTACACAGGTCGTAGGTACGCCTAGTTGGGCCGCTGTGGCAGTTGGAAGGTGAGCCATGAAAAGGCTCCAAAATCCTTACTTACACTGTCATTTTTTTTAGGTGAAAAATTCGATGTCGTCGGATCCACTCCAGTCTGTGGATTTCGATAATACACATCTAAACACATAACCACAGGTGTACACAGGTCGTAGGTACGCCTAGTTGGGCCGCTGTGGCAGTTGGAAGATGAGCCATGAAAAGGCTCCAAAATCCTTACTATACACTGTCAATTTTTTTAGGTGAAAAATTCGATGTCGTCGGATCCACTCCAGTCTTTGGATTTCGATAAAACACATCTAAACACATAACCACAGGTGTACACAGGTCGTAGGTACGCGTAGTTGGGCCGCTGTGGCAGTTGGAAGATGAGCCATGAAAAGGCTCCAAAATCCTTACTATACACTGTCATTTTTTTTAGGTGAAAAATTCGATGTCGTCGGATCCACTCGTCTTTGGATTTCGATAATACACATCTAAACACATAACCACAGGTGTACACAGGTCGTAGGTACGCGTAGTTGGGTCGCTGTGGCAGTTGGAAGATGAGCCATGAAAAGGCTCCAAAATCCTTACTATACACTGTCATTTTTTTTAGGTGAAAAATTCGATGTCGTCGGATCCACTCCAGTCTTTGGATTTCGATAATACACATCTAAACACATAACCACAGGTGTACACAGGTCGTAGGTACGCCTAGTTGGGCCGCTGTGGCAGTTGGAAGATGAGCCATGAAAAGGCTCCAAAATCCTTACTATACACTGTCAATTTTTTTAGGTGAAAAATTCGATGTCGTCGGATCCACTCCAGTCTTTGGATTTCGATAATACATATCTAAACACATAACCACAGGTGTACACAGGTCGTAGGTACGCCAAGTTGGGCCGCTGTGGCAGTTGGAAGATGAGCCATGAAAAGGCTCCAAAATCCTTACTATACACTGTCAATTTTTTTAGGTGAAAAATTCCATGTCGTCGGATCCACTCCAGTCTTTGGATTTCGATAATACACATCTAAACACATAACCACAGGTGTACACAGGTCGTAGGTACGCCTAGTTGGGCCGCTGTGGCAGTTGGAAGATGAGCCATGAAAAGGCTCCAAAATCCTTCTCTTGAAGTGTTTGAAAATATGCAGCCTCCAAAGTAAAAACAATGGGGCTAAACAATGCAAATAAAGACACAATTTTCCATTTTACATGTACACATTTATATATATTTTGATTTATAAATTAACAATTGCAATTAACAAACCAAATACAAACACTTCTTCACAAGAACAACAGGCAATTGAATTAACAAAACAAATTTCAATTTCATGTTCACTTTTGATTTTGGTTTGCTATAAAAATTCTATGATTTAGTTTTGGTATAAACAGATGTTTTCGGTTACAAAATAAAGTGAAACCAAATGTCTGTATTAAAAAAGTGTTATTTTTTTGTTTTTGGATTTTCTACTTTTGCAGAATTCTTTAACAACTCTCCTTCATCATTCACTTCGGTTGTCTCACATTCGACAGAAGAACAGAAGACACACGAACAACAATATGTTCCATTTCAATTCTTTCATTCCAGCGCTGATAACTCCATTCCATACTTGATGAGGGTGATGTATGCATGTGTTACAACAGTTAGATATACAATAACATTTGTGCCGAAAAGAAATGTTTAAAGGAAACCAAAAATATATTTTTGAAATAGAACAAAATGCGGGTTTCTTGCAAACACGGTGTGTTACTTCTGGCGTCTTCATCTGGAAGAAACCCCCAAAAATGTTATCGTCAGGATAGATCATTGATTTCAATCGTTCTCCTGATGAAGGGTGGAGGTTATTGCCAGCGCTCCTCCAGGTATAAATCGAACAAAATTATCCCCAACAAGTGGTCCCATTGCAAATATTCCCTTTGGCATTCCCTGTACTTCATTTGTATATTTGTCCACATCAACTTGATTAGTTTTACTGTCGATTGGCTTGGAAGGATCTAAACCCAGGCCAAGACCGGAATCATCGATTTGGCAAACGTTGAACGACTCATCGTTATTGGACAGCCTATTGCATTCGCACGTTTTGGCTGTCAAGTGACAACATAGACTCTTGCGAGCATCTAAGGGCACAAGCCGTCGATTCCAATCGCAAATATTGAAATGTTTACACTTTTCACATAGACTTTTTAGCCAGGCTAGCTTGCGTGCCATATGGTTTTGATACTGGTCCGCATGCAGTAGAGCGCTTTTTGGGGAGATGATTGTTCTTTGTTGATGTTTCGTTATTCCGGAAACAAAGTGCAAATTGGGTCTTGCCCCAATCAGTATGGCACAGTATGAGACTTCAAAAGTTGCAGTTTCGGAGGTTTTCAAGTTTTTCACTGTAACGTAGTGACAGCCAAAAGCATCTGTTGATAGATTTGAAATCGTGTGCTCTGGAACGGGGGTGTAGCATTCATATGTTTGATTGGGCTCTTTCATCATTTTGTGCACCTGAAATGGAATGAAATGCAATTTTAAATATGTGTCTTGGAAGTAGATGATTTCAGTATTATATATTCAGCAATTATCACTGCAGTATTCCAACTTGAAGGTATTAAGTTACTTCAATCTTCAATCATCCAAATAATCTAACGCGACGCATGAAAGTGGAGAAGGAGCTTAAACATGTGATATGCGCAATAGACAGCAGCCAGCCAGATCGAGTTTGCTAGACTTGCTGAAGAAGAAGTGCAAGAAAAGGGAAAATGATTCTCATAATTGGTAATTGGTACCCTATTCGCCGCCTATTCCGGCGGTGAATCGAAGGCTTCCTACTGGTAATTATTAAGTTCATCTAAACTGACTTTCTTCATTTTCAATATGTATTCGTCAACAAATATTGTTTGAACACTTCATTGCATTCTCGTTGCACTCAGTCTACGTCGTGTGTCAAAGCGTAAAACGATTAAAGTCGAGTGTTTGCTGAATCGGTAAACAATTAGTGACAGTAAATGCGTTCTATATATATATAACTAAAATATAAAATAACTATAACAAGAATCTTACGTATTCCATTTGCTGATAGAAGCCATACTTCGGCTTTAAGAGATGAATAAATAAACAAGATAAGAATGTAGTGGATTTTGAATACTTTCTTTTGATCGTTATTTTCGCTATTCCAGAATGAATCTTTACCTATCTACGTGCGTCCTTCTAACGTTGGTGACAGCCATTAATATAATCTATCTTGGCAGAACTGACATAAGTGTTTATCGAGCAAACAGGCAAAGCTAATATTTCATAAGATTAGTATTTTATTCAGTGTCAGTGAAACTCTTGAGGAAATGATCAGCGTAATAGTTATTTAATTAAGAGCAGTATTTGCAATATTCTTAGTCAAACCATTTACAGACAGAGAAACTGTGTTTAGGGGCCAACGTTCTAGAGAACAAGGTCATCTGGAAAACAATTAATTTCTACGCCTAAGTACGCTCGATACAATCGACAAATTGACAAAATTGACCCTTTGGATGTACACAGCTGTTGTCCATCCCATTTTCACCTACGGCTCTCTTGTATGGTGGCCCGCCCTAAGCAAAACATACAACTACACAAACTCAACAAAGTCCAGAAATCGGCAGGAGTTGGAACCTCCGGGTCGATGAGATCATGCCCCACCGAAGCATTGAACGTGCTCCTACACATCTTCCCACATCAAGTATGAGAGCGAGACCGTATGGCCATAGAAGAGCTCTGCAACTACTTCCCGAGCAAGTAACCCTAGCTCCTATGGACTACATCACATCCACCACAGACTTCGGTAACGCGGCACAGTACCGATTTCCAGCCAGAGAGGACTGGACAACCCAATCACTCGTCTCTGAATACCATTTTCTCAAGCTAGATCACGGTGTAAACTCAGCAGTCTTCTCGGCGGACTTCAATATCTAGAACACTTAACGCCTCCCAGATCACTCGAGTATCTTCCAGGCTGAAGTACTAGCGATCAGAGAAGCGTGTAAACTCCTCCGTAGTAGCTGTCCTTATGGTAGAGCTACAGCGATCTGCATCGACAGCCAAGCAGCCATAAGCGCCATCTCCTCAGTATACACTTCTTCCAAATTGGCGTAACAGTGTAAGGAGGAACTCAAACAGGCCAGTAGCAGGTGTAATATTCCTCTCCTCTAAGTTCCAGGCTACAGCAACATAGAGAGAAATGAGATTGCCGACGAACTGGCCAAGCAAGGAGCTTCCAGCAACGCCCCACTAAGTTGGTAGGCCCCCCAATCACTCATCTCCACCTCGTTTTCTATCAACACTTACTGCCCTTAGCTAGTAGAAGGTGGACTAGGTCATCCAAGTATAAAGTCTCTAGGAAAACCTGGCACTCCTACACTAAAATAAAGACTGATGACCTCCTGAAAAGAAATAGCTCCGAAATCGCTAGAGTCGTGGCTGTAAGCACGGGAAACTGGCCTATAGGCATCCACGCTGCTAGACGCGGAATACCGTTCAACCGACACTGTCGCAGTTGCCTCGACACCCACTCAGAGAAAAGTCTGCCTCACTTTCTCTGTGACTGTGTGGCACCGGCCAAACAAAAATATATCGCGTTCGGCAAACCCTTGCTCGGTGACATTTCCGAGATCGCTAAGCAAAACACATCTAACATAAGCAATTTCCTAAACTCCACAGGCTGGATTTAGCTCACCAAACAAACACGGTCTACGAGGTGTGGTATCAATACGGCAGGCAACTGCTTTTGAGACAAATCGGTTAGCCACTTAAACCAACCAACCAACACTCGATACAGATCAATTAAGATTTAGGACCGAACACGTTGAACTTTTGGAAAATAAGTCATAAAACCGGGGTGAGAAGGCTAATTTATATTTACCTCATGGTATTCGGGATAAACATTTTCTGGTAAGGATCTGTCCAGTCCGGCGCTCTTGGTGCGATAAACATGAATAACATCAATATCGGATGAGCGACATATGGTTACAGCATCGGCCGCACTTAATCCAGCTCCCACCACTAGCACGGGTTTCAGCTCTAAACCAAAAAATAAATGATAATTTTATTTTTTTCAAAAAAAAAAATCAAAATAATCCCACTTACTCTTTCGCTCAGTTTCGGATAAATTCTCTAATGCAGTCTCAAGTTCCCTCAGCTCGTGTTTAACCCAAGTCCGGTTAATTCCGTGCTGTTCACTTTTCAATCCCAGCCGATTTGGTAAATCCGATACACCATTGGCCAGTACTAAATTCTTGCAGGCATAATAGAATGTACGTTTCGTTGATTCGTCTATTCTGTAAAGTTATAAATTTCAAAAATTAGCCTACTTAAACTTAGCTATGGTAAAATATGTGAATTTACCCAGTAACAATCCAACGGGCGTTTTGAAAACGTTCCCCTCTTATGCAATCCTCACTAATCGGAGCTGTAAACGTAACATTGGCATTGTTCATAAAGAACCTATCTAAATTCATATGATGAACATAGTCCTCATAGTATTCCGCGACTCTTGATACAAGAGCTCTTGTCTGCACTTCCTTAGATACTTGTCGTTTCAATGAGAGATTTCGTCGTGGTGGCGAATTTCTACTCACTTCCGTATCCGTATCTAATTCAAACTCATTATTTGGTTCATTGTTGGATTCGCCACTGCTTCCACTGCATATTTTCTTTGTACACTTGCAGCAGAGGGCTTCTGGTTCACATTCATTGTTATTGTTCATAACAACATTTTCATCCTTTGGTTTGTTCTGTTTGCCTGAGCGCAATTTAATGCATTGTGGACATGTTGTGTGGGCTAATGCTAGCTTTCTTAGGTAAGACGAAGAATTCTTCTCATATTGTAGGCATTTCTTGCGTTGCTGAATTGATTCCCAGGAGCCGTAGCTCAAACCGGGCAGTGACATCCAGCCTGCAAGTGAAAGTGTTCGCAAATTTGGATCCATTTTGTGCCATGAACCGCCCGGTGGACCTTTGCCAAGAACAATGTGATCAATCTGAAACAGAAGAAAAAATATAAATTAGTACACGGTAAGTAATAGACGTTTTTAAATAGGCTTTACTTGATTATTTTTAAAGGAAAGGGGCGTAATAAGCTTGAATAGCCAAGCAAGCACTCGTGTAGTGCGTGCTACAGTTTTCTCACGAATAGAGTGTACTAACATGGTATGTTTGATGCGGAAAATGATCATTTGGGGCAGTTATGCCCTCGCAGTAATTTAGAAGAGGTCAAGTAAATCCACTTTGTTCAAAATGAGCATATTTCTTCTTGATTCCAGAATAGATTGTCTACATTTCATTGTAAAATCAGACGAATTATATAACACCTTGTTCACAACAACATTTATGACAATTTTATTAAATTTTATCTCTTTCAACCGCGTCTGAGAACATCGAGCATAACATTCAGGTGATTAGGGAATAATCTCTTGTTATTTAATTAAAATTGAAATGAAATTAACAAAACCAAAGGAACTCTAATATGATAATAGCAAATGTTCCAACGTAATTATTTATGCCTACAAGAACCTGTCGTTTAATTTGAAATCCTTTGTTTAAGTAAAAATAAAATAAAAATAAAGGCAGTGAAATGTCATCAAATCGCCATATTAAACCGTTTTTTTTTTAATTTATAGACTATTGTGCAAAACAAGCTGTTAAAAACTTGGCATCAAATGGAATACAATAAATTCAATGGCATTTTCAAATAAAAAAATACAATTTGTTCCGCAATTATACGCTGAATATTTATAAGTTTGTTAAAATACATGAAGTTTGTCGTTCGCATACGTTTAAATAGTTCTGGTCACGTAAGATCACGTCGATCAACAACATTTGATGTGCATACATATACACATCTACATAAATATGCGGAAAAATTGCAACCATTTTAGATTTGCTTTTTTTTCCTGATACGCACATAAACTGCTACCACACATGCAGATGTATTATACATACGCAGATGAGTGGAAACCAGAAATAAGAGAGCAAGGAGATATCCAACTTCTACCTCTCTTGCCCCTTGATTTCATCTGGCAGCGTTTTTTATACGCTTTTTCTCCCCTGTCTGTGAATACATGTGAGCTCTTACGAACAGCTGGTAAACAGCTGACACTCTTCCCCAACCGTAGTATTAGGGTGAATTAGAGTTCTTATTTAAAAATTCGCTCGTTACTGAACTTTTTTCAAATTTTGGTGTTAAATTTTCAACACAGAAAGGAGGGGTAAGCAAACGAACAAAGCGTATGTTCATGAAGCAGATTTATTAAACTCCCATTTGTGGGAATTACTGTCTGAAGCACTAGGGTGAAATTAATGAATACTTTACTTAATGTACATATTTATTTCTGCACATGTATGAATAATACATATAAAATGCATTCACGCGAAACTTATGTAAAAGTACTAATAATAATAATATTGAAAAATTTGCATGAATCATTTAAAAAAAAATTACTTTTTTGGTCATTTTAGTTTTTTAAAGAAATGTGATGGAAGTTTATTCCAAATTTTAACAACCATTTTCATGAGTTAGTTTTAGTTGCATTATTTAGACATTTTTCTGAACAATTATGAAATTTAAATTCATGAGTTTTCACAATTCATGAATGATATACAACTGCAAACTGATCGCCTATATATTACTTTGAAGAATTAAATTGATTCAAAATATTCCTGTAAATAGATTTACATGTATTATTTAAATAGCATTACATTTTTATTCACCCAAGTATTATATGTGCTCTTAAAAATATGAGTCACCTTTTGAACACCCTCCGAACAAAAGTACATGAGATTGGGCAAATCCATGAATCTGCCGACGATTTCCCACAAAATACACGAATCTGCCGCCATTATCCCACAAAATCCACGAATCGGCCGCCATATTGTGGTGGATCCATGGTTTTTGTAAGAGTATGTGTGATATACAAGGGAGTTCCACTACTCTCACATTTCTCTCCGGTGTGGACTAGGGGAAATTCTCGCCGAAGTTGGATATCTCCTTGCTCTCTTATTTCTGGTGGAAACTGTGCAACTGAACATGATTCTAATCTACGTCTAGTGTAAATTGAAAGCATGCTACGGAATAGAGTTCTCGTATTTTTCTTATCTCATCTTCCTACGACACCATTCAATTATTTTTACTTACATTTTTACTAACTGAATCTGGCAAACTTGTGGCCACATATGCAGCCCATAAGACTAAGAGAAGGCAACAGATGGGACAAACCCCACGGGAGAGGGCACAAGGTAATATTACAAAACACGAATGTTCCTAAGGATACAGATTATCTGACGCCCTTCATGGACTTCGAACAAGAGAAGAATGGGACAAAGACGAAGTCAGTAGCCCAGTTGCATGGGAAATCTACACTGACGGGTCGAAATCGGAAGAAGGCACGGGATCAGGCATTTACGCCAGTTTGCCAGAGATCTGCGATGCAATTTGACTACCGAACAGTGTATTCCAAGTCGAAGTAACAGCTGTCAAAAAGGCAGCCATCCGACTATCAATGAGCCCAATAGACGGGAGATTCATTGTTTTGTACATAGATAGTAAGGCGGGCATAAAAGCTCTGGACACACCATCAATAAACTCAAGATGATAAAACTCTGATGGTAAAACTCTGCCGTCTGTCTCTAAGGGAGACAGCGGCCAGATGAAATCTTACCCTATGCTTGGTCCTCGGGCCCTGTGGTACTCCGGACAATGAAAGAGCTGATGAACTAGCAAGAAAGGGGGCGGGTATGCCAATGGCAGCAGCTCAGGAGACACTCCACCCCACACTGAAAACAATAAAATTGCGATTGCGAAAACGATACAAACCGCAAATGGTCGGAACTGGACACTTGCAGGATATCGAAAGCGATCTGGCCTATTCTAAATCAAGGAAGAACTGATTACCTCCTAAAGCTAGACAGGAACGTTATCAGTGGAGTGATATGACCACTCTCTTATAGGCAGCCATGCCAGAAGACTTGGGGCACCTTATAACGACTTCTGCAGAAGCTGCATGGATAAAGAAGAAGAGGAAACAATACTACACTACCTCGAAACATGTCCTGCACTTGCGCAAACAAGAAGAAGACTACTCGGCGAGTGCTACTTCAACAACCTTGAGGATCTGTGTAACATTGATCCAAAGGACATACTATTTCTTAAAGCTTATAAATGGCAATAAAAGATGTCAGAAGAAATCACACATGGCCAACAAATCCCAAGAGGGAATAACTACAACGTCAAAGGGTAAATGTGTTTTGGACACACAACTGAGCGTGACAGCACAATGGACCGGATGGTCTAAGTGAGCATGACTTCCAAATCAGTCATGCAGTCACCCTACCTACCTACCTACCTACCAAGAATGATGTATTACATGTTTGTTTACTTTTCTGACATTTCGCCATGTTTGTTTACTTTTCTGACATTTCGCCTACATCACAGGTGACAAGAGCATATTATATCCTTGTGAAGGAAGTAGACTTTGGTATATAATTTCTATATGTTACTATATTTAAGGCCATACTTACGTTAAAGTATGATGGTTAATCAAGGATAAGAATAGAATTATGCCAATATACTACTGTTCCAACCGTTAAACCACAATCATAGTGGTACATTCATCCAGCTACATGTATTAGGATGCAATATAAATTAAAGCAGGACATGAGGATATAATTGCAAGTTCATTGCAAGAAACTGCAGCCCCTCTAATACTTCCTGAGTCGCTCTACTCGATTCGAATACAATTTTGTTCTTTTTAGATCAGGTGTAGGTGCCTCAATGAAAATGTTGTTGTGAAGTAACTGATGCAGATAAGGTTACAAGATGTGGTAATGTTGTCGAAGAACTTATCGAAGTCGTAGAGTATAGTTTGGATCGTTGTAGGGAATTAGTTATTCAAGGAGCTAATGTAACCAGTCCTCCGAGTTTTCTTTTTGGTATCCTCTGATTCTTGAGCAACAAAGCACAGAAATTCTATGAACGGATATGGCTGTGCGAGCATTGAAAGCACGGTTTAATCGATATATTCTTCAATCACCAAACAAAATCTTTAACAAATATGACAGAATTCATCAAATTGAAGATTTAAAACCGGAGATGTAAGTTAATTAGGATTATCAAAGCCAACAGGATCAAGTGCAATATCTCAATGCATTGTGATAAATAACACATTACACATTTAATAACACTTTAGAAAACACAAATGGAATATTTAAATATTATTTTACTTTAAAGTAGCCCATCTGTGTTGATCTGTATGAATGCCTCTCACTGCTTGTTCAAAATAATTTAAATAACAACTCCAATCAGACAAAAAAGTGTTATAACATTTTAATAATTCAATTAAGAATATATTAAAACAACTTTTTCTTCTTGACACAATTTTAAAACACTATTAATCTTAGCAACAATTTCTTGCAATTGCAATAGAGCTGTCATATCGGGTATCGCCTGTGACGTGGGCTGCGCAGAACGAGCGAAAATTTAACTCCTTATTGCGTAATCTTCTATCTCTCATTCCTGCCTACCTACTAACTGCATCTCCTTCTATCTCAGAACAAAATAACAATATGGATAACGCGACAGTTCGAGGTTGCCCAGGGCCTAGATTTTACAGCAACCACTCGTCGTTGAGCTTGCAATTCTTATACCACGAGTGAATAAAACAAATATTTGGTCATGCTAGCATACGATAGCGGAAATAGCAATAATCAGCGGCGTCATGTCCTACTTTGACATCATAATAGTCAGAAATCGATTATCGAGATATTCAACTATCTGCCCAGCTGAGTCTATCGAATTATTTTTTCAAGCGTTTGTCTTATTTTCCCATACATATGTACATTTATTTGGACAGTTCAACCGTATTCCCATCCCGGGGTCTGCGAACATCTTAAACAATTGCAAGAGTCAATAAAAGTAGGAGTTAGATGAAACACGAGAAGAAACTGAATTAGACTAGCCATGCCTAAATATAACGTAGTATCCTTCTTCAAGAAATGATAAAAAAAACAAAGTTTTTGAAAGATAAAATTATCGCGCTGAATGAAGAGGTGTTTTGATTAAAACCACAAAAAAAGTGAAATAAACTATAATGGGATAGTTAAAGTTAATTTAATTTCATTTGGGACACTTTTATAAAAGTGGCTTTGATAATTCCCAAAATGACTAATTAATTATTAAAATGTTTAAACAAATTAATGATTTCAAATGTGATTCATTCAAAGTCAACATTTTAAGATTGTCCATCGGGATCTCATGGACTTTATAAAATATGACTTCTTACAGCAATGAAGTTGATCTCTTGTCATGATTTATGGACCGACGATGTTCGAGGATGAAACAAAAACAACTTTAAAGAAGCAGATATTTTTCTATTCCCGTAAATCTCACCGAACATCTCCTAAAAAAGAGACTGGGCATCAACCAGTTTAAGAATGTTCTCTAGTTCAGGGAAAATACGAGAAGCCGACACAAAAAAGGCGGCGTCCCCAACTATAAATAGCAGGAGTAGCTTCGAAGCTACAACATTTCTAAAAGTTGTCTGACTTCGTAAGCAGTGTAATAAGGGATGGTCTGTAGGGCAAATGCAAGGCAGTGTTAATGAGTAGTTCTTAATGATACTTCAACTAATTTCCGACTTTTAACCAAAAGGTATAGCTTTATAATTGTTAATTAATCCACACGAAAGATACAAATGTTTTCCGAAGAAGCAGTCCTCGGGGAAATCAATATTGAGCAGCTGCTTCTTCGAACGGAAAGCAAGAAACGTTATACTTCGATGGTTTGGTCACGTGGCACAAATATTTCCGTCATCACGACATTCTAGGCGTGCCTTGAATGCGATTCCATCAGGTATTCGCAGTGTCTCGATACGAGCGTTGATATAAAGACAACTTCTTGAGACAAAAATATGACCTCATCCTCAATGATTGACGTTCCGCGTGAGCGTATATGTATGTATGTATGTACCTCCATCTGAGACACATTTTTCTCGTTACGATGCTACTGAAAGTCACACAAATAATCAGAATATGATTGACAACCTCTGTACAGGTACTGACAACTGTGTCATTGAAAAGTTTTCCAATTCACCATTCGTAACAACAGTTAGTTAAGGATGTACACTGCAAAACCAAGGTACTATAAACAGATATGCCAATCTAATTCCAATCCCTTTCCAGTGCTATTTCCTAACAATGGAGGAGTAGACCACAAATGAACCCGTCAACAATTCGACGACTAACGTATACACGGATGGATCAAAGATGGAAAAAGTTAGGGCGCAGGCATTTTCTCCGAATTGTTAAACATGCACTGCTCCATCAGAATCCCGGATTATTGCAGTATTTTTCAAGCGGAGGTCCAGGCAGTCATGGAAGCGGCCAGAATGATATAAATGTTGGAAGTACCACCGGCTGATATTACCATTCTAATTGATAGTCAAGCGGCCAGTAAAGAAATTTCGGTAACAGAAATTAAGTCCAAGCTAGTCGCATTCTACCGCGAAGAGGTCAATGTTCTCAGCACGCTGCACTCTATTACTCTATCCAGATTGCAGGGACATAACCGGCATTGAAACAGCAGAAAAGGTGCCGAAACAGACCCCTCCCAGACAATGGTATGTATCACCTTGGGGGTGTTAAAAGAAAGGTGGATGACGATCATACATAAAGCGAATAAAATGTGAAACTCTCTAACTACCTGTGAGACAACGCGGATGCTATGGCTCAAGATGAGTAGTGCAAAAATCGACAAACACTTTCCATGCGAGAAAAAGGTGTCTATCGACGGTAGTTGGCCATAATCATCTGAAGTACCATGAAATGAAAATTACACCATCCAACGACTTGCACAGGTGCACAGGTTGCGGCGATCTGGGGGGAAAAGAAGACACTCCTCACGATCTCAGTCATTGTCCTCAGTTTCTGCCAGTTGATTCATAGAATACTGGGAGAACATTTCTTTCAGGACAATTAGGATCTAACAAACAATATATGACATATTGTAATATGGGTGACGCTACGGGCTGTAGCCTAGCTTCTCAGCAACTACTCGTGCTCTGCGTGCTATTGTTCTCTCACGAGTGGAAGGGACATACAGTTTTATGCCGAAGCTTTTTCTAGAGAGTTATACTCTTTGATCATTGTAAGTGACTGGAAAGAGGTGGCGCCGTGAAACTTATTTTTGTCGTACTGGGATTCGAACCTAGACGCCGAGATTCAAGTGCGTAGGAGTCGACGAACAGACCCACAAACAAAAGATCTAGCAAATATCCCTCTAAAATCTATTTCCAGGTTTATAAGGATATCTGAATGGCTGAACAATATAACAAGAACAACATGGCAAGCACGAAGTACGATCGAAGGGGTTACATTCCCCCATAGGCATAACAACGGGCCCAACATGTCCTAAGCGAGACGTGGCATCTAACATAACCTCATAGTTCTGCAATTATTATTCCATTAACAGATGATGTAAATCACAAAGTCCAAATATATAAACCAAGCGGCAACAGACGCCTTCTAAACTAAGTTCAAATCAGCAACATTAAATTCCTCCCTTGTTCCATGTGATATATGTATGTTCGGCGTTTTAGAACAATTTTAGTTATAAGCTACAAAATCTAAAATTTATTTTCAATACAGATGAAAGGCTGTTTCGTTCACTGATTAAATCCCATTATTGTTGATATTTTATTGAACACTTCAATAGGAATGATCGGCTTCATAAGATCCCACCGAACTAATGTCTTCTTTAAATAAACGAGCCAAAGTGTTGTGTTCACTTTCATTTTATTACTCACTCGAGGTATGTAGAGTCGCCTAAAAGCTATAAACATCTCGCTCACATGCCGTTTCCAAATTACTATCAGACCCAAATATTTTCTTGCCCACCGCAAGGTAGCAAAAAAGAATTAAAATAATTCGTAAATATTTAGAAGATCTCCAACATTAAACAAACAGTAGCCGTGTGTGATGTTTTGTGTGAAGCTAATTTAATTTGAATACGAATATATTGAATCAAAGGTGACAGTGTTATTGTTTCCTATTCCATAATTACCTACATCTGTTGAACGTACATTAGGTAGCCTGATGGATCAACTAAAAACCGGTTATAAATTGCAGTATAGAAAATTTCACTCTGTTTGAGTGTTACATAACCTTAGCAGGTGGTTACGATGCGGAACACTGGAATTGTAATTTGTATTTGAGATCATTTCCATTAAGTGTTGACTGAATTGCTATGCGATGCTCAATCAATTTCTCATCAGTGTGAATTTAACTTGTGACTAAAACCGTTGGCTGGTGTGGTGATAATGAATTTTTATCAGGAAACCAGAACCGGTTTTCACAATTATCACTGTGAGTTGTACGCAAACGGCTGCAAAGAAACAACAAGACGCGTGTTTAGATGAATCACCATATCAATCCACACTTATTCTGACGTCAACAACTCGAAATGGGTTAATTTTTTGTTAATTGTACAAAACCTTCTTCTTCAACTTGACACCTGGATTTATTTCAAGAGTGAACACAATATGAATGCATGGCAAAACAACAGCCAATTATTGATCCACAATGATCACTTCCTTGTTGTTGATGTTTGTAGAGAAAACAAACCCATATAAGGAAATGCGTTTTTTCTCTTTTCAGACAAGGTTACGACTACTTTCTAAGTTTATACCTTTTCTGGGTACCATTGCATTTAAGGGTGCACTAACCAGTACCTGTATGTTATCCGGTCAACCATGAAATTCAAAAACAGACTCCAAGTTTTCACAATCAAACTGAATGGATCATTCTCTTCAATGAATATAAGGGGAAACCACTTCGCGTTAGTAATGCATACAAACAAATCCACTGCGCCTGCTCTTAAATCAAAAATTGTTATCGCTCAAGTTTGTCGTTACACATGAAAGGCCGACGGATCAAATTCAAGCTATCAGTTTTGCAAGCACCATTACTCAGCATTTTTGTTGGGCTATCGTGCTTGATTGGATGTCTTTTTTTTTTACGCGAACAGTTCAACAAACTGAAACCGGTATGAGAGTAAGTTTGTCTTACCTGTTTGCTTGGTTCGAAGCGGTACTCCAACATGGATGGTAATTCCATGCCCAAATCGGCACATGGATGTTCTAGACTGTCCAACTGAAAGAGAAACACATAAATCAGGTTTGAAAAATGAATTACTTTAAGTGATATGATTAGTTTTACCAATAATGAAACTGGATTTGTACTGCGACCCTCAAGGCCATCGGCTAGTGTGATTAAATCTTGTTCCACTAAACTTTTGTTGCTATCAGAAAAGTTCAATCGTGCCCTCAGCATCTCATCTGGATGCTTTTGAATTTTATCTACATTCCAATACGGCCAGTTGCCCGCAAGCATATATGATAGAGAAATTCCACTTGGTCCATTTCCTAGAAATAAACGATTTGTAAATATCTTCATAATTTGCATAATTCATATGATTGCAATCAATTGTGTGGTACAATTGAAATGTGGCTGACAGTTTCTATTGGACTTTAACAGGAAATACATAGTTAGTGAATCATAATTCTCAGAATAACTGGAAAACTTAATAAGGGATAAATGCATGCAATGAGACCGTGAATCATATGGGTACAAACTACAAATAACAAAGGCAGATATAGAGACACAGGAAGTCTGGAACACCTCGTTAAAGCCACCTTTCAGTATGTATTCCTAGAAAAAAATCTACCCGGGCAAGCATTGAATAACTGGTATCGGGGTAGTCGAATAGGTATGGATATCAGGCTTTTTCAGTTATCCGATTCTTCTGACAGAGTTTTCAGTAGATTTCATTTCAATTCTACATAAGAACAGCACTTCAAATGCTGCATAATATACATATATAATATATATTTTTCGACTACAAGAATTTAATCAGCATGATATTTGGGTACACCCTGTGTACTTCATGTCCGGATATAAAGCTGGTTATGGACAACCACCACAATCTGGTAGTAGGTATCGAATTCAAAACCCGGATATTTGTTTTTGATACCCGAAATATCCGCACACCTTGAGGGATAAGTCAAAGCAAGGAATTCTAGTCAACAATTCGAATTGTTTAGACAATCATCCCCGTAATGACACAATCGAAATATCCCTGTACCAGAAAAGCATTCGAATTACTATTCCGTTGACAGGATCACTAACCAAGGAATCTTAGGTTAGGTTAGGAAGTTAGGCTGCCAGCGAAATCGCCAGCACACTTAGATCATGTTGGTCCATTGTGATACCCATAATCACAACTCCAGTGATAGTGCCATTAATTTGATCCCAACGGCAAATGGTGACTGGACCAGATTTGAAAACTGAATAAAGCGTATTAACTTTGCTTTCACTGGGATTCGAACCGCGGGCCCCTCTAACCAGAGGCAGGCATTCAACCAACAGCGCCATTCAGCTGTTGTAAGAATCTTAAGACAAAGTATACTCTTGAATTCAAACCTTTCATAAAATGAGAAACCTCAAATACAAACATCTCCAATTGATTTTACGCGGTCAAATCGTACGATCTCGATGACCAGTTCACATCATATCCGCGTGAGATGACCATGCCGTCGAATCGCTCGTTCCGAATGTCCAATGTGGCAGGAGCTGTGTAGCGTCCTGTTGAAACCACAAGTCTTTGGTATCGATATCATCGAACTCAGGCCAAAAGAAGTTGGTTATCATCTACTACTATAGCACTCATCGTTGACGGTGAGTCCAATGTTGTTCTCAAAGAAATATGGTGACGCCACCAGCTCAAAATCCACACCAAACAGTGACTTTTTCGGATTGGACGCATTGGTTGCTGAGAAGCGATGCGCAGGCTCTCTACGGGATGTAGCGCCACCTATATTATTATTATATTGGACGCTCTTGAATCTCATGTGGATTTTCATTCATCCAGAAATGGGCCTCATCTTATGGCCACCGTAAAAAGGGGCGAAGCGAGCGAACTGAGCACCAATTTTGATGACAATTTTATCATTTACAAGTGCTGTTGAACGCTATGGCCGTCCTGGTGATTTGGCAAAGCAGACTGAATAAATTGCAGCGAATTTGACTGATTGATCTTCAACAATATGGACGCTATCAACTGTCAAAGTTCGGAAGTCTCTATTGGACGACCATATAATACTAGGGCTGCCGTCTGGTAATATGTAAGTGCGTTAACTCTCACCCTGAAGGTCTATTGTCCCTAACTGCCAATTTTGCGGTGTTAGACGGGTGTGTTGTCCGACAAACTTGTTTTTATTAGTACAGGTAACTGTTTAGTACAGCATCCTCAAAAATACATGTAACCTACGCCTACATATGCGTTTTCTAACAATAATTGATGCAACTCGTTCACAGAAACGAGCACTAACATATCCGGATAATGGCAGTGCAGCACTGTGTCCTCATAGAAATATTTACTAGTCATAACTCCGGTCCAAATGGCGGAACGTGCAGTTGCTCTCTCATGGTGCAATAGGGTTGCAAATATTGACAACCAAATCGAAATAAAATGTACATACAACAAGTTTGAATTGAACAATTGAACAATTATTTGAAAAATCAATGGGTTCAGTGACGTTAGCAGCTATATAATATTATCTTGTTATCGGTCCCTCTGCTAACGATAAATGTTAACTGGCAAATATCATCCGAGCAGAATGGCGGCGACTACTTATATTTCTTCATTTCAGGCGCCCTCTTAGTCTTCATGGAACAGCTCTTAATCGTAATTTGCAAAATTCAAAGAAAAGATTAATCGAAATTGTAAAATACCATGATTTGACATTAACAATCACCGGAGCCGCACGTGTTAAGTGCTTATGAGTGACAAGATATTTTTCGTCGCCTATTCCCTACATGAGACGTTATCAGAATGTATGATAAACAATTGTAATGTGACGCAAAAACAACAAATTGCGCTCTAAACGTTATCCTACTATTATCTTACCTATTCAAATCTTGAGTACACAGAGAAATTAAGACATTATTTGAGTGCATAATGAATGTTGAGAACGCTTAAAAATGATGTGCCCAGCGGCTTGGCTGACAATCGTTTCATAAAAAGTGAATAATGAATAGATTGTAAGCCTTATCTCTGCAACGACGATGGGAGAGATAGTCATTGAATTGATTTTATTGATTGTTTGCTGTACGTCTTTACATGAATATAGAGGAATTTGCAATTGATTCAATTGCATAAACCTATTGAATAAATGAAATCTAAGTACACCATTATGTTGTTGAATTTCAATGGACATTATTCTGTCTATTTATATAAATTTGAGCTATTTGTTTTGGAATGGGAATAACTACAAGTTAGCAACTTGGTCTTGTTTCAAATTTAAATTAAATCTCTCTTTTATAGCACAGAAATAACCTCTGACCTTGAATTGATATTTTTTTATAAACATTTCTATTTTAGGTGGTACAGTCACACTGACCTTTGGTCAATGTCGTAACTCCGTCGCAGGTTTCATACACTCCACGAACACATTGTCTGAATTAATACTTTGCGTGCGAGACTATCTAATATGTGGTAATCAAATGGTGAGAAAATATATTAAATGAAAATATCGCTAATTATACCCTTCGGAAGGGTGTTAATAATATCTGACAAATAATTAATGTCCCATAGATTGACAAAGTTTTGCACTGCGTCTTATATCATCGTGAATTGTGTTTTTCGTTTCGCAAAATGCGTCGTCGTAGCCCTAGCGTAGCTTACATAATAACGTTTCACGTCTATCGTTTCTAGAATTTCCATCACTCCAATCATTCTAGAAGTGAGACATGTTTTATGTAATTGCATATCATCATTTCTGATTCACCTCCATTAATTCAAGAAAATGCGCAAACATTTTAACCGTCGTTATATCACTTGACTACTGTAACTACTATTAACTTGACTTAAATTACGTTGGCCTATACCCCGCATTTACTGGATGTTGCAGAAAAACCTCCTGGTTTGAAAACGACTCGCAGTTTGAGCTATACAACCCCTTGTATAGGGTTGACGTTCCTGCCAAACTCGTCAAATTGTGCATGCTAACGATGGACAACTGCTACACCACCATAGCTAACGATCTCACTGAGATCTTCCACATCGCAATGCGCTGTCACGCGTCTTCATCTTCATCTTCAACATGGTTTTTGAAAAGATTGTCCAAAACTCACAAGCCAACACTAGAGGCATTATCTTCCTGAAATGTTGCTACTATATCGCATGATAAAGAGGTGACTGCTAGCTATCCTTTAATGAGGCGGTTGCCAAGAGACCTCGAGCACATGTTCTCGAATAGTTAGAAGCTACAACTGGAACCATTCGTACCTGACATGTATAGTACCGCAACTTTGCCGTGAATACTATTTGAACCGAAAACCGCCACAACAACGCTGCGATGCCTCATATTTTATTATTTTCGCGGTCTAAGGTTCATTGCTATGTATCTAAAGCCTTTTGAGCACTGAGTTAGGAGCAGAATTGTACTGATTTAGGAGATCAAGGAAAATGCACAAAGTAAATACCAATAAGTCTACAATAGCAGCACAAGAGCTTACAAATAAATTCAGTGAGAAAGCTGGATTGGACAAAGCCGTCTACAGTATTCTAAGTCAGAGCATTTACTAGTTGCTCATATTGATATAAATATGAGCTAGTGTGATGGAATGTCAAAAATGGGTTTCGGGCATTCGACTGGCGTTAATTTTGCTGCGATTCGACAATTTGCGAAAAGCTTTTGGTAATGTTGTACATACTATGGTTCTCTCAAGATTAAGGGAGGCCTACAGTTAACACCGCCATCGACTGACGAAGTTCAGGTAGCGAAAATGAAAGTTGTCGTGGTCGGATTCGAACCCTCCATTCCATACTTAGAAGCAGGCTGCTTTGTGGGCTGCGAACGAACGAAGGCCGTTCTGTGTACTTTAACATTTTATTCATGGAAACGCTATGAATTATCATTTGTATTCGAAAAATATTTATTAAATAAATAATAGACCGACCCAAACCACATTTTTTAACGGGTTATGTCACTCGCCCAATAATCTCAAAATTACTAGTCAGACATTTTTGTTCGACATTTTCAAACTCAATTCTCAACGACTTCACCAAGTTTACCGTCGTTTGGAGTCATATTTTATATGCTAACAAGCGGAAGATGAAAAGCAAAGCTCCAAAGCATTTCCAATTTAAATTAACCGACAGCGACCCATTGTACAACTCAACGCTCTACGGGGTTCATAACCGTATTTCTTTTCCTCTTTATGTGTGAGGTGAATTTACATTTCTGAGTAGATGGCATTATATTTTTCCGCTTCCGGAATCCAGAAAAGGTTTCGGAAATATACATTAATTTTCAAAAACGTTGGTAAGCAAGGTGAATCGAGCACGGTGCGGTTAAACAATTTGTTTTTTTTGAAGGAACTGAATCAGTTAATATTGTCCTTTGAAAGAGCGAAGATCGTACAGTACCTACCCCAGGAAATTGAGCATACATTTGTCAGTAGTAGATATTTGTGTTATTGCAGTGCAATCTGAATTTAATTTAATTATCATTCATAACTGTAGACATTTGTTTAGCAAGAGGATTTATTTCGATACTTTTCGCACGAAAGAGAAAATTATCATATAAAATCAGAGCACAAAGTTGATCGATACGTGAAAATTCATTAAAATATGAAAGGATGATCGTTTTCTCATACCTCCCAAACTGAATGGAACGTTATTCTCTTCGTAATAGTAAGAGCAGGAATGGAACTACGAACTAAGGTGAATCTGGTCCCCGATTCTGGACATCGTTTCGATCGTGTTCTGCGAAAATAGGGGGACATCCAGTGTTGTGCCGACTCCGAACGGTGGAGTTGCACAAGCTTTTTTCTAAACAATTATACTCACTGAAGTGTTAGTCACACGGGAGCCCACTATGCTACGGAACCATTCTGCGAACTAGAAATGAACTAGCTGTTGGCATGAAGCAGGTCAAGAAACTCATAGGTCAGTATAACGAAAAGAGGTTTGAGGCATGTATCAAAATGAATAACAACAACCTCAGTATCCTAATGATCTTCATAAAAGGGCACTACAGACTCAGGCAGCACTGAGGGAAGCTAGTGTTATCAAAAGAAGGTCTCTGCCGATTCTGTGCAGATTCTAATGAAATTCCAGAACACGTGCTGGGATTCTGTGAGGCACTAGCTCACAAAAAACAAAAATATCCGGGCAAACACATAAAATCAGAGGAAGAAATGAAGTCACTAGCACCATCTCCCATTCTCCCATTCCTAAAGGAATCAACTATGCGCAACATGTGTCCATAACACTCAAACAACTTTAAAAATAACTGTATGCGAGGGGAACACGAAATATAGCAAGATTACAAAAGGGGACACAATAGATCTAGAGGTAGCGGTACAATATACCCTCAACAACAATAATAAAAAAAATGCCACGGTATGGTTTTACGTTTTTTGTATCGAAATTTTGTTCGCACCTATGCAAATACCTTTACAGGATTTCGCAATTTTATGGGCACTAAGTGGTTGTGCAATGAAATTTGAAGAAAAAAATACATCCAGCATATTTTATATAATTTGTGTTTGTGCTTTTTTTGCTTTTCCTGTAGTTTAAATGTCCACCAACACAATTATGATGAGTTGACAACGAAACTCTAAAATAAAAGACTAGCTTAAGTCACATATCTTTAAGTGCTTTAAATTCTCCGATTCTGATATTTTCAACAGATTTATTCGTTATGGAATGCTGAATGATTAAAATAAAATATGAAAATGAATACCTCACAACCTACAGATCAATTGCAATTGTCAGAAGAAATGAAGCTTATTAAAGAGAGATTTATTTATTAATACAAAAGAAAATAGCCAACATCATGATAGAGTTTCGAAAAACAGAGATTCAAAACAACAGAGTCCTGCAAAAGATTGCCCGAAAAAAAGCCATACGCTTCAACAACAGAAAAGAAGCCAGGCAATTTGCAAATCACGTGGAAATATTTAGGGAAAGTGTTGGTTTCGGATGAATCAAAAATAAGGCTTCTTGGATCAAATAGGCAAGTTTTTTTGGTGGGAATCAATTACAGCTCTTAAAGCAAAGAAGCATCAAATTAATCATACAACATGGATGGTGTTGTGTAATGTTGTGGTGTTGCATGGCTTCATGGGGCTGTGGAAGCACCGAATTCGTAGAAAAAAACCACTGACCACTGAGATATTGGAAAGAAATATAAAACTAAGTTAACCTTTGGGTTACTCCGAATCCGAAGCGAACCTCCTAACAAAACAATTTAAACACCTCCACAATGTGATTGGCAACAAAGAGCATCGCATAAAAATTATGCTTTAATAATGCTTCTGCTTTAGCAGTTTAAATTACAAAAGAAAGGAAGAAAGAATTCTGGTAGACTTTAACGAATAACTGCCTTAGCGCTTACAAGCTGCCAGGAGACGCTATCCGGTACTGAAACGAATTATGCTATCGATTTTATTTTGTGTAGTTTTTGGATTTTATTTATGTTAAATTTAAGCAATAATATATAAATAAATATTATGACGACTGAGATATTTAATTTTAAACTAAAAATATCTTCTTTTTACGATGTACACAGACTCATGCAGTGCACGTGGAATTAAAAGGACAACATACTTAATTTATGCATGCTAAATTTTTTGAGTTACTACTCAACTACTTACTTTTCTGAAAAAACAATTTCCAGAGTCAAGCATGTATAAGACAAATTCTTCACAATTCCCGGCTGATTACCTCTACCAGTTTGAGCTTTCTTAAGCCATTTTATATTGGATGTAAATTACTACCTTTGGCCCATCACCCCGCTAAAAAGGTGCATAAAAAAACTGACGAGATTTGTACTTGCCAACAAAATGGAATTTAACAACTTACACCTAAGCTAACACGAAGATTTTTCAGGTTTCACGACCGATCGCACTGAGGAGGTACATGCTGTCAGATATATTTCATACATAAATATATAGTACATATACATTTCAGAATGAGATTGTACCACTAATTCTTGTCACATGGAATCTGATACATAAAGCTCGTCCAAATTGTTCAAATACACTTTTATCAATCTTTTCTAGTGATAACCAATTAGAGAATTAACAGAACGTGTTGCAATGGCAAACATCACGGCAATGATTTGGGGATATTCAAGTGGAGTCATATCATTTCACAACACAAACACACACACACACCACATAGGCGAGTAAAGAAGTACCTCAAAATGAGTTGAACAGACAATTATTCCACCTTTTTTTTTAACTCCAACATTTCGGTTTTGAACATATCTAGTTCACAGTTCACTGGGGAAAATTATGAATAAGTCAAGACGAATAAATGAGCACATGACATAAGCACACAACGCATAAATTAAAATAATTATCTCCTCGTGGTATGTATGCAAGTATCTTCTCCCCTGTTGCCAACCCGACAAGGTCAATCGATTCGTAAAGTCCACAAACAGACGGACACTAAACGCGATTAGAGGGCTTTCCAGAACTGAACCGTAGAATTCTTATCACTAAACCATGTATTTCTTATCGTTTGAGTTCAATTTCTCTTCACTCAACAAGATATTGAGTGAAAAATTAACCAGCATTGCACACAAACTCACTGATGCACAAGTAGTGCTGCCAAATTCGGATGTCATTTGTATGTTACTACTCACCAATTATTACAACGTCCTTGTACACCGTCTCGCTGGGGAGATTCCGGACCCCAATATCTTTCATTTTGATTTGTGATTTTGATTTTGATTTTAATTCTTTTATGTATTCACTAACACGCGCGGTAAGGATTGATTCACGCTAAGGACCGGCTCTTGCTATAAAAGGTTTCCTATATTCTTTACTCTTGTATGCCAAAGGCAATGTTTTACGCATTCCATAAATAGTTCTTTGGTCAAGTCAATTTAGACTGATCGCATCCCGATCGGGTGAGACATTCACTATACGCCCGATTGTATTAACGATTCAGATACGAAGAGAGAACTAACCTCGACGCCTGCTTGGAGTGTTATTTATACGATCTCAGCGGCAGCGCGATTTTCTTTTGGTACCCCGTCGACTGATTTGAGAACGTTTCACCGATGTGATATCGCTCTCTGGCCCATGCACACATACAGACCGACCGTGCGTCTCTCCCTTTTTGTTGTTTGGTTTTTTTTTTTTGTTGAATTTCGTTGATATTTATGAGGTTTATTCGAATTAATCACACCTTCGCAGGTAGCAAAGCAAAAGGCTATGCACTGAGGAGCTGTTCAATGAGCGTTTTAGGTTCTTTCGTACACTTGGCGGACGATGACGAGTAGTATCTTTGCGTTTTCGTTGTAACAGACTCTAGCCGATTCGTAGCCTACAATTGGATGAGATACATATGTAGATACTCGTGCATATAAATATTTAGTACTCGTGTTTTGCATCAGGCCCGTTCACGTTATCAATTATTTATCTGAAATGATGAAAATACATTTTGAATTTATTTGAAAAACTAATGATACACAAATATATGTTGTATTTGACAAAAGTGTAAACAGGGATTGTTGCGAAATGAGATACTCCTTTTCATTACACTCAGGGGTAGCGAACGCGGTGTCTGGTGAGCATTGTTAGGCGACCTGTGCGCAGTGAGAGACAATCGCGAGAGCGGAGCAAGAGGAAGCGGAATTGTGTTTATGGCCCGACTGTTGGATATAGTTTTATGATGTTCAAATGTATATTTAGATAAATGGAAACTTATCGCGCGGTAGTCTTATAGCAGTGATGAGATAGAACAGAAGGGGTGAGGGGGATTGCCATTGAATTCAGCAAGTCATCGCAGGCGATCAAGTTAACGGGTATTCACTTGAAACGCATAAGGAGGTACTTAATGCTGAGCGATAGAGATATAACTGATTACCCTGTTTGGTGTTGCGTCATCATCAATTGGTTTTTAAAATCTCTGCATGAACAGACATGTCTTGTTCTGAACATGGTGAAATAGATTTCGTGACTATACACCCTAAGCATGTAGACGACATGCAGTTTGTGTACTCAAAAATGCGATGGTGCCCCTATTATAAAGAGCCTAACAATTTAGTGCAATTCTTTAGATTTACTTCACATTGCTGCCTACCTGATGATAATGATTCATTGTAGTCTTGTAAATAGACTTTCATTGACCGAGTTGACAGTTTTAGCAAAGGCGGACGTTGAAAATGTTTACCATAAAACACTTTTTTTTGTTGCTAAAATGATTGATTTATCTTCAACCTAGCAACCAGGGACAGAATATACGACTGTAGGCAAGTGTTTAAAAGGGGTGTCGCTGTCTAAAGGGATTCTATTGTCTATACAAATGTAGATACCCATATCGATATGTAAATAAATAAAACAGAAATTGGTATTATCAGGTACAAATAACCATACATATGTATGTAAATATGTGTGTAAGGATTCCAAATTTAAAACTAAGATCCGTGTCGGGACGTTTTTCTTATTTCTGGCCAAAATTTGATGACGTGCCATCGACAATATTGGTAATGACCAAATAATTTTGCTCTTGTAAGTACATGAATTTATCAATAATTGACTTTGAGCTTCCAGTACCCACGTCAACAATTTACTACATAAATTATTGAAACTAATTTACTGGTATTCTGAGCTCTGAGACATATTCAATGGAGTGAGGACAATGTATGAAATGACACGAATGTGCCGATCTTTTTTAAATTTCGAATGATAATAGGGGAGGCTCGACAACAGCGAGACACTCAATATTACTCCGAAATGACTTGTTCGAAAAGGTTGCCGTTGTCATTTGGCTCATATTTATATTTTTCAATTTTCGGTAAAAGTTAAAAGTGATATATTTCTGGGTGAGTCACATAAAGATTTATTTGTAATATTCAGTTTGGTGCATGTAGTGTAGGACTCGGTCAAAGTCCATTTTAGATGTTTCAAAGTGTAGCTTTGGTAGTGTCTGCCGATATTAGAACGTTGAAAAGTAGCATATGAAATGGCAGTTACAAAAACAAAATTCAAAAAATTGTACTACCCGATTCTATTGCATGTGGCCATACGAGTAAGTAGCAAGGCAGCATAAAGTTTAGAATACATTTTGACCAAATTGATATTCGCTAGGTTTTTTTTTTTTTGTTTAATTCTGTTAAACTAAAATTTTGCAAAATATTTATTTATTTTTAATTTCAGCAAGGCAAGACGAAAGTCGAATGGTATACCGAAAGGTATAAAAAATATTTAGGAGCAACGTCCAATGATATGTCTACAATTTGCAAGATGTTTCCTAATTACTTCGAATCAGTTTATTGTCCTGATTCGTCTCAGCAAGTCATTCCCAGGACTGAAGAATTATTTCAAATTGGTTCCAATCAAATTGAAAAGTATGATGTGTATAAAGCATTATCTTTCATTGATAATGAAACATCTTCTGGTCCTGGTGGATTTTCTGCCATTCTTTTAAGAAAATGTTCAGCTTCGTTAGTTAACATTTATATTGGATGAATGGAAGCTATCTTATATTACGTCGATCTTCAAATCCGGTTCTAAATGTGAAATCAAAAAAGTTATCACATATTCCCGAGATCTTCGAAAAAATTGTTTATGAAAAACTATATTTCCAAGTTTCAAAGTTCATTACATCGTTTCAACACTAACATCTGTCATCCACAACATCTCTGTTTTTTTTTTTAATACTTTAAATTCGGACCCTAAAAAGGCTGATGTAACATTTACAGACATTGCGAAAGCTTTTGACAAGGTCAATCATAGAATTCTTATCAACAAAAAACATTCTCTTAAAATGGCTGGTATTATTTAATCAATCGGACTCAAAGAGTGAAAATTACGTCTCCGAAAATATATTAGTGTCCTCGGCGTGCCTCAAGGTAGTCATTTTGACCCACTTGTATTTCTTTTATTCATTAACGACATTCCCGCAATGTTTCTATCATGAAACTGTTGGCTGTACGTGGATGGTCTTAAAATTTACAATAAAATCACTTCTATAATGGACTGTCATCAATTACAGTACGATCTTAATCCCTTAGTACATTGGTGTAAATCAAACAATTTAGAACTCAATATCTCTAAATATTTTCAGTTTTCTTGTTATAGAATAAGAAATTCTACTCAGTTTGAGTATTCTTTAAATGGTGTTTGACAAAGGTTACTCAGATAAAGGATCTGGGATTATATTAAATTCTAAGTTAACTTTTACTGGTCACATTGATTTTATTACTAGTAAGACAAAACGAATGCTTGCATTTATTAGGAGGAATTCAAAGGATTTCAATAATCCTTTTGCCCTGAAAAATTTGTGCTTCGGATTAGTCTGATCATCCTTGGAATACTACTGCATTATCTGGAATCCTTATTATATTAATACAAGGTACACGTTCCTCAAACATAATTGGAATATAGAAATGCCATCCTACAGAACAAGATGTCTTTTATTCAATATTATCTCACTGGATGTACGTCGTAGATACTTCTCATTTATGTTCATACGGGACATCCTTAGTTCTCAATTTCATTGTCCTTTCCTTTTAAGACTTCTAAGCATTTGTGTTACTCCTACACTCGTCACCGTATACTCTTCCATATTAGAATCCAACGAACGAATTATGCTCAAAATTAACCTATATCTCGTTGCATGCGCGAAGCATACTTAGCCCATAACGATCTTGATTTTTTGAAGATGTAACAAGAAATATCTATAAAAGAAAAATTGTTCTATATCTTACTAGAATCGATAGCTAGCTCTAGTTTGAATTTGTATGTAATTGTAAGTCTTAAAGAGAAAATTAAGGCGAAAAAAAAATGTCTCACGGTTGGTGCCTTCCCTACTTATAACATTTGTTTCGTCTTTCTTATGCTTCCTCCGTAACTTTACAGTTAATGCTGCTGAATGTAACTTAAGAGAAGTTAAAGCTGTCTCATCGGTATAATGTCCAATTTAGTCGACATGTAGAAAGTTGCTACATGTGGTTTCCCAAACTACACTGAACTACAATAAAACCACTACAGACTACAGTCTACAGAATTTAATATGCATTACTTTGACCATGGTAATAATTTTAATATATTGCAAAATATAAACAATGAAATGAAGTTTAATTCATTGTATTTCCCAAAGTGTCGACAGGGTTGTTGTCTCCTCCAGGTCATCTATTATTGCTGATTTAATAAACTAATTTTGTGAAAATTAATCTTATATGGGTGATGGGTTATTGTTCCATGTTGTGGCACACTTGGACTCACAGATGTCTGGCGAGTGAACAGCAGACATTTTTAAACCAACTGATGTACACTTTAAAACAGCGTTTTAATTATTTATCCATTATATCCAAACTTTCATCGTGGATAAATTCATACTACGAACTTTGACATTCCTAATATAAACTCACTCAGTGAGACCTTCAATATGAAAAAAGTTTGAGGCAAGGCATGATTGAAATGCATGATTGTTGTTATATTTAACTTTTATCCCAAAATTATTGAGGGCTTCTTGGCCCGCATTCAATACTGTCCCTCGCGCTAGTCTCTGGGAAAAGCTAGTTCGAGTCGCAACGAATGAGGGACATTTGAGGAAATACACATATCTACACGGTAAAAGGAAATATGCGTATTTCTTTCTAGGTACAAATTATCGACTAAACGTTAATTTTACGTGTGAAGGAAATATTGTCGTCGTTTTTTGGCAATATACCTGCATCCAGGTAGAATACCATCTCAAGGTCTTTTGTGATTTTTATACTTTGGATATCTACGACTGTCATCAAAACATTTCGCAGATGTTGAAGTATCAGCTTGAAACAATCAAATATCAATCAAACGCATTCCTTGCAATCGCTACCGTTTATAATTTAGTCTAATTCAACGTTTGCATCCAAAAATGTGTCACTCAAGCGCATCAAAAAACAAGCATTTCTTTACTGGAAGAGGGGGATGTCTGTCTCGCCCGTCTAAAAGCTATGGACAATTTAAGAAAAATATTACTTGAAACGGAAATAAAAATTACAAAATAACGGCAACACTTACAATTAAGTACTCTACCGTACGAATATCTAAATTGTCACAAACTCGATCTAATGCGCCTGTCAGACAACGATCCCGTAAACGCACCGTTCGGAATAAAATTATAATAAGAACTTGGATTGCTTTCATTGTTTTAAATGATCACTTTCCGACTTGGTACATCCGCTCACGCCGATTTGGTTTTCATAGTGAGAATTATGGGAATAGCAGCATGGTACTATTTGTAGACAATTTGGAATATACATTTGTACATACATCAGCTAACCATGAAGTAACATATCAAAGCAACGGACTAGACTTCATGTCTAATTTCATTTTTTGTCACTTTTTTCTACCTTGGCCGTAGCGGGGAGGTTAAGGCCTAAAAGAAGCGGCTTTTCATTCCCTATAGAAGAAGTTACATCACCGAAAAGCGCACCATTTTTGATATATATGTACTCCCTGAATATCACAGAATCCTAGCAAATAACGAACCGGCTCAGCGAAGAGTCCAAAGTCCACAGAGTCAACGTCAGTTCGTCCATGTTTCACTAAAACCATTCCTACACTTCGTCTATTCCTATACTTGACAACATCTAAGCTTTTTTTTTGTTTTTAACGCTAGACTGGAACACTCAGACTCAAAACTGGTCCATTGTACTACCAGCAGCAACCACGACGGATAGGTAAGTGGGCTGTCAGCGAAATCGTCAGCACACTTGTGATACCTACTACAACTGATCGACAACACTAGTGATAGTGCCGTCGGCAAGTGGTGTCCGGACCAGATTTGAAAACCGGATAAAAGCGTTACTTTCACTGGGATTCGAACCGGGGACCCCTCTAGGCTCCACATCTAGGCTTACTCTGATGTCGTATCACTATGGTTCAAGAGTGAACTACGCAAATCTCATCCTTCATCCCCTACATAATCTTCCAGTATAGTGGGTGTATTTTTAGACTCAGTTTGTTTATTATTAAATATCCTATTAGGAAATCTTTTATGGGGTTTTATAGGATCGTTGCTAAGTCCATTTTATTTACTTTTTCCTTAGAAATACACCTTAATTGTAGTTATTGTTCTCATCAGGCCATGCTTTCAAAAGATAAAGCTAATTAGTGCATAACGTCGAACATCTGTAACTGATGCAGCTTTCTACACAATCCCGTGAGGCATCATGCCACATAACCATGACATATAATACATATGTAAATTACGTTAATGTACACAGTATTGAACAATACTAAAGCACCCCCTTGGAACAAATTGATGATTTTTTTCTTGTATCAGAGATGATAGAGAGAAGCATTTGTGCATTTGTAGAAAAGCTTGTACCTATGCTGTATGAACCGCCATCATTAGTGTGGCTGTCTTCAGTTAGTCAAATGGACCGGAGCTTAGACTCTTATTGGTCGGTCAAAACAAAACTCTTTAATCTAATCATCTAGTCGCCCCATCTGGATCAACGATCGCATGTAGATGTGGCGTATCCATACTCTCAGAACTGGTATGATTATGATACGCCGGTCAGGTCTAACAAAAGAGACCTAAATGCTCAATTATTTCTAGGATCAAACAAACAACAACTGACAAGAATAACTTCCCAGTTTCCATTTGATCACTCTGGTGGTTCTGTTTGTTGTTAAGAACCATTTAGTACTTCCTTTTGCCACAAAATGCATTCAATTCGGTTCCGCTTTCCATTGCAGTTTGATTTCTTTTCCACAGCCCCTCCTCGGGAGGTTGAAAAACGTCACTGATAAGTAATGCATTTTTTCAATACTGACAAGAGTAATTTCTACGTGATTTTCACCGCGTCTCGGTACAAATTTAATTGTTTTATTGAAATTGATTATAAAATATTTTATCGGTTGTTTTTATGACCTCGTTCAACCAGACAATCATGGAACAATGAGTATTCGATTTAAATATATGTATGCATTTCTCAGCTAATGAAAATGAGGGGAAAATTGTATATGCACTCGTATAAGCATATTGATCGCGCTTGATTGCAACTTTTCAATACAGTATCAACAGGATAACAAGCGACGCAACGCTCGAAGTTGTGAAGGAGAAATTCGGCAACTGGGTCATCTTACAGCGAGCGTTCATCAATTGGACCCGGTGGCCAAGAAATGTCTGCGGCTACGTTTGTACTCGTTAGTCTATGCTAACTAGCGAACCACATTGGGCGAACTCGAGTCCAACATTCTAGACGCTTTTGCAGCGAAGCCGAGACAATTGAATGATGTGCTATTCCATACATAATGACTTGAAGGCAGCTTCAAAATAAAGCGAAAATCAATTTTATATCCTACACTGTTATTGTTTTATTTAAATTTATTTTCTTATTGTTCTTATCTGGTCACCTCAATATATCGTCCTCTTGCGACAAGATTAATTTAACTGACTGGATTTTGTATGCCACTAGGTGGTATACGAATAAGAACTGATGGCTTCAGTACACCTCCCCAGATCATTGAAGGCGGATGCAGATTTGTATTTCCACCCAGAAATTAGATTGGTTACCTCAGTTGGACGGTAAGCGAATTAAGCAATAATGTGAGCTTAGTTAACACTATATATTCTACATACTAGTTGCCGTTACTTGTATCAAAAGTTGTACAAAGGCCACCTGCTACCACTTTGTAAGAAGCGTTTGTGAGTGACGTTTACAAAAATCAAAGAAAAATACAAACACTAAGTCAGCTACAAATCTGTACTGTAAAGGATGCCGTAGGATTGTTCTAAAATAAGCTAAATAACTGCTTCAAAGCTTTTCATATATCATAGGGGATCAATATGAGTCTGTATAACATATCTGTCACACTGCCCCATTTTCAATTTATTGAGTTTCCTATGTAAAACAAAAATGTAAAAATAAAAAAATCTATGTTTCTTATTTATTAAGTTATATTAACAAAGCAACTACTTAAGGACTGATCTGTTGTTGAGTTATAAAGGGTTAACTTTCACAGAATGAAATAGTATTCTTTAGGGAACTGGCAATTTTTCGTGTGGAATGATGCAGTTTTGTGAGAGGATAAATAAAATAAATTAAGAGAATAGCCCTTATTTGAGCTCTTAGACATAAAAGAAGGACTTATTGGCTATAAAATTGCGCTATGGTATGCAGTTGCCGTACCTGAAATGAACATTCATTTCAGATATCACTGAATTTTCGAATTTCGCACACATTCAGACACCTTTAATCCATATGCAATTTTCAACTCAACTATTGAATATCTACAAACTTTTATTGGGCAACAAATTTAATTTATACACTGCTGTACTCAAATCAATCAAAACTGAAAGCGAATCATCACTCTACATCTGTTCAACGTTCCGTTGTGGTCATAAATTTTCATAAAAACCCTCACAACTTCACTCGGTTTGATTTAATAGAGCTGTTGAGTGGAAAATTCTGGAAATATTCTGGAAATGTACCTAAATACCTTGTGAATGATCGCATATACTGATATCAACTGAATTCGAGTACGGTCATTATTGATAGCCTAATCTATGACGAGAGGTATTCCAAGTGGACGCTGATGTTTCGTGGACTATCTTTTGCGGCTAAACTTGAATTTCGATTATTACTCATCGAGTTAATTACAATGACAGTGCGAATAATGTGACTAGCACACATTGTCATGTTTTTGTTGATACTTATAAATGAGTTTTCAAATAAAATGATTCGTGTGACATGTGAGGTCAGAAGAAGTGAATTTGGTACGGGTAATTGGTTATGTGGAGCAGGCTGCAGAGAATATGACATATTTTAATAGGTTGCGAGTGAAAATGGTTATCTGCGTTTCGCTGTGAGTGTGATACGACATTGACATGACTACGAATGTATCACTAATTCTATGTGCAGTGATATTTGAGTATCCATAGAGTTTAATGTCGCATATACAGGTCGGACATAACAAAACAAACGACATTTTAACCTATTCTTCCGGTTAATGCGACAGTCGTCGGAGTCGAGAAACTTGTCCTTCGCAGAAAGTACATTAGCTCAATTTTAGAAAAGTTCGAAGACGGTTGTGAAATTTTTGAAGTTAGTCATGAGAGAAACTCAACCCTGCGAAAATCTTGGCGCAAGCTTCGGCTGGAAGTTATGATTGAATGTGAACAGATCTAAAGCGAGCAAGACAACGACATACCTTCTAGTTAAGTTGAAGAGAGGATTGCCAATTTGAAAAAAGACTGCGAAACCACTAGATTACCACTGTTATTGTCACTGTTTCGGAAAATAATATTGAAGAAACTGCGATCAAGAACTCGGACGGTATGGATTGCCCTTCAGCACATCGATCAGAACTCAACCGCAATACCTAGGCACTTTTTGTGGATAAAAAAAGTGGAGGGACACTGCAGCTAAGTATAGAATTTCAGCCGCTGAACAAAAATCTATAACTGACCTCATTTTCTCATCGTGATGTCAATGGCACTTTTGTGAGTATTTGCGACGGAGGCCGCGAAGTCGGGTTTAACGGAAATGAGACAAGAAAGAACACCTAGCACCGACATCTCGACAATAGTCAGATGTAGCTTTGAAGTATTCAAAGACTTTATCTACCTATGTGCCTCTATCAACTTAGACAACGACACCAGCGCTGTAATCAAACGAAGAATAACTCCTGACAATCGCTGCTTCTTTGGATTAAGAAAGCAATTGATAAACAAAGCCCTCACACGAACAAACACAGTTACCCTCTATAATATATTAACCGTCCCAATCCTGCTTTATGGCGCTGAGGCATGGATGTTGACAATGCTCTTGGCTGCTCTGAAGAAAATTCTTCGGGTAATTTTCGGTCTCGGTCAGTGGAGGAGAAGATATAACAACGAACTGTACGAGCTGTTCATCATGATGATGATGATCATCATCATCATCATCTTCTGTCCCGCATAATCCACTGCAGGGGTCGCGAGGGGAATGCACGCACGATTGAGGCCACTCGATCCTAACTGATCAGGAATTATGCCTAAGCGCAACCAGGCGAGTTTTTGGACTTATTCCAACCAACACGTCATGGGTCTTATAAGCTGTCGCCTACTTCACAGAATCGTATTCAAGGCACGCATCGCAAGTCGAGATGATATGGATATTCATGCGACGCGACCAAACCATCGAAGCATAGCCCTTTCCGTTCGAAGAATCAGCTGCTGTTCAAAAACAGACTCGAATTAGCCAGAAGAGTGAATATCCAGCCATTTGGATAGCCATGACATGTAGAGCGAATGGAAACCAATGCTCCGGCCCGGAAAATCGTCGAATTCACCACTGAGAGACGGAGCAGTAGAGGAAGCGGCGAATCAAGTGGCGCTCACATGAGAAAAGGGACCTCGACCAACTATGAGTGCGAAACTGGAGACAGTTAGCTAAAAATCAGCCTGGCTGGAGATGCTTGTTGGCTGAGCCCCAGGTCCACCCAAGAGTGTAGCACCACCTTAATTAAATAAGTAATACCTCTTTTTTTTAAGTATTTTGTTTACTGTAGCCCACAGTACAATATTTACTGGTACTACAAAATATAACTCAAAATGGAATTGAATAAGCTCAAAACGAGAAAAGCTCCTAGTTACGATTTAAAAACCATCCAAAAAATCGCCCTCCCTCCTATCTCAGAAATGACGACCTTGGACACGTTTCTAGTCACGAACACGTTTCAAGTCAACGGAAACTGACAAAAGTTTTAAAAAGCGATAAAAAGTCTTATAGACCGATATGGCATTTACGATAATGTCTAAGGTATTCTCTATGGTAACCGATTAAGGTAAACATTCTACAAATACATCGCATTACTGATATAGTGGATTTTTTTAGCCTCATTTTTTTATCCTTCCCAAAACCTTTGACAAAGTTTGGCACGATGGCTGGATACAGAAACTATGCCAATTTCTACTTCGAGGAATCATTTTACAAAACTTTGTCCCTCCGATATTTCGTGTTAAGCATGGAAACGAGGACTATGCAAGGAAGTGTCGTTTTGTTCACTATTGCTCAACTTTCCGGAATCTTGAGAGTTGATCAACTTCGGAGTTGGTTTCAACTAGAGATTTAGGCGGAGAGTTAAAAATTGAATTTATTCACTATTTTAACTGACGGTATGAAATTTAGAATTCCGTTTTTAAATTTCCCCTGGGAACTGCACTCGTCTATGGTTGCTTCTCTAGCTGGGGAATAGGACCAGTCTGTAGAATTATTGGTATTATGGATCGGTTTAAGTATTTAGAGACACTAAAATCGGGTATGCTGAAGAGCAGATGGCATTGATATGGAGGTTTGGACAGGACAATGATCAAAACCACACAAGCAAGGCAGTTAAAACCCGGATTGATACCAACAAAATCGAGGGTAAAGATTGACGTACGCAGTCTCCAGACTTAAACCCCATAGACAACTTGTGTGAGTGGACAGGCGAATAAAACGGAACCTATGCAACAATTTAGATCAGCAAAGGTGAGCCTATGAGGATAGTAGACAACCTAATTCTGTTTATGCCAAAGAGATTCATGGATGTGATTAAAGTGAAAGGGTTCGCAACGAAATATTGATTATTTTGTATTCTTTGTTTGAACTTTTTTGAAGAAATTTTGTTCTTTACCTGCTACCTAGAGGTGCTTTAATTTTGTCGCTGTGATTTTTCCTCCAATGAACCTTTTTATGGTTAACGAATTTTTGCATATTTTTGTTTACAACTTATGTTATGTTGGCTTGTTTGTTTTGTTAAATTAACCTTAAAAAAATGAGGAAACAAAATTTCATGTTCGTTACTTCTATTTGTCACCCGATACAAGAATAAGTACTCCAAAAGTACTCAGCTTGCTTCTGGGGGATGCTTTAGTTTTGTCCGATACTGTATGTACGCACTAATTTATGTGATGTGATGCGACACACAAAACCGAACAGGCAACTTGGATAATGAAAAAAAGAGAGAACGTAATCCCCGATTTCCTCCCTTAACTTCTGTTATTTCCGTAATTTGAGAAAATCAAGAGGTGATAAGCTCTCGAGTTTTAAGTTCAAAGTTGAAATCATAAAATTTGAGTGAAGGAGTATAACTTTTAGTGAATAAAATCACCCTTAGCCTTCTTCGTCAGCTGCTCAATACGTTATACCACAAGACGAAATAAACGTACTGCATAATTTCGTGCTAATTTGTCCATTTTCATAACAGCTTAAACAGTCAAAGGGTCAAGGACAAACATTTCAAGGTCCTATAGTTGACGCTACCAGTGCAAAAGTGGTGAAACCCACATTTTTTGTTGATTGCTGTACATTACAACTATCAATACATAATTGTTGTAGCCCACGTTTTGGTATTCAAAAGCAGATGGAGCTGAAAATCGTTTTTGCACAGAGCATAATAAAGGGTGATTTTTTAAAAGCTATAGGAAAGTTTTTCAAAAAAAAAAACACATAAAATTCAGAAAAATGCATGAAATCTTTATTTGAATCGATAGTACGGTCCATATAATTTAATGTTTGAAGATTATTTCATGCAAATGTTGACCTTGACTGCGCCTCAAATGGTCCATCCGTTTAGTCCAATTTTGGCGTACTTTTTCCAACATTTCGGCCGGTATCTCACGAATAAATGCTTCAATGTTGTCTTCCAATGCGTCAATTAAAGCGGGCTTGTCTGTGCTTTAACATAGCCACACAAAAAATAGTCTAAAGGCGTTAAATCGCACGATCTAGGCGGCCAATTGATCGGTCCCGAACGTGAAATAAAATGTTCACCGAACTCGTCCCTCAATAAGTCCAATGTTGCGCGTGCTGTGTGACATGTGACACCGTCTTGTTGGAACCACATGTCATGCGAGTCAAGCTCTTGCATTTTTGGCAAATAAAAGTTGGATATCATCTCACGATAGCGCACACCGTTCACAGTTACGTTACGATTAGCATCATATTTGAAGAAGTACGGTCCAATGATGCCACCAGCCCATAAACCGCACCAAACTGTGACTTTTTCTGGATGCATTGGTAGCTCTTGCAATGCTTCTGGCTGATATTCACTCCAAAATCGACAATTCTGCTTATTTACGTACCCATTGAGTCACTTCAGTGGGTCGATTAAACTGACCATAAAATGGAAGAAGCGCGCCATGAACTTTCTTAACAGAGCACGCATTTTGATAATAAAATTCAATAATTTGCAAGCGTTGTTCGTTTGTAAGACGATTCATGGTTAAATTATAGACCAAACTAGATGTTTGACAGTGAAACAAAACACGAAACGTGCGTCAGCTGTTTAAACCAGTGTTGGCAAAAAGATAATAGCTAAAAAATCCCCCCTTTATAACAAAAAATTCTTCAAAGAAATATACGTTCCATAAAAATTGCTCGAAGTAATTAAAACGACTCGAAAAAGGCAACCATTTAACATAATACGAATGAGTGCAAATGATCTTTTCTCTTCCAAATCGTTGGAAAAAAATATAACGAAAAATATAACGGTTGATAATAACAAGCTAGAGTGGTTGAAAATTCAGGGGCTAAGATTCCATAAACACCACTTTTACGCTGATAGCCTTTGTTCGTCCTTGAGTAAAAGCGAGAGATCGTGGTGGAGCGGATCCTAAGCGAACAAGCCCCACCGTGGTCCAATCTATCACATCCATCCAACTACACATAAAGCACGATTGAGTCTTAAATAAATGCAGATTGCTGATTCGAAAGAAATCGCTTTAAGTTTGACATCATTGAGTATTGACCGCAGCGGCAAACAGCGAGTCATTGCCCGTGCAGATGGCTTGGATTCTTATTTCGTGGAGTCTTAATGTTCACATGCACAAATCATGCGTCAGAGGATTTTGGAAATTACATGTAGTAGTATCTAAGGGGAAGAACCAAACTGGCTATTTCAGTATAGCACTGATTATGTAACCTTAAAATATTGCGACATTTTTCAAGAGCCGTGAATGTCTCAACGATGGTTCTATCTTCTATCATCTTAATCGTTTTTTTTTTTTCTTCTATACCGTCCGAAAGACTCAAGTCAAGAAGGGGAAAGCCATTATTTGGATTGTCGAAGCAAGCCCAAACATTTGGCGACATTTGCCAAATATGTAATCATAACATGGAAGGTGGTTAGTGACGTGTACCGAAAATAGAAAGGCATTCAACCACTCATAAGAGCGTCAAGGGGATACGTTTTGATTTAACGACAATATGCTTTGATTCCCCTTTGGGCAGTGTTGTCAAAACAAAAATTTAATAAACTACTCATACATTGCCGCCGAAATTCTACAAAAAGATCAGCAATGCGAATCTTGAAATGAAAAGCTGAGCATGCTGCAAAAAGCATCAGCAAATGAGCTTAGATGATTATGTTTAGAGGATGCAGAATGAAATTAGTAAAGAGATATTCAACTGCGTCCAGAAATACCCCTAGTCCAGGGCGACTCTTTTGATGTGGGTGATTAAGTGGGTTTGGATTAGATTTCCAACTTGGGGCAGATTCGTGAATTCATATTGGTCAAATTGCATATTAGGGGCTTTTAACGTTTTCAGTAGTTGAGACTCGTATTTTTTTGAATGTCCTTCAGGAAATCCACTATTGTTGAGAAAGACATTACAAAGTCACAGTGATTAAAAAAAAACGGTACCCCACTATACAACAAATACCTTTAATGAAATTATCTAATGGGTTCCTGACATCGTTTAGTCTTGAATATTTTGTATGTACATTTTCAGGGGATTTTCCACACCACTTAAGAAGGCGGTTATTCTTTATAATCAATCAACTTCAATGATTTGCAATATTCTTAACCACTCCCAAGTTAGGTTTAACTAGTGGTAATAGCTGAGAAATGGCAGCGATCGCATTAAATTTCAATTCTTTAAAGCATTTTACAGCTGGTGTGTCACCTTCAATATGACTTCTACGATTACGCTTAAAGCCCATTGCGATAACTTAGTTTAAAGTTCATTTAGTAGCTTGTTGTTGAATGTCTGATGGCGATGTGAGTGGTTTAGTAGAAGTTTAATGAAAGTATTCGCTAGAATCACGGCCTGGAAATGATTGAAAAATACCCATTGCGCAATTAACCCTTTCGTTTACTTGTGTGTTTCACCGAATCAATCAAGCGATCAGAAGCCGAAAATTATTACATTCGGAAACTAAGGGAATTACTGAAACTTGGAGTTCGTGGCAGTTATTTGGTGCTTCCTACCTCAAATAGGCAACGTGAATTTCGTCCTGAGTTCTGTCGTCATCGTAGTTTCAGTGTGCAGGTAATTCTCCGCACAGCGGAAACGTTTTAGCATGATTACACTCTTTTGGATCTGAAGGCACCGCACAGTGGTTCCTCCCATAGGCCAAAAGTCAACATTTCAAAGTTAATGTTTTTTTTTAATCCAGTCATTATCTATGATAACGGGACAGTTAAGTGACAGTAAGATTTTTGATTTAAAATTAGTTGTTGGTTGGCAGTCGCATCACAAAGTTGAGTGTTTTTCGCAGTTAAAAAAAATCTGAAATCAGGACTCAGCATTAATCAATTTTAGTAGATTGTTTAAAGTTAATTTTGGAAAAAGGTGATGTGAATAAAAAAACAATATATAACGAAGGGATTTCAATGGTTTTCTGAAGTTTTTTTTTTTGCCTTCATTGGAACTGAGGCATAATTTGTGTGTTTTTTTTTTTAATTTTTCGTGTTTTTCTAAAGAAAAACACATCAAGTGCCGATAAATGCCGGTTATAATTTATACATCAAAATTTAGAGCTATTTTTTAGATTCAAGCGAATCGATATTTTTAACATTTGGCATTCGGTGAAGAAAAGTGGCAATTATGCAAGATCTATCGAAACATGGACAATTTTTAAACAAATTTATAAAATTGAAGATTTAGAAGCAAAAAAGAAGATAAGTAACCTCTGTAAATCCTTTCAAAGAAGGTGGGAGGCTTGCTCAAAGAAAAAAAAACATACTATTATCTTCATTCATTTAGCTTATCGGTTGGATTTCAAAAAATGGCGCATAGGAAGCAATGAAAAACATAATTCGGACGCACAAAAAAAACGTGTCCAAGGAGAATCTAAGAAGATTGTGTTGGTAGTTGACAAGCCGAGACAAGGTGGAGGGAATTCAAATGATGGCAATACTGCCCGAAGATTTTTTGCAAACCCATCTGTATCTTCCAAAATATCTGGTGTAAAGCAATCGATTATCGAAAGATGTGCTGATATTTTAAAAACTTTGGCGAGCTGTTATGCAATTAATGCAGAAACTTTTCAAGAATACGCATAAGAAACAGCCTGAGAAATCGTTACAGAATACCCTTGGTACCCATTGCCAGCTTCAGTGCACAAGGTTCTAATTCATGGAGGACAAATCGTGAAACATTCCATACTACCTATAGGCCAATTTACGGAGAAAAATATCAAGGACATCAACAAACACCGATTTGTTAAACAGATTACTGCTGACTTCAGACCATTTACTTTCTAACGAAAGAAATTTAAAAAAAAATCAAAAATCGACTTTGTGTAAAGAAATTTAAAATTTATTGAAATAATTCTTTGCAAAATAAAATAATATTTAAAATAAATCACCATTTTAATGATTTGTTCGACCACAATTGTCCTAACACTACCCGCAGCGGCCAATATAGAATAAGATCCTACCAGCTGAATCGGTCATCGCTAGAGAGTCAACCCTGCTTATATTGCGGTTGGATTTGGGCTAGCGCACAAAAGTAAGCCAAAATCAGCGGCCTATGTCAATAAGTTAAGTTGCGAGCACGATCAACAAGTCTTGGACCAAGCATGATACACAAGATTGACTGCTTGGCGCGGTTGGTGCCGCCATGTCACTTCACGGAACTTGTTTCTTTCAAAATGAGGAAGGAGATAGCGTTTTTAAATGGCATACTGTGGTCAGAGCTATATACCGTGAAAGCTATTGCGGGAATAAAACCGCCCAAACAGGCGCAACAAAAACTGCACTACCAGCGAAGCCGAGGCGAGTATTTGAATGATGTGCTATTCTATACATAGAGGCATAAATGTAGCTTTAAAATAAAGCCATAATTATTTTTTATCTCACATAGTTGTCGTTTTATTTAAATTTCTTTTCCTATTGTTCTTATCTGGCCATCCTGGTTGAACTGTAACATACATATGTAAGTCAACAGAATTGTCTCTAGCACTTATTAACTAGTCACTGTACCTTTTGTGTAGTTCTTTCAGTGAGCAACAATCATTGATGTGTTTTTAGTTTCCCACACTTAAGCACCAACGCACTATATTGACTCCAGTTACAAACGCAATATAACAAAACCGATTTTAGAACACTTGACTAATTTACATTGTCAAATTTGTAAACATTACATGGGGCACATGCAGGGCCTCTGCACATCTTGAATTGTATCCATTTGGACACTAGATATCCTTCGTCCTTCACTAATTTATTAATTTTCTTCTACCAAAATACACAATTTTTTTTTTTCATACTAGAGAACGTGTGCCGATGTCTGTATAGACCAATTGAAATTAATACTCATTTACCTATTAACTAATGAAACCTCCGCACTTCAACGACAGTTAGTAGCTGACACCCTCCAATTCCAACCAAGCACTGTGCGGTACGACAATACGGCGCAGTAAGCACTATGTGAATCAACTCATGCGAACAAAGCATTTTCATTAACCACTTTGGTCACTATAGTGAAGTTACGGCACAACAGTAGAATTCCTCTTGGTGTAACGACCTAATCTCTGCAGTTTTCCTTGAACCAGGTCAAGGGGATCGTGAATATTTGATGTAATAATTATCGTCATAAATATCTCCTGTTTGCGTGCTGTTTTTCATAAAAAAACAAAAGCAATTGAACCGTGGGTCCGCTCCCTATTGTGTTATTAGTTTAAATTGTTATTAGCCGGCTACGTAAATGCATTCACCGACGAATAATTCTTAGAAATGATTAGCTGGATGTTAAATTAAATGGTAATGGGAGTTGTGGTATTGAGATTTCGTTTGGCCAAAGAAATGAGAAAATATATAATTTAATCCGATGGACACGGATGTACACAACAACAGTTGATGACGGAATTAGGAGGGTTAATGAAGAAGTTTTTACATATTACGAGAGAAAATGTTTACATATAAAGCACTATTTGTGCCTGCGACTCATCCACTTGGCCCTTAAAATACGTTGGTGGTAGCTTTAGTGTAACTTCTTAGTCATTTTTCGAGTTTGTTTCCTATTTGAAGACAAACGTACTATATGCCTCAGTATAAGTCGGCATAATGTAAGCAATTCTATTCTATGTCCAAATATATGAAAATACATAAGTAATATATTTGGACTATGAGAAAGAATGAGAAATGGAAACGTTGTTGATAGTAACACGACTGCCACGTTAGGCTGAACATCGCAAGAACAGCTTCATCTGATGACTGATGCGGAAAAGCTTCACCAGCCGTAAACCAAAGTTTTTGGTGTCACCCAGATAACCAGAAACCGTGTCCAGCACGGTTCTCAAGAGGATGCCCGATGTTCAAGAAGATGGTGCCTTTTCTTTGCGCCTGTCCCTCTTCGTTCATCTCGCCAACATCCATTTCAACACAACGACTCCGCTGGTAAGGGTAGAGCCTGCATTGAGCAGGGGGACAAGCAGTCACTGGCATAATAAAGAAGGAAAAGAATAAGCTTGTTATTTTCTCTTTAACTTTACACAAACAACTGCAATTGCACGGTAATTGGCAAATTTCAAACATGTATTTAGAATTAAGCTTACGTCAAAATGTAAGGAAAAATAGCCTCCCTTCGGGGAGCTTAACAAAATGCTTCTATATGTGTCCGGTGACGTAGAATGCACTGTATTACAATAGATGATGGTCCTGCATTTGTGGTATACGAATTTCTTCCATTGCCAATTCCAGTATCATCATACTGGTGTTTTCCTAAACGGTCAGGACATTCAAATCATTCAACTATTTAGTTTTAAATTCAAATTTTCAAAATTCATCAATGCTTGATTTCGAACTGTTTTGATAAGGTGCCACTGATGTCAAAAGTAGAAGCAGTTGCGCGCAGCGCATTTTTAAAAGTTTATTTTCTCAGAGTTCCACTCATATTTCTACATATCTGAAGTATCATATTTTCCGTGAACATTGTTAAGAACTATCAAGCCTAAAAATGCGTCTAAAAAGCTCGTTACTGACTGATTTGGTAAAGAGGCATGCAATGTAAGATATTTTACTCGAAATCGATAAATAGCGTGATGGTTCATCTGGTGAAACATCTGGTGATGATGGAACTGATTTCATGTTTGAAGAATTGTTTATGCGCTAGAAGCTCGCTTATTATTCCCAAATGTGCTTTTTGGAAAGACCTACCCATACTTCACTTCTTTTAAATATATAGTCCCCTGCTCGTCAGATCCATTCGACAGGCATTTTATTAATTCAATTTATTGCTTCCAAAAACGACATTGATTCCATCGGCATTTGGTGCGACAGCAGATTTCTCGAGCTAAACGCTGGTAAGTGTTAGTCTGTTCGATTTTTTTCGAAAACACTGTGTCCCACGTCCCAGAACATACTATCTTTATAACGAACCTGTACCCATAGTCACTTACGTCAGATCTCTCCTTGAATACGCCAGTCAAGTATGGTCTTCGTTCTACGTCAGCCACTCAATTCGTATGGAAGCTGCCCAACGTAGAATACTATGTTTTGTAGTACGGGGTCTACCATTGTCTGAGCTTTACTTTACCAACTTATAAAGATCGACAGCAGTTGATAGGGTCGCAAGCCGTGGAGTGCAGACACCTTCTTTGTTTTTGTATTTTTGACTGAAAACATCGATTCACCTGCCCTTCTGGAAATGATTGTACTCATCTCCAAACCAAACCCCATCGCCTTAGACCTGTACCTCTTTTACAACACTCACTACACCGAACAAAATATGGCCAGTTCGAGCATATCTGCAGAATGTTGCGTTTATCAAATCTATCTCAAAATTCCCTTGACTCACTATCCATCTATTCAAAAATCTCCGAACACGTCCTCATAATTCTCTAGCTACCCGCCACATTGACTCTTTTACATCACTCCCCCCTTCACGTATTAACTAAGTTAGATTGTATAAATTAGTAAGTCAGCTCTAAGTTCAAGCTTCTATTAAGAAAATAAATAAATGCACAGGTGTAGTCAGCTGAATGTTTTTTTTTATTGCTATCAAGTGCATGTTTGTTTTGTTCCCGTCATTGTTAATAGCGTTCGATGACTTGCACTGCTCGGGTGCTTCTGCTCAAATAGCAATACTGTTTATTACGTTTGAAGAGTCACTCAAATCTAACCACAATTTTATTTGTTCGTCTTATTTGTTTGCATGCCTTCAAAATATGTAACTCATTATTAAATTATTACGTTTTTTGAATAACAAACTTATTGATTCGATTTTTTTTTAAACTGAAGGGTGTGTTTCAATTATGTCTGCACCTGCATCGCTAATCACATAAAATGTGCAACAAATTTCATTCAATTTCACCGGCTATGAAAAGATTAACTCCCTATGGTATACTAAAGGCAGCGTATCTAAATTCTGATTTGACTCGTATAGACTCACAAAATCTACGTACTAGAGAAAATCAAACAATAGTACCCAGATTCCTGAACAATTTTATTTGAATTCAAGTAATTTATTACACCCACACGCTGATTTGCAGGTTAGCTAAATAAAGCTATGCATCTTCCAAAACTGATAGTAGCCATATGTTCTCGCTAAGTGCTTCCACGTGTGTTCAATAGCATTCGCCAACCAAATCGTGGAAAGTACACATATGTAGACATATTTGCATTTGAATTTTAAAGCTGAAGGATATGTGTGGATGGTTTTTAATTTTTTAAGTCAGATGTAATTTTGAATTCGTACATCACTACCGTTTTCAGTTTATTTTGTTTTATTCTTAACTGCTATAGCACTGAATCAGAAATTCGTCATATGTTATATTTGCCCACTTAACATTTTGGATCTAAATAACGATAGGAAACTGAGCTGGAAACTCAGTAACGGTCCACATAGTCGTTTGACCTAAGAAGCTTCCTTATAGACGTAGTTATTTTGTGGATATTACAATTATCTTGTTTTATTTAGATTCCTTCCTGTGTCGTGATTTTTACATTACAACGAAGCTCTGCACAAACCCTCTGCTCTTGCAGCGCCCTCTCTACTCGCATGTGCAAAATTGTTTGCAGAGTAGTATTCAATTGATCAACGTGATAGCACAATGGACATATGTATACTATGATAAGAGGAACTGATCCCTACATCCAACCTACAAACCTAGTCGACTGACAATGAATTTGTCTATACAACGTTGATGCGTACTGTAGTTCGAGATTGAACTTTTGCAAACTGGAATTATTTGTATCCAAAATCGACTAAGGGCTTATAATTCGATATTATATACTACCTCTCCACGAGGTGGCACAATTAACTTGGTGATTGCTGACGGAGAAGTGACATGAAAATGGAGAGCTGACGTCATTTCAGAACCGATTAAGTGATTTAATTAACTAGCAAGATCGGATTTTCAGTAATTTGTTTGCGGGGATTTTTGTGTGGATTAAACACATACTTTACACATTACTCTTCTTTTGACGAACATGCTGTGATATCCCAGTGCAAGATGGAGTTGTTTTTTAGCATACATCAGTGACAGGGGATATGGGGCACCACATATGAGTCTCTTATGATAAACCAGTTCCAGGCTGATGATTCCTCCGTCAAAAGTAAGCCGTAAATAATTCTATTAACAGTGCTCAGACGTTCTTCCGGGCGAATTCTTTCAGCTTGTCCGTTACATATAATTGATCTTCGGTACAGAATTGTTGCCAAGCCGATATTCGTTCTTTGAAGTGGGAATCCCCAGAATGGTGTCACCATTCGATACCTTTCTTCACGAGTTAGTGAACAAATGAGTGTCACTCTGGCTTAATTTTGCAAGGTGTTAATATAAACTGAAAACAATACCATACTAGTTTGAATTAGATTTCACTTCAGCCACTTTTATGTCGGAGAGATCTCAAATATTCTAGTATGTGATTTTTTTTAGCTTTTCTTTTAAGCAGATTTGGCGTCAGCTTTTACACGGAACACTGTCCTTAAGTCGGTCAGGTCTAGTCCAGAAAAATATGTTTGGGGTACACGGATTAATTCTATTTAGCTTATCTTTCACTATCTTATTTACATAAATGCAGTAGTAGCAGTAACAGCCTTATTAATTGAGAAATATGCTAGAGGAAGTTTGAAGTCTGTGTTATGAAAACTGAGCTTTCCGCCATCTTGGTTTGAATGAAACTGATCAGTTGAAAAATCGTAGAGAGTAGAGTCTATGGCCCTTAGTAATAAAGGAATTTAAACTTGAGTTTTACGTAAACTCGAGTTTAACACGAAATCCGTAGCAATAAACGAACAACCCACTTCTAAGTCGAATTTAAAAGTGATAGTTTAATGTTTCGAAATGAGTGTCAAAATCAGCTGTGCTAGCTCAATAGCGAATATGACAGGTTTATTCACAATGATTACGTTAAATTCGAGTTTTGTGAAAAAACTGATTTATTACTACGGAAACTTAAAAGTACCTTTGCTACACCTAACAAAATTCGAGTTTAGAAGCGACTTTATGATTTTCTATTACTAAGGGCCTATGATTTTACAGGATGTACATATACACTGTCGTAAAAATGTACAAAGGGTATACCTTATTTTTTTTAGGCAGATAACTTAAAATTTTAAAGGTTCTGTGACAGCCCATTTGACAGTTCTCGGTTGTTTTTAGGTAAGTTTGGTTTTGGAATTGATCATGAATATACGTATACGATTACGCTGGAGCAAAGATTACAAATTGTTCAAATTGATGTGTTTTATTTTAATTTAATGTGAACCCCGTCTAAAAAAAAAACCCTTATCTAATTACTTAGACATATCTCGACGAATGATGTATGGGCGTATATCTGCATACATGTGTGATTAATTATTACGTGTTTGTTTAGAGCATAGAGCGTCGTGTAATAAAAGTTCACATGAATGCTCCAAATCTGGAACACTAACTGGAGTTTATTATGGAGCGTCCCGGCGTCGCAACAACATTGGTGGAACTATTAATACTATAGGAACTATTTATTTAAATAATCGTTCAATCGTGAATACTCGAAGCAACGAGACGTGATTCAGAATTGCCGACAAGCACGGGTTTTGTTATTAAGCAGAATAGCCGCTATTGGGTTACTGAAAATCCTCAATTGATACACCATAGGCGCCATTTCGGTCGGCGGCATTATTAGATCGTATTCCTCTAAGGATACTAGGGACACGGCTTTAGTAGTTCAATGCATATTCATTAATTTGTATGTAGAATCAAAATTTTTGGAGTAGCGTCTAGGTCTAAGCTCTCACCAAACTATAGTTACACTCCAAAAAGAAGTATGCCAGACGGTGTAGATGATCGATGAGGTTACAGATGGAATTTTTACCATTTCCGGCAAGATGCTACACACAACATTTTAAATTCAGCGGTATATCTTTTAAAGAAGCAAGATAACATGGAGATGAATGATGGAATGCACTGATCCATTGTATTGCCATTTCAACCACCAGAGGTTATTGTGGACATTATTCCTATCTCATCTTCGTGTATGTAGCTTCTACAGAAGTCGTTTGCGATGACGCTCAACTCTCTCATCGCAATACGGTGATTGAGAGAGATGCATATCTCCTCTTACAAAAAACTGATATACCGATAAACAAGTTTAACGTGAGGCACATACAATTTCAAGTCAATGAAGTAAACTTAACAACTCTTGTTAATTGTGTTTGTTACATTTATTTGATCATTTTGTCCTGAGCATCACATGAATGGAGGGTTTGTGGACCCACAATAGAATCTCCGCCCAGTAAATCTTGAATTGCCTGCGCATCGTGTAAGGCGATAACATAAATATTATGAGGTTTTAAAAATCCACAATAACAAATTTAAGAGCAATTAGCACTTATCATTGTTAGCACATTGAAGTACGCGTTAAAAACTCATCTCTTGATGTTATGACTAAGGCACCTTCTAAACGTATCTCAATCACCTTTCGACATCTGCTGACTCTCATCTACAATGCGGCATCGATAATGGATACTAATTTTCAGTGCCGAAAATAGGGACTCGCTAAAATCTAAGTCATTTGAGACACACGAGTTATGCAAGGAGTTTGACACCCTGAGCTTAGTCACTTTTGTCACGTTATATTCTCTAGATTTTGAAAAATAATTGTTTAAGACGTCAATAGCAGACAGATTGTATGTTACCCAGAAATTCTAAGCTGATGCGGAATTGAAATCCAATAAGACAAACGCGTATATTGACTTTTGTAGTTTTGTTTAGCACAATAAATAGAATAAACGGAAAAAATCAACAACAAAGCATCTGCGTAGGCAGATCGAAGGATGATGGTTATTTTCTTCAAGTTAAATTCATGAATGAAACCTATCTGGGCAAGATATGGATGGCGGAATGCACTTATGCAGTCACAACAAAGCCAAATTGGGTTACAACGGATGCACACCACATGAATCATCCTTCTTCCAATATTGTGCAATATAACAGTTCAGCTGATTATCTCTAATGTTGTTCAGCTCCTTCAGATTGTGTATTTCTACTCAGAGCAGATCCTTTTATACCAAATAGTGGTTCCATACTTTGTAAACCATATTCTCCAATCGGGAGAAGGAGAAAATGAGGATGGCCCAAAAAATATAGACTTTACCTTTGCTTGCAAACACTTTTGACACAGGTTGTTCTTGAGAAATTTTTAAAGTAACCAAATCCATCCATTTTTTGATTATTGGACACTAAATTGAACAGTAAACTGACGTAACATCGTAACATCTGTGATGGGTAGTCAAAGAAAGTGCAAATATTACTACTATCAAGAGTATATTTGGGATGGAAAATGTAAACTTTTGCACTGACACAAGACTAGTTGCACCGATACTAGAAAATCCTATTGTAACGCAAAAGCAATAAAGCAACAAAATCGATCGTGTCATTGTCATTCACCCCAATTCCACAAAACATGTATCTGTACAGGACGAATATATATTTCATTTCTGTCTGTTTTTTTTACGAAATGTTTCAGAATATCTTTAAGTAAACATATTATGTAGTCTTTTGTACAGGCCTCGCTAATTCTTTATGCAAAAATGCTATGAATAATAATTTGAATTGAATTACCTCTCGGTTGCCTGATTACTTTTCCGTCGCGTGGAATAGACCTAGTAATTTTAGTTTAGTAGTTCTTTTCGAACAAGTCGTCAGTATTGTATCATCGAATTGAAGTCACAAGAAGCTACTTAGAATAGACATATAGCACTCGCCGTTAACTAGTAGCAGTGGATCCGAGATTTTTACCAATTTTGTTTGTTCACAACGTTGAACGACAGGACAATTTATTGTGGTGAGGATGCAAATTACCTAATGCGAGCATTTGTCGAAAAAAACAAAATTTAATGATTCGTACAGTTTTTTCAAAACAAAGGGTATTTATTGAAAGATCTTTTATTTACATACTGTCTGTTTTCGTATTCATATCCAAAATTTAAGTGCGAGACTAACTCCACCGTAGTCATAAAAAATATTGAATTGAAAATGTATAACAGTCGTATATTTTTGAAAAGTACACTGGAGCACTCAGACTCAAAAACTGGTCCATTGTACTACCATGTATCAACCTACATTTAATGAAATTTCATGGTATTCCGGAGGAAGTGCTCTGCTGTGTCGCAAAGGGTCTCATCGCTTAGGCCAAGCAAATTTAGGGTGTTTGGCAAAGGTGTAGCGGCCCGTTAGTACGCCGGTAAGTTGTATACAGTCTTTTCTGTTAAGGGATAACAAAGAATGCCGAAGACTTGCATTCCTGAACTATGCTGGCAGTGGTTAAAGGGTTGGGTAGGGCCTTAAGCACAGCTTGGCTGTCGCTACAGACACAAATACTTCGGCCCTTTCACGTGTTCTTCACAATATAGGTCGTAGCCATTAGGATCGCATGGGTTTCCGCTTGGAAGACCGACGCAAAGTTACGTAACGAGGCCAGCGCCAGACTCTTCCTTGGTCTTGGAGCCATCCGTGAAGATTCGACTACATTATTTTCCTGGCTCATATTCTGGCCAAAGCCAGTGCTGAGTGCAGGGAATGTCGACTTTGTGTGTGCGTCGTAGCTGGACTGCTGGTGTCCTTGCGTCAGAAAGAATATCCATGAGTCTGTGGTCAAAAGAAATACGCAAGGTCTTCGAAACTTCAGTGCGAGTTGTATCAAAGACCACTTCTATTTAAATGAAAGATGGCCCTGAGAGTTTACTCCATGATGTAAATATCAAGAGATTCAGAAGTGCATCAAGAGCAAAGCCAGACGTACTAAGGAAGGCCCCTATGCAGCCGAGACAAACCGTTCTTTGAAGCTTAGTGAAAGCAGCAGTAACGTATTTACGCGAAAGCTTATTCCACCAAACGACCGATGAATATGATAGAAGAGGCCTTATCATAGCCGTGTAGACCCAAAGCGATCTTTTTGGTGATAGACCCCAAATTTTGACGAAATTCCCTTACACTGCCAGAAAACTGAAGGGGCCTTGGTAGTTTTCGATTGAATGTGTTTTTCCAGATAAGTTTTCTATCCAAGATAACACCTAGATATTTAGCTTCATCGGAAACTAGTACCTTTTAGTACTAGTTGATTCAGCAAAAACACTTACTACTAGCTACAGCGAAAATTGTCGACTTCAGCGAGGAATCCTAAACAATGGTGATTGTGGTCGTATTATAAAGTCAAGCGCGACTTAATGAATAAAACTGTAGGTCCTTGCACCCGTGGGAAAATACGAAAGTGAATTATTTACGAGCAACTACAATAATGAATGATTACTAGCGAGAGATGAAAACCGTTTACGTAAACCCCATAACGAGAAAAGAAAATAAATCATTCCACGATGAACTGAATACATTAAGTATTTCCGGACTTTATTCACGTAGTTTAATGCGTGCACAAACAGTACATATGTATGTGTGGGCGCCTTGGACACGAAAAATGTTGACAGTGACCTTCAAAATTGTACTGCCTTAAATTTATTGATTTTTAAAACGACATTTTTCAATGATGGAATGCGCAGAGAGAATGGTAAATAATTAATTGAAATCAATATTTGTAGGCAAATTTATTACACGATTCTTTTTTAAATAAACTCAATCGATAAATCTGATTTTTAAGAACTGCTGCTTCGCCTGATAAAGTGTCAATAGAAACTTTGCACATTGAACCCCATAAGTCGTAGGTGCTCTATCAATATTATTTAGATAATTGTAACCAACACTCGAGTGCAATATGTAAACTACTTACCGAAATGGAAAGTTTTCAAAACCACAAGAAATCCCTTCTCAAAGATAAGGGCGGAATGAGGTAACTAAAGCTCCACTCATGTTAATTTTCCTAAACTTCGAGTACTATCGAGAGCTTATCAGTTCAGTAAGTTAACGCGTCCATTCGTTTATTATTAGATAAAACCACACAACTCCGCTGTGGGTCATACGACAATTGAATGCAATAAAGCCAAACACAAACAAATCTGTTTACAACTTTATATATTTTTAGTATTCAGTTCCTGAGATAAGCCTAAAAACAAAAACAAAACATAAAAACACCACCAGCGGAGGGCTTTAAATTTACACCTGATTGAAAAATGATTCAAAAATATGATAACATGCCATAAGATTCCATTCATTGACTGCGACCAGGAAGCGAGTATTAGCTTGAAAGCACACAAACAGATATTTCGTTGAATGTTTATTGAGATTAGAAGAAAATGAGCACACTTACAATCCAGAGAAGGTGTATTATCTAGTTTTACTACTCACAGATGGATAACTGGTATTGGAGAGTGACTTTCCACCTGAATTATCACTGATCTTGTTTGGAAGACTTTCACCAGTCTCCCATTTTGTGACTCCCAAAGTAGATATAACTAAAACACATTTATGATTTAGATTTCGACATAATTTTAATCTAAACACATTTCATTTTTGTCATTTCCGCCAAACTAGTGAGGTTATGCCATCGGCTGTCAGCATTACACAAATGATATTGACGCAATTGGTCCAACTTAGCAACCCTTAATGAGACCTCTGTTGGCATTGGGGCAAGCGAATATGCGATTTGCTATCCTCAAAACAGAGCGTCACAATGGGCACCAAATTCAAGGTAGAGAGGGCCTTCTTAGCAAATAATGAAACGCAAAAAAAACTCGTACTAACAGCTGTTTCTTTGAGCTTAATTATGCAATTGTGTAATAGAGCCGTCTCTCGGAAGAGCCAGCTGACTTTACATAAGACATTGATCATCCCAGTCATTGCCGTACAGCAAGAGGCATGGACAATCTGAAAAGCGGGTGAAGAATTCCTCGATATCTTGAGAAAAGGAGCAAATTTACCTACGAACCTTCCAGGCTTTCCGACACATTTGTCCTCTTCGATTCCGAGCCTGTGGAAAATCGCAGCAGTGGACAATCTCGTCAACCGTGGCGCACACAAGTGGAGAAGAACTTCAACTTCAATTAAAGGTTACTGTTCAACCATCCTTATTTTCGAAGAACACAAAGAGATCAACATTTACTTACAGTAGATACCAGTGACTTTTTGTGGATGCAATGGTCCGTCGATTGTTGCAAGTGGATTTTAAGTTACATTTTTGTTTGTATTGTATCCGCTGAGTGAAACATTTTATATCCATTCCGTGGTCAGCTGTTGAGTAAGAACTTTATAAGGGTGTTGATGCAAATCCAAATGCATAGTAATATTGTGTCGTAAGACAAGCCAAATTGCAGGGCTCACGGTGAAATCGATAGATTCAAATCTTCTTCAACAATTCAACCCCAATTGACAAATGTCGTGCTAAGCGTAATGACAGCCAAACAAGAACGAGCAGCATCACAAAAGCTACCCTCTACGCGTACAAATTCAATCAAAGAAAACTAAAGAAAGCACAATTAAACTGCACACCGATTCAAGTTATTGGCAAATTTCGTAAATCGTCATGTCTACGATCTGTAAAATCGAATTTCTTCTCCTTACCTCTCTTTATCCTATAAATAGTCACCTCAATACTCGATCTGATGCATCGATTGCAAGCAATGAGTGTCAAAAATAAAAAGAAACTATGCATCTCATCATAATTAAATCTTAAAAATATCCCCCCAAATGCATCAGACACAAGCGCAAACATTTCACAAGTGCCGGTCCCATGTATGAATATTTATATTTTTCAGTCCCCCTATGACGACTATATCCTGCCCTTAATTTCTTTTGCGGAATCTAATATATTTCATTAACAACTGATTAGGCAACCAAACCTATGGTCAATACCAAAAAGTGAAATCGAAATTGCATGATCGTTGCGGTCAGTGGCGCGTATTCAAAATTGGATCATTCACATATGCAAGTCTATGCACAGACTGCAAGCTGCCAAGTGGTCGAGACATGAGCGCATAGTTATCGTTTTTCTTTCGTCTACAGGATCGTTTTTCATGAGTGCTCTTGCACAACCTTGTACAGTTCATTGGGACACCTATGAAATCCCATACAAAACATGCTCCTCTGGGCGAAGACAAGTGACTCACTCACATGTTGAGAGGAAAACAAACATTTCACAGAAATCGCTTCAAATTGAATTTCTATTTAAATCGTTTGCTAGTTTTCACGTCTGGGTACTAACATTGTAATTTATTGTAAGCAGTCTCCAGGAGTTTTTCAGTGAACTTAGTAGATGAAGTCGCAGCATTTTTTATGAACTTACTTTGCAATCTCATCAAAGTCAAGGTTTTAGGTCAATTTTTTGTAGATTATATCAAAGAAAATTGTAAACAGGAAATTTGGTTAGTACTTGTTTCGACGTTGAGCAATGAAATGAAGGAATGTGCTTTTAAGTGTAACTGGTATTACCAGCCTGTCGAAACTGTTGTGTGTGGTTCATGTTTCAGAGGATGTGGTTAATGTTTCATCAGCTTTATCGCTGTGGCTTTTGTGTGTACATTGAGTTTGGCAAGTGGGACAGTGTAGGTCTATGATCCTCTTTTACTGAACATACTTTTTGCACAGCAAAGAACAGAAAGAAACAATTTCATCTCATTTTATTCTCGAGCTTGTAGAGTCGAGTCATGATCGTTCACTGTATACAGCAATACACTTGCGAAATCTTGCCAATGCGAGCCAACGCTATTAAACAATTTTAATTTTTATCTTTTTTCAATGCTATTTCGTCTCTGATGTTTTTATTTGACCAAAATAGGTTTAATAGTGAATATTCATGTCCCATAAATTGCTGAAATAATGAGACTTGTCCATCGATCGATTCAACAGTTCTGGGTTCTGTACAGATGTAAAAGGTAATTTCTTAAGAGTTTCAAGTATAAAAAAAACAGGACATTTGCATTCAATCATTTACTTTTTAACTTTTAAAACATTTCACGTAAATGTTGACCACGAATGTATGTATGTACACATATTGGAAGTTGTGGTGAAGGGCACATTCGTGCCATGTGACCAAACCATCGAAGCATAGCCTAGCATACTGCCTTGTTTCTCACCCTATCACGGCGAGTAATTCCCCGAACACCACGAAGATCATTCCGATCCGATCCGATCAAGAAGAGTTTTCAAGAAACCCGTACCGACATTTTACTCGTCCAACTATACTTTTCAGCTGAGCTGTTGGTTGCGGCCAAACAGACCATCTCCAGATGCCTTGAAGATCTTAGTCCGCACCAGAATCTCGTTTCGATTGAGTAGGCGGATAGCTCTGCTGCATGCACACATTGCCAATCTATCTCCTCTTTTGAAAGCAATTCCATTTTTCCTTGGTTATTTATGAAGGCAGCGTTTAACTTCTGAAAAATTTCTACAGGAACTGACTTGTTAAGTTTGCAGCGGTCTGTTTTGAGATCACAGCTGTCAAAAATCAAGAACACTGGAGATGTGTGCGTTGATCGCAATATGATCCACCTTGTTGGATGTTGGCATGAAAGAGCCGCCTGATGAACGGGGAGAAATTCCTCATCCGTTATCGGATGTGAAGTTAGATGTACTTTTGTGTTTCCGACCGAGTTTTTTTTTAGCCAGCGCATTTCGTTGATGTCGGCTCAACGTCTGGACGTTGTTGACATTTCCGTCCTTGTCGACTACAGTGGGTCCGTTCAGATTCGAGTATAATGGCCGGGGCATGCAACTGATGATGTCTCCTACGCTTGGTATCAACACAGTAGGTTCAATTCCCGACACGAACTACATTCATATTCACGGTTACACCTCTCTCGAGTTATTGAAAGTGCTCTGGAGTCATGGACAGTGCTTTGGGTGTACCTGGAAAAAGCTTGTTAAACTTCATCATTCTATTGTGAGAGAATAATAACACGCACAAGATGTTGCTGTTGCTGCAGATGTAACCCCATCCGTATTACTAATATTATTGGGCGACTTGCCAACACCGAAGCTGGACGACCTAATCTAGATTCTATTTGTCCTAAAAAAAAATCCTGATACGCTTGTGTTTCTATTCTAAAACTCCACCTAAGATTGATAAGAAGATTTATTTACATTTGATACTCATAATATGTCGAAGTAATTTAAACCTCTGTGTACTGTCGTGGTAGAACTTGTTGATTGAAGTTCTAGGCAAGTTGGTGTTGACCAACTCATGCGCATGTTTAAGGAGACATGCCACCTAGTATAAAGACATTCTCCCATGATACTAAGCGCGGAGTGAAAGACCTTTCTCTCGTATACACGCCACAATAATCGAATTGCATGACTTTGTATACAAGTCAAACACTTAATCTAATGTGCCCATGTGCGCTTCCAAGAAAAAAGCCATAATGCTATATCCACAGTCTTCATTAGTTCATACTATTAAGTTATTACTCACAGTTGATAACATCACAAGCCTTTTATACAAAAAATATGTACTTGTTTGCCAGAACATACTTCAAAATACGAACTAAAATATAATGTAAGCAAACCGCTCCTAGTTAAAACTGTTTTGATCTCATTGCGGGCAAAGGAACATTCTCCAGCAGCCAAGCAATTAAGTTATCATCCATCACAACCGACTAAGCCGTGGGAGTGCTGTTTCAACTTTTAAAACAACAGAGTCGCGTATTTTACCATTCTTATCTGCGGCGTGGCTGTGCGGAAAATATTGATTTTCACAGCTAATAATATTCCACCTACACAATCCATGTGTACGTTCTGCCCCCTCATAATGGCAAAGGTTTTCAAATCGAAGAGCTGCACATCCTTTCTTTTCAAATGCTATAAACTTGTCTGTTCTTTCAACAACTCTCCTTTGTTGAACAAATAAATTGAAAAACAAAATTTGCAAACGCTGCAGCTCGTGCATCGATAAGTTTATGTGGACCGACGCACGCCTAGATTGATATGTGTATTGAGCAAAAATTAAATTTTACTTGCAACACACTTTCAAGGCGGCAATAAAAGCAATACAATACCCCCGAACAATGTCTGATGATGAACCTTCGTGCGCACTGAGACGCGAGATGTCAAAATTGGCAACAAAGTCCGTGAAATTGTTTGTCTATTTTATTATTATTATTTTTTTTGTTGTTGATTGAAAACACATGTGCGCTATCGGACTGACAGCTTGGTCTAAAATGTAAACACAAGATATGTTTACGTCTAATAGCATAAAAGATATCGCCAAGGCCACTGAAGAGCAAGCGAGTGTTTTGATAATCACCCGGAATACAATTTTACGCGAAACTTTTCAGATATAGTATTTATTGTTTACGTTTGCCAATAGAAGGGCTGAATTACGTCTTGAAAATGAATCAGTTAAAACGAGCACAACAGCACTTCATTTCGCAGAGATACATTCGCAGAAGGCTGGCCCTTATCTACATTGCGTCAGATTAGATAATTGGTCAAAGGAAGTACATATATATTTGAAGCGTTGTAAATTAAAACACACATTCGAAGGGTTAATACTGCAACATGGTGAAATTAGTGAAGAGGCTATTTGACTCACTTGAAATGCATCGGCCATTGTCGTGCTACTCTCAAATCCACCACGCACGTAGAACATTAGTTAAGTGGTTGAAGTGTTATATTTCCTTGTTTACAACTTACAAGTATTGCCAGTAAGGCTATGAGTACATTGTGGATAGTATCCACTGGATACTTCACAGGATCATTTCTGTAGTCAGTCTTCATTCACTTTCGAAGACATTCATGACGGAAAACCCGCGATGACGAGGAATATCGCTTTTTTTTTTGTAGCATCAGATATTGACTGTTACGTTTCGAAATAGTGGATTACTGTTATTAATTGATTTTCAAGACATCACCTCTCTTGATTCATTGAAAATGCTCATTGAGTTTGACTGTCAAGAAACGATTTTCAAACTTCGACGATACAAATAATTTATGTCCCTCTTTCACTCTTAAGATAACTATATCACGCACAGCACATGTGGGTTCTGTAGAAAACGCCTCGTCATAAGTACACCTTGAATTACAACACTTCGAATTAAGTGTCCGACTTACGACTCACGTCCGAAAGCTTCGTAGCTTACTTCGAGACATGTTGTTTATGATTTTAATTACAACAGTTAACCATCAAATGGGTGGTGTTTTTGGAAGAACGTGATAGCGATACTCATGCGAATATATTACATATTCTACCTACCGTGTTAACCTTTATTAGTATTTTATGATCCTTGTTTACGTTTGTTAAAAAAAAAACCTATAAATTGCCACTGAGAACGCGAATTTTCAGAAATAACCAATTTTGAACAAATATAGAGAAAAAGATTTGATTGTCGAGAAAAGCTGTCAAACGAGTTCGTAAACGTCAACAAAATGCGCATCGCGCAAACATCACTGTCTTTGTGATGCTATGCAATGATTTTTAGATGTTGCTTTTGTTGCGTTTTACTGCGTTAATACTGCGCTTAGCAACTCAGCCTTTTTTCTCAGCGAATTAATCATTTCCTTGGAACTTGTCGAACTGAAAACGGGGTCCACAAATTCTACCCGCAGCTAGAAGTTGTCAGCTCGCAGCTAATGTGTACAGAACTTAATCCTTTCAAAAAGTCAATGATATGTATATATACGAATTAATTTCAAGATCAATTGACATATTGCAAACTGGCATGCCGTATAATTTTATATTCAGTTGACTATGTATTTTACATACTTCAAACTTATATATCTCTCGGCTCAACTATAATGCTCATGAGCGAGCATTAGCTAGTGTCCAATTTGGACGAACTGTTTCGCCATGTTTGCTAAAAAAACATGAGTAACTATAATGAACACATGCGCGGATAGCCAATTTAATTATGATTTATTATGAATTCCTCATGTTTCCAGTTCGATTATATGTGTATGTATGTATACACGAATTCCAATTGTATATCAGCTGATTTTTTAATTTTTCAATTTTGCTTGTTCCTTGTCTTCATCTGTCATATGCGCGATGCGATTCATTTCGCACTAGCTCGTGCTTAACGAAATGTTCGCAATCTTTCATGGACGACATTAAATTAAGGTTGGCTCATAGGTATGGGTGTATTCGCTCACTCTCCCATGCGCGTTTGACACTAGCTAATGCTCGCTCATGCGCATTATAGTTGAGCCTTTAGCCAGTGCAATAGCTGCAGTTGGCTTCCATCGATGACGTTACTGAGGACTGGCAAAATAAGAGTTTTGTAGAGTATGATTTTGGTCCTTCGAGTCAGGAGCTTTGACCACAGCTTTTTAGACAAACCGAAGTATCATCGGTTGCCAAGGACGATTCTACGCCGGATCTCAACAAAGATGTCATTAGTACAGTTTACGTTTGCTCTGAAAAGTTTGTCTACTTCTTCACTACCACAATATTGGAGCTGTCGGTTGTTTTGACCCGGGTGGTGTGTCGCGGAACTTCAATCGCCTTAAAAGCTGCCACAATGACACGTTGGGAACGCGCGACGATGTCATCTGCGTATCCCAACAGGTTTGTAGCAGATAGTTCACAGCAGCCCGCCGCACTATCTTCTTCAGTAACAGATTGAAGAAGTCACGGTGCGGGTTTCAATCGGTTTGGAGGTCCTTGAACTGAAGTACACAGTGAATCGCGTATGTATAGTGTGGTGCGACACAACCGAAGCCCGAATTCGGCCACCGCATCGAATAGCCCCTTGCGATGAATGCTATCGTACGCGGCTTTAAAATCGATCAAAAGGAGGAGTGTATCGATTTGAAAATCGCTTGTCTTCTCCAATTAGGGCTGGGTCAATTTTGGCGGGACGGAAGCCGCAATGGTACGTCCCGATTAGCGCGGTACAAAACGGCTTTAGACGTTCACACAATTTGAACAGAATCTTGTAGGCGATATTGAGCAGAGATGTATTATAACTCTATAGTTATTGATGACTGGAAGCAGCGTGTTCAGGACCGTCAACGATGGAAGGCAGCAATTGCTCTAACTAACTAACAGCTAACACTACTAACTACAAAAGTAAATTGGTGCCAGACGTAATATCGCCTTTTTTCTGCTAACTTACAGATCATGTGCACCTTATTACACCCATGTGCTATTCGCCGCGCTGTTATTGTTGATCAGTGGCACCGAAATGCATAAACAGAGTCCCATGATTAGTGATTCTTTTCCATACATCGATTAAACGGCATATACATAAGTATGTACGTAGAAGAAGTGTTCTTGGTTCTATGAGTATGGCGCTTCGTACCTTATACCAAACAAATCAATCGACATTGTAGCAAAACATCGATGAACAGATAATTTCACGCAATGGTCCATACCAACAAGATCTTTAATGCCTCTTAATTAAATTAAATTAATTAATTAAATTAAATTATTGGAGAATACGTATCTACGGATGGAATTAATGTATTGAAAGTCAAAATTATTCGTGTTATTCAGGACACACTGCCACAAATGCTTGCAAAAGTGTGGGGATCTTACCCTGATGGGCATATGCCAGAAATTGTGTTTAAAAATGTATTGATTAATCCATATAAATATTAGATGCATGTTCTTTGTTTCAAGTTAGCGCTGACATCCTTGTCCATTCTGCGAAAAAAGCACCTGCGACTCAGTTATTTGAAAGTTTTTACTTGGATCCTTCATCATTTCTGCAACTCAACTTTGTATCAATACTCGTATTGAATGAATTTCTTTTTGACGTTGTAATTTTGTATAGATTCTGCTCATCTTATTTTTATTAATTTCATGATAGTCCTTCACAGATCTTACTTACTTACTTACTTATCAGGCGGGAGATCCATGGAGGGTACGAGCCTGAGCCCTTCACAGATTTTGCAGCTCAGAAAAGGACGCATTCTTTTATTTAGCTCGCAGTTAACGAGAAAATGGCTAAATATTTTGCAAACATTAAGGAAGTCCTACAGAGAGAGATAGATTAAAACAAAATGTCTCATATTGTGTCATTCATTTTAAGAGCTAAACTCAGAAGGAAAATGTTACAAACAATGATTAAAATATAAATTCATTACAACACGCCACTGAATCCAATCAAAATAGTCACACACTTGAAATTGGCTCATTATTGAATAGCACGTCGTCAATATTATTTTAAAGACAAAAGCACCTCTCAACCCGCGTACGAATACAGATCTGTTTGCATGGCAATTCGGTTCTATTTCTGATGGCAATGTAGACGGTATTCATAAATATCAGACGTTTGTCTGTCCTCAAAGAGAATCTCTTAGCATAGGTCGGCAGACAGAAATGTAGAATTGGGTATGTACGTATCTAAAAATGTGGCATTTTGTTGTGAAACATTGCTTGTGAGAATGTTTATTCTTCAGAGAATTGCGGGATAAATGACATACATTTGATTAAATTAAAATAATTGAATTGCTTTGGCTGTTGTACCAACAGATCGTGAAATGCTGCGCTGTTTTAAATGGAAGTTGTGGAGTACGTAATTTCGGATGCAAATCATTTGCTACACGTAAGGAAGTGTGAATATATAATCGTTTATGTGTGGGAGAGTTGTCAGAACGAAAGAACGGAGGGCTTCTCAAGAAGGAAGAGAAAAGGCATAAGAAGCGGGCGACTGCGGAGGTGGAGAGTTGCGGAGAAAATTGTAAAAAGTGAACCTATTTTCAACAACTCTTGGTTTTCTGCAGAAAAGAAAAAAAACAAAAACCTGTCCCACGACCTGTGTACGTTGCCAACGATTTCAATATACACAATGCCAGTTGGATTCGACCTCCAGACCAGGCAACACCTAAAGGAAGGTACGTTAAGATCTTTGCTGAGGTAAACTGTCTCACCTAGCTAATAAATGAGCTCGCACGAATAAATTGAAGATCATTCCGCTCACAGGAATTAGAGCTGTTCCTGTCTCCTGACAAATACTCTATTGACATATAGTCAACTCTAGACTCGTCTGACCATTGCATTTTGTTAGCTAATTTCTAGTTTTCATCACACACTCTGATAAAATCAATGCATCCAATTTTGGAACAGTCAGATCAGTCATCACACAATAACCAACAGACTATGAAGACATTCCATCTAGAGAGATTATCAAACTCCTCAAGGTAGCTCTAATGTGTAGGATCAAGAAAGGGGGCTCTAGAGATCTATCTTGGTCACAGTGCTATGTGATTGTCCTTTCAATTCAAATTCCATATCTGAAACTGAATCAGAACAGACTTATCAATTCCTTTAGCAATTTTAACTGGCCGTGCTTCATTGGTGGTGGAGTGAATGCCGCTGCTGATATGATCACAATCATCCTGTGTGGAGAACCAAACTCACAGCAAATGCGTGGTTTGACTTGTGCTGTAATTAGGCTAAATCATAATGGAAGAGTTAAATACCCGAATTTACAAAGCAAACCCTCCCGCAATTCGATTATTGCCCAAATATTCACACTGACGAAAATCCTGGGTCAGATTACGGAGTTTCAGATCGATATACACCATCTTTCTAACGACTTTAAAGCCGCGTACGGCAGCATTCATTGCAAGGAGCCGTTCGATGCGTTGGCCAAATTCAAGACCCAGGAAAATTTATCCGGTTGTGTCGTACCGCGCTAAACCATATGCAATGCATGTTCATGTCCATGCAGATCGGCTGAAGAACTTTGAACTTTGAGAGTCCGAAGGGCTCTTCTACAAGTCAGTCTAAATGATGGGTTACGCAAATGACATTGACATCGTTGAGCGTTTCCCACGTGCCTTTTTGGAGTCTTTAACGTCTTTTGAGTAACAGACGAATCGCGCTGGGCTTAAGGTCAATGAGGACAAAACGAAATATATGCTGCATCTGTCAAGCAAGGATCATTCTGTCTCACACGACCTGGGACGAAACTTCAGGATCGACAACTACAAATGTTGAGGTATTGAAGGGATTTTGACGGCACTTGGCAGACCTGAACTTCACAAACAATATCCTAGCGGAGATCCAACGAAAACTCGATCTTGGCAACCGACTTGCTACTACTCCTTCAGATGTATGGTCATGTCTGTCATTTGAGGAGAAGACCCCACCACGAGCTCTGTGCCAGGATGTGGATGCAGTCCAGAAGGCAGAGATCGGTCGATTGCACTGGCTTGACCACATCCACCGTATGGACACCAATGCTCCAGCTAAAAGCGACAACTTGGTATAATGCTAGCGATAAATGCTAGGCTATTTCTCCGGCTCAGACGCTCCATGTGTCGAAGGCCTTATAGTAAGTAGCCCGACTGAGGAAACTCGAAATAAGCTTGAACGAAACAGAAATGACAACAGGACGATATAAAGACGTGTACAATCCTCCAATGGTGAAAAGTTATAATTCAGTTTCGTCTTATTCATCTGACTGAATCAGAACAACACTTAGTTGGAATGGTCAGATATTAGGGGTCGTTGAAAATACTGCGAAATGCTGAAGTGAGTAACAAGAATTCGGTGAAAGAATTATTCCACCCCATTTGTTGAGTGTACGACTATCTGGTCTGTAGCTCCTAAAGCCTGCACACACCTAGTTGGGCCGCTGTGGCAGTTGAAAGTTGAGCCATGAAAAGGCTACAAAATCCTTACTATACACTGTGGATTTTTTAAGGTGACAAATTCGATGTCGTCAGTTGCACACCAGTCTTTGGATTCCGAGAATACACATCGAAACACATAATCACTGGTGTACAGAGGTCGTAGGTACGCCTAGTTGGGCCGCTGTGGCAGTTGGAAGATGAACCATGAAAAGGCTCCAAAATCCTTACTATACACTGTCAATTTTTTTAGGTGAAAAATTCGATGTCGTCGGATTCACTCCAGTCTTTGGATTTCGATAATACACATCTAAACACATAACCACAGGTGTACACAGGTCGTAGGTACGCCTAGTTGGGCCGCTGTGGCAGTTGGAAGATGAGCCATGAAAAGGCTCCAAAATCCTTACTATACACTGTCAATTTTTTTAGGTGAAAAATTCGATGTCGTCGGATCCACTCGTCTTTGAATTTTGATAATACACATCTAAACACATAACCACAGGTGTACACAGGTCGTAGGTACGCCTAATTGGGCCGCTGTGGCAGTGGGAAGATGAGCCATGAAAAGGCTCCAAAATCCTTACTATACACTGTCAATTTTTTTAGGTGAAAAATTCGATGTCGTCGGATTCACTCCAGTCTTTGGATTTCGATAATACACATCTAAACACATAACCACAGGTGTACACAGGTCCTAGGTACACCTAGTTGGGCCGCTGTGGCAGTTGGAAGATGAACCATGAAAAGGCTCCAAAATCCTTACTATACACTGTCAATTTTTTTAGGTGAAAAATTCGATGTCGTCGGATTCACTCCAGTCTTTGGATTTCGATAATACACATCTAAACACATAACCACAGGTGTACACAGGTCGTAGGTACGCCTAATTGGGCCGCTGTGGCAGTGGGAAGATTAGCCATGAAAAGGCTCCGACCACTTAAACTCAAAGAAGACAACAATGTCGCAATGTCAATCGACTCCCTTCAACAGCGATATGTTTGAGAGAGCAAATTTAAAAAAAAAAAAACAAGCTGACTATAGAAACACGTGGAAAATGTTCGTTAAGTGCGGACGACGTTGTGATGTTTGTACATTAGTATGCGGAGAATGCTTGCGAATAATCAGTTCAGTGGCAGTATACACACACATGCATATATGAATACAACTAAAACAGAGATAAGATTGTGGTCCCTAACATACATATATAAACCATTAATGGGACGTAGTCATGAATCTCTATCTATTTTTTTTTCTAAAATCCCATAACAACTAAATTATTTGATACAAAAACAAACGCCGCTCCGGTTGTAACACTAAGTAGCACATGTGGTACATGCGCAAGCAAAGACCGATCGAAATCAAACTCTGCGAAAGCTTTAAGTTGTCGACTACAAGTGGCAAAAGCGTTTTCAATGCCAGCTAAGTTGAGGCGGAAAAAAATCCAAAACCGAGAAACTGTCCTGATGATGTCACACAGATCTTCGAACTCGTGTACAGTAATACGTCTGCTCTGCAGGTCAAAAAATCTTTAAATATTTTTAAATATCTGCACGCTTCTTAAACGTGTTCTCCTCCAGTACCACTGTTACCGAACATAAAGCACGATCAACTGAGCAGCGAGCAGAGCACATGGTCTTCAAGCAAACAAGTTTCTTATTCATATAGCAGTTGCTACACGACACGTCAAGCTTAAATTTCCACTAATCGACAGTGTCTCATATTTAATTATTCTAATTCAATTCACATAAATCCTAATAAAAATTACCCCCACAACTGAGAGCTTATAAAACCACCAGACACTGGTGATGTGCCCGCTAAACGTGACCACCGTACGCCATGATTACCAGAAGCATTTGGCGCTCATTTCTCAAAGCAAGATGAAACTGGTTTTGAAATATTTTTTCGAACATGTTTCTTCTTGTGCTCGGGTGCATCGTCCAGTCATTATTTCATTGTCAAGTTTACTCGACGTGTTGGGCTTGAGAGCGTATTTTTGTATCAGCATGTCGAGGAAAATCAGTTGAAAAAAATGAAAATGATTTATGTTATTTTTATTGTTGTTGTAACAGCATTTTACGATGAAATAATCTGTTGTAAGCAATAAATAAGGGGCGCATAACAGACGAAATTAATTAAAGAATAATTTGCTTCTTAATGTCAATGAATGAACGACAGAAGATATCTGAAGCTAAATGAAGCAGTAACTAAAATCGTTTAGTAAATACTGCGCATTTATGGGAGTCGAACGCGAGGTCATGCATCGTTTGCATTCGTTTTATAGCCAATACCTATGTATTATTATTTTCAAATTTATTATAATTTATCTACATATGAATGTGTATGTGTTTTTGTGTGTATGTAATCTTAACGATGCGATAATGATATAAGAACATTTTCTATTTGTTTGCAACAGTTGCATTGTATTTTAATACAGTCAATAAAAGCATTAATCTCTCTCTCCTTACACAGGCACTTTATTCGATACTTATACGATATGGTTAGCGTTAATGCTGCTTTTACAATTTTAGGGGGGAGAACTACATTATTGACAGGCATTTCTTAACTTCCTATCACTTCTCCTTCTCCTCGTGGTGCTTGGAAAGGAGCACTATTCCCGGCGCACATATGCATGTAGGAGTATTTGATGCAAAAATCTGACCACAAATATTTAGATTCGTTATTGCGACAGTTTGGCCGTTGCGTGTTGGATATTTGCGTCGACTCCTACGCACTTGAACCTTGGTGTCTAGGTTCGTTTTCCGGAAGTGTCTAGAGAAAACCTTCTCAAACTCAATAAAAAAATCTAGGTCGTGGGAGTAGAATAGCACGCACAACACGAGTGGTGATTGTAGAAGCTAGGCCCTGGCCCTCTATGCTCAAATCATAATTCTGTCCATTTGAACAGTAATTAATTAAGATTTTACACATTGAAAATACGATATTCTTCCCTTGCAACTTCATCCGATTCTTTCGTTTATAGTTTCCTCATTCTTACCGACGCTTGTGGTTTCCGGGAGCAGAACTTCGAATGATCCTTTCGAAAATGGATCTCGTTACATTATTGACACGTTACTACTCCAGAAATGATATGTCAGCAGGATTTAGGTTAGGTTGTAATGGTCGACTGTCAAAATGCATTCACACTTAGGCCAAAGCAAGCCTGTTGTGATACCATGCGGATTAACTACTGCTAATCGTGGAACCACTTGCTATTTAGTTCGCTGAACTTATTGAAATATTAGGCCCATAGATGTGAGTACCTACGACTTGTCAGAGCGCTACAAGAGCAGAGGAGGATTTGTGGTTTGACATCCTCTTCATTCATGCAGCTTCTGCAGTAATCGATACATGGGACACCCATCCTGCGAGGGTGCATTGCAATTGCACAGTGTCCGGTTATGACGCTGGTGAATGGCCTGCTTAGTCTGAGCAGACAGAATTATGGTTTAAGATTTAGTGCTGGTCATATTTTTTTTTTGTTTTAAGGCAGGTGGTGCCTTCTAGCCATTTGTGATAGATGGTTTTATTTGTGTATATCATAAGAAGATGGTAGGTTGCAGCGATCGGCAAAGAAGTCGATCTCCTACCGATGCTAGGAAAGAGGTTGCACCACACCTTTTCTAATTAACCGGTATGTCCCAGCGCCCACATGAGGGGTATATTGAAATTCTCAACCGGCAATGAAGGGATGTTTTTGAACAAAAAAAATTACATTGTCCAAAGATTTAATTGCGGCCTGGTTGTCCGTACAGATGGTGATATCCCTTTTACATATTACCTTGTTCTTGAGCCAGGACAGTGCCACCTTTATTTCAATGATTTCTGTCTGAAATACGCTACAATGAGAGAGCAATATTGAGGTCTTTGGAGTAGACACCTACAGCCTCCTTCCGTCTTCAATTCGTCTGTATAGATACGCAGGGGATCATTCAGTGTCTGATTGTCAGACATCCAATTCGATCTGGAAGGAAGGCTGTTGGAGAACTTCTTCTCGAATATAGGGGTAGTAGGCGATCGTTGTCGTTAGGAAGAAAGAAGAACTCATTAGGGATAGTTGAGTGACCGATGGTAGGTTCGGACCACAGTCGGCGTGTTTATAGTCTCAGGGATGTGCAGTCTGCTACTTGTTTGCTAAATAGTTTCAATGGAAAATGTTAAGTGCATCAGACGGATGCATGCCAGCCTTTGCAGCCGATTCAGTGGCTCACAGTTGACAGCTTTGCTTAATGCTGTCCAACAAACTGATACCCCGGACATTTGTGGCGGTCTGACGATCAAGGTGAAAATCCTGGAAGCGATGCGTGACTGTAGTGTCTATTAGCATCCAATAGTTTTTTTTACAGCTGTACAAGGCAGAGGAGGCCTTTTCTAACCCTATACTGGATATTTGACTTCCAGCTTCTCTTACCGATACATATAATCAGACCCAACAATTTGACACTGGCGGTTAGTTGGAAAACAGTGCCACGCAGTGTGGGGGGTCGAAGTGAGAGCATTAATTCAGCTTTTTGTGGGTTGACACCAAGTCCGCATGTTGTTTTACGAAGGCATTCTGTATTATGTCTCTTAAAGAGGAGACGAATTTACCAGATGACGCTATGGCAACATCTTCCGCATAGGCAATGACTTTGTATTCAGCCTCTTACAGAATTTATAATAGTTCATTAACCGCTACATTATAAAGAAGGGGTGATAGTACACCTCCTTGTGAGGTTCCTCTATTAACTCCTTTATATGTAGATCATAGCATCTCCCAGATAAAAGTGGATTACCCTGGTGGCGCATGAATGAAAGCCACTAAGGACTTTTCGATTCGGAGGGTGTTAAGCGCAAGTGAGATTGCATTTGGTTCAATGTTGTTGAATGAACCTTCGATGTCAACATATAAGGAGTTAAGCATATTTTTATAACATTCCTGCCTGCAGAATGTTGTCTGTAAACGGATATGTTTGTTTTTTGATTCAACGACTTCCTCGAAGAGAATAAACTATAGAAGCTTCATAAGTCAGTTTTATGCGCGAAACACAATAGGGTTTTGCTGCTGACGTTTTCATTCAACACACGCAAATCATATGCTATGCACAAAATACGACTTCGTGCTTTCTGGAGCAAAATGAGAGCAATGTCATAAAACGTAAGAGGGCAGTTTCACGTAAGGATTTTTCGACATGTTGGAAAAAATCAGTGCGAGAGGCACTTTCACTCACACTCTCTTACAAATTGAGAGATCTCGCTCAAATTGAGAGTCAACTGACATTTGAGAAATGGCAACAGTTGACTGTGGTTAAATTAGTGGAGTAGCAAGGACACAATTTTTTTCATATGGGATTTGTGAATTGAAAACAGCTGATAAATTGAGTTGTCATTTCAAAGCGCCAGCAGCAACGCCCTATTGTGTTTCAGGAATTAAGTATTTCCAGAAGGGGTGATAGTAAAGTACTAGTATTCCCACAACCTGATTTTTTGTTTATAATTATTTTTGATAATTTTTAGTATTGGCTACTACCCCTTAACTCATATGGCACTATTTTGCCAGTTTTAAATTGTTCAGTGAATTCTAGTTCTATTTTTGACAGTTCACGCTTGACTTGTGACATGTGTCAAAGTCAAACATATTCAGTTAGCATTGTCATTTCCTCGTTTCTTCATGAGGTCGCTACGATTAGCGAACTTCGCAAACACTGACAATATCGAGTTTTTTTTTCATTCGCAGAGAATATATGAAAACTGACACTCCATTGCGAATTTTTTGGTCGTGAATTTGTGGATTGCGTTTGCCTCTTTGGGCATTGCGTTTTCAGTGTGACAGTTCGCAGAGAGAAATATTGATTCGCGGAGAAACAATTTAAATTCGTCAATTAGGATAATTAAACTATCTTTTGTTGAGATGTTTGTCCATGAAAAACTCGATCATTCAATGCTCATCTGTTTGCATACCAAGAAGTATAACTTTTGGTTTGTATTGGCTGGAAATTGGTTGTTTCTGAAAGTTCGCGTTCGCAGTTCCGAAGAAACCTCATAAATTTTTGAATTTTGTTATCAAAATTCGTGATCTGTGCAAAATGTATTCAGCGACGAAGCTCATTTCTGGCTGCATGGGCAACCTTAGGCAATACAAGAGCTCCCAATGCACCCGATGCGGTTTATGGTATGGCGAAATCATTGGGCAGTAGTTTGTCTAAAGTTGGTTGTGAGAACTAGCTATCGTTCCATGAATTTTACTACCCAAAATACACGAGTTGAACCAGGTCGACATGTGGTTCCTGCAAGACCGCTTAGCCCGCGAATAGATCGAGCTTGAAAATTTGAGAAATGAGTAAGGAGAGAGCACCTCGGACGGTTTGACGCCTTAAGACAATCTATTCTTTATGGGGATGTGTCACGTCACTCGCCTATGCTTGTAAGCCGTCGTTAATTGCATGCCTTACAGGCGTTGTTAGCGAGATACCAGCAAAAGTGCTTGAAGAAGTGACACAAAATTGAACTCATTGTATGGACCGCTTGGAACGTAGCCGTGGTGAAGATTTATGTATATGAAGTTTTCTTTAAAAAGTAAATGGCATGCATTGATTTATCAAATCAAATGAAAATTGTATTGTAGGAATACACTTTCTGTTTCATTCGATCAGTAAAAACCAGGTGCTTCTCGGTTAGATTTCGGGTATATTCGGAAGGAACTTTCTGCATGCAATTTTTGGTTCTATTCATAGGACTCTTTGGCTCTGTTCCGAAGATGGTCACGATTTGAGAGGGACAAGAACTTGAATTTTGCCAGTTAGAGAGAGTTTATTCTGTAGGGCGTTATTGTTGGACTGAAGTTATGTTTTTCATACATAGTTGTATATTACTAGTTCTCGTAGATTAATTGATTCAATTTTAGCTGTTTTGGAGTCTAATAAACCACCAGTCAGAGCCACCAAACGAACAATACACAAAAAGGGAGCCACTTTGGGAGCGTAAACAAATCCAGTGCAGTCCAACGAAACGATGGCTCACTTGATGGGAACTGATACACAAATAAGCAAAACCATACGTACCTCTTCCCGAGAACCGGTAAATTCGAAACAGTTTGCTAATTTTGGCACTTTACCGAGAAGCGCGATGCCGTTCGCGATTCCAACCCAACTAATATCAATTGTTCCCTTCACTTAGGTGAATACTTAAATATTCACAATATAATTTTTAATTGATGCTTTCAATGAGACGCTCAAGATACAACAAAAAAAAAAATCACAATAAGGGCACATCTCAATATTACGTCGAAGAGCTGGCACGTTGCCAAGAATTTGTGAAATACTCTTTCATTATAACCTACATATTATCTGCCACTTGTTCTTCTATAGCACTTCAAAGAAATAAAAGGGAATTCTCGCAAATTGCTGACCAAAGAGATCTTCAGTGGACAACAAATTCCCACCGCAAACAATACCACGAATAGAATGCTTTCTTACAAGGAAATCAATTGCCTGTCAGGCGAGTATGTAGTTATTAGCATAGAATTTCACTTAAAAACACAATCGAATTCTTCCTTATAAATGATACGTACCGTTTTTTGACCAATATCCATTAGAAATCCATTCAATTGTGAGATGTTTCTATAGAGACTCTATAGAACTCTACACTAAATTAGGAGAGATCGATTGTTTTCTATGTTGGAATCCCGAACACTTTCACTGTGACAACTGTAAATTTTCAATATTTGTTAGATTGCAGAAATAACAATTGAAATCAAATTGGTTCGACTTAATACTTTTGAATTTTCTAAATGCTTTATTAACTTTAGTGGTTTTGAGAACTCTTTTTCAGTTTTTTTTTCTTATTTTTTCTGTTTTCCTCATCAAATGTCAATTTGACGTTTTCAAACGTAAACATTGCATGCGTTCACGTTTGCCATTGGTAATCAGAGGCATGTGGAATTCCACACGATTTTTCGAAATTAGTTTGTTTACTGATAATTGACTGCATATACATGTGCTTCCAATAACATCGGTTATTCTTTCCAAAAACAATGTTTTCAATAAGGACAGTGATTTTTTAAACGGAATAAATAAGAAAAATGTGTTGTCATTAAACAATAATACAATTTTTAAGACACCAACACTGCACTTCTTCCAATTCAAGGTTTATTGGCAATATCAACGAAAAATATGTGTTAAATTTCTTAGTGCATTCTTATATTTGATTCGATTAATACGAACAATTGCCAGGACCACCCTGCGGTTGTGTTCTTTTTCACATTTTCGAAATCCATATGCATCTTGTAGTAGATCACAACATTTTATTGAACTGAAGTTGGTATGCGTGTTGGCTGGCGCACACGCTACGTCAAAAAAAAGTCGAATTCGCTAATTTCATCAAAAAAACCGACCCCATAGAAGAAACATAAAATAAATACAAGAATTCCGCGAAAAGTTTACGCAGAAATTAATTCAGCAAGTTGAGCTGCATACCGTTCCCACCACATCAACACCGAATGGCGGCAAATAGTTATTCCGGTTTCCCGTACGGTGATGGAACTCAATATAACACCCCAGCTGGCGCGGCTTCAGCAAATACCCCCGGTGCTCCACCATTCCCCTATGCAGCGCCGACAACAGCATATCCGGCGGCACCCTATCATGCAACAAATCCACCACCACCGCCATATCCAGGCTACGGTTATGGACGTCCAATGCCGCCGGCCTTCAATCATCCATACGATGCCGGTGGTACTCCACAACAAACAAAGATTCATTACTCAGCGCCGCCTACCAGAAATATACCACCAGTGGCACGTGTCCCAAATCATCATCCCCACCATCATAGGGAGCGTCAAAAAATGCAACCACCTCGTCCCAAGCAACTACACTATTGTGAAGTGTGCAAGATTTCGTGCTCTTGTCCGCGCGCATACACCGAACATTTGGAATCGAAGAAACACAAGAAACGTGAAGCAGGTCTCAACGCTCCCGCCGGCAGTCAGCCGGTAGCTGGTCAAAACAAGTATCATTGCGAGCTGTGCGATGTCATTTGCACCGATAAGGACGCATATGCTGCTCATGTGCGCGGTTCAAAGCACCAGAAGGTGGTTAAACTGCACACAAAGCTGGGCAAACCCATTCCTCAGGAAGACCCTCTCAAATTCTCAAAGACAGAAGGAAAAAAGGACGACGCGGCTGTTGCCGATGGTGCCACTACTACAGGACCCGAACTGCCGGCAGTCAAGGAGGAAGACGATGGACCAGAGGTTAAGCCTGTTGGTGCCGAATACATTGAGGAGATTAAAGAAGACGGTAAAGTGTTGATGTTCAATTGCAAACTTTGCGACTGCAAGTTCAGCGACCCTAATGCGAAGGAGATGCATATGAAGGGGCGCCGCCATCGTCTTCAGTACAAGCGTAAGGTGGAGCCCGATTTAGTGGTGGACATAAAGCCGACGGCACGCCAAAAGCGACTGGCGATGCTGCAGAGTGATATGTGGAACATGCGAAGAAATCCAGTGGAAATGGGAGGGTGGCCGCCACGACGCTTATACAATGATTTTGACATGGGACCCGGGGGGATGCCACCGCGACCACTACCTCCAAATATGCGCGGACCTGGCGGTGGTCCCCCATTCATGGGCTGGGGGGGATTTGCTGGAATCGTGCCCAACGTAAGGCCCGAAGGCATCAACGATTTCTACACAATCGCACGCCACTCTGAAATCTATCCAAAGGAGAAAAGTCTTCAAAATATTCACGAGATTGTGTCAAACACTGAACGAGCGCTACGGCTGGTGTCCGATGTGTTAGCTGGATTCGCCGAGTCCTCAGATCCCAGTGAACAACCTGCTGGCAACGACAGTGAGACGAACAATGGTATGGCCAAAGTTTCATTCCAGCAGATTAGCGACAATGGAAAGGTGCGTGTGCTGCAGGGCGTCATGCGCGTCGGTCCACTGGCCAAGGGTCTCTTGCTGCAGGGGGATACATGCGTGCAGTTGGTGGTCCTTTGCTCGGAAAAACCAAAACTTACGCTGCTAGTGCGCGTCGCCTCTGAGCTGGGTATTCAATTGAAGACGCTATCCACTGCCAATAAGACGTACAGCGTGTCAGCTAGCAGTGAGGACGGCTCCGTCCTAGTGACGGATGGGACAATGACGGTGAAAGTTTCCTTAACCTCGCCACTATTCCGCGAGGAAGACTTATTCCGCGGTGTAATCAAGCAAGAACCAAATGACGAAGCAAATGATTTCCCTCGCGATGCAGCGTTGCAGGCCCTTGCCGAGTTGCGTCACTCGAAGTGGTTCCAGGCGAAAGCGGCTACTCTACCTTCTTGTGTACTCGTCATTCGTGTGATGCGTGATATTTGCCAGCGTTTCGTCGTATGGCAGGCCCTCAGCCAGTGGGCCATTGAGTTGCTCGTCGAAAAGGTAATCTCATCAGCACGCTTTCCACTGGGCCCATCCGATAGCTTGCGACGCATTATGGAAGCAGTCTCAACTGGCCTCCTCATCAATGGTCCTGGACTGCTGGATCCCTGCGAAAAGGAGCCACGCGACGTTATCCAGAGTCTGACTCCGCAACAGCGCGAGGACATCACACATAGTGCTCAACTGTTTCTGAGACAAGTTGCCTTCAAACAGATCTACAAGATTCTCGGTATGGAACAGATGTCTACGTCGAAATTGAAATGGAAATTCTGGCTTCTAAATCGAAAGCGAACGTGCGAAGATAACGACGAGGGTGAAACCGATGGCAAACTGCTAAAGAAAACGCCCGCCTGACGGTAGAAATTTCATTTCATTCAATTCCAGAGGAACCAATTGTGCAGGACTATTGTTGACGTATAGATGGCTGGCGGAACTTTAAGAATCCAATTCATGAGTAATGTTATTATTTATATATATATGAGATATTTTCTTCATTCTCAATAAAAAACAAAAACAAATACCACAAAGCAATAGTCGCTTGTAGTTGATGGGGTTATGTTATTTGTGCATTGTCTGTGGTGCGAGGGGTTCTTAAGGTTTGATTGGATAAAGCACTGTTCTTGCATGGTTGTGATTACTGGGCACACGCAATGTATTCATCACAGGCTTTGCTGATATCATCCGATAGGCATGACGTGGCAGACATTCATAATTTTCTAAGTACGAAACACGCTGATCATCAATTGGGACGTCCGGTCAAATGTTATATTATTACTTTGATGGTTGAGATGAGCGAACAACTAAACGATGTAAAGCATTGTAGACTCTTCTATTGAGTCGATCAAGGGCTTTCGGTATTGTGGGTGTATAGTATTTTCTGGGTGCCTACGCCACACAGTGGGACGGTTTGTATGGGAGAGCGGAAAAGAGTCTGCTAAATCGAGACCAGTGTACCGATTTCAATGAAATTTGGAACATGTTGCAAATGCGACAAGTTCGTACTATGGTCGAATTGATGGTAAAAATATATATAATTTGTCTATAAGCTGTCTTACTAGTTAAGGGTTATTGCCGACTTTGGTCAATGCATATTGGTGTACCTACTGTTGGCTATAACCTTGCGCAACGACTACCGGTTCTGAACGTGGAAGGGGAGGCGCCCTAAGACGCAATGTGCAACTGATAAACGAAAAGCAGAAGCCCGATATTGCTACAAAGTGTACATTCCCGCAATTCAGGAAGTGGGGAATTTGTTTTCCTATGACTGCTTCTTAATGTCATACATTTCCTGGAAAAGGTCAAAGAAGCGCAAATTGACATCAGTCACATGAGAAAGCTTCTCAGGCTCCTAAGGACGGAGAGAACGAATTTTCGCTGCTTCAAAATAACGAAATCAGCTAGGTCTTCCTTATCAACAAAGTGTTTCAGGCCAAACTGTATCCAAACTTCTTCCATAGATCTTCCGCAGCGAGCTATTGGGAACTACGTAGCAACAAGTTCAGCAAGTCAGAACCAACGCTTAAAATGGCTAGGTCATGTAGAGCGCATGGAAAACTTAGAAGAATATCCGATTCCGGGGCATTGTGGTACAATGTTAGAGAGACACCACGGCGCAAAGTGTGATGGTTTGTATGGGAGAGCGGAAAAGAGTCTGTTAAATCGAGACCAGTGTACCGATTTCAATGAAAATTAGAACATATTGCAAATGGGACGAGTTTGTCTTATGGTCAAAAAATTACAGAATTCTCTTACGACATTTGAACTAATGCAAGCCATGGTGTGCGCAGGAGTCTTGTCACTGACACCAGCTGCCAAAGCAGACTCTCGAGCAATATTGGAGGTCTTTACTTCTTGTATGACAGAGCCGTAGACGATATATTCAATTTCTTCTTTGCTTAGATTTGTCTTTCGAAGAAGGCGAAAATTACAGAGGTAGTTTAAAAACAGAGGTTTCTTTTTTTTTTTTTTTTTGCGAGAGTAGGTGAAAATCTTCAAAAGACACTATGGCGACCGTTCCCACATAGCGAAAGGCATTTTTACCCAGTAAAAACACCTCTCTTCAAATAAAATATATTTCCACTACAACTAAGTCTTACACTTATCCAGCAGTTTTACTTTTTTGGTTTAGGCGCATTTGGCAAGAAATTCTCCATTGAGAGTTCTTGCTATCACCGCAGCTAAGCACGGGTTGAATTCACCGTGCTAGATCAAGGGGTTTGGTCCTTTGCAGACGGCGGAAAGCGTTGCTTTCGTCGAGAATTGGAAGGACAGCAGAGTTTATGTGCTCTTCCAGACGACGCTTATGCTTACGAGCAAAATTCGTAATTTCATCATGGACTGATGTCGCTGTTTCGTATATACCAGGGTGCGTTGACGATGGCCCTTAGCACTTTATTTTGAAATGTTTGTAGTATGTTTCTATTACTTTCTTTGGTACAACCCCATAGTTGTATACCATACGTCCAGACGGGTTTTAGCACTTGCTTGTACAGTGGCGAGCAAAATAATAGCAGTGCCACTTTGTAAGAAACATTTTCCTTAATATTTTCATAACCTAAATTGTTGTCTGGCTTCTACTGTAATATTTTGTTCATCAACAACAAACTCAGTTATGTGATGTCATTTTGTGACGGTAAATCCTCAAACTCTCGAGAAATCCACATCGATAGGACATCTGGTGCTTTTTGGTGAGAGCAAAATAATAGCAGTGTGTCTTAGCCCGTCTATAAGGATTCGGTATTTCCTTAAATTTTTCATTTGAATTATAGAAAAGCAAGTTGCATGGTATATTTTATGTTTTTAATCAATTTGTAGTAAGACTGATTAATTTGTTCCTATAAAAGTGGGTCGAAAAATACACTGCACATCAGAGAAGGGCGAGTTGATAAAATCGCTTAGAAGAGGCGGTAAAACTTACAAGAAAATTGAAGAACTCTTGGGATGTTCCTCGAAAATGATAAGAAATGCAATAAAATACCAAGAAAAGGTAGAAACACGCGGCCGGAAGAAAATTTTGCAACCAAAAATGGTGAGGCGGGTTGTGAGATATTCGAAGGCGCATCCCTCTTCAGCAGCTACCCAGATTTTGGATGAGCTGTTCAGCTCACACGATCAGATGACGCTTGAGGGAACATAACCGCAATGCTCGCAGTCCACGCAAGGTCCCACTTCTCAAAAAAATGCACATAGCAAAAAGGTTGAGGTTTGCAAAAGAGCAATTGGCGTGGTCACCGGGAAAGTGGAGAAATATAATGTGGACTGACGAGAGCAAAATTGTTCTTTATGGCGGAAAAGGATCTCGGCAATATGTAAGGCGTCAACCCAATTCAGAGTATGATCCAAGGTTCACCACAAAACCATTAAACATGGTGGATCAAGTATCATGATTTGGGGATGCTTCTCCTACTATGGTGTTGGTCCAATATATTGGATCAAAAGTATAATGGACCAGCACTTATATGTGGATATCCTTCAGAACATCATGCTACCATATGCCGAGGAGGAAATGCCGTTAAAATAGGTCTTTCAACAGAACAACGACCCGAAACATACCAGCCGGAAAGCTAAGCGGTGGTTTCAGGACAATTGAATTGAGGTCATGGAGTAGCCTGCTCAATCCCCCAATCTCAATCCTATTGAGAATCTATGGGCGGATATAAAAAAAGATGTTTCCAATAAAAAGCCATGAAATAATAACGAGTTGTGGATGACAGTTGAGCAGGCTTGGAAATCAAGCCCAGCTGAAAGGTGCCAGCGTCTTGTTGATTCCATGAAGCGGCCTCGTGAAGCTGTTATACACAATAAAGGACATGCTACAAAATACTAGTTCATTGGCAATAGCTCTTCATTTATAATTAATTAATTTCCTTAATTATTTCTCGATACTTTAACCTTTTGAGTTGGTCAAGAAACAGCACTGCTATTATTTTGCTCGCCTTGTTTTGAAGTTTTATTTAGAAAAATGGATTTATTCTACTATAATTTATTAAAATCAATATCCCCTTAATTTAAATATTAGAACAAAATATAGTTTTTTATAATAATAAGAAAAAAAATGTAAATCATTACAAATTTTTTTTTATTTTCGAGTAATGGTACTTAATTAAGGGCACTGCTATTTTTTTGCTCGTAGCAATTTGTTGTCAATACTTAGCTTGGAATATTTTCCAATAAGCCAGTACATGTCTTTGTATCTTAATTGGAGCTCTTCACGTTTCTTTTTGACATGCTCCTTCCATTTAAGCTGTACATCGAGATTCATTCCGAGGTATTTCGCTTCAATACCGAAGGGTATTTGAACATTATTTATAAAAACGGGCAAGTTATTCACGTTCTTATACGTAAAATTTATATGAACGGATTTAGCTTCGTTAAGCTCAATTCGCTGAGTGTTCGTCCATTTGTGTATCCGGTCTAGAGCACATTGTAATTTTCTGGTTGATTCTTCGACCATTTTGGCAGTTACTAAAATGGCGGTGTCGTCAACAAATGTGCCTAGCACTGTACCTACGACCTGCGGTATATCGCTGCTATACAGTAAGTAAAGGAGAGGACCAAGGACACTTCCTTGAGGTAATCCAGCTTGTATAGGCTTAAATAGGGAGTATTTCTTTCCCATATTTCACACGGAAGATTAGATTAGATCAGTTAGATAATTCGATAAAATTGTGTAAAGTCTTCTCGGAAGGAACTGTCGAAGCTTGTGTTTCAAACCTTCGTGCCAAACCTTGTCAAAGGCTTGCGAGACATACAGCTGAGCAGACTTGCTTTTGTTCAAATGATTTTTCTATAACATCAGTTATTCGATGTACTTAGTCGATAGTTGAATGCTTACTTCTAAAACCGAACTGGTGATTAGGAATAAGTCGTCTTTCTGCCACAACCGGGCTTAAACGTCTGAGTAATATTCGTTCGAACACTTTGGACATTATCGGAAGCAGTGAAATCGGTCTATAAGACTTTTTGTCTGTTGGGGGTTTACCCGGTTTCGGCACCATTATGATTCCGCCATTTTCCACTGACTAGGGACATGTTCTAATCTAAAGGCGGCGTTAATTAGGTAGAGAAACATAAGAAGCGCTTTCTGAGGTAATTCTTTTAGAACTTCTGTGATTAAATCATAACCAGAAGCTTTTTTGGGTTTGAGGTTTTTCAATTCTTCCTTAAGTTCTGTCAAAGTTCTTATACAAAAATGTTCATTATTTGTGTTTGAACCGTAGGCGTTTACTGGAAACGTTTGTCCGTCGCTTGATTTAAACGTTGCTTCCAAGTGATCTGCGAAGAGATTCGCTTTCTCTTTATCTTCTTTAGCCCACTCGTATTGATTTTTCCGAATTGGGGCCGCATGTGGTTGAGGTTTTCTTAAGCCTTTGGCTGCTTTCCAGAGTGAGTAACGGGTATCCTTTTTCACTGACAAGCCTGCCAAGTAGGTATTTAGGTTATTATGCGGCGCACGGGTCTGCTGCCATTTCTTACTAATTTCTCTCTTACTAATTCTCGTATTTCCGGTGGATATCGCAATACATGTTTTATCGTCATTTTTCTAGCGAGAGGTGTATTGCTCCACGCAGCGCACTGTAATACTTCTATAAATTTATCGAGTTCTATTTCTAAATCGTATGCTGTTCTCAGCGGTACTCTAAGTTCCATATTATCTTGTAGATAATTTCTAAATGCTTGCCAATTCGTACGTTTATTTGTTAACGTAGGTGGAACTTCCTTTTTTACAAGGGTATCGTTTACATATTGTACAATGGGAGAATGATCTGAATTAAGACCAAAGCGTCCGCTTGGAATACACTGCAGCGGTTCGGTAGTCGGATTGCATCGGAGATCTCTGTTAAATTGGTGTAAATGTCTGATCCCGTGTCTTCTTCTGATTTCGACCCTCCAGTATAAATTCCCCATACAGACTTTGTCTTCGTCCGATTTTTCTTTGGTGGGGAATAAAGTATTGTGTTTTATTCCGAAGTACATAAAGGGCGTCAGATAATCTGTACCCTTAGGGACATTCGTATTTTGTAATATTACCTTGTGCCCTCTTCCGTGGGTTTTGTCCCAACTTCTCTCAGTCTAATGGCTGCATATGTGGCCACAAGTCTGCCATAGGTGTCCATGGGAAGGAGATGCAGTATAATTTCTAGTGATAGTAGAATGGACGCAAGTTATAGTCCATGTGAATCACAGACCAATCCGTGCTAGTCACTCCTATCTTCTCAGCTATTGAGCCCAAATGTTGGCCGTTGCGTTTTGCACGATCTTCATACACTGCTGTGCAAAATAATAAGCACACCTGGTGCCTTATTCCCTCTCGCTCTGAGCTGATGCAGACGCTTGATCTGGTATTATTTTTGTTGGATCTGAATAACGGTTAAAATAAGAGCAAACAGATGCCTCTAGTTTGTTTACTTCAGTAGTTCTGAGCTATTTGTGGAAATAAGTCTACATTTACATGTGCAAAGAAATAAGCACACAAAACTTTTCAAGCTACGATTTTTAGACGTTATCTTTTTTTCCACTTTTACATTGTAAGTAATAAAAGTATTATTAAAAGAGACAGTTGCAATTGTTAGAGTATTTGAAGAAAATTGGGTCGGAATAAGCATTGCTCACCAGAGCTAAGAAAAATTATAAACCAGCTAAGAAATGAAGAGCAATCACTGAGAGCTATTTCCAAAAATGTTTCTCGTTCCGTAGGATTGGTCAGAAATGCTCTGAAATTTAATTATTCGGAAGAAACTCGTGGTCGAAAGCGCAAAACAACTTTAAAAACCGACCTTCAAATAGTTAGGTGCGTCAAAAAGGAGCCGTTTATAACATCAAAACAAATCAAGACAGCCTTAAACTTAAACATCGATTCCTCAATAGTTAGAAGAAGGTTAATAGAACATAATTTGAAAGCTTTACATCCAAAAAAGTGTCCGCTTCTATCAAGGAAAAATATCAAGGATCGTATTAAGTTTGCGGAAGTAAATTGCAAGAGACTACCTGAAAAATGGCGAAACGTACTGATGGTCTGATGAGACAAAAATTAAATTATTTGGGCCGGATACATCAAAAAAAATATGTGAGAAGGCCAACCGGTATGCAATTTGACCCCAGGTTTACGGTAAAAACAGTGAAACATGGTGTTGGAAACATCGTGGTCTGGGGATGCTTTTCTTATTACGGTATTGGTCCCATTCATTGGATCGAAGATATTGTAACAAAGGAAAAATATGTGGAAATCTTAGAGACAGTCATGTATCCCTATGCAGATGACAACTTAACCCTACTTTGGCAGTTTCAACAGGACAACGATCCTAAGCACACCGCCAAAGTGACGAAAAAGTGGTTTACTGATAAAAATGTTAGAGTTCTTGAATGGCCAGCACAATCCCCAGACCTAAATCCCATTGAGAATCTTTGGGGATATGTCAAAATAAGGTTAAATGAAGCATCTAAACCGAGAAACAGATTCGAACTATGGGAAAATGTAAAGAAAATTTGGTATGAAATACCGACATCGTTATGCCGGAAACTGGTAGACTCAATGCCTCGTAGATGCGAGGCTGCTTTGAAGCTGAAGGGAAGTACAACGAAATATTAATAATAATAAGTTACATTCTTATTTAATTCTATTAATACTTGGTTACTAGCTTCAATATGTTCATTGTTTTGTGTAAATAGTTTCGTTTTTTTGTTAAATGTGCTTATTTTTTTGCACAGATAATAGTGTTGAAGTTATTTGTTTATTTAATTTAAAAAAATATTTATTGTTTGAAGTCCGTATTTATTTTTTAGTTTTTAAGTAAAATTAATGTAGAATAAGAAAAAAATAACTACCCAAGTATAAAACAGTTGTTTTGGCTTTAATAACCATTATTCGATTTTTCGACCAGCTGTGCTTATTATTTTGCACAGCTGTGTATGTGGGTCGTCTCACCTAAAATATTTTTAAATCGTCTCGGTGAGCTCATGAACACGTGTGTAATAAATACACGCTGAGAAAATAGCTTCGGGACTGCCTCATATTCCGTACAAAATGTTCCAAAAGTATGTTCAATAGAGTATGATCAATAAAATAAAAATTAGAAATATTTAATTAATTCTTTATTGTAAAACCTTTGACCTGGAACATAAAAACAACCATGTACACAATAAAGGCCTAAGTCAATTTATCGTCGTGAGCACAACGGGGCTGTCAACTTCTTCTTTGCTTGGCGCTGGGATGGACCTGGACATCAACCAACAAGCCTCTCCAGGAAGCACGGTCTTTCGCCAACTGCCTCCAATTGCGCACACCAAGTTGGTTGAGGTTCTTCTCCACTTGTGTGCGCCATCTCGTTCGAGGACGTCCTCTGTTGCGTTGTCCCAATGGAATCGGAATCGAAAACACTTCGCGCTGCCAACTGCGGAGATGAAAACGGACTTCAATATCCGGAACTGCCTGCAATTAGTAGACCAGCTTAAGTCCAAGCGAGCATGCTTCTTTCACTTATCCACACTTAGCCTCCCTTCCTTCAGCACCAAAAGAATTAAGATAAGATGAAGTACAAAAAGACTTTTTATTAAATGATAAACAAATTCAATTCAGTATTTTGCAATTGCTTATTAAAATAATTTCTTCAACTGCACACATATAGGAAAAACATAGATTTCTCTTAAGAGCACTTTCTTCTTAATTGATTTATATAAGGTTATTGCGTTGTTTGTTTTTTTTTCAGTCAGCAGTTGCTCCTGGATATCTTTCGAGAAGCATAGCTACACCCTGTCCACCCGCCGCACAAGCTGCCACAACACCAAGCTGTCCGTCTTCCCTGACTAGTCGGTTGGCCTACACGTTCAATGAAATCATTGTAATGTGATGTTTTGATTAATACAAAATGATCTACTTACAGTATGCATGCACAGGCGGACACCAGTCGCAGCAAACGGATGACCAATGGAGAGTGAACCACCCCAGTTATTCCATTTGCTTAGATCTGGAGCACCATACTTTTCACTCATTCCCATGTATGTCTTGCAGAACCAATCTGAATCCAAAGCCTTCAAATTGGCGATTATTTGTCCTGCAAAGGCTTCATGAATCTCCCACGAATCGATGTCTTTTAAGGTTAAGCCGGATTTTTTGAGAAGCTTGGGAATTCCATAGGCTGGGCCCAGCAGAAGTTGATCGACCGGATCTTGTGAGACGTAGAGGAAGTTTCTCAGATAGGCTTTTGGCTTGAGGCCCAGTTGCTTTGCCTTTTCTTCGGTGGTCACCAGGCATGCGGACGAACCGTCGGTCTGTGTGAAGATGAACTCTTTTATGTGTGCACATTGTTGGTTAGAATAAGAGGTCGTGTCTTACCAAGAACGAGGCATTGGCGGCTGTGATGGTTCCATGGGGCTTTACAAATGCTGGCTTAAGCTTAGCCAATGACTCGGGTGTTGATACACGAATGCCGTTGTCCTTGTCAACAGTCTTATCCACACCAGATACTAGAATGCGAAATAAAGTAGTGTCAGTGAATATGCCTCCCATGTCAAATAGAAGAGAGTTTCAACTCACCTTTGAACGGTACCATGTCGGTGAAGTATCCCTTTTGTTCAGCTTCTTTCGCCAGAGTGTGAGATCGTAGGGCATAGTCGTCTTGTTCTTTGCGACTAACCTGGAAAGTCGCTGCCAAACGGTCTGCAGAGTGACCCATGGTCTCCCCAGACGAGAATTCGGCCACAGCTGGGAGCTATACAAGAACAAATTATTAGGAGAGGAGTACAAGCACGACATCAATCTATAAACTTACCTCAGGCACAAAGTAGTCTGGCCGAATGGATGCAAGAAGCGAGAGCTTCTGCATGGGAGTCTTCGCTTTGTTGGCCTTCAACATCAAGCTACGCATCTTACGACTGTGACGGATGGGCACATCCGACATGAACTCCACGCCGCCAGCAACGATTACATCGTAGGTTCCTGTTGAAATAAGACCCATGCCAGTGGTGATAGCCTAAGGTGGAGAGCAAAACAATCGCAAGGAGTTCTCTTCTAAATTGAACTGAATTCTCTTACGACATTCGAACTGATGCAAGCCATGGTTACTGTGTGCGCAGGAGTCTTGTCGCTGAAACCAGCTGCCAAAGCCGACTCTCGAGCAACATTGGAGGTCTTTACTTCTTGTATGACAGAGCCGTAGACGATATATTCAATTTCTTCTTTGCTTAGATTAGTCTTTCGAAGAAGGCTCCTAAAAATTAAAGGCTATAGCATTTTCACTCCTGGTAGGATGAAGAAAGAATCTATTTACAAGAGTGAATGACGAGCCAGCTCATGTGGCATCAATTTCGAGTAGGTTGTCCCTGACAGCAAGAATGGCGATCGTACTCCATCGACCAGGACGATGTTCTGTCCGCCTACGCTGGGGACTGTTTTCTTTTGATGTGTTGTGGAAGTTGTCGACAAGCAGCGGAGTCCTGAAAGAAGAAAATAAGAGTGTTTGTATACAAAGACCGATTGTGGTAATAAAGGGATTCATCTGATTTTGGCGATGATCAGTAGCTGAGTAATTTAATTCGAAGAGATAGAGCCTGTGTTTGTGAACCACTTGTGTGCACAGAAACAAATCAATTGGAATCTTGATTCTAACGATCGAATCGAGACATGCCCATAATAGTGTTCTCTTCGCTCGCGCTCCTTACTTATCAGGCTGGCGATTCATGGAGGGTCCGAGCCTGAACAATTGCTGTCTTCCATCGTTGACGGTCCTGGGCAAGCTGCTTTCAGTCATCAAGACCAAGCTGTCTTGCATCCGCGATTACTTGGTCTTTATACCGGAGATTCGGTCTTCCTCTTTTTCTCGAACCAGGAGACTCGGATTCGCAGACCCTCTTAGCTGGAGCATTGGCTTCCATACGTTCGTTCCGGACTACATTCACGTCCGGGTACAGCTCGTAGAGTTCGCGGTTATGTCATCTCCTCCATTCGCCGTCCTCGCAGACGGGACCATATATCCGACGTAGAATTTTTTCTTTCGAAGGTACCACGAATCAGTTCTGCAGTTTTGCTTAGCGTTCGTTCGCGTTCCTGACCTCACATAAATGATAAACTGAAGTTGTGTGTGGAATCCGAATGATGCTACAAGAACTTTCATACATTGCGTATGCGAGTGTCACACGAGTGCCACACGAGAACTTATGCTGATTCAGTCGGGATCGAAGCACAGACAATGCAAGAACTTAATCGTGTTAAATACGAGTTTACTGATCGTCAACTAGAATCCCTTGAACAATCTCTGGTTTAGAAATGTGTCTACGAATACAACGACTTAGGAGGCTATGCTACGTAGAACACATGAAGAATTCAGCTCCGGCTCGATGAATCCACTATTCCGTGACGATAGACCTCAATCTACAGGGTCTGCGCAATTGAAAAGGGTAGCGGAGGACCAACTCATCAGGATTTTTGGTTACGAACCAGACCGATGAAACCACTATTCCGTGACTTTGGACCTCAAACCACAGGGTCTGCGCAATTGAAACGCTTAGCTTGTTTGGTTTGTTGGTTACGAACCAGTTCCATGTCAGACTATAGTGCCACAAATAAACGTAATCCACTTGTCGACCACCTATTCCGCCGAACTACACAGATTTCACTCGATAAACCAAACATATGGACACCTTTATTCTCAATATGTACTTGTTACATTTGCACTCAGAGTTTAATTTCAGACCTTTGATTAGAAGCATGCATATGTTATTCGGGTGCTTATCTCCCTGTCGGAGATTGATAAGATTGCAGATGTTGAAACCATAGTATGTGTTCAATTTTTGGACTTTAACTCCGTCAAGATTGATTTTTGGGTGCAAACGTATTGGAACTCAAATGGTTGCAATGTATGATACATTATTCGGTTCTCAGACAAATAAACAAAACTGGATTTTATCTTAAATCATTTAACTTATCTAAGGTTACTTAAGGCGAACAGATTTGTGAATAAGTCATGTGAATTTATTCTTGTAAGATTTCTAAGAAGATTCCATGAATAAGCCGATATGCATTGAGAAAAACATCTAGGAATTCTCTATATACATATATGCATACATAGTATATTTCTATTCAAAGCCTTTCCACAGCCATATTCATATGTAAGGTTAAAAATTCTAACAATTCATCTTTTAGCATTCACTAAACAACATAAGCCGACATATTCCAATGAAATAAATACCGATTACGAAAGGGAAAACACATTCCAACGCATTTACTGATTGTTAGTGCAACGAATTGGACTTTGGACGAATGACTTTTCCCGTAGACCAAATAAATTCAAACAGCAACAAGTGATTTGAGATGAAGTTGCTTTAATCAATCAATGTTGAAGTAAATCTATTGAACGTTGCAAAACATATTTCAACGTAGTTATTTAATTTCAGCAAATTGAAGAAAAAAAAAACTTACCATTTCTTCGAATATTTGCAGCCACAATGGACGATGCCTGATTAATCTTACTAACGTATGTGGCCATATTTGACGTAGAATTTCGTTCGGTAAAGTCTCGCCGTTAATGCAAATTATAAACAAGTAGTGAATTTATGTAAAAATAAATGAGCTAAAATAAAACTAATCTTCACAGTGCACCGACGATTCTGCGGCAGCCACTTACACTTGGCCGATTTAACTCTCCAGTAGACGAAGGCGAGATGAGTGAAATGACAGGTACTAATTTGGTACGTTTTTTTTGGAGAGTGTATTTTACGGCAGTGTTAGCGATTGTATTTTTTTTTGTTCATCGAGAGATTGATGCAGTACTATTTAGAATTACTTTTTTTATGTCGGTTGGGGTCGATGTTTTTTAAGTGGGAGTGCATGTAGTAATGTTTTGTTTTGGTACTTGGATGGCACTCAGACCATGGTTCTATGTTTTATAAAAACAACTTGAACACAAGACGTCGGCTGGGTACAGTGTTTGACCGCTTTTTTTTTTGGTGCGGTACCCTCGATCGAATGTTTTCTGACTTGGCAACTTACCGGTTAATGGCGAGACTTACAATTATTTGTCTAAAACATCTGCTCTCTTAAGCTGCTTTTACACACGCTAAATTCGACGTCGGGGTGGCCCGTGGCACCTGCACCTGTCTAGGTTCGATTCCTGGTACGACAAGAAATACTTTTCACGGCCCCACCTCTTTCGAGTGGCTGACAATGCTCAAAGAGTATAACTGTCTAGAAAAAGCTTCTCAAACTTAGCCGTTCGAAGTCAGTATAAAACTGTAGATGCCTTCTACTCGTGAGAGAACAATAGCACGTACAACACGAGTGGTTGCTGAGAAGCTAGGCCCTGGACCTCTACGGCTCACCCATATTATTATTATATTAAATCCGTCGGCGATTCCTCAATCTTGTTGGCAAGGGAGGTGAAACGAGCGAGGGGTAGTCCGAGTTGCGTGTGTTCGATGATTGCGATTGATTCTTCGTATTCCCTTTTATCTGCTTTCGACCGCTTTTACAAGTGACCTTTTACTCACGATCCTGTGATCCTCCCTAGCCCATAAAATTGAAAAATCGGCGAGGAATTTAGCATGTCTAAAAGCCGGCTTAGTAATGGTGCAGTCTTTACGGCTCATAAAGAGTACTCAAAGAACACCCACAAAACACTTACAAACGGTCTAAAGAGTTTGAAGGAAAAGTTCAAAATACTTCCGAAATCAATTAAACATTTATTTTCTTATATATAAGTGTAGCATCACTCTAAGCAGGCAAACAAGAATACATCATCCTACTTGCTTTCGAAAGGATTCGACCAAACTTTCATATCTAAAAAGAAAGAGTTCAAATGTATTTACATATATTTCAAATGGATCACGTAAAACTCACTTCCTGGTTGAATAGCTTCTTGATTTACACCGGCTCTATTTTGCGCTTGCACTTTTTCTGTAAGACATTGGCAATACTTAAGTACCTCATTTTTGGTGGAGACTTCGGAGAGATCACACTTATGAAAACAAGTGCAATGTCTTTCGATTCAGATGAAATAGAAATATGAATTACTTACTGTATTTTTCTGTGTTGATCATTGGGTCAATGATTATTGGATATATCGCAATACCGATGGTACCGACAATTGCCGATATGAAACCCACGTACTTCCATCCTCTTAAAATAGTCATTTTTTGTGTTTTTGTACGAATTCCGGCAAACCGAGTTAGTTACGAACTTTTTGACAATCAGCTGCTTTGCTGCTGCTCTCCCAAATGACAGGTCTGGTTTTGATTTTTCCAAACCAGATGGTGCAAATATAGTTAGTGTAGACATAAACCATCTATTTAGGGTAATGTTGAATGAAACAAGTATATAACAGTTTCTTTTTAGATTTAAGTAAAACGTTCCATTTAATTTTATGAAGTTCATGATGATTTGTCATCGTCAGACGGATTGTAAAGGGTGTTTTTTTAGCTATTATCTTTTTGGCAACACTGGTTTAAACAGCTGACGCACGTTTCGTGTTTTGTTTCACTGTCAAACATCTTCAGTTTGGTCTATAATTTAACCATGAATCGTCTTACAAATGAACAACGCTTGCAAATTATTGAATAAGCATTTATTCGTGAGATACCGACCGAAATGTTGGAAAGAGTATGCCAAAATTGGACTAAGCGGATGGACCATTTGAGGCGCAGTCAAGGTCAACATTCGCATGAAATAATCTTCAAACATTAAATTATATGGACCGTACTGAATTTTATGTGTTTTTTTTTTGAAAAACTATAACTTTTAAAAAATCTTAATCAAGAATTATATCAATTTTTATATCAAGAAGCTAGCTCTCATGCTTTTAGTATCTAAGCAGGCCGGTTCGACCCGGAATTAGCATTCTGAACGTGTTACATCTTGAAAGGCTACACAGTAAATTACAATAGCGATCCAAATCTAAGAACGAGAACAAATTTGTGTATAGTTTGATACAGTAGTAGTAGTAGTGGTAGTTGTAGTAGTAGTAGCCTTGATATAATGGTCCGTTCGCCCATAGAAGTGTGCGATTTTTACTCACTAAAACCACCCCATTTTAAAATGTTATGTTCGACTACAACTAAGTGAAGCACTTATCCCGTAGTTTGTATTTATTGATTTAGATACGTTTGACAGGTAACTCTCCAATGAAAGTTCCTGCTTACAAGGGGTTAAGTCGTTGGACTGGTAAAATTTAAAGATCTCTGCGGATATCGTTTCTGATATACCATGGTGCCTTAACAATGGTGCCAAGCACCTTGTTTTGAAAAGTCTGTATAATACTCATATTGCTTGCTTTGGTACAACCCCAAAGTTGTATGCCATACGTCCAAACTGGTTTTAGGATTCGCTTGTACACAAGCAATTTGTTGTCAATACTTAGCTTGGAGTGCTTACCAATAAGCCAGTACATATCTTTGTATTTTATGTCAAGTTCTGCACGTTTAAGTTTAACGTGCTCATTCCACTTGAGTTTTACGTCAAGAGTCATCCCGATGTATTTCGCTTCATTACCGAATGGTATTTGGGCACGATTTGGGAAGACTGGCAAGTTGTTAACGAGCCTATAAGTCAAATTGATATGAATGGATTGGCCATCGTTAAGGATAATTCGCCAGGAGCTCATCCATTCGTATATCTGATGTAGTGCGCGTTGTAATTTTGATGTAGACTCTTTACCGTTTTGGCTTTTACCAATACAACAATCAATGTTACGAAAAATATTTGAATTGAGACGGTTATGCTGGTTTGCAGTTAATGAATTGAGTGTGTTCAGTTTTTGCATTTTTTTTCCCGAATGGAATGGAAAAAATATGATTTTTACATATCCGGCAGTTTCATTTCACATTTCTTTCAGAATAAAAGCTAACATAAGAGTGCTTTACTGGCGGCCCAGCAAATGGAGAATAAAGCGACTAAATTATTATAATATAGAACACACGTCACACTTCACTTGTTATAAGTGGGTCTGAAACATATAAAATACAGTCCAGTATAACGAATGATAATCGAGTACATTTTACTTGTACGAAACGTTAAATAAATGGACAAATATAATTGCCATTCCTTACGTTACCTTACTTTTTCCTGCAGACTTCGTAGTGCGAATATTTTGAAATGTTCAACGTTGTTTTCTTCGGCCCTTGTTAAATTGAATGTCCAATCGCATCGATATACTTTACTTGTTTGAGTTTGAAGAGCTACCATTTTCATCATTATCAATATCAATAACATCGTTATCTTGAAATATGCTAGTACGACTATATTGTAGACTCCGAATTCTGTTCTAGCGAAAAACGTTTGCGAGTTAAAGACAAAGCTTAGTGAACTACTGTCAGAACGAAAAACGCGGTAGATATTCTTCAGTATAATATGTGCTATTTTTGCTGCTAAGGATATGTAATTTTCACTTGAAAAAAGATAACTAAATGAATATACGCCACTCGTTCTTACTCGAAACTAATATCCAAATGCGCATGTGCGCCTGACAAAACAAATAAAAACCCTAAAAATCACAAGAGTAAATGCACAGTAACAAAATGTTAAAGCATCTACCAGTTTTACAACAGACCCTTCAGTAGAACAGCCAGGCCTAAATCCAAACTGCATAAGACTTAGAAAATTAATCTTGCTCAGGTAGTTCATGACTTTACGTTTAATAGATTTTTCGAATAATTTTGAGATTGCAGGCAATATGTATTCGTCAAAAAAGCTTGACTATTAATGTAGAATTTATAGTTAATCATTCGCTTTCATGAACAATCCGATATCCACGACGCAGACCCCTTTAGAATGTTCTAATCAGAAATAAAGTAGTATACAGAATGCCGACTTCTTTTATACCGCTTTTTCAAACCCGACTGACCAATCAGAGAATGCAATTTTTGTAGTGAATACCAGTTAAAAATTCGTGAATAACTGTCAAAAGGTCCTCAAATTCGTCGATGGACAAGGGGTCAATCAGCTTTGAAGTCGGCAATCTTAATAGTACCTGATTTCTGGTTCTAATCCACAACGCATTTCCAGTAAAACCCCCATTGGCGTTACTACAGCAACTTGTCCCAAACAACTTTTCGTCAATTTTTACATAAGAGATAGTCATATAATTCCAAACAAAGTATTGTCCAATGCACTTGTGTGTTCGCTGCTCATAGACGGTACACATTTTACATATTTCAAAATAAATACATATTTCAAAAAAAAATCTTGAAGAAAAGAAGTGTGGCTTGTCGTACTGATACATCTCCATACATTTCGTATAGAAAGTTTTCTGATTGATTTTAAACCTTAAAATCGTTTGCCTGGTGTATACATTTGAAGTGGGAAGGATAACCTCAGCTCTGTTCCAATGCAGTTTCAGTGGAGTGTAATCAAACCGAAAACTTAAATTTAGACAGTCGTACTAGTATTTGAGGCAACAAGGAAAATAAAAAGGCTGAGCGATGGGAATTTTTGACAAACTGGCAGGAATACTTAAGCTCAAGAAAGAACAGATGACAATACTTGTGGTGGGACTGAATAACAGTGGAAAATCAACGATAGTCAATCATTTCAAGAACTCAGATGAACGAACAGTAATAACCGTGCCAACTGTCGGATTCACAGTCGAACAGTTTCAAAGTGAGTTTTTAATTTTTGTTTATTTTGAAATTTTTATCTCTCCTTTAGTGCCGCTGTTAATATTATTTCTTAGCGCTTTTCGCAATAGGGAAATATGATATCTACATAGATGAGATTATTGATTAATTTTGCTGCAAATTGAAGAGTGTGAAATATTTGCACAAGCCTTCTTTCATGCAAGGTCAATAACTTTCAAAGATAGCCAAAGTTTACACGGATGTACAAATACGGAATACCAAATACAAGTTTTTTTTTCAATTGACTGCCGCAGGCACGCATTCTGTCACTCCAATTTTCGAAGACGTTGTTGATGATGTCGGGCTGTAGCTCACTGATGGTTGGATGATATTGGCCTTAAATGCTTGATTCGTTTGCAGATTGTTGGCATAACATTGGTCCTTCATGGTTTCACACAAGAAAAAAGGTCAAAGGAGTCAACTCGCAGCTCCGAGGCGGCCCATTGACATCGCCAAGACGGCTGACGATTTGGGAACTTGGTGCACAAAATGTCGATTGTTTCATTGGCTGTGTGACATGATGCATGAACCAGAGGTCGTCCAAATCCATGTCATCAATTTCAGTAAAAAATCGGTTAACATGGCTCTGTAACACCCACCGTTGACAGAAACGTTGTTCCCTGCCTCATTTTCGAGGAAGGCCACAGCAGCCACGTTCTCATTTGTGCGCACCGTACAACGACGGGGACCATAAGTGTTGTCCACTAGCATACCACTCTCACAAACTTGTGTACAGCAGTCGCGGTGGGTGCCAAAACTTCTTCTTTTCCAAAAACACACTATTGGGGCAACACATTACTCACATTGGAAATAAGTTTTTAGTATTGCCCAACGTTGTTCAACCGTAAAGGAGGTATGATACTGGCTTTCTGTCAGGATTTCGAGCAGAAAATTGCTGTCAGTGTCAAAATAACCTATTATTTAAAAAAAACCATCCTGTACATGGAATCGGACACTATTTATGGATTAGATATTTGCACACACGAATTTAACAATCGTCATGCTTACAGGGGAGGTGGAGAAATAGCGAAGTGTTACGCATTGCTATCTTTACCACTTTAATATCGATGATGCTTGATAGCATTTGTCACCCTATAGATAGGTGCTTTCTTTCTCCCAACCGTCAATTGTACACATTCTAATGCATTCTGCACCTCCTGTTAGACCAGGTGGCAGCTGGAATATCTTTACGGCTTGTTGAACTATTCCATCATCCATCGTAGGCAACAATGACGTAATTAATGAATAACAGCCTTTTGTTATAATATAGCGCTTTACTTAAATAGGATAAGAATAAAGTCCATCGTCTCTATTTTGCCTGGATTAATGCAAGTTCAGGTATTGTCTGTACCAGTTGCAATTCTATATCAGTATATTCTGGGTGTTGTATCGGGTTTTGTTATGAATTCTACCTTGGTTCACAGTTCCAGCGTATATAACCGAGAAACACTTAGTTTTTTAACGTTATTGTTTGTCGCTGATCGCTGATTTAGTCAGCTCTACTATTAGATAGTACTGCTTAATTACTTAAGATAGACTGAAAGTTAGCGTGTGAAAGACAATTACTTAGATGAAATTTCTTTTAGTTGATCAACTTTGAATGCAATGACTCTTAATTAGCAGCCATAGCCTACAATTGGGGGGGGGGTATATGTTCAGTTATGTACATAAGTCGAACACACTAGATCGTGCGATTTAACGCCTTTAGATTATTTTTTGTGGGGCTATGTTAAAGCTAATGCCTATACAGACAAGCCCGCTTCAATTGACGCATTGGAAGACAACATTGAAGCATTTATTCGTGAGATACCGGCCGAAATGTTGGAAAGAGTATGCCAAAATTGGACTAAGCGGATGGACCATTTGAGGCGCAGTCAAGATCAACATTTGCATGAAATAATCTTCAAACATTAAATTATATGGACCGTATTATCGATTCATATAAAGATTTCATGCATTTTTCTGAATTTTATGTGTTTTTTTTTGAAAAACTTTCCTATAGCTTTTAAAAAAATCACCCTTTACAATTCTTTATCTTTAAAATATCAGATCTGAAGTCATCTGAACTAATCTTTTCAAAAGTATTCTGTGCCCACTGTGAAGATCGAAGTTTGAGAAGCTTCTACTAGACAGTTATGCTCTCTGGGCATTGTAAGTGACTCGAGAGAGTTGCGGACGTGAATATGAAATTTGCTTGCTATGTATGTATGTATGTCGGGAATTCAACCAGGAAGTAATTTCAACAAAAATGAAGGTTTTCTCCGTTTAATAACTGCAATAAGAAGTTGGTTTCCTGGCATACGCTTTAATCCTAAAATAGGTAAAGTACAAGTACATATGTAGTATTCCTAAGGTTCCGTAGTGTATTTTAATTTTAAGTCTGAATATTGGACAACGGCTTCAAACTATATCAGTTCAATGTACTGGATTTACGAGCAACACCACTTAGACATGTCGATTTCCAGGGACGCATTTTTATCTCTAATATAAATTTCAAACCATCGACATCCCGGAAATGTACAAGAAACTAATTTCTTTATAATTAATGTACTCATCAACATATATAAGGCAGTGATTTTCAAAATGAGTGTGTCGATGTTTTTTGGTCAATAGATACAAAACTACGCTTTTATCAAATTTAAATATTCAGCATAATTTTAAATGGAGGGGAGCTAACAAGCTTCTGAAATGGTTATGCAGATAAAACATATGTATACATAAATTGGCCTTTATAAATGTAGGAATGTTGGTCCTGGAAAAGTGTAGATGATCCATTTATTTCGCTCTTATTATTTTGCTTAGACTGTAGCACAATAAACCTAAACTGTCAACTCCCATGATGTGAGTTTTTTTCATTGGCCAGTCTCTACGGCAAAACTGACGTAAAACTAAAATCTTGTATGGGTCTTGGGACACCCATTAATATAATTTTTAGAATTCTTAATATACATACATACATATATGTAACTTTCGCTCTACCTTACGAGCTTGTTCTTAAAGGCCAAATCGCAATAGCGCGTTCAGTCGGTCGGGTTTTCATAGGCGTTGTTACATGTTTCATCGAGTTTACGAGAATGTTACACCATAACGCGATGCACTCAGTTTTCCATATCGAAATAGAACGCAATTACTGCAAATAAATGAATTGCTTACTCAAATAGTTATCAAGTACACAAATAGTCCGCCCAAATTAAAAGGTCATGAGTGAATAAAAAAAAATCACCCGGGTGAGTAGAGAGTAGCTCCACCTAGAACGTTGTGCTCTGTCTTACGATATTACGGTCTGTGAAGCTTCAACGCCCGACCGCTGTATTTTGATTTATCCAATGGATTTACGTGTATCCTACTAAAAATGTCAAAACACGATCGCTCGAAAGCGCTATTGCGATATGGGTATACTGCTGCATTGAGAAAGTTAATGCTTTTTTGCATTACGTTATGTAACATACTCTATTCTTCCTCTATGTTGAATAAAGCTGTTGTGAAATATATACATATGGATATGCATTTCCTTTTTTCTCAACCTATTAAAATATTTCAAATGATGTGCTTTTGTTAAACGTCTATTAAATTGTTAAATGATTTTACAGATCAAGGCATCGCATTTACAGCTTTGGACATGTCTGGAGCAAGCAGATACAGAAACTTATGGGAATATCATTTCAAAACATGTCAAGGAATTGTGTATGTCATCGATTCCAGTGATCGCATGAGATTGGGTAAGTCAAACAGATAACTATTTGAATGTAATTAGTATTTGAACTAATCACGAGAAGAGACACTCAAAAAGATTTCTTCTTATTTTGAGACGAGAATTTCCACAGATTTCATTTTCTCAGATTGACCAAAGCAACAACAAAAAGATTTTTCAGACTCATAACCAGAAAACACCACAAACGATTCGCATTTCAATAGTTCTGAAGAATTATTTTTTTGTGTTTTTTGTTTGGATAATTAAAATTCAATAGAGACTTCTGCCAATCTACTTGGTGTTTCCATTATTCCTCATCATTTCCGTTTTTTATAGTGCACTTACAAATATTAGTCTGTCTACACTTAAAGTTGTTCCTTTTCCCCTGGATGAGGGTGAGTAATTCTAATGCTCCCATATGGTTGCTAATCTCGGTCGTGGAAGCACCTATCTGGAAAACCAGTACTGCAACATAACTTTTCATTCTTCAAGATACTTTTACAGTTATCCCAGATGCGAGATCTGAAACGCAGACGGAATATACTTACATATGTACACAAGAGTATGAAACGATAGAAATTATAATTTAGTGGAGAAGTTTGTCCGTCCGACAATGTAATCAGCGAAAAAATAAACCTTGACAATGTTTGGACAGTGATGGCAGTTTGTTTTACTTGGGTTTGACTTGTTGCTTGGTGACACATACTGATATTAGTTTCAATGAACATTAACACATTAACACAAAGTCGATTTATACGAATTTGGAAAAGAACACCATTAACGACAATATACATGGGAATCAACCATTAAAGGTTGGTCTATTTTTGGTAACGACCTTCAGTATTATATTATTATTGATTGATTTTGTCTCCAAATGATGAGAATGTTGTGGCGTCTCGTAGCCTTTTGGCAGCGTCCTCCTGTGTGACATCGTCCAGGTCATTTCAAGTAGTTCCATTAAATGAGAATGGTTCTGCATGCATGCATTTCCTTAATTAAGTTTCGGTGATAATTCTAAGTTGTCAGTAGAAGACGAATTCACGTCTTCCGGTGTAGATTTATGTATAACTTTGCGGAGAAACCATAGATTGGTCTACTCGATTCGCAGGATTTAATCGGTTCGAAGTAACCTCAAATCAGTAACCTTGATCCGCGGCCATCGTTTGGTGGCCTAAAACCCTCCAACAAGTTACAGATGTTGCAACGGATTGCGTGTCTTGGAATAACTGGTGCAATGGGCATCTGCCCCACAACAGCTCTAGAAGCTAACTACCTTACTTATCTTCGTTAGGAAGATAGCTGCACGATATGTCATCAAACTGCAGCTGGAACATAAATATAAACCAAAACCATGACAACTCAACTCAATCCATAAAAGATACATGTTTTGTACAACGCCGGATCATAATGTCAGGCAACATTGTTTCGGTAGGCTTTTTACAGTTGAAATGTTGGATCGTGAATACTGGACCAATGGTGGTACAGCACAATACCCTAGAAGTCTGTTATAGTGCACAGACGGATCAAAGATGGACTCTGGAGTGGGGGACCCAACACAAAGATCTATGTACCTACGGGGTCGAGTCCTACCGTGTTCCAGGCCGAAATACGCGGTATTAAGGGCGCTAGAATTTCAATATTCTCAGACAGTCAGGCTGCACTCAAGGCATTATCGTCCAACCAAATGAACTCTAAACTGTCAAATGCTGCTTCGACGCACAACAAACCAGATACAATAAAGTGAAGCTCGGCTGGGTCCGTGGACACAGGGGGATTGCAGGCAACGAATCCGCAGATAAGCTCGCTGGGGCTGGCTCGGAATCTGCGTTCATAGGTTCCGAACGATTCTGAAATGTCGAATGGGAAAACAAACTTTGCCTAGACCAATGGACCAACGGTGAGGCAATCCAAACGTTGAATACGGCTTTATTCCTGTAAGGAAATAATAATAATAATATGGGTGACGCTACAGCATGTAGAGGGCCAGGGCCTGGCTTCTCACCGTGCTATTGTTCTCTCACGAGTAGAAGACACCTTCAGTTTTATGCCGACTCTGTACGGCCAAGTTTGAGAAGCGTTTTCTAGACAGTTATACTCTTTGAACATTGTCAGTAACTCGAAAGAGGTGGAGTAGTGAAAATTATTTTAGGTTGTATTAGGAATCGAACCCAGATACCGATGTTCGAGTGCGTAAGGGTCGACGCACATATCCACAACGCCACGGTCGCCACCCTGTAAGGAAATACTCCATCTAAATAAGGAAATCATAAGATTGTTAGCGAGCTTTCTTACTGGCTCCTGTGGCCTGAACTACATCTTACCAAAATAAACCTGTGTCAAGACAAGGTATGTCGGCTCTGCCTCGAAGTGGATGAGACTTCCGACCACGTTTTGAGTGAATGTCCGGCACTAATCTGGTGAAGAAAACGTATTTTCCATATGGAGATACTAACCAGAGGAATTGAAGAATTCCACTACAAAGGACCTCCTGGCCGTGGTATCGTTGCCTTCACGACATGGCTTGTAGAAGAGGGAAAAAATACCTCAAATCAGACGATTTTCACATCAAGCTTTAACGCCTAACTTATCTACATTCTTCCAGTTAGGATATTTTTCACTTACTTCCATAACTGAGAAAACGGTTCTCGTTAAAAGTTGTTAGTAGGAGACGTGTCAGACGTTCAAATTTCGTCGGACCTACTTTGACTTTAGTACTCGTACCAAACTTTCATGTTTAAATTATAACATTTCGATAGCTAATATATACGCATGAAAGGGCTATAACAGCCCAACTACGGTAAGAATTAGTAACTGGTGCAGCCTAAAGCACAAGTTCAATCATTATGATGGACGAAACACAAATATAAGGGACTACCGTCACAACAAAACCTTACAGATAAACAAAATACAACAGCACTCGCGCAGAGAAAGTACATGGTGTGCCATTTGCGCTAGCGCCATCAAAAATACACACAGTGAGTGTAAAAAGCCAACACTTTCGGAATATAGCCTGAAACGCTTATATTTTCATTCGAATTTAAGATATTTTGATGAGGAAATAATTAGTAAATATTGTAACTGTTATCTCACTTTCCTCTGTGTCTGACTAGCGCCACTTATTTGTAGACACACCAATAATTCACGCATACAGCTTATTTTGCATTCATTGATTCACGATTCAATACTACCTATAGACTGCTTCGAAGCAAGCATCTTTCCAAATCTATGAAAATGGGAGGCACAATTTACCAACTGATACCAATTGATAAACGAGTGGTTCTGTGTTCACTTTCGATCAAAAAGAAGCAATACCACATTAACACAAAACAAACTCGTACACGAAACGCTACATCGTACATCGATTTTATATTCGTTAAATTCATATTTCCATGCTCATAACAAAGTGGTTGTGAAGGATGAACTTGATCTCCTTCTCCAACATCCTGACTTGGCAAATCGTCGGATACCAATACTTTTCTATGGCAATAAAATGGATTGCAACGATGCTCTGTCCAGTGTCAAAATCGCAGCAGGTGAGGTTTTATTGTTTACTCAACGTATTCATATGCATTCAATATGTTTATATTTACAGCTTTAGGATTAGAAAACATAAACGATAAACCTTGGCATATCAGCTCCAGCAATGCACTCACTGGTGAAGGACTAGAGGAGGGAATTCAATGGATGGTTGAGCAAATTCGCATGTGTTTGATAGATGCTAAGGATCACAAGAAAAGGAAAATGTCAGCTATGACTTGAGTGAATGTTGTTTTGATAATGAATAAAATAGTTGTCTAGATTATAGATTGTTTTTTATTTTCTTTTTATATTAATATTGTTTTATTATAGGTATATTAATAATTTTAAACAATTTCGTATGTGCGTAGGTCAGTTAGCTTATAACGCAGACGCAGACATTTGAGCTCATGACTTTTCTCTGTCTGGTTGGTGGCTTAAGGTCCAAGAGGGTGTACTCACGATCAAACTATTCCACGGTACGACGTGCAGGCACTGAAGCCATGATGACGACCGAACTCACGACGACGTGTCCGCACGTTCGACAAGCGTGAAACGATGCATAATGAAATCGCAAACCTTACCCAATATTTTGAGAGGTAGATGTCATTGGTAACACTGTAAATTGCAAACGTTCGGATTGAGGAAAAATGTAATCATTTTCCTTAAAATACGATGACCACTGTCGTCTATGCTGTGTGTAAATTATTTGTGTGCAAACACACAGAAGTTGTAGCGTGTAATTTGTACTTTTGTGCTGTTGGGTTGAAAATGTCAAAGGAATGTACTGCACAACGCTACCTCGACGCGCTAAATCTGCTAAGCGAGCAAAACTTCCCAACGACATCTAACAACGAGCTGCATGGCTTCTACCAGAGCAGCGATAGCAGTCATCATCGAGGCTAAGTCGACTACCATACATAGAAACAATTTTTGTTCACAATAAAAAAAATGTTTAAATAGCTTTCAAAATCAATAGCAACCACTCTTGTACGGGCTATTATTCTCTCGCGAACGTAGTTTTATGCTGACTCCGAACGGCGAAGTTTCGAGAAGCTCTTTTAGAATGCTATACTATTTGAGCCACTACGCCGGTCGCTGCGCGGCGCCCGTGTCAGCCGTTAGTATAAGACATAGCCGACAATATACCTTTGGATAAATTTATCATCATAGCATGTGTAAACATCATTCCTTGTGTAAAGAGTTTCTTCAACTCTATGCATCTGTCGAAATTTGCAACAAAACTTCTTTGCCTCCGTCTGTAAAGCATCCATAGGTGAAACCAGACCTTTTTTACTAACGAGTAAGCTCTAGACAAAATAAAAAAAAGCATATTTTTATTTTAAACTGTCACCACAGTCGTAAAACGGATTGGAATGTACACATCGTGACATTTAGATATCTTAATGTCGTAAGAAACTTTAACGGAAAATATATTTAAGCTAACCTTTGCTAACCTCTTCATTCTCTTCTCACTATGAAGTTAAACACGTTTGCTGTTTGCCTCGGTAAGTTTTAATGTTTGCGTTTAGAATTTATTTTTCTAATGTTGTTTAATTTGACAGGATTAGTAGTGCTTCTCGCTTTGAGGATACGCTCCAGTTTTGCAACACCGCATCCTGTTCCGGCATCAAACTATTCAAAATTATTCATGTTGGACGGATAGGAACGAATTTGAATTCAATCAAATGAATAATAAATAAAAGGCAATGAATATATGTGAAAGTTATATTGTGTTTGTGCTTTATTTTTTATTATTGTTCTATAAGAAATCTGCCATTCAATCTGTGTTTTTGTTGATAAATACGATTGGTTTTGACTAATAAATGAGCTCGAGAAGATAATATATAAAGTTGCGTCACACACCACCTGGGACAAAACATCACAATCGACAGCTACAATTTTGAGGTAGTAAGGAGGACAGACGTGAACTCCGCAAACAACATCATAGTGGATATCCGACGTAGAATCGCCCTTGGCAACCGTGGCTGTCGAAGCAACTTGGGTCAAAACTTCTGACTCGAAGGACCAAAATCAAAACACTTATTTTGCCGGGCCTGATAAAGCTGAACGATAAGCAAGACACCAGAGTGGATTCTTAGTGCCTTCGAAAGAAAGATTCCACGTCGAATATAAGGTCCCTTATAGGAGGAGGGCGATCTTGCCTCTTGCAACAACTATAGAGGTATATCCCTGCTCAACGTCGCCTACAAGATCCTGTCCAGCGTACTGTGTGAACGTCTAAAGCCGTTTTGCACCGCACTAATCGGCACGTACCAGTGCGGCTTCCGGCCCGGCAAATCGACTATAGACCAAATCTTCACACTAAGACAAATACTGGAGAAGACCAGTGAGTTTCAAATCGATACGCACCACCTGTTCATTGATTTCAAAGCCGCATACGACAGCATTCATCGCAATGAGCTATTCGATGCGATGGCCGACTGATCCGGTTTTGTCGCACCACGCTAACACATACGCGATGAACCGTGCAGTTCGGCTCAAGGATTTCTGAGCCGTTTGAAACTTGCATTGGATTTCGGCAAGGAGATGCGCTGTCGTGTGATTTCTTTAATCTGGTACTGGAGAAGATAGTGCGGAGGGCAACTGTAAACACCGAAGGCACTATCTTCTACAAGTCGGTCCAACTGTTGGGGTACGCAGATGACATGGACATCGTCGCGAGTTCTCAATGTGCCGTAGTGGAGGCTTTTACGGCGATTGAAGAACAGGCGAAACGAACTGGTTCTCAAGGTCAATGAGGACAAAACAAAATATATGCTGTCGACCAATAAAACGTTCCGTCACACACCACTTTGGACAACATTTCACGATCGACAGCTACAATTTCGAGGTAGTGAAGAAGGAGACCTCGGGGCAAATGTGAACTCCACAAACGACATCACAGTGGAGATCCGTCGTAGAATTGTCCTTGGCAACCGATGCTTCTTCGGTTTGTCAAAACAACTGGGCTCAAAACTCCTAAGGGCCAAAATCATGCTCTACAAAACTCTTATTTTGCCAGTCCTGCTCTATGGAGCCGAAAGCTGGACGCTAAGCAAAACTGCAGAGTTGATTCTTGGTACCTTCGAAAGAAAAGTTCTACGACGGATATATGGTCCCGTCTGCGAGGAAGGCGATTGGAGGAGAAGACATATCCGCGAACTCTACGAGCTGTCCCAGGATGTGGATGTAGTCCGGAAGGCAAAAATCCGTCGACTGCACTGGCTCGGCCACATCGAGCGCATGGACAACAATGCTCCAGCAAAGAGGGTCTTTGAATCCGAGCCTACTGGTTCGAGAAGGAGAGGAAGACCGAATTTCCGGTATAAATACCAAGTAATCGCGGATGCAAGACAGCTTGGTCTTGATGACTGGAAGCAGCGTGCCCAGGACCGTCAACGATGGAAGGCAGCAATTGATCAGGCTCGGACCAATCTGTAACTGGTATGGGTGTTTTTTTTATAAACGTCAGACTAACAAAGGACTGCGTTATGCATGTCCATTTATGCAGATATACGATCATACTAACTTAAGTGAACTAATAAATGAGTACTCATTTATTTCTGACTGCAGTACTTACTGTTCATAAACGTCAATAGCTCATCGATGTCGGGCAGATTGTGCTGTCATTTTTTTTGACTGAAAAACGGGTCGGGAAGAAAAAGTATGCAGACATTCTGCACCGTGTGTGTGTGTTCAAAAACGCATGAGAAAAGAAATGCGATTGTACTAGGGTAGATTTCAGACTTTTATGAAAGCACCTTATATCACAAAAGTTAATTTGAATTAAAAACACCTTAATTAAAATGTTCAGGGATTACATGTATGTAGCTAAATTACTCTGAATACTCGTACATCTAAATACTTACATACGTAGGTGTCTAAGGAACCAGTTTAAGCTATGCAGAGCAACTCGGTTATCCACGATGGTATTTGTATATGTGAGCATTCAATGCGGACCATACGACTTTCTATCGTGTATTTCCATTCCGCATAAAGCAAAATGCTCAGAAGAAGTTGCATCGCCGAAAAATGTGGACTGTGGGTAGGTCCAGAAACTAGTTACGGATGGAGTCTGCCAAACCGAAAGGCGTTTCTGGACAGGGGCTAGTGTCCCGAGTCTAGTTGGGTGTTGGGTTTGCGAATCAGAAGAGAGTTTCTGGACTAGCCCATGTGTTCAGAAACTATTTGCTAATGGGGTCTGCAAATCCGAAAGGGGTTTCAGCACAGGGGTTTGTGTCCAGAAACTAGTTGTGGATTGGACCTGCGAAACCGAAAGAAGTTTCTGGACGGGGCCTAGGGTGCAGAAACTAGTTGCGGATTGGGACTGAGAAACCAAAAGGGGCTTCTGGAAAGCGGATAGTGTCCAGATACTGGTTGCGGATTGGATCTGCGAAAGTTTTCTGGGTAGGCGCTAGTGTCCAGAGTCCAGTTGCGGATTGGGTCTGCAAAACCGAAAGGGGCTTCTGGACGGGGGCTAGAATCCAGAAACTAGCTCCGGTTTGTGTCTGCCAACTGAACGAATTTCTGAACATGGTATAGTCTGCAAAAATTAGCTGCGGATAGGGTCTGAGAAACCGAAATGCGTTTCTGGAAAGCGGCTACTGTCCAGAAACCAGTTACGGATTGTGTCTGCGAAACCGGATGGGTAGTTTGGTCCAACTCCTTAATTGTGGCAGCTATACCTTCAATGTGAGTGCGTCGACTCTTACGCTAAGTTCACGGCAACTTTAACTTTTTAAGGTAGCACCTGTTTCGAGTCACTATCAATGCTCAGAGAGTATAGATGCCAACCGCAAGCTTTTTAGACGATGCGAAGTCAGAAAAGAACTGCAGGGCCTCAACATGCACGAGTGGTAGTTAGCTAGATTAGCAATGTTAGAATATGACTGTAAGACAGCGTGAGGACAACTTCTATTCGTGTTTCGCACGGAATTTAAAGTGGACCTGTAAAGGATTTTCCAATAGGGCCTTGACAACTTTGAATTTAATTTGTAAACGCACTCTTTCACTAATCATCAAACTGTCACTATCAATTTATTGAGTAAACACAACATTTTCACCATTTTAAAGTACACAAACGAGCAATATCTACAACTAATACAAATTTTCTACCGAAATTCGGAGTCGGTGATCGCAACTTTTAGAGCGTTGACTCCAATTTTCACTTTTACTAGTTTTTGGCTCAATGGGTTCGTCAATAAGCAAAATATGCGTTATTGGTCGGGTGAAAATCCACATGTGCTTCATGAATCACCACTTCATGCCGGCATGCCGGCAGCGGTATTGGGCCATATTTTTTCGTCGACGATAAAGATCGTCACGTTACTGTGAATGGTCAGCGTTATCGCGCCATGATTACCGACTATTTTTGGCCCGAATTGGAAGATATGGACTTGGACGATATGCGGTTTCAAGGATGGTGCCACAAGCCACACAGCACATGTTATAATCGATTTTTGAAGAGTAAGTATGGTGAGCGTGTTATCTCAAGAAATGGGCCAGTCGATTGGCTGATTTAACGCCGCTTGACTAGTTTCTGTGGGGCTACGTTAAGTCATTTGTTTATGCGCACAAGCTGACGACGTTGGAAGAGCCCAGAACCAACATTGAACGCGAAATAGCGGCAGTTTCGTCTGAAATGTGTTGCCGAGTAGTTGAAAATTGGGTCCAACGAATCGACCGCTGCGAACGTGCCCGCTGTGGCCATATGAACGCAGTCGAGTTCCATTCATAAATGTTTTGATTGTACTTCAAGCCGATAATAAAGTTTTTGAAATATCTCAAATGGTTTGCGTTTTATTTGAAAAAAAAGTTGGCAAGTCCTTATTGTAAGATCCTTTATAAACAAGTTTGCAAAATTTCAACATATTGACATTATATTCAAACACATGCCCAAGATGTTGCAAGCAGATTTCAGTTGGTTTCAGTGTCGATATTGCACTACGTTTATTGTGAACTGTGCCAAGAGTGGCATTGAAACTGAGCTTCTCTTGTATCGCTGTAGATTGGATTCTATTGACGCTCCTTTTGGGGGATCCCGTTGTTGAATATTTCAATTTTTATTTCAAAGCATATCGTTGCATTGAACAAATCAACAGTCCTTACCAAAATAAAATGCTGTCAGTTTGTATTTAAAACATGTAAACTTTATTTGTGAATATTACAAATTTAACGGAATGCAGTAACTAAACAACATTCAATAGATGCCATTGTTAACTAATATGAAGTATTTATTTGAATGTGTTGTATCATATTTACAATATTTTATTAAATAGCTTCCAAATGCCGGATTTATTTCATTTTTTTTTTTTGCTTGTGTTTACTAAAAACCTGCACGGAAAGAAATATCTCCAGGGTGAGATATCTATGTGCAAAAGTATCTATATTCATAATCATTATACACTGATTCTTAGGAAATATACATTAAATATGAAACATCGTCTGGCATGCATTTCGATGTTAATCACAAATAATAAATGTGCTTTGGGGTCTTATTTATCTTTCTGACATTATTGTGGTCTTATGCTATTGGACAATTGGAGCATATTAAAGGTTGTACATAAGTTTGAAAGGAAACCAAAAAAAAAAAAAAAACAACAACAAATTGATAAATACATTTCCACGGCCGTGCATTTCAAGGTCACGGCTGTTCACTATAATCCTACTTCTATATTTTTTTTTGTTTTCTTTTCTTTTAAGGCAATTTACAGGTTTTCGTATTTGAATTGATATGTTTTTGAGTACAAGAGGAAAATACAATCAAAAATACAATCTTGTTTCATTTTCATTCAGTCTTTGGGAGAACATTTAAAACAATTACAACAACTAATGGATTGAGCACTTAAACGTTGTGGTTTGATATCTTATTTACAAATTACATTCATTTCCATTTCGAATGCGCTAAATGTAACAATTGTGATTCAATTGTTTCACCAGCGCATAGCCTTTACTAAAACCCTTCGAGTTGGAAACTTTTATACAAACGGATTCTTAAATCTCAGAGTCATAACTGAGGGTATTGGTTAAGATGTGATCTATCGAAATAAGTGGGTGTGTCACTTTTCAGTTGCGGTAGAACAGGGGATGATTGAGACGGATTTAGTATTGGATTGTCCTCTTTTGGTGCTCCAATCGTTAGGCGAACATGCAGACCGGATTCTTTGATGAGATTCACAACGTCACCATGGCTCATGCCAGCAATATCGATACGATTTACAGCTACTATGCGATCGCCAACTTTAAGGTCTCCACAACGGTCAGCTGGGCTGCCCGGGATGAGTTTTCCTTTTGGAAGATATTATGTTATTGACCCTGTCGATGCGTAAATGTGATTCTTTCACTTACCTATCGCTGATCCATAGTATTGATTGGACGATGAGATAATAACAAAACCGAAACCTTCATTTTCGTGACGACTGACGATGACATCGTATGGATATCTTATGGGACGGACTGGTACGGGTGCCGAAGTGTGTCTAACACGGCGTCGTAATATCATTGTCACTTGTCCACGCAAGGCTGCTTCCCCCATTAGAGACACAACTTTGTGATGAGATGCATTTACCTATAACAACAGAAATATTGATGAAAATATGAAACTTTCACTTACTCATTTAAAAAAAAGGTGAAAGCTAAATGTAAATAAGCACATACCACATTGACTCCATCAATGCTTAGAATCTCATCGCCAGTAGCCATTCCAGGGTCGCCATCAGCAGCTCCTCCAGGTACAACGTGACCAACAGTAACTTGTGAGCCCTCTTCAGTTCCACCGACAATGCGAAAACCAAAGCCTTGGGCTTGTCTCTCCAAAGTCACCTCCGAAAGATCAAATTCCTCCTAAATGCAAATTAATATGAAAAGGCCAATTTCGACTTCATATAAATGAAGAACTTACATCGTCCATGTGCCGCGGAACTGTATTGTTTCCTGGCACCATATAGTTCCACATTTGTGGATGCATTTGCATAAAATTTTGGTGTTGTTGATGATCAACCATTGCTGATCGATGGTTTTCGAGCGGACTGAATCCGGTTTTTCTTCTATCATTCATTAACTCGTTCACTCGCTTTTGAATCCTTCCATTCTGTGTATTCTGATGATGATGATAGAATCCCTGAGTGGATTGATTGTGCTGATGGTATTTGTATCGCTGGTAATCCTGACACTCGTAACAATAGCACGTCTCTTGGTGATACGTCGGCACTGGTGCCATAATTGTCATTGGCGGTGAGTACAGTCCGCCTCCGTTCATCGAATCACCATTTTGTTGAACCGGTGCGCCATCATAGTTGTCCTGTTGTACCGGAACCCCATCGTAAAGCGAATTGTATCCGTAATCTGGAGATGTTAGCGTATTTTCATAGCCGTCCATCTTTGGCAGCATTGTGTTTGGATCCATGTGATAAAGGTTACTGTGGTTATCATTTAGTAACGACGCCTCTGCAAGCCTCTCGCTTAAGCTAGTCACTAACTTTGGATATGGGTCCATAAATGGAATGTCATTATTTATTGAATCGATTTCTTGCAGACTGTTCGTAGACTTTGCATCAGCCCCTAATGATTTGGCATCTTCCGATTGCTTTTCCAGACCATTTGTCACTGCTTCGATTTCATCATTGAGTTCATTGGACGGCGTTTTAACACGAGCTCTACGAGTGTCTACCAGTGGGGTTTTTGGGCGAATCGGCAGAATCTCCTTCGGTTGTGTACTGTAAAGATCTGCGGTTGGGGTTTTACTACGAAACATTCCAATTTCGCTGATATCCTTGCCACCACCGCCGGATTTTCGAAACTTTCCGCTGTTTACGGACGTTCGACCGCTCACATTTGAACTATTTAATGTATTTCCGCGTTGAATTTTCACTGTTGTCGCCTCTGTCTTCGGACAATCTTTCAAAACACGAACCACTTCACAGTGCGACATGTGATTTACTGGCGAATTATTGATCTCAAGCAAAATATCCCCTTCATGCAAATTTTTACAGCAATTTCTGTCCAGAATTTTCTTCACCTTCTGGCCGTGGGCACTGTCCGCAATTGTAAATCCAAATCCCATGCCTCCTTTAGCTATGGACAGCGTCAAGATTTCTGGCTTCTTCATGAGTATAAAGTCATCTCCCACATAACTTTCATTCATGCCACCCGCTGTTCCAGATCGAATTTTATCCAACGATTGATTTCCTCCGGCTGCGCCCGCAGTGTCAGACATGTCCAAGAAATTGTAGTTACCATCCATGTTTAAGTCCATAAGAATTCGATTCTTTTCTGCATTCGAACTGATTCCGTCCACAGCTATTGTGGTAACCACTTCTGTATTTGGATCATTGGGATCGAATGGCAGTGGATAACCGCGACAGACCTCCAGCGTAACTGTCTCACCTGGTAGGATGCTCTGGAATACGTTCACCATTTCATGATGAGTAAATCCGAGGACGCACGTGTCATTCACATACACGAGAATGTCTCCAGTTTGCAACCGACCATCCAACCAGGCTGGACCGTTTGGAACGATTGATTTTATTTGCAAGAATTCTTCAACATTGTCATCGCCTCCCACAATTGTGATTCCCAAACCTCGAGATGATTTCAAAAGTGTTGTCGTTATTCTCTCACCTTGCATTTCAGCTGGATTCCTTGTAAATTTATATGGCAACACCGATTGGTTGTTATTTTCGTTTCTCTGCCCTTGCGCACTGGGATTTTGCATTTGTTGCTGATTCGACTGCTCAGCAGCCCTTCGTTTCGCTTCCAGGACTGGATTCTCATATTGGGTACGACGGTTGACATGATCAATGTAGTAAGTACCATAGAGAGCATCGTCTATTTTCTCCCATCCGTATGGCAGTTCGTTGTCGCCACAATCTTCCAGAGATTTCTTTTGAAATTTTGACAATCGTGGATCAAGCCAGTGAGATGTCCCAGTATTATGACTGCAAAATAGAATTTTTTTATTGTTAAATTAATAAGTACTTAAAAAAATAAAGATATCACAAAACTAAGATACTCTAAGCAAATGAATCTGTAGAATACATCTGCATTTGCAATTCAGCTAAGGTATACGCTTAAAAATAGATATGATGTAAAGCAGTGATTGGTGACGGGATTATGTCGACTATGTCTAATGAAGGGTTGTGTTTTCATCGCAAACAACTGCTTAATAACTTGGCGCGACTGTGATGATGCAGTTTTATAGTGAAATGTGTGGAAATGATTGTAGGATCAAAGTTCACATTACTCGCGGTTGTAAAACGAGGTAGAAACAATTCAATCACATTCTATGGACACATCTATAAATGATCTTTCTCTCTTACTATATTTAGTTCCCAGTTAGCATGTTTGTCATGCATTTATGGTGTGAATAAGCGATTAATCCGCTAAAGCTAATGTTATTAGTTCTAAGCTAGCTTCAGATGAAGTATTCGTGTACATTGTACCACAGCGAGGGAAACATTTAGGAATGACGGAAGTCCTAAAGACAGTACAACGCCAAGAATTTCAAAAAGTGAAGCAATGCATAGCGCTTCTGAACATATCCCGTGTGATGCACAAGGCAAAGTAACCTTTGCAACACAAACAGATCTGTTGCGAAAATTAGACAAAAGACTATAAAACATGTCGTTGTAGTAGAATGCGTTCAAAAACCAATTATGCACACATTTTTAACGATTAAAAATGCAACTTGTCAGATCTGCTGTTCAAGTCCAAGGGAGAGCTTGCGAACATCTGCTAAGAATACTGAACAATATCCCAAATATCCAAGAATTGCTTCTATCTTATTGCAACCTGTCCCTGCGGCATGATTGATTGCATCAAAAATGTAGTTTGTGTCATTTGCTATGCAAGCGCTTCACATAACTTTATAACACCGCAATACAGCAAGGCAAGATCGTACAGTATTGTAAGTCAGGCATGCATCAGTTTGCTGAACAATCGTTTTGTGTCTACAAACATCGACTTTTAAGTTAAAGTCCTAATGGGATTTGGAAAAAGAGAGATGCGTAAGGAGAAAAGAAATTAGAGAAAAACATAAAACACAAGCACAAATGATTGCTGTAGGAACAACCCCAGACTGTAGCGTCATCTGAGGAAGAAGAAAATGCTAGACTTGTAGTATTTTTCCATCCAATGTTACACGCGGCCCTTCAATCAACCAAATGTAGTACCCTGACAAGTATTTATTTATTCGTTTCTTATTCACTGTAGAGACAGATCCATTCGCATAATGGATCATAATAACGAACCATATGCGATCTAACAGATGAGAAAAAGGGTGACAAGCAACAGTCGCACCATGGAGTCAAGGGGTTCTTTCGAATCAAGAAATACAAATAAAAAGACTTGAGATTTAAATTAGTCCGATTTTGAGCCATAAGAGCACATGTGCTGCTGAATTACTGGATGGTGTACATAAATAAATCTGAATTTCATTATTGAATGCATGAATAAATTGAATCTAATGACAGTTGTAATCATTTCTTATGTTATGTGGCCCTATCGAAAGAACGCACAGAGGCAATGCAATTCTTGAACGTCTATAGACTGTCTAGACAAGGAATTAGAGTTATTTTAACCCAACAGGAGATGGATAATCAAGTAAGATGATTCAAAATTCCGTCAATGACTGACATATTGCAGGAGTATACAAATGTAGCATCTAACATCATCTTCGAATTAAACAAATCTTTTGTAAACTAAAGCCAGTTTATATCCTAGTTAAAACAGAAAAAGGGATTAGTAATAATGAAGGCCAGCACAAAAAAAAAAACAGAAATTGTCTTAATAAAAGTAACAAACATTGACTAAGCCAAAGATAAATAAAGCCATCAAATGAAAAAAAAATATATACTCACTCAATGAAATACAGTTCTCCACGTTCTGTATACGCAGTCTCCCACTTAGGGGGCAATGGACCTAAGCCGTCGTCGTCCTCATTTTCCCTTGTATCGCGTGATGGTACCCCATTACAATAATTGTGCAGTGTATTCTCTGTAATGTAAAAGAGTTTTTATCAGATGAATATCTTTGCTCACATATGTGTACAGCTCCAGATTTTTTTTGAAAATGAGGCTCTGCAATAGCAGGCGATTAAAAATAAATTTTGTTATTGACCAATTTACGATGTCTAAATATTTAGATTGCTTGGTTTCGGCTTCTGTATCGAGATATTCTGTAAATTGATTCTCTAACGATCGTTGAACTCTTTCAGCTAAACTGTAGTGTGAAAGTACACTCTTTCTGTTGCAGAATGCACAGCGAACTAAAATGTTATTATTGCTATTTTGAAAATATGTACATTTTTGTTTTGAAAATTGAAAGCAGTCATACGAAGATTAAAAGAAACACAAGACGTGAACGTTGTTGCGGAGCGAGAATGTGCGCCAAGGCTCTTGATGCCATTTCTGACTAACCTTATCATCAGTAAATACTAAATAGGATCGTAGATAAACTGCTTACAAAAAGGTTTATTGAATGATAAAAATTAACCTTAACCCTTTGCATGACATAGAAAATTGGTTAGTGTCTGATCATACGCCATACGTTAGTGTTGTTGTGCGTATCCAACTAACTGAAGGGCACTTATTGCTCTCATGAGCTACAGTGATGCCAACACAACCCAAGTACACTGGTTGTACATGTCTGAAGATATATTATGACATATTTGCATTTACTCAAGAATTCCTAGAACATTCGCCGGTGAAGTGGTCACAACATCAGCGTTTGGATAAACACTTTTTTCACAGTGCAACTTGGTCTAGTTGTAGTATTAGTTGTATTACTGGTCCACACTTGATCACGCTCAACTCTCATCGCTATAGCCAAGTATTATTCGAATTATTTTGACCCCAAATTGAAGATATGAATGTGAAAGGCATGTGGTTTCAAGAAGTCGGTTCCACATTTTACATTTTTGCTTTAAAAAGTAATACAACTTTTCTGCACGAGTTATTTCGTCAAATATCATGTTTACGCAGACAATCTGCAAGTTTTTTCCGATTTAAAAACGTATATTCATCAATTTATGGTTGAGAAAAGTCATCGAAAATAACATTGAGAGAATCGAGTCATGTAAGAACTCCCGTGGAGTACATTTGAGTGATCCAATCATAAAGCAAAGAAAATGTAAAATAAACAATCTTTCAGTTCAACAATAACTATTTTGTTTTCCACAGTAAACCCGTTTTTTTTAAAAATGAAAATGGGCAGTACTGTACGTATTTACTAATTACTACCAAGCTATCTAACGGAGGACTGTAAAAAAATGTCGCGCGACTGCCAGTGAATCACCTACGAGTCGGGACAAGTCTTTATATTCCGAACACGGTCGTCTTAATCGGAGGGACAGACCACGGAGTAGTCGAGTGAAGGAAGGATTCTAATGTAATTACTTTCGAAAACACAGAATAGATGACCCTGTATAAAAAAATCACATATTCAGATAATGCCCTCTAATATATTAATATATATTTGTTTTCATGTTTCCTTCCAATTCTGTTCACAGACGTAGCCTAGTTTCATAAACATTTCCCAAATTGTAATGAAAACACTACCGATTTAGGGGATTTTCTTACTTAACTCTTGCTCTAACTGTGTAAGGTTTCGAGAGATTTCGAACCAGACCGCAGTAGACGGACTTCCGTAGTTTTTCCACGATTCAACATAGTCAGAGAGATTTGTTTGCTTATGTAATCGAGATGCAGTACAAACTCGATTTACGCAACTAATAGAAATTAAGGCTGTTGCAATAATCGAGGTTGTTGCACTTATCGGGTAACATTTTTTAAATAAGAAATAATGGTCAAATTTGCAATGACAAAATGGCAATGCGATAAAAAACACTTCCTTGAAACGAAAACAAATCGTTATTTTTGAGCGCATTTTTTTAAATCAGAAATTATCTAACAGCTGTTCCCTTTGCTTCTATCCGACTTATTGTTGACTTCTGAACAGTATATTGTTATTACTGATAATATTTTTGTAACACTCATGCTTCACGAATTTTCTGAACTAATGAAGGCACAATTGAAGAGAGATACTTAAGTATTTGCGTGTGGGTGGACAAAAAAGTTTATCTGGATCCAAGAAAACAAACTGTAAACTAACCGCAGGAATGATGAACCAAAATGTGAACATTCAAATAAAAAGCTGATGAACAAACACAAAAAGTTGCACTAATCGAGGTAGCATTTTTGAAAAGTTGCACTTATAGAGTCAAGAAGTGCAACATCTTAGTGTTGCGAAAATCGAGTATGTACTATACATATGTATATCTAATTGAGCCTCCAATAACCCAGGATTTGTATTTTGCGTGCCAGACATTTGCCATCTTGGTGCCTTCAAAGTGTTGACGCCACAGCCCGTGTATTTGGTATGAACAGTGAAGCAACAATCAAAGAAACAAAACAAATTCGCGAATACTGGCATCGTTTGTATTATCCGTATAATACATACTAGACGTTGGAACTTATCTGTATGTATTAGTTTATATAGTTTTTGTCCAACATGCTTTTCTGTATTTATATCAATATAGCACAAGTGTACATCCATTATGATGATATCTGCGATAGTTTTCACCATTTCACGGTTGCACAGATGCAATGAACTTGACGCCCTACAAATCCTCTACCAAGATGATATACCTCAAAATGAGAAGAAGCAAAAGGTGGAACACTATAACCACCTGCCTTACTACTAGGATGCTATGGCCCAATATCAATAGAACTAAAACCGACAAACACCTTCAGAGTGGCAAAAGCCTAGTAAGGATGTAGAGGATGTGGTGATGTAGAAGAAAGAGTGAACACTTCTCACTATCTCTGTTCCTGTCCCAGACTCAGCCAACTAAGACACAGGACCTGCAAGAACTCAATAACATCCAACTATCTCGCTTTTCCAGGTTCATAAGGATGTCGAGCTGGCTGGACGAAGAGAGGTCTTCACTAACTGCGATTCGTCTCAACGTCTCGATAAGTGCAATGAGAGTAGTTCCTTTAATGGGCATCACAATGGATCAACACGGACTTAAGTGGGGTGTGCTTCCGTACGTCTACACACATTCCTATCTACACCATTTCACATAATTAATATGCATGTGTATTTTTAAAACGCTATTTTTTTGGATGGGTCCATATATTCCAGGCGTAAGAAAGAGAGAAAAGAGAAACGTCTTCAAGGCAAGATTTGTAAACCTTAGCAGACCGCATTACTTCAACGCTCTATATTGATTAGATTCTTGTTTGGCTGTAAGTGAGGTACGTTTCACTTTCAAGCCAGCTTACTTGAATTATATTAAATGTATAATAAACACCCTCCATCATCCATCATTATGTCGCACTCACATCACCAAGCTCTGGACTCATTCCGCGGTCATGCGTAATCATCTTCGTAAACAAGCATCATATATTCATGAAAATCAAATTCAGACATTTCCCCAGTCTTATATAAGACTTGTCCCACATCCAAATCACACCACTCTGGTCAGCTCAAACGAGGATTTCCTAGACTACCTGTCCCACAAAATCGCTTTATTTCCGCATAACCAAGTGTGCTACTACACACGAGTTTGTTTGTATATTTCACACTTTCATGGCGAAGAAACCTAAATTAGTTCAAACTGTATCCATCCACAACTTTCATCTTATCTGTGAACCAATAGAGCTAAATTTAGGCGACGATGTTGCAGCAGACCGTCTATACTCCATCTTTCCTCACTGAAAGGAGAAAAGCAAAACGGAGAGAGAGAGAAAAAACAGCAAAACCAACCGAGTTGATGATAATCTATGAGCAGCTACCTTATGTGGAAAGCTTATCCAAACAAACCCACATGAATCGAAACCCTACTTCACAGTCACTAAATCTCTTGAATGCATTTTGCTATAAATACTCTGCACATAATGTGTATGCTATGTACTCGTATCCATTCACTGGAATGGCTGGCGCTCACTGTTAGTAGGAAGCAATATTAGAGAACGTATCCTTTTCCATTCATTCAGAGAACTGACACGTCTGTTTCTTCCATTTTTTTTTTTTTTCAAAAGAATGTTTGCTTTCTGAAACTCCGAATAAAAAATCTCTTTACTCGATATGAAGACTCAAGTTTATTGACCATTATTATCCAAAATTCAACGTTCCTGTAAATCATCAATAAAGTACGCCAGTCGCAATCGGTGGCAATACTCATTCAGGCATTAACAATTTGAATTAACCATTAATGAGTTCAATGAGCAAAACTTCACTGTGTGACTAATGTTGCAGAAGGTTGTGGACGGTATTTTCAGATCATTTTGAACAATTCAAAATCACTTCGGTTTCGGTTAAGATTTTTACTGTTTCCCCATTTGTTAAATTGATTTATTGATTGGTCTAGTTAAATAGCACATTTCTCTTGTGTGGATGATCCGGAAAATCTTTATCATAATGCGTTGTTGAAAGGTATCGATCTTGGATGGACTTCAACGAATATGTAGATAGAATGTAGTATCAGGGCATACCTACGCCACTAACTCGTACCATCGCATTTCAAGAAAACGATGTCACTGATATTGATATTGATGAGGTAAATTTTCCTCATAAATTTTACATGTACAGTAAAATCTCTTAAAATTTTTTTTTTGATTTCGCGCGCTCTAGGGTTGCTAATACCCTTAAGTGCCAGGGGTCAAGACACAGCACGGGCCGAAGGTATAGAGGGAGAAAGGGAGAGGAGGTACCTGTGCACATTGGTCTTAAATATCTGCGGGTTGTAGTCTGTGGGAAATATAGGGCTGGGAAGAGCATTCCAAATTCGCGTAGTACGGCTGAAGAACGAGTCTCTAAATTTAACTGTGCGTCCGAAAGTAGGCTTAAGGGTAAACTGATGAGCATTCCTGGCGAGACGAGTATTGCGAGTGAATTCACGGAGAGGAGGAATGCAGTTGGCTAGTTCACTTGAGCATCGTTTGTTGAAATAGTGATAAAATACGGACAAAGAAGAAACGGTACGTCGATGTACGAGCGAGTCTAATGACTTTGCGACATTGTTGTCTCCTATAAGTTTTATCGCTCGCTTTTGGATTCTATCTAGTAAGTGCAGGATGGTCTTTGGGGCACCAGACCAAGCTTGGGGCGGATATACGCCTTATAAATGAAAGCCAAATCAGAGGGGGTGAAATATTTCTTGCATCGATTAAGGAAACCTAAACATTTCGCAGCATTTTTGGTGACCTCAAATATGTGATCGTTCCAACTAAGTGTTGTGTTGATACACATACCAAGGATGGAAAGCTTTCCGGTTTCATCGATACAAGCTCCATTCATGGATAATGGCTGATTAAAAAGGGTTCGCTTCAGTGACAGCAGACAGCATTGAGTTTTTGAATTTCTCTCTGTTGTTGTTTCCCCAGTTAATTATGCTGTCAAGATCGGAATTCAATGTGCTTAACATACGCTGCCGTTCCAATTCTACGGCCGAAGGCCAGGGTCGTGAGTCTCGGAACGAATATGAAAAACTGAGGGTGCTGTCATCAACGAAGGTATTCGCCTGCATTATGCAAAGATTTGTTCCACTTTTCGGTGAGATAAGCTATCAGATCACCAGTGGACCTGTTGCTACGGAAACCGTACTGCCGGTCATTAAGAAGCTTCCGCGATTCAAGATTTCGTAAGCTGACGATTTATCAGCCTTTCCATGACCTTAGAAAGAAGGGACGTAAGTGCTATGGGTCGGTATGAGGTGGGTGACGAAGATTCGCCCTTTTTAGGGACGGGCTGGACAAATGCTGTTTTGCATCTGCTCGGAAAGAGACCTTAAGAGTAGGATAGATAAAAAAACTTACGCAATGGTTTTGCCAGCGCAGAAGAACACCTATTCAGAAGTATAGGGGGAATACCATCCGGGACAGCAGATTTGTACACGTCGAGATCTTTATGTACTCTTGCAACTGTACGAGTGCGGAAGTGGATGAAATCAACGCTCTCAAGTACAGGTGGAGACATATTGGAATCTGGCAGTGTTGAGCTGGCTGCAAAATGCGCCGCAAGCAGATTGGCTTTATCTAAAGAGCTGACAGCTGGAATGTCATTGTAAATGAGCGTGGGAATTGAAGACGAGGCGGAATTCCTTGTGTTTTTTTTTACAAATGACCGATTTCCTACCTTTGGGACATTGTAGCACTTTTTGCCTCAACTTTTGATGATAAGAGAATTTCACACGTCTGATAGTTGCATTGCAGTCATTTCTGACCCGTTGAAACTTATTCCGGTTTTCCTCAGTAGGGTTGGCTTTGTATGCCCGAAAATTCAACACTCTAAACCTGATAGCCTCTTTAGAGCTCGAGTCATACCATGCATTTTCTTTGGGCTTAATACTCTTCACTCTATGCGGAATGAATGGTTGGGGGAGCGTCATTCCGAATAAATGTTTTATGCACGAAAACGCGATCCTATTACCAACAAACAAATATTATTTTATTAGCCAAAACAATATCTAAATGTCGATTACCGGGATTCCCCCAACACTAAATCCTGACTTCTAAATGTGATATGTCGGGACTCCTTTAATAGACATTTGGATGATCTGTTCCGACATATTCGAAATCAATTTTCTATCTCTACGTGTTCAATCACTGCGTTATTTATTTTTTTCTAATTTAATTGAATTTTTACATCGGAAAAATCTCTTTTATTCGGAAAACAATTAAAGGGCTTGTACTGTAAATACTTTTGTATGTTAATATTTCGCAGGGATGGTTCTCAGTGTTTATTGGATGAAGCAATTTCTATATTTTTAGATCTGAACTTTGCAATTGCAAGAGTTCTATTAGGAAATCTCGAATTACTAGGTACATACTAGGTAAGTGGTTAATTTTGTGCGACCATGCATCAAAACAGCATTGGTAGTTGTTATGACTTGCGTGTCTTTGAAAAGGTGTGCAATAATACGAGTACTATCAGGCGGTATGAAATATGGAAGACATCATTTTTAAGTATGTACTTCTTCAACGCATTTTGAGTTGGGCCAACACGTGGATTTGTGTCACACGCTAACACATCATTGGTAAGACACACATTCGTATACATATGTTTATATAGGACACCGCATAAATTATAAAATAATAATAAAATATACAAATCTGAAGCTAAAATTTGAGCTTGAAACAGGGTTTAATGCCGCAAAGGAATACTGCGTAGTTTATTCAACACCATAAATTGACTTTAAACTTACCAAAGGATATCAAATGCGTCAACGACACATAACATTGTGGCATTGAGGGTATATTCGCTGACTCATAGCTCTATCTCGAGTCATACACAAGCGTAACCTACAACCGCGATTTTTTCCCCAAATATAGAGAAAAATTTATATTTCCTGTTGCGACAAAAGATGCATATTTAGTTACGGAAAAAAGTCTTACTTTTAGTCCGCTTTTCAATCATCTCCTTGGGGACTTGTCAAACTGAAATTCCGATCCACGTGCCAGCGCTTTGTGCGGTGGAGAAAACATGTCTACTTTCAGCCAGGGAAAATTCGAGGTTAAGAAATGGGTGATCACTGAGATGAAGCTATTTAGATATAAATCCATGTGGATTATTTAATGTATTCCCATCATCAATCGAAGAATCATTGCACTCGAGCCAATGGCACACCATATAGCGAACCGATTATGCCTAGTGTGTCAGAAAAATAACAAACACACCTGCTTAACGTGCAGAAATGCGTTTTAAAGTTAATTAGTTACACTAAGTCTGCAAGTTAGAACTCTTTAATACAAAATTTATTGCATTTGTTTACATTTATTTTTTTTATTATAAGCGCCGTTCACACTCAACAATATGTAGATACGATTTGCTTGACAACAGTGCTTCATAGGCCAAATCGTCAATGTGAACGCACAAGTTGCCAGACGTTTAGTATGTATAGTAGACAAAGCATTTTGACTCTTTCCAATTTGACATCAAGCAAATCGTATCGACAAATTGAGTGTGAACGCCGCCATAGCAACATCGATAGGCGCTACTCGCTTACTGTGCGGTTCTCTAAATGTTCACGTATTCTTCTAAACAACAGTTGTCTAAGTCCCTTTCTACCAATCTTTCACAGGTCGTTGTTGTGATGGTATATTTGATAAAAGTAAGCGTACCCAATTAGTCACTTACGAAAATTAACACACGTGACTAGATATACATATCCACGTTTCTATAAATGAATGCATCTTCTTTAAACACGTAAACCCATGAGTACAATGACATTCCCCATTGATAAGTAATTGGTCACCACCGGGGGCCAGAATTATGTTCGTTCGAATCTATATGCAAATGCACAAAATCCCATGATTCAGCTACTTTTTTTTCAACCCGACAAATGCATAAATCGTGGAAAGACAACACATCAACGCAAGTTTAAGTTGAAGGTTGCGTGCGGCTATTAAAAGTAGCGTGTAGACACGATTTATTCAATAACAACAAACAAACCTTAACACGTGACCAGATGAGACATATTCTCTTTCTCCATGACCAATGGGAGACATGTGAGACAAACCTTTGTAACTTAACCTACCTTTGGTTCCTTTGTGATACGTGCCATTCGTCCCAGATATCGATTGATGGCTATTAATCGATGACCCCCCACCCAGCGATGTGACATCTTCCCTAGAGTTCATCAGTGCATTGGACGACGTTGCTTTCTTAATGGAACCATTTACACTGGCTATAGATGATGTCTCTGACTTATTTGACATGGTTCCGGTCACTGATGTAGATGCAGATGATACTCCTGCCATCATCGTCATACCGTTGCTATTGTTATTTCCACTATTATCGTAGCAGTTGTTGTTGTTGTTTAGATTTTTTGTCGAATTGTTGCAGTTGCCGTTATTCGCAGCACTAGGATCTGCTCCAAGATAATGGTGATGGTAGTCCGGTGCTGTTAGGCCACCTGTTGAGCAAACAGGTACACACGTCGCGGCAGTTAATGTAACAGAAGATGATACAGGGTGTGGAGGCTGGATATGAGGTGGGGGCAACAGAGGCGGCAACGGCTGCTGCTGGCTAGAGACCATTGCCACATTTGATGTTGACGTTGGAAATGAAGACGTTGACGACGACAAGGTATTTGACGTATTACTCTCACCGATGATCATAGATGCTGGTGCTAAGATCTTACTTTTGCCCTCATTTTCAATTGCCATCTTCCCCCTGTTCGTTTTGCCTTCTGAATAGCCTCTATTTTATGTGTTTCTTAACTACGATATTGCGAAAGGCGGTAGGTACGGCAGCGGCTTTTTGTCTTGGCGCAGAACAAGTGCAAGATTTCTTTGGGTTGTATTTTTCTTCCTCTTCTTTGCTTTTGTGAATTCTCTGTTTATTCTTGCGTATGGTATGTTTCTTTCGTTTCACTTTTTTTGTAATTGTACCACAAGTACAATTTATTTTCCTTTGTTTACTTTAGTGTTTCATTTGAATGAAATGCACTGAGAAATAAATATTTGGCTTTTAATGTGTATGTAGTTTTAGAGTTCGTTGTGTACATCGTAAGGGAATTTAACTTCTAAAAGGCACGTTTTATGGTCGATAATGAGACCTTCACTGTGCACAGTAGGTGAGTCTGAAAGGAGTAAAAACAAAATGTATCAGTAAACAGACATTGAAGTATTTATCTAAATACGAATTCAAATACATCTGGCTTCTACCGGATGTCCAATTGAGGTTAAAGTTGGAATCGTGCGTATATTGATCGCTCAAAGTTTTGTGTGGAAAATACGTTTTAAATCTGTTATATATCGGACATTTCTTAGAAAACCTACATATTTTGATAAATGTCCTCATGGAAATCTACAAAAGTACAAGTTGATGTTTAACCATTTTTTGGCCACTATGAATGAATGAATGGACTCTCTGAGGCGGATTTTTCACAACAGACGAACCAATTTCGGTTGTTAAAGGTTCCTTTTGGAAAATGGAATCATAAATGAGAATAAGCTAATTTTTGAAAAGAGTTCAAATTGCTTCGGAATATTTTGATTGCAATTTCTCGCCGCTAGCGGTCGCTTCAATTCGCTTTTCGCATAACCACTCGGCCATCGACACTATTATATGAATCGCTATTAGCGACTACAACCAACCCAAGTTCCTTCGTGGACTTGCACCTTATACAGCAAATCTCTAAAGCTGGTCAATGCCGTCGACAATCACTAGTTCGAAGTCTATTTTCCAAGTACATGAAATGGCTCTTTATTTCGGCATGAAGTCCGACACACTTAAGACATTCGAGAATTAAGGCGATGCTCTGTATTGTAACCCAAGTAGATATTAATGAATGTATCCAGCATGTCTTGCCTTAAGTTTAAACAAAGTTGGTCTTCTAAAGTATAAAGTTTTTGATATTCCATGTCGATTTCATTTGGCCACCATTTTGGTTTGGATCACATTTGACAATCGTAGAGACTGGTCGATAACAAGATACAATGGAGCGACTAACGCTGTCACATCATAAGACACATTTTATTTATATGGTCATTAAATTAGCATATTTGTGGTGCTACCTACCTTTACTGGGCCGGGGCTTAGCCTCTTAAACAACCACCCGTGTACAATAGTTCTCTCACGTTTGGATGGACCTACAGCTTAACGACGACTCCGAAGTTCGAACGCCAAAAAATTAACAGAACGAAATTTTGCAAAATTGAAAACATCGCGAGTGCAAATTCACACATGTATAGCAGTAAATGCACAGTAACAAAAAGTTAAAGTACATATCAGTTTTACAGCAGACCCATAAACATGCGAACATTCACGGTCAAGGGAGTTGCTCTGTGTCCTTCTTCTCTAAGGTAAAAAAAAAATGTCATATCGAGTGTAAACTCTTTTTTTGTACGTTATATAGACACTACAACGTTGGCGGCCGAGGCGTTGTGGGTATATGCGTCGACAATCGGTGTCTCGGTTCGATTTCCAATACGACCTAAAATAATTTTCACGGCCACACCTCTTTCGAGACACTGACAATGCTCAAAAAGAATAAGCTTTTCAAATTTGGCCGTTCGGAGTCGGCAAAAAATGGTCCCTTCCACTCGTAAGAGAACAATAATAAGCACAACACGAGTGGTTGCTGAGAAGCTAGCTTCTGGCCCTCTACGGGCTGTAGCGCCTCTAATGTTATTATTATATATATACACTAATGCATTTAAAAAAAGTGTACGTTATATTGATCATTCATTATATAGGCATTCGTTATACTGGACCGCCACTGTACTTTAATATGTTATTTTTTATTAGTTAATCGGCCGACAACGATTCTCTAACATTTATCAAATTTGGCAGTACAGTAACAGAAGGTAATCAATGTAAAGGAATAACTTTTTCCGTTCATGTCATTTATTCTAGAGTTTGTTTCCTTTTAATTCATTAAATTACATAATAAAGGGTGATTTTTTAGCTATTATCTTTTTAGCAACACTGGTTTAAACAGCTGACGCACGTTTCGTGTTTTGTTTCACTGTCAAACATCTTTAGTTTGGTCTATAATTTAATCATGAATCGTTTACAAACGAACAACGCTTGCAAATTATTGAATTTTATTATCAAAATGCGTGGGAAAGTTGGCCGAAGATCCACCTTTTCACCGAAAAATTGTGTTCAGCGACGAAGCTCATTTTTGACTCAATGGGTACGTAAATAAGCAGAGTTGTCGATTTTGGAGTGAATATCAGCCAGAAGCATTCCAAGCATCCAGAATGCAATGCATCCAGAAAAAGTCACAGTTTGGTGCGGTTTATGGGCTGGTGGCATCATTGGACCGTACTTCTTCAAAGATGATGCGAATCGTAACGTAACTGTGAATGGTGAGCGCTACCGTGAGATGATATCCAACTTTTTTTTTTGCCCAAAATGCAAGAGCTTGACTTGCATGACATGTGGTTTCAACAAGACGGTGCCACATGCCACACAGCACGAGCAGCAATGGATTTATTGAGGGGCGAGTTCGGTCAACATTTTATTTCAGATCCTAGATCGTGCGATTTTACGCCTTTAGACTATTTTTTTTTGTGGGACTATGTTAAAGCTCATGTCTATACAGACAAGCCCGCTTCAATTGACGCATTGGAAGACAACATTAAAGCATTTATTCGTGAGATACCGGTCGAAATGTTGGAAAGAGTATGCCAAAATTGGACTAAGCGGATGGACCATTCGAGGCGCAGTCAAGGTCAACATTTGCATGAAATAATCTTCAAACATTAAATTATATGGACCGTACTATCGATTCAAATAAAGATTTCATGCATTTTTCTGAATTTTATGTGTTTTTTTTTTTGAAAAACTTTCCTATAGCTTTTAAAAAATCACCCTTTATAATCTCAGCTCAAAATATAAATCCATGGCAAACTTTTATTTCCCAGTTTGAGTTTTGACAAATATTCACAGAATTAAAAGCCTTCCCGAGCGTGACACACTTCAAACTTCACATGTCACCAAACAGAACCGGACTTAAATAGGAGAAGTGTATGGTTATTGTTAAGTGGCGAATTGAATTATTAAAGAACTAAATATCGTTCAATATAAAATCAGCCTGTAGCCATATTAGATCAAGATCACATTTAATTTAACAATCGTCTTACACCAAACAGTTAACAACCGCTCTTTAAATTAGTCACCACCTCAAATGATTTCTGGGTTTTCATCCCCGATGAAAATTGTTACCGGCAATAAATGTCTAATGCACCAACGGTTTGATTATTCATTAAAATTTAATAGCGCCAAACCAAGAAGTCGACGAGATACTGTGCAGAGAGTAAACCGAGTTTAATGCCATACCGGAAAAGTAATAAATTGTAATTATTTTTTCCCAAAGCAGGACGGCTTATTTAATGAACAATCTACGTCCTATTGTGTCCTATTTATTGTTCCGCAAAACACTGAAGACTAATATAATTTCTGGCAGATTGCAAATTTGCTGCTCACCGGCGCTAAATACCAACTATTTGAGGATTGCTTTAATTGTGCATTTCAATCTTATGGACATAGTTGAAACCTACACGGAATGATTCCAAACCACCACCGTTTACTGAATGAATGTGTAAGCTCGAGTCAGTGACTTCAGTCCATAGCAGACACAACTGATATCGATCCAAGTAGGATGACTCACAATCTCCATCTGAAAGGAAATACACTTTTTTTTCCAATGAATAAGCCAAAAGTTATTTCATGACTCACAAATGTTCCAAGAATTTTCAGCTTCAAAAGGCAGGCCGAGAGAAGAGACTTGCTTCGTTTAATTTTGTTTTAATAACACTAGAGGCATTCAAAGTTTCTGCCATCGTCACTGCACGATTAATTCACGTGCAACAAAGAGAATAGTGTTAGCCAAAGGAAGACGCAAATATTTTTGACTCATGGGGACGGCGAAAGAACAGATCAATCATTTGATTTGTTACGGCGACGTGATTCACGTGATTAAGCCAGTCTAATTATTGATTTGTCGAATTAAAAATCAAAGTTGATTTAAAGAGAATATTTGAATGGAATGGACAGAGAATTCTTGTTTGAATTATTGAATAATACAGTAAACGAATTGAATGCGTCCAGCAAAAAAAAAAGGAAAACAAGGAAAACGATTGAATCTTTCAGGACCTTTAATTGACCAGAAATCAAGTACTCTCTTGTCCCTTGAAACTGTTTGACAGCAGCAAATAATAGAATTGCATAGTGCACTGATCTCTTGATACAGGTGTGAGTAAATATGAAACAACCGCCACAAATATGGGATTATCCTTTAAATTTGTCCCTGAATAAGGGGAATATCAGCTGTGGAGTCGGCTATTTATCAAGGGTCATCAGATAGTAATGAAAGTTTTCCCAATTGTTCATTTTCAGCAGCTGTCAAAGTTAATTGCAATGACATCCACTTTGAACATGCTCGAGGCCAACATTCGAGACGCTATTGCCAGAATCATAGTACTTAACTAAACAAGTCTCAAGTGAATACATATTCGGGAATCAGAAGCGTATTACTACTTCGGAACAAACTGGATTCTTATTCACTTCGAAATAAATGAATGAAAACGTATCATCAGTTATCAGGGTTATGCACATTCCCCATGAAAGTCAGTCAGGGTTTCGTCAAAAAAAAATAAATTTTATCAGGTTAGCTAAGCCAAAATAATTGACTTTACGTGTAACCTAGGCAGGATTCCGCGATGTTGAATTGCTCACCGAGTGGCACTTAATTCAAGTTTCATTATTCACATCATTTTCATTTTTCATAAATCAAATAATTCTAGCGCTTGTAGAATCGACACAAGTCTATGCTGGCAACCTCACCCTTTCAGAACTCGGCCCTGGTTACTAATAAAGTAAGGAAGGACATTGTGTGTATTCGACCATACAATTTTTGAAACACTTAAGCGTTACACACGAGGTTTCTCCCCGCATGATAGCATAATAGAATCACAAGTGAAAAGTGGCACGTATTCATATAGAAAAGTGACCAAATGCGTTGAAGTTTTCTCCGGAATCCTGTAAAGACTTAGATGGATTTATGGTTTAGGTTGTTAGGGTGAATGTGAACGATTCGGGTGGTGTGCACTCAACAGGAACGAATGAATCAACACTCCCCTTTTGTAAGTCATTTTAACCTGTTCCGCATTAAATAATTCTGGTGAGGATAGTTGGTACTTTTAAGAAATTCGTGGACTGTTTCAGGAAGAAAACAAATGCTATTGTAATATTCTTCTGTAAAGCGTAACCATCCACAAGGACAGAACAAGAAGAGTTGGAAGTGGCGTTTTTTTTCCTATAGATACAGATCGACATTCGTCTTTCCAGAAGACCGGCATTTTGCAGACGGAGATCACTGTCAGGGTTCAAATATAATGTAATACACGCTTTTGTATATTATCATCTTAACGGACAAATAGCAGTAGATAGAGACGATGCATAGAGACGAGCTATACAGCGCCATGTCTAGTTTTGACATTCCTGCCAGACTCGTCAGGTTGTGCAGTATGACGATGGAGAACTCTCGCTGCTGCATCAAGGTCGGTAACGAACTCACCGAGACCTTCAATGTCAAAAAAGGCTTTTGACAAGGCGACACGCTGTCATGTGATTTCTTCAATATCATACTTGAGAAGATAGTGTGAAACTCAAACGTCAACACCAGACGCACGATTTTCCAAAAGTCCGTTCAACTGCTTGCTTACGCGGACGACATTGACGTGATTGAACGAACACAGAGAGCTGTCAGTGAGGCGTTTGCTGGCATTGAAGCGAAAGCGGCTAAAATGCGTCTGGCAGTAAATCAGGGCAAAACCAAGTAAGGGCTGTTTAAATTTTAAGGGCCGATGTTAAATGTGAACCACACCTAAACGTCAAGTTTTTTTCTGCATTTCATTTGACATTTCTCAATTTCAGACTAACTCAATTTGAACCATGAAAACCATGACATGAAAGATACACAATCGAGCAACGCGTTAAAGTTATTCAGGCTTATTATGAACATTTTCGAAGAAAATCATCTTCAGTGATGAGGCACAGTGGATTCGTCAATAAGCAGAATTGCCGCATTTGGGCGAATAATAATCCAAGAGTGATTGTCGAAAAACCAATGGACCCACAAAGAGTGACTGTTTGGTGCAGTTTATTGGCTGGCGGCATCATCGGGCCGTATTTTTTCCAAAATGAGGCCGGTCATGCAGTTACTGTGAATGGCGTTCGCTCCAATTCGGCCCGAATTGGAAGATATGAATGTGGACGATATGTGGTTTCAACAGGACGTTGCCACTTGCCACACAGCTAACGAAACAATGGCTCTTTTGCGCGACAAATTCAATGGCCGTGTTATCTCACGTGGTGGCGATGTCAATTGGCCGCCAAGATCATTTGATTTGACACCGTTGGATTTTTTTCTTTGGAGTTATTTGAAAGAAAAGGTGTACGTCGATAAGCCAGCAACAATTCAAGAGCTAAAGGATGACATAATTCGGCACATTAACGGCGTAGAACCTCAATTATGCTTCAGCGCCATCGAAAATTTTGACCATCAGATGGAGGTGTGCCGCCGAGGTCGCGGCGGCCATTTGGCCGATATTTTGTTCCATACATAATTGAACCATACCAATATTATCATAATAAAAAGAAATGACAATAATTTCCTAAATAATTTGTGTTTTATTCAAAACCAACATCGGCCCTTACAATTTAACCACCCTTTTCATGCTCACGGAAGGACGCACAACATTGACGTTTCGGACAGAGCGTCATAATGGGCACCAGAAACTTTAAGGTAGTCAAAGACTTCGCCTACTTCGACTCTGCAGTAAACAGGGACAATAACACCAGTACCGAGATCAATTACTCTTGCCAATCGCTGTTTCTTTGGGCTCAAGAGGCAATTAAATAACAGAGCCATCTCTCGAAGGCCCAAGCTGACTTTTTATAACACTCTAATAATCCTTGTCCTGGTCTATGGCGCAGAGACACGGTCGCTTTGCGTTGATGACGTCTGGAGGAGGAGATTCAACCATGAACTGTACGGGCTGTACAGCGGCAGTTAAGCGTCTTCGGATCCAACGCTAAAGATGACTAGGTCATGTACAGCGGATGGACACCACAGCTCCGCCCCAAAGAGCCATTGGGACAACTTTGCAGAGGACTTCCTCGAACGAGATGGCGCACACAAGTGGAGAAGTACCTCAAACAACTTGGTGCACACAATTGGAGGCAGCTGGCGAAAGATTGTGCTGACTGGAGAGGGATGTTGGTTGAGGCTTGCAGGTCCACCCCGGACTGTAGTGCCAAACAAAGAAGAAGAATTTTAACGGACAATCACGCCTTCAAGCCTTTGGAATCAGCCTGGTTCATATTCTATGAAATTCTGATTCTGCCAGTCTTGCTATATGTACAGAAGAATAGAGCTAATTTATGGCACCTTCGAAACAAAAATTAGTGCCAGACATTTTGATCTGTCTGCGAGAAAAGGGAAAGAAGGAGAAACCATAATTCGGAACACAGCTAGTAGAGGTGTCTGTCTGTCGACAACAATATTTATGAATATTTGTTTGTTGATGTCAGTCAGACTCACCAGCCAGATGGCTCACAATCACAGAAATGGTAGGCTAATAATAAATATGCAAATAAAAGCTGTAAAATGTATCGTGCTTTGGAACATGCCGACTTAACATGCTTAGCCACGTGGTGTAAATAAACAATAGTGCTCGCCCAAAATCATTTTCGAAGAGGTGGAATTAACTTAAACTCGATGCCCACACAATCCCACGAGTATTGGAAATGACTGTTTATGCTACACAATCTAAAACGAGACACGAAAATATGACATAGTTTATAGTCATAATCAAAGTTACACTGCAACTCCCCTTCTGTTCCCAACATAACGGACCGCTTGCATTTGCCTTTTCGCATTGTCTTCCTCAGAACAATGCAAATGAAAGAAGGAGAGACCAACTCCAGATCTCTTTCTTTCATCAATCTATGCCAGTGCATGTGAACAGCTCCATGCAAACACGTCCGGTGTCTACGACGCTGGAAGTAGTATCTCATGCAAACATCATGCACGGGTCAGTAGCCCGTTAAATGATATAACAAGATTTCCCTGACATAACGACGTCAGGTGTATCTCAATACCTAACAGCTTCATATTTGTGCGAAACACAAACCCAACTGCTGTGCAACAAAAAAGCAAGCACAAAATGAATAAATTGTTGCTCCAGAGTCCAGACCAAGCTGAAACATATCTCACTTACAGCGACAAGTTGCTTAACAAGTTGGCCAGCTCGTTTGTTTCTCTCGTTGACCCCTAAAGGCATCGCCTACTCTGACATTTGAATATTGTTTTGAATTGAATAATTTTCATAAATTATTTTTCTTTTATTTTTTTTGGAAGTCGATACTGGCAGGTGTAGACTTGTTTTTTGCTCTTGTTTGTTTACAGTTTGATCGCACAGCAGCAAGCTGAGACGTATTGAAGCAAACCGAAAGTCACGGGAGACGCTTTTAATTCCCGCCTCAACTAGCTTGGTTGCGTGACTATTTTATAATTGCTTCAAATGATTGCTGCCTTGCACTCGTACACAATTTCTCATGAGCATTCTAGGCATCTTTTACGTCCGCATTTGTCGATCTTCTGCCATTGTGTGTGGAAAAGCCACATCTGATGCGAAAGTTCATTAAACACTTCTGTTTTTTTTTTTCTTTTCTTTCATTGAAAAGAAGACAACATTGTGTGTGCCTATTTCTTGGAAAATATTTCATGGAACTGGAGAAATGGAATAATGACACACAATCAGAATAGAATCAATTTGTAGATAAAAGATACTGCCCGACAGGTTATGGTGAAATCCCGCATACAATGCGGATCACTGAACCTTTAGCTGGTGTTCAATAGCTTGTTTGAAATTTAGTCAACACTAAAACGCAAAATTTATTTGCATATTTATTATTTTCGGACCTTTGTTTTGAATTAGTTCACGATTCGTTTGGAAATTTGTCTGTTATTCTCTTTAGAAGGCCAAGAGAAAGTGGTGATAAACCAGTCATTTGTGTCGGCCAAAATTGAATGCAGACAAAAGTTGTTTAGATCCTTTATCTCATGTATTACTCTGCGTCGAAGCAATCAGAGAGGAACAGGTAATAGGATAGGTAGCTAGCTTCAGAGAGGTCAGAAAGGCGATGCTTAAGATAGCAAGTTTTTGGATTGAGTTTCGATAGAGCCTTGTTTTGCAATACAACACTGAGACCTCTTATTTTTTGTACCAAAGGGTATCCCTTTTGTATTGTGTTCTGCGGAATAATGCATGAAATGAATCTTTCTTGCGGTATCTCCATAACCGGATTAATCAATTATTTAAATATGGATTACAAGCCATTTTTTTATTTTTACGAATAAATATGCTTTTCTGGTTTCTATTTTAGTTGTGAGTTTGTAAGCAGAGGAGAGGCATGTATCCTAAGCGATTGTAACGGTTTTATATTTTACGTTCACCCATATTTGACAGTTCCAGCCATCGGAATGGGTTCCAGCAATTTTACAGAAACTATTGAATTCTGATAGCTTGAGAAAAACTCACACAATAAAATCCAGCAAATTTTATTTCACCCTAATTATGGTTCAGAGACTAGTACGTATATCTGCTTGATCTGACACTGCCGCATTATTTGCGACGCAACGCATATCAAAACAGCTCAATTCTACAGTTTCTGGGCTACAAAACCCAAAAATATAATTGGCAGCGGGTATCAAACTTCTAACGCGCATCTACGAATTCTCTGTTGTTTTTGTTAACAACTTTCAGAGACTCAAATCAGGGTCAGAAAATTGACATATATACATTTTTGGGAAGTAGTATTTGCGAAACAGATTCTTCGTCTAATGTTGTGGCCAACACCGACAAAGAAATGGCTGGTTACCTCTTCTTCAGTGGAAAACATGAAGCCCGCCTTTCATCTCACTTCTAACGTCTTTCAAGTAAATTCGGGATAGTTGGTAGTCGAGGCACTGTCCTGGTCCAAGTTTAACCTAACACTAAATGTTCTTGCAGGTTCTAGCCTAATGCTTAATACCATCTGAAAGTTTTGACGAAGTTTTTACTTGACATTTCTGTTTCCTAATCACTGCTAGTGTCTTTAGAGATGCCATGGCATGAAATAAAATGTTTGTTTAATGTCAAGAAACTTATTCAGGCCTCGGCTGGGGGTTATAAGACTTTAGGCCAAATGTCGTCAAGGGCCTTCTGTGTTAACTACTCTAGACACATGGCATATAAAAAAAATTATGTTTGGAAAAGCTCTCAGCCGCTTTCAAACTTGTACTTCGGTTTTCCCGGTTAAAAAAACAAGCAATAGGGTAGTTCTTTGTGCCAAATCTCCAAAATCGTCCAAACTGAATCCAAACCGGTTCATAAATGTCCTCTCTCTCTCTCAAAAGGTGTAAAATGGCAGAGGTTAGGTTAGGTTAGTGTGACTGACTGCTGGAGTAGCAGTCACACTTAGGCCAGTTGTGATACCACGCGGATCTAAAACCCTATTCCGCAAACCAGCTAGAACTTTTGATAAAGCAGAGGAGTTGACTGATATTGATGTTGTTTAGTTCTGTCAAGTTGTTGAAGTAGTAGGCGCTTTGTACGCGTGGAAAGAGCATTATAATTACACACTAGATGTGTAATGGTTTTTACCACCTCTTCATCCCTGCAGCTTCTACAGAAGCCAGGCCTACCCCGGAGGCGTGCGTGCCAATGCCCGGCAAGTACGCCGATAATGTTTCTGAGTTTGAATCTACTCAAGCTGATCAGGCTACGTGAGCGTATTGGATCTATGGTGGGCCATAGCAATTTTGTTGTGAGGTATTTAGTGCCTTTAGAGTTGTGTTAGCAAGTGTTTCACACCTTAGTAGATGTTTAGCGATAGGCATGGATGACATATCTCCATCCGGAAGGCACCTTGGTACCCTTTCTAACGAGTTCGTCCGCTTCACAATTTTCTGGGATGTCACAGTGTCCCGGCACGTACTTAAGTTGGATGGCAGAGGTTTCATCGAGGGTCACTGTATATGGTAGAACAAAAACAGGAACTAAAGTCCAAGCCTCCTGGTACATGTTGCTGTGACTAGCAACATGTACCAGGAGGCTTGGACTTCTCCACTTTATCTGCACCTGTCCGGACTGCTCTTGGAAGCCTACTAGCTTTGCGATTTAGAGAAATTTCTATAAGAACTCCTGACAGGCTGATACTTGATAGCTCCATACGGGCATCATAGAAAGGAAAAGTTGTTGCACTCGCCGAAGTACCACATATTTGCAATACGAACAATTTGAAGCGCGAATATATGACAAGACGGTGGCATAAAATGACTACAGAAAGGCGCTTGGAATTGGTTGTGCACCCCTTTCCCCAGTTCCCGAGCTTAGTCTTTCATTTGGCACACACGTGTCTTTGCTTTGGTACAATACGCCATTTATGTGAAAACTATATCGAGTTGAAGGAATGTTTCCATATTAATCTTAACCTAACCACCATTTTGTTGGAAGAAGCGAAATCAGCAATGTGTATACATGTCCAATTAGCGAAACAACTGTCAAGCTATTTTTTCAAACTGATAGTGCTCTTCCTATCGGTGTAGCATTAATTGACAAATAATCTATTTTCTATATACAAGATCTTCAACAGGATACGGACTGGTTGATATGTGTGTGTGCCAGTGCCAGTTCGATAAGAACTCAATTAGAATTAGATCGCGCTTTTATACCACAACAAGGTTTGCTAGAAATGTTACAATTCCCTCCATAATTCTCCACGAAATAACGTCAAGAGAACAGACGCTTTGCCTTTCTCTCGAACAATGAGAACCGAACCGAGGGATTGCCAAGTCCCGATCTATCAATTGCAGGCTGTCTCAAATGAAATGGGTTACTATCCTGCTACATCGTTACGGCAGTGTTAGGATGGATGACTTACCTGTCGGGTTCTCATATCGTGCGATGCCCCGCTGAGTCACAAGTCGCTACACATTCTCTACGCAAATAACAGACCCCGGCAAAAGGCCTTTTAATACAAAATTAATTAGTGCTTGACGCCAGATGAAAAAAAAAGTATTTTAGACAACGATTGAGCATATGCCTGTTTCTACAAGATCTCTCAATGCTACTGTCGTACGAATCAGAGAAAGGGTTGTAGCCCAAGTAAGATCCTACATGTTGTTTTATCGACTGTATTTTTTTTTTTCTCAAAACATCGTGCCAAGGTTGGGATGAATATACTAATCACTTATGCTAGGTTTTAGTTTAGTTTTATGTGAAAATGAATAACACGAATAGTATTTAGCAAATGCTTGTAAATGAAAGGCAACACTCGGTTCTAGGGTTTAGAAGTCACTGACGCGTCTGTCATTAAACCTCTAACGCGTGCGGTGATAAAACCAAGAGAGAGATATTTAATGCTAATGTAACCGCTGAGGCTGATGTTCGCCTGGAAGATTTTATTATAATTACATTTAAGGGTTTATTTTAATAAATCGAGCTTTAACACATGCATTTAATGTTGCGAAATAGGGAGGCTCTCTTTTTTTTGAGTGGCGTGCATAAAAAAACGAAACTTTGATACGATACCGACTGAGATCGTTCTTTGGGCCGGAGCGAAGTAGTTTATGCGCTCTACTTGGTCAAAGCATGGCAAATACAGTCAAACCATATCTAGACAGTCTAGCTGAATTGCACGTAGACATTTTTTTTTCGAAGAGAACAACCACCTCTTCATCTGCTTTTGAATTTGTCTTTGCGGCATAGAGCAAGACTGGAATGAGCAGAGTCTATTAAAAAGTCAGCTTTGTTCTTCGGGAGAAGCAGCTATTATTGTATTGCCCCTTGAGTCCAATGCAACAGCGTTTAGTAAAATTGATTCATTCGGTACTTATGTTGTTTGTACTATTCACACCGGAACCGATGTAGACCAAGTCCCCGATTACCTCAAAACCTCAATGCTGGCAAACACCTGACAGGTCACTGCATCCAGCGTTTGCATGTGTCTTTTGCACGATCTTCTCAAGACTCGCGAAGAAGCATGTTGTCGCATAAGGGAACACTCGTTGCCTTGATGATCAGCAGTCGCTGTCCTTTCTACTGAGCCGCAACCAAGAATAAGCATCCAGAGGGAGCTGCATGAAAATAGAACTCCAGTTGGAGATGGACTTCTATTTTCATTGAACTTTTTCTCTTGGACCAAGGCCATTCACAAAGCATCAGTCAACCGACAAAATAAATTATTCCGTTGTTTTCCCAGCACGACAACGTTTTTTTGACATTGAAGATATGGATGAGTTCTTTACCGAACTTTATGTAGCAGCGAGAAGTCACCACCCATGAAGAGTAGGGCAGGAATAACAAAACTACGAATGGCGGTGTGGCTAACCTCTATACCTGCAGTGAAGTACCAATGTATACACGTTAAATTAACCTACTGCATAAAAGTTAATAGAATAAAACAGATACGTATTCTTAATGTGTGGTGGCCCGTGGCGATGTTGGTATGTGCGTCGACTCGTACGCACTTGGACCTACCTGTCTAGGTTCGATTCCTGGTACGACAAGAAATACTTTTCACGGCCCCACATCCTTCGAGTCACTGACAATTCTCAAAGAGTATAACTGTCTAGAAAAAGCTTCTCAAAATTGGCCGTTCGGAGTCGGGATAAAACTGTAGGTCCCTTCTACACGTGAGAGAACAACACGAGTGGTTGCTGAGAAGCTAGGGCCTGGCCCTCTACGGGTTGTAGCGCCACCAGTATTATTCTTAATGTGTATAAAAATATGATAAATAGATTTCTGAACGTATGAATCCATTTTCCATCATTACGAAGAATTCAAAGGCAAAATAGGCTGTCTTTAGACGATTATATCACAATGATACAACAGAAGCGTGTCATGAGGAAGGTCACAGATGAACAACCATCGATTCGCTCAACTCCTCGATTTTCGCAAGACCAAAATTGTCACAGGTCTTGACTCTATAAGTGCTACTTTTTAAAGAAGTTACCTCGATTAGTTGAACTTCTTGTGTTTATTCATCTGTTTTTCACTTGCATCTTCTCCTTGTTGTTCGTCATTTCCTTGTGTGGACCCGACAGAAATTCAAAGCACAAATGAAAGTGAGAGTGAAGCTGTCCCCCCTTTATCAGAAGTTAAAACAGAAGCTGTAGTTTCATCCGTCAACAAATGCTTACAGTGGGCCGAAAAGAATAATACTAGAAGACATTTCAACTACAAAAATAAGAGTTGGCAGTTTTGAAATAAATGGAATCCAAAAGACAGGCCTAATATTATCCAGTTTCTTTAAAAAAAAGAGCGCACTATACTTTTATTGTATAGTGTTAATTTTTGTATGAATAAGTTCCAAAGTTTCCCATTCTGATTTTAAAAAAAAAAGTGTTCAACTATAACGATTTGTTTCCGTTTCAAAAATGCGTTTTCTTTTCACATTGCCACTTTCTCTATGGAAACAAAACCATTTTGGCTATCATTTTTTATGTAAAATATTGTGACCTGCTAAGTGCAAAAACCTCGGTTATTGCAACTGCATTAATTTCTATTAGTTGAGTAAATCGAGTGTGTACTGTGAATGTGACGAGCTCCAAAACAAAAACTAACGCATATAAAGGGTGGTTAAATTTTAAGGGCTGATGTTGAATGTGAACCACACCTAAACGTCATGTTTTTTTCTCAATTTGAACCATGATAAGATACACAATCGAGCAACGCGTTAAAGTTATTCAGGCTTATTATGAAAATGGGCGTTCAAATCAAAATGCATATCGTGCATTTCGTGATTTTTTCGGTAAATTTAATCGTCCAAATGTGCGTACAATCGGAAAATCGTCCAAAAATTTGAGCACACCGGTTCTGTAGGAGATGTGAAAACACCAGTGCATGGTCGAGCTGTACGACAGTACTGCAGAAAATATTGCTGCTGTTCGCGATAGTGTGGCTGAAGAGCCGTCCACCTCAACTCGTCGTAGTGCCCGACAATTGCACCTCTCACGCTCGTCGTTGATAAACATTATGCATAAAGACTTGCATTTACACGCTTACAAGGTGCAATTGACTCAAGAACTAAAGCCTCTTGACCATTTCAACCGTCGTCAATGGTCAGAATGGTGGCAAGCAGTGGTGGAAGACAATCATCTTCAGTGATGAGGCACATTTTCACCTCAGTGGATTCGTCAATAAGCAGAATTGCCGAATTTGGGCGAATGATAATCCAAGAGTGACTGTCGAAGAACCAATGCACCCACAAAGACTGACTGTTTGGTGCAGTTTATTGGCTGGCGGCATCATCGGGCCGTATTTTTCCAAAATGAGGCCGGTCAGGCAGTTACTGTTGATGGATTATAAGAATTGGAAGATATGAATGTGGACGATATGTGGTTTCAACAGGACGGTGCCACTTGCAACACAGCTAACGAAACAATGGCTCTTTTGCGCGACAAATTCAGTGGCCGTGTTATCTCGGGTGGTGGCGATGTCAATTGGCCGCCAAGATCATGTGATTTGACACCGTTGGATTTCTTTCTTTGGGGTTATTTGAAAGAAAAGGTGTACGTCGATAAGCCAGCAACAATTCAAGAGCTGAAGGACGACATAATTCGGCACATTAACGGCATAGAACCTCAAATATGCTTCAGCGTCATCGAAAATTTGGACCATCGGATGGAGGTGTGCCGCCGAGGTCACGGCTGCCATTTGGCCGATATTTTGTTCCATACATAAAGGGTGATTTTTTAGCTATTATCTTTTTAGCAACACTGGTTTAAACAGCTGACGCACGTTTCGTGTTTTGTTTCACTGTCAAACATCTTCAGTTTGGTCTATAATTTAACCATGAATCGTCTTACAAACGAACAACGCTTGCAAATTATTGAATTTTATTATCAAAATGGGCTCTTGGAAAGTTGGCCGAAGATCCACTTTTTTACCGAAAAATTGTGTTCAGCGAAGAAGCTCATTTTTGGCTCAATGGGTACGTAAATAAGCAGAATTGTCGATTTTGGAGTGAATATCAGCCAGAAGCATTGCAAGAGCTACAAATGCATCCAGAAAAAGTCACAGTTTGGTGCGGTTTATCGGCTGGTGGCATCATTGGATCGTACTTCTTCAAAGATGTTGCGAATCGTAACGTAACTGTGAATGGTGAGCGCTGATGAGATGATATTCAACTTTTTTTTGCCCAAAATACAAGAGCTGGACTTGCATGGCATGTGGTTTCAACAAGACGGTGCCACATGCCACACAGCACGAGCAACAATGGACTTATTGAGGGGCGAGTTCGGTGAACATTTTATTTCACTTTCGGGACCGGTCAATTGGCCGCCTAGATCGTGCGATTTAACGCCTTTAGATTATTTTTTTGTGGGGCTATGTTAAAGCTCGTGTCTATACAGACAAGCCCGCTTCAATTGACGCATTGGAAGACAACATTGAAGCATTTATTCGTGAGATACCGGCCGAAATGTTGGAAAGAGTATGCCAAAATTGGACTAAGCGGATGGACCATTCGAGGCGCAGTCAAGGTCAACATTTGCATGAAATAATCTTCAAACATTAAATTATATGGACCGTACTATCGATTCAAATAAAGATTTCACCAGAAATCACCCTTTAATTGAACGATACAAATATTATCATAAGAAAAAGAAATGACAATCATTTCCTACATAATTTGTGTTTTATTCAAAATCAACATCGGCCCTTAAAATTTACCCACACTTTACAAACATGTTATATAGGTACAAACTATCGTATTGACATCTACTATCCAACACAAGAAAGTATTTTGGCGAAAGAATGAACCATTTTCGAGAACACACAAAATGTGAATTTTATTAATATATATGTATATAGAAGATTAAAAAATAATAAAATAGGGATGAGGTTAATAAAAGGCAGTAAGGCTTTGTCTCGTAGTTGTTAAAAGAATACAAGGATCGAAGTAGCTGAGTACCTTCAAACAAGGATGTATGATGTAATGGTTGCGGGCAAGCTTACACTGGTAAAGCCGAACGTATTACGTGGAATGAAACTACACTGTTCGAAATAATTTTGAGAATCCAAAGAAATGTATCTCTGGAACGAAGATGGTATTGGCCGGTTTAAGAAATCCAACGAACTTGAGCATCTAAATGGTTATCTTAAGAATGTATGCTATGCTAAATTGGAGAGCGTATCTATTGGCAAATCAGATGTTTGACTCAAAATTCAAATAAACTACGCCTTTGAAAGCCTCGGTTTGGCCTCTAATTAGAATTCGAACATCAACCGAGTAAAGTTTGCTGGCCAGAAAGTTGGTTTCAGATTTAAATCCAGAATTTTTTGAATATGTCAAATATAACCTGAAGTTCGCAACCTGGATCTCCAAGTTGATTCGATCGAACTGGTCGTGCAAAAGAAAAGGAAATGTTCAAGGCTTATTTCCAACACTCAACATTGCGACAAGAAACATCTAGATGACGAAAAAAATATAAAACAAGCCAGCAGAAACAGAAGATATTTTTAAGACTCCATTTGCTTTTCATTTTCTTTGTTTTTTGAATTCTTAAACTCTTTTCAGCCAACCAAATAAAAGCAATCTCTCGTTCTGTACACCCTAGAAACATTTTCCATTCACTATGAAAACTCTAGAGTAGCTTATTTTAGTTGGTAAACACCCCATGGTGTACCATAGCAACTGTCAATATCTGTGGGCAATAAGGACACATCATAACACAATGCAGCGTTTTACAACTTGAGGGTGCACATGATATTGCCGGCAATATACTTCACGTAAAATAGGGCGCCATCCATAGCAGCCACAATACAATGACAAACTAAATGCTGTCGCCAACCGTGCAAAAGGTAGGTAGACCAGACCGCACAAAAAACAATTCGTCCAAATTTACGTGTTTGTCGGTCATAAACAAAAAAAAAAAACCTAACTAGATGTAGAATAACAGAAGACTTTGTGGCGCCAATGGAGGAGCGTTTAATGCTCGACAATGTTTCCTCAATAAAACCTCAAGTGAAAGTAATTGCCGTGGCACAGAGTAGAGCAATACCAAAACAGATTTTAAAAAAGCGCAGACAAAAAACGATCGCAGGATAAAACAAGAAGTAAACAATACGATATGGGTGTAAACCGGCTTAGAACTTTCATTTCATCAACTCCGCAGCGACATTCCTAGTCCGCGGACGTAGTGTGTAATGTGTATGTAATACACTACTCATCAAACTGGAATTCAGGTTTATTTCCGTTCAAGGAAAATTAATAGTTCAACATCCTGAGCGAGAATGGAAATGAGTTATTAGTACACCAACGGAAGTAATTCGCTTTGCGTATGCAACTCACCTGTAACATGAGAAGTCCGGAATCGAACAAAATTACTTATGCACCTGCTGCCGTGCACATGAACACTACAAACGATATATCGTCTACACTTCACATACAAACACTTTCATCGGAGCCGATGCAACGTTTCGAAAACGGCAGAACGCACTGAATTTCTTTGAGTTACACTTAACCTGTTGTTAAAAAAAACGTCAAAAGGCAAAACTTTTTCCGTCAACTGAATTCACTTGAAAAACTGATATATGGCACTTTTCTAGCGATTTCCCTTAAATTCTTCTTTTTACTTCTTGCAAAACATCACACGGATTCCATTGTGCTGAGCCACATACCCGAAGCCAAACTATATTCACATAGATATCCACCGAACGGACACAGCGACTAAGGTGCAACTCACAATATTACGCGACGCACACACAGTTCTGCCTGCCTTGCTTGAAGGCTGACTAAGAAGATATGAAGAAGAAAATGAACAAAAAAAAAATAACACACGAAAATGGGAATCCAGCCAAAGCGGATTGATTCAAGCGGCGTAGCAGCGTAATTAAACTGTAACCTGGAGTTTCTGAGTGATATTTTGTTAGTTGAATGCTCGGCTGGTTGGTCGCATCTGTTTTTTTTTTTAGTTGCACGCTTCGCGGCGATGTCTATGCTCTATTATGATGATGATGATGTGCATATGAATAAAGTAAACAACAAAACAAAGATATGCAGGATTTAAATGTCGAAGAATGCTACGATTTTTCCCCACTTTTTCGTGTAAACTTGTTGTTGCGTTGGTTTCATTCAAGGAGAAAAAATTCCATCAAATGCGTTCATATTTTATTGAGATTAAAGGCACTAGACACTTTTGTGGAATGAATATTATTGATAAGGCACTTTGTTTACACTTGGACGGTGTGAAAAAATATGATTCTATTTCATTTTGATATGATATTTAGTGGAAAAACATAAAAACAAAATAAGCTTCAAACATTCTTGCAGCTGCGTTCTTTCACTTGTTGGAATTTGATTGTACATACTAGATGTTGACAGGTGTTGATCTGGTACAGTTTGATATGAGGATATGTGGGTGTGGTGGATAAGGTGCCGACTACACTAATTTCCCCGAGGATACACAAACGTGAAATCGAGGAATGCAGCTAACCGATTGTTTTCAACCCATTTAACTATCGGTGTAATATATGTACAATCTGGATGTCTTTATAATCAAAACCGAGATGATTAAAAATCAGAAAAAATAGTGTTTAGCTCCAATACGTTTTTTTTCGTCATAGAAATCTAGTACACTCATAATATTACCTTACTGATCGCAGCGCCACGACTTTCTCAAATCGCTATCATCACCACCTGTCAAATTGCCAAATCTGCGAAACCGTCAAAACCACAACATTTCTTTTGGCATAAAGTACCCCTCGCATATTTTTTTGTCGGGGAAAAGTTTAGCCGTTCGTGCTCTTGAATATATTTTCTTTATTTTTCAATACATTGCGATATTATAATTTGTCTCAATCAATTCTAAATAACAAAAAAAATCAATCTCATCAAGTTCAACAGACAACATACCGGCAAAACGAAATTTCTGCGTAAACAAAATTTTCGATAACAGATCAGATTTTGCAAAACGAAATGAAAAGCCTGGAGAACATAAAGAAAGAATATCCATTACATTGGCTAATCTGGAACAACGATGTGGAAGAACTACAAAAAACACTAAATTTGGATAGAGTATGTGTCAACCTTGAACATCCATATTCTTAAGTGGCTTCCTGTGTATTAGTCGCGTGAAGTTGAAAATATTTCTTAAATTAAATTACTTTACCAAGTAAATTAACTAGCAAAATTTTTGAAGAAAACAAGAAAAAAATCAAGGCGAGAATATTTTTATTTGGATATACCTCAAAACGTGTTCTAATTCAATTAGTCAATGATGAACAAACACTAGTGCACTAATTAGCATTATAAGCATGTAGCGAAGAAGTTCATATATGATACCGCGCCACAGTGTTTATGATATTCTTATCGCTCCCACTCTTACTCATCAAACGATGATTGTTTACCGCAAAAAGAATGTACTTAGTAAATAATTTCATTTACAGCACGACAAGGAGAAACTTGATCCTAGAGGACGAACACCCCTGATGTTGGCTGTTAAACTTTCGTTATTGCATTGCGTCAAGTATCTGTTAGCTGCCAAATGTAATGCCAATTTTGAACACGACGGATGGTCAGGTAAAGAATTTCTGAGGCATAGATGTTTCGAATGGTGCTCTTACCATTTGTTGTTGTAGTTGTACAGGAAGCAGTATGCAGTGGCGACGAGGACATCCTTACATCAATCATAGAAGTACGTGATCTGCAGAGACATGTACAGAGGGTCACACATGTGCCTAAGCTATTGCAGCATTTGCTAGACGCTCCAGATTTTTATATCGAAATGAAATGGGAGTTTACATCATGGGGTGGGTAATCAATTTAATCAACTTCTAACTGATAATTTGTTGACATTGAGATGTGCCTGCACATCTGTGTTATCATTTAGTCATCGCAATTTATATTTCGAAACGTTATTCGGTGTAATCTCAGAATCGGGTGATTCATTGCAAGCAGAAATACTCAGATCGTTGGTTCATAACCTCGCTAACAAACATTTGCTAATTATCTGTTTGACTTCGCAAACAAGTGTCTTTACTTCGCACTTTATTTGACTTTGAACAAAAAAAAAAAAAACGAATACCTGTTTCTCTTTAAGTTCAGAGCTCTAGAAACATTTTTCGGACCGCAAATTAAGACTTGTTATTCAAAAAGGGAAACAGGGTGTCACTCTTCACAGTTGTGACGTTGAATATATTTCGCGGCAGGGCTATAATGTGCACACGGTCGCTCTTGATATTTAATTCGATTTATGCGAACGCAAACTGAGACCGATACTCTTACGAAATCTATACAAATTTGTTCCAGGACGCATTTCTGAATCGATGTCGATGAAGGAAATAATTTATATCAAATAGCAGAGTAGCCTTACATGCTTCTAGGGCACGTCTTAGCGTAAATAAAACGAACTAAAGCGATTACTCAACACAAATAAGAAGGAAAACGATGTTGATTATGTTCACCCTTTTCTCTAATACTTTAGTTTACCCTTTAAGCGTGTTGAGCAGGTGCCATCTTTCTGAAAAAGAGTAGATTATTTCTCATAATAACTGAAAAAGGTCAGCTTTCCTAGATTTCGGTCCTTTGATGTGGTATTAACATCGCGATCACATCAATTGAAAGATCAATTACAGCACCATTTAATGGGGGTGACGTTTAATGGCAATGATGTCAAATTTGGGAAAATTAAGCTTAATCAACGACATTTTCCATGCGCTTGCTGAGGCTGGACAATTGAGTATGTCTTTTCTGCTCCCTACAAACCATTTCTCGATCATATTCTCTCATGAAAAAGTTTGCAAATTGCAAATAATATATCGTCTGTACATCTAAAGTCATTTCTTTTTCGCCTTAGTTCCTCTCATGTCAAGATTTTGCCCAAGTGATACTTATAAGGTCTACAAACGTGGTGCGAATGTTCGAATTGACACAACTCTACTTGGTTTTGACAACTCCACATGGCAACGAGGGAACCGATCCTACATTTTCAAGGGATTGAGTAAGCAGCACAACCATAAAATTGCCTTCATTGAAAAATGAAAAAAAATGAATATTTAATATTTTATAGAGGAAACCGCGACCATGATTGAAATCGATCATGACACCCATGAAGTTCTGGTGGAGCAGTTAAATAGTGAAATCGGTGATATAGTTGGTATTCCCCCGCCAATTGGTGCTGTGCGTGCACGCCTTAATGCTCCTGTGATGACAAACAACATTGACATGGAGAAGATCAGTTTTGAAAGAAACAAATCCGGTATTTGGGGTTGGCGCAGCGAAAAAACCGAAGGCATAAATGGTTACAATTGTAAAGTGTACGGTGCTAGCAACGTGGAGTTTATAACTAGAACTCGTATGGATCACCTAAATGAGGATCAAATTCGAGTAAGTCGACGCATCAGTTCGCATGCGGTGTAAAGAATTTTAATCATTTTGTCGTCGTTTCTTGTAGAGTAAAGCAACTCGAACACCATTGCACAGTTTTCTTGGCATTGCGGAGGATGAATACGTTTCCAGTCCAGATTTAGCAAGCTATCGGGAAAGGGTAAAATCACTGTTCAATTTCAATTAGTTTTTGTATCATAAACGATGTCTTGCATTTGCAGGTACCATCACCACATACGGAAGTCCATGTGGAAAATGGTGAAGAAGAATCAGCTAGCACCAGTTCGGGGAGTACAACACCAAAAAAAGCAATTACTCCAGAAGAGTATTTCTCAGACGTTGACCTAAATGGCAGGGATATTGGTAGACCAAAGAAAATTAGCACTAAAGTAAGTGGCGTTGTAACGTTGGTGGGGTGTGGTTCCAAGGCTGTTGTCATGGTTTCGTGAACACAATAAGGGCGCTTTCTGCAGGATTAGTTCCATACACCGAACTGACCAAGCCCAATGGTTTTTTCCATACGCCACGTGATTAGATACAAAGCTCAAGAAGATATGAGAGTAGACTATACGATGGACAATTACTTTGCACATCTAGTCCCCCAAGACGAAAAATTGTCTGAACTTACTTGCTTTTATATGATTGCGCATGCTGTTGTATTAAAATGGAAATGGAATGGAACAAGAAGGCGTTATGGTGCATGGTAGGATGTGAGCATTGTTCTCTGTGAATGGGATTCAACTTCTGAGTTTCCTCAGGCGAGTTCGATAAGAATAATAGAATTTATTATGGCGAAGGGATGTTATTTATATCACAAACCCATGTTGGCAGCCGTGGCGTTGTGGATCTGTGCGTCGACTCCTACGCACTTGAACCTCGGCGTCTATGTTCGAATCCCAGTACGACAAAAATCATCTCCCATCTCTTTCGAGTCACAATGAATGCCCAAAGAGTATAACTGTCTAGAAAAAGCTTTTCAAACTTGGCCGTTCGGAGACGGCATAAAACTGTAGGTCCCTTCCACTCGTGAGAGAACAGTAGCACGGACAACACGAGTGGTTGCCGAGAAGCTAGGCTGTGGCCCTCTACGAGCTGTAGCACCACCCATATGTAAAGGGTGATTTTTTAAAAGCTATAGGAAAGTTTTTCAAAAAAAAGCACATAAAATTCAGGAAAATGCATAAAATCTTTATTTGAATCGATAGTACGGTCCATATAATTTAATGTTTGAAGATTATTTCTTGCAAATGTTGACCTTGACTGCGCCTCGAATGGTCCATCCGCTTAGTCCAATTTTGGCATACTCTTTCCAACATTTCGGCCGGTATCTCACGAATAAATGCTTCAATGTTGTCTTCCAATGCGTCAATTGAAGCGGGCTTGTCTGTATAGACATGAGCTTTAACATAGCCCCACAAAAAATAGTCTAAAGGCGTTAAATCGCACGATCTAGGCGGCCAATTGACCGGTCCCGAACGTGAAATAAAATGTTCACCGAACACGCCCCTCAATAAGTCCATTGTTGCGCGTGCTGTGTGGCATGTGGCACCGTCTTGTTGAAACCACATGCCATGCAAGTCAAGCTCTTGCATTTTGAGCAAAAAAAAGTTGGATATCATCTCACGGTAGCGCTCACCATTCACAGTTACGTTACGATTCGCATCATCTTTGAGGAAGTACGGTCCAATGATGCCACCAGCCCATAAACCGCACTAAACTGTGACTTTTTCTGGATGCATTGGTAGCTCTTGCAATGCTTCTGGCTGGTATTCACTTCAAAATCGACAATTTTGCTTATTTACGTACCCATTGGGCCAAAAATGAGCTTCGTCGCTGAACAGAAGAAGCGCGCGATGAACTTTCTTAACAGAGCACGCATTTTGATAATAAAATTCAATAATTTGCAAGCGTTGTTCGTTTGTAAGACGATTCATGGTTAAATTATAGACCAAACTGAAGATGTTTGACAGTGAAACAAAACACGAAACGTGCGTCAGCTGTTTAAACCAGTGTTGCCGAAAAGATAATAGCTAACAAATCACCTTTTATTATATTATTATGTTAAAATCCAAGCACATTCTTCTAGCCTTATAAGAATCTGACTCTGTTTGCCGGAATACATGCGAAAACAAAATATTGTTGAGGCCTTAACCTACAGGAATGCGATATAATATATATCAAAATCTAAGATCAAAGATATATTAGTGGTGACGACAGATAAACTACACAATGATGCAAAAAATGCACCCATGCATTGTCTATTCTGGATGACCTGTAGGTTAGGTTCCGATAGAGTGGCTGGCTGCTCATTGGTAGCAGATTGTTGTCGCAATCGCAATTATTCGAATTCAAATTGAGCGGAGTCGTTTGTTGATTTTCGATTCTTGCAGGTACGACTCCAATCGTCAACGAATGTGTGTATACGCCGATTCTTCAAGTCGGAGAGAGTTTGTTGGATTGTATCATGTGTTGCTGGAACAACTTTTTTATTCGCAATTGCCTATCGCTTTTTCATTTCGTTTCACTACTAAAATTTAAACTTTACATTTATGAGAGCGAGAGTACAATCCTATCACTAATTGGGTGAGAAGTGTGAAGAATACAGTCGAACCTCCAAAATTCAAATAGCCACACAGCCAACCAATATTTTTCAGAAATTTGGTTTGACTTATAGAAAATTCGATTTAAGGATGTTCCAATTACAGAGGTTTGACTGTATTTCCATTCCCAATGTTCCTATTTTGGTAGATATAGTTTCTTATTGGAGCAACAGCTTTACGCTGATTTTTTTGTATGGAGTGTGGGTAGGTACTGAGAATAAATTGTAGAATTCGATTCGATTCGATTATTATTCGATTGTTTTCTAACGAGACCGAATAAATCGACAATCGAATTCAATTTTTAACAATTGCCAATTTATTCGATTGTGAAATTCATTCGCGATCGCCCATCGCTATATTACCACGCGGATATGATTGTTTCTATCTCGCAAACCAGTTAGTGCTTTGGATAAAGCAATAGAGATGACTGATACCATTTAATGCTATTTAGTTCCGTCAAGTTGTTGATATAGTAGGCGTCTAGGTGACTTTTTCTACGGGGGAGAGAGCACTGCAGTTGTGTAGAAGATGTGCAATAGTTTCTTCACCTTCCACGTCTCTGCAACTTCTGCAGAAGTCGTTATAGTGAATGTCCGATCTGGAGGCATGTAGTCCAGCTGCGCAATGCCCGGTTATGACACCGATAATAGTTCTAAGGTACCATTTGATCGGGCTACGCGATCGTTGTGGATCTATAGTAGTCCATGTGTATGATATGTAAATGTCCACACATATACATATATGTAACAAAAACAATGTCTCTTCTTTTTTAATGGTTATTTATCATTGCTATTACAAGCAGAAACTAAATTACTTCCCCAGCTTTAGTGCTAAAAATTAATAATCATCAACAAGATGTGCATTCCGTTGAATTTCTGCATAGAGCCGCTGTATGAAATCAAGTCAAACTGTAACAAGACATCTACGATCCATCGCATAACAGTGATTATACATTTTATATAATTTATTTGAATACCAAATCAGATTTCTAAGATTTCTTTAAAAGTCTGTTCTAAAACTAGCAGAAAGGAAATCTTAACTTCCGTTGAAACGTTAAAGATAGCTAAAACGCGTACCACACCCAAAAAATGAGTATAATTGTGTATTGTTTCTAACCTGCGCTCATATAATTAAACAAATTTGAATTTCTCATTTCAGATCCAAAGATTTAAAGCGAACTTATGGCTAAGCGAAGAATATCCAATTCGATTGCAAGAGCAAGTTCTACCTATTTTAGATTTAATGTCAACCATGGCTAGTCCACATGTGTCCAAATTGAAAGACTTTATTACAATGCAACTGCCATCTGGGTTTCCAGTTAAAATTGAAATTCCATTGTTTCACGTACTGAATGCGTGTATCACATTCGGTAATGTTTTTGCATTGACGTGCCCCGTTGAGCATGTTCAGACAATTAATGAAGATGATCGAATCACTTGCGTAGTCGATGATCGTTGCTTCGATATTCCAGTTCATTATACGAATAGGGGTAAACTATACATAGTCATAGCCATCAAATAAATTAAAAATACATTTTCTTTTGGTTTTATTTAGATTCCGATGTTAGACGTCAATTAACCATGGATGAAGATGATCTCTTGCAGTATGCTATTGAGCAAAGTCTAGTTGAGAATACGGAGAAAGAGACTGATAAGGTTGACATATGGGAAGCTCTAAGAGGACAGAGTGGATCATCGTCTTCATCAATAATTCAAGAGGAAGATGCTCAGTTTCAAAGGTAGTTTGAATTTAATTTCATTGCGATTCTTGTCGGAGTAGATTACATTGCACATGGTTTTGTTTTGAAATGTTTTTGCCTTGTGTGAATTGTTTTAAAGTTGCATTTCTTTTTTTGAGTTTTCGATTGACGATTGGAAAATATTGTAGAGTGGTGAATGTTTATTTAATGCATCTAACATTTTCGGTAGTTTTGTTATGTCAAATTGTCCTTTAGTGGTTTGTTCGAATGTAGCTGCCTTATAATACATTTGACAGACTCTCTTTTACTTTAAGAGCATGCCGGCAAGCTACCTATGCAACTATCAGACGTGTGCAATTTTCTTATAATCAAAAGTTGAGGCAAAAAGTGCTACAATGTCAAAAAGGTAGCAAAAACTTTTGGTCATTTGTAAAAAAACATAAGGAATTCCGCCTCGTCTTCAATTCCCACGCTCATTTACAATGACATTCCAACTGTCAGCTCTTTAAATAAAGCCAACCTGCTTGCGGCGCATTTTGCAGCCAGCTCAACACTGCCAGATTCCAATATGCCTCCACCTGTACTTGAGAACGTTGATTTCACCATGGGACAAATCCACTTCCGCACTCGTACAGTTGCAAGAGTACTTAAAGATCTCGACGTGCACAACTCCGATGGCCCGGATGGTATTCCCCCTATACTTCTGAAGAGGTGTTCTTCTGCGCTGGCAAAACCATTGCGTAAGCTTTAGGTCTCTTTCCGAGCAGATGGAAAACAGCATTTGTCCAGCCCGTCCCTAAAAAGGGCGAATCTTCGTCACCCACCTCGTACCGACCCATAGCACTTACGTCCCTTCTTTCTAAGGTCATGGAAAGGCTGATAAATCGTCAGCTTACGAAATCTTCAATCGCGGAAGCTTCTTAATGACCGGCAGTACGGTTTCCGTAGCAACAGGTCCACTGGTGATCTGATAGCTTATCTCACCGAAAAGTGGAACAAATCTTTGCATAATGCAGGCGAAAACAAGATCGTTGCACTTGATATTTCTAAGGCATTTGACAGAGTTTGGCATCAAGCTCTTTTGTCGAAAATGCGTGCATATGGTATCGATGAATCTCCTCTTCTATGGATTAGAAATTACTTTTCGAACCGTTCAATTCAAGTTGTTTTGGATGGGTTCAAGTCTGATATCCACCAAATAAATGCTGGTGTACCCCAAGGCTCTGTTCTGTCTCCGAAACTCTTTCTCATTTTTATTAATGATCTCTTGTCTGCTACTTCTAATCCAATCCATTCCTTCGTTGATGACAGCACCCTCAGCTTTTCATATTCGTTCCGAGACTCACGACCCTGGCCTTCGGCCGTAGAATTGGAACGGCAGCGTATGTTAAGCACATTGAATTCCGATCTTGACAGCATAATTAACTGGGGAAACAACAACAGAGAGGAATTCAAAAACTCAATGCTGTCTGCTGTCACTGAAGCGAACCCTTGTTAATCAGTCATTATCCATGAATGGAGCTTGTATCGATGAAACCGGAAAGCTTTCCATCCTTGGTATGTGTATCAACACAACATTTAGTGGGAACGATCGCATATTTGAGGTCGCCAAAAATGCTGCGAAATGTTTAGGTTTCCTTAATCGATGCAAGAAATATTTCACCCCCTCTGATTTGGCTTTCATTTATAAGGCGTATATCCGCCCCAAGCTTGAGTTCAACGCTCATATCTGGTCTGGTGCCCCAAAGACCATCCTGCACTTACTAGATAGAATCCAAAAGCGAGCGATAAAACTTATAGGAGACAACAATGTCGCAAAGTCATTAGACTCGCTCGTACATCGACGTACCGTTTTTTCTTTGTCCGTATTTTATCACTATGTCAACAAACGATGGTCAAGTGAACTAGCCAACTGCATTCCTCCTCTCCGTGAATTCACTCGCAATACTCGTCTCGCCAGGAATGCTCATCAGTTTACCCTTAAGCCTACTTTCGGACGCACAGTTAAATTTAGAGACTCGTTCTTCAGCCGTACTACGCGAATTTGGAATGCTCTTCCCAGCCCTATATTTCCCACAGACTACAACCCGCAGATATTTAAGACCAATGTGCACAGGTATCTCCTCTCCCTTTCTCCCTCTATACCTTCGGCCCGTGCTGTGTCTTGACCCCGGACACTTAAGGGTATTAGCAATCCCTTGAGCGCGCGCAAAATATAAAAAAAAACACACTTCTGTAGATAAACAGTTCAAACAATAAAAATTGTATACGTATGTATTAGGTTGTATCACATAAAATGTCCATTTCGATTAAAATGGTAAGATCTACGGGAAGGAACTTAGCAAACAACAGTCGGAAGTGCACGCGTTTAAGACATTTGCTGGCAAGGCGTTTTACCGATTTGGGTCCCAGGAGGCCAAGGCATTCTTTTTTTTCCATTTTCGTGTCGCTCAGTACCCAAAAAGTAGTTCTCTATCACTCCTGCTCTTTTATTTGACATAGACGTGACCCCAGAATAAATATTAGGTGTCGCACGAAAATGTATGGCTTCGCCCCAGGATATGTGAGGTAACACGGCACCCAATCTGTTAGGGATATGCGTCATTAATGCTATCCCCTGCTTACTTAACTTATGTGTTCTATAAGTGGTGTGATACATTTCTTCCATAATTTCCTTTACTCACGATCCTGGGCCTGTGCCGTAGAATTTGAACGTCAGCTTATGCTTATGTTAAGCATTGAATTCCAATCTTATCCACTCCAATTGGGGTAAATCAAGTATAGTGGAATTGCTGTCACTTGAACTAACCTCTTAATAATCAGCCATTATCCATGAAAGGCGCCAGTTTCGATGGATCTGACAGACTCCATCCTTGGTATGTGTATCAACACTCAGTTGAAATGATCACATATACGAGCTCCCCAAACATATTGCAAAACGTCTACGTTTCCTCAATCGACGCAACAAATATTACACTCCCTGTCTGAATTGGCTTCAATTTATATACAGTCATCCACAAAAGTGAAGACACAGCCTTTATTTTTAAGAAAAAACCTCACACATATGTATGTTAAAAATCCAAAATAAATTTTGTATTTTTATGGAAATGTATATATTTTGAATCCTTATTGTGAATTTTATTGTTGTGTTCTAAATATTTTCATTTTAATTTGGTAAGGACGAAAATTCATTCCACAAAAGTGTAGGCACATCTGAAAGAAGGATCAGATGCCACATGTCCACATGTCATGCAAGTCAAGCTCTTGCATTTTGGGCAAAAAAAAGTTGGATATCATCTCACGGTAGCGCTCACCATTCACAGTTACGTTACGATTCGCATTATCTTTGAAGAAGTGCGGTCCAATGATGCCACCAGCCCATAAACCGCACCAAACTGTGACTTTTTCTGGATGCATTGGTAGCTCTTGCAATGCTTCTGGCTGATATTCACTCCAAAATCGACAATTCTGCTTATTTACGTACCCATTGAGCCAAAAATGAGCTTCGTCGTTGAATCTTCGTCCAACTTTTTTTGATAATAAAATTCAATAATTTGTAAGCGTTGTTCGTTTGTAAGACGATTCGTGGTTAAATTATAGACCAAACTGAAGATGTTTGACAGTGAAACAAAACACGAAACGTGCGTCAGCTGTTTAAACCAGTGTTGCCAAAAAGATAATAGCTAAAAAATCACTATTTATTCATAATGAAACATTATCTTTTTAGTCATTAGTGGGCGTATCCTTTATATTGAAGAACAGCTTGTAGTATCCTATTGATTGATTCGACCAATTTTTTTTGTATATTCCCGGCTGATATTTTGCCTCTCCTCTTGCAAGGTAGTTTTGAGATCGTTCTCATTATGAATCTTTCTTTGGCGGATCTTTTGTTCTAAATAATCCCAAACATGCTCGATGGAACACAAGTCGGGGCATTGCGGAGAGGTAACAAGCATGTGGGTATTGTTCATTATATGCCACATATTAACGTTATGAGCAGTGTGCTCGGGGTCGTTGTTTAGTTGGAAGTAATACAACCTTGTAAGACCCATTTTGGTCAAACTTTCCTTTAAATTGCTTTTTAAAATGTCTGTCTACGAGTATCGGTTCATTATTCCGTCTAAAAAATTAAGCTTTCCTGCATCTTTTGCCGACATACATCTCCACACCATGCTACCGCCTCCTACGTGCTTCACTGTTTTTAGGGTATGCTTGTTGTTTAGATAGTTCTCGAAATGGTCGCTAATCTTCCTTGCGCTTATAAAAGGATTTCGTTTGATCAGGTATTTTATTAACCTTTTATTGCGGTGCGTTAAGCTTTGGGGTCGACAACTTCGCGGTTTATTTTTTATTTGAGACTTTTTTAAATAACGTTGGATCACATTACGGACCTTATACCGGCTACGAGATACTGAAGAATCGAACAAATGTCCTTTATTTTTTACAACACAACAGTAAAATTCATATACATATACATTTATATACATTTTTTTGTGAGTTTTTTTTTTAAAGATAAGGGCTGTGCCTTCAATTTTGTGGGTGACTGTATTCAATAAAACAAACGCCTTAAGGTGATTCCTGGTCTGGAGTCCCCAAGCATCCAAAAAAATAAATGTTTGTAAAGTTATGGGAACAGCAATAACGTGAAGTCAACGCCAACGCGGACATTTTGATTCAGCCGGCTGCATAATGGCTTGCATAACTGTTGCGATTCTCATTATTAAGCTTGTGGTAGCCCGCCGAAGCTGATGCATTTGTTTAATGACATCAATACACATTAGACGTTAGGTAGGAGTTAAGTGTATCCAAACATACCCAAATTGCAGGATTAGAATGTATAAATCTAGATACAGGCATACACAATTGATGTACTCACCCACTTCTTCACTGTGACCACTCGCTTCAAAATGTACAACTTGTGCAAAAATTTAAATCGCGATAATTGTCAAGTCTGATCACTGCATCACTCCGTTCAAATCAAAGATCGTTTGTTAAATATTCAAGTATTACTTATTAGCACCAGTCCGTAAGCAAATGAAGATAAGTTATGAATAAGACACTCACTTCTAAAGTCTCTAAGCCAAGAATCGCAAACCTATAATGTAACTTAAACATATACAGTTCTTTGGATTTCTAACAATTTTCTTATATCTTGCAACATGAAACCCTGCTTGCCTTGCTTGAAAAATAAAAACACACACCCACAAACAAACAAAATTAATAGATTAAGAGTTGTTTCAAATCCATCTCGTAGCCCACAGCCGCAACAACAGCAGCAATTTAAAAACAATTATGCTTATATGAAAAACATTTTTAAGTAGTTGCAGTTGCTAATGCTTCAGTTTCTATTCCATTAAAACCGAATTAAACGTATCGCTATAACTCCCTGTATCTAATACCCCACATTTTCCCCTCTTCCTTCCACGCGCAAAATTATTTTAGAGTACTGCAGGAGTCCCTCTGTCAAGGTCGAGGGGTAGGCTCGCCCAGTTCAGATGACGACGATGGCGGATTTAATTACATGGATCCCGATCTAGCGATGGCATTGCGTCTAAGTCAACAGGATCAGCATCAATACGAGCAAGAATTGCAAAGGGAACAAAAAATGATCGAGGAAGCACTCAGACTGAGTCTTGAAGAGAAATAATTGAAAACCTACTTTAAATCCAATCGCTGGCAAATGGAAGAAATTAATAAAGCAAAATGTATTATGTTGAATATAAAAAAATTATACATAAAAATCTATTATTAAGTTCGAAAGTATTTATGCTATGATTACATTATGTTTTCCTTATTCACAGGCAACAGTGCCTGTGTCACTAAAGCAAACAGAATCATATACCTATTGTATGTATTTCGAATTATATGAATATACATATATTTTTGTGATATTTTCCAACTTTGAGATACAATTTAGAGATCGTAACCTATTACGAAGTAAACAAAGATCATTTCGATAAGTATAAAATAATATCGTTTATATAAATAACATATACATGCATACATTTTACATATACATAATAACTTTGACAGTTTATTAATATTATTTACTTTATAATTATTGCGACGCGTTTTCCTTTACATCATAATTTCATGGAAATTCAATTAATTTAATGTACATTCTGTGTAGTTGAATGCAGATAATAAAAGTCATCCAAAATAAATATAACGATTAAAGATAATTAAACTTAAATGCCAACAAATTTCAAAGTAAATACAAGTATTTTTGTTTATTCAAATTGTATCCAATCGTAAAACAAAACCAAAAAAGTAAGATCCCAGAAATAAATGTAATTTTAATACAAACTATCGAGAGTTAATGTTTTTTTTCATTTCTTATGCTATAGTCATACATTATAGTAGTAATATTTGAACATTGGACACAGGTGCTTCATTTTTAAACTTTAATGCCTTTAATATGGACACCCAACGTACCTATATTGCTCCAATAGCAACGATTTACCGTGAACTGTAAACGATTGCCACATTATAATTGAATGCAGCTCTATGCGGATTAAGGGCAACTTTTCTACGTAGTTGATTTCGAGTCCGACTTCATTTTGCTCTTCGCCTTGATCGTCAGTTTGACTTGCTCGTATATTATATGTCTTGGAGCATTGCTAGTTCTGCGACGAAATTTGATACGTGGTATTTTGAAATTCAACTGGAAATAAAAAATTGACTCTTAGTGTTACTGTATATGCATTAAGCGTGTATTAGCGTGATTGCGGTGAACTGGATGAAGAGGATAAGGAGAAGGTAGAAACCACGGATCAACTACGCTGCTCGTGCAGCGCTGACTTGTCGTAGGTACCTACACCTAGGGGACCTACTATTTTAATAATCGCATCGAGCTAAACAGCGCATGTATACAAGCACAAACTGGTTCCGCTGTTAGTAGAAGTTAAGACGCTTTGTATCACCACTGAAGCTTTCAGACAGAAATAAGAGAGCAAGGAGATATCCAACTTCGGCGAGAATTTCCCCTGGTCCACACCGGAGAGAAATGTGAGAGTAGTGGAACTCCCTTACACACATATACTATACTCTTACAAAAACCATAGATCCACCACAATATGGCGGCCGATTCGTGGATTTTGTGGGATAATGGCGGCAGATTCGTGGATTTTGGGGGAAATTGTCGGCAGATTTGCCCAATCTCATGTACTATTGTTCAGAGGGTGTTCAAAAGTTGACTCATATATTTAAGAGCACATATAATACTTGGGTGAATAAAAATGTAATGCTATTTAAATAATACATGTAAATCTATTTACAGGAATATTTTGAATCAATTTTATTCTTCAAAGTAATATATAGGCGATCAGTTTGCAGTTGTATTTCATTCATGAATTGTGAAAACTCTTGAATTTAAATTTCATAATTGTTCAAAAAAAATGTCTAAATAATAAAACTAACTCATGGAAATGGTTGTTAAAATTTGGAATTAACTTCCATCACATTTCTTTAGAAAACTAAAATGACCAAAAAAGTAATTTTTTTTAAATGATTCATGCAAATTTTTCAATTTTATTATTATTAGTACTTTTACACAAGTTTCGCGTGAATGCATTTTATAAGCATTATTCATACATATGCAGAAATAAATATGTACATTAAGTAAAGTATGCATTAATTTCACCCTAGTGCTTCAGACAGTAATTTCCACAAATAAGAGTTTAATAAATCTCCTTCATGAACATATGCTTTGTTTGTTTGCTTACCCCTCCTTTCTGTGTTGAATATTTAACACCAAAATTTGAAAAAAGTTCAGTAACGAGCAAATTTTTAAATAAGAACTCTAATTCACCCATTGTATCAGCTGTTTACCAGCTGTTCGCAAGAGCTCACACGTATTCACAAACAGGGGAGAAAAAGCGTATAAAAAACACTGTCAGATGAAATCAAGCGGCAAGAGAGGTAGAAGTTGGATATCTCCTTGCTCTCTTATTTCTGCTTTCAGACTCAAAAACTGGTCCATTGTACCAGTACAGGCAGCAACATACATTTGTTGAAATTTCATGGCCTTCCGAACGTATACCAGCAGGCCCATCAGTGATGGGGAGCCTACATCATCAGCTCTCACCTCATCAGCACTAAATAACTGCGAGCAAAGGCGGGACAGTGGCAGAGGAAGTGCTCTGCAGTGTCGTCGTCTATTCCACAGGCAGAGGGTTTCATCTAGCGGTGGGAACTATCGAATGAATTGCACTATCGATAGTTAGTAATTGAATGATTTCAACTATCGAATAGTTTTATTCACGCATGAACTTTGTCTTTAAAAACGTGTGACCGGAGGGGACATCTCCGTTTAGTCCGTACAATAGAAAAACTCATTCATTGAACTCGATGGTCCAAAGTCCGTACAAGTGAAAAAATCATTCATTCAATGCAAAAACGATTCGAACATTTTTCCAAATATGTCGATAGTTCAACCAAAGCATACAAGTAAAAACATTTAAATGGTTTTTTTTCATTCGATTGGATGAATGAACGATTTTCGACCATCGTCATTTGACTATCAAATAACTCGATAGTTTCCATCACCTTCGCTTAGGCCAAGGACATCTAAATGTTTGGTGCAGTGACGCCGGTATGTCGCCTGCAGTCTTTTCTGTCAAGAGATAACAAGAATGCCGCGGAAGCATGCGCTTGGTTTGTCTACATCCTGCAACTCGCCTGGATATAGGAGGTGTCCGGTAGTGCTCTAGAGAAGCCCAACAATCGATGGAAGGCCTAACTAAGGACGCGGGTAGTTCCGGTAGCTTACCTCCTCTGATCCTTGTCTAGCAAGTTCATCAGCGATCTCATTTCCCGTGATCCCGTGGTGATCTGAATACAAGTCTTAGCGAATTTAGACTGCCGATCAAATTCAGAGAAGACTTGAATTCCTGAACCATGGTGGAAGTGGTTAAATGGTTGAGGAAGGCCTAAAGCACTGCTTGGCTGTGGCTAGAGACAAAAATACTTCGCAACTTCCACATGTTCTTCACAATATAGTTCCTGCTAATTAGGATCGCATAGGTTTCCGCTTGGAAAACCCATTCAAATTTATGTAACTAGGTATACAGTCTGAATTTGTCGTCCTCCACGAAGGCGCCAGCGCCAGATCCTTCATTGCCTTGGAGCCGTCCGTGAAGATTCGACTACATTCCTTTCCTGGCTCAGATGCTGGTCAGAGTCATTCCGGAGTGCAGAGAAAGTCGATTTTGTACGTATGTCGTCTGTGCACCAGGCGGCATATGTTGTGGAGAAGGAGCGTTGTTGTGGAGAATGAGCGTGACATGTTAAGCGATAAGTTTGTTTTTTAAAAATCACGTTTTTTTTATCCAAAATTCACTTAAAAGTAAGTATCCTTTAATATTCAGAAACACTTCCTTCATTTAAATACAATTCACTATGAATCTTGATGTTACAAAAGTGTAGTATCAATTTGTTAACTTACTAGATACTCAGCAATTCTAGTGGATTGCAAAAATTGTGAATTATTCTGTGTTTAATTTCTACATTTGCAGTTCAGCTTCTTCATCACCAATTTTCATTTTTCAAAACCGAAATAACTCTAAACCAAAAACAATACTAGTTGTAGTTTAATTTAAACAAACGAGAATGTAATGTTATCTCATCTTATTCAAATTATCTCCTCGACACCCGTATATAAACCAATCGACTTGTGTTAGGTACAGTAAAACAAATGCGATACGACTGTTATGACTAGCGACATTCGACGTACAATAAAAACCAAGGCATTTAAATGTTTCATGTTTTCATTGCACATTTGTGAATCGTGATCGCACTTCGAAGATCGTGACTTTAATTTGACACGTTACCAAGAAAATGTCTTAATCGCGAAAAAAAACACATAAAATCTTTACTTTGGAAATTTAAACCAATTGTTTATCGACTTTACCCGATACGAAATTAAATAATTAAAAGCGCACCTTTTTGTTCATCGAGACGTATATATTTTGGTTTATATTTACTGAAAAGCGGTTATTTCACTGTTAACACAATGCGGCAGCAGATCGCCGCTCATGTATACAGCACTTTACAAGACCTGCGGACGGAAGTCATAAACATAGTAATTTTTATTTAAGGTATATCAGAAAATGATTTCTTACATAATCACCAAAGCACATTGACGCCTGTTAGAATAAATCATTTATTTTCAATTCATATAAATCTTTTTGTAATACTGACTTATTAATACAAGTTCCCAACATGTAGAACTTCATAAATTGCTGCCAGCAATCGTATATAAAATCAACAATCTGCTGCCGTAAATTCTACCGTTTGTACATACATATATATTTTGTGATAATTTTGATTTAGGGATTGCGGGTATACACTGTTATGTCACTGATTCCAAGATAATCTCTTCAAGCGATTATTTAACGAAGTGTGGCTCCTAGACCAGGAGACACTTTTGAGCGACTTCCCGTATTTATAATTTGTATTTGGTTTTACGTAAATGTAGCTAAATTATTTGAAATCAGATGAACAAGCTAACTACATATCTTATATACGAAAAAATTCATCGCAAAGAACTATTCGATCAGATTGCCGAATTTGAATGATCGGAATCCGTGAAAAATATGACGGACGACAACTATCTTCAACATCTACGCTACGCAAGTGATATCAACCAGAAATCAATTATAGATATATAAAATATATGCCGTTGTAGTTCACCGCCTGGGTAAAAACGTTACAACTGTGAGATAAGAAGTTAATCCAGTCCTCTGGCTCCTGTCAAAAATAAATAGCATAAGCGACATCGCTCTTGGCAACTGCTTCTACGAGTCAATTAAAAAAACTCAGTTAAAACTGCTGATCCGTATTCCAAGATCAAGCTCTGCAAACCCCTGATCTTGTCAGTTTTGCTATATAAGCCGATGTCCCGGAAAGCAAAGATCCTTCCACCAAAATGGTTCTTGCTCCATCGAACATCGGTTGAACGAGTAATACAAGTAATTCGGGATGAACGGAAAGATCAAGTGTTCATGAATGGGGGTAGTATTACGATTGACTTATTACTCATAGCTTAGGATCAAATTGTTCACTAGTAACTCGAGACGTAATTAAAATTAATTTGAATTCAACATTTTCGGACGATACGAACATAATTTGTGGAGTGAGTACTATGCGAGCGCTATTGAAGTTTGTATTTCAAGACAACAATTATGATCCATATTGGACAGTTCTAATATAGACCATGACATCAAAGATTACCTGTTAGGCCATACCTCCGTACGTCATACATAAGATTTTTCTTTGATGTGAAAATAAACTTATAAATCAGTCTGCTGGAAATTTGACTAGAAAATGTTATCAAACAGCGTCGTCGCTTCTAGCCACTTGTCCAATCAATCACGACTAGACTAGAAACTACTTCATGAGAGAGAGATACAAAATCAATTGAAATCTTTTAACCAGTTCTGTCGTCAGAGTCTCTGGATTAGAATCAGTGCCTCGCGCAAATCTAAGGATCAGAACTTTATCGATACACATTTCTGACGTGCAAGTGATTTAGTTAGCAATGTGAGCAAACTGATTGGCCCTATGGCTCATTGGTGTCGTTTTTCATATCTTATCAGCACTTGACTAATCCATTACTGATTGCGATTCAATTTGTAGTCCACGATTTGGGCGGAAATATTTCTTTGCAATTCTAAAACAGTTTCACTTTAAGTTTCATGCCGGTGGTGTGGGGTTTTTTCGAGTTCAGTGTGAAATAATTGGCTTTAACCCTTGTGCTGAGATCGATGGCGAAATTATATAATTCATCTCTTTTGCTTTTATCTGTTGCGATTTACTTCGCAGCATATAGCAGTGGCTGCGAGTTTGGAATTCAAGAACTATCAACAGAGGTTAATAATGAATTCAGTCATTGCAAGGTTTTGGCAACAACCCTTACTGCCAAGGAAAAGGTGTGTGTGTAAATTGAATTATCATGAATTTAATTAAATTTCAAAAATATTGGGCGAGATAAAAGAAACATTCTCTGAAAACCCTCCATCGTGATTCAGAAGCCTGTAGTGAATTGTTTTTTTGCTTTCCAAGAAGTGTGATATTGTGTGTCATAAATATCGAAACAAAATGAGAAACTGATTGATTGGTGTTTAATTAAGCAAGTAAAATAGTATGGAAGAGCATAAATGTTGGGTCAGAAACGTTAATGAAAGTCTAAAAGGAATAAGCCGTTTCAGTTTTCCACATACCTTGGATATGAATCGTTTGCCATTGACCTGATAAGGGTAAGAATTGAAGAATATTTGAAGCCATTTAGGCTGGAGGCTACGATTTCCCGTGCGTACTTGATTACGTGAAGAAATTAGCATGCGTTTGAAATAGTAGGTGGCAAGTACTCCGTGAACTAATTTCACGTGAATCTAATTACACATGAATTCACTATATTTTACCAGATTGCGTATTCTTCTTAAAAGTTCATAATATCCATATGAATCTTCTGAACTCCGTTTTCCATAAGCCGATAGAATTTTCAGTGCAATCAAAAGTATATTATGCACGATCGTTGGTGATCACGTTCCTGTTCACTTGCCTTTAGGAATCACGTGAATTAATTTCACGCATATTTATGATGCACACGTTAATCACTGCACTATCAGAATAAGGATTTAATTTATGCACCAAGATGTTTGCAAATGAAATTAATACAATCATATATATTGTATAGTCAGATCAAAGTTATACATAAGAAATTATATTCAATTTTCCAAGCATGCTCAAACGGAAGTGTCATGATTACGTGTTTTTATTTGGCTCATTAGTTTAGTTCTACTGTTTTGTTAGTAGGACTATTCCGCTTTAAGGAGACAATTTTTAAATACTTGACAGTGTGTTGAAAAAGCATGCTATCTGAGTATTCCAGTCAACGAATTAGCTTTACCTCTGAATCCATTGTAAACGGTCACACTTCCATGACTGATGCATGATGCAATCTCCTGATCGAGATATTATAAATCGCTTAAAAAATCTAGACAATCTAGATGAACAAATCCACACTTTGAAGGCGGACATGACACTATTTAAAAATAAATAACATTTCAACCTAGAAGACAGAGATATTTCATTTTCATGCCACCAGCCCAGCATTTGTAGGATGTGTCCGTACCCAAATAAATATAAGTTCTAACCCATAAGACAGATGGAACTTGTTTCTGCATATTTATATGTACAATGGATTGTGTCACATCTCTCATGAAGCGTGTGACTCTTAATCTACTCCGTGATGGTTAGCAAACGCAACCTTTTCAAAACATATTTTTTAAAACCCTAAATTCGACGACATACTGTTCTGCGCTTGGCAGTGTGCGAATATGTCCCCTGCGAGAAGGAACGTAATTAAATGACATTTTATGAAATTAGTCAACTATTTTTAACTTCCGCAATATTGCTTACCTAAGAACACCTGAGTCTCCGCGGAGGTATCTTTGTACTCAAAGCGCCCCTTACTCCTTTAGCAATTTCTGGATTGTATCAGATTTCTTCCTCTCTAACTACAGTTGGAACACGCTTAATATTATACCTTCCTTGACTGTGTAAGGAAGTCAATGGAGTTAGAGATGCACATGACAGTTTTGCGAAGATGTTGATAGATTGATTGATTGAAACAAGAAAATAACTTTTGAAGCTACAAACATTTTTCTAGTTTCTTAGATGTACCTATCTACATACGTACATATATAGTTGAATTTAGTATTAATTTCCAATAGTCGACAATTGAATATGTTGTTTTATTTATCAGTAATATATTTATCAGTTTTTATCAATGGTAGGAGACTGATTATACCACAATCGGATAACAATTTTCTTCGTTGCATAATGCTAGAAGCTTCAGATTGCTCTAAATCCACTGTCAAATATTTTGCAAATATTGCCAACTTCTAATACTCTATTATACTGTTTTTGTTCGCAAATAGATTTTTATGACACAGCGACATAAAGAGGTCTATTGTATCGATGGGTTGGAGTTAATCCAGAAGACGATCGCTTTAGTTCCACTGAAGTGAGTACCTCCGTATGGAAAATATGTATCTACGTTTCCTTAACCAAAGGAATGCCAGACATTCACATAAAATGTGTTCGGATGTCTAATCCTCCTTCACGCATAGCCGACATTCTTATCCTGGCACAGATTCATTTAGTTAAGGTGATAATTTAGGCCACAATGGCCAGTAAGGAAGCTTTCACAGACTTTCCTTGTCAAGACTAAGAGTTTCTTTATGGGAATAAGGACTGATTAATCGCTTGCATTGCTTCCGACCGTACAGTGGTCTAGATAAAGTTTGTTGCTGCTGCTGTCCAATTTCCACAAAAATACGGTTCAGGAACTATGAACGCAGTTTCCGAGTCAGCCCTAGCAACCACATTCGCAGGGAACCAGTCCAACTACAATTGGTTGTGTCTGGCAAGTGATTGCAGTACGTCATAGCAGTTTTTAACCGTTTTGGACTAAATTTAGTTGGACGATAGCCTTTTGAAGACAACTTAGGCGAGTTCAGTTCCGTTTCCAACATTTTCCAAAATTATTAAATTTCTTTATTGTATCCATTTTTATGGACCAATGCCTGTGATGACTTATTTTCAACATTTGAACTTATTATATGTGCATATTGATAAAATGAAATCTTAAAATTATGTATACTACTCGTCTCTCACTTTCTCTGTTTGAGTTTGAAGACATTTTTATAAGTGAATGAACTTTTCTTATATTCACTAAATAATTTTAATTCAGTTGCCGGATGTAATATACTTTGTTGCAAAGTGCAGAGCCCTCGTAAAAAACGGTTTGATTACTCGTTGATGTGTCATTTTTTTTGCCAAAATTTCGGAATTCAGTTTGATGACTTTCAAATTCAAACTCAATAAAAGAAAGGCTGACTCAAAAACATGCCAGCAGCCTCTTGAAGGTCGAATTCCAATACATCTCACGTTTTGAGCATTTAGTCACATTGCTACACATTAACTCGATGATATTTGCATCGAGATTTGTTAGTCATGTTGTTATAAAATATTAAGTTCTTTCATGTGATAAAATGCACCCCTAAAGCTGTTAGTAAGATAAGACTTTTCACTCCTTTCTCGTCTTTATCGTAATACTTTTTGTTGTATTTTGTTACTTCGCTTCGATATTCCAAGGCTTATTCTAAAATCTGCACGGAACTGTGTAGACCATTTACAGCATTGTGCTAGTGGGTTGATGTTTGATACATTATGTCCATCTGTGTTAAATTCGACGATTGTGTATTCTTGTCCACTATCGATTCTTCTTTTCATATGCGGCGTCATGCTGCAGTATTAATATATGACCTCTTCCGATATTCACTTGTTTCGGTCAGTGCGTACGTACTTCATTCTTTCTTGGTCTGAAAAGATTTGTTTGTCAAGGTATCCATAAATTTCCAGAGAGATGCAAAAACTATACATATGTAGGTTGCGATGAACAATATTATTGTTAAATGTACTCATTGATGTGTAATTAAGTTAAAGCCATACTTGCCCTCATATTCATGTAGTGGACCTAATAATATGAAGGGTGTTTTTTTTAGAGGTATACAACTTTGAATTGGAATAAAACAATGATGATTTTTTTTGTTAAATTGACATGAAATTTATTTTATTCGAAAGATAATCTTATGGCATTGTAACTTAAATATGTTTTCTGAAGTATCACAGTCACGGCTGGCTCAAAGAAGTCTAATCTGAAGTCTAATATGGAGGTCCAATTTCCGATGACTTTTTCCAACATTTGTGGTCGTATATCGGCAATAACGCGGCGATTGTTGTCCTCCAAGTGGCCAATCGTTTCCACATATCCCCACAGAAAATAGTCAAGCGGCGTTAAATCGCACGCCAAACTAAAAATAAATCACTTGACCGCTGACAAAATGGCAGCCAGTTAAAATTTTGTTGGCAAAATAAAGTTCTATACTTACCTCTAAAAAAAAAACAACACCCTTTATTATTCCAATTCTTACACACTGGACATGGCTATGTCCAACATCACATCCACAATCTGTTCGCTTTTGTTACGGGAAATAATGCCACGTTGTTCTGTTTGAAATTGGGTTGCAAAGAGTCAACAATCAACATGAAAAGATGACCAACCAACCACCAATCAAAAAATCAGTTCTAACTAAAATTATGGTACTACAAATTAAATCACTTCTAATATTATCTCATCACAAAAAAAACGTACACGCATAGTAAAACGACTATTCCACTTTTGAACAGAGCTCATGTCTTGTCGTAACTCGAAATTCTCCGACTTGATGTTAGTTTGGACATGGATTTTCTTGTCTCCAGCAGATTTCATGAACAGGGATTGTTTCTTGTCCAGTGGACACACTGTTTACTCCTCCAGTAATGAAATGTGTTTATCAAAGTTAAGCGCTGCTTTCATGGTTGGAAAACAATTCTAGTCCCATTCTAAATGTTTACTTAGGATATACATACTCTTCGTAGTTGATCGTCCACTTTCCAGATTCGTTATCACATGGCGCAGTTCGATCGCAGAAATGAAGCCATTGCCGTCGTTTTCGAATACCCTGAATGCGGCCCGAATCTCCTCTTCGCTGTCGTTCTCCTTCATTTCTATTTATTCCCATCGTTTATCATACCGTATCCAATTAATAAATGACCGCACTGATTAAGGTATCGGAGAGATTCGTCGAATGTAAAAAAAATGAGATGAAGTCGTCTTTTCAATTAGAACTACAAATTTAGAATTGAATAAGTGATGGCTTGTACAAATGACCTACAGCAACGAACTACCGATTTTTACACAGTGCACTCAAAATTACTGCAAATGTACAATTGGATTCCGGCGTGAGTCTCTGACAGATCGAATTCTTAGATCAATTAATGAGCTTTGGAGAACTACTGTAAAAGATTTGCCTTACACAATTATTTAATGCATTGTTTTTTGTTTACAGGAAACCATCTACCGAACGATGTGCAAGGACCATGTGAAAAACATAAGAGGCGATTATTCTTATTTCAAAATCCGCAATGCAGTTCTGGAAGATCGTCGGTCATATAAAGATCTCTGTGAAAACCGAACAGACACACTGTTAGCTTGGGTGCCATGGGTCGATGCAAGCAATAGTTTCGCGAAGGATTTGGACAAAAAAGAGGTAAGAACGAAAATGTAACACCATAACATAACAGGTTAAGCCTTTATGATCGAGTACATGAATCATATTGTGATAAGAAGAGAGGTCCTCTTCATCTGTTTTGTTATCTATCCGTTAGTAATGAACGATATTGTTTAGTTTATTGTTGAGGTATGTCCGTGACACATTGTTACCACTTAAGTAAGAGTGTAAGTGAAGCGCTTTACTTGATGATGTTTTAAAAAAGCAGAATATGCGATTTTATATCTTATGCCTCACTATCTATTCAATTTGACGTAGTTAAGATAAGCTCTCATAAATTAAATTGCGGGTAGAAACTGTAAGTAGATTTTAAATGTTAAAGTTATTGACATGAAGTATTTCATTATCGTTTCCTGCGTCATTGAATGAAGATTAAAATCCAAACTAGGCCCGTGAGCCAACAAACACACCTCTTTAGTTGGCATATCACAACGTTTTTCTGTGGCGCATGCCAAGTTGTTTGATGTACTCCCTTTCTCTGTTGTACCGCAATCGTGTGTCAAGGTTCAGGGATTTCAAAGATGGACTGACTGCTCATACCTGACCAGCCTCTTCTGACTCTAGATCCGTATATACCTTGGTCGACTGGTTCGTTATTTACACCAAGTAGGCAAAACGGACTAAGACTGTCACTCGAGTCTGTGCTGCATGCACTTTGCAGATATTTAGCAAACGCTAAAGAATGATTTACCATATCGCAACAAATTTCAATAAATAATCCTTGGGAAATATGACGGAACAGAAGCATTTTCACATTTCGTCAGAAAAATGTTACAATTTCTCGGCGAAATTAGACTTAAAATGTATCACGAATTGGTAACACTGTTTCTGAATTGTAAAAATCGTTCTGATAGGTACATGTATGTCCCAACCATTTTTGTGACCCATTTCATGTGCAAAACAGATGACGTTTGCGGGGCTTGATCAATGGTCGATCGTCATAGTTTGTTGACAGTCTTTTTGCAATCTTCTCATTCAATATGGAATTCCCTTCATGTGTAATCTCCAACACTGATGGACTGCGTTCTTATTCAAGACCACTAGGCAAACGTAACTGGAAAACCAGGTATCGGTAGCTCTATCAATTCTATTGGCACTGACGTCTTCCAACGATTAGATCTTCTGTCGAAGGTTATCGACTCGTAGGTCTCCCAAAGGCGCGGGGATGTTGTTTTTACGCTACAGTAATAAAATGATGACAAAGCCCGATGTATGTGAGAGGTGATACATTATAAATTAAGAGTAAATTAAGAGACGTTAAAACGAAGTGGCCACTTATCTACTATGTAGTCCTATCGTTGGAGGTGCTATTAGCGCAGCAGACATAGTGGATGTTAGCGATGTCAGAAAATCAAAATTTAAATGTAACTGAAGAGATTGCAATAAGTTATGTTGTCTAAATCGAGTTACCAGGCAAGGATACCATGGGTCTACCAATACAAAGATACATCCTAAGTTTAGACATTATAGAACTCAAACTAAACACACCCATTAAATAAAGTGATAAACCAATGGACTACCCATATGCGGCCAGATCTGTAAATAATCATTGTTCGGAACTTTATTGAGAGAAGCAGATGCCCTTTTGACGTTATATTTCTACCTCTTTTCTATTGTAGCATCTACAACGCAGCGATTTAGAACGTAATTTTCTTAGCATCGTGTGACTTTTCCACAAAACTCATTATCATCAAATAAATCCTCATCTCGCGTGCTTAAAGGGTGACGAGTTAAATTTGTGTATGTATTTCCCACTTCGTGGGCCTCCTTATCTTTTCTGAAGTACGAGGATTCCCTTAGCCGAACTATTCATCACCACTCAGTCTATGGCGGAAGACCAACAGAAAATTCGATTTAGGGCTGGTCAGGTTTACACATATTTCTAAAACTTCAGATTTCGAAGAGCTATTTGGATTCTTACCCGGAGATAGGGTAGCGCGGACAATTTGAAAGGAACCGATGCGCTGATTGGAAAAGCCCTTTGGTTAAGGCCCAGGTCCACCTCGTACTGTTATGTAAACATCAATACACTTTTATCTACCGTCCTGCTTACTGTTCACCTTTATAGATCATGACTTTGGTCATTCAATCAGGTTAGGTTAGGTGAGTGGGCTGGAAAGTCATCATTTTTCCGGAAACTAATCCAAACAAAATGACGATCTGTTGAATCTTGTTGATTTTAATTTTCAGATTGAAGGCATATCAGTGCAACGAATGAAAATGAGTAGTCTGGCTTGGTATTAGAAGAGTCTGTTTAGCACGTTTTTGTGATTAGATCCAATCCACAATCACAATCTCTATCAGCCTGTTAAGATTCGTGGATATATCTGATCCAACATAATTTTGATGATATGTGGACTATCGTCTGAAGATATCTTATCAAATTGAAATATACAATTTCCTATTCTGATCTATATCTTAACGAGAACCTAAAATATGTCTTAGTTTTTACATGTTTAGGTCACTGACGAGATAAATATGATACCAAAGTTAAATTGTGTCTTCTAAGAGCTTGTTGAATGTACTGAATGATATGGGTTATTGAAAATTTGTAGGTATACCATACCAACGTCTTGCTTCATGACAATTTGATTTCTTTTACTACAATGAAGTTGCATAAATCTTAATATTTGTATTTTTAGACACATGTATGTCTTCCGGAACATTATTTATTCTGCCATTAGTACTGAAAGTCGTTGTTCTTCTGTAATCACTCGAACTAAATTCACATCCACGCCCAACTTATAAGTATTCCTCTATTTACCATGAAATACCAAGTAAAAGGATGTTAATTGATCGATAGCTCGTGAGAGATGAATACACCTTGAATACATCCTTAAATGTATATTAAACCCGTCTACTGATGCTTCGTAGAACCCGTATCTTTCTATCTCGCTCTCTTCTTATTTTTTGTATAACGCTGCAGTCCGCAGCTGAAGAGGTCCAGCTAGCGCCTCGCTGTATAGCTGGCTTCAGTTGCGCCCAACAAATTGGTTGATGCCTGTCTCCGCTATGTCATATTAAAAGCGTACATCTGCTGGTCAAAAATGGAGGACACAAGTAGCCGGAGTGCACTAAATGGCCCATTTACCTTAGGAACTGGATCCTTGTATACCGAGCTACGCAGGTTCATGTAGTTGTACAGCCAGTAAAGATCGTGGCCACGATCTTCTTCGTCAGTTGCTATCAATGCAAACAGGGATTAGTACTGATGTAGGAGTAGATCGCAACTGTCTCGTAGCTGTATACTCTATCGCATACACCAGACTGAATTTATCCTGGATCAGTAGCATTCTTTGTTGATGGAGTACGGACAAAACCATGCAGTGACTTTCTGAGTAAGCATTGCCACGTGCTGAATATTGTGTGGATTGGCATCGTTTCAAATCCCATAATTTTGCTTGTTGGCATCTCGTCGCTGAAGATAGCTCTTATGCTGAATTACAGTTCCGTTTCCAAGTGCCAGAAAGCGGTCGGAGCAAAAGTGGAGTTGTCTAAACCCATCTTCCTTTAATTCTATGAGTCAGTTGGATTTTGTATGAATGTAGGCCCAAGTTTCGATTAAGCTAAGCTGATGTCTACGAAAAGCCTAGTTCTTGTGCGTGTCGCGACTGCAGCGATGTTTTCGGTAGAACCTGTGGACTCTAATTTAGACATCTAACGTTGAATAGTCGATTGAGAAGTCCTCCGTTACCTAAAGAAAACACTCATTTTGAAGATATACATGATGACTTATCATGACCATGCTGAATTACTTTCTTACTTATCAGGCCGGTCCGAGCCTGGGCAATTGCTGAGTTCCACCGTTGACGGTCCTGGGCACGCTGCTTCCAGTCATCAAGACCAAGCTGTCTTGCATCCGCGATTACTTCGTCTTTTCGTTTATACCGGATATTCGCTCTTTCTCTCCTTCTCGAACCAGGAGACTCGGATTCGAAGACTTGCTTGAAGAATTGCTGGAGCATTGTTGCGCTCGATGTGACGGAGCCAGTGCAGACGGATTTTTGCGTTCCGGACTACATCCGCATCCTGATACAGCTCGTAAAGTTCGCGGTTATGGCTTCTCCTCCATTCGCCTTCCTAGCAGACGGGATCGTATATCCGACGTAGAGTTCTTCTTTTGAAGGTACCAAGAATCGACTCTGCAGTTTTGGTTAGTCCAGCGTTCGGCTCCATAGAGCAGAACTGGCACAATACGAGTTTTGTAGAGCAAAGATTTTGGTCCTTCGAGTCAGGAGTTTTGAGCCCAGTTGTTTTGACAATCCGAAGTAGCAAAGGGCGATTCTACGACGGATCTCCACTGTGATGTCGTTTGTGAAGTTCACGTTTGCCCCGAGATAGGCCCGAGACTCCTTTAATACCTTGAAATTGTAGCTGTCGATCGTGAAGTTTGGTCGAAGGTGGTGTGCGACGGAACGCTTTTTGAGCTCGAATTATGGTCATGCTGAATTATCTTTATTAAACAGATAAAACAATAACATATACAATGCTGCAATGTCTGCCTGCCCCAGTTGAAGAAGCCTTTCTTACTCTCTACGGACTAAGCATCGGAGATTTGTTTAGTTCATCTCATAGTAAAGTATCAATACAATTCCTTTTTTACTATTGTACATTCTAACAAGACTGCATTATATTCAGATATTCTAGTTTAAATTTCGATTTCTTTTTGCAGACAAAGTTCTATATCGGAAAGGCGACCAAGAAGGAAAAGACAGACCTCTGTTACATCAGCCAATCAAAAATTGTATCGAACCAAACAAATCAAATTGGATGCACTTTGATGATTTTTGAGGACAACTTTGTAAGAGCATTTACGATTCTTTGAAGAAATTTCGAATAATTTATCCTTTAATCTTTCAGTTCGGTCCAGATTCTAACATCAACGTTCTAGTAGAAGTCCTTCCATCGTTCTACCAAATTCAAAACATCACCTACGAGCCATGGACCAATGTTACACAATTCTATAAGACAATTCTAGATAGAAGTGTCCTCACTAACCCAGGCAATCAAGACAAGACCATTTACGGCAACATTGAGTACGGTTACATGGAGAGGATTAAAGTGGACACATCAGCATTGCTCAAGGGTAATCTTGAAAAACTTCCACTAGTGTTCGACCACGATGGCAATGTCATCAAACTAACGAATGGAACCGGACAAGTCGAAATCAGAAAGGTATGTGTTTGACTTCTTGCCTTGACTTCGGCATATGTTTAAATGATTTCATGAATTTGAATTTCAGAAAACATATTTGGGTCGTGCTGTTAGTCCCAAGTCATCAATCAAATTCGATCTAATCGGTCAGTGGAGTGAGCATCATCGAGTATTCCGTGGTCATTTGTACGAGGGCTTCGGTCATGGGCTTAGCATTTACAAACAACCTGTCGAACTAACCAAAATCTCGATACTCAAGATCTCAAGTACTGAGCCAGTCTACGAGAATCAAAATCTTCTTGTGATCAAAAAAGAAGACTCATCTGCGAAATTCACTCAAGGTGGACTTGGATCGAATATCACAGCCGTCAATTCAACAACCACGACACCGAATAACTCAGGTAGTATTTATCCAGGATTTTATCCCTACTTCATTGGCGCTTGCGTATTTATGGCATTCACTCTCTTGATTACATTTGGCAAAATGATTTACGTGTGTTTGAGTGAAAATGAGACTGATAAAGCGAGGATATATTAGTTACGTATTTTTCCTACTGTTTTCCTTACTTGTTTCAATTAAATTAAGTTAATTTTAAATTGTTTGACTTTACTCGTTCACCAATAAATGTTGTATTGAAAAATTTTCGTATTTGCATTTGCTTTTTGCACAATTCGCTTCCTTAGGTACCAAGAAATTTCGAAATTATCTGAGACAGTTAAAAGAAAGCCAAAGTGGGACGAATTGTGAAACGATTCCGATGTTTAGTGTAAGTGCTTCGTTTTACCACTTTCGCCACCACTTGTGCTGTGTATGCTATTTTTATCTCACGACTGGGAGAAGACTTGCAGTTAAATGCATTTTCGGTGACTCGAGGTGTGTAGGTGCTGCCGTGAAAAATTTAACTTGCTGTGGCCAGTGTGCATACAAATGTACACTAACGAAGATCAGAAGAGGAGAACATCAGATAAAATAAATCGTGGAGAACACATTGAACGCGAAGCTCATCCACTCGCTGGCAGTCGATAAATTGAAGCACAGTAGTTTACATATCGCAAAGCAGATTAATCTGTACTGAATGTCGTCAATTCTGTTGTATAGCAGTATGGCGGTGGCGACCACACTTCACTCAATAAAAGAGGTCTTATAAAAGTTATCCACAGAAACTAGGTCATGCGTTTGAAACACTTGTGTGCAACATTGATCCCATCAGGCAACCGCTTGGCAGAATCAGGAGGATGTAATCGGAACAAGTCCAAAAACTCGCCTGTAGAGTCGACGGAGGAAGATTGAGTTTAGTGTATCAGTGCATAATCCACTGAGGGTTCCTAAAGATGAGATGAAATCAAATAATAAATATGATACATGTAAAACACATCAGCGGAGAAAGCAGCGTTTTCATCGTACTTTGAAGGCAACTTCCAACCATTACCGCCTGATGATCCATAATTTGTCACAGAAGTCAACACCTACGTCAATGCACTTAAGAATCCATCTGCACCAGACGTCATCTTCAACGAAACTAACCTAGCCGACGATCCGGTAGAAAACGAAGACCTGACAACGACCAAAAAAATCAGGGGAATTATTCAACGTAGCATAACGAGGAAGGCAGCCGGGGCCGAATGCCACAAACGGCGATGATACTTCTCACCTTCACCATGAACAACTGTATTAACAATTGTTACTTTCCTAGCAAGTGGAAAATAGCAACAATTGTTGTAATACCAAAAAAGGGGAACGCCGCTAGTGTTTCGGGTTACAGGCCTATATCGCTCTTGAGCAATATAAGCAAGATCCTGGAGTACCCGGTAGCCCAAACAATTAAAGCGATGGTCCACCGATCTGAAAATCATCATCACCACGATGTTGTAGCTGCCCCGAACAAATACGAAGTCTGCTTCCTGGACGTTGAAAAGGCCTTCGACACGGTCTGGATAGAGGGACTCATCTACAAGCTAAAACAGATGAGATTCCATTCATCAGAATAGTCTACAGCTTTCTAAACTCTACGTCCGCATTTGGATTATCTTCACATTTCAGTTTCAGTCATGGCTCATATATTCATATATCCCTACTTTACTAGAAATTGTCACTGTCTCAGAAACACGTGAATGGAGGAGACTACGCAACTGCGAAATGTATGAGCTATTCAAAGTTGAGCCGTCATAGATGTAGTACCTACTTATCAGGCCGGCGACCCATGGAGGGTGCGATCCTGATCAATTGCTGACTTCCATCGTTGGCGGTCCTGGGCACTCTGCTTCCAGTCATCAAGAAAGCGATTACTTGGCCTTTATACAGAAGATTCGGTCTTCCTCTCCTTCTCGAACCACGAGGCTCGGATTCGAAGACCCTCTGCTACCGGATCAGTTTTCCCGGGATCCCGAATTCGGCCATCGCATCGAAGAGCTCATTGCGACGAATGCTCGATGAAAAGGTGGTGCGTATCATCGATTTGAAACTCGCTGGTCTTCTCCAGGATTTACCTCAGTGTGAATATTTGGTCTATAGTACATTTGCCGGGCCGGAAGCCGCACTGGTACGTGCCGATTAGTGCGGTGCAAAACGGCTTTAGACGTTCACACAGTATGCTGGACAGGATCTTGTAGGCGACGTTGAGCAGGGATATGTCTCTACAGCTGTTGCAAGAGGTGAAATCGGCTTTTTTGTGGATGGGGCATATTGTGCCGATATTCAAGTCGTCGACTTCGCCAACTTGTTCAAAGCTAGGTGGGAGGACTTCTTCATCAACTGGAGTTGGGATTTTTTGATTTCCTATCACTCTCTCCTGCTCAGACCGATTAAGCAGTTGCTGCTTAAACACATCCACTATTCCCTGCGAGTCAGTAACAAGCTTACCCTCGCAATTTCAAAGAGCCTGGTTGCCTTTCATTAAGCCTGAAGCCAGGCTTTTGGATTTTTTTTATAAAGGGCTGAGAGATTGCGAGAGACCTATTCTTCGGGCGTAAAAGCTTCTTCTCCACCCGTCTTCTAGCCCGGTTTCCACTACTCTTTGATGGTCCAGCGACAATGCAATGCATTCTGGCAATGTCCGAAACTTCTCTTTGTTGGCTGGTGCAGCTTTCTGACATTGGACAGTAGACCTCTGAATCGTGGTGCCACGAGGAAATGATCAGAGTAGACGTTTGCCCCTCTGAATGTTCACACATCTAGGATATTTGAACACGTGGTCGATTTAATTGGCGGTTCGACTGTCAGGAGATCCCCGGGTTGCTGTGTGGATTCTTTAGCGAGAGAACCTTGTGCTACTTATGACCATATTACGTCCTGTCGCAAAGTCAGATGTAGTCCTTATGCCAAAACTTCGTCGACTTTACTGGTTGAGAAACCAATGCTCCAGCTACGGGGATCATCGAAGCCGAATTTCTTGGTTCGAGACTGTGAAGAAGAATGAATCACCGGTAGAAAGACCAAGTGATAGCGAGAGCATTCATGAAAGCTGCTTCCCTGTGATGGTAGTGTGGAAGGCACTGTTAGCTCATGCTCAAACCATGTGTCGGTGGCCTAAGAAGTGTTGTAGTATATCTGTTCACAAAATCACGACTGCTTTTCCACCGAAGTACAATTCCGTGCTCTAGAGTAAAGCCGGACAACTTGCATCGCTTTAAGTCCTTCTCAGTTTGAGGGAAAGAAATAAATTCGCTAAGACTTGTTTGGGTCCCGGACAACCACAGGATCACGGAAAATAAGATCGCCGATGAACTTCCTAGACAAGGAGGAGGTACCCTCAGGACTGGAACTATATGCGTCCTTAGTTAGGGCCTCCATCGATAGTTGGACATCTCGAGAGCACAACCGGAGGTGGCATGGATCTCCAGGATATAGACCAAGCTCAGGTTCCCAAACGTACGTAAGAAAGCCGCGGCATTCTTGTTATCCCTTGCCAGAAAAGACTGTAGACAACTTACCGGCCACCACACCTTCGCCAACCTCTCAAATGTGCTTGGCCTGAGCTATGAAACCCTCTGCGACGCCTGTGGAGAAGACGACGACACTGCAGAGCACTTCCTATGAAACTGTCGTGCCTTTTCTTTGATCGAGTAGCAGATATTCGGTGAGAGGTGATGATATAGCCTCCTCATATTCCTCCAAAATGTCAGCAAATGTAGGTTGCTGCCTGGTAGTACAATAGACCAGTTTTTTGACTCCAGTTCAGAGGGCTTCAGAGGAGTGTTGAAAACAGCCGACAAAAAAAAACTCAGCAATCGAGCGAATACACAGAAATGGCACACGATGACCATAATAACCACTTCACTTTCCTAAGTGTGACCGTAATCAACCACTCTCTATGTATGTTTAAGTAATTGACAGTTTTTGGAATTGGAATCTCACGTAAGCTACTTAGACCATGTGAAATTTGACTACTTTTCTTAACATTACTTAAATCAATTACGGTGAGGCCCGTCTGAATGTCGACCAACTGAAATGCTAGTTTTAGACTTGACACTGTTGTTCTGTAAAACTTTATTTGATGTTGAAGAAAAAATAAGGAAATTTGTAACAAATTCAAGGAACTATCAATCTATGGCATGCCAACAATGGACTATGGTAGCAAGTGCACCTTAAGTGGAACTTACCAGTAACGTGCTCTTAAGCGCATGCGATGTTTCACTTCGCACCCGTCCCAAAGACTCACAACTGGACTGTAGAGTGTAGACAGCTAGTCAATTTGACTGCAGCAAAAATGCCCCATCCGTTTGTACCGCTTGCACACCAATACAAAATACAAAATAACAAATTCCATCTCCCTTCAATTCGCATACACTTGTCTCACTTTATATTGAAGAAACATTCTTCTATGCTACGGAGAGAGAAGGAGAGGTATATTTATTTTTGCAAAGTGCGACAGAAACACAATGGCAAGGAAAAGTTGAAGCAAAGCAAATAGTACAGAAATATCCAACTGAAGTTCCACTGAAACCAGTGTCAGTCTTCAATGGGATTTACTTATCGACGAATGTGATGATTTTCGTGACGGGACTCGTCACACGCATTCGTTTCACCTTTCCACCACCACATATAAGATACTCAAGAATAATTCATATATTTTCCACTATTCGGCCCCAAGTAACAAATCCATAATTGTGACCAAATTTTGAATCCCACCCAACGGCAATAAGTTTCCAAGGCTAATTCGCAATACAGAAAAGAAAAGTTATAAAATTTGCAATCGAAAATAAATCTGTGCACTCCCAATTTCTGAAAGAAAAGAAAAATTTGATGTGAGTTTTGGTGTGAGCGTATGTGCACTTGTGATAGTTTAAGTCGGCCATTGAAATCTCTCAGAAAAATTTGCCCCCTTTCCGTTTTTATATGTTTTTGAAAAATTAATTTTCTATCTGATTTGAATTGGTGTCTTCCTTTTTGAAATTGCCTTTTTTTTATCTGTTTTCAGTGATGAAATTTAATTTTTTCCTAATTTTTTTTCATTTCATGTGATGGTACAGTGATATTGTAGATATCGTTGTTGAAAGAAAATTACCATAAAAAAGGAAATCATTTTGTTGTAGTAAAAGGAAAATTGTGTGCATTAAAAGATATCATTCGCGGATCAGAAGGATACGATTTGGTTAATTTCTTTGATTTCAATGAGAGGTAAGTGCATATTTTTGGTGTACAATTTTCTTTTAGTTAAGTAAGTAAAATTGGGAAATGAAAATCTAAAGATGGCGGTCAAGTCGTCTCACTTTGATTTGAATTTCAGATATTCTGTCTCGTTCTGGCGTGCTAAAATGTTACGGAGAAATATCCCATCAGCTGGTTGCCAACTAGAAATGTGTAGGGAAAATGTTGCAGCAACACGAGGGAGTTTAAAGATGTTTTCGAGAAGGGCAGGTTTCTCATCGATTTTCCTAGTCAATTCATGGTTGTTAATTTCTTGTGTTATTCTTTTTATCTTCTTGGGGTGAACAGCACAACACTGTGGCAATGGGCATGGGTGCTTGTGGTTATTTTTAGTCGGTGAGCCGAATGAAGGGCGGTATTGGGTGGTGGTGGTGGTAGGCAAGTGCGTGGTTTTTGCGCAAGAATTCAAAGAATATCCGACGGAATGTGGATGGCCGAAAAGGGATTGTGGGTACACACGTGGAATTGATTGATATCCACGAGCTGGTTGAGCGGAATAATATTTGATTAAATAGAAGTAGTTTTTGGTGATTTGACAAAATTGCTTTTAGTCATGGTTTTCCTACACGTTTTTTTAGATGAATGAAAAAATATTGTAATTCTATGGCAGAAGAGTTATAATGAGACTCTTATCACTTTGAATGTGTCTAGCTACTATATATGTACATTATACAGCATCTAAAGATACGGTAAACAGGTACGCGCATTTAAGAGTATACATATTTGAAGGTCACGTGATTCGATTGTTTTTCGATCATCTGAAACTAAGGGCAAGTAAACAATGATGTGCAAATACATCAATGCGAATAAGAGCTATTGTCTCAGTTTTAAACTCTTGGGGAGCGCCTAACTATGTCCCCAATGTGGATTGAGTTGCACATAACTGATCTTACAAGTAACAATCTTGATAGGAGAGTTAATGTCGTCTATTAGCCGTAACTTATTGTAAATATAGTCTGATTGAAGTGTAATAGTTGAATATAATGTTGACTGAGAGTAATAAGACTTACTTACTTACTTATCAGGCCGGCGACCCATGGATGGTCCGACCCTCAGCAATTGCTGCCTTCGATCGTTGACGGTCCAGTGCACCCTGCTTCCAATCATCAAGACCAAGCTGTCTTGCATCCGCGAGAACAGACACCATACATATAGCATCACGATAGAAATCGCAAGGAAAGCTCCATTCTGTTTCACAATTCCCAGTACTCTTGTGTACCTATGTATATCGCAACTACATGCACTTACGCGACAATCACATGATTTCCATCCGACAGGTTGGAGGTAGCTAAGCCTCGTATATAGTACCGAACTTGGAGCATGTGCAAAGCTAAATAAATTGAGCAAAGTGGCATTTGTTACTTTGTCAAGGTAGTTGAAGTAGTATTGACCTTTGTGTTGGTTAATGCTGGGTAGGCGCATAGAACATGCTTCAGTGCTTCGATTACGTGCGATGCACGTGTCGGTGGGAGTAATTCCAACATGACCATCCATGATACTGACTCACTTAAGCTTGGCAATTCATTTGGACAGATTTATAGATATAAAAAAACCGCATTTAAACCCACACTCTTTACAAGATTGTGTTCTGTTTTTGTGAACTGCACTGTACATTTGTGATGATGTCAAATCATTGTTTGCTTAGCAACTGTGATGAAAATATACTTTTGGTACGAAGCAATAAAAACCATCTGACTTTCAATAACAAAGTACTTTCGAAATCGCAATTACCGCATAGCGGTCATAAAACAATAAAGCATTTGTACGTCGACTGCAATTATGTATGTAGTAAAAATCCAAATGCTTATAAAGAGCAATTTCCATTGCAGGCGGTTAGAAATACACATTTTATTCACAAAATAAAATCAATTGGCATAAACCAATTATTTTTGCGGTACTAAAGTAATGTAATAGCGTTGCGTGTAGAACAATGGTTTATCATTCATCAGTAAATTTTCAATGAGAAATTGGTATTAAAAATGATAAACTGTCTAAAGTGTTGGCGGTCGTAACTATTTTGAGGAATATTAATAAATTTCCTAATGCCTCAGTGTATTTCTGTTGTACATACACATGTGTGTGTATGTGTCGAACTTTCGGAGCTATGTGTATATGGATAATATGAAGTTCTTGATGAGATGTTGACGCGACCATTGTGTTCTAGGTAGCGTTCTGAACGTATAATTCGAGATGAGATGACAATAAAAAATGTGCACTGAGACGAAAAATGTCAGCGAATACGACTGTTTTCCTAAATTCCTGTAATCAAGTCCATGTTATGTACCATGTACGTACATAAAGGGTGATTTTTTAAAAGCTATAGGAAAGTTTTTCAAAAAAAAATACATAAAATTCAGAAAAATTCATAAAATCTTTATTTGAATCGATAGTACGGTCCATATAATTTAATGTTTGAAGATTATTTCATGCAAATGTTGACCTTGACTGCGCCTCAAATGGTCCATCCGCTTAGTCCAATTTTGGCATACTCTTTCCAACATTTTGGCCGGTATCTCACGAATAAATGCTTCAATGTTGTCTTCCCATGCGTCAATTGAAGCGGGCTTGTCTGTATAGACATGAGCTTTAACATAGCCCCACAAAAAATAGTCTGAAGGCGTTAAATCGCACGATTCAGGCGGCCAATTCACCGGTCCCGAACGTGAAATAAAATGTTCACCGAACTCGCCCCTCAATAAGTCCATTGTTGCGCGTGCTGTGTGGCATGTGGCACCGTCTTGTTGAAACGACATGTCATGCAAGCCAAGGTCTTGCATTTTGGGCAAAAAAAAATTGGATATCATCTCACGGTAGCGCTCACCATTCACAGTTACGTTACGATTCGCATCATCTTTGAGGAAGTACGGTCCAATGATGCCACCAGCCCATAAACCGCACCAAACTGTGACTTTTTCTGGATGCATTGGTAGCTCTTGCAATGCTTCTGGTTGATATTCACTCCAAAATCGACAATTCTGCTTATTTACATACCCATTGAGCCAAAAATGAGCTTCGTCGCTGAACAGAAGAAGCGCGCGATGAACTTTCTTAACAGAGCACGCATTTTGATAATAAAATTCAATAATTTGCAAGCGTTGTTCGTTTGTAAGACGATTCATGGTTAAATTATAGACCAAACTGAAGATGATTGACAGTGAAACAAAACACGAAACGTGCGTCAGCTGTTTAAACCAGTGTTGCCAAAAAGATAATAGCTAAAAAATAACCTTTTACATACGTAATGATTACTTCTTGTCTATGCAATGTCTAATCAGCCTACAATGATATTTTCGCTGACAGTATTGTCTGCCCTAGTGCAAAAACAGATATCGTCAATTGCAGAGTATTTTGTTTAGCGTGACTTGAGGCACTTAAACTTGGAATTCACGAATTCATTTCATGACTGTATAGTGCAATGTCCGCATGACCTCATTAAATATATCTCTTTTGTCAGACTGCTTAAGTCAGTTAGACTTATTTTAAAATTAATTTTTGATCGTAAAGATTTGTTGTGGTTTTCTGCCTATGAAGTTATAATATTCACATGGTCTGCGCTACAACTGAGTAATTGATTTACGTGCGCACCTGTCGATGAGGCTTATATCACGAGTTATTTGACTCGTACGACCAGACCCCTTCAGTAGGCATCACAGGTTGGTGTGAGTCTTCTTTGGATTTTTTTTCTTTGCTACAACTAGTCTTCCCTATCCAGTAGTTATACTTTCAAAATGTTTTCGGAACCGTCAATAGTTTTTACTCGTCCTTTGGAGTCGGCGCACGATGTTTTTCATGCCATGTCAGTTCTTAACTTCTTAGCAAACTTTCTTATTTCTTCGGCAACGATTGCGACCCCTTTGTATATCATTATAGGTGAGGCCGATCTAAAACCTCTGCTACTATTTGGTTCGTAGCACTCGATTGAATTTTGCAACTCCACTCAGATTTGAATCATATACTTTTCACGTCTCGGAGTCGCACAAGCTACCTCCAGAATAGACAACGATAGGCTATCAGACGTGTAGCTATAATCTTCACATCTCCCCTCGACTTTGGGTTTTAAACCACAGTCACCACAATACCCGCACTTAGAGGCCAACCTCAAGCGATCAGGCTGAAAACTTTGCAGGTCTCTGGGGCTTTTTTGATCACATCACAGGACTGGCGGCCCCTGTTATAAAGTCATATCGTTTTGTTTGCACCAATCTATGATTGAAATATGGCAGTGTCCACATTTTCCTTTTCTTTTTTGCGGGTTTGTAACCGTCATTTTAATGAGCACTGGTGTAGGGGCGTTTCCCAGAACAAGTTGCTCTTAGCTCAGGAGAGTCCCTTACGCCCTCTTACGATTAGCATGCCTTACCTCGTGTAAATTCAAACCCCTAAACGAAGGCGGGACTGCTTTACAGTCCGAGGTGGACATAAGGCCAAACAATTTGGGTTTATCAGGGTCATTGGTGGTTTGCATGGTTTCTACATTGCCAACAGCGCCTCCTCAATACAACATACAATTTTCATGTTGTTATATCCGAAAAATAGTTTGCTGTTTGATAGAGTGCCAACAATTCTCTGACCGACAAATCATGCCAATGTCGTCTGCGTATGTTGAATTTTTAACGATCTCGCCTCTTATGTTTTCCAGTGATTTTTGCACTATTTTCTCGAGCATGTTACTGAAAAAAATCACATGCCAGCCCGTCGCTTTGCATAACACATTTTCCGACATTGAAGATCACAGTGAGTTCGTTACCAATCTTGGCGGATAGACGAGAGTTCTGCGTCGTCATCCTGTAGAGCCCGTAGGGACTGAAAGTAATATCAGTATTAGACAAGTTGCGGCGACGAATAGGTGCTTGGAGTTTATCTACACCCCGTTGGAGTGTGCAATATATATTCTGGTCCATCTTGTCTTGAAATCACAGTGATGAATGACTGTCAGTTAATTGAAAACGACAGCTGGCGCAGTCAATCTTTTTTGATAATGATACTTCATTGGAAATGTTACAAAGGAAGGGCTTTATCGAGAATGCCTTATCAAATATTGGTAATCGATATGTTTCATCACACAATTATCTATAAGATGAGCACGCTTAACCAAATCATGCTCAGTCCCACACCACCATCAGCTCAACATTTATTATCTTCAGCTCATTTCGATCAGAGTGACCTAATTCTTATTTGTCATCATTCACATTCTGTTTAGTGATGGAATTCGTGTTGCGCATATGTGATATTTCTTGAATTCTATGTTTTTTACCATCCAAGTGTCACCAGGGTTCTGTGTGAATCAAATACAAAATCTATTCGATCTCGATAGATACTTTTCGCATGCTCTGCCCTTGTCTTCTTCGAATACGAGTCTCTTTCCTTCGTTTTCTATTCGACCTCACAAACAGCTGTCCTTTGTCGATACTTTCGGGGTATCAGTTGACCTATAAATGTGCACCTTTCCTTTATAGTATATTATATTGGTCACATCTCATATGCGTTGTAGCCGAGCACATACAAAATGTACTAAATTATACCAATTCTCTTATCTCTGTTCCATAAAGCGCTGCTGAAGAGATAAGTGCTCAACAGGGTTTCACTGTACGTTCCTATTAACTCATATAAATGTCTAAAAGCTAAAATGGGGATATACATACATATGTAATGCTTTTTCGAATTTTCAACGCAATTGCACTGTTCGTGCATCGCTAATAACGCCCACACCTACCGCAGTACGTATCTTTTGTGTGCAATACGAAGTATTATTATATGTGCGAATATGTACATATGCACATACTTCGACTGTGGAACCGTACACCATTCGGGCACACCACACCACATGTGTGTTTTCCGTAGTTTTGTAAAACATTGGGCGTTTCTTCGTGAATTAATTAACTTAGAGGCGTTTGCCTTTTCCACCTTTTAATAATACAGTTCTATATCTTGAAAGCTAATTTTTTTTATTATGTGATGCAGTATGCAATTCTTTTATATTGTTGATATTGTTTTATGAAAATATGTACAAAGTCTGGAGCTATGCGACAAAAAGAAACAGTGCCCTGTAGTTATTTCGAAGACATTTGCAATTTTACTTGAAAGACGTTTACTCCGTCACAATTTTCGGCCACGGTCACCAAATGAATACATATTCACATACATATACCTATATTTATAATTTTCTGGAGGTCATGGAAGAATTGGTTTCCAGGGATCCTGTTTCTCGAATGCCATATATAAGGGCAGTGACGGATGTTCGCTTTGTTCTTCTTCGTCGCCATAGTAGGTTTCCCTTGAAATGTCCAACTTTCACTCTCGGAGTATGAGTGGAAGCTGACCTGAATACATCATCTTTGGTTTTGATAAAGTTGTAAACAAATTGCAGCTTTTGCAGTATGCGCACAGTCTGGTCATCATCATCTTTGTTAATATGTTTATATGGTGGGTATATTATATTCATAAATAAAAACAAACAGTGTTTCTAGTCAACACGTATCATTTTTAACCGTCATTGTTACACATGTAGTTGTGATCTGCAGACACGCCAAGCTTGTAACAATGAAGCTGTCCGGCAGCCAAAAACCAAGAAAGATCGTTTAGGATTTGATATGCAAACAAGTGCATATTTTTTATCTAGAGTGGATTATATCATGAAGAGGCTTCATCTGTCAATTCGGAAATAAGAACAAACCACACTCGCGTATCTCTATTTACATATGTAAATAATATTTCCCCATTTTAAATGTCAGTTCGTTGCCATCATTTTTGCAACAGCATGAATCGAATGACTTTTCGTTTGTTTCTTAAAGTTCAAAGATAACCATAAGCATTGAAGATTACAAACCAAATAGAAAATGTCATCGACCGTTGATGTCTATTTTCGTGCGAATAAATGCGACGCCATCGAATAACCGTGCCCATGAATCACGATTTTCGTAATCTTCCGCTCGAACATGCTCAATCCGTTATTCCAAAGATAGCCCGACCGAACATTCTTAAGAGAAAAAAATTAAATTCGCCTGGAATGTATGCCAGGCAATGAAAGTGGTTTTTGACTACATACTTAACTTCATTATGAAAACAAAAACAAAATAATCTCACAAGTGATCTCAGAAAATGGATACAATACTGATGCAAATGATGATTGGACTTTGAGTTCAGAAATTTCGACGTATTTTCCGAAATGTGACAGAAGATTTATGGCTTTCCACGTGAATTTTTTCCAAAAAAAAAAATCCTTTCGTCGCCAAATTATTTGAACTTGTGCTAACGTTACTTTTTAAAAGAAAAAAAACAAGCCTACAAGCTATTTTGTTGTTTATTTTTAAATGGTAACATTAGCACAAGTTCAAATAAATTTGGCGACGAAAGGAAATTTTTGGGAAACTCTTGATTGGCGCCAATGAAAGTAGCAGCAATTCTTTAAAAAGAAATTTTATTCTTTATTACGAGAAGAAAAATATTCCAACATTTTCTGGTCATTTCCGGAAATCTTTGAAATGTGTGTTGCTCCTGCCAGTTTCAGTGAGACACATTTCATATCGATAAATGGATTAGAACAAGTAACTCAATGACGTGTGGCTGTAATGTAGTTTTTAATTAAATTTAAATCATGCGTATCTGCCCATAAAACTGATATCACTATCTCTCAAAACCGGTTAGAAAGATGAATGGAAGGTCGGAAAGACAAAATTATCATCAATTTCGGACACGCGAGCGGCTGACAAGGGAACTTAGTCAAGTGAACGTATGAATATATGGTCCGATTTTTTAGTATTTCTGACCGTACAATACAATGACAATAATATGATAATACAATGATAATAACTTACTAGGAATTTGATATCTGACCTAAGAAAATTCTGAGCTTTAGCTAATATTGCCTCAACTGCCCGGACACACTTCTCACTGTCATCAAGACCACGTTGTCCTCCCTCCGCAGATCTTCGGACAACGACATTTTTTTTTTTGTGGTGGCTCTACAGTCCGAGGTGGACCTGAGCTGTCTCCAGTTTCGCACTCATAGTCAATCGTTGCATCTTCACTCTTCTGGCTAAGTCGATGTCGCTAAACAGCCCGTATAGTTCGTCATTTTATCTCCTCCTCCACTAACCATCTATGCAGACGGGACCGAAAATCACATGAAGAATTTTCCTCTCGAGGCAACCAAGAGCAGCTTCATCCGCTTTTGACAAAGGCCATGCCTCCGCGCCATATAGCAGAACTGGGACGATAAAGGTCTTGTAAAGCGTTACCTTGGTTGTTCGAGAGAGGGCTTTGTTTACTAATTGCTTTCTTAGCCCAAAGAAGTAGCGATTGGCAAGAGTTATTCTTTGATATACCGTGGAATTTCCAATTGGGGGGGGGAGGGAGTCGACTGTATTAAAATTGAAATGCTAATGTTTTCTTAAAACTAAACTTACTCCACTTATTCTACGATGTCGTTGAGCAATGGTCTGAACATTGTTCGGTCCCACGGTGTAGCGTCGCCGACCGCCCTCATGTTGGTGTCGGATTCAATCGCTGTGTCTGGTATACTCAACTTAAAAGGCTGAGCTAGCGTCTAGCTGCTCGCACATATTTGAACTATTTGTTAACTTGTATCATGTGCATTGGCATTGTCCCTTATAATTCTGCTTGTCCACACATTCATTTATCTAAAAACTTTGAGCACTGATAAATTTGGCCCAATCGGTGAAGATTGTCTATAATCCTTTACCTTAATATTTCCGTCGGCTTTTATACACACTTAAGCCCATAGACAAGCTACAAATACACCTTCATGAAATACAACAATGTTTTCAGCACACTTTGGTTGGCTGATTAATTATTTATAGCGACGGTCCAATCCAATCGTCAAATAGTCAACGCGGCAGAACGATTGTGGCGAGAATATATCTCATCGAATGCGAAATGTTTGTCGAATGGAAAATGAGCATTTAAAATAAAATGCGAATGACACATGCTAAAGCCCCAAACAAATTTGACAGATGTTGCTTTGATGGTCGGTATAAAAAATATGGGACAACGTCAGTAGCGTTGCCGATGTGGCACGATCTCTTGCTATTATGGCACTTTTTGATTGAAATGGCACTGTGGCACTTTAACATTGAATATGGCACTCTGGTAAAAAAATTGAAAAATTAACATATTTATCACTTACATCTGCCTTCCGAAAGACTTGAACGCTCGTTAAGTTTCGATGATTTTGTGTAAATTGTGCGTTATTTATTTATTAATTTAATTATTCAATGCATTTATGCTTGTTTTTATAACATTTTTTAATTAAGTCTTCATAGAGTTGATTAAAATACACAAAAACGTATATTTCCGTTTGTGGCCTTAAAATTACACTTTTTGGAGCAGTGGTGGCACTTTGAAAAATATTTTGCCGGCAACGGTGGTCGTCAGACAGACACCATACGTAGCCTTTGAAATACTCGTTAATTCGGAAAGGTTGGGAAATGACCTTCCTTCCGAATAAAAGAATTGTGATGAGAGATTTTTTAATGCTAAAATGCGTTCCTGTTGAAACCAAACAACATCGAAATGTGGATTATCCCTTATATAACCTTTTTTAATGTTTTTTCCCAACTTTTAAATGTGAATTGCCGACTCCCCCAGTAGACATTTCGATGATTTTTCCGACTTCTAAATATTTGAGATCTATTTTCTACCTATACGTGTTCAATAACTGCCTTATTTAATTTAATTTCTACATAAATAAACAGTAAACCGAGTTGTCCGAATTAAAGACTTCCGAATTAAAGGGCTTTTACTATATGTATGTGCCTTTATGTGCGTCTGATTTGGTTTTGGGGATGCTGTGTTCTCCGATTCATATTTGGCTTTTCAGTGTTGTTCTAAAAAAAAGAGTGTTGGCCTTGAATCTTGGATGAATGCAGTAAAAATGTACATAAATTTGTTGTTTTTTTTAATTCCTTCCGCTAAAGCATAAAATCCAAATGGAATAATGCGCTTTGAGCTTTGTGTGATATTCGCCAATTCTGTGACCTGCAAATTGAAAGAAAATCATTCGGGCATTTATGAAAATTAAACTGTAGTCTCCGTGCAACATGTGTTTGTTTTCTTTTTATTGAACAGTCGCAACTGAAATTAATGACAGTAAAATGATATTCAGTGTCGCCGTTTTTTTTTAATGTATTCGTCATTAAAGGCAACACATGTTCATGGTATGGGAACTTAAATTTCACTTAGAAGCTTAGAAATAGTCTGTACATACGTTTTCCTTTTTTTTTCATAGGCGCGTGTAGAACTTTAATGTTTTTTTTTTTGGCGAAGACTTTACACACGTGCGAGTGAAAAATAGAAGAAAAAAAAAACATTGCAGAATCTACATCTAGTTTGACATCTCCAAGACATTCAGCCGCTTAATTTAACAAGTGGAATCATGCAAGAATATGCGCTAGAATAACTAATTAACGTCACTTAGCATGCGCGCTCTTATTGCGTACGCCTTCACCTCTTAATCAATATCCCTACTCACTCGTTTCTAGAGTTTATAAAGTAAACATGGCTATAAATAAAATATCGGCAAAAAAGCGCTTCGCATTAACACACTTTTGTGTTCCTCTGCACGCGTATCATCAGAGTTCCCAAATGGTATGTGAAGAATATTTTTTTTTCTCACTAAATTCAATATTTAAATAAACTCCAATCACATACCAAGACTTGTTCTGTTTACTATTATCCGCTGGTAGTACACAAAACGTTTTGTGTGACTGAAAGCACTCTGCATCTAATTAGGCATGCCTTGTGTGTATGCGGTGTGTAGTAGACAGTTAGAAGAGCGTGTCTGTATTTATAAGGAATGTCCGATGAGAACATGTAAAATGGTGATGGTATTCATTGGCAATGTAATCGGTTTTTAGACTTCGGAAATTTCCACTCTGAAAATAAAAGAAACACTTAGAATAAAGGCGTACACACGTGAAATCGCCTTATTGCACAGAAGAAATAAAAACCCGTTTAAATGAACCAGAAATTATTAAATTCTCCGATGACCGTAAATGTATACAAGAATAAGGAGGGAAAGATTTAAATAAATTACAATCATTTTTATTTACATTTTCCGTCACTTAATCCCATTACAATTTCCATTTGCGCTTCAGCACAGGCGGCGGCGCGGCTGTGGAAAAAGCATGTTCGTTTCCATAAACTGGTTATGACAAGCGTGCAGTTGAAAGTAAGTTTAGTGTTAAATAATAGAGAATAGTGGACTAGTTGCCACTTAACACTTAGAAGGGGGATTGTGAAGAGGCTTGTGCCGGTCGATTTTTCTTTGCTCTACAATTTCTTTTGCGGCATATTTTTTATTTTTTTTATTTTGTATTGTCTCGATTTCGCCTTGGCAGTGAACACACACATAACAAGCACTTTCAGTCTAATGCCGTCGTTTTGGCCTTGCACTGTCCGTACATGAGTATGCATGGCGTGAGAGGTTCGATTCGATTGTGTGATGGGTTCCCATTGAAAGCGGAAATGATATTTAAAAAGGAATTAGAAAAGAAGAAGAAATAAGAAACATAGACGCAAATAGACTGCTACAATGTTGACGGGTGAAAGAATGTGACTTTTTTAACAGCAGGGTAAGTTCACTGCTAAATTGTATTCAAGAATTTAAGCTTCTCGTGGTGTTGACAGTGGTCTTATGAGTACATTGCTTCTCGAGTTTTCTTGAATGTGGTAAACAATTAGTGCTTTGAAAATGTAATCTTTTAACAACTTTTCAACATTCTTTAAAACTTTCCATTATTTTTCGGGTCATGATGCATTTTGTCTACGAATTATACACGTTGGCTTTTTTACAACAACATGCCGGATAGAAAATGTTAAAACTGTTGCATATCTCAACAGGAAAGTCATTGGTTGCATAGTGCGACCGCGTCGCTAGCATTGAATCGGGCAGCCCCCCATAGTTCAAGCAATCAAAATCTTGTTACTAACAGATGGCGTCACAGAATTGGAATTGGTGGCTTGCATACGAATATGCTACTATAGCCACGACCAGTCACGTCCGAGATGGTTGATCCCATCTCGATCAATAGGACAAATTTTTCCGCAGAGAGATTTTTTCACAATGACTTCTGCGAAAAACATATAATAATAGTAATAATAATAATAATAATAATAATATGGGTGGCGCTACAGCCCGTAGAGGGCCTAGCTTCTCAAGCAACCACTTGTGCGTGCTGTTATATCACGAGGGGAAGGGACCTACAGTTTTATGCCGGCTCCCAACGGCCAAAGTTTTTTCTGGACAGTTATACTCTTTAAGCATTGTCTCACTCGAAAGACGAGGGGCCGTGAAAAGGAGTAGGAGTCGACGCACATACCCACAACGCCACGGGCCACCACCTGCAAAAACATATCATTCACTTAATCCCTTTTAGAAGTTTTCTTCAGCTCGCAACCTGTTCATCGTTCGCAATAACCAGAAATAAGCTTGTAGTCAACTGGACATCCAATAATCTATAGGAAGTAAAGCTCCATCAGAACTTTAAAGTTTGGTGCAACTCTGTTTGATGTATGTTGAGACTGCTGGCAATCGAGTAATTGCTGAACCGACTTGCCGTACCGTGTAGCAGCATAGTAGACGCGATGAAGGCCCGGCGGCGGTTGTCTATGGCAGGCCATCTTACCTGCCTCCCTAATAACTGAATTTGATCTGGCAACGTTTTCTGGGAGTCACATATTCTCCGCGTCTTATTAATGCAATTCGCTGACATGACCGATTTCTTACTTATCCCGATCTTGGTTACAGCATTTCGTCTTCAGCTCCCTCAAAGATGTGAGACAAATGGTACACCGTGGCAGTTAGTCTTCGTGGGTGTAGTAGCCAATGGTGTAACAAAATTCGTGTACATCATGACAACGTATCTGTTAACACTTCGGCGAACACTTTGGTCTAAGTTCTTGAACTGCACTTCTAATTTGTTAACCGATCATTGCATTTATTGGGTCAGGTTAGGCAGTGGAAGTTTTTTGTTATCAAACAAAAAGGTTAGCGAGTGCATAAAATCGCGCAGCCTGGCGACGAATTCAAATTGGCAGTGTTAAAGAGGCTAGCGACTACAAAGAAACTCATTCATTTGCTTTTTATTTCTAAACTTCTCGGAGTCCCTTGCAAATAAGTTCAACCTAACGTGAAAATTCACCTATAAAATGAATGTCTATACGTTATTCATATGTATATGCAATTAATTGAATTGATTTATGTGAATTCTTCGCCATCTATTGCGTCGAAAAGTCGCAATTTTTTTTCAGGCTCAATATTAATCTTACGGGCTTATTGTTAAACTGCACGAGTACTAAAAATATTTTACTGTTTCTGTTAATCGGTGTTGACATTGTCCATTAACAACAAAAGTTTATCTTCATTTCTGTCATATCACGTCCATCGTAAATCAAAGCATTGACAGTCATTTTATCGGGGACCAGGAATGACAATTTGACAGTTTACTGTACAAATTGACTGATTGTTGCAAATGACTGGCATTAAATTGATCAAAATATAAAAAAAGAAAACAAAATTCTTTTAAGCCGAACAAATTCCTGCGGCTTTGATGGGTGTGTTCAATGAAATTTTCTGCGGATAATAACATTGGCATTATTATTCCCAAAGTGTTCACAAATACATCACTTGAATAGATGATTATATGCTACTAAAGCTCTACTATTTTGCAACCTTGAGAGCTAATTTATCTCTCTGTCTCATGTTTCTGATGTTTTTGATGAAAAGGTTGTGCTACACAACCGCCATCTTTTACGCATTGCAAATGTGTGTGAAAAATGGAAGTTCTTTTAAGAGCTTGAGCTAAATTTCCTGATATCAGCACACTGACGATGAATTTAACTAATGTCTGCATGATGAATGCATTTTCTTCATCTGTCTTACGATGTCAAATCGGAAGTAACACATATAGTGACATTCGATTGCGTTTGAATAGAGTGACTCATTTAATTCACACAGTTAAAGCAACTAATTGCGGACAACATAGGTTTGTCCACAAGACTGGCATGTAACAGCTCGGGAACAATGACTCTATTGCGTGTAGTTCGATGACCGCTTCAAATATAAGATTATACGCTTTCAGTCTGCGATCGAGGCGATCAATCAAACATTTTTCTATGAGACGTGAAATGGAGCACCTTGTCGCGAAATTTAAACATTTTTGCAACTTTTCAAAGAACGTGACCTGCATGTTGAACGGAATCATAATTGTGGGATGAATTGTTGAACAGGAATGAATATGTGTTTAAATGTGAAGAAACTTTTATTTTATGTATTCGTGAGGTTCATGTAATCTAGATATCATTTGCAATCTTGACGATGCACTGGAATCTAAATACAAAAAGTACTGAAAAAAATCGTACACGATTTTTCAATTAATGTAGTGAATGCGTTTTCGTTTATGGGACACATTCCGACATTCGACTAGCATCTAAAAATGAGAGCGCATTTCATTGTAGCCCGAAACGCTGACTTTCCGGACAGCGTTAGCTCCCTCTCAGCTCGTAGGCTCCCTGAAAGTGGGCCTAGCTTCTTCAGCAACTACTCCTGGTCACAAGAGGTTGACGCCTTCAGTTTAATGTCAAGTTCGAAAAGCGACGTTTGAGAATCTTTTTTTCGACACGTATATCCTCTGATCATTGTCAGTAACTAGGGAGAGGGAGAGTCGTAAATGATACAAATTGTTCTTGTGCGAGAACGTCTTAGCAGGATATATATGTAGATGCTAGCACACTACAAAGCTCTCTTGGTTATCATCTAAGGGTATTGCTCAAGGTCTTAGTCTTTAGTGGTGCAGACTGCAGACATTGGAATAAGTCAGCGAGATTCCTTTGCTTTCATATTTCGGTGTGGTCTTCCTCTGGTTCTCGAACAAATATGCTCGAATTCAAATACAATATCCAGTATAGCCGACGGGATTTTGTTCTCCGGACTACATCTCCATCTTTGACAGCTCACAGAGTTCGCGACTGTCTTCTCCTTTATTCGTTCTCGCTGACAAAACACAGACTTTTCTCTTGAACGCTTCTCGTACGAGATCTTCCTTGTATGCCTATCGTAAGTTCAATGTAACAAGACAGAATCTTTCTGGAGCTTTATTTTAATCCTTCATTCGAATGAGGAGTTTTGACCCAAGTTTAAACAAACCTTCTGCCGAGGACTTTCCTCACTAGGATAGACAATCTCCTTCACTTAAAATTGTAGATGACCAACATCACGATCGAATTTAAACTGGAGTAGCCAACAAATGCGAGGACATTATTTTTGCATTTCTGTGACTGTTATAAAACCACATCTACTTTGTTTGAATAAAGATGTATGAAGACACAAACACGTTTTACTCTGCCAAAGGTCAAGGAATGTCTAGTTTGTGAGGCACTCACCCAATCTAATCTGCCTTCATTTACTATGAGACTCATTTTTGTCGTTACCGCTTTGTTGATATCAAACAGGTCAAAGACTGTTCGTTGTGTTCAAATACAGCAATTCAGTACGTCCGCTCAATACACTTCAGACCTTAAAATCGCCCGAACTAAGCATAAACACTCAAAAAAAAATCTCGCATTTTATGTATCATCTTACATCTTTATATAACATTGAAGATAATCAATGGACTGCTCAATCGCTCGTCGCCTTTTGCTCGCCTGCAGTTAAGTAGCTTTTTATCCCACAATTAAATAATAAAACATTTTTTTGTATGCCTGAGTGTGTCTCATTTTTGAATTCTTTTTCAACATTTTCTCAGAGAGATTTTTTCAAGTAAAAAAGAAAACATCCATTCATAAATTTTATTAAATCAAGGTCAAGGCTGAGCATTTATTTTTTTCTTTAACATGCAATGACCTGCGATGGAGGCTATCATCATACACATCACGGGCGGTTGATAGCCTTTAATTTTTTTTCCAATTCTGAGACACGTTCTCGTAAAAAATGCCGGCAGCTTCCTGAAATCAGCGAACACTCAACGTTATCGCCCGGCCTAGTTGTGTAACAGCCGCATGCTCAATGGGTTGGTAGATCTCTCGAAAAGCCAGGCGCAAGCCTATAGGTAGACACGCATACAATGAGAGATGTGTGAAGAAATCAATTACTGAAAGTCAAATGTCATATGACGCGTGTCAGTATATGGCTAGGCCCTCTCAAAGTTCACGAATTATTTCGCTCATCGTTAAGTAGCTTGTCGCCGCGCCAAATTAAATATTTTATAATCATCAAAAGAAAAAAATTTTGCGATCAATTAAAATCTGACTAAATGCTTGCTTTGCCAAAACTGCAATCATATTTATTCTCAAGTGGCTTTATCTTCGCGACGAGTTCAATGCTTTGATCGCCATAAGATAAAATTGACTTTAGCCAGAAGCAAAATAAATAGATGACTGCGCTTAGGAAACATTTCATTATGCCTAAACCGAATTCGAATTGCGTCAGAGAATTTCCTTCTTTTTTTTTATTTCAAAACAAAAAAGCATAGAGACAGAATTCATTTATTAATTGTAAGGCAGCAGACATTTAATGGAACATTAAAAACGTCTTGAATGTAAACCGAAAATTATTGTAAACACAAATGTATGCACAACAATTAGATGAAAATATAATTGGAGAACAGAACGGAGCAAAAGCAATTCATGTTGGAACTAGCAATTTGATTCGCTTTCAAGGTCTGAACTTGAAATGAAACTGTTACGTTGACCGTATTTTTATTTGTAAGCTTGCCAACGTTTTGCGATACGTTGTATTAAAATATCTTTTCTGGCAGCGGGTGAAGCCATCTCATCAGATAGTTTACCGATGAGCCGTTTGTAGTTGTGCAAATGATTTGCGTAAGGAACACCTGTTTTTGTGATGTGCCGGTGAAATTTGTATTTTCTCTTGTGGAAAATGTTTTTTTTTCTGTTCTTTCCATTTTGAACATTCCCTCAATCAATGGTAAAGGAAAATTAATATTTGTGTTAATTTTTTGAACTGACGTATGTAGATCTGATGACTCATAGAGGGCGTGAATGTAAGACACGAGACATAGAAGTCGGATTGTTTCAGACATTGTTTCAGACAAGTCTATGATCTCCACTATGGCTAAATTGCACAAAAATAAATTGTGTGTGGAATTTGAAAGGCCTGTCAATGACTTAATTTGTGAAATATGTAATAGTCGAAGGTTCAGCGAGGGTTAGGTTGACTTTGTGTAGATGGGTTGCTCTCTTCTGGAACCCTCAGAAGAGAAAGCCTGATGGGGTTAAATCGCACGAACCCGATGGTCAATTGACAGCCTTTTGTGCTCGTGTAAAATTACCATTGTGACTGGTAGCGCCGTCCTTTTGAACCACATATTATTCAATTTAATCATTGATCGGTAGTTTCTAAAGCTGTACGAATCGACGATGTCGCCAACTCACACCATTACATTGCCACTTGATCAAACTCGTGTGAATTGGCATCGTCTCAAATCCGGCATTTTTGCTTGTTGGCGGACATGTCCATACAAAAATGGGCCTCATCGCTGAAGAATTTTTTAGTGAAATGGCGTACTTCGGAACTCAGTCGGCAGCGAACACACGAGCATACCGACGACGTTTTTGTTAAGCTTTTTCAGGGTGCAAGCTTGCAAGCTCAAGTTGATGTCAGGGAAATGTGAGGTTCTTATGTGCATGACGAAATTGACTGCGCTCTGTTTGTGTGGATGTGTATGTAGGATATACATATTCTTGGTTTATGTGTTGATTAATGATCTGATTTCAATTCTGACCGTGACTATAGTGATGTACACAAGTTGATGGTGATCTTAATAAAGTAAACAGTTGGGTTCAACTGGGGCAATGAACTACCTAGAGCAGCCATTCTCAACCTGTGGTCCATGACGGCCTTTCAATAAAATATCAACAAAAAGTCTTTATTATCATTCCACTACACTTCTCCAACGCTGACATTCAAACTACATCTGCCTGATTCTTCGTCAATAAAGTAGGTTAGGTTAGGTAGTTTGGGCTGCCAACGAAATCGCCAGCACACTTAGACCATGTTGGTCCATTGTGATACCCATAGTCAGACTGATCGACAACTTCAGTGATAGCGGCGTTAATTTGATCCCAACGGCAAATGGTGACTGGACCAGATTTGAAAACCCGAAAAAAGCGTTTTAACTTTGCTTTCACTGGGATTCGAACCGGGGACCCCTCTAACCAGGGACAGGCACTCAACCAACGGCGTCATCCAGCTGTTCCAGCTGTTCGTCAATAAAGTATATTGCTACTTTAGTTTTTGTCGGACAAAATATATGCAACGGTGTGGACCTGCATCTATGGTGGCGAAATGGTTTCTTATCATGTTTACATTGTAAAGATTGTAGTAATAAACTATAGCCACTGAAACAAAATGAAGACCTCTTAATTACAGAATCTTCAATAAAATATGTATGGAATAATAGGTTATTATTCCATGCTGAGGTTCCTTGGCTATCTCGAGGAAAAATTCTTAAACGCTTTTTCGAGCTACGCGATGAAATAAGAATGTTTCTCCTTAAAGAAAGTAATTTGAAATTATTTGAATTGCGCGATCGTTTAAATAATTTTTCGTGGTGCGCACAAGTTGCATATTTATGTGCTGTTTATGAATATTTAAATGTGTTAAATATGGATATACAAACACACACAAAAGACGGTTACTGTATTCGAATTTGAAATAACTGAAACGAATGAACGTTTAGAATAATTTGTATGTGGCAAAAACGATTGAAAAAAAATGGTTTTTCACCATTTTAACACCAATTGACTCAATTTTTCAAAGTTTTGTCAAATATTTCACTGAACTAAAAAAGAGTTTTCGAGAATACTTTCCAATTCCTGATAACACCAAATTATGGATTAAAAATCCATTTTGAACTGACTTTAGTGAAATAAGCAACTTATCAGCTGTAGAGGAAAACCAGCTTATTGATATTTTTTGTGATTTAGATTTACAAGTTGTGTACAAGTACTTTATGAATTCTCGTTAAGTGCTAGAAAGCTATGTATATCGTTTTATATCCGAAAGTATTAATAACAAAAGATATTTTTATTAAAATAATATTGTTTTATTTAAAAATGTAACATTTTTGCTTGTATCTGGGAGTTAGTTTGTTTATTTAAAGTTGTGTGTTGGGAGGGGTCTGCCGAGGGATAAATTCGTTGCTAGAGATCCGCACAGGCTCAAAGGTTGAGAAACTATGAACTAGAGGATCTCTAGTTTGATGCTGGATGCATACGTTTACCCGTAAGTGTACAAAACAAAGGTCTTGTTTTGACGGATTATATAAACCAGATACCTAACACTCACTCTCACGCATCGTTAAAGTAGACTTTGAACAGTAGCTTTGTCATATTTCTGGTTCTGGGGTTTAGCCAATGTGCCAGCGTAAAAATTTCCAAACGCTGTCGATATGAAATGTGCCGTGTAGTGAGTGAAATGAACGGCTCTAGTTCATTGATCTCCGATATTCGATGATGGATTATTGTGCCATCCACAATACGAAAAGACGCCACAACGGCAACGACTCCAAAAATGTCATACAATGGAATGTCTTGTCAACTGAGAACGAATCTTACATTCATCTTGTAGTCCGATATGACACCCATTTACAGCCTCGCACTTATTCTCACGCAATCCCCGCTCATCCATTATCAGACAATGGATTTTGTCGACCGTGCCTCAACTGAGGTCTTCTTTGGGACGTGTTGAAATTTAAGTGCCAAGTATTTTTTTACTTTCTTGGAAATAGTACGACTTTTATATCTCAGTTTTAATGTACTTGTTGGAAAGATTTTAATCTCAAAGCAATCAATGTATGTTATTTTTAATTTAATATGATTGACTGAGATTCTCGAAAATATTCACTTTGTACTTATCTCCTAGATTTTTTTTAATTTTTATTCTTAAAATAACGCCCCACACAAAAATTGCTCGTGGGTGTTCGTTTTTATTTGAAATTAATTCCAGGAAAACAATTTATTTTAACAAAGTTAAAATCTTCTCCATTTTTTTTTTCCTTTTCGATGCTGATATTTATCACACACAGTCGCACTCAATAGAAGCAATTCACGAAATTAATCGTTCGTCATTCAGCCGTATTAAATTTATGTTCATAAAATGAATTTAATATTGTAAGGGAAACATTCCTGTTTCCTGTTCTACAATTTGTGTATCGATGTGGAATATGATGCTTATTAATTTGATTCGGAATAAAAAAGGAATTGATGAGTAATCTTCTATTTTTCAAATCGCATTCGCATATTGTTCCTGTTATTCATATGCGCTGGACATTCAAAGAACACGAATGAATCATAAAACGAAACGAGAATCAACCTAATATCGTCTGCTATGCAGAATAATGCCTGCTTTGACATCATCATTTTATTGAGGAACTTACTTCAAGCTTTTCATCACAGCAACACAAAGTGAAATTACTTCTACTGCACCAATTGACCTGCATCAACTTCTTTGACATATACGCGTACATACGTTGAGCGGTCTTGAATTATTAAATTGAATGTTTCGATTCGATGAAAGAGAATTTTCGCATGGGGATAAATATGTACTTCTAAAGTGACTCGTGAAATAAAGTGAATTGAGTTTATAATTGTTTTCCAGTATAGGACAATCAAAAACGAAACTGTCTTGCTTTAGAAGAAGTTTACTTCCGTTTCAATCTGATTGGAAGAACTTGAGTGGGTGTCCACAGAATGCATCACAAATATATAATGAAAAAGCCACGCCGATGTAAGTACAATTGATCCGCAGTAATACGACAAATATTTTTCAAGACGGTGTCGGCTTATACTAGAACTTTTTGAATTCCTTATAGTCCGACAAATTAGAAATCAAAGTGCCATTTGTGAAATTTAGAAAACTGAACACAATTGAGAGCAATACGAGTCGATACGAATTTATGGTGGCGCGAACTAGTTACAACACATTAACGAAGATTTTTCGAAATAAGTTGTACGTACATACCAATCACGTTATGAGTTATATTCATGTCCGATCACGGGGCATGCTGTTTAAGACTAGGGCTTTTAGGTCTATTAAAGACTTCTTAAGTTCTATTCACAAATAAATTGCACTTTCTACAGAAGATATGGCCGTTAGTGACAGAGTTGAAGAGGATCCTAAAGAGGAAGAGGATCATCAATTGTCAAATAATTCTTTCTGCGATTAGACTCATTTTTCACTCAGTGGGTAGGTCATCAAACTGAATTATCGCCCGGTAATTGAAAATCCGTTTTATTCCATTGTATGTCGTCTAATTTGGTCTGGTGGTATCAGTGGTACATAATCCAACAAGGTGGAACCGTCAACGTCTACTCTCATCATTCATCGCCCCAAATTGAAGAAATGTACGTGGAAGACACATTTAGACTAATTGGGCGTTTTGGTGATGTTAAGTAGTAGCCACCGAAATCGTTGATTTAATTCTCTTGGATTCTGCAGGCAATTGCAATCCGATGTTTTCCAAATATTCATCAAGTTAGGGGCAAGTTATTGCTCGATATATGTCGAAAAGACATTACATTGTCGAAATCGATTCTTGCAAGAGCTCTAGTGGATGACATTATATTCCATTTATAATTCCAAGATTCAGGCACTATATTGATGTACACATTTGATAGAAATATAGGTTATAGATGTGTTTTCTGACTGAAGGTAATGAGAGTACTCAATACACTTTCCAATACAATCTGTTGAAAACAGAATTATACAATATATAAAAACGTTGACACTCCCTCACTGAGTATTGTCATTCACCAACTCATAAGTCACTATTTTTAAGCGAAAACTTTGTACTAACGAGCTTGATCTGATAATTTAGTAGTCTTTAAAATCTCTTTTGGCCAATAGGTTGGTGCTCACTTTTGACTACTTGTTTAGAAGTAAAAAAATATGAAAGGAAAACCATAACTCGCCTTTTTGGAAGAAGTATTGTTCAATCCGAATTAGAATTCACGTATAGTACTTCATCACTTTGGGTAAACAGAGTAACAGAATTTACCAAAAGCATGTCGATGAGCAAAAGCTGAGTTCATTCCGGAAGGATTAATGAACTTGAGCTTTACGCAAGGATTTGAGACTAACGTTTAGAATAAGGCACACTGGTGTAACGTCATCCAGCCTGCGTGTCAATAAAAGATGTATGTCACTCTCTTGAATATCCTTTAAGCTCACACATTGATCTTGAATACATATAATGATTAGGGAAAGAGCTATTTTCGACTAGAGTTCAGCGGTCAATAACCTTCGCAAAAATAAAAATTTGTTTCATTGAAAGATGAAAGCGATTTCACTGTATGAGCCATTGTTCGAAAACAATAACTTTATCTCTGAAGATTTAACATTAATTTTGATTGCAAGCCATCATAAATACAACCATAGCTCATAAAACACAAGATAAATAAAGAAGCACACCTCAGCTTGTGTTTAACGCTGAGATGCCGGTGTTATTATAGCCCTAAAAGCCTTGACCTCAATACTTAACGCAAAACCATTTTATTACGTATTTTCTTGTCGTTATTCGGTCAATAAAACCATCATCGCAATAATCTACAAATTAAATATCTCAAAACGAGGTAGAAAAAGACAAACAAAAAAATAAAGATCGCATCTGTTCTCAACGCAGAACAAAGGAAGTTGCTTATGAAACGTCGTATTTGCGTATTATTCTCCCATATCGAAGGGGAGTACAAAGAAAACGAAATAGTCACCTTACTTCAGTACGCATTTCATATTTCATTCAATTGAATTTCTGTAGCGCAATTGAATAGAACTTTCGCACAATGATGATGCGCCATTTCCCAACCCTCCTCAGTACTGCACTCACTTTTTGATTTAACTTAATTTTCATCACACGGATGAGGTAAATTCGAGTGCCACTGGTAGAACGTGACATTTTGCAGTTGACCTATATTAAGCCGGTTTCTTGCTTGTGACACAGTTTCTATTTTGTCCCTCTGAGTAATGAGCGGCACTTTCAGATAATTACACACAATACACATGCATTTGTTTTGCTCTAATTTTATACACATAAATAGGCTCTCTAATCCTTACACGTGATTCGGACGACGAACATGTGACAAAATTCCCAACAAGGAAGCACAGATGGCCTTAGGAAAAACAAAAGAGGGTATTTTGTCACCATTGTCTCTCAGAACTACAGCCCAAATGATTGTGTTGACTGTTCAAAATGAAAACATTTGTTCTACGATCAGGAACGTGTGCCAAGTCAAATCTACGTATACAATGTTTCAATTGACCGAAATTTCAATAAAAGACGAATTGAAAAAAAGGAATACGGCGCCAATCGTTGAAACACATAAAACAAAAACAGCTTTGCAACGAATGCAACCACTTCTGAGGCCAAATAAAATTTCTCACTCATCACGTACTCTACTCATTCGAGTTTACATTCATGCATGTGTGTATACGTCATAACCATAGTGCCTGTACACATACGTGCAAAACAAGTTGCCAATTATGGCCGATAAATCAGGAGATGAATTCTTAACACATTTAGCCCAAACCGAAAAAGGGGGTATACCAAGTCTGCTGAAAGAATTGAACCGGTGCACACATCGAAGGATGTTGAGAACTGATCGAACTGGTTTGTGGCACTCAATCGATGGGGCAACTGAATGATTTGAGGACGGTTAAATGTGTTGCACTGCTATGAGCGACGAGTTGGTTTTATGCATTCGGCCAGCCACCCTTGTCTTTTCACCTTTTCTGAGTTCACTGGATTTTAGTATACCAAAGAAATGAGTTCAAGGTTGAGTTTACGTCTGGTTTAAATGCGTCGAAGCTCCGCCTGGGGAGACGCGTTCAATTTATAATTTGTTGAATTGGCGTTGGGTTATATAATTTATAAATAATTTGTGATATCAGCAGATTCGTAATGTAATTTTTGGATTTTTTTTAACGTAGTCGAGTTGGAAAAATTTTGGCAGTTCGTGGATTTTGGTGAAAAATCGATTTTGTAGATATAATTGGTGATTCTTTGAACATTTTTTGTCTCTAATTGTAGGATTGCAAAAGTGTATAACAGTTTTATTTGTTTCTTGGCATTTTACATTTTTAAAGATTAGTTCATGTAAATGTTGACCACGAATACGTTTTAAATGGTCCATACGGAGAGTTCAATTTTGAGTCGAAGTGCCATCTCGCTAATAATACGTATAATGTTGTTTCTCAAGGTTGCAACTGACGATTGATTCGACGTAAAAATGGCGTCAAATCACAGGACTAGCCAATTTACCGTTTCAAAACAAGAAATTTATCTCTTGTTCGCCAAACTCATTTGTCAATTTTTCCATCAACTCACATCTTGTGTGACATTCAGGACTGCAATCATATGTTGACCAGGTTCAGCTCGTACATATTTGAATAGTTTCAAGACTTTGGACTACAGCGGGCGGTATTGACGATCAACTTACAACAAATATGGGACCATAAATCACACCGAACAGTGGATTTTTTTGCGAGCATTGTCAGCTCTTGTATAGCCAGAGGTATCTTAACACACCCGTTCAACTAGAAGCACACATTTAAATAATAAAATTCAATAATTTGTAAGCATTGTTTGGATGTAGGTCTTTCCATGATGAAATGACAATGCTAATTGAGCATGTTTGTTTCTGACACATGTCACGAATCACACATGAGTCGTCAACACTATATCACTGAAAAACCAAACAGCAAATTCCCAGAATTTCAAGTCGTAATGAAATGATAAACCGTGTATAAATTAATTTTCATTCTCCAAAAACATCTCTCTCGTCTAATGTTTCCGAAAGGATGTGCAACCTAATTCGTGCATTTCTGCTAACGGAACGCACATTCAAGCATAAGTGAGTGATTCTTTGCATTGTTTTGATGACAGACCATTTTCTTCTCGTTCAAATATTTTATTTCTTTATTTGTATGCACACTCGGCATCATAACTCTAAACATAATTCGGTTTACTCCTTTTTGTTTTTCCAAGAAATTTGTTTGCGAAGGCGTCTCGAAATATTGTGGCGCTGTGAAAGCCCATCACATCCAGACGGTCTATTTGAGTGTTCCTTATTTACTGGACTGTGGTTGTGAATGCATGGTTTGGTATCGGATAAAAGAAGAAATCACGAGAAGTGGAAGTGAAAAGTGCCAAAATTGTGAGAAATGTGCAAAATGTGGCCCACTGACCTATTTAATGTGCCGACTGGTTTAATAATATCGAACATTTTAACTTGTGTACTCCCTCACCGGATTAGCAGTTTTAAACTTCAAAACATATTGGCAGGTCGAGCGGTTTTCGATCAGTTCACCACGTCAGTCATAGGTGTGCGATCCAGGCCCTGTCTAAATTGCACATTGTTTGGTGCCACCACTTGGTTGATATATCTGTTTTTGACTCCTTTGTTGGACAGTTATGTCACACTTGAGTGTAAGTTTTGTCTGTGATGTCCAGCTTATTGCGAAGTCGATGAACTCACATGCGAGGTACTACTTCCGCTGTCTTCCCTATTGGCAAAGACTGGTCGGAAGCCACATTTGCAAATAAATCTAGCCTTCTTCTCAGACAAAGTAGTTCTATTTTGGGGCGTAAAGTAATTCCTGCGAAAGAATGGGTTCATAATGAAAATCTCATAACTCGCAGCAGGTATCAAAATTAGGTTGCAAATATTTTCAAAGCATTTTTATGTGTCATCTCATCTGTTTATCACTTAAACACAGATAAGACGATGGTGAGACACTTTGACACGTGTTTTTGTGAACGTCGAAACTAACAACTATTTGTCAATATTTTTGTAAACCTTGTCTGCACTTTATCTCGACATTTTCCACACGTCTGTCATAAGAAATAAAAACAGATAAACAGAAAGTTGTTCATATCTACGTAACTTGAAAGAGCTACTGTCTGATATTTGAAACAAAACCTCTATTATTTATCTACATCAGTAGGAAGTGAATTCATATTTGTTCTTAAGGCGCTATTGTCTCTTGGAAATTATAGTAGTATATCTACCTGTGACGTTTGCATAATTCTACTGATTATTAAAAAACGAACTACAAGGAGATAAGATTGTATATTTCGCTGCAGTCAGTGACTTATCACCCTCAACCTTGACTGTGACTCCTAAGCAACGATATCAGTCAAGTACAATATTTCCATACAAGCAATCAAACAAAGTGCTTATGATTTTCTTAACAGATGTTTCACAAATTCATTGGCAATTTACTCGCATTTGCTAATCATTTGCTGTGGAATACAGTATTGAGTATGAGTAGGTGTGCCAAAGGTCTCTGGATCGAATCACTATCTACATCCCAACTTTCACCACCTCTTCCGAGGCACGGACAATCCTCAGAAAGAGAAGCTTCGCAAACTTACCCGTTCGGCATGGTCATCGAATTATAGGTCCCTCCCACACATGATAAAACAACAAGCACGCACAACAAGAATGTTTACTGTGGAATCCAGGTCCATGTCCACCTTGGACTGTAGCGCCACTCAATTAATTAAGTTAATTTCTTTATAATAACATTAAAACTTATCAATCACTGTAATCTTGAAAAAAAAAGCAAAATAATTTTTTGAGCACAAAGTCTAGACATAAACTTTTATGGGTTAATGGATTCAAAAGTAGTCAGTTTTGTGTTGGTTTAGGAAGCATGGATATAAGGACAGCAAGGTGTGCTTTGAAAGCTTGTTAAAACCGCCATCTTTTCATTTTGTGACATCATTCGGGATTCATTTTTGATTTTTTGGTAAGCTATATTACAATTTAATTTTGTACTTGTGTATAAATAAGTGAAGCGTTTAGAAAGTGATTGAAAATTGCTGTGAGATAAATTGATTTGGTTTGTAGGTACTTGGCTCACAGCGGAAAATGGTGTAAAAGGTTGCCGAAGATTAAAAATCTATGTTTTGTGTCCAGAAAATGTTTAATCTGCTTTTGAGATGAAAATCCCGGCGGTGCCGTCACACATTGCCTGGGGAAATTTATTTTCTTCATCTCACGGTTTGGAAGTGATTGCCGTGTTTAATCAAAGTAACAAAATGTTAGTCGATATTGTCAGCTTTTCATCATTTAGCCTAAATCATACGTACCATGCCTGAAGCACCTTCAGCTGGACAAGACGACTTCGATCCAAGACTACAATTATGTAACACCTTGCATTAGAGCACCCAGTTGTCGTCCGTTGCCCTTGACTTAGCCATTAAGCCGCAGATTTGGTCCTCCTCTCCTTCTGGAATTAGGAGGCCCAGGAGACACGAAGAGGCAGCTGAAGCATTGGTGGCCATCGTAATGGCCGAGTCAATGCAGACGGCGGATTTTTATCTTCTGTACTACATCCACGTCCTGGCACAGCTCGTAGAGTTTGCGGTTATATCTTCTATACATTTCTGACGCATAATTGTTTTTTCGAAGGCACCAAGAATCACCTCTGCCGCTTTGCTTATCGTTATCCCTCCATATAGCATGACATAAGCGTTTTGTAGAGCATGATTTTGGTCCTTCGAGTCAGTAGGTTTAAGGCCAGTTGTTTCGATAAGCCGAAATAGCTGCCGTTGCGAAAGGGCGATTCTACGTCGTAGTTCACGTGTGCCGCAAGGTAGACAAACTTCTTTATTATATTAAAATTGTATCTTTCGATCGTAATGTTTTGTCTCAGGTGATATGTTTGTTGTTTTGTCCTCATTGACCTAAAAACCCACTTGTATCGCGAGTTTTATCTGTCGCCGTGAAAACTTCCACTGCCGCACGTTGGTGTTGACTTTGGCTTGTAGAAGATAGTGCCTTCCGCGTTAACGGCAGCTCGCCGTCCTATCTTCCCCCGTAATAGATTGAAGAAATCACACGACATCGCAACCCCTTGCCGGAATCTGTGTGCTGGTTTCAAACGACTCGGAAATCCTTGAACCGAACTGCAAGTTACATCGCTTATTTATTAACGTGGTGCTACATAACCGTCTGAATTTATCCGGGATCCCGTATTCGCCTATCGCTTCATATACACAGTTCCTGGCGATAAGCAATGTAGTATGTGGCGTTAAAGTCGATAAAAAGATGGCTAGTCTTCTCCAGCATTTGGCCTAGTGTGCATATTTAATCTATAGTCGATTTTTCGAGCCGCACTGGCTGCCGATTGCAGTGTAAAATGTCGTCTTTCCGCATTCTGCAGACGATCTGATGCATGCTCCCTACCAACATCGCCATCGGCTTGCACCACTATTGGCAAACAATCCGAGCCAGCCTTGTCGTTCTTCAGCTTTTTCATGAGATTAAGTTTTTGACGCGGAAAAATGTTTTCAACTCTGCACGTGACCTTTTTTGTACGCCTAATTAATTCAAGTTCAAGGGCACAACTAAGTTTTCCCACGTGTCCCAATAGCCAATTGTTACAGCATTATCTTCAGTCTCTAACATCCTATAAGAATAATGGTCCAATGTTTCCGGAACCATACAGTAACTCTTGTAAGGTGTACTGGTTTTGGAAGAATTCTGGTAGCTCAGTACAGATTATACAAATTGAGCACTTTTTGTCTGACGCTAAAGGCCTGGGTCGACGTCTTCACCAACAAGCCTCTGCAGCTAGTGTGATCTGTGGCTTTATGCTTCCAATTGCGCATACCAAGTTGGGTTGATTATTTAATGCTTTCTACAAATGTCAATCTCCAACTTATAAAAACCAAAATGGCCGCCAGAGCACGGTACTCTGAAAGTATATTTGTTCGTAGGTGGGAACTTTGTACGTCATCTCACTCGTAATTATTGACCATATTGCTCACTATCAAATGCCGATAGTATAAAATATGCCAATTTAAAAATAATTTTGATTATATCGTTAAATTGCGCCTGATTCAACATATAATTATTTTTTTATCATGTATTCTTTAAAAACAAAGCAAGTAAATAAATAAAGAAGATAAGACAAGAAACGATAAGTATTTTAAAGAGATCTAAAATCGAATCTATAATCAAACGTGAGGCATTTATAAGAATATGTACAGATGAGTCACTATCTTTTCTGCATCAACTTAGGTTATCGAATTTGAAGTACGGAGCTGAAATCCTTGTTATTGAAGCAAGTATTTTGTCGGTTAGATTAGATCTAGTTTTAATTTTGAACATAGACTATTTGTGACCGATGTGCGTCGACTGCTGCACTGTGTGTAGGATGCTTTAATACCAGATACAAGATCGCGTTTGTTACTGAGGCGTGCTCAGAGGGTATATAAGCCAGAAAAACTTCTCAAACTTCGCCTCAGCTTGTAACAGTAAAACATCATATACAAAACCAATGGTTGCTTCACGATCGATGTCCACCAGGACAGTAGCGCCACATAAGGAGGAAGATAATGCCTTTCAAACGATATCCATTTCCAAAAGGCAGCTCATTTCGAATCTCGCCAGCAACTGACAAAAAACTTCCAAAACTACTCAGTGCTTCTCTTTCAAAGAACCTCTCCGATGGAATGATTAGGCCACCCTGACTTAAAGCATACCTGACTATCTTTCAAATATCCCAAAAAAGAGAATATCAATTTCAAGTCGCCACGTTTTTGAGAATTTCACTATAAACTGTATGTGATGTCTTCATCACTATCGACTTAAATTGTAATCCAACCGGGCCTTAAATTATTTTCGACATTGGTTATTTTAGTAAAAAAAAACTTGAAAGTTCTGTCCTTCCAAAAAAATTTGATTAAACTTCATAGGCCGGCATTGGAATTTTCTGAAGTGTTATTGTCCTTTCTTCCCTGTTCACGTTTCTTGGCAACTTAATCAGAACATTCCAATGACTAATTGCTTACTTTGAAGGGCGGCCGTAAAGGCCAGATAAGACATTGTTAGATCATTGCCTTTGAAATAAACGGTATATTAGGAGAGTTTACAACAGGTTTACATCAATGTGTTCTAAGCCCAAGCTTAAACCACTGTGTGACATTGACAGATATAAGAATTAAGCTGTAGCCTTATTGAATTTCAAGAACTTCTTCACATTCACATCCATTATTTGAACTAAAGTTAAAACAAAAGTTTCAGCCGAAAACAATACCGGAACCAGACGCAGCTCAGTATAAACTCGTTTGTTTACACAACAGTCGAGATAAAAAGGTCTTATAAACATCTCTTGTTAAAACGCAGATCGTCTGCTTATGGTCGGAGTTTCTTCTGAAAAAAAAAAAAAAAAAATTTAAACGATTCTAACAACAAACTCAACAGATTTTCTCTGAATTCAATTTCAATGATTAACACAAACCCCTTAATTGAAACCCGAAAAAAGAAGAAATCTTAATCAGCAACAACAAAGCCGTTCTTGTATGGTTTTTTGTATAATTTACCGTATTTATACGCTTCAATTTGATTAATTGACTACGAATGTTCTCTTTAACACCGATTTTAATCAGATCAGTAAATTGTTGATGTTTATTGGACAGACAACGACACTTGGGTTCGTTGGTTGAAAGAGTAAACAAACAGATCAGTGATCAACCTTTTTTTTTTTGGCTTAAACAAAAACAAATGACACGTCTGCTGCACACTCCAAAGGCACTGATTCGTGTTTGAATATTATTTTTTTTCGTCTCATCGATAAGAAATTAATTTGTACGCATTTTTGTTGGAGTTTTGATTTGCTTATTGACTTGTGGTAGGTTTTGTGCCTCATCTTGGCGACTGTACAAAACAGACACACGAAGAAAAATCTCTATTGTTACATTTTCCCACACACCCTCACACGAGTAATTAAGTGACAAAGAAAAACACTTTTAATAGGTTATGCAACCAAATTGGCTGTTGCCGCTCCTCGCTTAGCTAATAAATTAAACATTGACACTTGGCTTATGTGGTTTTTTTTCTGTGTTTGTGCTGCTTTTGAACATTTCGTGATGAATTTGAATCACGCGAACGAAGTCTAAAATTAGTAGGTTTGAGTGAGTGGAGAATGAGATTGGATACACTACATGATGGTACGACGCAACAGTTGACGACCAAAGACTTTGCGCTGGAGACACGTGTCTTCAGATTGGTTGACGTTCAAGTCCACCACCCGCTTGTAGCGCCACTTGAGGAAGAGGAAATTGATGGATAACTTGTCGGTAAGTTAGGTAGCTTTCCGACATTAGTTTTCTGCAATGACGACTCAAATCGCTGAAAAAATGATCAACTCATGTATCGGCTATCATCGAAGGAAGTGAAAGACATTATCTCTCTTCTGCTGCAAATTAGTTTCCTATGCGGACGATGTTGTAATAACACTTTCGAGCAGATTTATTTGTTTGCTTAAATAAATTATGCAGAATGATTCCCCTGAGACTAGGGCTGAACCGAAGGCAGTCATTCGCATCTTCCTCGTTCGCTGACAAAGATAAATTGAACATGAAACGTCAAATGCTTGTGCGGATTGGGAAGACCTCTTCACATTCGCATATGCGTAGGTTTTCGGTCTATGCTTAATGGCATGGGTTTTTTCGTATCGTCCTGCACACACATGTACGTGTGTATACGCAAATTCTATGGGTTGCTTTCAAGACAATCCATACGTGACTAAAACTCACATCCTTCTCGAAGGATGCCTGCTGTTGTACATAATATTGCGAAGTTAAGTAAAAGGAAGAATGGCATTACGTGAGTGGTTTTTTTATGCATAAGGTTAACGCCCTCATCAGTTTGAAAAGTAACTATATCAGAGACCAGTAACGGCCTCGAATACGAATGGACATACGACCCAGCACGAAACAAGGACAACGATTTTCGATTCTGCAATTGTGTGAGGTTAGGTCTCTAAACAGATCACGTGCAGACGACGAACTCGTAAAGGCCGTGAACTGTTTGGAATCGGACAACTAACATCAGTATGTGTGGAAAATCGTAAAGTTTGCTAATTATAGCAGCGCCCTAAAACAATCCGTCAAGATTAAACTCGATCCAGAACGCAACAAAAGGTAAAACAATTATCCAGTGGACAGTTGTCTGGCAATTGGATTTGGGGGAACAACACCCGGGTGTTTTTCATTTTCAAATTAATATATCTAGAGTTGTAGGTGTCGTATCGACTTGGGATTTTCAATAGCCGCCTAAAAATTACTTCTTGAAATATTTGTTTTCAAATGCGTTGTATACAAAATAAAAATGTCTAACTGCAACCGACTCTTTCCAACTCCTTCCGACGCTCGTGGACGTACAAAAACGTTGACACACCCGGGTGTGTTGGGTGTAGGTTTGCGTATAATTTTTCGGGTGTTGACACAAGGGTTAAACGGTGTTTGAGCGTCCAAATACTGCAGGCAGTATATTCCACTCAATCTGATCGATGACAGACTGCAATTCCGTGGCTAGACAACGTCGAGATGACAGTATCTGACTGCTGATGCAGACGGTGTATCGCTGAAATTATCAAAGTAAGTGGGGATGATCTGTTTCGGCTCATGCACTAACATATATCTAAGATTCGATCAGAGTAATCACAGTATCCTTTGTCTGATCCATAAGTAAGAATATCGCTTTGACTGTGCTAACCAGATGGGTATCAGTCATCTTAACATGGCGTACAAGACGTCTGCCGTTTTGCGTCAAGATCTGAAACCTATTATCAACGGTCAGATGTCCTTAACAGGGGGTATTCAGGCCAAGGAAGTCCACAATGGACAAGATCTTCACACTGGGCCAGATAATGGAAAAAACCCAAGAAGTGCAGTACGCCACTCCACTTATTCGAAAACAAAGATCGTCATACCGAAGGAGCTACGTATAGTCAGAGAATCAACATTCTCTCTGCAGCGCAGGATTCACGGCAAATTGAATCGCTAGATGGGTTGTAATGACGGTTGAGTAGAGTATGTACTGAGGATCTCTGCCTACACTTCATCGAAGACAGCGGAAGCAAAGAAAGAAAAGTGTGAGAAGCCGGAAATGCCATGGAGAGGCTTGCCTCTGCAGATAATCCATCGTTCAGTAATGGCACAATCGAAACCTTCCCGACAGAGGAATGACATAGGAAATGGTTAAAACCAAACGACACCTCAAATCCAACAATTTCTGGAACGGCGGAGAGTATGTCACAAACAGGGGAAGGAAGAGGAGACTGGATTCCACTCTGGACTGGATTCCATTCAAAACTGCTGGTTTGAGTTTTCTGGACTCTCGTCCAGAAAGTGAAAGTTGCCTTGGAGGACGGATTAATCGCAATCACATATGTGAATCAAGAATCCAGAACGTGTCTATGTGAAATCGGCGTGAAGGAACTCTGGCGACACATAGAATGTTATCCGCGTCGGAAGATATTGTGACACCGCAACTGACGGTATCAAATTGATGGTTTTCTGATTAAGGGACGAAGTGATGTTGCTTGGTTTGGTGTAAAAATCGTTCTCAAGTGAACGGTGGCAGATAATGTTTGCAAAGTGACACGGTTTACCTGCCAAGTGATAGAATTGATGTCAACACTTGTAGGGCCTGTACCGGGTAAAAGCTAAAAATTATAATAAGCCTACCTACTATAAACCCGATTTAGCAACCTTGAGCATTTGAATAAATTATCGAAGGGCTGCTTGAGAACGTGGCCACATTGCAGAATGTGTGAGATTCTGGAGTGGTTGTTTCAAGCAGTAATGCTGTGTACACCAGAATTCGTATTAGATCTGAGCTTGTGCTGGGCAGCTTTATCGCTGCAACAGAACCGTCTCTACCAAGTGAAATTAATTTCAATAGGATGTGGAGATTATACACAGGTACGTCACATGCCTTACTGTAAGCCATATGCTGGTAGTGTTGTGGGGTGAATGGGCGTAAATGACTATATTCCTTGGACTTGGATGGACACATTCGATGTGTTGTTGATGTGTTCGACGTGTACAGCCTGATGTACTGTATAGAGTGTGTGAAAATTGGGCCAACAGATAGCCTACATATAGCTGCGAAGTCCATGCTCAATAATATTCAAACATTAATGCCACAAAATTTATCTGTGTGCTTATTCCAATTTAAAGATATCCGCGTCTAAAAAAATGGCACATGAGCTATAGTGAGACATCGAATTTCAGAGAAGCGACTCTGTAGACACTTCCACAAGGACAATTTCGGCATGGTCCCATTATAACAAACCTTAACAATTTATTTTTTTTCATTTCCCTATCATCCCTAAAACGAGAAAAGAGGCAAATGTATAAAAAAAAAAAGGAAATGCTTTCAACAAGAGCGTGATTTTGTGCCTCACAATGTGCTTGTAGAGTGCAATTAAGAAATAATGAACGGTTTATGAGAACACAGAGCTTAGCAAGTATCTATTCCTATTTTGCATATTTTATCAAGTATAATATTCAAGTGGAGTATATAGGTCATGGCCATTTCAGTTTAATCTCTTAATTGGATGAGATTTTTTGTTTGCTAATTGAATGGAGTTGGGGGCGATGATGTACATCTACAGTGAAATGTATGTATGACTGGATTTGGCCTGTGAGGGGTTGATGAACTTGATTGAACTTATCCATTGGATATTAGAATTCTTAATTTTGAATATTTCATAGAAAAGAGAATCGCTGATAGGGATGTGATAAAATCGTTCGTTTAATTTGATTGGCGTTCAAAGATTCTCAACCAACCAACGTAGGTCGGTTAAAAATCAATGTTGACTAGTGATAGCAAATGTTTTGGTACACGAAATGATTCTCTAGAAGCATTAAACGCCCCCAATTGAGCTTGACTGATATTTGACAAGTGAATTTTATGGAAAGTTTCCGCATTAAATATGTTAATCTCAATTGTGTGGAATCGTGAAATGACTACTGAGAAAATATACACAATTGAAGACTCAATGATTGGATTTATGCTCGGTCGTCACGAAATGCGTCTGAAGTCATTCCATGAACACAACCCAGTCTCTGTGATGGTTTGGTGGGAAGTCGCTTCTGATGCCATGGAGTTACCATATCAGTTTCTGTGAAAATGGTGTTAAAAAACTTCAAAAAATGTTTTTAGGAACGCTAATGAACATCGATCATCCCTAACAGGTATTCACTGTTAATACAGAATTAAGCTCCAATGGACGTATTTTTAGTTCGTTCTTCAAAGTATCTCCATCTACCGCAAACTTGGTGGATGGTTCTTAGTATAGGAGGTTTGTCAAACAGCTTGTTAGATTTGTCAGTGTAATTAGCTGAGTACATAAAGACAAATAGGCACTTATTTCTTGACGATTGAAGGAAAGTGTGACAGTAGACAAAGAAATAAGAAAAATCTTCTGATCTGGGTGAATGTCAACAATGTATTGGGAAATCAAATGCATAGTCATGAATTTTTCTTACCTCATGATACACTTAAACACATAAATCAAGTTAAAACAGACTGTGTAAATATAAAAGCATGTGCCTTAGTAGAATCCTTCACTTGCAGTATGAAATGTACCTTTTTTATATTCTCATCAGAGTCTTCAACTTGGACGAACTCGGATTAGACGATTTTATGTAAACCAATTTATAAATATAAATAATTGCCCTTTATTCACATGATTTTAACTTCTGTTCACGTGTACCCAACTCAATGCGTCTAGTTCATATCCGCATGTCAACACCAATCATCAAATCGATCGATATATTCGACCACGACAGCAGAACACCCTCATAAATCGCAGTGGAAAAATACCACTAAATAATTGATGATGCACATTTTGCGGGCCACCACTGTATACGCTGGCAGTGCAAACTAATCAAAATAACCCAGAAAATCCATTACAGAAATACAATTTGTAAAAAAGAGAAAGAAGATACCCGAATTTAAAACGCTTGCCGTAACGAGCATCGCGCAGTATAATCAGCTGGACATCTGCCAGCCAAAACGAAAAATCAAGTTAAACCAATGAGTCGTTTGTTACTATTAAATGAATAGCTTTTGGCGTGGGGCGTGGCTGAATTGTCGGTTTTGTATCAAATTGGGAATGAAAGATATTCTCTCAAATATAGAAGATTAATCTCCGCGCGGAAGGGAGAGAGGAAGCGGCGGTCACAACTGCAAGGTTCATTGAGTTTAAAGTGAAAATAAAAACAAATATGTACACTATGTTAATTATGAATAGTTTTCGATGAACTGTAAGTACCTGATTGGCCGATGAGCTGTGGCTCTTCTCTGCACACGAACATAATTAGGTTGGCTGCCATTCACATTCACAGTGCTCATGCTGATTTGGCCGCAATGTCAGCTTGGCGCACAGATGAACTAGGAACTATCGTCTTAGATTAAAAATAGATACTGCTGCTGTCTTCAGAAAATAAGAATACCATCTGTATGGTCCCGCTAATTTGGTTAGCTTTTGCGGTGAAAAGGAAATCAAATCAACCCAAAAAAAAAAATGTGGTGAGGAAATTCGTGATGTGTTTTTGTTTCTCGTCTTCGCGTTGAATTCAGTGACGTCTAAACGAATTGAACGAATCATCAGTTGAGTGATTTACTTATACCGCGACGCGTCTCTCTGACGCTTACGCTACTGTAGGATTAATCAGGTGGGGGGTGTGTTTGAAAAGTCAAAACGTTTTGTTATTTTTGAAGAAAAGTTTATTTTTGCAAGTTGATTGGAACATGTATGCTCAGGGTGGGAAGAAGGACGGGTTATTATTAAAGTGGATACGGTCAAGGATGCATTGCGTCATGTCATGTGGAATAATAACGTCATGCCAAGATTTGAAATTGTGCGTTTTAGTATTTGTGAATAAAATTAGTGCGATCTTAATTTGATTTTGCTTAGAATATTGAAGAGAGTTAGTGGTATTCCAATCTAAAAGTGGGAAAGTTTGATGAGCTTTCATTCACAACAATTTATGTAATAAACCTTCGACTTTGCAAATGCTGCTTTTATAATATCATAAAACCTGTATTATCTTCGCAAAAATTTGGCATCACTTGCGTTCAAAATGCAGTAAGTTTCGCGTTCATGAAAGTTTACCAAAACTGTTGCGGCATAGGTAGTGTGAACTCATCTCATCTTATCTTCAGTGGCTCGCATGATCCACACAAAGCCCCGCGGGGGCAGAGCACGCCCGACAGATCGTCCGGTCACTCGATCCTCTGCCATCGACTCAAACCCACCGGGAGCTGTGCCTAAGGGCAACCAGGCGAGTTTTTGGACTTGGTGCAACCACCTCGTCCTGAGTTTGCCAAGCGGTCGCATATCTGCTTCAATTGCATTCAAGGCACACCTCGTAAGTTGCGATGGTGGGGACGTTCGTGCCACTTGACCAAATCATCGGAGAATAGCTTTCTCCGTTGCTAGTTGTATTGTAGTGTTTCTCACTCTATCACGGCGAGTGGCTTCCGAAGAAATCTTATTTGGGCAGTTTGTATTCGCAATCTTATTCTTTCGGTCATTACTCAGATTTCATAAACTCATGAGAGTTGGAATAAAAAACTAAGTTGAAAAGCGCTAAGGCAGCTTTTACACACGCTAAATTCGCCGCCGAGAGAGGTGAGACAGAAGGGATCACACAGAGGAAATAACACACACATTGAAAAAATCGGCGACGAATTTAGCGTGTGTTACAGCGGCCTAACTTGGCTTTGACACCAAGTGCGACCTTCCTGATTACAGATCTTCTAAACTGCTCCAAAATTAATTCAGCTTGGCCAATCCTACAGGAAAGTAGAAACCCCAGAAAAAGACTCCGAAATACTTACCCTTCTCCACCTGCTTCAATTTTCCTCGTTTTCAAAACTGCATCCATGGATGTGAGTGGAAGTACTTTACTTTTCATTTTGTGTGTAACATGGATTTGCCAGATTTGAAGGGGTTAAGCTTAAGTGTCTCAATAATTACCGATTCTACTGTTTAATGATTTCAAGCACCACTAATCAGCATTAATTGGAAAACTCTCAAGAATTTTATTAAATTTTTCTTTTTTTTACTAGCTTGAGTTGAATGCATCTATTTAATGCGCAAACTCGTGGCGCGCACTCAAAAATATGTAAAATTGGCAAAATAATCACACAGTGCACATCAAATTAGCCACCAGTACGGTCCAAATCAGTTCGTCAAAACATTGACTGGAATCGAACGCGTTTTGCTCTGGTGTTATTTGGCTAAACACACATCTCTACGTACTTAACAACACATGTGCATTTGATTTTTCCATACGTTCGTGTTTCGTATATCATCGAGCGCGGAAGTTATTCGCTAATCAAATTAAACACACACAAAAAGAAATCATCTGTGCGCCTTTGTACGAATATCTATATTTGCAGAGAAAAGAAAATCAACGTCGTTTGGTCGTCTGTTGTTGTCTTTTCCGGAAAAAGAAAAAAAAAAGTAGATTTTCCTCTGAATGGAATTGAGTTTTGTGAGATTTCGGATAGCAGTGTGTTGCAAAAAAAGTGATTCAGTGCTCTGCTACACTTTGTTGATTTTGAAATTCCATTACACGCTTTTGTTTCAGTGGATTATCAATTAACTAGCACAGAGTGAGTGAATGCTTTTGTTTTCTCAATTTTTTTTATTTAACTTTTTAATGATGAGATGCATTGTGTAAAATAAAAGAACAAAAATCAAAACAGGGAAAAGAAATACTTGCGGCTGGGATACTAAATTGATCTGATCTTTGAAGGATATTCATATGTGTAAACATGTATTTGTACGAATGTACCCTTAGACAGTAGAAATAGTTGTAACGAACATAGAACATGAACATAAAGCAGAATGAATCGATTTTGACTTTCGATTCTTTGATATATGTACATATATCGGGAAATAATATAGCAATAAATTGACGAATATTCCTTTTAAAATTGACCATAGTTTGTGGATTGTGCGCATAGGCCATTCATTCGGTGATGAATATGCCCACTATCTGCTCGTAATGATTAAAACGTACCTACTTCTTCTGATGGCGCTACAGTCCTAGAGCTTACACCCCTGCAAACGCCACGGTCTTTAGTTAGCTGCATCAAATTACTGAGATCCTTTTTTGCTTGTGTGCGCCATCGGTTTCGTTACGTTGTCCCACTGACGCGAAGGCAGTGCGGTCTACATAACCTAGCCGTCTTATTGTGTCGCTGTACAGCCCATACAGTTCGGTTGAATCATATTCTCCAAATGTCATCAACGCAGGTGAGAATGTCTGGGCCATACAGTAAGACAGGGATGAACAAGGTTCTATATAATGTCAGCTTGGTCCTTCGAGAAACTGCTCTACCTTACAATTGCCTCTTGAGTGTAAAGAAACAGCGATTGGCGGGAGTTATTTTGCGTTTAGTCTCGGTACTGATGGTATTCGTATTGGTTACTTGAGTGCCGTGGTGGATGAAGTCCTTGACCATCTCAAAAGCATACCTACCTATGATGACGTTGTGGCGAAGTTGTTTATTGTGTGCGGTCTTCGAAATGCTACTTCTGTAACGTTGTTGTGTGCCAAATCTGGACCAAAATTGGCTGACCCTTTATTTAAATTAAAAATGAAAAATAATCTTTGCAAACAGTATATTGAATTTATTTTGATTTGGAAACTTCTCACATACGGTATCGGACAAAACAAAGCATAAGCAAACTGAGTACTTTTGGAGTATTTTTCTTGTATCGGGTGACAAAGAAGTCACGAACATGAAGCTTTTTTCCTCATTGTATACAGCTTATTAAACAAAACAAGCTAGTAAACATAACATTATTTGTTACAAAAAAATCATCAAATAGAGAGTTTCATTAAAGATAAAATCACCGCGACAAAACTAAACCACACAATAGGTACCAATACAAGTCAAAAAATGTAAGTCAAAACAAGCATACAAAATTACCAATATTACCTTGCGAACCCTTCCGCCTTAACCACAGCCATGAATCTTTTTCGCATAGACATAATTAGGTTGTCTGTTAGTTTACACCTTTCCATACATCTTCTACTGCCCCGAAAAGCTGATCCAAATTGTTGCATTGGTTCCGTTTTATTCGCCTGTTCACAATCTACCACAAGTTCTCTATGGGGTTTAAGTCTGAAGACTGCGTAGGCCAATCTAGACCCCCGATTTTGTTGGTATCAATCCGCGTTTTAACTACCTTGCTTGTGTGGTTTGGATCATCCTGTCGAATCCCGTGATGTTTATAAGGGACTCTTCCCTATTATATATTTCTGATTAAGGCTTGACTTGCATGCGATTCCATAAGTTAGGCGACAGATTGGCAGACCCAGAAGGTGGTGGTTGGACCAGGTCCAAATCCTGATGAGTTAGAGTCGATGGCGGAGTATCGAGTGGTCAGGAGATCTCTCGTGCGTGCTTTGTCTCAGCCCTTTAGTGGATCATGCGGGTCAGAAGATGATGGTGATGATTAATGGTGTAATAATCTTCCTCCTAACGTTTGAAAAAAAGTATACCAACAATTGCGCCCCTTATAATGCTACCTTGTGTTTGCGTTCTACTTATAGAGTATGAAGGCGTGCTTTCACTCCTAAAATTGAATTCCATGTAATAAATGTAAATATTTTCATTGATTTCCAAAATGGCCCGTTAAACACATTGTGTTTGGTAGGTCGTAAGGTAATCGGCTGCACATCGACTTTTCATAGCATATTGTCGTTTGAAATCAATCACACGTGAAATGACGGGAATGTGAAAGAGATTTCGAAATGGTTTTTGTATAAATTTACTTTTGTTTCTTATTTTGTTCTTGATAAACGTTGGCTAAAAGCATAACACAGCAGCCCATGTCGAGTGCTGCTTTTTGGGTAGGGTGTTTTTTTTTCTAGGTAGGTAGGTTTACTAGTGAACTTGCAGAACACAGCAGCGACTTTCATTGTGCCTGTCTAACCATTGATTCGTCATAATCCCAGAAAAGTGCCTTTTTCTTTTAATTTGATGCACACTCTCATTAGTTAATCACGCTCACTTGGGTCTCTTCGATCGTATATTAAGTAAATCGAGTAAAATTTTTGGCGTTGACTCATACTTGTTTATTAAACTTGAGTTACGATTTATACACATTGACGACAGTTGAGTGGACTGTCAAGGATGAACCTGCTCCGAAAAAGGCATCGGTCGCGAAACCAGTGCATCACGAAATGCTAATCATTGAATTTTCTGCTGAAAAGCTATGCACTGCAAGTTGGCTGACGTTCCTTTAAACATGGCTCACAAACTTTTTGAGGACTGCTATATTGTTCAGCATGACCGGGTCTACACTTAACTGGCATAAGTTAGTCAACTCATATGGCTTGGCTTTATGGTTAGTGTGTGGTGAATGACACAATGAGATTCAATCATTTTCACATCACTGTATCTAAAAGTACCTCAGAAAATGATTCTTTCACTCTTCATTTTTTTCCATCGTCGCGTCGTCGACATCAAAGCACTTGATTTTTCACACAAATCGTTTGCGCTTAAAGTAGAAATATAAATAATTTTTCTTTTCATTGGACTTTTGCGAAAATAATATTTAATGAAATATGGATAAAACCTGAACACGTGCTGTCATCATCACTTGATCGTTTGGAAAATTTTGACAAAATTTACGTAAACACTTAGGAATTTGTAAAGTCTATCGATTCGTTTTATTCTTTTTATTTTTGCATTTCCAAATATTTATTAGGTGATAAAGACCATGTATAAAAGAAACAAATTCTTTAAAGATCTTTTACAATTTAACGATTCAGTCTTAAGCTTTTAGACGTCACATATTTCGCCCTGAAATCATTATTTTCAAGATCATATAATGACGTCAACCGCTGTGCGCTTCGATATCAGATGCGAAATTTGTCACTGAGTTTTTTGATCTGTATGATTGTTTGACCTAAATTCGTGATATGATCTGAGATTTGATGTTGAAATTATTTAATTATCTCAGCGACACTTGCTCATATTTACTTTGTTTCAATTTGAATGCGATGGGCAGTCTTATCAGTTAATGTTCAATGTTTTCATGTAATTTAGTGTTTTTTTGAAGAAACGTACAAATCATTTCCAGAAGTATATGTTGGAATTGGTTGGATCTGTGCTACAATCTCCGAACTTGTTCACTCTAATAAAGCTCAAATGAATAAAGAAAAGAAAAAAAATCTGATTCGAGTTGATGCCTATGAAACCTGTTTTATTTCTAAACCTCTTGCTCTACATAACATGCGACGGCTTTGATTCGTGTGAACAAATTCCATACTTGAAGATAAACGAAGCATTGTTTGTGAGTATTAAGTTGCCCCATTTTCAGAAAATAAAATTCATTGAGGAAGTTGCCACGAATCTGTCAAATGCGCATTCTTAATTAAATCTCTTAAGCTTTAGACTATCCCATCTGTGTGGATGGGATACACACAACACATCGGAGGACAACCGTCATTGCAGCTCCATATTCCTACTTTTCTCGATTCGAAAATATAACAACATAGCGCGTTGTGCGATTCATGAGAATTTATTCCTGAATATCGGGATTAAGTCGTCACCTTGATTTCCATTAATGTCATATTTCTCACAGATTTTAAAGGCTGTCACAAAAACGCACGAGTTAAATGTGAACAGAAAAAATGCGTTAAAAAAAACAATTCTGTGTTATTGAGCGCTACCCGAAAGAACAATGCGCTTTCATTGTTGTGCAATATTTTAAAATTAATTAAGGTTTAGCAGCTGGAATTCATTTACCGCAATGAAACACCTTTCATCCCATCCTTCATCGAAGGAAGGGTAGAAGTTCGGCAACAAATTGCGTGCCGCCACTTGATTTTGTTTTAAGTTTGAATTAAATGAATTAAATTAATTCAAATGGAATATATTCGAAGAATCTCGTCCTTATCATTTGGCAATTGGCTGGTCTATGGTCTTAATAAGTCAACCGAAATATTTCTCTATAAATATGATTTTCACATTTTAAGAGTGTTAATTTTGTTCAGAACAGAGACTTTTTCTAGTTTCGTACCTTCCTGCGATGTGAGATTTTGACTTTGCATTATATTTGCAAAATATACAGAACCGTATCGTAGCTGGTGTTCCGATTGAATGAATGGATGAAATCGAAATATTCATTACCAAAGCAAGACACGCGTTTGAGTGGCCTCTAATTACAAATTATAATACAAATGTTAAATAGTCGCATGCCTATATTTGAGTCTTTCAAGGCCATGTGTTAATTTTTTTTTGTAATTTTCTTGTCTATATTCTAACGCCAGTTAATCATCATCTCTGTTCTCTGTTAAAATTCTTACGACTTTTTGGATTCACTGCCATGACAGCACACTGTCTCTGTCCCCTAATGGGGTCTAAGTGGAGGATTTTTCTAACCTTGCTGGTTACTCTATCTACCTACCTAGTAGTTACCTATTCTATTCTAAAACTTATTGTTCCGTTCCTTAAGCGTTGCTTCCCCTACAGAAAAATAATAGACTTAGACTCATCAGAACAACACTTTTGGTCGTCATTATTCATCAAAATTGGGTTCTTGTTGCATTCTGTATTGTTTAATATTTAAATCTCTGATGTTTACAAAATAGACACAGGAGATCGCATCCTTCACAGCTTTTTTTTGGTGGAGGTCGATTTCTCTAGCCAGTCATTGCAGAATTTGATAGTCATAGGCAGGCTTCGATAAGAAGAACTAAGTGTTGAAATTATAAAAACATTTTACATATTTGTTCAATTGTAAATATGCGCTGAAAATTACGTGACTGATTATTGACGAAGCATATGATGAGTCTAAAAAATAAAAACCAGAGGGAAACACAGAGGCACCGAAAACCCTCAGTTGATGAAAAGCACGGAAGGGTAACTGCATTGTGTAGGATTTGGGGCAACAGCATCATTGTGTGATATTTCTTGGAGGATGCTGAAGGCGCAATACTGTGTAAATTACTTGGAGCGGCTATCAGTATATGGTTGAACTTCTTCTTATCCCCCGAATTTAATCAAGTAGCCCTACAGAAAATGTGATTCCTAAAAGTCGTTGCCATATTACACACAGCTCTTAGGTAGGTAGGTAAGTAAGACCGAATGTCACGGCAACTGGCAATCACTTAAATTTGTATCGACTCCTTGTTATGTCAACAAATCGGTAATACAATTTCACCAGTCCCTCGGTTGCAAGGAGATCAACCAGCAACCCAGCAGTAACCAACAACCAAACATATCTGAATACTGAACGAATAATTGACGCGTCTATTAGTTGCTGCCCACTCTTATGTATTGTTTCAATTATCAAATATCAATATAAGCAAACAGCGTTATTAATTTAATTTCTTTTCTTTGCAGGTAAGGGAATTACAGTACAGTCTACAGAAGCTCGTGAGAAAATTTTTTATTTTGTTATAAATGAAGACCAGCGTGAGTTTCAATATAATGCTATTATAGTATCATCCATTTGTTTCAATAAATATCATATTAAGACAATAACTAGTAGAAAAGCCTGTCGGACGACAGGACGGATGTCTTACGCATTTATATACGCATAATGTATAATTTGCTTCTACGACAAATTTCATTATATTCATTGTATTCATTGTATCACCCTTTATGATTTTTTAAAAACTATAGGAAAGTTTTTCAAAAAGAACCACATAAACTTCAGAAAAATGCATGAAATCTTTATTTAAAGCGATAGTAGTTCGGTCCATATAATTTAATGTTTGAAGATTATTTCATGCAAATGTTGACCTTGACTGCGCCTCAAATGGTCCATCCGCTTGGTCCAATTTTGGCATACTCTTTCCAACATTTCCGCCGGTATCTCACGAATAAATGCTTCAATGTTGTCTTCCAATGCGTCAATTGAAGCGGGCTTGTCTGTATAGACATGAGCTTTAACATAGCCCCACAAAAAATAGTCTAAAGGCGTTAAATCGCACGATCTAGGCGGCCAATTGACCGGTCCCGAACGTGAAATAAAATGTTCACCGAACTCGCCCCTCAATAAGTCCATTGTTGCGCGTGCTGTGTGGTATGTGGCACCGTCTTGTTGAAACCACATGTCATGCAAGTCAAGCTTACATTTTGGGCAAATAAAAGTTGGATTCACAGTTACGTTACGATTCGCATCATCTTTGAAGAAGTACGGTCCAATGATGCCACCAGCCCATAAACAGCACCAAACTGTGACTTTTTCTGGATGCATTGGTAGCTCTTGCAATGCTTCTGGCTGATATACACTCCAAAATCGACAATTCTGCTTATTTACGTACTCATTGAGCCAAAAAAGAGCTGACCATAAAATGAAAGAAGCGCGCGATGAACTTTCTTAACAGAGCACGCATTTGGATAATAAAATTCAATAATTTGCAAGCGTTGTTCGTTTCTAAGACGATTCATGGTCTCAAACTGAAGATGTTTGACAGTGAAACAAAACACGAAACGTGCGTCAGATGCTTAAACCAGTGTTGCCAAAAAGATAATAGCTAAAAAATCACCCTTTATAAACAAAAATCCAGCCAGATTTGAACACAGAACCCGTAAACGGACCCCATTACTTGCATTTTTCATTTCAGTTCACATTCGGTATAGGTGTGACACATATCGCTTTATATATTAGAGATTAGAGATTGCAAATACTTAAATTGTGGTAATTGGAACCTGATCATTAACCATATTTAATACCTCTTAAGTACTTATGAGACAGAATCATTCATACTTGGTATTTAATCCCTCATATATTTTCGATATCATCCCTTGAGTCCATTTTGATAGTCAGCGATTTTATTAAATAATGCTCAGTTATCGATTATGCAGACAATGGGACCGCTTATCGTTGCTGATAAAAGAAACAAGCATTCTTCAACTTCCTTATAATAATAATAATAATATGGGTGGTGGTATAGTCCGAGGTGAACGAGTGACCTGCAACAGTCACTCGTGGTATACGTGCTATTGTTCTCTCACGAGTGGAGGTCTCCATTATATTACAAACTGCAAACAGCCCGATAGTACACTCTGAGCATTGTTCCCGACTCGTGAGAGGTAGAGCCGTGAATTATGAAAGTTGTCCATGTCGCGAATGTAACTTAGACAACCAGCGCAGGAGTCGGCATACATAAGATACATGACACGGCTGTCACTGCTTATGGTCTTTATTTGCTTACATGCAAAAAAAAAAACTACTCCAAAATAGAAGACAAATCATTAAACATGCGGGTTACATAAATAGTCCAGCATCGACATCCGTGTCTTCGAATCTCAGGCTTCCGGTTCATTCATATTCTACCGAAATTTACCTGATGTTGTTGCTGACTTAGTGGTTACAGGAAATTGCGAAGCAGATGAGCTCGGTAAAAAGGGCACTAGTTTAATACTCTTTCCGGATAGAGATCTGCTTTGCGTTCCTGCATATCTTTGCATATTATCCGCATAAATCGTGAATGGTCTACTGTCATAGAGTGCCTTAATACGAAACAGTTATGGCCTACTATCGATCCGACACGATCACACCGCCCGATCAGAATGAGTGGGCCGAATCTCAGAACTCTTATTGGCGTCATCCCTGAGTACATTACCATTAGAAATTATGCCTCAAGATTCTGCCTGCCCTACAACGACTTCTGCAGAAACTGTAGAGACGAAGAGGAGGAGAAAACCATTGTTCACCTTCTTTCGAATTGAAGCGTCATGCCAATTAAGAGGCGCAGTTAAGAAGCATTAGTGTCAGCTATCTTCACCGCTTTATCAAAAGTAGTTGGTGCTTTTTTGTTTTTGTTTGCGGAATAGGATTGACTAAATCGAAATGGTCTTACTGTGACTGCTGCTTGCTGGCAGTCAGCCACTCCTAGCTTATCTAACGTACTTGGTGTATAATAATAATGATAATATGTATGGCGTTACAGCCCGTAGAGAGCCAGGGCCTAGCTTCTCAGCAACCACTCGTGTTGGTTGTGCTATTGTTCTCTCACGAATGGAAGGGACCTACAGTTTTATGCCAACTCCGAACGACCAAGTTTTGAGAAGATTTTTTTTCTAGATAGTTATACTCTTTGAGCATTGTCAGTGACTCGAAAGTGGTGGGGCCGTGAAAATTGAAAATCGAACCCAGGCATCGAGGTTCAAGTGCGTAGCAGTCGACGCACAGACATCTATCGCCACGGCCGTGCTTACAGTATACGTATAAACGGAAGCAGTGTCCTTAGAACTGTAGAGACTGTATACACCACAGAGTGCTCTCGCGTTGTGTGAGAAACGATCTCAACCAACACTTTATTGGTAGATATGAAGAAGACGTGGAAATAATTTCACATTTGCTCTATTCATCTTCAGTCTGCAAAATGTTGTGTCTGTTATGGAGTTGATATCATTTTAATGACATTTGTGTCATTGAAGATAATTGTAATTGTAGGTGAAAGTGTATCTAGTGGAGCATTCGATATTATTTTGAGCACACTGGTGATTCCTACGCATATTAGGCGTTGGAGCCTTCCAAGCTATGCCAGGACGGATTTCCTGTCAATGGATACAACACAACAACTCCATCCAGCAAGAATGGTCTGTATTTCCCACTTTGGACAAGCATTTAGTTTACCATTCGTTCAAGGCGTCCTGAGTCTTTTTAGTGCATTCCATAAATAATTACTCATTCTAGCAGAAGTTCACGTCGAATATAATAATAATATGAGTTGCGCGATAATCCGAGGTTAACTCGAATAAAAAATCGAATAAAAAATGTGTATATCTATTTTCATAATTTTCCAAACAAGAATTAGCGCTAGCGGCGTCACTCGCTGTTTTTGAATTTATAAAATCGAACGAATATGGCCGTTATTTTTTACTTCGGAAATGAAATTTGTATGTGGGTTATGGGTCATGCATTTCAGAAAATCAAATTAGTAGTGGTCACCTCCATATTTCATTCACGCAACTGAATTAATTTCGTGAATATCACGAAATATGAATTCATATTTGTCAGTCGTATGCATGTTGTATTCAACAGTAAAAAAAAAACTGCATCACGCACACAATTCTCATGTGCCAAAGGATATGAATATTGAGTACATATCCATCGTTACCCCATACAGCCTCATGTTTGTCAATTTTCAATACGGTACCTGATTTTTATTCAATTAATCTTAGGGGGTCAACCTCGTGTATAGTTTGCTTTCCTCGACCTCGGTATACTGAGACTTTTTCTTTTTCCAAAAACGATCCATTTTTATCATTTTGCAGAGATAACTTCCAGTTGTGTCCAATTGCAAATAATATATTGAAGCGATAATATACACATGCGTTGAAAAATTCTTCTAATTTCACGGATTGAATATACATATATCACGGCACAACGAAAACGTATTTTCAGTTTGCATTTCAAATCAGTCGCTAATCTCGTTAGCATGCCTATCGATTTTCCTTCCAGTCATCTATTTGCTCCAGGATTGATCAACTAATCAATCACAGATTGAACTGTCATGCAATTAGACTTCAACCAGCTTATAGTTTCCCTACCAACATCTGCCTCTATGTGAATACCGAGGTACACAATATTGCGATTTTTTTTTATTAAAGCTTTGTCATTAATGCAAATAAACACATCGTGGCAAATCTATTTGTGCCCTCGTGTCAATCCTTTTGAATAGATTTTGTCAAGCTATAAATAATGGAAAATCTCCATGAATACGTGGGTGGCTAACGAGCTGCCGTACTGACTAAAATAGTATTAGTACACAGAGCTTTTTTGTGTAGACTCTTCTATTCGCGTTCGCGTTGAATACATTGAAGCAATTGCGAAATGTTAGTAAATTATTAAACATGCCTCACTGTGTTTAGCGACCCAATAGAATCATATCGTTCCTTGTGCATATAAAAAATTATAAATTGGATTGGGAAATATTCATATAAACGGCCTCAACGCAGGCGGAGGTACATCAATGATGAATGCAAGCCGTCATGTTTTATTTTTTGCTTATTGGATAAAATGAAAGCTCTCATCATAACGTATGGGAAGAGGTCTTTAAAAGCACATTAAACAACTTCAGTATGGCTCCGGCCTATGAACAGTCATTAAAGGTTCGGTTTTCTAAGTTGCCTTCATTAGGTATGTACATTTTGACCTTAATGCTCTTGGATTTATTTATAATTGCCCTTTCGATACGACCAGCGTGGGAGTTTCATAAAATCCCAGGAAATCTCTTTGACATTTGTGGTGTTGACTGCATCCGTGGCCTTTTATGGTGGGTTTTCGAAAAAAATATCATGGGGATGGTCTTTTGAAATTATGAATTTAGTGAAAGCAGGAGATGTGAACAAATTTAGCTTCTGATTATTTAAGTTTATGTAAAGGTAATGTGTGCTGCTTCTTGATTCAATTTATTCCGATATGTAAGCTTTTTTGTTAAATCACGTAATTTACTTCGGTAAAGTAAGAGACAAAAGTGACGATTTGACTACCATACCTGAAACAGAATATGGCAGCAAATAGCTGAAACGAAGTTATCTGCAAAAAACTTCATTAACATAACTTTTGTACTCGAAGTGCGCTGAAAATAAGACAGCACTTCCAAATACAAGGGGAGAAGCTGTTCTCCTGTAATAAACCTCTTTATAAAGCTTTCCATCAAGCATGCTAAAGAGAATGCATAATGTGCCTTGTTTCCAAACAATTTCCTGGACAATCTCACTACTCGTTCAAAGAGTTCCCTTGATTGTCAGCTGTCTCTTGCCAAGATTTCTTGTGACAACTGGATAATTGCCAGGAACCGGGGGGAAAGCCACTCTCTATCCCTATCGTTGTTGCTAACCAACTCCCAATGGAAGGTACAATCAGTGAAATCAATTACAACTGTTTGTGATATGCGACTCGCCTGCTTACAAAACAGGTGCCTATTTCTTCGGAATGAATAAAATGGACGTAAGCCAAATAAGTCGATTTTTAGCATTCACCACCTGGTTTTCAAAGTAGGACCTATCCAATCCCCTCTGCAGTCAGAAACTGGAATCTAACTTCAAAAGACCTCCCTAACAAATCGGTACTTAATTGCATCTTATCATTTGAATGGACAAAAATGAGCACGGCGCGTGGCATAAGTGGTAATTTACCATAAATCGTGCCTCTTTTGTGAGAGGATGAACATTTGTTTCAGCAAACTCGCCTCCAATATTCGAACATTCGATGCGGTCCTCCTAAAATGATTTATGGCACTTTCTTCGTGTGTTTTCTTTTCTGTGCTGATCCAGAGTCTGAGCCTTGAATGTCATCTTACCTTCTAATATATAGGAGACTGATGTGATGACAGCCAAGTGATCATGGGACACAGGGAGTTGTAAAACCGTATTTTTCATGTACAATCGACGTTGTTCTTGTTGGTATACACCTTTTCATTCAAATACCAACGAAAGAAGTAATTGAGAAGTGAAGAGAATCATGTAAACGTGGCGGTTAGTCGATATGATTATATGCTAATCGTATATCTTCGTCTTTATTTACTTAGCTAAATCGGGATTTCATTTACTGTTGTATGTGACATGTGACAATATAGATTGTGTCTTCGGAATTACTAGAGTGACTCAGAATAAAAATACAGTTTGTACAATCTTTTCAAATTATCATTATTGTCGATGTCTCACATTTGTTAATTTTATTTTATAGTCGACAACAAGCATGTACTGCTGTAATTGATTTGCAAAATTTTGCAGAAAGTCACGCCTTCTAACACATATTCAATAGCTAAAATATACGTAAGTTATTAGAATACAAAGCAATGAATACGTGGATGCATATTTGATATTAAAGTCGTGCGATAAATCAGTTAACTTGTTCAAAAATGAACATCTGGGCTCTACCCAGTTAACTTTTCAGACGACAATCATCTAGTCGCGATTCACTGCAATGATATCGTCGAGAATTTACTTCACGTAAGTCCGTCACTATCGTCTCGTCTTTATTTTGTATGCAGTTCAAGTGCTGCTGCGAGAAATATCTGTCACGTACAAATTACATCTTTACTTTCAGTCTTCTAGATTTTTTTTGTACAAATGCGTCCTATCACTCTTTCCACTCCTATCACAAACGTGTAGATCAATGTACAATAATTGTAATTATCAATTTTATATTGTATCATCATTCAATTGTCTCATTTAATACTCCTAATTTGTGTAAACGCTTAATAATCCATATTTGTCTCCATTTAACGCAAAATTACACTGATACACTTAAATCGGAAATGATAGTGAACTTTGCAAATCCATAATCTGTCGTCGTTACGATAGTAACTGACTGTTTTTAGGTTAAGTGAAGAAGGCACAACTATATAGTTTAGTCACTATCGGCTTTTATGATTTTATGAAGCGAAACTATCGTCCAAACGATAACGTCATTAAACGTATTTAAAATATATGTATGTGTTATTTGTCAATCCCTCATTTTAGAAAACATTCACATTCCGTGGCATTCGTTCTCTTCGGGTGATGCATAAAAACAAAAAAAAAAACAAAAAAGAACGGTATAATTTATTTCAAAATATCTCATTGTGCACTGAACATAAAATTAATTGTGAACACACAAATTTACATCCATAAACCTGCTGTAAATGTCAAGTTCATTAATTTCCCTAAGTATGCCAAGAAAATGTCTAAGAATTTTTAATGGCAAACATTTACATATTTGTCTTTCTTATTCAATTATCTAATTGATATAACAGCTGATATAAAATTTATTTATGCACATAGGCATAATTAATATTTCGGATAGTGAACTCTACCTTATATGAGGATAGACGGAACTAGATTTTTGAAAACCACGTGCTAACTGATCTAATAGTTCAATCACATAAAATGCCCGAATTGATTGTACTACAGTATTAAGATTAGTCTTTATGATGCGTCTTCAATTACCGACTGTTACATTCAACCGAAATACGTAGTAGTTTATAAAATAAGTGTAAAAATGACACTACGACGCGACGACATGAATTGTGTAATGCAATGTAATATCGATTTCAAAGAATCGACATCTTTGGCATTTAAGTGTCAAGTGTATGTATTCGTGTGCCATTATCTTGAACAAGTTTCTTCAATTTCCCCGAACTTTGGCTAATTTTTTTCTTTTGTTCACATAGAATACCGATAAGACGATGGTCTATGACAGGCTTTCATCGATTGTTTTCGCAAAAAGAAAAAATTAAACTGAAGACAACAATCTAATTCGTTTAGTGACGTACATTCTCGATAATTCCTTCTATCGATTAATTGTAGCAGCGCGCGTATTGCTTGCGCCACTATTAAAATAACCACTTCCACGGCGCACACGCATATATGTATCTTTGATACTTCTCTACACGTTCATGTACAACGAATAATTGCATAATATAATTGACCTTGAGCATAGAGTTTTCTGTTACACGAAACATTCTCGAATTTCTTCGAAACAACTCGTATGGCGTATGCGTGACATTAATGCGTTTTTTTTTTCTTTTCTCGATATTGAGATCAGAATTTTTGCTAGTGTGACTTTGTGTATGTTTTTATATTTTTGCTTTTGTTGACACCACGCTTTTGCTGGGAAGAGTATAAATCACAAACAAATTGAATTCGTATTATTTTTCAAATGATGACCATCGATTAGCTTGCTTTGTATTTGTGGGATGTGGGGCGTCTGAGAAGTAACAATTTCAAAGGCGACAGGATGTCTGCAGATGAGGGTTTTTCTTGAAGTTTCCTCCCTCTTAAACTCTGCCTTAGAGTGTCTCAGATCAAGGTTATTCTCGATTCTTTTATTGATTGAATTTTATGAAAAAAAAAAAAGAAAACGCAATGAAGAGGGTAGATTTCGTTAACAAGATAGCTGTCGTTGATTTCGATAAAGCTGCCTCCATGGCAGCCAATGGTCTTTCATTAAGAAGAAAAATGTCGTTCATCGACTTGTTATTTCAAGTTATTACAATGGAGGGCAATTGGTCAGGTAGATTAAAATTGTTATCTCATCTTATCTTATCCATTTTAGTTGAGAAGTGGCGTGTGTATACTGTCGGAATTTTCTCGCTGACAATTCGCTTCCCTGTACCTACACATATATTAGAAAATAGCTATTTGTACCTTTCAGCCAACTGTCCAGAAATTGATTTCATTTCAAATTAATAGAAGGAAAGGAAGCTTAAAGTTATATCGGAACGGCACGTTCGGGCGTTTCGATTTTGACATTTTACGTAGGATACATGTAAAATCATTTGTTAAGTCGGAATGGGGCGGTCGGGCGTCGAGATTTCTAGGTGTAGCTACTTTCTACTGACTATGGAGTTTTGCCGATTGTGATAGAATTTTTTTTAAACAAATTTTTTAATTTGTATTTCTTTTGGCAACCTGTGGCGACTGTGCAGGTAATTCATTTTTGATAGGTATTTTGTTAATACATACTTATTTATTTCATATGCTTCCTTGGAAAACGTATTTCCGAACATTTGACTTGTCAAACGCGCGCCTTCTATTTCGATATGGAAAATTGTGGTTATCGGGTTCTGACGCAAAATTCTCGTAAACTCGATAAAACGCGTATCAACGCTTGTCAAAGCCCGAACGCGTCATTGCCATATAGCCTTAATTCAACAAGGAAATTTATATTTTTATTTGAAAATAAATTCCATTGAATTCTGGACGACACAAATTGCTCGAATACTTTAAAATATTGTAAAATCCATAATTTCATATATTTCCAGGTCGTCTTTGCTCTTTATAAACTGCAGGACATTTGTGTCATTTGCACTATTTTTCACACTTCCAGCATTTGAATTCAGCGTTGCCGATGTGGCATGATCGTGTCATTGTGACACGTTTTAATTGAAATGCCACTGTTGCATTTTAACATTGAATACGGCTCTCTGATAAAAAATTTCAAACTAAACATATTCACATTAAGTTTTACAAAACATCGCTGCATCGCTTACATCTGCCTTTCAAAAGAGCTGAACGCTGTTAGTTTTCGATGAATATGTGCAAATGGTGCTTTATTCATTTATTAACTTAATTATTTAATGCATTTATGAATATCAGCCAGAAGCATTGCAAGAGCTACCAATGCATCCAGAAAAAGTCACAGTTTGGTGCGGTTTATGGGCTGGTGGCGTACTTCTTCAAAGATGATGCGAATCGTAACGTAACTGTGAATGGTTAACGCTACCGTGAGATGATATCCAAATTTTTTTTGCCCAAAATGCAAGAGCTTGACTTGCATGGCATGTGGTTTCAACAAGACGGTGCCACATGCCACACAGCACGCGCAACGATGGACTTATTGAGGGGCGAGTTCGGTGAACATTTTATTTCACGTTCGGGACCGGTCAATTGGCCGCCTAGATCGTGCGATTTAACGCCTTTAGACTATTTTTTGTGGGGCTATGTTAAAGCTCATGTCTATACAGACAAGCCCGCTTCAATTGACGCATTGGAAGACAACATTGAAGCATTTATTCATGAGATACCGGCCGAAATGTTGGAAAGAGTATGCCAAAATTGGACTAAGCGGATGGACCATTTGAGACGCAGTCAAGGTCATGAAATAATCTTCAAACATTAAATTATATGGACCGTACTATCGATTCAAATAAAGATTTCATGCATTTTTCTGAATTTTATGTGTATGAAAAACTTTCCTATAGCGTTTAAAAATCACCCTTTATAAAGAACGCATTGGTTCGGACTGAACAGGTAAAGTCATCGGACTTGCCTTTTAGACTACATTTTATAAAGCTCGCGTTTTTATCTTCTCCTCCATTCACCTTCCTCGCAGACAAGATCAAATATCGGACGCAGAATTGTTTCTTGTCACTAATCAACTCTGCCGTTCTACTAAAATATGACTGAACAAATTAGACGGATCTACTTAAATATCACATAAGAGGATGTCACGTTTGCTCAAGGCGACTGAGAAATACTTGAACTTAACCCCACCGTACAACGTGTATATTGTAGCCTAAGTCAGATGAGTGCATAATGTCTTTCCTTAACATTTTCTAAAAGTCAAGTTTCGTACACAGCGCTTCTACGCTAACTGCGGCCTTTAGATCGAACAGTGAGAGGTAGTATACATTTTGGGATTGATAAACCTCTAAGAGACGCATTTAGTCCACTATTGTACATTATTCCAAGATTTTTAACACAGGTAACATATTCAACGGCAAAAGAGTTAACTCGCGAAATCGCTGATGAGATTCAAACGAAATTGAACATGAGTGCATCTTTCAATTACTAATTGAGTGCACATCTTTGTTTATTTCAGCAACTTAATCTTAAACCATACCATTGTTACAGGACACAGCATTATTACGAATATTTGCTTCTGGGAAAATATATAATGTGAGAGTGCATTTGAAACTCCCTATCGTGTTACGAAAATGCAAAAAAGCACCCCTCATAAACGTGGTTTTATAAGTACAATATTTATGTTTGTATTTTATCTTAGCTAAACTAAATAAAATAAACTCCTTATTTAGCGCATTGTTTGTATCGTGTTTATCTATTGTGAAGATGCATCATGTAAGAATACTGTAAGAGAACAATCACTTAATGCCGCTCAAATAGTTCACTCTTACATTTAATGCCACTTTAATGGTGCTCCAAGTTCCAACATCATCAGCATACATACATACATATATCAACAGCAGTAGATGAAAGGAAATTTTGTGTGTGTTCGGTAAAGAGGCAGAGTTTTCCAGAGAGGAACATCAAACGGTCAAGGTTACTAGGCTTTAAAGGACATACTATATAAAATACACTTCCATCGAACTGCGACAGCAACAAGGACAGCGTCCCTCCGCTTACCTCGTTCTTAACTGCTCATGGAAAATGTAATGCACTTAGAATAAATGAGGAAATTACCACCTCTAGAGATAAATTAGCTTTTTTTTTTCTTTGCGGTGCGAATAAGGACGAGAGCTTAAGGACGTAAAATGCATTTTATTCATTCTCTGCCAGGATGTAATGAAATATGTGAAACCTTGAACATGACCATTTTCCCTTCAAGTCCGAGATTGTGTTAAGATGAGATTTTCGTTGTAATTGTATTTACTTACTCTATCAAGGTCAAAGTGGATGCGGTTCTTCAATCTTGTCACATTTGTGTCATTTGCTTAATAACTGCTATAAATAAATAATTTGCAATTAGCGGTGGCATTATTTGATATTGTTGAAGAACGTTCTAATTTCCAAGAATTGCCTCGAATTAAATTGGTTGCAATCATGTTTGCTGATTTATCTTTCACAGGGGTCAAATGTTGTTGTAGGCGGCAGTATTTTTTTTTTTCGTTGAATATGAATGTACTACAGCGCTGCTACTTCAAACTAATCTAACTTAAAACTTGTGTGTAGTCTATGAGTATGCAACCAATAATAAGACCACACGTTTACACAATACTGATAACATAATTGGGTATTGCACAGTATTGGTTATTGCATTGAGCGGGTTGAGTAGAAAGAGAGAGACTCACAAACATGCGAGGACCCAGCAGATCGAATGCTTGGGTTCTTTTTGTATCGCCAACAAAGCAAGGACGGTGAGTGGAAAGTATTTGCTAAAATTGGTAAGCCGAAGTGACTTTTTAACAGTTTGTGTGCCTGTACAAAACCTGATTGTTTTTTGAACGTTTAGTTTTTCCTATTGCATTTGACTACCTCAAGTTATAGCCGCCTATTGCGGCAAACTGGCTGAAGTGTCGATATATTGTGATCTTTACCGAGGTCTGCATACATTTTGCTCTCGGTTATGGCTGCTTTCATTTGCATTCATGTATGCTCACAATTTTAAAGACTTTTGGACGATAGTGCTTCTAACAAGTGGGTTTTACTCGATCTATTCAAGAATCATATTAAAAATAAAAAAAGAATCGCTTGAAAATGCCATCTTGTCCAAAACCTTTCTTACATTAAAGTTATCGTTGAGTTTGTTGCCTGAGGCGCTGCGATAATATAGTGCCGACTAGATGGTGTCATTTCTTGGATATTTTCAAATGCCGTTCTCTAAATATCGAGTCTATTGTGGACTTCCCCGGCTTGGAACTACACTGATGAGGAATTATTAAATTGTTAACAAAGGCATTACCACGAAAGGGCAAACTTGTTATTTTACAGATGAGCTGGTGCGTCCAACCATCCTCAGCAGTAACTAGATTTCATCAGATAGTCCGTCAGCCGCCATTGTCTGATCTTCAAAGTCATTGGATAATTGCTTCACTCTTTGGCTTACTTTTAGATATTATTTCCGAAGCTCTCGGAAGCTCTCCACCTCCTCGGTCATGGTTTTCCTCTAGAGAAGCCATGTCCTCGCCCACTGTTAATGATGCGTATCGGAATAAATGTATTCTACATTTTAGCGTGAAATGAAGGCATTCCAATAACAACAAGAGTGACTACCATGAAACAGTGAATAGGTGTGTCAACTCCTGTTGGCGGTTCTATATTAAATCCCATAATTCACGGCTTCACTTTTGTCGCGTACTAGACAATGCACATTTGACATACTTGTAAATCGAATTTATTATCGATAGAATATGGGCAATAAACAGATTCACAACTCTGTTTTTCAGTTACCTCAAAACCACAAACGGATATTCATTAAAACCAGTCAAAACCGAGTTTGCCTTGATAGCAAAAGTTTCCCAAGACAATGTGACTAACGTTTGAGCTTATTTAACCTATAACGTATTTTTCCAAATGACTCATCGTCTATAATTAATTTTCTGCAATCATAACTCTGATTCATCGACTCAATATTTCATATAGAGTTGATTTTCGAGTGCATTCACCGAAGTTGTTTTTCCAAAAGGCCTTATCACTTGATAACTGAAATTGACTACTGTCTAAATAAGAGTAATTTCCTTGAAATTAACCTTAAACTATTGAAGAAATGTTGAGACTCTCTTCGTGTACTTCGGTGAATAGACACTTGACAAGATGAACTACAATTCGCTTGAAGCCAATTGTAGTACATGCGTAGCTGATCTCAATCTTGAAAAAAAAACATGACGTTGCTGTAATTGAAGAGTTGAAGTCGATTGAAGGTGTCTTTGTTTGAAAGCAACAGAGGTGTTGAAGAGTGTATAATGTGTTGAATACCCCATATTTAGATCTGGAACACGAAACCCAAGTGGCGGTGGAATAGAGATTCCTATATTTATGCACTTTTTCTTCGGTTCGGCCAAATTTCAGCGCAATGTTTTTCTTATATTTATAGTTTTGCTTGCTTGTACAATAATGCTTGCAAATATAAATGGCTTTATTCAACACTAATGGTTGCGTCTACGGAGATTCGCCAAATGATAATCGTTTGCACAAACATTCATAGTTCCTCGCAAAATAGAACGCTTCCGGTTTGAGTTGGAATGAATTTATCTAAGCTAAGTACTATTTTTTCATATCGATTAATTCCATATGTTAAAACCTGTCACATAACTTAGTCGTACAATGTATTTCTGAATCACATGCACATTGTTGTCTCTTTTTAGCAATTCCCTTACAAGAGTATATGAACACTCCTAAAAACGCCTCGTAAACATTATACCCTTTTTGATATTTTTTTTTCTACTATATATCTTTAGTCATGGCTTTTTCCGCTCCAAGACCATTCATTCTTCCTAAGAATGAAAACACTGTTCCGGAAGTCCGTACTGCAAAGATCGAAACAATTTATAAGACGTATTAAGAATTTGACGGAGCCAAGTCTGATGAATACGAAGGGTGGACAGAACTACCCAATTAATATTTGCAAAATATTTTTTACTTGTAGACGGACATGACCTGATTCGTGTCTTTGGACATAATCTGGTCGATTTCTCTTCAATGTAATCAGTTGTTGATTGTAGCGATCCATAGCAATAGTGTCATCAGATTTTAGCTGTTCATAGTACACCACCACCTCCTGGATTCAACCATGTACACAGCATAAACTTCTTGTCGTTAATATTACGTACTGGTTTACGCGATTGAAGGTGGTCTGAATATACCATGATTATTAGGGCCAGTAACAATTGCAAAAATTCATGCAAACAACTTTTTTTTGTGCCAATCAAGCAAAATTTATATTTACGAACTCGTTTTGTTCGCCATATTTTGGCATTTCCCTCAATTTCACATACAAAAAAACCATCCTCTAAGTCCAACTCCCTCTAACTCGAACTAATTTTGATATCCCGTGAGAATTCGACTTGAAGCGAGTCCACTGTATATAGTATACAAACGTTTTGATGTATCCTATCGAATATAGAAAATCGTAAGTGCACACTGGCCGAACCAGAGGCTTGGCGAAGTTTACTTTACTCACATTGAATCGGCTTTTATAAAACTGCGATATGACCTAGGGCTCTGATGTTTCAAACAGCTCACCCTGATGTCCGCCATGGATAGGCATTTCTGTTATCCGCTAGATTTGGCAAATCGGCCCCCAGCAATACCCTAAGTTTAAAGTATTCTCTTCTTAGAATACAGGGATTGTCATGAATTGCATATATGTTAGCATTTGTTTTGCGACACAGGAAACTACTTGCTGCATGTCTTGTCACAGCAGAAAAAAAAACGTTATTAAGTTGAAAGAAGGACATGCATAGATGCGTAACAACTGTTCAGAATACATAGTTAAGATCATTCTTCAGTTTTATTTGAGGTTAAGTTAATTTAAGGTAGGTTAAACAAGTTAAGAACATCAACTCTTTTTTTAAAACAAAAAAACGATTTTCTTTGTACAAGTAAGAACGTTTGTTTTGTAGTTAAGCTAGTTTTAACCCAAAATTTAAATAAAATAGAAACGAATAACAAAAAAGCTTCAGAATACATACTCCTTTATTTCGAACATCATAACCCATGCCAATGCAGACACATTTCAACGTCTTCTTGTAAATGTTCGTGTAATTGTCATAATAATTGAGTATAATAAAAACAAGTTCAAATAAATAATCAAAATTACTCTATTCAATGGAAAATTAAGAACTGGAGTCATTCGATAGTTAACGATGAGGTCAATAATTATGATAGAGGTAAAGTACAAAGATCCTTTATAGATACTTGCAGTTCAGTCAACATAATGTTCATATCTACATTGTGAATGTCCCATGAGAATACAGCGAAATACTACAAAATGAGCACAGATACAAATATTGGAATTTGATTTATTTTCCAGTTTGGAGATGACTGACGTAGGCGTGCAAAAATGTTACGATTAAATTTTCAGTCAAGACCATATCATTAGAGTAACTCATTTGCATTCTTGTTCTACAGGGCTCATCTATTCCAGCAACTGACTGGTTTTTGTTGCGACATGTAGACATTTTAGCTTTGAGACATGTGAAACAGTCGGTTTGATTTAAATATCGACCAAACACTTGCACGATTAATAAACAAACTACGCATCCTTTAGCTAACATTTTGGCGCTACAGTCTGCAGCCTTTTTCCTGCTTTTGAGACTTCATAAATTGTTTTCATTCTTCTTGTTCTTCTTCATTGTAGCGCCATATAGCCCACGTGAACCCAAATCTATATCAACAAGCTTCTACAGGTATCACGATGTATGTCTATCTGCTAGGTGTTTTTAGTTTTTACATCCCAAACAGGGTGCGATTTCTGTCATCGTCTTCTGCTGCGTTGTTTTTTTGTATTTGTATTTATTTATTGTGGCATACTATTGTATTTCGAGCCAGTTCACGTTTTCAACGTGCTTCCCAATCGCATCCAAGGTAATGTAGACTGTTCGGCTTCGCTTAGCAGATCATCCCACACGTAAATACATTTGCATTCCAATGTTAAGATTCTTCTACACAGGTTTATAAACTCATGCCTTGATCCTCGAGAAAATATTTGTCTGCGCATTGCAGACGGCTTTGCGCTATATACCTGTGTTATCACTGTGGCAATTCTCAGAATAGGGCAAACAGAGATTCGCCCTAAACAAAGTCAGTATATCATTAATTTGCTAAATTTACTTGCAGTAATTAATCGGAAGTTTGAGTTTGTCGCACTTGTTTAAAAATGTTATCAACAAATACTGGCTGAACATACAGTAACGTTCGACAATGTTTGCTTAATTTGTGGGAGGAAATTATTCAGTACCCCGGCAGGCATATTGGCTGCGAAAATTGGCTTGCTTGGTTGAAATAACGGAACTCTTATCAAAGCCACCGTATTTAGAGCGATACACCGATTCTCTGTATTTTACCTAATGAATAAAAAACGTTCAAGTTCAATGGTATTACATTGCAATATCGCAAATATTGGCCTACAATTTGTCGATGCAAATAAATAGCTGTCCGGAGGCTCGGTGTATACACATGACTGAGGTGCAAATAGGAATTAATCTGCGGTAATTTCCGTGTAACAACATATGTATTGAATTTGATTAAAATTTGTACTCCATTATTTTTTGGGAATTTAACCATTCAACCACAATCCGAAGTCTTTATCCCAATCACCCCTGTCAGCCAGTCGCGGTTCGTGGGTGGGGTGTGACATCCTCCAATTTTTAACTGATCTAATAAAATTTATAATAATATCGATTTAAGGAAAAATATTCCTTCACTGGTATTCGAATTTTCTGCTCCGAATGAACCTGCGCATGAGCTCTTTTATTCTCCTGAATAGTGTCGTGTCCAGGCACTTTGTATACGCATACGGTGCTGTCACGTTTGAGCTTCTGAGGGGGATAGTTACAGCTTAAGATCGTCTTCGATTTGATACCATACATTTGCAGAGTCATAAGCGCAGCTTGACTATTCTCAATGTGCGAGATGTCTGTGGTACTTAAATAAACCTATTTGCATCTTTTCTTGGGACGATACCATTGATGGCGCAGTTGCTAAAAGTTTCTGTGCCCCAGTGGTACAAATTGACGTTCAAGTTTCTCTAATTGTTTTATTCTCCATTGTTTCTCTCGCGAACTTTGTAAATTTACATCAACAACCTGAGATAGAATAATTTGACTAGCGACAAACTAGGTGCTTGCAATTACTAGGAATTCAGCCACTGACCTAGTAGTGTTCCTTATATGATTTGACTGCAGCGTTATTTTATTTGAATAAACGTTTAACGCAATTTTTTTTAATTAACGCCAATATATGTTTTAAGAGCATAAATTTTTTTTTCTGTTAATAAATGTACTGATTTTTATGGTACAACTCACACAGCTGATGGATTGTGATTTCATTTAGATAAACCCAAACTTATTAATCAATTTGTCTTATCGCATCAAATAATCTTTGCGCATGTGTAGTGGAACAACGCTATTTATTTATAGCTATGATCATAGCAATTTTAAATCTTTATCAGCTCAATACAATAACAATCGAACACACGTTCCATGTTTACTTACCCCAATCATCTGTGTCAAAGTGTTTTGTTGTCAATACACTATCCATTAATGTTGTTCTTTTTTATTTTATTTATGCACGTGTGCGGGTAACCCTCGTACCCATCGCTTACAAAAAAAAAAGAAAAAAAATACATACCAGTAAACAGAGAAGACGAAAACAAAATTAAAATAAAAACCCCATTTGATATAACATCTCTGCTTCATTAGTAATCGCATTCCGTACTCTTGAAACTGATAGAACAAACTCAGACAGGAACTATACAAATTGCGGAAATCCCCTAGAGTTGCCATTTACAAAAAATTATTGCCGATGAAGTACGAGGAACTATTGATTAGCAAAGGATACTTGACTTGACTTGAGAATTATACTTTCTCTTCCGGTACTAATCTTTTAGTCCGGTTTTTATTTAAAGGCGCAACTCACGAATTTGTTCGTTCCCAAAGAGGAATCATAGGATGAATAAGTAAGGTTTTCTTCTAAAAAAAAAAAAAAACAATTACAAAATGATATGTGTATGTTGGTACTCATGGCAACTTCAGTTAGCAAATTGTTTGAGGGCAGACAATTTCAGTATATTTTATGAGACATAGATACATACTTATGCCTCTAGGCATAGTAAAGTAGTCAATTTTACATAAAAACACTTCATCATATCACATTTTATGATTTGTGATACACATCCGATATCAAATACTATAACCACTTACTATCAACGTCTGGAAATTTCTCTCTCTCTCGTTCTGCCTCTGTCTTCATCTGTGTTTTAGTTTTTTTTTTTTTTGTTTTATTATTTTTTTATTATTTTATTATCTAACACAACTACAAGCAAGTAGCAAAGATGCAATGAATCTCGTTTCGAGAAATGATTTAATAGAAGCAAAAACAATAGACATCGATATCGACATTTACCTGAAATTAGTATTTCAGAGTTACTTGTAAAGTTAATCGTTTGACGTTTAGTCGATGTCTGCTTTCTCTCAATGCTTAAGAGGTTGTCTGTATTTGTGAGTACTTGCTCTCTCTTCAAAAACGCATACATACGTGGCATTTGTTTTTTTAATCGCCATTCACAACAGGTTCACGTAGGGGTATGATTGTATTCTTCTCATCTTTGGTTATATTGTATTATTTTTTTTTTGTTCGTTTGCGTTGGTTGGTTACGGCACTCTCTCTCATAATAGGATACAATCAGTCTAGCTGCGGCCATCAACTGATACACACGAAGTTTTCAAACCAAATTTCTTCGGTTTTATACGCGTGCCGTAAAAAAATATTGAGATACTTTATTTTCTACACACTGAAGTCAATTGAAAGTGCAATTTCCTTATTCTAAATTATTAGTATTAATTGTACCTGCATTGAATTCACATTCACAAGTGATTTTGAAAAGTATCGCTGAGAGCTTTAGAAAGAAAAGGTACAAGTTTGTTCTAGATTGAGTGAAAAAGTGACTAAAAGTTAGAAATTTTCCTTTGTTTACCGCTTACCGCGCTGGCGCTGGTGTTCCCCTCTAAAGAATTCAGACTGTTCGTCATAAAAATTATCTATTTTGCTGGCTGTTTCAACTGAACTTCGAAATTTAGTGGTGTAAGAATCAACAGCTGATTTCAGCGACAGCAAAGTTTGTGAATTGCGATGCCTATACACTGCAACTGATAAAAACGAGTTAAACTTGTTTGAGTTTTGTATTTTTTTTTATTTGAATTTAAATACGTTTTTCACCTCGGGTTGTTGGATTGCATTGTGTGGGGGATATGGGAAATAATTAAACATATGGTCAAAAGGGTGTAGAGTGCAATGTAAAATGGCAAAATATCGTGTGTGTGAGTGTTCGTTTGGATTGAAACGTACGTGCATTTAAATATGTGAACAGTGACAGCATACGTGACGAAAGTTTTATGAAAACTACGTGTATGAAGTTCTGTAGTTCTTTTTTTCTTTCTTATTTTGATTTGTGTTGATTATTGTGGTTTAAATTAACTTAAATTCTTCTTTTCCCTTTTTAATTTGAGATTGACCAAGTTTTATTTTTTTTGTCTGCGCGTGTAAACAGTTGCTACCGGAATAAAAGCTTGAATGAGTATTTGGAAAGTTTTCGTCTTATTAGACGTGTGAATGTTTGTTTATTACCAGTTCTGTTTTGAGTCGAATTCAATTTATGTTGTTTACTGTGCTCAATCGGTGAAAAAAGTGCTTTTTGTATGTAGCGTTTAAAACAAATAAACATGTGATTGCAAAAAAAGAAAACAAAATAAGTCAAATCAAATTAACAGTGATGAAGTAGCCCCTACGCACCTAGTTAAAATCTCGTTAAAAACAGTTTAAAATTACGTTTGTTGAGCTAATTCAATGCCATATAGTTAGTGTTCAGTGTTCATTAGGCGTTGTTTTCACATCGGAGAAAAAACTTTCTCAAATTACCAGAGCAAAATCCAGACATTTCGTCGCCAATTTTTTTAAATCGGTTTACGTAATGTGCGTCGGTAGTCGTCAGTTTGGTTCCGTAAACGGACGATAAGAGTTATCATTCGGGTCTAATAGCCATCCAAAGTCCTCCCTGATTGAATTTAAAGTGATCCAGCCTTTATGAATGAGAATATTTTGTCTCTTGTTCCCTAATATACAATTCGGTAAAGTTCATGAACTCATTATCCTTGAGCCGGATTTTCGTTACAAAATGTGATTTCAAAAATAAAAAAAAATAACGTCTCGTTTGTTTGCATGCGCGGTTTGTTAGTCAACTGTAGCTTCATGGTTTTTTTTTATATAAATATTCGCTAATTATTTTTCGGATTTACCGCACTCCGCCTGGTCGTATCTTTGTGTATTTAGTTACAGACCGTACGTTACCCCCATCATTTTTAAACATCAAACAAAGGTTAACTAGTCAATTTGGAGTGGTAGTTGTCCTTAAATTTTCCAATATTTCGAGACTGAAGTGTCGGAAGAAGTCTGTGCTGAGTTTTTGAATAATTACTACATAACTCATTATACTCAACATTTAAAGTGTGAACAGATCCGCATAAAGTTTGGTTTAGTTTGTGCCTGTTTTTAATTCTGAGCTGTTGCTATAGTTTTGTGAAACCATAATCATGTGACGGCTTTGAATCGATAACTTTTCCAACTTTTATTCGTAGTATTCAACGTTATTTTTGTATACATTGTTTATGTGATGTTTCCTGAGTTTAATAAAAAAGAATAAATTCAAAATGCAATTCCCATATTTAACGGAAAAACAATTTTTAACAACAAACAAAAAACGGATTAAACGGACTAAGTAGTGGAACATAAATAAAACATATGAAACAATCCTTACAATTTTGACTACCATGTGCTTCTTTAAATGTGTCGATCGAAAGTCTGAATTATAAAACTTTTCTGAGAGTCTGACGGACAAATTGTAGCAGTTTCAATGACCCATCTTGCCAGTTCCAAATTGTTTATTTTACTTTCAGCAGTGCACATTAAATGTTTGTGGGGGGACGCGTCTTTTATGGCGAATGTTTCGCATAGAAGGTTGTTTTGTGATTGATGGCAACGTTGAAAGCTGTATTTTGATTATTCTTGCGTCATTGAATTGTTTGAATTTGCTTATAACCATTAAATTGGACATTTTATTTGACTTAAGATTTTTTTCTGTCAGAATTATGGAGCCCATTTTTGTAGGATATTATAGCCGCAGAAATGTTTCCAAAGACTTACATATGTAATTCAAAATGATTCTATTGAAAACAGAAATTAATTATTACTGTGATCGTATTTAGAATATAAATCTAAACAAATTGTTGCGTTAAAAATAAATCCCCACATTAAACGAAACTGGATATCCTGAAAATATATGGTTATTTAGAGAGATACAAATAATGGTTATGGTCGTGGTATACATTTTACTCAAAAACATTGCATATTATTATATTTTGACTAGTTTTACCAGAGATGAGATACTACCTATAGCAGTAGAGCGTCGAATTTTGTGAATCCAAGTGATCTAAGGACTCTAGCTGTTCAGTACAGATTAGGAATATGAATATATTACACGTCTTTACATCTTGCCATATTATCTTGCAGGCCAATTCACTTGCATATTTCATGAGATCATGCTTTCAAATAATTCTTCAATAAGTTTGTTGTATCGAAGATTGTGAACCATGTAACGTCTCATCTTGTTGACACCTCATTCTTCAACGTTAATGTCACCCAAGAACGGAAAATTCACTGATCAGGTGTTCATAATTTTTTGAGAAATATGAACCAATTATACCATCTCCCATCGGCCAAGTTAAACTTTTGCTCTTTTGCGGATGTAACGTCCTCATTAAATGTTGTGGATTTTCTTCACTTAGATATGAATGTTTTGTTAACAGATTTTAACGAAGTTGAACAAGAAGTGAAAATAAATAAAATAAGCGAAAATCTTTTCCCGAACTCTAAACCATAATTTTCATTCATATTGGTGAAATACAATGTTGCTTTTCTACTAGCTTCGTCTTTCGACACAAGCAAAACAAAAGCAATGCCGACAATACTGCGTCGTTTGTTAAAAAAATGTTGAGAACGTTATACAGCGTTGAACGCACTGTTTCGACGTGTTGAAAGATATGCGCTACAGCCGCATTCAGCTTCCCTCACAAATTGAGTGTTTTGTGTGTCATTTGAGAAATGAAAACAGCTGATCAAATTGGATTGTCTTTTTAAAGTATTTCTGAGCCCTGAAGTCTATTTACGGCAATGTCATATCATAACGCTAACATATCAACATTCCAAGTATCATATTAATTCGATTCTACAAGTGGTGCCAAGTTGAATATCAAATCTGTTAAAAAACACATAAAATAGTTTTCAAACAAAATGCAACAAAACTGCTCGAAATCAGTCTTCAGTTCAGTTTAAGTTTAATTTATTTGATGTTCTCATCTGCAGATTAGTCTAAATTATATACGTATACAAAGAGTGACTTTCTATTTTATTGTCTAGTTAGCTCGTAATTTTTGCAATAGCGGTATATATTTCCCCAACTCATTCAGACACGTACAGTGTAAATTAATCCCGCAGATATGATAACTGCCTCCAATTTACTTAGCCACTTATCTCATCATAACTTATATTTGTATAACAAAATTCATATTTATTTATCTGTCTGCGTTTAATGAATCATTTAGAGTAGATTTTCGTCATTGTAAATTCTAATCCGCGTCATCGTAAAAATCCAAATACGATGATGTAACTATGAATTGTTGCTGACTATGATGTGTATACGTAAATCAATTTAGTAGGGGACTTTATTTCCCTGTGAATGGAAATTCCAATCAGGGCATAGTTGGCAGTGCTGATATCGAGGCACATGTCCACAGAATGTATGCTTTACAAACAACGGCGGCTTAGTTTATTGTTTTTTTCAATTGATATTATCTTGAAGACATGTAAAAGCAAAAAATTCACATGTGCTTTTGTAGGCGGTCAAGAAACCGTTCATTATGGTAAAAATAAGTAAATATATTGAGAGTTTTCTTCTTGAAAGATATTTATAAATAAAAACAAAATAAAACCAGTTCGCTCGACAGAGAACTAAGCTTATGTTTATAAATAAAAAGACAGCGCTTTTACTCACGAGTTCTTCAATCAACAGTCCGGTAGTGACCACTTAGCTTCAGCAATCATAAAGTCGTAATCATTGAGTTCATTGGGTTAAGTTGACCGCGTTCTTTTTTCAAATACTCTTTGTACATTCAGTGGAGGAAACTCAATTCCAATAAACAATCGTTTACACAAAAGAGTTTAATGACCTTTTGAGTTTACCCTTCAAAGTTTGACATTGGTATTGCTTTTATTGTATAATTGAACATTAAATACTATTTACATTATTTGTATATTAAACTAAACGTTACTTTCCGTTTCTCGTTACAGATATAAAGAAAATACCGCATATAGACTACATAAAGGACGTTATATTACATTTTATTACATAAGTTGTGTAGAATTTCGTTTGATTTCTCGCAACAAATTCAAGAAAGATACACAATAAGTACACGTTGTCTGGGAGAGAGAAAATTATTTAAACTATTCAAGGCAGAAGGGAATGGTATATTTCCTGGGGGACTGGGGCATGGGAGATTCTGACTGTGCGTCATATCAACATGTTCCAAATATACAAAATTCGCACATTAACCATCCACACAATCGTCAACAACAACAAGAGTTGCAAAGACATTTGTCATCTACATCAGCAACAACTGGAGAAACAAATGTTGGCCAAACAGCTCCATTATCTTTAACCCATACGCCAATTCAGTTTGGTACTAGTACAACAGCTAGCCAACTACTTCATCAACCACAACAACAGCAACAATGGAATGAACATACAACTGGTTTCCTACTTAGTCAACAATCGTCACCAATCAATTCAAGCAGCACCTTAGTGACAGCAAATTTACAACAATTGTCTGTAAGTAATACACCAACTTCAGCGGCATCGTCTGTAAATGTGAATATATCAAGCATCAACAAGTTGATTGCATCAAATCAAGGTGCAACCGCAACAGTTGGCATAGCAGGAATATCATTACATAAGCACTTGGGTAGACCAAGATCGGAATCATGTGCGGGAAATGTTGGTGCTGAAAATAATTTATCAAAGGATCTCCTTGAAAGTGAAGATGAAGTTGCATTGCAGCCACTTTCCAATCAGGTTGGTTTATTATTCATATTTGGTTTTCTTTTTTTTCTTTCTTTTCACATTTGTAAATACCACAAGCATGCATGCAGTTATGTTGTCTGTTATTAATGTGTAAGTTATTGAATGAGAGTGTCAACTTATACCACGACGAGATTAGAAGTTTAAAGGTCAGTTAAGTTTGACTTCAGACATTTAGCGCCTTTGCCTTTTTCAAATTTGGATTGAAAATTCCTCTAGTTCCACGTGTGCGACCTTGTTAATGTTTAATCCGTTGAATACTTTCCAAGAGTCTTATTTTTGAAATACATATATATTTTGTCACCATTGTTATGATAATGACACCCTTAAAATTCGGATAATGCCTTTTTTACCTGTCATTTACTATGTATGTTATTTTATTTGTCTGAAATTATTAGGAAATCAATTGGTCGAATAGGCACCGTAAAGTGTCTAAGGTGTAATTATACATATTTCGAAATCCCCTATATTCATAAAAACATTAACCCAAATCACTTCGTTTCAAATATTTTCGAATAAAAATTAATCTCCGCAAATTAACTTTTATAGCGGTCTTCCTGTGAAAGAAATCTTGCTAGAGATTACGCATTTAAAACACAATATTCAGCCATCTTACAAAAGCACAGCGTGTATTATAATTTTAAAACTGTAATTAATTGACAATTTGAACAACTAAAACAATTGTTCATTTACCAAATATCTTAGATGCACCAAATATAAGCAAAGCACAAGCTTGAACTTATAAGGGACAGTAGCACAAGTGGCCCAAGTGGCCAACACTAGATGCTGTAAGGTACTAGTTGCCACACATCTAAAATTTTGCGTCACAGATTGGCCCCCAAGCGTTGTTCAGATTGATTTGCAGTCATGTGGTTAGTGTTATTACATAACATAAAAGACATGGTCATATCATAAACGACTTCTGTATAAATGGGTGAGATAAAGAGTCATATCGTCTCTTCAACATGGCCGGTTTTTTAGAAAGATTTTGAGGAGTCTAGTTCTTTAGTGCTCAGTGTTCATCCAAACCAAAGTCAGTCTCCCTGGAAGAGCATACACACCTGTACGCTGTACGAATATGATAAGTGAGCACACACGAACGACGACGAATTTCATGTCTTTGAGTTTTATATTTTAACACAGAATAAGTACACCATTGAGATCAGAGGAAAGTAATATCTTAAAACAAGATACCATGTTTCCTGCCCCATAAAATCTTCCCGGCGTAAAAGTGTTAGTAAACAATAATCAGTGTAGACTATTAAAGATCACCTTTTCTCACAATGCCTTCTTTAAATGTTTCTCTTCAAAAACATTCAGAATGTAGAGGGTTTTCAAAATCAATCGCATTGAATAAATTGCCGTATTGGTTATGCCCATGGGTCATTATGTGATCTATAAAGCAAATCAAACAAGTGTGTTTTTGTTTATATGTGTGAATAATGACTTGTAGATTTTCTTCATTTCAAATGTGGTAATTTTGTTTTGTCTGATAACCGCTCCATAAAACTTAACCTCATGATCCCAAAAACGATGTTTACAGCCAATTTGCAGGCTTTGTTTTGAGTGTGTTCATATAGAAACAAACCAATCACAAAAGAACAAAATGTATTGATTGTCGCTGGAGAATATTGCCATAATAGCAAACTGCTTCCTTTTAGCCAAAATTATAACAATGTAGGATTCCACTGCATCCCATCGCATTAGCGTTTTCACGTCGATGAGAAATACGTAATTCTGCGTAAAAATACGAAAATACAAAACTAACAGCTGTGAAAACAATCAATGGAACACCTTTGGTTGAATACGATTGATGATTTTTTTTTATGAGATTCGGTGAGAGTAAACTTCGTGAGAGTATATCACTTTGATTCTCTTGACACCAAAAACAGATAAGTTTGAGGAGTCTGCTCAGTTGAAACAAGTATAGAGCAGAATCATTTTGACGTAATCAAATCAAAAGTCGAAATGATATTTTTCTGAGTATGTATGTATAATGAATGTAGCAAGAAAGCGCCGAATGTAAACTTATGGCGCCTGCTGAGTAACGACGTCATGCACTTTGATCTCTCAACGGATCTTCAAAAAAAGAATATATAAAATGTTCACACAGGAATACAAAAAAAATAGCTTATGCAATGTGTCTCATTTAGCCTGAATAGTTTGTCTAAAGCATGTGATATTTGTTTGCAGAGTCAGACACACCCACAATTGCGAATAATTCAAAAATAATTTTTAACGCTATAAATAAAATTTTGAAATAACAGGATGTTATTGATTTTGAGTACTTTTCCTCAGATGACAAACTGTCACAACAGAAATATAACAAAAAATATTTTTATCTTTATATTTTAAGATGGCAACAATTCTTGTTCTTATTTCTCTAGTCTACGAGTATATCCATAATTACACTTTTTTTTCTTTCAAAAGAACATCGCGGTATAATTAAAACAAACACACAAAAAACGTAATTTATTTTTTACAGCTGTCGCGCTTGTATTTGTTGTTTCAGAAGTGATTTTCTTTTCTACTTTTGTGTATTCAATTTTTATGTGACAGTCTAAAAACAGATTTCATTAGAAAACTTAGCAACATTACTAGGTACAATACTAAATTCTTTCTTTATATGCACATAATTGTTATGATAACACTTTAATTGAACAAAATTTATCTATTGTTTTTAAGGTCGGTGGACACACCCGTCTGCTCCTGCTCAATCAAAGTACGGTCATTAAACCATTGAATCTGCGTGAATTAGACTTCTATCAGAACATTCCTCAGGATATTCAGAAGTTTGTTCCAAAATATAAAGGTAAGACTACAATGTCCAATATTCTTATTGCATACTATAACTACACAAAAACATTTACATATGTTTTAAACAAAAAAAAAATATATCTAGTGTATACATTTTGTTTGTATTGTCGTCGCACATAAAATCACATTGCTCATGAAGTTTGCTTTTACTTTGTGTGTTCCATATATCATTACAACATAATAAAAATTCAAAAATAAAGAATAATAGTTGAACATAAAGAAAGAATATTAAAAGAATACATATATATTTTTTCACAAAAAAAAAAAGTAGAATTTGTTGAACTTGTATGGAAATCACCCTTGTACCTGAATCTTTTTTGTTACTATAGTTTGTAAGAATAAAGTTATTTGTAATAATAATAATAATAAATATAAAACACATTCAAATGAGAACAAAAATAAAACAAAAATATGCCAAAAAACATGCCTTGACAATTTAGTTTGTCATCATATAGACGATCGTGAACAGTAAATGTCGTTGTTTTACGTTATAAGTATCTAATTTAATATGAGAAGTTTGTTGAAATGTGTGAAGTTGAATAATGATATTATATCAAGGGCCTAATGGGTAAGTCCTGTTTTTTTTTCATTTAAAGTACCTAATTAGATTGATTGAAATATGTGATACTTTTATATTAGCTTCTTTTTTTTGGTATCATACATTTAATTATGATTTTTTCTTTCGAGTGTATGGTTATGGAAAACGTAATCAAATATCCTAATATTTTGAAATCGGTCAACAAAGAAAAATTCGTGTGAGTTAAACGGAAGAGTACGCTCAAAAGGGTAGGCGAAATTCATGTGCTTTGAGATTATGTTTACATTTTTTTGAGTAATGTATAAAGTCTGCGGAAGCATCTAATATCCTTAAAAATTATTAAACGGAATTAAATCTTCAGAAATGAGACAAAGTACTTACTTCATTGCGAGATGAAGTATTGGTATGAAAAAGAGAAATACGATATCATTCCGTCACGTGTTCGTATTCATTGTACTTTGAAATACCGCGTATTGAAAGTTAAATAAATCTGATATTGAGAAGAAAAAAAAAACCATTGAGCCATCTCACCGACTGACCGATTTCGTTTATATTGCCTTTTCAATTATGCCTATGCCTATGAACTTCTTAGTAGTGATATATGATATTTTTTTTATCTAAAGTGTACAGCAGAAAGCCCAATGATGAGGTAAATAATAATAACTTGAGTGAAATTGTGCAAAATAGATAATAAGTGGCGGGAGTTAAAATATTTTTGTTTATTTTTGTTTCTTTTCTCTCTCTCTCTTCTCTTTATTTTTCCTTGTCTCAATCAAGGAGAACCACTCTATAATGCGATAATTGAGCAAAATGAGCAACAACTTGATATGAATGAACGAAAGGATATAAGTAACAGAAGGATGCGCACGCAATCCACAATATGGGTATTTCAAAACATACTCGTGCTAATTAAATCCATACAAATACAAAAAAAAAAATACACAAATATCACAATAAGGTTAAAAATAATTAAAAACTAAAATTAACCAAAATTTTAAGTTCTTATAAAAAAAAAAACTTAAAATAAAGATCGATATTTTATTTTTTAATAAATAAATGTGAAGCGCCCTCTGTTGGTGTGTGTATGAATTATAATTTCAGCAACAATAAACACACCCATAATTGATTGACAACTGTGTGTCTAATCTCATCCTCCATGTGTACGCTCTCTGCTTAAGTGTATGTGCTTGCAAGTGCGTTCAACACTCCACTCCATCCCCCCCCAAAAATTGAGGAGAAATTCGTTCATTCGTTGATCCTTGTTTAAGGGTTTGTATGCATATATTTCATATATATACATATATATATATTTTTTTATTATTATTATTATTATTATTATTCTATATTATTCTTATAAACTTATTAAAACCTTCATATATTTTTGAGCAATTGATAATAGAATGTTTTTTTTTTCTTCGAAATAACTTATGTATTAACAATTATTTTCAACACACTGTTGTTCCTTGTAGTAGGTGTGGTGATAGATGAATATACGCCGACATTTTAGAATTTATTTTTTCTTAAGAAGTTTTCACATATTTTCGCGTCAAGCAATACGGATATATTTTATTTAAAACGTTCCAATCAATTAAAATGTTTACATTATCAAAGTAAACCTAAATTTGTCTCGTTTCTACTCTACATTTAAAGAGAAATATGTAATTAAAAAAACACATACTCATTTATTATAGTTGACAGTTTTTCGGTCATCAACTAACAAAACCATATAATGTGACAGACATTTTCTAATCTAAATTTCATTCCTTCACTGTTCATTGTTTGATGTTAGAATGTGTGATTATTTAGGCTTTCAACTTCTATAACTTTTCAGTAAACCGCAAATCATACCATTGCCAAAAAAAAAAAAAGATTCCGCAACAAATCAATCAATTTCATAGTTTATATGTATATTTTTCTTCGTCATCCATCAGAGTGTTTAGCTGCAATTCATTTAATTCAACCACATTATCAGAAAAATTTCTTACGTATTTTGTATACCACAGATAAATAAACTAATAAAATAAAGCATGTCTGTTAAAAATATTCTAAAGTCGTTTGTAACTCTCATTTTAGGTGTAATGCAAGCAACCACAATGGGTGGCACAAAATTAGAGAAACGTTATTCGCCAAGTTTCCGAGAAGAGCACATACGTAAAACTAGCGCATCAAAAAGGAAACGTGATGATGTCCTACGGTTAGTATTTATTTCTTATCATATATACTTGAACGTTTGAAAATGTGTATATTTTTTATAGATGAGAATAGAAAAATAAAATGACATAGTTGAATTTAGAATCCGTCATGGGTAAATAGCAATGATAAAAAAATAATAAAAAAAACTACTATTTTATCGAAAATCAATTATTCCCATTAAACAAATGTATATCACAAAAGAAAATATTTTTTTTAGGAGAGAAACACAATCGCGCGCTCCCCATCATCTCGCACGAAATCGATATTCTCTAGGCGATCCAAATGACTTGTGAATCTCGTATCCCTCTCCCCTTTATTTCCAATAATAACAAAGTTTTCTCAATGAAAAGAGTATTAGTAATAAACAAATATACATACGTATCCCTATGATTTAATGTAGTTTAAAAACAAAACAAAAAACACGAAGAACTCTGCGACATGATGAATTAATTATGGATTTTTTCTTTTTCTTTCTCTTACAGGATGAAAGTACATAAGAATGGAAATGCAGCCGATGTTATTAAGAGTATTTCACAATTAGACAACTCTAACAAACAATGTTAGTATCAGATAAACGATTTGAAAAACAAAGATATCGATATGCTTACTAAAAAAAAGAAAGATAAAAAACAACAATGAACTCAGCACGAAAATTATATCTCCATATTAACCAATTCAAACAAACTGTTCATACAGAAAATTCCTGCTTTACTTTTATTTTAATTTTCAATAACTTCATTTTGAAATACATAAATAAAATTGAATTTCAATCGTCTAATCCGCTGGAGATCATTAAAATTTTAAAAAGAAAACAAGTGTTACTTTTTGTTAAACGTCCATAGGTGAAAAAAAAAATTATCACACATTTTTTTGAATGATTATTAAAACAATAAATTGCATATCAAAAGGATTTTCGTAAGCAAACGCGCGTTCGTTCGATAAATCAACTTCTTACAGATGATTGGAAAGTTGTCGTAATTTTGTGTTTGTCCATCTCCTTGACTCAGAAGACTCCAAACGAAAGTCACAACGCATTACATGTTTTCAACATTTCTAAATACTGACAACTACGTCCCATGAATTTGAATTTATTCAAAATATGTCATGTAACCGACAGTTTTGTGATCAACCAATAACCCTGCCTCTTTAGGAATGTATTCGATTCGATCTCTATAGTACAACGTTTACTAGGGCGCTGTTAATTACAGCAGAACACCAGAAAAATACGACCTCTTATTACTCATTTAAGATATGGAACAAACTAATCTTAAACTTTTATTACTTGGAGGGAGATGAAACTGTTGTCGTTTCCTGCACACTTCAAGAGTAGTTCATATTCAATTTGTGACCCTGTCTTTAATCAGTTGTTTTTACGTGTAATATGCCAACAAAAATTACTTAAAATTTGGTACAGGTATCGAAGTAATAACAATACAAACCACTCATAAGGTATCTGATGGAGATTCCTGTGTAAATGCAACTCATTCCATTTTCAAGATCTCTTAATATCATATTCAACAGATTTTCACAGCGCTGTCCTACAAAACGTCACTGGAAGATGGTAACTGACTACTACCATGCATCAGAAACTGTATGAACTTACAAAAAAAAGTTTGGTTATAATCAATGATTGCACCAACCATGGAGTCAACTCGCTTGTATGATTATATTTTCCTTTGGAAAATAAGGCGTGCACTGTTTGTGCTAACTGTAATCCATCTAAATAAGCCTGCCGTTTCGTATACTTGTATATCTGATGATTCTCTTGGAAGGTTCGAGAATCACCAATGAGTATGAAAGTAGTCTCCTGCTCAAGTCTTGCTGAACCTCAGCCACATATCGTTTAAATATTTATTTATTTGCAAAAGCGCATTTGACTATTCCCTATTTCATTTACACTCTTAATTGATTCCGAGAATTTCGTAAGCAATTATGATTTCTAAATCAAAGTATATTAAGGTTAACCCTCCAAAAATAATTTCGCTTTTGTTTTGATGCAAACGTGTTCTCAACGTTCTTCAGATTGATAACATAACATCTTCGGTCATGGTTGCAATTTTTGAGAGAAGAAAAAAATATAATAGGTGTCGAATCTGAGGTACTTTGTCGTTTTGAAATGTTTGTTTAACTCTTTCGGGCATTACAATCAAGGAACAATTTGGAATTGCTTAATATTGTTTTTCAGCTCGACCAGCCCAATTGGATGATTGGAGATTTTCAACGCAGCACGCTTTTTTTTTCGCAAATTCATTCATACTGATATACATATACTGATTGCATTCATTTTTTGTTTCTTGCAGATTTTCTAATGCTCGAAAATATAACGTCGCAGTTCAAAAACCCTTGCATCTTGGATTTGAAAATGGGCACTCGACAACATGGTGATGATGCTTCGGCGGAGAAACGTACAAAGCAAATGGCTAAATGTGCAGCAAGTACCTCTGCTTCGCTCGGAGTACGATTGTGCGGAATGCAAGTTTTCCAAGCAGATCTCGACCAGTATGCCAAACGTGACAAGTATTGGGGCCGAGAACTGAATGAGGAAGGCTTCAAGCAGGCACTACATGATTTCTTCTACAATGGCTTTAGGCTAAGAACACGTGTCATCAAGAAAATTATTCAGCGATTACAGCAGTTAAGAAGAGTAATTGAAAAGCAATCAAGCTACAGATTTTATTCATGGTGAGTTTGAGAATAAAGCTTTTTAAAATGGCATCTTTTAATTTGTTTTCATTTACAGCTCTCTTCTTATCGTCTATGAGGGATTCGAGGAAAACCCCATGTTGCAACCAATTGAGAACATCTTTTCATCTCCAAAATTAATGACAGTAGAAAATGAGTGCTGTCCGGTTCCATCATATTGTCACGAAAAAATTGTTATCGATCATCCCGAGAACAGTGTAGACGTCGACGATGTGGATGTAGATGCAGAAGATGATGAAGAAATTGATCTCAGTAGCTGCAGCCGTACACCGACCTCCAATCATTGTTGTTACGATGCTGATGCATCGAATGACTCCACCGAGTTGAATCTCTCTTCATCCCACGAGGACAGCGATCACAATCATCGAATTGCAACTCCGGTTAGCTCTGCATGTCGCCATCATCGTCATCAGCGTCACAATCAACGTCATCAACACCAGCACAACAGTAGTAATCGGCAAGGAAGTCATTATCCTCACCGTTATCACCGCCATCATAATCATGATGATTCAGTGGACGGAGATGTTGATGAAGATGATGAACAACACACCGGCATTGAAGTTAGCACTGAAGCACATCATCGAGGCTTTGCTGAGGCCGTGGCGCGAGGAGTAAAAAGCAGTAGCAGTAGTAGTAGCCCGCCACCATCTCAGCAACAGCAACAGTTATCCACGGCCACACAACAGCAGTCGTCCCCGTTCATTCCAATCTCTGAAGAAACAGTATTCTTAGATCCTGAACCACCTCTGCCTAGCATCTCCACTTCTAGCCCGCACTCTGGTGATTCCTGGATGAATTATAGCAGCAATAGTAGTGATGATTTTTCAGGACTCTCTGAACAAATAAAAGCAGTCACTTCAGGTCGACAGACGGGAAATAACAGCTCGGATGAAGGAAGTTCAGATTACGATAACAGTTTGATTGGTCAAACAGAAGCACTGATGAAGCGGTACAAGAGTGAAGACTCGTCACCTAAATCAACTCCGAAAGGAGCTGTAAAGCGTCTTCGCTGTAAGGACGATGAGGAAGAGAATTCTATCGACAAAATCGAATCCTCTTCGTCAGTGGCAAAGAAATCGTCCACCGTTAATGCTGCTGGGGAATCGCCTCTGAAAGATTTAGGCAGGGAATCGTTAATAGCAACACCCGAACCATTCTCTTTACCGACAACGCCCACAGGTGGGCAATTGGCTGTAATAAAAAATTCTCTTCTCGCTGGTATTCTCATGGATACTGTGCAACAGCAGAATAATGATCGTTTGGATGGAAGTGATAACGGTTTTCTGATAACAAGTGAAGCCGCTCGTCGTCATTCTCATCCTCACGAAGATTCTGCAACATGCATTGACACCCATCAATTCACTCACCCGCAACAGCAACAAAGAAAAGCGTCTGTGTCGAAACGCCAAAATTCACGTCAAACACAAAGTCGCAATCATCAGCAGCATCATCTGCCGCACTCTTCAAAGTCATTGGACACAAGCAATACCACAGACGATTCACGCTGTTTAGTTGATGTCCGTATGATTGACTTTGCGCACACCGCCTTCGTGCCAAGAAATGGGTGTGGTCTGCTACCATCGCCACCATCAATGCCCGTGCACCATGGTCCCGATGGGGGTTTTCTTACCGGTCTCGACAGTCTAAATAAACTGCTCAATGAGATCCTTACTGATGATAAGATGAACTAGAAAAGCACGGCACACACTAGCCTGACAATGAAAAAATTTTCCGTAGACTCGTTCTTTTGTGTAAAGCAAATTTAGATTTTTTCTAAGAAAAACATTTAAAAAAAAAACCATCAAAACAGAAGAAAAGCAAAACAACAAAATTTAAAGAACTCTTATTTAAGAATAATTCAAACTACTCTACTGTTTCACTTAGTGAGTTTGTTATTCTATATTTTGTTGTCTCTGTTTCTGTAGAATACAAGCAAAAAAACAAACTTAAAATAAACAAAATTGAAATGACACTAAAAGTATATATTTTGTAAAAAAAAAAAACAGATGAAATCAAAGCAAAAGAGTTAGAAACAAAAAATGACTAAAAATTGGACGAAAATCACTCTCTGGAGGGTAATTCACAGTATTTTTTTTGCATAGGTGTTTTATTATTCATTTTTTGTTTTCCTAATTTAATCGTTTTTTTTACGGAAGTTTACTGTAACAAACAAACCAACAAAAATAATGTCTTTATATTTTTTCCTAGATTAAAATACAAATACAAATAAAGATGCTAAATTTAATCGAAACAAATTTCTGAAACATACTTATAATAATTAATTGTTTCAATGTATTCATACGATTTCCCTTCTAGAAATAATTGATATATAGAAACACAATATAATTAGAATATGCTAGGAAGAAGTATATTTGTCTATAATCTCTATACATTTCTGACTCTCTCTTAAAAAGGATTATATAATAATAAACTTTGACACCATGATAAATTATATATTGATAAAAATGTTTAAAACATTTGCATAAACAAACACCAGATGAATATAAATGTAATTTTAATATAAAAAAAAAAAAAACAAAAACAAAAAAAATGGAAAAATACAAATGAACATAGTTTTTAACAATAGAACAGAAATGATTAAATATAACTAGACAAAAGAAAGATGAATAAAATAAAACTTTGAAAAAATACATATATAAAACAAATAATACTCTTGTTTTATTCTTCTCATCCCCTGGGTAATATTGCAGCCCGCGGAAGAGCTGGACCTCTACCTCTTGGCAAAAGAAGGGATAGGCAAAGACAGGTGCATACATGGAGATAATTCGATGCACTAGTCAAAAAGCTACCACTCGTGGGCATTCCGAATGATAACGCGATTAGGAAATTCAATTTCCAAAAGGAGTTTACCATTAAGCTCAGAATCCATAGTCTACCGATTGATCAGCAATACGGTAAAATGGTATACGGATGGATCAAGAACTGATGAAGGAACAGGGGCAAGAGTATTTGGACCCCGGACAAAATACTACGAACCCATGGGCAAATGCACCAGTACCTTTCAAGCAAAAGTCTAAGCAATAGACAGATGCGCTCAGATCAATTTTGACAGGAACTATACCAATTGTGACATAGCAATAATGTCGGACAGTCGTGCAGCTATTCTGGCACTTGACTCCTACGAGGGGCGTTCAATATATTCTCGGTATCGGTGTGAAGGTGTGGTTGTATATATAAATTGACTTATTTGTCAAGTAATACTATTATTTTAGTGCATTCATGTAAAATTTCATATAAATGTGATTATTAATTCGCGTTTTATCTCTAGATAAACAGAATACCCATTTATTGCCGACTTGAGTTCTTCATCATCCGAAAATCTTTTTCCACGAAGACATTTTTTCAAATCCGGAAATAGGAAATAATCACTAGGGGCAAGGTCTGGACTATAGGGTGGGTGTTGGATTTCTTCGAAACCACAATCTCGCGCAGCAGCCTTGGAAAATCGCGCCGTGTGAACAGGAGCGTTGTCATGAAGAAGCAACACACCCGCTGGGAGTTTACCCCGTCTTTTCTTTTTAATTTCCTCCCGCAAATTATGCAAGGTGGAAGCGTAGGATGTGGCGTTGATGGTTTCACCTTTTTTTTTGTACTCAATAGCAAGATTCCCTTTGAGTCCCAAAAACTGTGGCCATGGGCTTCCCGGCAGACGGAGTGACTTTGAACTTCTTCGGGAGGTCTGTTCCTTTTTTATGCCACTGCATGGACTCTTGTTTGCTTTCAATGTCATAGTGGTGGACCCATGTTTCATCACCAGTAACAATTCGATAGATAACACCGTCCGCGTCACATCTCCAAAAGCTCTCTACAGCATGCGATTCTCACCTTATTCTGAGGCGCTGTGAGCATTCGTGGCACCCACCCACCCACTGACCTTTGAAAGGTTAGGATGGTCATGAAGAATGGTGTGAATGGTACCAATTGAAGAAAGCTTGGTGATCTCTGCCATCATTTTCACCTTTATTCGGGCATCCTCAAGAAGAAGTTTTTCGACTTCTTTGATGCTTTCTCCCGTACAAGCAGTAGCCGGGGCGGAGCGGGGGTCGTCTTCAATGCTCTCTCTGCCTCTCTTGAACGCTTTTGACCACTTTTGCACAGTTGATAATGAAGGTGCGGAACCCTGGTAAACAGCCACCATCTCTTCATGAATAGTTTTTTGACTTTTTCCTTGCTTAGTGAGAAATTTAATTACAGTGCGATGCTCAATTTTCACTATCATCGTCTCAGTTGCCATTATGATTCTGTTTAACTAGAGATAAAACGCGAATTAATAATCAAATTTATATGAAATTTTGCGTGAATGCACTAAAATAATAGTATTACTTGATAAATAAGTCAATTTATATATACAACCTCAGCTTTATCCCGATACCGAGAATATATTGAACGCCCCTCGTATATCATAAAATCCACGCACGTGTGGGAATGTACAGAAGCTTAAGAAGCTAAGTAGGAGTAACAGAGTAAAACTCTGTTGGATACCTGGCCATACAGGGATAGAAGGCAACGAAATTGCCGACTTCCTGACTAGAAAAGCAGCATCGGAACATTTTGTAGGCCCCGAACCATGCTGCGCTGTAGGAGATCACGTCCTCAGGGAAGAGTTCAGGGAACTAGAAAGAAGGAACCGGGCAGATGCATGGAACAACGCTCATGGTATGAAGCAGGCCAGGAAACTCTTGAGTCAACATAACCCCAAGAGGTTTGAAGCATGTATCATAATGAGCAAAAACAACCTCCGTATCCTCGCAGGCTTTCTAACAGGCTACTGTATATTTAGGGAGCAACTAAGGAAACTAGGAGTATCTGAAGAAGGTCTGCAGATTCTACGGAGAATCTAATGAAATTCCGGAACATATACTGGGATTTTGTGCGGCTCTTTCCCACAAAAGACAAAGATATCTTGATAAACACCTAATATCAGAGGAAGAATTGAAGTCACTAGAACCAGCTCTCATTCTCAGATACCTAAAGGAAACTGGCTTAGAGAGAATACTCTAGGACAAATCTCTTCTACCTTCGCGCAATAGGAGCAAATAACCCTCAATACGGCACTGAAAATAGTTGTATGGGAGGGGAGCTCTTAAGAAAGCAAAGCTATGAATAGGGAGCACAATAGATCTTAAGGTTGACTATAATAATATCTCTGGCACCCTGTTTTCGGTAAACCACGTCAAAGTCACCTACGTACAGCAGCAAACAATGAAGATGCCTATGAAAATATCATTTCGCCTTGTCTGAAAAACTTTGTTTGAAGCTCCCGAGGGGATAGATACTAGTCTGCTGAAGCGACTCGAGTTTATTATTGTCCCAAACTAACCAGTTTGCCAGAGATGTTAAAAACTTACATTTTCTCTAAGCAAATTATTATCAAAGCATTCAAAATTTATTAAACTTCGCTAAAAGAGAAGAGAAGAGACTGTAGAAAGTAGTCAAACTAAGGCCTAAGTAGGATCATTGTGATACCACGCGGATTGATTGCTCCTAAACTTGGAACCAGTTGGTGCTTATGACAGCGGTTTAGCTGGCTAATGCTGATGCTATTTAGTTCGTTGAGATTAATGAGATAGTAGGCCACTAGATACGAGTATCTACTAGTTGCCAAAGCCCTAGCCCTACACAAGCAAAGGAGTTGATTTTTATGTTGAAAAGAAAAGGTAATCAAACCGCCAATCTTAAAACGTGAATGTAGTCCGCTACGCAGTCGCTAGTAGTGTGCATAATAATACACATTGATATAGGGTGTTTTCATAAAGCTCGGAAATCTGCATTAGTCTGCATCGCATTTCTTTTCTCATGCGTTTTTGAACACACATACGGTGCAGAATGTCTGCAGGCCTGCTTTATTACAAACTAGTTTTCTTCCAATCGACCCTTTTTGCAGTTAAAATATAATGACTGCACAATCTGCCCGGCATCGATGGGCTATTGACGTTTATGAACAGTAGCTACTGCAGATCACCTAAGTAAGTACGATCGTATATCTGCATTAATGAACATGGATAAGGCAGTCCTTTGTTAGTCTGACGTTTATGAAAACACTCATAGTTTAACGCTGCGAGGAATCGTGATTTGTCAGTAATTCAAGGATGACGGACAGTTTATATTTCTTATAGCCATGTCATGAATTTAACCAAAATAGTTGCCACGCTATGCGATTACAAGTAGACTTGAAAATAGTGTACAATTTGAAGGCATTTTTCGAGCGGAAGGAAATGATGAAATAAATCACAGAAAAATGATTTTAATGTCCTTGAAATTGGATATGCACTGTTTGAATATGCTTTCTGTAGATCCAATAAGCGTACGTCGATTTTTTTCATCCAGGTCCATGTTTTGCACGAGAAAATTAGTAATCGTGTTTCTGAACTGCTCAGCTTTGACTCTAAGCAGAGATGAAGTAGTAACTGTAATATAGTATATGTAAAACAAAGTACATGCTGTCATCACGGAAAGACGCACAACATCGACGTCTCGGACAGAGTGTCATAGTGGGCAGCAGAAACTTTGAGGTAATCAAGGACTTCATCTACCTCGGCTCTGTAGTAAACAGGGACAATAACACTAGTACTCTTGCCAATCGCTGTTTTTTTGGGCTCAAGAGGCAACGTAGCCATCTCTTGAAGCTCCAAGCTGACTTTGTGTAACACTCTGATCATCCTTTTCCTGCTCTATGGCCCAGAGACATGAACGCTATTGAAAGCGGACGAAGAAGCTCTTCGTCGTTTTGAGAGAAAGGTTATATGTGCGATTTTTGGTCCTGTTTGCGTTGATTGTGTCTGGAGGATGAGATACAACCACGAACTGTACCTAGTTAAGCGTCTTCGGATGCAACGCTTAAAATGCCTAGGTCATGTAGAGCGGACCGACACCACAGCTCCGGCCCGAAGAGTCTTCGATTCCTAACCATTGGGACAACGCAACAGAAGACTTCCTCGAACAAGATGGCGCACACAAATGGAGAAGGGCCTCAACCAACTTGGTGTGCGCAATTGGAGGCAGCTGGCGAAAGATCCTGTTGGCTGGAGAGTCTTGTTGGTTGAGGCCCAGTTCCATAACGGACTGTAGCGTCAAATAAAGAAGAAGAATATAATGTATAGTAACTCTCTGTGAACATTTTATAAAAAAACGCTGTCAGATGAAACCAAGGGGCCAGAGAGCTAGAAGTTGATCTTCTTACTACTTTATCTCTGACTATAACATCATTTTTGAAGACACAATAACCAATGATTTCACATACAGCCATAAAGCGTACAAAACGTCGACATGTTCCGGACTTAATAGTGTTTCATTAATGGATTTAGTTTGAGTTTCTCGAATTGAACCATTTTCTTCCAAAATAATTTAGATTAATTTGTAAACGTTGCTTCGGCGTGATACAATTCATGATGCCTTGCCAAACTTAAGCAACAAAGAACAGTTAAATCAACAAACAGCAATGTTGCAAACTGAGAGTTATACGCTTATAAAAAAAACACCCTTTAATTTGCATACGGCATGACGTCATCTTCTATTGAAGGTCAGGAAAGAACAGCGCGACTGTTAGTCCAATTCCTTTCGTTTCACATCAGCTGTTCCATTAATAAATAAATAGGAGAATAGTTTCTTGTTGTGATGACTACCACTACACTCTTTATTAGAAATATTCAGAGTTTTACGAAATGTCGGCACATTCTTTCCAGTCGAAAACTAAGTTATATTCAAGGCCAAGAACCAGAACCAAAAATCAGGGAATACTTTTATTATATTGACCACGAGGGAATGGTGAGTAATTTCAAGACCTTACCTGAGCACAGCACCCATTTACAATCTACTGTAGCTCTTTCTGGATGATGCTAAAATGAAAAACTTCACCTCCTGTTTCAAGGAGAAAAAATTCTTGAAATTTTTCTTTACTCGTGTGAAGTTGAATGAAACAAATAGATATCGAGAGGAGTTTCCATTCTTATCATTATGCGGTAGAGAACGAAATTTTATTCGCTGTGATGATTTACCAATTGTGTTCACTCATGTTTTAAAGGACTCAACAGGTTTAAAGGATTTATCCATTGATTCATATAACTAATTTTAAGTATGTCTTTTTAGGGAGAGACATTCTATCGTACGCACATGTCGGAGACCAACTTACAATAGATTTCCAACCAGACAAGATCTACATGAATCCAGTCTCAGGTCGGGTTTATCATCCAGCATGGGAAAAAGTCGGAAGTATAGGCCTCGTAAGGTCAAAACTAGCTATAGAATTGAGCAAAGGCTTTGAGTTTGAAAATGGAGAGGCAAAACCACCAACCCACTTTATTTGGAATGGCGAGAGACTCAGACTTGACATTGAATGGGTTCACAACACAATACTCAAAAAAAGAAACGAAACGTTGTGATAAATTACTGTAATTAGATCTAATAAAATACAATTATTGTTCCACGCTAAGTGATTTGAATTCCCCCTCCTTCACCCATGAAAGACCACCCGAAGAGGCGGAAGAGGAATCAGTGGCAGCAGTTTTCAGCTTGATTTTCTCCGCCACAGCAGCATGTGTATCGTTATTGAATTTCTCAAAGATTATATAATGTGGATCATCCGAAACGGGCTCGTCATAAACCCGTTCTTTGCTGTCGTCTACACACGACTTAGCCCGTGCAATGTATTCGGCTCGGTTTTGTGAAAGTAAATCAGCTGCTTCCTGATTGCTTACCGATGAACCAGCTTTCATTGATTCCCAAGGATCGTGGAACGCAAATTGTAAAAACTTTAGCACCTGCCAAAGATGATCTTCTCCCTTTTTCCAAACGGGAAAATCAGCAGTGATATCAAGAATGCGGGTATACGGGCAAATTAGAGGATGAAAGATGTCATTCTGAAATATAATCGTCTAAAAAAGAATTCCATGAGAATGCGTGTGAGGAGTGCGAATTGATTTGAGTTTCTTACTGGCAAAGCGGACTCTTTGGGGAAATCGTCTGGAAGTAAGATGTTGAAGCGGAAAATTCCTTCCGTGTAATAACCAGTACGCACGAATATAACACCAAACCATACTAAAAATAGGACAAACGAATTATGCTAAGCTCAAGTTCATGCATATGCAAAGGATGAATATTACAGAGTGAATTTCGGAACGAGGGTATCACGTAAACCCCTGAGATCTTCTCAGCAGCAACCATTTTACTGAAATTGAAGGGAGTTTATTTTTTAATGAGCTTTTTCTAGCTGGCGATTACTTACTACTCGGCAAGAACTTTGTATTCCTGTTGAATGGTGGCGAATATTTGCTCTTCTGTCTTTGCAGTGTCCAGAGTCATGATTTTATCAAATCAAGTCCTTGATAAATAAATAAAATTAAATCAACAAAACAATTGTTGCAGGAAATAATGATATTGACAACTTGACTCCAAAATACAAAAATATTATTGTCAGCTGTTGCGGGAATGATGGTGAATTGGAACAGTGGACTGTGTTCAGTGACTATAGAGTATGTTTTTATCGCGTATCTATAAAATGGTAGTCTGGTACCGTCGTTTTTACACATCCTAAATTTGTAGCGGAGTACATATCGGTTATAAGAAAGTCGTATATAAGAAAAAATCGCTTATAAGAAATACGAGCAAATACACCGTACACGCCTTCATACAACTTCATACAAAAAAATAACGTTTAAAAGAAAAACGCTTATAAGAAAAATACGGATAAAAGAAACTTTTTCCTAAAACCGAATTTGATAGATATATTGAAATAAGAACGTTTATAAGAAATTTTTGAGCATGAGTGTACGCAAGAAGATTTTGAACTCCCCCGTGCAAACAGTAACAATCAATGTCAAGTTGTAACAAGAAAAAACCGCGAATACGTGTAATTTGTTTTGTAATTTGGTTTCTTAGACGGGAGCATACATATTTACCCAATTAAAAGTGTTACAATGTCTACTATTAACAGAAATACTATCAGCATAAAAACAAAGCATAAAAGAAATATTGGACGATATAAAAAATGGAACCACAAGAAAAGATGTGTCTAAACGACACAAAATATCCCAAAGCAGTTTAAGCAAAATTATAAAAAACATGGAAGCAATTAAGGAAAAGAGATTTACTTGCAAGAACTTGGACATTAAAAGAAATCGAAAGCCCAAACATGAAATTTTAAATAACACAATGACCAAATGGTTTGTACTAATGACAGATAAAAAAGCTATAATTACGGGTCAAACGCTCATGGAAAAAGCTGAGATGTTTGCCAAAAAATTAGAAATCCCTGACTTCAAACCTAATCCAGGATGGCTTCAACGATGGAAGAAAAGTAAAAATATCCTTTTTAAAAAAACTTCATGGAGAATCCTCCTCCGCTGATTTCGAAGCAGCCGAACGATTCAAGGAAAATATCCTTCCTACTATCCTTCAAAAGTATACCCTGGATAACATTTACAACGCCGATGAGACTGGACTGTTGTATAAAGCGATTCCTGGTGGAACATGTGCTCCAAGAGATAAAGTTGTCACAGGTCTTAAATTACGTAAAGACCGACTTACACTATTTTTCATATGCAATGCAACAGGTTCTCAGAAGCATATTCTTTCAATTGGCAAATACAAACAACCCAGGTGTTTGGGAGGAAAATATCTTCCCATTCCATATAAATATAATAGAAAAGCTTGGATGACCAGTACGATATGGTGTGAAGTGATTAGGGAGATGGATGAAAACATGCGAAGAAAAAATAAGAAAATTCTTCTTGTTAAATGACTTAACTTGCATACCAAATTCACAAAATAACGACCCTGATATAGAAGAGCATTACAACGAAGACCATTTAAAGTAATAACCGATGAGGAAATCCAAGACTGTTATGGGGACATCGATGAAAATGAATTAGTCACTGAAATGTTACTTAGTGAAAGTGTCGAGGAGGTGCAGTCGGAATTTGTTGATTTGGTTAAGATAAAGCCAAAAAGAGAAGAAGCTGTAAAGGCGTTTTTTATTTTAAAACAGTATTTGACCAATGCTGAGGAGTGTCTGTCAAATATGGAAGAAGTTATCTGTAAGGATAGGGATAAAATACTTGTTCAACAAAGATTATTTTCAAAGTAACTAATTACCAATGTGCTTTTCATGATGTCTAGGTTTTAATATATCCTAATGTTCTTTATACTTATTTATTGTTTGAGCAAAGACTTAGTAGACAATGTTATCGTAAGTGAATTACACATACATATGTACATTTTTTGTACATACATTGTTTCTTATAACAAATTTGTTTAGTTTTCCTATAAGAACATTTCTATATGAGTTCTTCGGATATAAGCATTCATTTTTCTTATATCCGTTTATTGCATAAAAGAAAAAACGGATATAAGAAAGAAATTTTTTGGATTTTTGGACTTTCTTATATCCGAACTGTACTGTAACATACACATTGAAAAATTCGGCTACGAATTTAGCGTGTGTAAAAGCGGCCTACGTAAACAGGATAATATAGCACGAAAAGGACATACAACCTAAAGGAAAATAACAGTTACTACATTTGGTAACGAAAGATAACCGTTTAACACTTAGTTGTTGATGTGTATGCCCAGTTATATTGCTATTACTATAGCCAAGTTTTCACTCATTAATTAGAGATTGTACTCATGCGTATTTACTTTTTTCATGTACCATTTTCTTCCAACAGCGTCACCGTCCAAAGTTATTTTTCTTTTAATTAAATTTATGTTATTTAATCTCAAGATTAATGTGTAGAGTGTGTGCAATGTAGGGGTTTTGATATTACCAAACATTATTGGTGGACATGTACTATACTACAAATGGGACGACCAAGTCTGACGACAGAAAATGCCTTGCAATCACTGATTACAAAGTCGGATCAATGGGGCGTGACGATATCAACAGCTCTTGGGATATATTTCTATAACTGTTTAACCCTTAAATATTTCATAAAAGATATGCAACCGTTTGACTGTTTCTTTCTGCAATCTTCAACGAAGTGGTTTATTTTGCAGAAAATTGTCGACAACGAAGGATGAAGAGAATTTCGAGTTAATAAACCGCTTTTTGAATCGGCGTCCTCGGCTCAATGTATTGTCTGTGGATTGGTTCGCGCAAATATTGGCAATAAGCGCAGATGAAGAGGAAGATGCATTCGCCGAAGACCAAGGTGCCGATCATGTGCCTACTAACTTAGAAGCATTCGAATTCCGATACGGTGGTCGATTTGCTCATCCAAGAGCATGGTGATGATGATGAAGATGATGTGGAGAGGCCACTTGAAGGAGATACGGATGAGACAATGGAGTTCGTGGATGGTGGTGAGTTTTTTTTCCGAGAAGGATTGAGGGTAGGCCACAAGCTCATAATGTTCCCATTACGACCAGACAAGGGCCATCTACTTCTTTTTTAACTAGTCCTGCCCTCATTTTCAAGGCTTATTAACGCCTCCGTTGGTACATATAATTTGTCGGGAAACATATCGAAAGGCCAACGACATGGCCATCCCAATCCATTGCCGAAAGTTTGGACACTGACAAACGAGAAAGAGTAGTACGCGTTCTTTGGCCTCTTGTTGTTTGGTGGTCTTTTCAATGAAAATACTCAGCCAACCACGGAGCAATATATTCGTTTTGATAATGCCAACTCGAGAGCACAGTGCTTAGAAATGAGCAAATCTGCGGTCATTGATGAAATATGGATTATGCTAAATGCAAATCTTGCCGGATTATATACGCAGCAGCTAAAGTAGGCAAAGAACGCGTCTACAGCAACAAAAAAAGCGTCGCAGTAAATGTAAAAAATATATGTATTTTGTGGTCGCAAGGCTCAGAAAATGGGTATAAAGTTTTCGACAAAATCGAAAAGCTACATAAAAGTAACCAGCTGTTATGTTCTTTTGAAATTGTGGCCGCATTTGTAAAGATAGAAAGCTGAAAAAAAAAATGCAAAAGGAATTTGAGTTCTCAATTTCGTCTAAAGTCGACTTTAGCGGTTATGACTTGTGGCCACAGATATTTGTCTTCAGTACATCTGATTTGAGCAAATCGCCACAAGTCAAGAGTGCCTTATATAGTTTATATTATGTCAAATACTTTTTGAATCAATTATCTAATTTAATGGTTTCGAAATGTTTGTGTACGTTATTTTCAGATTCTATTTACATGCATTCCATTTTCGTTGTTTATTCTTCATTCTCAAATACCTATCTACTCATGCCTGCGTACTCCATCGCCTATATATATATACACCCACAAATAAACATACACTATATTTTAAGTCATATAATCCAATTCATTTGCACATCTGGCTTGACCATTCTCGCAATAGTCATATACCCCCTTTTCTATATATTTACACTGGGCCTCGCGAGATCTCGTCACTTAGTTTAGCGCCTTCAGATCAGTTATCCATCCTAGGGTTAATAGATTTATCATTTCGGGCTATCATCGGATTTATCATTGCTCGCTCATGCGCATTATAGTTGAACCTTTACTGTAAGCGAACTTTCGCAAAGGGTAATTAATGGCTCCTTTCTAACCATCGTCACAATGAGCTTTTGTATGTCTGAGGAAACTAATATAATCTCTTAGACTATTTATCTCTCTCTCTCTTCGCATTTCCTTCGACCTGCTTTTGAGAATGGAAGCATATGACGCATGTTAAGGAAATAGAGAAACAGAACAATTTGTCTACTATCAAAATTGGAAAATTTAACTTGTAACAACATGTCATGACCAAAATATAGAATCGAAAATATTACAGCCGAATAGTAATAGCCGATACAATCGTTGCGTCTAAGTGGGTTCTATCTCTTAATATCGTTTGTCTACTGTTTACCGTGTCTTTGGTTCCGATATAATCATGAAGTAAACGTTTTAAACCATCAATGCAATTTCGGCAATAGACAACAAGTTCAACCTGGTAAAATGCTGCGCAAAAAGCTTCTCGACACACAGCTCTCAATCCTATATATTGGGTCCCCTATCACAGGGACACAACCGGCAAGGCGAAACCTTTAACCACCAGCGAGAACACTCGGATGTTGAGGGCCAAGTTGAAGAGTGCAAAAACCGACAAGGTCCTTCAGTGCGACAAGAAGTTGCTCGCGATGGTAGCTGGATCACTAACTAGACATGATCACCTGAAGTACCATGAAATGAAAATGGGATTAACCCACGGCTTCATTTGCAGACGAAGAAGAAAAATAGAATACTCTTCACTACTTTCGCCACTGCCTCAGTCTCTTCCAGTTGAAATGTACAACAATGGGAGGAAATTTCCTCCAAGACCTCGAGGATCTAACAACAATCCCAAAATGATTTTAGCTCATTTTCAGATTTTTCAGGATGGCTGTGCAACACACTAACATGACGGGTACTAAGAAAGTGTAAAGAGGAGAAATTTAGAAATTTCCCAACGGCCATCACAATGTGTCCAATAGGACCCACGACATGGCTCACGCCCTTCTTCCCATTTACCTAACCTAAACTTAGCATTTTCGAATAAAGGATAATTCCTACCTACTGTATTCCCACCGTATCTTTGACATAAGTAGGCAATTGAGTACACATTATAAGTAACAGAAACCTTTTCAAAGAAGGTGTAACTGGGACCTTGATCACCTAGGTTAAAATTGAACGAAAAAGTCTTAGGTCGTTTAGGTACGTGAATTCTGTATGTGCTTACAGAGTTACAGGTAAATTCAATTAAGATATTTTGGGAGAGTAGATATAACCACAAAATAGTTAGATTTTACTTTACTGTAATATACGAAAGGCGACTCCAGACTAAGTGCTTAAATTTGTTGTATAATGCTCATCCAAAAGTGGTTTTTATTCACTCTTCTACGTTTTCGTGGTCTAAGTCACAGATTCGGGGTCTAATATTCTTTGAACCCAAGGTAAGTTACCTGAATTCACCAAACGGGTTTGATCCATAATTGTTCGTCTAGACTTACGTTGTTGTAACGGGCAAACCAGAGCAAATCCACATGCTAGATTTCGAAACGAGAGTGGTTTCGTCTACTGCCATTAACATCCATTCAGTATGTCGCTGCGTAGTATAGCAGAGCCTTGTACAAAGCAAAGTCTTTCAAGCGAGGCATCAACTGTATAGTACAGGGTATTATCAAATGTCAATTTAATATCCAACATCCGCCGTTTCTACACATATCTACTATGGGTATGGTATCTATATAAACCGACATGAACGGTACTATTTACGGTGCAGTGTGCATAAAGTCCAGCGGAACAGGATTATGCAATTCCATTCTTCCATCACAAGGCAGACAAACACTATTAAAATGTCTTTCATTTATGAGCGATTGTTCCAAAGACTCTGATGCCACGATAAGTGCTTTCACGGTTACTGCCTTGGTCGTTTAAGGGTTATTGCTAGTGAAAGGCTGTACGCTCTTGGAGGAATGATATGAATATACACCATATTATTGCAATCCTTGTACAGCAAATCCTACACGTATGTATAGTGAATTCATGAGATTCAGAATTAACCTTAAAATCTCATTTCACCGTAAGATGTTGTTGAAAGGAGAGAGTGTAGGAGCGAATGAAGATGGTAAGCATGCGTTTTAATAATTTCAATGTAAAATGCATGCAATGGGAAACGTTTACATTGTACTGATACAATGCAATGATGTGGCGAAAACGTTTGATATATGCTGACTTTGTGTCAACTATGTAGCAGCAATCTGTAAGGGAGGAAGTCTTTCGAGTTTGGAAAGAATTTTCTCTTCTACCTTTTACACTTAAAAAATGTGTTAAATGCATGGAGCGTTTGTTCATTCTGCGTAAGAATTTCAGTTGAATTAATTCCAAATCGGACAGTTAATCCTTAAAGTTTGGTTACAATATACATAGAAAGAATTGGAATTGAACTTTAGTTGTAACGAGCTCCCTCTAGAGCTATTGATTACAATTTCAGTACTTAAGTCTAGCGAATTCTACACAAAGTTTCCTACAACATACAAAATTTGGGAAGTTCGTTAAACAATTTGAAGCTTTTATAAATCAAGGGTTTTTCTGTGTTTGCACTTAACATATTTGGTAATCGAAAATCATTACTATTTCTCAATGTAATAATACTACATTCGGTTATTTTTAATTTTAAATAAAAACACAAGAACATTCATTACAATTCCTTGCTTGACAGATAACCACTTTAACGAGTTCAACATAACATATTGATACAAATCTATTACATTTTAAACTACAACGCATTGCTCTATTTTGTTATAATTGCAATCTTTTAATCACAGTATCAGTACAGAGAAACAAAACGGCGGAACAATATTCAAAATGTGGTTTTATAATTACATTGTATATATAGTTTTTTGTCACTTTTTTAAATATATAGTCAAAGTGATTTTATCAATATATATTGCTAAATATTTAACTTCTACTACTTTCTTAAGAGGTTGACCGTCAATTTCCAGTCTAATGTCCTCTCCTACCTTCTAATTAAATATCATGCTTTGCGTTTTCTTAACATAAATTTTAAGTCTATTTTGTTTTAACCATTTGTGTACCGTCTCTAAGTCTTCTTTCATATTTCGATGACATTGTGAGAACTATATATATATATATCACAGAATCCTCAGCGAAGAGCGCTAGTCTACACCTTCTTACGACCTTTTTCAAATCATTGATATACGGAGAATAATAATGTTCCCAGTACAGATCCTTGGGGAACACCATACCGTACATCTTTTACTTTGGATAACACCCAGTTCACAGTTCACATTCAAACTTTACTTAATTGAAACACAGATGGTGAGTGTTCGATTATCCAAGTATGAACCAAACTAACTTAATTCCGGCGGTGTCATTGCGTTAGTTGTTTCATTGCAGCCCCCAATAACGTATGTACATATCTTGAAGAGAATCGAATCAATGTCCGATCCTTTGTACCTCGTGTTTTCATCTCGTGTTTCATTGACTGACTGGACGTAAAATTTCTTCGAATGAAGAAATCTTTGTAGCTGTTTTAGATGAATTTCATTTCGAAAATTCGAAATTTTCGCCAGTCGTAAACAGACTACGCAATCTGCATTAAGTTTTTTCCCCGAAATTCGTCTACAATCAATGTGCATATATTCATTTGATCAGGATTTTGCCAACATTAGGCTTATATTATAAGAGGCTAAAAGTATCTCCCTTTTCAGGTATCAGTACATTTTGAGTAAAAAATCGAAATCCAATTCTACATTTGACGATTCGAAATCTAATTCAACATTTCCCCCACTTTACCTTAACCTTGAGGCTAACCTTACACCACTGAATCTTGATTTTCGTGGTGATTGTAGTTGAAAGCAATACGATTTGGAAAACTTGCGGCCTACAATATAAAATATGTACATATGCACTTGTATTGTATTGTTTCGAATGTTCCCTAAATTTATTTCAATTACTTGAAAAAAGTGGATCATTTCGAGATAATTTGAATACTCTAAGAGCAGGAATCACGATCATGATAAAAACGTGGGGCTTCGAGGCAAGCTACTTAAACCTTATAAGATCCTTTGAAGACTTTAACAATGTCAACGTACCAACCATTCAAAATAACACTGATTTAATTTTCCAAACCAATCACAAGATCTCAAGTATAACTGTCTAGAAAAAACTTTTCCGTTCGGAGTCGGCATAAAAATGTAGGTCCCTTCCACTCGTGAGAGAACAATAGCACGTACAACACGAGTGGTTGCTGAGAAGCTAGACCCTGGCCTTCTACGGGCTGTAGCGCCACCGATTTTTGGAATGTTTTCATAGCAGAATATATATATATACAAACTAGCAAAATTGAACGTTGCATGTTCAAATCAATAAGGTACATACAGGGATATTTAAAAAATCATTTTGCCAAAAACCACCACACCATGCATGAAACATCTGTTGACGTCACACTAGCTAGAAGCTACATACGTTCAGAATTGCGGTTGCCCAAAATGCAAAGTAAAGTGGTATTATTACGATTCACATGCATTGGGTAAGGTTATGAGTTATGACGTAATGAATAGACCATGCGCAGGATAACAGCAACATTCTGAATCTGCTTTATTGCTTCTCAACAAACTGACATCAGTGCAAGCTAAACTGTTTATAGGAACTAATACTAAAATGGAAATGTCGTTTGCAATTGGTATAAAGCTGCGTGGTTGCTGTATTCGCTTGCATGCAGTCATTTCATACATGTGTCTTTGCTAGGGAAATTTAAAAAACAAATAATTTGCTACAGATTTTTGTTGAGTCAAGAGATAACAAAAACCATTCGCTTCTTCACTTCTTGACAATGCTATGCTATTTGGTTTTACTTCGCCTTTATTAACGCATACATGCTTTTCGACATAATTTCCCAATGTTAAATAATTCAATTGAGAGCACTATCCACTTGGCAACACTGAATGCAACTGTCAAGTTGACACATTTCATTCGATTATAAAAAAATCTTTTATTCTACCAACGAGTAAAGTTACCATTGACGAGCATCGAGTGATTAACAATCGGTATTGTTTTCGAAAATGCAAAGTATGTAAACAAAGCTAAATTCGTTACTTAAAATAACCAATTTGAATGAAAAATTTCTATCATGTAGGACGGAAAAGTGCAGTAAAAGAAGATCGCGACGAAGTTTCACGATTTATTTGGTGTATTCGACAACGTCCAGCCCTTTACAACTACAAACTGTCGCCCCAAGAACGACGTCGAACTGATGTTGTCAGAGGGTGGCACGAAGTGGCTGCTGAATTTGGGGGTATGCATAATTGTTTACTTAAAATCTGATGTCATTGAATATCCGTGATGGTCATAGGGAGGCTGACTCCAGAAGAGTGTCGCAAGAAGTGGAAGAACCTTCGTGATACATATCATCAATATCGATTGAGAAAATCAAAGTTCAAAGACTGCTTGGATAAGTGGCGATATAGTAAGGATCTTGCATTCCTAGCAGGCATCTATCAGCCAAAGCTAAAATCCGAGCGCAGTAAATATACCCGAGACAGAAGTCTGCCAGACATAATCACATTTGAAGATGAGACAAGAAATATATCTTTTGATTGTGAGGAAAAAGATGACAGCTCGTCGCAGGACATGAGAGAAGATGTTTTGATAGAATACGATGAGACAGTAGAGGAAGTTGAAATGGACTCATTTCAATTTTGTGAAGTGGAAACAGAGACTACGAAGACATCTGGGGAAATTTATAGTGAAGTCTGCCTCTATGATGAAGAAGAAAACAATTTAATTGAAGTGAATGATTTAGAAGAGTCACAGAAAGTAAGGCCAGACGGATTTGTTCTTTCACTTTCTGAAAAGAAAGAAACAAAAGCGCAGGAACAACCTGCAGATAGAGTTCATTTTACAATTGGGACTAGTTCAGACGAATTGGATTTTTTCTTTCAATTTCTGAAAAGAAAAATACAAAAGTTACCCCTTGTTGATATAACTGCCATTCAGATAGAGTTTTTAAATGTCGTGCTCAAAAGGGAAGCTCAAAAAACATCTAGGAGCTAGAACTGTGGCTATAATTGTATTTATTTAGAGCATTAATTGAAGAGTAATAAAATAATGTGGCAATAATAAATATGGAATAAGAATTTACATAAGTCCAGTTTGATGCAGCTCCGCTCGCTTTCTCTTGAATAGAAATAGATTTTATTTGTCTGAATATATTTAGTATTATTATTGAAATTTATTGAAACGAAATTAATTTATAATGACAAAATAGACAGCTGCCGGTGCTACCAGTTTTGACTGATTATTTTTATACCTAAATATTATTTCTTAGTTTAAGAATTTTAAGATGCTTGTACATACATTTTTTCACTATTTTCTTCGGAAAGTGATGATTGTAAGCGAGATCTTTGAAGAGATCCTAGCCATTCTAACGCAAGTTGTGGATTCAGTTTGGGAGAGATGACATGTTCGTTTGTACCCAAGCCAGAGTCTTTCGATGCGATTGTTTATCGCGGGAGTTATGTTTAAAGGGTAAGTTGTGTATGAGTTGATGAGTGTATTGACAAATTTTGTAGAAGCCTCTCTTTGGCGGGTAATACGTGGTCAAGTTGCATCATGAGGCCAAAGCTTTATCTACGACATCGGCTAACTCGTAGCCATGTCTAGGACTTTCAGTCTAGACTTCATTTGGATGACGTTGTTTACAATATTAGTGCTTGAAAAGAAATTGTCCAACAGTCCTCATATTTGAAACACTGATTTTATGCGCTACGTCAGTCCGAGCCTTCTAAGATAATTGATTTAATAATTGATAAAATTATTGAACAAGCAAAGTAGACATATATGTATTATGGAAACCAAGAACTTGGAAGAATAATTTAGAATACCAGTAGCGAATTGATCACCTTTCTCTGTTGGATAGCTCCTATACACTTCTAGTAAAAGACTCTTGAGTTTTTCCTTACACCTTAGCTAATATCATAGCTTACCAGCATATATGTATATTTCGAGTTGCCATAAGTAGGTTAAATTTACAAGAAAATTTACAAAATAAAGCTTTTTTAAGTAGTATCGGAAAATCATTTAGTTTTAGTAGTTGTAGGTTCTCTGATATATATTGGCCTCAATCGTGTTAGGTCGATTGTGCTCGCGGACTTAAACTAGGATGATGACACTAGTAGTCAGCCCCTTAACTTTTTTTATGTTCATTTGGTCCTTACAAATCGGATATTCAACTTTTGAATAGAGAATTTAGATTATCTGATTAGTTGATATATGTAGATCATAAATTCCAGTCGTTATTTAGTAAAGTTCCTACGTAAATGAAATTATTTATAATAATAGTGATCAAAATGTGATTCTGGAGTAGTCAGTCCCTTCAGATCCAGTTGTCAGCCTCTTGAACATCCAGTAATCCGCCTCCATTAGGGGCCAGTTATAGCTTTTATTGCAATGTATAAGGGAAATAATAAAAGCGAGTCTTAGGAATTGAAGTATCCTTTTGAATAAACAAAATTCTAAAAATTCTATCCTTCATTTTGATACCAAATAAAGTCAATATTCTCAGCTTAAGGTGGCCCGTCGCCTTGTGGGTATGTGCGTCGACTCCTACGCATTTGGACATACATGTCTAGGTTCGATTCACGGCCCCATCTCTTTCGAGTCACTGACAATGCTCAAAGAGTATAACTGTCCAGAAAAAGCTTCTTAACTTTGGCCGTTCGGAGTCGGCATAAAACTCGTAGGTCCCTTCCCCTAGTGATAGAACAATAGCACGCACAATACGAGTGGTTGCTGAGAAGCTAGGCCCTGGCCCTCTACGGGCTGTAGCGCCACCCATATTAATATTATTATAATCTTCTCAAAATCTAAAATCAAAATGTTCAATGATAGCTATTAATGGGCCCCTTAGTAAGTCCTAAGTTGCTATTAATAAACCTTTGTGAAAAGTATCTAACAAGCCTGTCTTTCAAAATTCAATTATTATTAAAGAATACTGAATAAATAGGTAATTTCTAAAAAAGGAACTTTATTTAATGATTAATGATAAATTAATTTTGCACACATTTGGTGTAGTCGACTGCGTTGGGATTGAATAGATATATCCATACTTTCGGCAAGCGTTTTTGATAGGGGAGCCCATCTTTAAAGGGGTTATTGCGTTTGTCGTCTCGAATTATATTTTTGTCTGTGGGTTTCTGCGGAAGACCACATTTTGCCAGATTTACTCTTCCTCCGCGGGATTGAGAATAGTTTAGGGTCCCATTCTTCTGGGTTTCTCGATGACTCTACAATGAATTCGGACCTGCAACGTTCATCTAGGAATCCTGAATTACCGGCTTGCCTTTCTTATGGCCGACTTTCCTTCATGTACACGGAAGTACACGGAAGATGCATTGCCTCCGACAATGCATCTTCCGTGTACTTGTGGAATTGTTATTTAGTTTTTGTATGCTGTCTGCGGCTTATATTAAAATGTGTATCTCCTAAAGTCAGCCACCCATTCTTCTTTCGTTTACAGCGGCTGGCTACTGAAACATGATTTTTTTTTAAACTTTTTTTTTTGATGCCAACCAAAAGGGAATACAATTTTCCTTTGTTTTGCATTCCCACGTAAAATAAAAATTAAAAAAAAGCACTTTTCAGTAGCCAGCCGGGGCGGACAGTAGTCTCCTAGGCCAGCCCTCCCTGTAAAAAAATACTTCACAATATTTCATAATTTTTTTTCTTAGAATGAAAAATTAACTGTGATTGGCCTTTACAAAATCATACAATGCACATACCTTCAATATCTTTGTACCTATAGCTCAGGAATGAGAGATAGAAGATTACGCAATAAGGAGCTCAATTTTCGTTCGTTCTGCGCAGCCTACGTCACAGGCGACACCCGATTTGACAGCTCTATGTAATTTCCATACGAATTGCAAGATATATAACTTATGTTTGTCTTTTGGCTAAGATTAATAGTGTTTTAAAATTGTGTTAAGATGAAAAAATTGTTTTAATACATTCTTAATTGAATTGTTAAAATGTTTTAACAGTTTTTCGCCTGATTGGGGTTGTTATTAAAATTATTTTGAACAAATAGTGAGAAGCATTCATACAGATCAACACAAATGGGTTACTTTAAAGTGAAATAGTATTTTAATATTCCATTTGTATTTTCTTAAGTGTTATTAAATGTGTAATGTGTTATTTATCACAATACATTGAATAAAAGTGATGAACAAGAGATGAGTTTTTATTGTATTTTTAAAAAAAAATCGTTGGAGACGAGCTGATTGTCCTCATTGCCTCTTTCAAAAATATCTTCAAGGTGTTGCGCATGATCCTTTAGTACCGCTGTTGGTTTTGATAATTTTCATTAATTAATTTGATCGTTTACCCAAGTAAACTTAGATTGTAAATTGCATCCGCTTGAAGCTTCCACTAAAAATGGTTGCAATTGTTATTGTATTTATACAAATAAGCATGAACTTACATCTCCTGTTTTAAATCTTCAATTTGATATTTCAAATGAATTCTGTCGTATTTGATAAAGAATTTTGTTTGGCAATTGAGGAATATATCGATGAAACCGTGCTTTCAACGCTCGCACATGGATATCCGTTCATAGCTGTTTATCGCATTTCGATGCTTTGTTGCTCAGGAATCAGAGGACGCCAAAAAGAAGACCAGGCGGACTGGTTACATTAGCTCATTGAGTAACTAATTTCCTACAACGATCCAAACTATACTAACGACTTCGATGACACCACCATCCTTTGTAACCTTATCTGCATCAGTTACTTCACAACATTTTCTTTGAGGCACCTACACCTGATCTAAAAAGAACAAAATTGTATTCGAATCGAGTCGAGCGACTCAGGAACTATTAGAAGAGCTGCAGTTTCTTGCAACAAACTTGCAATCATATCCTCATTTCCTGCTTTAATTTATATTGCATCCTAATACATGTAGCTGGATGAATGTACCACTATGGATTGTGGTTTAACGGTTGGAACACTAGTATAATAGCATAATTCTATACTTATCCTTGATTAACCAACATACTTTAACATAAGTATGGACTTAAATATAGTAACATACCCATTTCGAATTGTAGATTCTAGAATAGTAGAATTTATATACCAAAGTCTACTTCCTTCAGAAGGAAATAATATTCTCTTGTCACCTGTGATGTAGGCGATATGTCAGAAAAGTAAACAAACATGGCGGACATGCGCAATGCGTAATCTGTATTACATCATTCTTGCATATAGCTCTTTTTCCAAAACGCTTCCACTGATTTATATTTTTAACTGAAAAATCACGATTCGTAATTATGAACCATACTGACATTTTTAACAACATAACCAGCAGCTGCATCGACACAGAATTTTGCATCCAGATAGAACAGTTAGGTTTTTAGAAAAAAATAACTCATGAAAAATAAACTGGGGGATTTACTATTTTGCTGGCTTTTATAACGAAGCGGTTGACTACTGGCGGGAGCTGACCTTACATGCCATCACTCTACATTGGCTAAGTTTTTAGCTTTATGTTGCGATTCAATATTAGAGAATATTTGCAGAGGGCTGACGTTTATTGTTTTGACGTCGTTTATTGTTTTTATTAACAACAAATGCATGCCCAAAAAGGTTGTAGATTTAAACAAGGAGCAACAAAAAAAAAATAAACTAAAATTCCAGAAAATGATATTGTAATATGCTACACACATACATACAACTATTTGTTATATTGAAACAAAAGCCTGCATAGCCTTTACTTATTAAGGAGCCTTAATTGTAATCGCTGCCTTTTCGATACTCAGTGGTTTGGAGTACTGAAAGGAATACATTAACTATCCCATAGCTAAGGTAATAATGTTTTATTTAAATAAGAAGATTATTCTTAGATTACAATAGCAGCAAATATATTTATTTAAAGATATTTTATATATAATTTATCGTATCGTATATTATCAATGTACACGTATTTTTATATTTATTAGATAGAACGTTCACACACTTTGTTTAATATATTAAATAATACAAATGTGTATAAGTAGGAAACGGTTATGTATAAATTTTGAATAATTTATTAAGCTAATTACTTTTGATGATAAGGAAATGAAAAAAAAAAACAGAAATAAATATTTAAATGCAATTAATTAACAATAGTTTAAGAAGAAAAATATTACATAAGAGTAGAGTTCTTTCGCATGGATCATTAAAATTCTTAACTATTGAGTCTATTTTTTGTTGGGAGATCGTGCAATAATGTCTGGGCAACTTTGGAATAAATTTGGAATAGAGTACTCCTCTAAGGTTAATACAATTTTGTTCATTAACCACAAAGAAGTGAAGGGATATATTCACAAAGACCGTTGTATTCTTTGTTTTCATTGCGTACTCTTCTTTTGCTAGAGAACGTTTTGTGACCTATTGTTGGACGGGCCTCTTAGTTGAATCACACAGTTTGAAATGCTTCAAAGAATGCTCTTTTAAAAGAAAGTTAAAGCTAGTTTGGCAATCCAGAACGTAGGTAAGTAATAAACAAATTTGTATCATAATTCCGAATTCTGTTTTGATTTGAATAGTTTGAATAGGACGAGCGATAAGCCCGAGGAAAGGATGTGTGTGACATGTATTAAAAATAAAGATTGAGTTCTTGCACACAAAATCATTGTTTCAAATATGAAGACAGTTGAAATAAGAACCCAAATCGGACATTTTTTTCAAGAGTAACTATTTCTATTTCTCTTTCAAGAGTAACCTGCTGGATTATGCTGTAGAAGAAGAGAAGCACAGGCTTAACAATAATAGACCTAACTTCTCAATTTTTTCGTTCGGAACAGGCATTGATCTTTATGTCAGATTCTATGAACCTAAAGTGAATGCTCGGTAAATGCTTTTAACACATTTTATGTACATATCTATATAACTTGAAACATATGGTCTTTTAATTAACGTTATTCTTTGACTTGGCTTAGTCTGCGGAACAGAATAAACGCTATTGTGGTCACGACAACCAGATACATCATATTTTTTGCACATTCGAGTTGGCGCAGCGTTAATGTTCCATATTTTGAACAAAGGATGGCAGAGACAATTTTTAGACTTTAGACTAACCGCTATTGGAATCCCAACTAACTTTTCTTGTGTCCGATTTTATTAAATTAGAAGAATGACAATTACCAACATTTTTTCCGCCGAATGTTAAAAAGTGGTGACTTGCCTTTGACTCCTGATTTATCCATATGAGGATATTTAAGAGTTGCGGAAGCAACTGGCATTAAAGTGGCAGCGGTTAAAATAGGTCTGGAAGTAAATCAGGGCAAAACAAAGTACGTGCTGTCATCACGGAAGGACGCACAACATCGACGTCTCGGACAGAACGTCATAATGGGTAGCGGAGACTTTGAGGTAGTCAAGGACTTCGTCTACCTCGGCTCTGCAGTAAACAGGGACAATAACACTAGTACCGATATCAAGTGCAGATTCACTCTTGCCAATCGCTGTTTCTTTGGACTCAAGAGGCAATTGAGTAACAAATCCATCTCTCGAAGCACCAAGCTGACTTTTTATAACACCATGAACATCCCCGTTCTGCTCTATGGCGCAGAGACAATGACGCTATTGAAAGCGGATGAAGGAGCTCTTGGTAATTTTGAGAGAAATGTTCTACGTGCGATCTTTGGTCCTGCTTGCGTTGATGGTGTCTGGAGGAGATTCAACCACGATCTGTATGAGATGCGCAGCGGCATGCACCTAGCTAAGTGTCTTCGGATCCAACGCTTAAGATGGCTAGGTCATGTAGAGCGGATGGACACCACAGCTCTGGCCCGAAGTCTTCGATTCCGAGCCATTGGGACAACGCAACAGACGACGTCCTCGAACGAGATGGCGCGCACAAGCGGATAAGGTCCTCAACTAACTTGATGTGCGCAATTGGAGGCAGCTGGTGAAAGATCGTGCTGGTTTGTTGGTTGAGGTTCAGGTCAGGTTGAGACTCAGGTCCACCCCGGATTGTAGCGCCAAACAAAAAAGAAGAAAAAAAAACTCCAGAAATCATCGAATTCACTGATCTATATGGGCTTAAAACAGCTTGCATCTGCGCCACGACGTTTTATGCATAATTTGATTGCTTGCGTTGTTCGTTTACAAAAAAAAAAGGAATAATGAAGCCCACTTTGCAATAAAATGTTTGTTTTTGCGAAGAAAACTGACTATATAAAACACGAGGTATATACATATTAGCGCCTAGCGGTATCCACTGCATGTTGCTATCTGAAGTAGAAAGATAATTGAAAATTAATAAACCATCATTTTTACGTACTTAGCGCAAAGACCTATTGTTTTCTATGTATTCACCCCGAGCTTAACAATGTCTTTGCATGCACTTTTTACTTTGCCATTGATTTCATTTTAAAAAATTGACATCGTCAAATCTCACGCTCTGTTAATTGCTGATCATTCACCGAACAGCAAATTTAAATGTGAAACAAACATTTAAAACGAATTACATGTCGTCGCTTATCTTTTATCTCAAACAGAACACTGCTACAAGTGACAGACATACTTTTAACATTTGAACATTGGAAATATGTATGTTCTCTGTGTATGATGGAATAATCTCTAGGGTAGATCTCTAGGAATGAATTGATTTATATGCATACAACATCCAACTCATCGAAAGCACCGAAAACGAGCAACTGTTCATACCGACGAAATTTAAGACACAATTTGAAAAAAATTTTGGTCAATTTTCACACTTAAACATTTCTATGGGAAACAGTAAATAATTAGACAACACAAAGTTTACTCTTGAATAAATGCATGTGTGTATGAATGTACATGTTCACTTTGGTCTTTATATGATATACAGATAGAAGTAAAAATCGAATTAACTAAATGGAAAAAAATTAAAAAAAAAAATACTCAGTTACTGATTTTATAAAAAAAAAGAAATGTACAAAAAAAAAAAAAAAACTGAAAAAACGTTAACTTAATTCTCAAACATTAAAAGCTCTTACACTCGCTGTATTTCGAATAACTTAACCTCAGTATCATACCATATCGCAGGTTCGACATTCCTCAAATAGATTACTCCCCAGATGTACGTCCGAAACCACGCTGTTGTTCCACTATTTGCTTGGTATTTTCGAATCAAAATTGGATGTGGTACTGGCAGTAGTCCCACAAGAGTGCCATGTTGCAGAAATTTCAATATCTCGGACTCGTCAGTCAGACCCTTGTCGATGCATATCTTCTCAACTTGTGGCACAAGAACCTGTAGTAGGCGCATAATTGTCTGAAGAGGCAATTTCGAACGCCATGAAACAATCCATTCTGGTGTTGGTGTCCAACGATCTTGGCTAGAAGGTACCATGCGGATACTGCCTCGTGTCGCTATAGATAGTTTTGGTGGAGGTTCCTTTGGAATTGGTGGGGTTTCTGCACGCGACTCTGATGGTGATTTAGGCGGGCCAACAACTGAAGTCTCTTCAATCGGGGACGAGCCGTCTGGTGTTATGCTTGGATGGGCAGTTTCACGTTCAGTCATTTGATTGATTCCAGGCGTATCGAGCAAAGATGTTTTGAGTGTACCCGGTTCGGCGGGAAGTGCTGGCCGGGACCCCTCCATAGTGGACTCATCTCGATTGTCGATTGACTCCACTTCAGAGTCCTCGTTGTCCTCGGTTACAGGATCTTCGGTGACTGCTACTGTGGCGGCTATTTGCTTCACCACTGCCTCTGGTACTGGTGGAAGATTGAATTTGCCAAATTTTCTTGTACTTAAGCATTTTGCAATTCCTGACATGTCAGATGGGAGATTCGCCATTGCATGGAAAACATGCCGTTTTCGGATAATTGTGTAAACGAGATTGGAGTTTCCATCGAACTGGTATTGAATTATATTATTAAAGATCTCCAGGAGGAAAAACACCAGGTGGTGGTTTGACGGCGCCGAAAGTAGGAACCACGGGGTGCTAAAAGCTTCGAGGAGATGAAGTAGCTTCACACTGGCGACCATTGAGAGCGTCTTCAAGTACGGGGAGACGTTCACGAGAATAGTCAAAAGACAATCGAACAGCGGCTGCAATCTCTGATGGCCAGTCGCGATAATTTTGTGAAAGACTGTGATAAGCAGATCTGCATGTGTTCCAGTAAATACAGGAATGTCCATTGGTACAGTGGCGGTATATGGTTTATTTAGCCTGACGCCAAAATTCCTCTCTCCGGAGAGTAGAAGCAGTATGAACACACCGATATGCATAAGACCCACTCGTGATTGGTCCGCTCTGGAATAGTTTAGATGATACAGAATGGGTATGAGTATATCCAGCACATCACTGCTTTTTAGTACGAAATACAGAAACTTCTTATTATAGTCACAAATCTTCCAGAAAAGAATAAGTAGTTCTTGGTGGCAATGCAAGCGCTTCGTGGAATTCGGCAAATAATTCTGGACGAGGGGATTGTTCAAAAGTCGGGTGATGCCTTTTAATATGAAATGAAAATCCTCGTCACGGTGAACTCTTGACAGATAGTTTATAAACAAGTTATCCCCAAAACCTTCGTCGAAATTTCCACCGGAATGCATTATCATGTCATGGTCTAGAGTCACAATGAGAATCTGTAAGCAGGCTTCGACCAGGGGCTCTGTTGTGTCGGAAAAGAGCAAATGATTGTAGGGAACACCAAATCCAACCGGATCATATGAGCACACAGTGTTCAAAAACGATGTGAATAGTGGAAGTGCGTGACGGTTGTCTGCGCTTGTGAAGTAGGCAATCCATTTGTTAGGCTCTTCAGTTTGATTGGGCAGTCTATACATTGGTTCACTGAAGCAAGTCAGCAGCAACTTCAGCAGTTCTGTCCGTCTCCTTTCCATGTGTGCATTCTTTGGTGGAGAGTGGGCAAATCCAACGCCTGACTCCCATATATACTCACACGAGTCGATATTAGCAAGTTCTTCAGCTTTTTCTGGGCCAGATTTTCTCGCCGCCATGACGGTGAAATCAGGACAAAAGAGCAAATCACAAATCGCGTTCAACAAACTTTGTGCTAGCGGAGTTTCTCCAGTGTCTCTCTGTTCATTCGATCCTGGTAATGATGACCAGAAGAAATGTTTCCATGCTCCATCCTCGAAGATGTATGGAAGGATTCTTATCAATAGCCTGACACAATTTAACACGCATTGTTGTTCTGTTTGTGTGCGACAGCTGCTATCTACGGCGGCTGCCAACTTTTCAACTGCTTTGTAACATAAGGTAGCCAAATTGGCAGGATTTTCCAAACGCAAATTGCGTATTTCTGCTGCAGTTACAAGGGCAAAAACATCCTCTAGACTAGTGTTGTGCCCATTCCAAAATTGATCCCAAAAGGTTTCTTCGTTGGAATCGATCGTTTGATTTTTAGTGGTGAGTTGTACTATGGCCTTGCGAAAATTTAACTTAGAATCCGTATTACCCATGTCGGTATGCGGTCGGAATGCAAATTGTTATTGTTTATACGTAGTTGCCTTTTTGAAAGGATTCTTATTAGAATTTTTTTTGATTTAAATTTTTCCAACTTCGACGCGACCGAAAAAAATGAAGAAAAATTTGATAACTGACATGAAGATGAGAATTTCTACTTTTTGACTTTTGACGTTTATGTGACACAGAAGCAGCAGCAGTGTGGTGGTGTTAAATGGCATTGCCAGTATAAATTAATAACAGATATGATTGATTTGCAATTGCCAAATTATCCAGCATAACTTTAACACACTCCTCTGTAACTGTAATACCTAAAGTTTTTTCTCTACTATGGAAATTATAGGAAATCAAGATCAACTGTGACTTAATTAATTAACAAAATGTTTGCCTGAATTAAAATAACTGAAAATTACATAACTGATGTTTGATTTTTCAAGAACGATTACTTGACTTTATATGCATTGTGTAATCAAAGAATTGTGCTGTACATTACCTTTAAGTCGATGGCGTACGGCTCAGGATGACTGATGGGTGGAGGTGGAGGTTAAAATATTTGTTTTATTCTGGTTCACATATTCACCAGAGTCTGTATGACGTCACAATAAAATCGACCATCCTATTTGTCTAACCACATCCGATATTTTTTTTTGTCATGTCAACTGTCACTTTGTGACATTTAACGTCATCACTTCGAAACCTTATACAAAAAGGAAAAAATCTGTCGTCGTCTTCATTTGTCAAGAAAGAAAAGAAAATTCCTCGCAGATAATGGGGAGAGTAAATTAAATGTAGACTAATTAGAAAACAACGTCGAATTTATTGAAAGAAAACAGTGAATAAAAGTGCTAAATGAAAGATGTCTCTTCCCGGCAATGGAATCTTCGTTGTCCGTGGCGAAATGTCCACACTGATGACAGCAATGCGGAGGGGCACCCGTTGGAGTTCCACATCATACGTGGTGATCTTTCATTATCCATCAAGTGAAATATGTTTGTAATTAAGTGTCAAACAATTTTAGGATGAAGAGAAAGATGGCCTCATGAAATTATTTGTTGATCTAAAACAATTGCTGAACCGTGTTGAGGATTTGCGACTAATCGATCCAAATGTTTTCTTGGCCCCGTTTATAGAGGTAATTCGCTCCGAAGAGACGACAGGTGCAGTAACTAGCCTGGCGCTGGTAGCGGTTAACAAATTTCTGTCATATGGTCTGATAGGTAGATTGAATACGATTTATAATCGAATTCCAATTCAAGCTGGAATGTTTTTTTTTTTTGCAGATCCAACACACCCAACATTGGCGGTGACTGTTGAAAGTATAGCAGATGCCGTAACGCACGCACGTTTTCAGGGGACGGATCAATCCTCGGATGGTGTCGCAATTTTTCGGGTAATCGAGGTATTGCACACGTTGATGCGCAGCCCGGAAGGGAGCGCATTGACGAATGAAAGTGTTTGTGAAATGATGCTGAGTTGTTTCAAAATATGCTTTGAGCCACGTTTGAATGAATTGTTGCGACGGTTCGCTGAACAGGCATTGAAAGATATAGTCTTGCTACTGTTCATGCGTCTGCCACAGTTTTCGGAGGATCGCAGTGATGCAGGGTTCCTGAAAAAATTCAAAATGATGGCGGCTTCAATAGAGGAGAGCAACAACAAAACAAAGATAAAACCGAGCACAAAATCGGCTCAAATTCCTCGCATTAACGCAATCAAAAGTGACGATAAGCCGGGCACAGCAATAAGTCGTGGTGATCCACAGAGTCCTGAAAATGCAACTGGTGCCCTTAAAGTACCACCATTAGCAACTACACCAGCAACTCCGGCAGGAAACATTCTTGATATGCAAGGGAAACTGACACAAACACCCACCACTGCGCTAGAATCAACGGTTGGCGATGAAGAAACTGGAAATTCAAACGAAATTATTACTGATTCTGAAGGAAAGCTCACAGAACAGTCTGGCGTAGAATACAATGATGTTCTAACCGATGGGGAAGCTGACTCTAAGCAATCAGACAGCGAATATATCAACTCCGTTGGTGTGCGTTTCACGCAACAGAATTCAATTGATAATGATGGCGTTAATCCACTTCTACCATACGGATTGCCTTGCATTCAAGAGTTATTCAGATTCCTGATTTTGTTGTGTAATCCTCTGGATAAACAAAACACAGACATCATGGTGCACATGGGTTTGAGTCTATTGACGGTAGCATTCGAGGTTGGAGCCGACAACATTGGAAAGTACGATACTTTGCTGGAACTCGTAAAAGATGAATTGTGCAGGAATCTTTTTTCGGTAAGTGCTTAAGAGGTAGTTGTTTTGTTTGTATCCGATGACATCTTTTTTCATATTTTAGCTAATGAATTCGGAACGTCTATCTATCTTTGCCTCCGACTTGCAAGTATGTTTCTTGTTATTCGAATCGCTCCGTGATCATTTAAAGTTTCAACTCGAAGCTTATTTGAAAAAATTGTCCGATATCATAGCAAGCGATAATCCGAAGACGCCGTATGAAATGCGAGAGCTCGCTCTAGACAATCTATTACAACTTTGGCGTATCCCCGGCTTTGTTGCCGAACTTTACATTAATTACGATTGTGATCTATACTGTAGTGATTTATTCGAGAATCTTACAAAATTACTCTCCAAATACACACTCTCCGCAACAAACGCTGTATACAGTACACATTTGCTTTCAATGGACACGCTTATCTCTGTAATTGAGATAATTGAAAGGAATTGTGCGTCCGCAAAGAGTGGAGGAGGTTTAAATGCTATACAACCACCATCGAATCGTCATTCACGTCATAATTCGGGACTTGAAGGAATCGTTATTGAACCAGAATTAAATGAATCCGCTGCAGATTCATCGATTTTGGTTGAGAATATATCGAAGTTTATCAACAACTCAACACGCATTCGAACGCATTCACGATCGCAGCAAATATCAAAGGAGCTCTTGGCAGATGTTAAGAATAAGAAGAGAATCCTGACTCAAGGTACGGAGCTTTTCAATCAACGTCCGGACAAGGGTATTCAATATCTACAAGAGAACGGCATTCTGAATACAACTCTGGACCCGAAAGAAGTTGTTCTCTTTTTGAGAGAGAATCCTGGTCTGGATAAAAAAATGATCGGAGAATACATTAGCAAAAAGAAAAATGTTGAAAGCAAGATTCTGGAGAATTTCGTAGAGAGTTTTGATTTTGCTGGTTTGAGGGTCGATCAAGCCCTGCGATTGTATTTGGAAACGTTCCGGTTGCCTGGTGAAGCTCCATTGATTTTCTTAGTTCTTGAACATTTTGCTGACCATTGGCATGTAAGTAGACGTAGTGTGCTTAGGTGCAATTAACGGAATTATTTATTTTCGAGTCTGATACATGCCTCTTTAAATGTTCTCGTCATTAGAAACAAAACAACGAACCGTTTACCAACACAGATGCTGCTTTTAGTTTGGCGTATGCTATTATTATGTTAAATATGGACCAACATAATTCGAATGCAAAACGATTGAATGTGCCAATGACTCCAGAAGATTTCTTCAAAAACTTGCGTGGTCTAAACGGAGGTGCGGACTTCGATCAAGATATGTTGGCTAATGTTTTTAGTTCTATTAAGTATGTCAATTCTGTAAAGAGATTGCTTGTGAGATGTACAATATTGTCTGTGTGCTTTTTAGAAATGAGGAGATTGTAATGCCAGCAGAACAAACAGGAACTGTGAGAGAAAACTATCTTTGGAAAGTACTCTTGCGTCGTGGTGTTGGAGCAGATGGTGTATTCAATTATGTTCAAGATTCTGCTTATGATAAGGAACTATTCCACATAATTTGGGGTGCTTCTCTTAGTGCACTCAGTTTCATGTTCGATAAAAGCAATGAAAATGGATATCAACGTACACTTGCAGGTTAGTTAAAAAGATTCGCATTAAATTGTTCCGTATCATCCATCTAACCAACTCTTTAAACAGGTTTCACAAAATGTGCTGGCATCGCAGCCTTCTACAATCTTCACGAAGATTTTGATGCTCTTATCCTAACATTGTGTAAGTTCACCACATTGCTCAATATACAACCGGATGCGACCAATGATATAGCACTCGCTGTAAACTTTGGTCTGAATCCCAAAGCTCAGGCAGCGATTAAAACCGTTTTCACATTACTACATGATTATGGTGATTGTCTTCGGGAGAGTTGGAAAAACATTCTCGAAGTTGTCATTCAACTATTTCGTCTGAAATTATTGCCCAAGTCTTTGGGGGAAGTTGAGGATTTCTGCGAACAAAATGGAAAGGCATTGTTGATCCTTGAAAAACCAAGTCAAAAACCTGAAGCTGGTCTATTTAGCAGTCTGTACTCGTATCTAAGCTCTGAAGGGCAGCGAGAGCCCACATATGAAGAACAGGAGTTCATTAAAATCGGCAAGAAATGCATAAAAGAATGCCAACTGGACCAAATGATTCAGGAATCGAAGTTCGTTCAGTTCGAGTCATTGCAGGAGTTGATCAAATGTGTACTGGCACTCATAAAGCCGCCAAATGCGCATAAGTCTGTTGGACTCCCATACTCTGAGGACATAGTGGTCTTTTGGATGGAGTTTCTGGTAAAGATTGTTATTCACAACAGAGATCGCATGATTCCACTATGGAATTCGGTGCGTGATCAGGTGTACTTGCTGCTCATGGGCGGTTCGTCGTGTGGATATGAATATCTATTGAACAGGAGCATTGTGGCCATTTTAAAGCTAGCTATCTATCTGATGAGAAATGAGGAACTTTGTCCTGTTGTCCTGCAGAGCTTAAAAATGCTTCTTATGCTTAAGCCGAACGTGATTTTCAAGATATCGAAGCAAATTTCAATTGGAATTTATGAGTTGCTGAAGACAAGCGCTCAAAATATTCATTCTGAACTAGATTGGCAAATAATTTTCACTATTCTGGAGTGTGTGGGTGCAGGAGCAGTGCCTCCTGAGTTTGAAGATACACTGCCACCACCGGGAACGAAGTCTGATGGTGCATTGAGTAGTGAAGAAGATTCGGGCTTACCAGATCGTGGCTACATATCAGATTCCGAGGTTGCAATGAAACAACAACAGCAACAGGCTGCAAATTCAGCAGCGAGTACACCCTTCCCTAGTCCTTCGGCCGAGAACTGGATACTTGTTAATAAGGACAGTGAGTTGTCGATGAGTTCAAGACCTCAATCACCGCCACAGCCGAGCACGTTGGTGTACCCGTGCAAGCTAATGGAACATTCGCCATTTGCACTTTTTAAATGTTGGGATAGTTTAGCGTTCATTGTTCGAAACGTGGCGCATATAACTCCGTACAACTTTGAATCGTGCGTTAGATGTATCCGCACTTTTGTCGAAGCATGCCGCGATGGCGGTTTTAGAAGTCGTAAAAAGTCGAACAATCGTCCAGCACATCATAAAAAGAAATCAGCAAAAAAGGATAAAAAATCGAATAATCAGAGTAATAGTGACAGTGAGGATGATGAGTTAAGTCAGCGTTATGAAACCTTATCAATTCAGCTGCTGGACTTAATGTATACTCTGTATACTCGAACAGCGCAGATCTTCCGCTGGTGGGCTGAAGAGGGTTGTGCTGTACCTCAATGTTCGGCTCTGTGGGCTCAGGGCTGGTGCCCCCTTCTGCAAGGCATCGCTCGTTTGGCTATGGATCGTCGCACGGAAGTGCGTACGTATGCTATTTCCTGCTTGCAGCAAAGGGCCCTACTTGTCCATGACCTTCAGACGTTGAGTGGTTCAGAATGGGCGAGTTGTTTCAAACAAGTTCTCTTTCCGTTGCTGAATGAACTTTTGCCAGAGAGTTCATCAGTTAATGGAATCGATGGAGTGCCCTTGGAAGAGTCTAGAATTCGAACAGCTACAATAATGTCCAAGGTGTTCCTTCATCATTTGACACCGCTGATTGAGCTAGATACATTCAACGATTTATGGCTGGAAATACTTGATTACATTGAAAAGTTTATGAAAGTCGGGTCGGATATGCTGTACGAGCAAATGCTTGAAATTCTTAAGAATATGCTCTTGGTTATGCATTCGGTACGAGTGTTCCATTCCAATGACGGCTCACTTAACGTTCAACTCTGGGAACTGACCTGGAAAAGAATTGGAGAATTCCTACCAAATCTTCTACAGGAACTATTTAGTGACGAAGGTAATTTCTTTGATATATATATATATTTATTGTGTATGACATATTCGTTTTTGCAGCCAAACGGCCGCATACGATGACTCAAGCGAGTGATCACAACATAACAAGCGTGCCACATGTCACTATATTGCCACAACATACTGCAGGGAAGCCAGTAGGCAATGGAGAAGTGATAGTGCCGAGAGGTGTGCCAATTGATTCCATGGGCTCGCCGAAATCGAGCATCATTTTGCAGCCACCATCGGATGCAGTACAGGGACAATCTTTTCTGTTAAGTCAGGTGAGCATCCATCTCAGAAGTTCCATTTAAAGAATAAAGACAACATTTATGGTATTGTTTTTTTTTTTAAGGCTAACATCCCCATTCTTATACCACAACAACCATCGGTTATGAATACAGGAAGTCCTTTGCTTCAGCAGCCAACGCCCCCAATTGTTCAACCCATTCCAATAGTTGCATCAGCAGCTCCTATCACACCAACAAATACTATCAACTCGGTGGCACCAACTGTTGTGTCTTCAGCTGAAATCAATAGAGGCATGCAACGAATCCAGGAAAATCAGATAATCTCACCTGAATCAAGTCCAAATAAAGTGTCTGCAATGGATTCAACAGCAATATCTGCTCCACTACCCCAAACCTATCAAGTTCAAAGCGGTGGTTATGAGTTTTCCATAGAGTTACCTGAAACCCCACCACCAACAGCAAATGCAAATGCAAATGCACAGGCTTATTCCGCTCAGATGATAATGCATGAGCAGTATGCTGAATACTATCAACATTATCAGCGACAACAAGAAATCGATGCATCATTACAAAATGCTGCTTCACCAACAGAGTCGAGCACAAATGTTCCAATCAGTCATGTTATTGCAGGGAATCAATACCCCAGCCTCAACAAAGTACCCACTTCATCGATTGTACATAGTTTCCCACCGGTATATGTCCAATCTCTGCCACCAAAATCTGAATCTGATATCTATTCAGAGTATGTCCAGAATCCCTATAATTTAACACTTCAACAACAAGCTACAATGAATGGCGCTGAACAACCAACAAACGAGATACCAGTCACAAATGTTTTTCAATCAGCGAACTACTTCGGGGGTAATGTTGACCCCAGTTCTATCCCGCCTGGCTCTGAGATGCTCTTCGGACAACCTTAGGACAGCATTTACGAATAATATCTGGCCTAGTGTTAATTTATCTGAAAACAATTCCTTGTTTCGTTTCGTTTCTTTCATCCGATGCAATACCCTGCCGCTAGACATTCCACAAACATGAGGGAGTACGGCACATCAGCAGCATCTAAGATGATTGTCTTGTTAAATTCCTAAATTTTCAATATCCCACAGGAATCCGTTGCATAGTTTTACGTTTTATCAACTGTCTACGTTATGCTGACTTATAGAAATTCCCATTTCCCTCCCTTTTCCATATCCCCTATGTAAGCAAACCCTTTTTAGTGTATATAGTATTCAAATTAATGATCGGTAACATGAAAGCCCAAATCGAAGAGGATAAGAAATATGCAAAACAAAATGTTTAGTCAATTTTATTTATAAATGATTATACAGTATGATTGCAGCCAGGAAGTTATATATATATACATATGTGGTACATGATATAAAATAAATTTAACAAAGAGCAAATAAAACAAATTAAATTGTGTAAATTCGTGATGAATTGTTTTTATTTCACACAAAACAGCTGGGGTACGTATGACGGGTTCTTTTGTAGTGCCTTTCGTGATCAGAGGAAAGATTTTAAATGTGTACATACATGCATAGCAGTACAACGAAATTGAGACTGAATGAGACCAACACGTGATAGTGCTCTTAGTTTGAACTGAGGACAAAGTACGTGAGATTACCATTACCTTACCTCATTATTTCGACAAAAATAAAAGAATATACATGCAATGGAAAGATGCACAGTTTGTCGTTCAAAAAATAAAGGGGATAACTTTTCGGCTTGTTCGTAAGACATACGTTAAAATGAGAGTCAAAAAAGATAAAAATTAGTAAAAAAAAAAGACCTCTCCGTGACAATGTTCTTTGGAAACATTGCCGTGACCAGGATTCGAACCTGGGTTACCACGGCCACAACGTGGGGTCCTAACCACTAGACGATCACGGCTATCGAGGCCTTGAAAACTTGGTGGTTAAATAATGCTGACATTATGTTTGAGTTTATTGCTAGAAGCTATATGAGAATGTTTGATTACACACAGTACGTAATTGAATAAATGAGGGTGATAAAAGACTGCACATGATTTAGGGGTTGAAATAAGTGTTGAAAATACAAAGTCGTCGTACAGATTTGTGTGTGGAGAACTGGTGTAACATCTCGATGCCAATAGACAGGAAGATTATAGTCGAAATATTCGACACGACGTCGAAACAAACATAGAATCTTAGAACAGCCTACATGGTCATTGTTTTAGTGGCAGTTGTAATAACATCGAAAGTGTCAAAGGCTATTATGCTGTCAAATTTCATTGTTTTCAATTACTTTCCAAACTATCAAAACTCAACAAAAAACGTACCTTATGTACAATGACATGGGAAACACGAAAAAGTAAAGCAATAAGTAAGTATGTAAGTAAGCGAAAAACTCAATTAGAAGGAATTTTAATTTTATTTTATTATTTTTAAATCGACAAAAAAAAAGAATTTCTATTGTTTTCATGTAACTCGGTTAATAACAGTTCGTCCGCGTATTTCTGATGCGATTTTTAATTGCTGCGGTTTGAAAATGAATACTAGTGTACAATTTATTATGATGGACAGAACATGCACGACGTACATGTATGTATTCACTTTACGGTTAATGAACAATGAGACGTGGAATTTTTGATTTAACATTTTTTGCACACAGTTTTTATTAATTACATATCTGTACTAGCTCTTTCATTTATTTGAAAAGTGCACACAAAACAAGGGTTAGGTTTTATAAATTTCTAAAACTCTAACCAGGCTCAGGTGGAAAATTTGTCGACGTGGCAAATAACCTCTCTGTAGCCGTGATCGTCTAGTGGTTAGGACCCCACGTTGTGGCCGTGGTAACCCAGGTTCGAATCCTGGTCACGGCAATGTTTCCACAGAACATTGTCACGGAAGGGAGGGTGAGCTTTTTTTTTTTTATTTCTTATTTCTTAATTCTTTTCCCCAACATAACTTCACATACGAATACCGCGATACTGAGAGCCCACAACAGAATTAGCAGTTGGAAAGCCATCAGCAAATGCTCCATTCCAGCCGCTTGAAATTCATCAACGGATGTGAGGCGCTGCGCATAGCCACCCTGAACAGCATAGTCAAAGGCGATTGATTCATAATACTGATACAGCCCAGATGAATGTACACGATAGATAAAGTATTCCAAGTGACGCCATATCGGGGAGTCTATCTGCATTGGAAATCCCATGTGAAACGAACCGAAGCATATGTCCGAAAGACGGAATTTTGGTTGTTTCAGATACTTTTGTTGCAGTGCTATAAAATGCCATCGGTCGTCCGTTGTTAAGTAAGCGTACGAATTGTTCATGGCGTTTCGGTGTTGAGAGAACGTGTCGGTATCAACTGGTAGAATGAGCTTTTCAAAGTCTGGCAGGAGCGGAGTGACATTGCGCAGGAATTCATATTCATAATCGATCATCATCACTGGAAGGTTTGCAGCAATCAAATCAGCCATGTTGTTGATCTGCTGTCGAAAGAGGTTCACTGTTAAAATACTGCCCAAGAAGCTGGTGTAGAAGAACGTCACGATAGCCGTGTGCAGGAATATTATGGAAAGCAGAAAGAATTCCCATAGTGATGGATCTCGAAACGTCTTAGGAGCTGCAATATTTAACATTAGACTGATACCCACCAAGAGCTGCTCGCTAAAACTGGCCTTCTGGGTCGTGAATCGTTCGTAGCAGTAAACAGTGACTACGAAGCTGAGAATAGCTACGAAGTACATAGCCCATACTTTCCAATCGAACGGCTTTATGGTGTATAGATTGCTTGTAATTGCATTGAACGACGGCACCATTATACACCATTGAACCACCAGCAACGGATAACTTTGATCAATGTCGGTTTTGTGAAAAAGGGCATAGGCATGTGTGCTGAGCTCTATCTTCTCATCTCTAATGAGTTGAATCACTTCTTTCATGTTCACAGTATGCGATGAGTTGTCCATTGGATAGTCTTCGATTTGTCCGTTCATATGATTCATGAACGTTTTGAAAATTCGATATGATGTCCCTTGCACCTCAGTTTTCCCGGCGTGATTCTGGAACTTGAACACTCTGAGGACATCTGCCCGGATAGGGGTTTTGAAGATATAACCTGAGACTCCACTGTTAAATTGTTCTATTAAATGATTAATATTAAAAATCGTTCGGTTTGTTAAATGAAACTTCGGATACGTCTGATAGGCGAAAAATTGGTCAGTTGCGTTAGAGCATGCAAAGTAAACGTGGGTATTGGAGAAGCGTTTCTTATAAAGATACATAAACAATTCCTTAACAATATTCATATCGTCGATGGGTTCAAGTATCACAATTATTCCCATGTAGTAATGCCAACCGAGTAAAGTGACGTCATGAACCTTGAAGATTGGATCGTTAATGCTGTGAACGAATACGATAGCCATATAGTTGCGTTTGGTGACATTTCGCAGTTTATAGGTGGTTGAATTTGTCGTAACGTATTGTGGAATATTCACGGTCCGGTGCATTCGTGCTACGAATCCGTCAATGCGTTCATCCTTACATTCAGCGCAGTAGAACATTAGAAACTCTTGCGTTCCAATGATTTTTGTAAACCGCACGATGGTGTTGTACAAATACTCTGGATTCCATGGATGAGCTAATCGAAGCAGAAGCAAAACCACGAAAACTGAAGACTGAATAGTTGGCCTCATTGTTACGAAGTGAAAGAAGACTAAAACAACCACGATTCTCTTTCGGTTTATAAAGGATTGGAGACTGAAGTTCTACGATGTAATGATAATTTAATTATGCTGGGTACATCGTTTAGGTACACAGGTACATCGTTTAGCCTGTGACTGATTTTGTTTTTTTTCAGACAAAGTGTCCCTTGGGATGTGTTCATACTCGTAACAACATGGTTTCTAGAGAATTCCCAGTGACATCTAGATTATAGTACCAAGAAGCCTATTTATATGAATATCGATTTGTTGGAACCGATATTTTACGAAGCTGGTTTAGGGAAGTTCATACGTTACGCAAATATTGTTAATAGAAAAATAGAGAAATAAAAGTGGATATTAAATTTACTCCAAATATGTATACTCATAATAAGTGGAAGAATAATTATTCGAATGTTTAGACAAATGTACACACCGACGAAAGCGACAACTTTGTCTTACTGCTCACTGATGTATTGTAGCATGTATTTTTATGTAATTACATACCAAATCAATTGAAGTTGGGATATTTGGTACACCGATGGTTCTAAATACGACAATGGTACGCAACTGTCAATAAAACGGACGATGTGACGCCAGCCGTGAGAAAAAATTACCTATATCTGTGACATCATATTCAAAAGTAGAAAGAAACTTAAGTTCGTTCTTTCTCGATCACACACTGGTAGTACAAAAGAAGACAAGAGTACATTCCCCACATCTTCGACCCCATACAGAATTTAGGTTTTTTGCGAATTCGCCTCGGAAGCGCCCGGCAACCACAAGGCTTGACAACCTAGTCACGCCCTAACCTTACAACACATATTACTTGAATGCACTAAAATTAAAGATCTCTGTAAGGCACTGTGAAAGAATCGAATGGATCTTCTACAAACTACTAAATGTACTTAACGCAGAATCTAAAATCATCATCATCTTCTGACCCACTACAGCGTTCGCGGGGTTAATGCACGCACGAGAGATCTCTAGGCCACTCGAAACTCCGCCATCGGCTCTAACTCATCAGGCGTTACGCCCAAGCGCAACCAGGCGGATTTTTGGACTTGGTTCAACCATCTCGTCCTGGGCCTGCCAAGCGGTCGCCTACCTGTTGGAATTGCATTCAAGGCACGCCTCGGAAGTCGTGATGTTGAGGACATCTAGAATATAAACCAATTTTCCAAATCCACCAGCAGAAAGTTCTGGTATGTCTAATAATAATAATAATAATAATAAGGCAATGGACGAATCCATACTGTGCTGCTGCTGCTATAATATCAAACTATTCACGTTGAAAAAATTGGTACCCTCCAATTTCACCAATAACATGTTTGATAATCGAAAAATGATATATAATGGGTTGGTTAAGTAAAAAAGCACTCTAGTTATAATTAAAAATATCAACATTTTACAATCAAAGGAATCCATTTTTCCGCATAGAACCTTGTACTTAGGGCTGCTTGTCATCTTGGCGATTGCACGTAATATGATGGACTTATCTGCACGTAATATGATGGACTTATCCGATTGCAGTAGATCTAGGATTTGATTAAGCTGAACTCAATTATAAATAAGGAAATAGTGGATCGCATTCTTCTTCTTCTAGTGGCACTACAGTCCGGGTTGGACCTGGGCCTCAGTCAACAAGCTTCTCCAGCTGGTACGATCTTTAGTCAGCTGTCTCCAATTACGCGCACCACTTTAGTTGAGGCGCTTCTCCACTTGTTCGTCCTCTATTGCGTTGTCCCACTGGTTCGGAGTCGAAGACTCTTCGGGCTGGAGCAGTGTTGTCCATGCGCTCTACATGGCCTAGCCAAAGATGGAACGCAGAACTTTTCTCTCGAAAAGACCAAGGACTTCTTCATCTGCTCTTGAGACTGTCCAGGCTTCTGCGCCATAGAGCAGGACAGGGATGATGAGGGTCTTATATAGACTGTTAGCTTGGTCCTTCGAGAGAGAGCTCTACTACTCAATTGCCTCTTGAGCCCAAAGAAACAGCGGTTGGCAAGAGTTATTCTGCGTTTAATCTCGGTAGTGGATCGCATTCATGAGGCATTAAGCTATTTAAACTATTTGATTCGATTGAAGATAAAGTAGAAGTCATAGAAATCATATAACTATTTATTTATAGCCAAATCTAAGCAAAATACTGTCATTTTTGCAGTTTTAAAAAGCTTTTCTTTTATAAACTTTTAAAAACGACGTATCAAGAACATGTTTGTTTTATTACTTGTGTCGTTGTTCAAGTAAACATTTGACTAGATTTATTAACAGTTTTTTTTAATGCGAATGATCTTTTCGGAAGTATATTTCCAAAGGGTCATATGATATCACATACATCGGTAGGGACACTCCCTTTTAGGACTCATAGTACATACATTGGATGCTCGTCGACCTGGGTCGGCTTGTTATGCCGCTAGATTGGTTGATTTATCTGGTCGTCCAGGTTCTCGTTTGTTCCGCTACTGCAGCAACCACTCTTTGTATAATTTTGTGATTGGCGTTTTAAATTGTCTTTTATTAAGCGACTATCTTTAAACTTAAATAAACTTAAATAAAAGTGTGTGATATATCATCGAAATTTTTATATTCGTTTATTTTTATAGCAGTGGTGTGCATCCGATATGTTAAATTTTCCATGACTCCGACGCAGGAGACATTTGACCGATGGTATGGGTTATGTTGGCTTTGACCGCCATTGTGTGACATATCGCATAGACCTGTGAATTCAGAAAACCCCACAAGAAAAAATCTAAGAGTGTTAAATCGTACGATCTTGGTGACCAATTCACATCACCTTCACGTGAGATGGACCGTGCCCTCGAGTCGCTCGTGCATAATATCGCTTGAGCTGTGTGTCACGTAACGCTGCTATCCCAAAACCCATGTGATCTCATGTGGATTGGTATCGTTCCAAATTCGACAATTTTCTTTGTTGAGGTACCTATTCAGCCATAAATGGGGCTCATCTTATGGCGATGGTAAAATGGGCGAAGCTCGCGGAACGTTATCCCAACAGAACATCCATTATGATAGAACTATTTTATTTACCTGTGTTGTTAAGCGCAGACTCAATAAAGTCCAGTCAATTTGACAGATGTTGCTTCAACAATATGGCCACGATAAACTGTCAAAGTTCGGCAGTCCTTATTGAAAGACCATTTATATTAAATTAATGGAAAAGCAGAGATAACAATGATACATCTTTAAGCAAACCGAACTTCAAAGTAAGTGCTCCTCGTCAACTCGATGTACACTATACCGTCAAGTCTTCCAAATTCATAGGAAATTTAAAACTTAATGATACTTTGTTTACTTTCGCTCATCTTGACGTTTATCGTCCATGATGTCTTCCTATTCATCGACTGATCGATGTTTTGGACTTTTTGGATATTGTATTTTCCTATTATAGGCCTATGTACTGGTTTTGTTCGGGCCTTCAAGCCCCCCCTTACAACTCCTCAATACACATACTTACCTACCTATCTGGTCACCATTTTGTACGATGGCATGGTACATGGTCCAAATTGAGTTCGTCCCTCGGCTGCAATACAAGTTGCCGGCATGGGTCAATATGGTACATATCCATAAGTCGATCTATGGGATCTATTGGGAAATACCTCCTTTTTTCCCTGAACTGCTTGCAAAAACGTCCAAGTCGCTTTTCCAAGAATTAATAGCACAATAATTCGTCCTTATTTTTCCAAGAATTTTGTGTTTTTCTTAAAATACTCCGGCATCTTTTGCCATCGTCTTTTTCAAAATAATTTTTATAAGAATCTCCAATGCACATTATACCGTCAAGTCCTTCGAAATCATTTAAATTTGAAATTATCGAAGTAACGTTCACTGTTTACATTCAGGCTAAGTTTACATCCCATATAGTGTATGCGTATGTACATACGCATATGACAGAAAGTCGTAGTTGCATACGAAACTATCAGATGTTCTGCCCATTAAGATAAAATGCTCACTTCAGGTATAGGATTGAGTCAATTGAGAACGTAAAAGGAAATCTTCTGAAGAATCAGTAATCTAAAAACTGGTTAAAGGCAAAGATAGCAATTGCTTGTAAAAATGTAAATCTGTCAATTACATTATTATGAAACAACACCTAGCAATACTAAAGCTATATGCGTAATATTTGACCTTAGATGCTTAACCACACACTGTCTGCAGCTGTCAATGAGTTGAAGGTTCTTACATTCCATTACACACTACATTGCCTTCCCATTGAAAATTTCAATGTTTGTACAAATGCAGTTCAACCTTGTCCTATCTGTTGCAGTCGAATTTCCATTCAAACTTTTTGGGTATAAATATCGAATCAATCAACCATCATTCAACATTCAATCAACGCAGTTACAAGTTCTAAAACTCAATTCATCATGATTTCTCTATTTAACTTTCTATTGGTACTTATTTTTGTGATATTCGCAGTGCAACAAGCTGAATCATTTTGGGCACTTCGATATGCTATTTTGAAGGCGAGATTATGTCGCACAAACACATCATACTGCAGCATAACCACAACATCTGGATAAAGTTCAACTTTAAAATATAACGAATTGATTACTGAATTTTACACAAATCGAATAAACAAATCTCTGAGAACAATCTATACAATTTTTTTGTTTAACTCATTCAGTCATCACGTCTATTAATTCAACACGTTCCTTAACATTTTCTCATGTCCTGATGTAGTGACATTGATGCATTGAGAGAATGCTTTTTCTAGGAGATTGTACATTTCGATCCTTGTCCTCTGTGTCCTCAGAGTTTGACCACAAAATAAAGTGATGTTGCCAAATTTAACCTTAATGGGGATTTTTAGGAAACCTTACCAAATATCCGCTTCAATTGGTGGACTTAATTGACCCTGGGAGTGGTAAAGCCGTAGGCTAAAGTTTTTGCATACAAATAAATGAATTGAGTAAAAATAAAGAAAATATGATAACAAAATGCCCAGCAATTTTGATAAATTTGATTTAATATATCAAAGTATTTCATTGATTTCGAAATTATTAATTAACACATTTACACGTTTGTTCTGTATCTTTAAGTATCACATCGTCTGAATACCTCTTTCAACTTGGACACCACATGCTTGCTTTGTTTTGAAACTGACCAAATTTCTACCATAAAAGCTATCGCACTTACAGCACAACCAATGCCTAAGATTTCCCACGCTAAACGTATGTTATCGGTACGCAACGGCTCAATCGTGAACGAATCAATCATAAATCTAACATAACCTTCTCGTACAGCATACTTAAAGTCTGCTCTTGACCAATAGTCCATAAGACCCGACTGCAAGACCTCCAGAATGAAATAATCCAATGCATATTTTAAACGGGAGTCATAGACCATCGGATAACCAATGTGATGCTTGAGAAAGCAGATATCTGTGATGCGAAAAAATGGCCGCTTTAAAAACTCCTGCTGCTGATTCAAGAACTCCCATCGATCCAATGCTATCGTGTACGCATAGGTTGTGTTGAGTGCGTTCCGATGCCAGTTCAGTCCATCCATATCGGTGATACTGTAGATTTTTTTGATTTTTTTCGGAAGATGTGCCATTCGAACTCCGTCGTTCGCATCAAATTCGGTCAGAAGAATTTTTAATCCTGATGCCATCAGTTCATCCACTGTGCTAATCTGGTGGCCATAAATGGTTGCAGTGAGAAAACTTTTCAATGAAGCACAGTACCACGTCGTTATCAAAAATCCCAGCACCGAAGCGGCTACATACACAAAGAAATACCTCCAAGTGACTGAATTGTACTGTCCCCAGGTTGAAATGTGAAGCATATAGCCAATACTCTGCAAGAGACATAATCCGTAGTCCTTGCGTTTCTTAAGAGTTCCATGGGGATGAATCCACATTAGTATGAATGCCAAGTAAATTGTTCCGCAGACCACGAGAATCCAAGCACCGACCTCAAGTGGTAGCCACAAATACATGTATGAAGGAATCGCATTGGCCATTGGAAGCATAAAACACACATCGTTCAGCATAATCGGGTAACTACTTTCCACATTTGCGTAGTACTGCACGATTTGGGCATGCAAGCTCATCTCAGTTGTCCCATCCGATACCATTTCAAAAACCTCTCTGCGATCAGCACTCTTGGCACTGGTGTCTACGTCGCACTCCTCGAAAGTTGCATTCTTGTACTCGACGAACGACTTGAAAAGTTGAAACACTGGACCCTTGATTTTCGTCTCACCATCGTAGTCGGTTATCTTAAATACTCTTGGCATATCGAACTTTGCTGGAGTCCTTATTATGTAACCATTCAAGTTGTCCCTGTCGTTGAAAGTGAAAACATTGGTAGTCCTGTAGGTTTCCAAGAGACTGATGAGTCTGAGCTTGGAATACGGGTCGAAAGTGATTAGATGATCACCTTGATGGTCGCGATAGAGCAGCATTGCTTTCATGTATTTATCAGTCCAGATACGATTCATGATTTGTAGGATTTCCCCAGATTCAACCGGCACTTCAGTCAGCACAAAGATTATGGTCATAAACCGTCTTGCCCTGGTGAAGGAGTTGGTCATGTCCATTAGCTCTTCGCTGAAGTTGGCAGTGAAGACTAAAATCAATGACTGGCTGAAAGTGTTGTAGCGGAAGCGTGTGTTATTATTCTTCTCTGAGTAGATGTAGACTGGCCGTTGAATTGTGTTCTGCAGCTCAATGATGATGTCCTGCACTTCAAAGAGTATACTTGGTTGTGAGAGTATTGGAAAAGTTGGAAAGTGTGCAAACCCGTCACCGTGTTGAATAATATCCATGAGAAGTGACACGTTAACCGGTATGCAATATCTAAGTCCACAAAAGCTGACGCTTAGGCAAAGAAAAGACTTTAAAGTTCTACACATGATAGTGGGCTGAAGGATAACACTGAACTAACCGATAAAGTCCGGAGGGACCTTTTATACGCAAAACGCACGTCTCTGTTGTCGGTGGGGTGAATTATAGGTTGGTTTCTAATTGGTGGTGTTGCTTGATTGATTACAAACATGCAAACCGCAATGAAAGTGAACAATCGGACTCCGCAATTCGTTTTTATGCTCACACTATTGACCGAGATGAGGATAATGGTTGAAGTAAAATGAATTGTGTCGTTTTACTTACGTTTTTATAACTTCTGACAGATTGCACAGTGATATTAAAAGCACATTATTATCGTTGTTATAATTGTTGTACCATGCGTTGTCTCATAACATTAACCTATAAGTCAAGTCCTACGTCTGTTTGATAGTTCATATGGCTTCATTAGTTGATTGTTAATTGCCCCGCATTTTCCACTCCCAATGTCCTAATCGCTTTGCCTTCTTCATTGATGATCTCACTGACTGTCAATAGTTTTCAGTTAAAGTAGCTTAAATGCATTAGCAACGCTTTACATTTATAATTTGTTCCTCTACTTACGCTAACAGTGGTTGCAGAACAACTTTTATTTACTATTTATACGTAAATGTGCTAACTTTAATTTGTACACTTATCAAAGTGAAGGGATGTCGGAAAGCATATTTTGTTCCTTTTTCGTCAATGCACTTACAAAATGAGCCATGTTTGTGTAACTGTAAAAGGGAAATAAATAATTAATGGTACACATAGTTAAGGAAGTACGATACTTATAAACGATGGTACAAGTAGTGCAAGTGCGTATAATCCCTATTTGAATGCAATTAAAAATACGTAGCGAACTTGAAAGAATCATCATTAATTACGGATTCGTCGAGTTGAAAGGATGACTCTGTCTGATGTTTAACTCCATTAACTATCATTATTGAATTTATTTCCAGAGAAATAATTGCGCTAAGATCTCAACTGAAGTCACCAAAACTTGTTTTGGTAGATGCAAATTCGCGGCAGAAGTATTAACTTATGATTGAAAAATCAACTAAAAAGAAACAACAGACGAAGAAATTTATACCATTTTAATAGCATTTAGATTCAGCAACTGATTAGACGATATAAGGTGTTAAAGCCAGATAATAATAATAACATGGGTGGGGTTACAGTCGGAGGTTGACATGGGCCTAGCTTCTGGTGCAATCTACCGTATTGCTAGTAGAGGGGACCTACAGTTTTATGCCGAATTCGAACGGCGAAGTTTGAAAAGTGTTTTCTATACAATGACACAAGACAGGTGGAGACGTGAATTATAAAAATGATACTTGTTCGAAATTGAACCTAGACACAGTGTAGAAGTCGACGCATATACCCACTAGGCCAAAGCGGGGACATGTTATAGCAGAATGCAACATGCCATAAAATGTATTTGTATCATCAAAGACAAATTATCTTGACATTTTTGCACACGTACACTTAAAAACATATAGACAGCAAAACTCAGTAAACGAGCATGAACTGACAGTTCGAATAGACAGCAAACGGAAAACGGCAGCTTGAGATTTGATGGTCCTTACCCTACCAAGGCAGCCATTCGACTATCAATGAACTCAATAGACGGAAGGTCTATTGTTTTATACATATATAGTCAGGCGGCCATAAAAGCTCTGAACACACCATTAATAAACTCCAAGATGGTAAATCTCTGCCGTCTATCTCTAAGAGCGAAAGCGGCCAGATGCAATCTTACGCTATGCTGCGTCCCATGGCACAAGGGTATTCCGGGCAATGAAAGAGCTGATGATTTATCTAGAAAGGGGGCGGGTATGCCAATGGCAGCAGGTCAGGAGACACCCCACACCCACTGAAAACGATACAAATCATAAATGTTTTGAACTGGACACTTGCAGGAAACCGAAAGTGATCTGGCCTATGCTAAATCAAGGAAGGATTGATTACCTCATAAAGCTATATAGGAAGGTTATTAGTAGAGTGATAGGGGTGATAACTGGCCACTGTCTTATAGGTAGGCATGCCAGAAGACGTGGGCACCTTCTAACGACTTCTGCAGAAGCTGCATGGATGAAGAAGAAGAGGAAACAATACTACACTACTTCGGAACATGTTCTTGTGGAAATAAGCATGATCTGAGTAACATTGATCCAAAGGACATATTACAATACAAATAAAAGAGGTCAGAAGAAATCACACATGGCCAAATGGGTTTTCGATACAAAGCCGAACGTGACAGCACAATGGACCGGATGGTCTAAGTGAGCATGACTTCCAAATCAGTCATGCAGTCACCCTACCTATCTACCTACCCTACCAATCTTGATGAGTGTTTGGAATCACCGTCTTGTCTATAGCATATCTAAACATATTTAACATTTTTATAAATAACTTTTATTTTAGGTTTGAAAATGATGCCATTAGCACGTGAGCAAACACGTTATAAGCATTACCTTGTGCAAATACTCATGTAATGTTGACAATTCTATTACACGAAACATCACACGAACTTCTCTATTTACACAAGTTTTTAAAGCCATGCTTTCTTGAATATAAAATGTAGATTTGTTCTACCAATCCTCACTGAAGTATCTCAATTCGTTTTCCATACATCTACGAGAATATGTTTTCCTTATTCAATTTGTTACTGTTGGTAATCGCTATCCTGTTTGTGACGCAACAAGCCGAATCCTTTTGGTTCCTTCGTTACGGAATTTTGAAATGGAAGTTGTGCATTTTGAACTCAAGCTTCTGCAGTGGATAGACTGTTTAACGGAAATTTACTAATACCAATAATATGCTTAGCTGAAATACAATAAAGGTTGATTTAAAAATATAATACATTGATTTTTCGTTGTCATGAGGTTTCTGTTGGTTACGAAGCTTTTTCTACTAAATGACACCGTATTTAGAGTGCGGACTCTTGTACTCTTTTGACGGAATAACAAAACAAGTAACTTGTTTGGTATTGAGAAAGTATATTTTGTAAGTGGTACTTCAAAGTATTTGTCTGCAAAGGTTAAGTGATTCTATAAAGACAAGGTATGAAGGAAGATTCACAGGTTGGAAGGTTTATTACTTTTATCTGTCTCAATTTAAAATTGAACTCTGTTACCTTGAAATTATCAGTTATCGCCAATTTAAAAAAAAAAACTTGATGAGACTGCTTAAGACATCAGAGGGCATTTTGCAAGTACATTGACAAGGATATTTATGTAGATAAATGTGGACTAAATCAGAACTTGCTGCCGTGAATCAATGACCATTTTATCCAAGCGAAGGCTTTTAGTCATACAATGGAGACAAATTGAAATGAAAAATTGAAAAAAGTTTCCGTATAAATACAACAAAATTGAACTTATGTAGTAGTAGTGTAGTAACTAACATACTATGAACTTATAATCAGGTTTTATTTAATTTTCATTCTACATGTAATTTGTTGTAAGCTTTTTTCAGAATTTTTTATATCTATATGTCTAATTCTAAAATACATCTTACATCTAAAATATGTTTTCATTATTTCCGAGTTTAAAGTGGAATTTTAACTTAAATCTCACATAGGTTTTTATATAATTTGTAACCGTCTTTAATTCTATTTTACTATCATTACATTGATTAAATATACAATGGAAATTTTCTAACTCCCTCATGTAACAAGATTTGGTTTCGTCCATGTAATTCCTGTCCATCTTCACTCTGTAGGTACTCAGAAGATTGCAAACTTTAGCCATATATCTATTCGGTAGGTATCCAGCACGATACTCCACAGAATCGTACTTTATATCGTCCATGTCTTCCATCACGGTTTCGGCGTCCTCATCTTCACCGTGGATGTGATCTTCAGTAGTAACTAAATGAGAGAAAATATCTGAAGTAATTAATCTACTTTCGTTTCTTACCCCATCATCGGCCTGAACACCAGCTCTAATATCGGTTTCTCGTTCAACAAAGCATTCAACGTTTGCACCACCTGATGTTTATCCTCCATTTCTAAAAAAAGAATGGAAAAAGGATTGGAAACGATATTTGAACTTATATATTCATAGAGATCTCCTATGGTAGGTATCACTCCAAATAACATCTCTAACATATCTGATTCAGCCGGTAGGTAAGGATATAGTCTGCTTCAAACGTCTCTCAGGATTCGAAAAGCAAAATCAGTGGTGTAAATTTGCATCGTTGACCACACCGCATTTGAATACTGTACAATTTCTTCTTCTGGCCATCGATCTCCAGTACAAAAGTAGCTTTTATAGTCATTGTGTGACATCACACACACAACCAATCTAAAAAATACTAGGCGGGAACATATACATAGCGTTTGATTTATCTTTTCTGTCAATGTGGACATGTACTCCTGAGTTCACTGCAAAATACAAATTTATTGGAAAACACTCAAGTTTTTGGATAGTTTAGCGATAGTTTAAAGGAAAACATCGATAATATCGAAATACGAAACCATCGATGTTTAACGTACTCTACTTCCTATCAACGGTTACGGGCTCTCGATCGAGTTGTCTACTACAATATTTAGAAGTGGAATTCGCTATTTTCTTTTGCGAAAGCATGTAAAAGTTTCCTAACAATTGCCGAACAACAGAAAATAGTCGGATATCGAAACTTTGGTGTAGAAATATCATGGGATCACAGAAGGAATTTTTTTAAGACCCAGAATAATGCCCCGCCACAATCACGTGTTACTATCCCAAATATTTAGGAGTAGATAATTTTTTTTAAGTGTGCATAAAATTTGATTTTGATTTTTAACTGGCGCTTCAGGTTAAGTTTATATTGCAAAATTCTTCCAAAACCGAACAGCAAGATCCAAAGTTATTGTAGTAAAATGAAATGAAAGAAATGAAATACGTCACTGGAGAATCAAACAGGCATTATCCGTCGAGGACAATTAACGGATCGTACTTTGAAGTACTTTCATGTAAAGAAGAACTAATTATAGAATATTCCTTGTCAATACCAAGCTAGTTACTTATTTTGTTATTCGGTGAAAAGAGAACAAAGCACGCACATATCTACGCTGTTCTTTGGTACAAGAACAACATAAACTCATAACAACAAAAATTCAATGTATGATATTTTAAAATCAACAGTTTATTGTATTTCAGCTAAGCATATTATAGTATTAGTATTATTACATTTCCGTTAACCAGTCAATCCACTGCAGTAGCTTGAGTTCAAAATGCACAACTTCCATTTCAAAATTCCGTAACGAAGGAACCAAAAGGATTCGGCTTGTTGTGCCACAAACAGGATAGCGATCACTAACAGTAGCAAATTGAATAAGGAAAACATATTCTCGTAGATGTATGAAAAACGAATTGAGATACTTCAGTGAGGATTGGTAGAACAAATCTACCTTTTATATTCAAGAAAGCACGACTTTAAAAACTTGTGTAAATAGATAAATTCGTGTGGCGTATAGTTAAAGTTCACGTATAAGGAAGACTGAAAATCGAATTGTCATCATTACATAATTATTTGCACAAGGTAATGTTTACAACGTGTTTGCCGCATGTGCTAATGGTTTTGTGGGCAAATAATAACATTGCGCTTTAATTTTTGATACCGCTGTATTACATCCATAATCCGTAAAGGGTTTAGTATAATCGAATGATAAGCTCAAAAATCTCCACAAGTCAAAATCTTTCTCACAACAGCTACTATACAGCTACAGACTGAGTTCCGAGTAAACATTGAACTAAAACGGACAACAGTTTTGTTTTTATTCTCTACTTCAATCTTACTTACTTACTAGAATGTGAAATATGCTTCGTTATTGCATAGTTATGCTGTTGGAAGAGCACTCATTCAAATTTATAAGGACCATACATTTATTGTCGAACTGCCGCTTTCCGTTTGTTTTCTAATCGGACCGACTCCATATGAGGTATCAACAAAAAAGAGTCAATGAGTTTTTCAAGACTTCCGAAATATACTATTTTTTAATCTCTGCCAAAATGCTTTTGTTGCACTGTTTTTGTCTTTCTCCACTATTTTGATTGTTCCTTCATTTCTGATGTGTAGTGGTACATCCAGGATACACTAACTGTTACGAGGCGCTTTTCAGTCAAATTCACCTAGAAGAGTTCCAAATTATGTTTTAAAAAATTCACGAGAATCAGTGTTTGGTCCTCCGTCAGCAAACACTGTACCTATATTGCCTACACTATTTTCATGCCTAAATGATAATGCACTATTCGAATGATGGTATTGCTGTTCGCTCAACATCTTTTGTATTCGTACGACCGCGACGAAACTCTGTGCACCATTCCAATCGAGGGAGCAGCGTCTCCATAATATTTTCTGAAGCCCGTCTTCAGTCTCTTTATGGTTTTATTGAGCTCTTTATGGAAATTGCTTTATTAAAATACGAAACTCATTTTATCCATCTCTCTCGCGACCACTATTAAAAGCTTAGTGTTTGACAGATCTAAATATTTGATTGTACACAGAAAGATACATTGTCGTCATCTTACATTAAGGTCACTGGCCCCTATTGCGAGTGTCGACAAATTTATTTTGTATTATTATGTAACTCAATCGACTTAGAATTATATTATCATGAATGAAGATTCACTTATAATAAAACAAAAGAAAGAATCGACAAACGTCGATTATCGACTAACAATCGACACTCGCAATAGAGACCACTGACTCATCAAATGTTAGAAATTGAATACGCTCGCGAGAGAATGATCTGAACAGGGAAGGTGTTGAGGTGGAAATATGTCGCAATTACACTTGTTGAGATCCTTCTGCATCTTTGTTATAACCTGCATATAAAAAAAAAAGTATTATTGGAGGCAGTACTGCTCTATGGAGCCGAAAGCTGGACGCTAAGCAAAACTGCAGAGCTGATTCTTGGTACCTTCGGAAGAAAAATTCTACGTCGGATATATGGTCCCGTCTGCGAGGAAGGCGAATGGAGGAGATGACATAACCGCGAACTCTACGAGCTGTACCAGGATGTGGAGGTAGTCCCGAAGGCAAAAATCCGTCGACTGCACTGGCTCGGCCACATCCAGCGCATGGAAAGCAATGCTCCAGCAAAGATTGTCTTTGAATCTGAGCCTACTGGTTCGAGAAGGAGAGGAAGACTGAATCTCCGGTATAAAAACCAATTAATCGCGGATGCAAGACAGCTTGGTCTTGATGACTGGAAGCAGCGTGCCCAGGACCGTCAACGGTGGAAGGCAGCAATTGTTCAGTAAGTAAGTATTGGAGGCAAGAAGACATAAGTAGGTTTGTAAATCCAAATTTATGGTACCAAATGATGGTAACTATAATAATAATATGGGTGGTAATATGGTGACGCTACAGCCTGTAGAGGGCCAGGGCCTAGCTTCTACAGCAACCACTCGTGTTGTGCGTGCTATTGTTCTATGACGAGTGGAAGGGACCTACGGTTTTATGCCGACTGCGAACGAACAAGTTTGAAAAGCTTTTCCTAGACAGTTATACTCTTTGAGCATTGTCAGTGTCTCGAAAGATGTGGCGCCGTCCCAGGATTGGGATCAAGGTTCAAGTGCGTAGGAGTCAACGCACAGGCTGAAAAACCCATGGCCGCCATTAAGGCCTACGGTAACACTACACGAAAATTATGTAAGCATCCGGTACCCATAAAATCCATTTTCAGTATACACCAGTATACACAGATACCACGCCTATGGCCTAAAATTGTACTGCATAGAAATTAGAAACCGGAAACAAACATATCAGAATCTACTTACTTAATTGCACATATCTGGAAGTAGTGAGGGAAATTTAGCTTTTTGTGAGTTCTAAGAATGGACAAGAATGGAGGAGAACCAGTTCACTATTGCCCCGTTTAATTAAGAGGATGATCTGAATCATAGGAAGTCAAGGTCACAATATTGAGACCGAAGTCTAACTAAGTTTAGGATAATTTTGCTAGCGCAGCCGATAAGAACTAAGCACCGTTGTTGCAAAGGACCCCTTTTGATTGCCCTAATTATATTTAAGTTTATCCCTAACATGGTGTACAAAATCTTCGTTTTATGCCAACGACTGAATCCATTTTTACCGCGCTGAGACATGCATGAAGAATGCATTCCATTTCGAGAGAGTACCTTGAACCTTCAGAATAACTGTTTGGCCCTTACTCATACTGGCAAAGGCACTATACTCCTATATGATCAAATCCAGGCTTATATGGGAATGTCTACAGAAGCTTAAAAAGCTGAGTCGGAATATAAAAGTAGGAATATAGATAATAATAAAATGGCCATTCATCAGAACATTTTATAGGCCCTGAACCATTCTGCGTTGTAGGAGATCACTTACTCAGGAAAGTGTTCAGGGAACTAGAAAGAAGGAACCGGGCAGATACATGGAACAATACCGTGATAAAACAGACCAAACAACTTTTGGACCAATACAACCGGAAGAGATTTGAGACATATAAAAATGAGCAAAAACAACCTCTGTATCCCAATAGGCTTCCTAACAAGGCACTGTAAACTCAGGCATCACCTAAGGAAACTAGGAGTATCAGAAGAATGTCTCTGCAGATTCTGTGGAGAATCTAATGAAATTCCAGAACATATATTCACAAAGATATCTGGGAAAACACCCAAAATCGGAGGAAGAATTCGGAGGAAGTCACAGCTTAGAGAGAATACTCTAGGATAAATCTTTTCCACCTTCGCCCAATAGGTGCAAATAACTCTCAATACTACTCTGAAAAGAGCTGCATTGGAGGGGATCTCTTAAGAAAGGAAAGGTATGAATAGGGGACACAATAGATCTAAAGGTCGCGTTGAAATTTACCCTCAACAATAATAATAATAATATTCATAATGTCCACACATGCGCATAAATGATAACAATGAGGATAACAAACATGTTTAAACCTTTTAAATTGTATTCTGAATGGAACCTAACTTAATGCAACATATTTTTGGGATAAAAACATTCGGATAAGCGGCAGCAGTTAACAAAATGTTGCTTGGTTGAATTATTCTTACATAATCGACATGTTTCATTCGAAAATCATGCCATTGGCACAAGTGGCAAACACGATTTAATCATCGCTCTGTGCAAATAATGCCGACAACTCTATTTTTAGGCTTCCTTATACGTGAACTTTAACTATTCACCATATGAACTTATCTATTTACACAAGTTTTTAAAGCAGTACTGTCTCGAATATAAAAGGCAGATTTGTTCTGCCAATCCTCACTGAAGTATCTCAATTCATTCTTCATACATCTACGAGAAAATGTTTTCCTTATTCAATTTGCTACTGTTGGTGATCGCCATCCTGTTTGTGGCGCAACAAGCCGAGTCCTTTTGGTTCCTTCGGTACGAGATCTTGAAATGGAAGTTGTGCATCATGAACTCAAGCTACTGCAGTGGATTGACTGGTTAATGCTCGGTAAAAACACATTGAAACTGAGGGGGAAACTATTAAATGTTTAAATGAAATGCAATAAAAAGTTCTGATTATTGTTTAATAAGCATATTTGATTTTGTTTTACTTATTGTTCGATTTTTTTTTCTGTCACAAGTAATGAACATAGCTGAATTTACGGTACGCCCTTTTGCTTATGGAAAAGCTGGCAGAGATTTGTTTTCTTATTTTGTCTATTAGCTTATTAATTTGAATTATTACACCTATAATTTGCAAGATTTTCTAGTTTTGCTTATGGCCATTTCGATGGAACCTTGTGCTGTAAGCTTAAGGAACACATCTAAAGTGTAGAAGAGTGTCAAAAGCGAACCACGAATCAGCTTATTTATTTTTCTTAAAAAGCTAACGTATAATTACAAAATTACAAATTAGCTGTTAAGCCAGAGCGATGAAGCCTTAGGCTAACGAATGAGGTTACAAAATCAAAATAATTGTTGGAAAATTCTAAAATTTTGGTAAATTCTGAAATTTTTTTATTTTTCTTGTTCTTTTTTATTTTTGGGCACAAAGCTTCTCGGTTATTCTCTTTCTTTACAGAGGGTCTGATGCGGTACTCTACAGTCCAACAAATTCGATATTTGTGTATTTACGATTACTATGTACATATCTACAAACAATGAACACGGATGGCTCCAAGACGAACGAAGGCACCGGACTCGGAGTATCTGCGACCTCGTCTACGTAACCACTGCAGGGTATTCCAGGCAGAAGTTAAAGCTCTCCAGGAGGCTGCCCGCTTACTGTCAATGAACCCGATAAACGGGTTATATATCGTTATATACATACATAGACATTCAGACGGCCATCAAGGGTCTGGACACACCATCAACTAAATCAAAAATGGTAAGACGGCTTATCTCTCAGGGAGATATGCTTGGTCCCATGAAGAGACCACTTGGATATTAATAGGTACTTCTTACGTGTGAGTTAGTCGGATCCAAACATGATCTAAGTGAGTCACTACTGTTTCAGCTGTGACAATCACTCTTACCAAACCTAATTTACAAACGATGGTAGTTCCTACAAATAATCATAAAGATTGTCTCTAAACTATGATTTCGTCCGATAGTGTCCGATGACTTCAATATCCAAGGAAATACCACAAAGTAAAACTGGAAAAATATCCTCAAAGTTACATCGCAAATATCTTTTACTTAAAATGTTTCATTTGGAAATGATACAACGACGAATATTTAAGTTGAACATCCCGAGTGTGTTTGTAGCATGTCCAAGTGGATGTATTACGTCAGCTGAAAGAAGGTCACCGTGCAATTCAAATTCAAAGTGCTTCCTGCTCCCAACAACTTTAGTCATTCCACCTACACTGCCACACAAGGGGTAGTTGCGTCAACACCAATTTCATGGTTAGTTGTAAAGTAATTGAAGTTGAAAATTAAATCTAAATGTGATTACTGAAGATTTAAATTCTGTGTTAAGGTACATACAAGTACATTTTGAAAGTGTAGTGCAGACAAGTGTTTTAAGTTGCTCTGGAGCAGATCTTTCCAGTTGACCGACGATTTTAAGGTTAATGTGGATGTCGGTGTTGAATTTCAGAAATTCAGAAAATCAAGGACGTGGATATGTCGGTGTAGAATTTCAGAAACTCAAGGATTGTTTGAGATACACTGTGTGCATTAGAAATTTCTACCATGGAAAGAAAGCGTCCTTAAGTCGGATGTAATACCATGAACATTGTCCAGCGTCAAGTCTACATCTGTATATTCGGTCACTCAGGCTGTCATAAGGACCAAGCTGTCTTTCGTCTGCGATGTCGTCCTATCTTTCACGAACCAGAAGCCTCGTATTCGAAGACTCTCTTAGCTAGAGCATTGGTTAGTTAGTCGAGCAACATCTGTACTACATCTGGATACAGTTCGTAGAATTCACGGTTGCGTTTTCTCCTCATTCACTTTCCTCGTAGACAGAGCTTATTGTCCAGCCGTCGGCTCTATACAGCAGGACTGGCAAAACAAGAAATTTATATAGCATGTTCATGGCCCTTCGAGCCAGAAGTTTTGAACCCCAAACCTAAGTAGCAGCGGTTTCCAAAGAGGATTCTAAGTGTGATCTGCACTAGAATGTCATTTGGCACTGAGGTCACTGCCAGCTGTGTCATCGCCGTCTTCCGATGTAGAATTATCATCATCACATTCGTCCCCCTCACTAAGTGCGGACACCATTGTCATTGTGATCTCCTCCACGGCCGACTGGTGGAACCTGTAGTACGACCAGTATTCTGAAAAGGGGAGATGTGTCGATGATGTCGGAAAACAGTGGCCACACACATCCACGCCCATCCATCCAAATGATGCATCTAAATATCAGTGATAATCACGCCAATTACATAACAGTTACCTTTCGCAAATAAATAAGTCACATCTGACATCTTCGGTCAAATTTATTGTGACGAAGTTAACTTATATGATTTTTTAAAAGCTATAGGTAAGTTTTTAAAAAAAAAACACTTAAAATTCAGAAAAATGCATGAAATCTTTATTTGAATCGATAGTACGGTCCATATAATTTAATGTTTAAAGATTATTTACTGCAAATGTCGACGTTGACTGCGCCTCCAATGGTCCATCCGCTTAGTCCAATTTTGGCATACTCTTTCCAACATTTCGGCCGGTATCGCACGAGTAAATGCTTCAATGTTGTCTTTCAATGCGTCAATTGAAGCGGGCTCTTCTGTATAGACATGAGCTTTAACATAGCCTCACAAAAAATAGTCTAAAGGCGTTAAATCGCACGATCTAGTCAGCCAATTGACCGGTCCCGAACGTGAAATAAAATGTTCACCGAACTCGCCCCTCAATAAGTCCATTGTTGCGCGTGCTGTGTGGTATGTGGCACCGTCTTGTTGAAACCACATGTCATGCAAGTCAAGCTCTTGCATTTTGGGCAAAAAAAAAGTTGGATATCATCTCACGGTAGCGCTCACCATTCACAGTTACGTTACGAATCGCATCATCTTTGAAGAAGTACGGTCCAATGATGCCACCAGCCCATAAACCGCACCAAACTGTGACTTTTTCTGGATGCATTGGTAGCTCTTGAAATGCTTCTGGCTGATATTCACTCCAAAATCGACAATTCTGCTTATTTACGTACCCATTGAGCCAAAAATGAGCTGACCATAAAATGGAAGAAGCGCGCGATGAACTTTCTTAACAGAGCACGCACTTTGATAATAAAATTCAATAATTTGCAAGCGTTGTTCATTTGTAAGACGATTCATGTTTAAATTATAGACCAAACTGAAGATGTTTGGCAGTAAAACAAAACACGAAACGTTCGTCAGCTGTTAAAACCAGTGTTGCCAAAAAGATAACAGCTAAAAAATCACTCTTTACATACACGTCAAGGTCTTCGTTATTGGTTGACTTGACTTAAAAATTACTCAACATTTGCATTCTTGGACACGTTGAACTGGTTCATATCTGATCGCTCTGCGACTGCAGTCCATTTCATGTATCCCTAAAAATCATAGTGACCAATTGGTTGAGAACCATAATATCTCGACATATACTAGGCAATTAATGCCGTGGGCTTGTAGTATCAACACATGTACATTTATGCATATTTGTACCTATGCCAGATATGCTAGATCACTTACGTATTCGTTCAATCAATTCGGGTTTCTTTACTCATCGTATGTGCATATTTTCATGTCGGTATTTCGTCCCAAAAACAACCATATTTATTTCATTGTAAACAACCAATTTACGCACTTTTATAACGTTTGTTGTTTGAAATTCTACTTACAAATAGTAATTTACTCAACTGTGTAATCAAGACAATTGACGACTTACTTTAGTCAAACAGTTAGCTCGTAAAGTCTTGTAACTTTATTTTTAGATATTTTTCTACACAGAATTTATGGAATTCACAAGTTTCGTTTATTTGCACAGGTTTTTAGAGCGCGTGTTTTGGGAAAGATCATCCCATATATAAGACTGAGACCTCTGCCGTTCATCATACAAGTACTCTACACTACACTAGTTGTTGAAGACATGTTTTCCTTATTCAATTTGCTATTGTTGGTCATTGCTCTCCTCTTTGTGGTGCAGCAAGCTGAATCGTTTTGGTTCCTTCGTTATGAAATCTTGAAATGGAAATTGTGCATCATGAACTCTAGTTATTGCAGTGGATAGATGGGTTAAAATCTGAAAGATGTGGACTGAGCCTGTTTCTTTCCAAGAATACTGGAAATGTTGAACTATACTTAACTAAAATACAAAAGAAAAGGTTTAGGATACGTTTTATTGTTTTATTCCTTTATTCCGATGGTGGTAATTAAGTTATGGTAAAATGTTTGCCTGGAAAGTAGGTATTCCAATATATTCACAACTTAACGAAATAGGGACTGATTCCGATACTGGTACAATGAACGATTTAATATCAAACATTTTCTGATATGAAGTTCTAACGTCGCCGTCGAAAAGTTACACATGTACGGCTCCCTGACTTCTACTTCTTCTACTCAATCTGTTTCGTTTTCAGTATGTAGCACTCGATAACTCTATGCTGGCCGGCAATGAAGCAGTGGATGAACTTGACAGGAAAGGTACTGAAACCGACTCATCCCAGGCAATCCTCCTTTAAACCAGGCAAAAGAAGTGGACAATATTTAGAGATAGCAAATACAAGATTTTACTCTATAACTGCCTGCGAGACCACGCAGATGCTTTGGCCCAAGTTGAGTAGTGCAAAAACCGACAGAGTTGGAGCAAAAAGATGGAGCACTGAGTGGACATAATTATTTGAAGTACCACGAAATGAAAATGGGACTAGCTAACGACGATATGTATATGTATAGGCTGTGGTGACGAAGAAGAAAAAGAGGATACTCCTCAAGAATCTGCCAGTCGAGGTATAGAACACTGGAAGAGCACTACTTCCATGACCTACAGAATCTAAAAAAATTCTAATGTATCTTCCCAGGTTTATTGAGGCATCAGAAAACTGTAATTGGTACGGAGACGGAGCAAAGACGATACTCTCCCCCAATGGGTCCAGCAGGACCTAAATGTGAGCTGGCTTTCCACCGTCTCCCACTGCCCTAAGCATGAGGTACACTTTCGTACCTTTAATTTGGAATATGTTACCGAGTTTTCGAATCTGACTAGGTGGTTATAATTGGATGCAGATCGTTAAATATTACAAGTTGACCAGATTACTTAAGATTAAGGAATCGAATTGAGTGTTTTTGAAATTATGAAAACATTTCGGAATTGTTTTCAACCAAAATGGGTTGAAAGCAAAGAATCAAAAACCAGACTATTTCTTATTTATTTTTTCATTCAGCAATTACTATTGATTTCACAGGAAGCACACTTGAATGATCATCAAATGTGAAACAGATGTATACAAAAAAATTAAAATACCGCTGAGCACATGTTGATTTACATCTTAAGGCTGGGTGTCTGTCGGGTAGTGTAATTCAGGCGCATCTAGTTGACAATGGTGCTCCGTTCTACTCACTATACTAAATGAATACAACTCATCTAGCATTTCGTAACAAACATGAAATGCATTTTGGTGATATCTTTTTTCACAACCATGTGTACATATTTTGGCTTTTGTTCAATATTTACTTGTCAAAGAAGACATATGCACATTGACAACATTGAAGTTTGTACAAGTGTAAACAATTGAAAATGTTGACTTTGCTGTTTGCAGATACTCTAGAGATATTGTCAAGCATATTTTTATGTACACATGTTCTTCAAAACGTATATATGGATGTATCTCTAAACCCTTCACTGAAGTGTTACGAATTGCTTTTGCTACGTACGTAGTATAAATTTGGGGAAAAATGTTTCTTCTTTGCTTTGACAAGTAGAATCTTAAAATTAATTAAACTGATTTTCGTCGAATGAACTTAAGGAGCAGTGATTGGAATTTCTTGTTTTGTCTGTCAGCAGAATCTTATAAAATATTCTAATACGAATTTGTTTCTTTTGTAGATCTAAACCTGGAAAGCCTTTTGATGTGTAAACTGAAGCAGAGGATGGTGAAGCTCTTTTTAAACAAATTTATCTATTTCATTCAAGTTCACATTCAAATTTAGCTAAAAGATTTTTATTATTGGGGACAAGGGCTTTCTTGGAGATTTCTGTTAATTGCTAATTGCACAGTTATCTGGTGACTAGTGGTTATAGTTTTTAATTCTGGTCATCCAACTGCGTGCGACATGCGGTATAGAAGTTGCAAAAAAAAAATGCGGGTATTCTCTGTGGCTTTTTCCTATGCGGGTATTTTCTATGGCCAAATTGTCTATCTGCTCTTCCACATGTGTGGCATCAACGCAAACATGAGCAAATGTCGTACTCCGATCGCAAGAATTTCTTCATCCAATTTTAAATTATTCAGTGGTGTGTTCTTTCTTCTTCGTCTTTTAGTTAAAGGCGGGAAACTTTAAATTCGAATAAAATACAGCAATATGGTTTTAATATACATGAAATTGAATTTATTTGACGTATCAATTGCATTAATGTTTGAATACGATTTTAGGCATTTGACCGCTGCCGCTGGCACGTATATTGAGTAACCTCTAGGTCCAATTTCAACGTACTGTTATCAGTATATCGGTGTGTATTTTGACAATAACGCATAGAATGTTGGCTTTCAAGTTCAAATGTTGCGCGAAGGAGTTAGTAAATGTCTGACTTTCACGTTTTAACTATCATCATTTTTGAAAACATATAGACCAATAATTCCACAGGACCAAAAAAGGACACGTTGACCTTTGTCTGGATATTATGGTGTAATGGCACGGGCTGTGGTTTTAGTTTTTAATAATAAATTTGAACAATTTGCCATCATTCATGAAGAAATGTCAAACCAAACTAACCACAAAACATGTACATAGCTATTGTTAGACCCAGTCACCAAGAGTACCAACCTAATTAGTGCGAGGGAAAAACTCACCAAGGCTCAAAGGTTGGCATGCCTCTGTATCACAGGGGCAATGAGTAGTTCTTCAACTGCTGCCATGAAGGTGCATTTGGTTCAAATAATACTATCATGAGAATGGCAAAAGAAGGGGTAGGAAAATACAGGTACCTTACATAGACACAATTCGATGCACTAGTAAAAAAGCTGGCCACTCTGAAGGATGACGTGATTAGGAAATTCGACTTCCAAAAGAAGTTCACCATCAAGCTCAACACCAAAAAGGACTGCAGCAATGAATCCATAGCAGTAACACGATCAAGATGGGCACAGTTGGATCAAGAGCTAATGAAGGAACAGGGGCAGGAGTATTTGGACCACGGACAAAATACTTCGACACCATGGGCACACTCACCAGCATCTTCCAGGCGGAAATCTATGCCATAGACAGATGCGTTCAAATCAATCTTGATAGGAACTGCACCTACTGCGACACAGTAATGATGTCAGACAGTCGTGTTGCAATCTTTTCTCTAGACTCGTACATGATCAAATCTAAGCTGGTGTGGGAATGTCTACAGACGCTTAGAGAATTGAGCAGGAGAAAAGAAAAAACTCTGGTGGATACCGGGGATAGAAGGCAATGAAATGGCCCACGCTTTAGCCAGGAAGGGAGCATCAAAACCTTTCACAGGTCCTGAACCATTCTGTGCAGAAGAATTCAGGGAACTAGAAAAAAGGTACCGGACAGAAACATTCAACAATACTCACGGTATGAAACAGGCCAAACAACTTTTTGGCCAATACAACCGGAAGAGGTTTGAGACATGTATAAAATTGAGCAAAAATAACCTCCGCATTCTACCAGACTCAGAGAGCACCTAAGGAAACTAAGGCTTTCAGAGGAAGGTCTCTGCATATTCTGTGAGTAATCTAGTGAAATTCCAGAGCATATACTAGCTTTCTGTGTGGCATTGGCACATAAAAGAAGAAGATATTTGACACCTGTTATCAGAGAAATAGATAAGATCCCTAGAACCATCTCTCATTCTGAGATTCCTGAACGAAACTGGATTAGAGAGAGTACTCGAGAACATATCTCTTTCAGCTATGCACAACAGGAGTCCAAAGCCCTCAAATATCTGGAAAGAAGTATATATGAGGGAGCTCTATTGAGATCAAGGTAGTAAGGGGGTACAATAGATCTTACAGTGGCTAAGGACAATAATAATAACCGAGAATGTTTAAATCAGCGCTCCTAGAAACCAAAGTTAACAATTTAAAGTTTTCCGCCTCTAAAAACCTTGGACTTGTTTACCGTCTGCCCCGGTTTGGCGGTTTCCGACAACGGTAGCAAAAGCCTCATTGATATGTTCTTTAGTTTGACCAAGCAATGTCATCCGCGTATGCTTAAAGTTTGAACAGACTTCGGAGAGTAAACATCGCTTAAGTCTTTATCGGAGGGTTTGGCAGGTTTCTGGCTTTTTTTTTTTTTGTCGGATGTTTTTGAATTCTACACTGGAGCACTCAGACTCAAAAACTGGTCCAGAATCCTTGCCCCAGTCGTAGTCGAGGATTTTCGCTATAGCGACTGCCACCTGGAGTAGTAAGAATCTTTTGTTTTGACCTAATGGCTTTTCGGAACTTAGAGACATCAAGAATTCTGAAGGAGTGTCTGACGTCGATCGCTGGAGAATCGAGTTGGTTGACGATTGATCAGGTTCGATTGTGTATGTTGATGTATGGGGACAGCGTGATTGCTTAAGCGAGGCAAAGTCTATCAATCTAACCAAGTCCATAAATCACTTGTCTCTATTTTATCGTTCGCTGACACCTGAATGCCAACTAGGTTCTAGTCATTTTACGTCAAACAAGTCGCTGAATTTCAGTTAAAAACTTTTAGATTTTTGAACAAATTTACACATTCTTGTGATTTATTGATATTAAGTTAATTCCTTTGAGAGTAAAATGTGGAAACAAAAAGCCCAAGTGAGGAATAGGTATTTACAAACACAATTGCCGGACATCCAGGCTCAAGTTGTGAATGAACAAGTGGATACTGGTACTTGAAATGTTAATTGTTCATGTCTTTTATGTTTTTATTTATAATGCTGTCTTAAAGAATTTCAGAAAATTTCAAATATAAACCAGGTCTCAGGTCTCCGAAACATGTATTCTATCAAATCACCAGTAATTGGTGAAGCCAGAGCAAAATTGGCATTTGGTAACTGGGGCTTACCAAAGATCATAAAAGAAATTTGTTGTGATGATCAAAATGTTCAACTGAGCGCAATGCGGACGCTATCAGACTTATTATCAAATGAATTGGAATGTAAAAGGGCCATTCTGGAATTTGATATCGTGAGACGGTACGTCTACTATTTTAATATTTTAATACTATTATTTTTTTAATTGCATTCACTTAAATTTGTATTTTAAGTAATCATCATCATCATCAGCCGAGTGTCGGTTCACAGTTTCTTCACGATTATTTTCCAAAACAGCGGCAATAATCTGGTCGTCACTTAGCTCTTCACTCGTCGATCTGGCTACTTTCGGTTATAGCATATACCTAGCTAAGGCAAGATTTTCGCAGCCCAGCAGTTGCTTCTATGATACAGCAATCGTATCTATACCACCTTTGATGTTTACTAACATAGATAAATCTACTGTGATCTCTGAACAAGAAATGCTGAAATAGTGCCTAAGCCCGTGATTGGAACCCGCTAGAAAGCTTGGTAAACTCCGTATGTTGGTTAGAGAGCCGGCTTATTTCGATATTCAGAAGTCTCCAAAGTGGGATACAAAAAAATAATTTTTAGCAGATTATGCACTGGTTATGTTATTTCAGCAAAGCTTAAAACGTATTCTTGTATACCGCCTATTAAACGGCTGTGTTAGATTTATTCGCTTCTTCCACCGTCTTGAATTTATTTCTTTTTCTCCCTTTAGACTTCAAAACATTTTACTGAGACGACGAATACAAACGCATAAGGACCAAGATCTAGTCCCCATTATTCTACACTGTTTCTGTATGAGCCAATTCTATCGGAAAACTGCATAACATGAGTTTAATCATCCAATTATTTTCGTAGGCACCCTAGCGTCGACGCTCAGAGCAGCATTGCAAATGTCTAAGCGAAACAACCTTATAATGGAGTTATACAACATGTCTGAAGCAGGCGATCATAGTAAAGTATCATCGTGTATTTTACGGATCCTCACGCAGCATCCACATGTCATGAAATTCTTTATCAGCGAAACGCAATGGTTCACAGTCCTCTCTAAGATCCTTAAAGGTATTCGCATTGCCCAGATAGACTGGAATTTACTGGAGCATTTCAGTCATTTCCTGGAAATCGTTCCCCAGATGGCCATCAATGAAGGATTCTTTGGCTTGATCTTACGTGAAATGCAAACCAAACAAAAGAACCAGCAGATACTTTTGAAGTGTTTTTCATTGCTTTTGAATTGCAAGGAGGGACAAGATCTTCTCGACAAGGATGACGGCATACGTGTGCTGTACGAGATCTTGCTAGATGAACATCAGTCGACGTATGAATATGTCACCCAGGCATTTATGAGTGCAACAACTGCCAGTCAGATCTCGTTGTGGAGGTGCAAGCAATTTTCATCGTTGCCTCAGGTGCTCGTTAGACGGGCGCACGATAGAAACAATGAGAGGCAACAGCTATATTGCCTTCAGGTCTGTATCAACAATCGATTTAAGTGACATTCTGTACATGTTATCTTCGCAGACCTTGAGGCAAATAACAACTATGCCATCGGTGAAGAAGTATGTTCGAAAGGTATGCGTCCCACAAATTCGTAACATTGAATGTCGCAGTGAAGACGTGGGGGAGGCTAAGAAGCAGCTCTTGTTTTGGATCAAAAGTGACGTGTATAAGAAATAGAAAACAATTACACTTTCAGACTTATTATTAAATGAATTGAAATAGCTATTAATTGGATATATTTTTAGTTGGAATTTGTTAAGTTTTCCATTTCGTTTTTTTCGGTATTAAGTTGTTCCTAATTCGACCCTAAAGGAGTTATTTACTAGATGTAGTAGTAGTAGTAGTCTTTAATGTAACAAACTTACTGATGACAAGAACTCTGATCATATCTGAATGTGGTTGCAATTACTTATCTGATCCTTTTGGTTGTGAGCTTTATACAGTTCCGTAAGCAAGTAGGTAATGCTTAACGATAACGAGACATTTTGAACACAATACGTTATGTTTTTGTCTATTTAGAGTTTTTCTCAGCCGCAATGTCGTACGTTCTACTAAATATATAATACAATAACACTGAGTTGCTAATCAGTCAAATGCCTTAGATGTGGGAACATTGAAATATGCAAACGCCAACTCGGATAATTTTCTCATAGCAGCTCGACTCAGAGCTCGACCCACGCCAGAAAGCTGCACCAGCTAACCGAGAGGAGATTCGACATTGGACGTCTGAGCACACCGGAGATTTCCAAGTATTTCCAAAGGCTACAAAGGGCCTACGATCTGTGGTTGCATTATCGTTCGTCCATTAATGAGGTAGCGGAGACCACTTTAGACCCCATCGACAAGAATTCTGTAATATGATGATGAGTGTGAACATGAGAATCATGCAACCGACTAGGCTTAGCAAAAGGTGCTGCAACGGAAGACAATAGCAGCGTGAAGAAGATTCTATGCCTTAAGATAACGTCTCACGCAACCTGCCACCTCAAGAATATTGAAGAGTCTAGGCACAAATTAAAAATACGGCCATTTCAGAAAAATTAAAACGTCCGCAGTCGTGGCCTACTGTAGAGACACTCTTCGAAATTTCGAAAGTAAAAAGCACTTTCAACAGCTACTCAACGGGCGTGGAGAGAGTGGTCCCGCACCAAGACATTCCAAGTCTAGTCGGTGAAGTGGTCCTGCACCCAGCTTTAAAGAACAACCAAGCTGCAATTTCAGATGTCCCTAACGTGCCGAGGGGAAAGGTTTCACACCTTAAGGCCAATGAGGACTACGAAAAATATGCTATCGACCAAGAATCGACCTGGTAATATTGCTATAAAGTAGCAACGCTTATAATGAAGTGGCTCTGCCCGACCAATGATGAATAATTCAGTAATGACGAATCATATTCTCTTTAAATAAATTTATTATTACTCTTAAATGCCATTAGTTGAGTTCTACTTGAGATTAACCTTTTTCTTGCAACAAATGTGAGAAGTAAAATAAGTGTCACGAAACAAGCACTCTGGAAGAGACTCGATGCTATAACAACCAAATTGTTTCTGTTTTCACATAAACAAGACTATTTCCTCCTTCTGAGTACTTTGTGTGCGCAGCTTCATTGAATCAACAGCAGAATACATTCGTGGGTTATCTGTCGGTTTCTTTATATGTTGCTTTATTAAAAAAGAGTTACATTCCGATAAAAATGAATGACTCTTGGCAGTGGACTATCAATCTGGGTTTTCAGTTCCTTTGCTGTGGTTTCGATCTTTATTGGACGAATAGGTTAACCAATAGTCTCTGGATTGTTCGCATATCACCAATAAGTGATGATACCCCATAAAGGCGTCAAATTGCAGTTTCGTGGCGGCCGATTAACACTACCATAACATACGGTTCAAAAAGAAGGATGGATAAGAAGCTGCTATATTTTTATTGAGTAGGGATACATTTATGTTTCCAGAAACTTTTCACTAGTTAATTTGTATCCCTATTCATTATCCCATGGCAAAAAGTTTCAGAGTTGTTGGAAACACGAACGTCGGAGTTAATTTCAGGGTTGATTTCCTTTTTTGTATTCATGCGTCTCATATCTATTTTAGATACATAAGTACGTTTCTTAGGTTTCGGAAAAAATGCATGAATTGAACTCACTCACTGCAAGGTCACTGTGATACTAGATTCACAACTAAAGTACATTTGTTGCAGACGGTATTTGGAGGGCATTTGGCATTGTATCAGGTTATGTATTTTCACAATGTTGAGACTGTTGAGTACTGGGTAATGTCAAGAAACTTTTTGTACCTATGCATTTACAACATATGTATCCCTTACTCGTCTTCGAAGTCGTAGCTGATAAAAGAACTCGCAGCAATCTCTAACAGGAGGAACATGTTTCAACTTCAAATGGAAGCCAAGTATTTGTTTGTGGGGGAATGTGTGTATCGGCCCTTACAACGATGCCCTGGCTTAATCAGACATTATTAACGAAGACCATTCGGATAATATTTACTTGATTCGTTCCGTTGGAGTGGATTTTATATTCTCCAGACGCGCCATATTCACAAGATCAATTTTTATCACGCAGCTAAGGCATTGCCAATATTTTAATTCAAGATCGCTTCCCACAGCCATCATAATTAGGAGTGTGGTGGGCCGTTTTAACGAACGGGGTTCAGTGGTGAAGACGACCTGGAAGACGAAATATGTATTCGCACTGAAGGCAACATGCAGACTGTACAGCAGTGTCTTGTATATAATCCATTTGTCTCAACTTGTCGTCGGTCCAGTCATATGAAAACGCATTTGCAAAAACAAAACAAAAAGCCAATGTCTGTATCGAGCAAAATGGTGGGCATTTGGCTGATGTCATATTTCAAACATAGTTCGAATCCATTAAGCAATCGAAATGTACATTTTGTAAACGTCCCATTAGTTTTCATCAAAATATTTCCATTGCTGCATCAATTTGATGCGTTGTTGTGGCACTCACTCAATTCAAAAGAAGCAACAAAGGGAGTCAACATTCAACTTCAGCGTGTATGTTTCAACAAGTGCATGTATCCCAACCATACTATGTGCACAAGTTGCTGATACATACATAACTGTACCTGAATTCCACCCTTAAAATATTCGTAAGCATTCCATCACGTTGCTGTTCTCAAAGCGAACAATGTTCATGCGTCATGTTTAATTCAAAATTCTAAATATTTCGACTGCCACATAAATTTGAATCTCAAAATGATTCACGTTGTGGCACTCAATTTAACAGAAGCAACAAAGGGAGTCAACATTCAACTTCAGTGGGTGTGTGTATACAAGTGCATGTAGTCGAGAGCTCAACCGGAGGTGGCCTGACTCTCCAGGATGTGACAAACCAAGTGCATGCTCCCAAATGTCTTTTAGAAATCCGCGGCATTCTTGTTATCTCTTAACAGAAAATACTACAGACGACTTACCGGCGTACTAACGGGCCACTACACCTTCGCCAAAAACTTAAATGTGCCTAGCCTAAGCGATGAAACCCTCTGCGACGCCTGTGGAGAAGACGACGACACTGCAGAGCACTTCCTCTGCAACTGTCCCACATTTGCTCGGATCAGGTGGCAATTATTTGAAAAAAATGATTCACGTTGTGGCACTCAATTCAACAGAAGAAGTTAACATTCTACTTCAGGTGCAAACCAGATTCACATCTGTCGTTTGATACATTTGCCACCAAAGTGTAAGCCTTAACTCATAGAAACATGTAACCAGAAGTTGTGGTACTTGATGCCTTGCGAGTTGTGATTTAAATTTATTCTCCTATTTTCAGTTCCCGGAGACCAGTCAACAAGGGCATGTATACCAGTCAAACTATGTGCACAAGTTGCCCCCTTACACTGTATGTTCCAGATACACACTGTTCCTAATCACTTCACCATGCTTTTGTTCACCAAACGAAAAATGTTCTTGCGACATGTTTACGACTTTGAGTAGTTCACTAGCATCATAAAAACTGTTCCCAGTTGCCCTTAAACTGAAATGTTGTCAATGAGATGTTCCACTCCAATTTCCAAATGCGACTTTGAGCGAGTTCCATGGATGAACTGCAGTTCCAGTTTGTTCCATGAAGCCTATGCAACAGTTTTTGTTCTTAGAGCAGATACATATGTATTCACTCGGCACGTTTGTAACATTCACAGATGTATCCTAAAATTCATTGGAATTCTATCGACTTTTGTATCCTTGATTTCAGAGACAAATAATGTTGAAAAATTAAGAGACTTTTGCAACCCTCAAATTAAAGTCAGTAATCGTTGATTTTGGACGGATACTTTCTGTTTTGTCAACATAATGATGTAGGTAGGTAGATAATTGGGTGCCCTGCCCGTTGCTCACTTAGGTCAATGCAACGTGTTGGGCCCATTGTGCCCTTGTTTGGTATGTTTTACCGCGGTGAGAACTATTTTAGTCCTAAAACCACCCAGACCCACATATGAATCCTACTAGATTCTATCTGCTTTCCAAGGAGCAGTCTCCTTACCTTGATAGGGCTTCACAGTTACAGAGTAGATAGTGGATCGATTCTGTTTCTTTTTCATTTTTGCAGCTTCTGCAAGACTCGTTATGCGCTAAGTTTAGACTGGCTCTGCCCAGGGCTTTGCCGTCTAGTGGGCATATAGGATTGCTAGAGATTTCCCCAGCTCCAATCCGTTTTCGCTGTCCGCCTTTTCGTTTCCTTGGTTTCCAGTATCGCCCGACACCCAGCAGAGGGTCACCGCGTTCATCAAGGATATCTCACTGATGCTCTGTCTACACAACATACCTAGCTTCGATGTCAGAATGTCCTTTATCGCTAACGTTGTGGTCTTTCAACGCCAGTGCTGGGTCATCAATCTCTGTAAGCACATGACTCTAGCTATTTCGATATTTCACTAGAGGGCCAACTCCAGTAAATATAATTTCCCCGATTATGGGCTACACAAGAATGGACTCCTGTTGTGTGCGAAGATCAACATTTAAAAGTCTAAACGGTTGTAAAATAAGTGTTCAACTGTGTTATCATTCGTTTCAAAAACGTTGCAAGCAGAACCATATTATGCATACTGGAAAGACATGAGAATTTGTAGATAGGGTTCTTTACGAATTTATAATTTGTCAGTTATTGTTAGAATATAAAATCGACGGGGACAAGATGTGTTTCGAAACCGACATACCGATTGTATTGATAAACGGAAACGAATTTATCTTAGTGTTTTAGTGTTTGTGATACGTAAGTAGCATGACATTTTTATTTAAGCGCTCTTCTGATGTTAAATTCTCCTGCATATCATGAGAATTTTACGACATTCGCACTTTGTAGTGCATCGGTTATTTCATGTAACTTAAAAGAGGCAAGTTAAGAGGTAAGAGAAATGAAAAGGAGTCATGAACAAGCCCAGCCGCCAGGTTGTCAATTTTACGGCTCTTTTGTTGACGGCTGGACTTATGATGCGATATGTTGATGAAACATTTTAATATGTGTCGTGTGGCTAACAATGCAGTCCAAAACGATAGGTTGTAGTTGAAGCATTTGAAGTTAAGAGAGAATTGGTGACTCTGTTGTATTTTGAGATGGGGCATACATTTCAGGAAACATGGAATCAAAAGAGCATGGATTTGAATCAATTGGTATGATTTCAAAAATAGAGGAATGGTAGTGACTCTTCATTGATAGTTTTTACAAAATGCTTGCGGAGCTTATTAGGCTTGAGCTTCAAGTACAGGAGTAGTTAATTCTCAAGGCGCTTTTTGATGGTACATGCTTAAAGAGGCTTATGCGTAGCATTAAAGATGAGTGTATTTTTCTTTTGTATATTAATTAAACATATCCTTTACAGCGGCCAAACTACGTGATAAATTGTCGCCTACAATAAGTGGCAATGGGTGTTACTGTATTCTTATGCAGAAGTCGTAGGTAGATCAAATAGGATCGCTATGGCAGTTGGAAGATGAACAAGCCAAAAGCAGCCATACGATGTCGGCAAATGCACTCCAGTATATTTGATTTGAATAATACATGTAAGAAAACATCACCAAAGGCGTATAGCATATATCATTTGCACAGGCTCAGACTCTCCTTATGTCTCTAGCATTTTAAGTAAGTATGTACCTTAGCACCGTGGTCATCGGCTTTCCTTCTCTGATCCCTAGTGTCTTGGGTTTATATGTATAATTTTGTGCTTTAATGAAGGTTTTACTGTAGCTTTTCCTTCTATTAATTAAATTTTTTAAGAGCGACGTTTGTTATTTCGTCAACATTTGCGAGCCCAAAATCGTTTCGTATATAGGAATATTATTGTTGGCGAGATATTGAAAGAATTAATGCAAAAATCCTCCTTTGCTTTCTTTGTTACAGACTAAGAGTTTTTCATATATGCTTAAGTACTTGTTTGCCTAAACAGTTTGTGATAGCTATGAATATCTTCCAATTAGCCAGTATATTTCTCTATAGCGATTGCAGCAAATGTAGGCTGCTGCCTGGTAGTACAGTCTGAGTGCTCCGGGTTGTGTCAAATGCGTGTGTCGATGTTGGTCCTTTTGGAATGGGGTAATGGTGTGGTAGCCGATTCAGCCTCGATGATGACTGCTGTCGCTGCTCTGGTAGAAGCCATGCAGCTCGTTGCTAGATGTCGTTGGGAAGTTCTGCTCGCTTAGCATATTTAGCGAGTTGAGGTAGCGTTGTCCGGGGATTGTGTTTCTCAGGCTCCTGGCTCGTTATGATGGTCGCTGATGTCTAGAAGCTGCTTTCTGAACAGTGTCACCATGTACTGATGCAAGAGGATGATGCGTCTTCAAGCTTCTTGTTGCTGTGATGCTTTCATCGGTCCCTGTCGAAGGTGAGACCGGAACATATTCGCAATATTTTCCTTTCGATAATTGCGAGTTTCTCCATGCTGGTCTTAGAAATGGTATGCCATATTGGGAAGCTGTACGTTAAGATCGGCCATATTAGGTGCTTGTAGAGTAGCAGCTTTGTCCTCTGGCTTAATCAATTTAGATTACGCACCAAAGGATAGATGCGATGGGAGCCTAGGTTGGCCTTCTTAAGGGTCAGTTTCGAGTGGCTGTTGAACATCAACCTTTCCGTGAAGTTAACGCCAAGATACTTGACCTTTTGTCTGTTGATATTTCCGTACCGTTAGGGAGCACTGTCATTATGTTCCGACATTTGGCTGCTGATATGCATCCACCACGGGATGGTATCATTAAACACATGCATTAAACAAGTACCGATTTATCAGCGTTGATATGAATAATCCATTTGGTGTAGTAGTAACATTTTCGCTGTCTGGATTTCGACCCTTCGCGTGCTGGCATAAGTCAGCGATTAATCTGCGAATAGACAACGGTTCACTGTGTTGGTTGGAGGCAGTTGATCTGTCGTGTAGAAGTTGAATCGGTCACAGCAAAGACCCTTGCACGGCACCCGCCTTGGTGCTCCACTCCATTTATTGGCTGCCTCCCACTTAAACGTAGATTCTTCTGGAATGTAAAAAGCTATAGCTTGGCAATGAATACCTCTATACAGGCCGTGTCGAAAGCCTTTTCTACGTACAGGAAGCCGCTTTTCATCGATTGTTTTATAAGAGGATGTAGACTGCGCAAGAACACCAATAGTGATCCTACAAGCCTCATTAACCTATTGGTTCAACAAAATAAATGTAACTTACTGAATTTCTCTTAGTACGCCCTCAAATTTAACTATTGCAGTACAGTCGTCCCAGTTGTGTTCTTCACTGAATAAATGAAATGTATGAAAACGAGAAACACAATATCCATCAAATTTGAACATGGCTGGGGGTTAATTCCATGTCTTGTATTGTATGCATGTGCAGATGAACCGGGCAATCGTCTGCTTTCAATTTCACTCAGCCCAGAGAAACGAATGAACTATTTCCGTATTCGTTTTTATTTATTTTTACAACAATAGTTGGTTTAATTGCATACTACTTGATTGCATTATTTTACGTGATGCATGGTGAAATTCATCGACCACTTAAAATGTTTACTATTTCATCCTTCCATAGATCCTTTCAGAGCTAATTTGAGCAGGTTTGCATCAACATTGTCAGGAGAATTATTAATTTATGCAAAGATAGATAATCATACACAAACAATGGATGCCCCAGCGGGGATGAACAAACAAGACAGACAGACAAAGTGATACAAAAAAAGTAACAGCTCTTAGTTCAACTTCTCGTCAAATATTGAAAGCTAGTAATAATTGTGTAATTGCTTTCAGCTATCCAGAATATTTGCAAGTGAAAGGATATTGATTATTTCGTATGCACGACTTTTATGCTTATCAATTATTAGCCCAGTATATTGAATGAATCACTCAAGTATTTATTATTATTTATGTCGAATTATAGAGCTCACGTGCATGTTGAAATGCTTGTCATTTTCGTTCGGAAGTACGGAGGGCATTTACGATTTGTCCTTGCGTGGGGTACAGCAGAATCTCTACAAATACTAATTTTCCATCTGGATCGTCATAGACTCCGCACTTAATTATGAGGATGTTGGTTTCCGAGAATGGAAAGCACATAAAAACGAACATTATATATATGTATGTACATAGGTAGATTTTATACAAGAGTACTTGCGGATATAATGTTCGATTGAAATCATGGATCACTGTGGAGAGCATAGCTACCACTTAAACACCACTGACACGTTGATGCATTGTATCTCCATTTAACGAATAATTCATGAGTTTACTTTGCTTTATTTGCCATGTACATGTGCATAACATCAAATACGAACATAAACAACCTACCAACTCCATTCTATATTTTACAAATTGGATTTTTTTGTAACGCGTGTGCTTTAATACATCACATTTGTATTGCATTTTTTTGTAGATGCCTCAATTTAAACATTAAAAAGTAAACGTTCGACACGCGTATTTGGCGAATTACTGTAGATTGCTGGAAAATCATTTATTATGCGAACGCTTAAAGAGACCTAATCAAACATGTAACACTGTTTGATTGGCTTTATTTTGTCATTTAAAGGATTTCAACAGTGAGCATGAATATAATTGATTCGAACATTTTTATTTTATTTCGGTTTATTTGAACGTCAGAAAATGCATCTGCTTCAATAACACTAATAATAATGTGGGTGGAGTTACTTGTGTTGTGTGTGCCATGTATTGTTCTCCCGCGTGGTGGAGGGCACCTACATTGTAATGCCTCATTGTCAACAGTGACTTAACCTCTCGAAAGTGTGTTCGATCGATTTAAAAAAGCGTGGCGCGTCTTTGTGATTTTATGTACAAAGCTATTATCATTTGCAATTGAATAGGTTAAGAAACAAGAAACAAAAACAAATGCACAAGAGCTATTGTACAATACATATGTGATCGATTTGTAGTCGTAGTGGTCAGTATCAAAAATGGCGCCGATCAGCCCTTCTAGCATCGCAAGACTAGGCTTATTGTACTGTTGGATTTGAGCCTACATCCATATAAAATTGTGCTGAGGTAAGAATTGAAGTCGGAAGACTGGACAATGCCGTTAGCTCGCCAAAACATTATCTTCTCGGATTAAGTCGTTTTTGGGCTTAACAGGTATGTCAACAGCAAAATTGCCTTTCTTCGAAGGGACAGATTCCACCACTGTTGAACCTACAAAGATGGAATGTTCCGTGCGGTTTATATTATGATGGCACCATCGGACCTTATTTCTTTTGAAATAAGAAAGGGGACACTGTTACCATCAATGATCTCAGGTATAGAGCCAGAGCTTTACAATATCGATATATTCGAGCCGTAATTCCAACAAAACGGCGCTACGTACCACACAAGCGATGCAATGATCGAAGTTATGAAGGAGAAATTTGGCTTTGAAAATTTTCGGATCCCCTGATCCTGCCATTACACCACTCGATTATCTTCTCTGGAGCTATGTTAAGTCCTTAGTCTACTTTAACATGGCAGCCACCTCGAAGTTCGTGCTTGGCACTCGAAATGGTATTTCGGAATTGATCGGCACATATTGAATAGAGCCATCAACAATTTGCCGACCGCTTAAAGCACTCCCGCGAAGCGGAGGGGCCACTTTGATTGATCTGATATTCCACTCTTATTTAACATGAATGTAGCTTCAGCAAAAAAATCAGATTAAATAACACCGTTGTTTTTAATTGAAATTTATTTTCCTACCGTTCTTATGTGGTCACTCCGCATAATATAAATTTCGATATCGTTAAAAGCACTCCAGTGAATCTGATTCGATTAATACACGTAAGAAAAAAACAACAATTATAAAATTCTCTGTGATTGTTAAACGACAATCCTTAAGCTAAGCGTATACAGATTCAGATGACAATTCGGTTTGACACATACATTTGATTGAAACAGAGATTTCAAATCAGACCACGAATTGGATGACCCTATAATTCTATAGATGATAATTGAATAAACTAAAAAAAACCGTGAGTAATCCTCCTTAGATTTTGTATTAAACAAGCAAAACGTGCCTAAAATAATGTGGTGTCTATCTGGTTGGCAGCTTTTACTCATTATTGGTGGAATCAAATCGGACGTTTTTATGGTCGCAGATAATTTTTAATCTGCCCATGACGGGGACTGGTAGAGGGCGACCGCAGTTCAGACTGTCCAACGTTATTGTAAAATATGAATTCTGCGATAAATTCCATTGTGTTCGGGCCGTCATGTTGAAGAAGTACAACCAGGAAATTGATGAACTCCCTTGGTAATGAATCAAAACACCCTCGTATTGCCAACCGCATATAATTGGAGTTCCATAGCTCACGCAAAATGGATAGGGAAATTCAAACAATGGATGAGGATTTCGTTATTAACCCTGACGGCGGTGAATGAACGAGGGGCTTTGATGCTATGTTAAATCGTTTGTCAATTTTTCGTTATGACGCGATGCTTGATGTGGACAATCGAAAAAAAGGATTATATTTAGGTAGACAAAGTTTTTTTTGTTTAGATTCCACTCGAATAAAAGTGATTATTCGCTCGCGTTCGTGTGTTTGTAATAAAATGTATGTTTCGTAGACATTGTAAATGCGTCTTATTTTCAATTAGGAACTGGTTCACGGTAAACCAAGAAAGCGGAGTTATACAATTAGCTTGAAAGTAAACAGCCCGAATTAGAAATATGTGTATCCGCCCATGTTCTTCATTGTTCCGTTCGAAACAAATATGATTTTTCATTGCTTTTACTTGTTCCGCGGTTCGCGGAAATGTTTAATACAACAATTTATGAAGTAATTCACCAGCGCTTCTTCGACTTTTTGGAGCTAAATCTCCACTTTATTAGAACTGGGCAATAAAGTCCTACCAGGGCGCTGCAGATTGTTCCTATACCATTAGTCGAGGTAGGGACTCACACAGCTATGCACATACGAGTGTTCCCACGTTTGAGGCTGGCCTATAATGATTTATTTTTTATTATTTAGACAAAAGGTTGGAGCCCTTGCCCTCATGTCCAGACTTAGCCGTTCCACACAACTGGAAAGACGACAGAAGGACTTTAAAACACCTCAGTAGGCGAAGATGTCAGGAGTCGTTCCTGAAAATATTAAGTCGGCCCAGATTACCTTAAATCATAAGAATAACCTAATTAAACCTTGAAATTTTGTGGAATTGAGCAAGATGGGTGCATTTCAAATCATCTAACTATTTAACATTGAAACTGTATTCAATTTCAATTTAATCCAAATATTTAAACCTTACAAGGGACTCAGTGACAAACGGCTTTTCTGCATGTTTAATCTGCTCTGCGGTCACACTTTCAATTTTGCATTGCGAAAGCGGGATTAAATTGATTGAGTATGCGAATGCTGTTGGTCCGATTGCGTGACGCCGATTGCAATTCAATGTCTGGGTCGTAATGGAATAATAAAGCATCTCAGATAAATGAAGCACATTACTGACCACAGTTGCATCCATTCACTTTTATTGCATATAAATCAATCGCACACACAATGCTCTTCCGTATGCCACATTTATGCAAATTGTTTGTTTTTGTTTGACGCAGACGAATTAATGCGATACACATTAAACTCGACGAATTTATTGGCAGTCGGTAATGAATGCCGATCAGATATGACAGTTTACGGCAAACTCGAAAAAAACGCGATAGTTTGTGTTTATGCAATTTTTTGCAGATGGTCAGATGAATGTGACAAATTCACTGAGACCTTATAATGTTCCTCACATTTACAGTAATTATTACGGAGCATTGTCAGCGAGTCGAGCGATGTTGATTTGGATGAGTCAGGAACTTCATCATCCTCTTCTGACCCGCATGATCCACTACAGGGGTCGCAGAGGTATTGCATGCAAGTGAGATCTCCAGGTCACTTGATCCTCCGCTATCGACTCCAACTCACCAGGAGTTATGCCCAAGCGCAACCAGGCGATTTTTTGGACTTGGTCCAACCACTTCGTCCTAGGTCTGCCAAGCGGTCGACTACCTGATGGAATCGCATTCAAGACACACCTCGGAAGTCGTGATGATGTTGACATTCGTGCCACTAACTAACTGGACTCCACTAACATTAATGAGTGCATTAAACAGGCGTTCTGGAAATGACCATAACCTTTGATTTGTCCACGTTAACCATTATCCCAGCATCAGCACATAGAGCAAGAAACCTATCGAGTCAGGAAATTTTCGCAACAAGGAGGCGTTGTCTCGCTCAAGAACTGAACTATAGCCTTGGTAATACCAAGTTCGAATCGGTTTAATTAATTCGTTAGGGCGTAGCTTATCATAGGTAGCTTAACTAATCCCTTCTGGTATCGTCTCGTCTGATCTCTTTTTAGCCGGATTTACTGCTCATAATTTTTCTCTTCTTCCTTATTCTGCGGAGTTCTATTCAAAACTTGGCATTCATGAATTGTAAATATCGATTCTAAAATATCTATTGGCGGAAAATTCGGCGATGACGAATATATGTAATGGGTCCCATCTTGCAAATAAAGGGTGATTTTTTAAAAGCTATAGGACAGTTTTTCAAAAAAAAAAAAAACACATAAAATTGCATGAAATCTTTATTTGAATCGATAGTACGGTCCATATAATTTAATGTTTGAAGATTATTTCATGCCAATGTTGACCTCAAATGGTCCATCCGCTTAGTCCAATTTTGGCATACTCTTTTCAACATTTCGGCCGGTATCTCACGAATAATTGCTTCAATGTTGCCTTCCAATGCGTCAATTGAAGCGGGCTTGTCTGTATAGACATGAGCTTTAACATAGCCTCACAAAAAATAGTCTAAAGGCCCGAACGTGAAATAAAATGTTCACCGAACTCGTCCCTCAATAAGTCCATTGATGCGCGTGCTGTGTGGCATGTGGCACAGTCTTGTTGAAACCACATGTCATGCAAGTCAAGCTCTTGCATTTTGGGCAAAAAAAAGTTGGATATCACGGTAGTGCTCACCATTCACAGTTACGTTACGAATCGCATCATCTTTGAAGAAGTACGGTCCAATGATGCCACCAGCCCATAAACCGCACCAAACTGTGACTTTTTCTGGATGCATTGGTAGCTCTTGCAATGCTTCTGGCTGATATACACTCCAAAATCGACAATTCTGCTTATTTACGTACCCATTGAGCCGCTTCTGTGGTCGATTAAACTGACCATAAAATGGAAGAAGCGCGCGATGAACTTTCTTAACAGAGCACGCATTTTGATAATAAAATTCAATAATTTGCAAGCGTTGTTCGTTTGTAAGACGATTCATGGTTAAATTATAGACCAAACTGAAGATGTTTGACAGTGAAACAAAACACGAAACGTGCGTCAGCTGTTTAAACCAGTGTTGCCAAAAAGATATTGCTAAAAAATCACCCTTTAATATGTCTGTTTGGGTAGTATCTTATTATGTTTTCTTATTATAAGGAAGAGGGTAAAATCCTGTGCGAAAAAGTTCAACACAACACATAGCTTAAATAACTTGTACCCTGTACATTGTCACGGGCCGACTGGGGTTATGGTCGGATCTCAAATAAGGTGGTATTATCAGAAAAAAGTTATGTTTAACTCAAGACTGACTATAATGTTCTTTACAGTAAAAACATTGCAATAAATCGCACAAAAGCTGTTATTATTAATGAAAAATAGCAATAGTGTATGTATTTACTGCATATAGTACAAAATTACTTAAAAAAATTGTCAGATATAGCTAGAGTTTATCTTATGAGATGAAAATCTAGACCTAGCACCAGTGATCCCCCATTCCTTCATCTAAAAAAATGTTGGTAGATGTTGTGGTTGTGTTCTGCTAGATGTACGGAAGATTAATAAAGAAGCGTTCTTGGCGTCGGTGATGGTAATTCGAGGTGCGGGTGATGATAACGCACCATCACCACACAAGTCCTCGTTCTCAGTGTCTTCACTATTATTTCCCAAAACATCGGTAATAATTTGGTCCGCAATGAGCTCTTCACTGGCTTAATAGTCTTTCTCAGATTGAAGAATTGGATCCTCACCTTTACTGACAACGATTTCCTGTGAGTCGTAGTTCTTCTTGGCTTTGATCTGGTCAATTTAAGTCCTATTTTCTGCGTGTCAGGTTTCCGATCCTATCATCAATAGATTCAAATACAGTCGAATCCCTCGAAGTCGAATTTTCACGGGATATCAGAATTAGTTCGAGTTAGAGGGAGTTCGACATAGAGGATGGGTTTTTGTATGGGAAATTGAGGAACATGCTAGAATATGGTGAACAAAAAATTCGAGTTAGAGAGAAATTCGACTTAGGGAGAGTTCGACTGTACATTAAAAACATCTTCGGACTTTTCTCAGATTGAGCTAATATACTGCCGACGATAGTACCGAGACAAATCTTCACATACATTTTTTTGCGAATTAATCATTTTCTTCGCAACATGTCAATTCACAGAGACAGACGCGATCCACAAACAAAACTTGGCAAATTCTACTCCTAGATAACTGCGAACACAGAATATTCCATGTGAATGAGATTTGTGAAGTTCGCAAGAGGCGCTTTATTTGGAAACGAACAAATTAATAAAATAAAATGCGCTTCACATAGCTAGGTAGGTAGGGTGACTGCATGACTGATATGGAAGTCATGCTCGCTTAGACCATACGGTCCATTTTGCTGTCACGTTCGACTTTGTGTCCAAAACCCATTTACCCTTTGACCTTGTAGTTCTTCCCTCTTTGGATTTGTTGGCCATGTGCGATTTCTCCTTACCTCTTTTATAGCCATTTAGGGGCTTTAAGAAATTGTAGTAAGTCCCTTGGATCAATGTTACTCAGATCCTCAAGGTTGTTGAAGTAGTACTAGCCTAGTAGTCTTCTCTTGTTTCCGCAATTGCAGGACATGTTTCGAAGTAGTGTAGTATTGTTCCCTCTTCTTCGTCATCCATGCAGCTTCTGCAGAAGTCGTTATAAGGTGCCCCAAGTCTTCTGGCATGGCTGCCTATAAGGCAGTGGCCAGTTAGCACCCATATCACTCTACTAATAACCTTCCTGTCTAACTTTAGGAGGTAATCAGTCCTTACTTGATTTAGCATACGCCAGATCGCTGTCGATATCCTACAAGTGTCAAGTTCCGACCATTTGCGGTTTGTATCGTTTTTCGCGATCGTCATCAATCGCGATTTTATTGTTTTCAGTGGGGGTTGGGGTGTCTCCTGATCTGCAGACATTGGCATACCCGCCCCCTTTTTTGCTAGTTCATCAGCTCTTTCATTGCCCGGAATACCCTTATGCCCGGGGACTCAGCATAGGGTAAGATTGCATCTGGACGCTATCTCCCGGGAGTTTTACCATCTTGGAGTTTATTGATGGTGTGTCCGCCTGAGTGTCTATGTATAAAACAATAGATCTCACGTCTATTGAAAGGCACTACAACATTACAGCAAAATTAAAAAAGTAACCTAGTTCACCGTACTTCAATAGACCTACCAGTTCGTCTAGCTGTATGAAGCTATACATTGGCAGAGAAGCTTCTGTTTTAAAGCTGAGCTAAGATACACACCAAAAAAGCTTTCCGTCGCGTATCCAATTGAAAGTACATTAGTGATAAAGCGTTTTTAAAGCTTATTGATTGAGACTGGAAACAAAACCAGACATTTTATGGGTACATAAATCACAGCATATTGTCAGGGATGAGTCAAAAAGAGTTAATACTGCTGATGCTTTCATCCTCTCAAGTCTTGTATTTTGTGAATTCAAAATTTTGCATTGTTCTTCGATCTTGGAGTTAGGACTTCACCGTATTGTATCACTCCATCTCAACGTTATGATTTAAAGTCTTCTAGAGAGAATTTACTTGGAATGCAAACAGTTTGGGAGCCGTTCGTTTGATAGCAGACATTTGCTTCGCATTTGTCCTTTAATACTATGATTATACATGATTTTATTAAGATTCATAATCGATGTTTTGAATGGCTTCGAATCAGTAAATCCGAGCATGGTTTCTACAGCAATCACTTGCGTTGGGCGTGTAATGTTTCCTTGCTCTTGCGTGTCAACACCGAACGACGACGTTTTTAGGGACAGATTATTTTGAATGGTTTGTGATTCTCATTCTATATCTGAACTCAAGACCGAATTCGACGATTCAAACAATGAATGTGCGTAGTGCTTTATTAATTTTATTCATTATGTTCTGGAAACAACGTGGAGACAATTTAAGAAAAGTTCAGAGAAGACAAATTCGGATAATCTTTTAAGAATGTTAAGCTAAGCTTAACAATGTAACGATATACACACATTTCAATCATACTGCTGTTCGATGTCTAATGCCTTACAAGCTCTGGTTTGAATAGTGTATGAAGGTACTTACTTACTTATCAGGGTTGCGACCCATGGAGAGTCTGAGCTAAGCGATGATTTGCATCCGTGATGACTTGGTCTTACCGAGATTCGGTCTCCTCGATCCAGATCCCTCGGACTCAAGGCTCGCTTTGGCTAAAAGATTTGTGTCCATGCGGTAGTGGAGTTGGTGAAGAGGTAGTAGAGTTCCTGCAATATATCCCACTCAGAATTTTTCTTTCGAAGGCAACAAGAATCGGCTCTGCCGTCCAGCTTTCGGCTCCTTTTAGCAGGCTAAATAAGAGTTTTGTAGAACATGATTTTGATCCCTCGAGTCAGGGTTAAGCCCAAGCTGTTTTGATAAACAGAAGCAGCATCGGCCACCAAGGGCTATTCTACGTCGGATCTCCATTAAGATGTCATTTGTGGAGTTCACGCCCCGAAGTAGAAAATACTTTAAACTTGGGCTGTCTATGTGCCTTAAAAATCGATAAAAAGATACTGCGTTTTGATCTGAAAGTTGTGTGTCTTCTTTAGAAATTGCGGATTTAGTTACAAAAATTCCTCCTTAAATGGGGCAATATTTTTCGTTTGTCATATTTCTTGGCCTAACGTCACAGATAGGGTACTACATTGGTACTACATATGTGTTTAGTATGCTTGCACCCTCATCCATCGAGATGCATACAAACAATGCATCAAACATATTTTGTTCTGAAGCACTATTTAATATTCTATGGCCGTTGCTTACGTGAACTTGTGAAGCCTAGACACTGGCTTACCGTCTCAGATAGCCATTTTTAAGGGTTGTAAAGGAAATGAGATGATTAAAATGCTTACCAGTCTCTGTCTGTGTGTTTGGTGATACTTAAAGACATAACGAAACTCGATGAAATGAAACCCACACGATATTTAGCACAAAATCATGTCGTTGTTATTAGCGTCTAGTCTTAAATAAAATATGTTACATAGTAATAAAATTAGTTATAACGTACATATATACATGAGTGAAGATAGAGCCCTAAGATTAAATTAGAATTTATGCACCCTTGACGTTGTCAAATGGCACAAGCACACCTGGCGGGCCGCCAAACGAGCCCGTGTAACCCCTCTTCGTGATTACATCGATCTTCGGCGGAACGGTTACCACCGGTTTTAGTGGAGCTGTGACTTTAGTTCGAGGAGGAACGGTATGGTCAGGATCTCGTATGGAGCCGTCCGGTTGAACAGCATATCCTGGTTGGTTTTGGCCGCCTAGAAAACCTGGTGCACCACCAAAGCTGCCAGTGTACTTGCCCGTGAAGTCAGTAGCAGTGGTCGTCGCCTTAGCGAAACCAACCGAAGCCTGTGTCGCACTTGTGAAACCTAAAATAAAAATGATGAAATGGGTTTCCTCATTAAAGTCTGAATATTACCGCTTGGTACTGGACCCTGGAAGAAACCGAATAGCGGCTTGACGTTGTTGGATATCACTTTTCCCTGATCGCTCTTGTTGAAGGTGACTTTTGAAGTGGCCTTAGTCGTTGGTTCGGTTGCGGCTAGAAAATTGTTATTTGTAATTGAGTTTATTTGCGATTGCGGTGTGGCGTTGTCCGAATCGTCAGGCGCTATGACTGTGGGCGGTGTGAAAAGTTTCGATGGTAACTGCACAGTTGTCTTGGATAGGGGCTGGGGAGTAGTGGGAACAGATTGGGATAGGATAGAGTTATGGATGGAGCTCAATGGGAGAAGTTCAGATGAAATAGATTTTTGAATCGTCACCCCATCATTGTTTTGGGTTTCAGATTGAACAGATGGTGGCAAGAGATCTCTAAAGACTACCTTATGATCACCGCTACCAGCAAGAGTAAATGGCACACCGGGACCTAAATCGGGATCTTTGTAGTCGCTAAGCCATGATGGAATCGTCGCACTATCGAAGATCAATTCCGCTGTCGTTCGAGTGGTTGAAGCCTCAGCCGTTGGTCTTACAGTGGTGATGGGTGCGGATATTTGTGGCCTTCCGAGACTTGATGAGAGGAAAGGATTGAACTTGGCGTCAAGGATAGGGATTGGGGGGACTGTGGGCCTTGCTCTGGTTGTTGGAGTGGTTTGGGCACCGGCAAAGACACTTGGCTTGAAACCAGATGGTTGCACTGCGGACGACTTCAGGGTGAATTGGGAAATTCGATTGGAAATCGGACTCTCAGTAGTCGTGGTGATGGGGGCTGTAGGAGCAGGGAAAAAACTGGTCTTCTGAGTAGAAGTGCTTTGTAGGTTTTTGCTGTTTGTAAAGAACTTAAATTGAAATGGGGTGGGCTTTGAGGGTGGTGGTCTTGTGGTGGTTGTGCGAATGGTAGTTGAGATGGGGGTGGTGGTAGTGGAGAGGGTAGTGCTCGTGGTGGTAGTGCTAGGGGTAGTTGAGGGAATGAATGAGGGTGCTTCGGTTGGCAATTCAGTTTGGCCAGGAATAGTAAAACTCTTAAGATCTTCAAACGGCTCGAGTGGAGGAAGCAAATCGTTTGACAAAGTGTGGTTGTATTTGTCGTTGTCTTCAGGAACTTCAAACGGAACCGCTACCGACAATTCGGGATCATCGTATCCCTCCAGCCATGATGGTAGGACCACCGCATTTCCACCAGGCAGTGCTAGTATTTCAGCTGAGTTGCTGCTTGATGCTCTTAGTGGTGCTTGTGTGGTTGTGGTTGTGGTTGACGTCGGCCGAGCTGTTGTGGTGGTTGTAGTTGTCGTCGTTCTTGTTGTTGTTGGCTTGGGTGTAGTAGTTGTTGTGGTCGTCGTTGTTGGTTTAGGAGTTGTAGTTGTAGTAGTTGTTGTAGTTGTGGTGGCCGGCTCAGCAATTGGTAAAGTTGGCGCAGCGTCATCCTGTATCTGTATCTGTGGCGGCAACAGATCCCATGAGATGACCTTAAATGAATTAGGATCACCCATTGGCATGTATGGTACACCGGGTCCAACATCGGGATCATTGATGTCAGCCAACCAGTCGGGCAACGTGTACTGTTGCGGCGGTGCGGTATCAGGTTCTGCATCATTCGGTAGTGCAACGGCAATGGGATCTATAGTGGCGGGAGGGGAGTTGTTAATAATGGACGATTGATCAGTAGGAAAGTTAGGAGAATTATTGATGCTGCCACCGATAGGAAGTTGATTCGTTTGATAAGTAGAAGGGGGAGAGACATCGTTACTATTATTGTTGTTATCTGGGTTGTGGGGGTGTGTTAGAAGATCAGCAGAGGAGGGATCTAGTGCAAGATCACCGATTAGTAAATGTTGTCGGTTTTGTCCTTGTTCTTGTTCATGTGGTTGTAAATAATTTTCGTCGTCCTTAATGACGGCGAGTTGAGATGTCGGGTAGTTAAATAAATGTGCCGATTCGGAATGCGTGCTGTCGTCGTCAATTGTACTCGGAGTCGTCATCATTGTCGGTCGTAATTGTTCATTGGATGACTCACCAATAAATGGTGGAACCAAACTATCAATTGGTTTCTTAATCTCAGTTATGCCAGAGGCGTAATTCGGAATTTCAAATTGCACGCCCTGAGCTGAGATGACCTTTCTACCATCCGGTGTTTCAATTGGTTGAGAGTATTTGATGGGATTACCATAGCTGTCGATGGCGTCTAAATTGTCAATTAATGGTGGCTGAAGTTCTAATGGAAATGGCGTCTCGTTTTTCTCTGAAAATGGATGGAGTAGATTTGCAATTTTGTTTGTTTTGTTGTGAGTTTTTTTTTTGTGTGTGTTTTGTTTCAATTTAACAAGTGCAAGGGAAAGAAAATCCCAGGCACTGTCAGTGACAGTAAGGAAGATTAGTTACTTTGTTAGTGTACTAAGGTTGTAAGGTTATTAACACGTTAAATTGTCTTTTAAGCTTAAACTCTTTTTATAGCAAGAAAAGTTTCATCACCTTCATCTGTATTCATCATGTATGCGCCATACACGTTCAAGGGAAGTCAGTCACGATTTTTAAAGTAAGAGGTTATGTCATGCAGGTTAGAAAAATACTAAACACTTACATTTATGTTTTTTTCTGGAATCAACCGTTTAAGGTAAGCATAAAAGTGTGCATAAAATTTGCAGATGAAAAAAGAAGGTGAACATTGGTTGACTGAATTATATTGTGTGCATTACTTGATGTCATTTGTGAACATATTCGAATAAAACTATAAGGTATAAGGGTGTGTATAATAGAAAATATAATATATAGCGATCGTATATCCTTTTGAATTTACCGAACTGCTTGCTGAATCTTCTACCAGCACATACTCACTTATCATCGACGAAGTTCGCTGTTAAATTTTTGTAATTAAACGCCGGATTTCGTCGATCGATTTAAAAATGCGAAAATATATCCACAAATATACAAACATACATACAAACAATAAGTGTTCAGTAAAACGAATTTCTAAATAACTTTCTAGGTGGGTCTATTGTTGGGCAAAGATCATTATTTTATTATCAGTTGAAATATTAACTTATTAAATTAATAAATAATTTTAGTTTTTTGTTTTTAATTTCAATTGCCATCAATTTTGTGGTTCCGAAAGTAAATACATGTGTTATAACACATGTCGGGGCTCTGCCATGACTTGACGAACATTCGTTTTCAATGACTGTAGTGATTTCGTATACAGTATTTAAACACCGTCGTTTGAATAGCCGCGCAAACAGTCGGCCATTGCTGCCAAAAAGTTATTGCGGAAGAAAGGACCTAACCGTCAACGGATCAAACGACCTTCATGATGATGGCCCGTCATTTTTTCTTGCAATAAATCCGTCATTTATGTCAGCCCCTTTATCATGAGGCGAATTCATAGACAAACTTAAATGAAAGGATAGGCAAAAATAACCGAGGGCTCGTTACAGAAACTGCGCTTGCAATTTGCACATACGAGTATATGCAGAAATTATAAATATTATTAGTGATTCAGAGTTGAAGAAACGTCATTCGAACTCATTTGATCAAATACGTGACTTACTGTTTGTGACATCGGCAAGTTGATCATTGTTCATTGCTATCATTTAACGCGATCTCGTTTTTACTGTCAGTGATCATACTTGGCTGTGTGACGATAAACTCGAGAGCACGTGCTTGCCTGTAGGAATATTCTATTGTGTTTTTTTCCAAGAGAAGACGGAAGATTTTTTTATAATTTTGTTGAATCTGAAGGCTGAAATGTTTGAATATCAACATATAAGCTTTTTTATGATGATTCGTTGAACTTACAGAGCAATTTATTTGTTACAGATTCTAGATTACCGTTTAAGGAAGCAGACGCATAAAATAAAAGGGGCGGTAAATTCGTTGAATATGTTCTTGGAAGAGTTTAAACATTTAAGGCAAAATCACATTAACGTTCTCTTAGTTTAATATGAATTTCTATAAACTTAAGCAAAACCCGAGGGATTTATCTTCTGGTTAAAGTTATTTCTTCTTTGTTTCCTTCTGCTCGACTTTAGCTGCATTGGAGACGTATGACGATAACCAAATAAATCAAAAGTTACGAAAAACTTAAAGGAGTTAGAGTCGGTTCTAATGGAAGGAATTATAACAAAAATGGGTTCGTCCTCACTTGAAATGTCCCGCAAGTGTGTTGCTCCAAACATCCAAGATCAGATGTGTTTTTCTTGCATTTCCCGTCATTTCATGCTGAACCTGTAGTCTGCATCAAATTCTGCAAATTCATACTTGTTGGCAGATCTTTAGATTAAATAAATCAACAACTGGTGTCGCCCTTAAAAATGTATGTGTAAGTGAAAATCTGGTTCAAGTTTTGCAATTCATCTACTGGTAATAAACTTATCAATATGAGGGACCCTACAGCCCAAGGCAAACCTGAGCCTAGCTTCCGATCGACAAGAGAGTGCAACATCCACAAATGCAAACAATAAACAGCGTAATCAGAGGACTTTCGTCCTAAATAATTACTCCGATGATGTACATATATGTTAAGTCACATTTAATTTTATCGGTAGTTATTCAGTTATCGGCTCTTCTAGTCGGTCGTTACCAGCCAATCTATGAGTTCTCATAAGAAGTTAAAATTTGCGCAGTTTGCTAGTTAAATGCAAACATTCATGCACGACACAAAACTGTTTTGTTGTTCATTTTAACAAAACCAGTGACATCGTCTTTCCCAAAGCATCGTCATCATTCGCTTTGCAGTACCACATCTTCATGCTCAGTTTGAAGACAGCACCCGTTGTTTCGGAATACGTAAAATCAATTACCCCTTACCCAATCAATCGTATTTGCGTTTTTACTACTGCATGTTGTAATTATCGTGCTGCAATATCTGAAACTTTTGACGCTTGGTTAAGCATCCAGCCACACCTAAGGGCATTATTTTAAGAAATTATCACCTCTGATGTTCCCAGATACGATGCTGCCAGTGTGATAAAAACAATGTATTGAATCACTCAGCAAATGCAAGGTTCAGTGGGAACTCACCCGATTTTAGCCTTAAGGCAAGCTTATTGAAACAATCTAGTGGAATAATAGAAAACCGGTACACTTCGCCACAAAGAAATGGAGAAACCCACTTCCTGAAAGTATATTTAGCTGTATGTACACATGTGTGTATGGTAATTTCGCGTGAACGTGATTTACAGCGACTCGCCTGACAGGGGGAAGGAATAAAAATTAATTGCATCTTATGAATAGAATTTTCTATTAAACCTTTTGCATCAAATCAAAGGCGGTGTAGTGGTGAAAAACTGCTAATACACATTGCCTGCAAATGTAAATTGTTGTTTGCTGATGGAAGTGAAGTTGTCGAAAGCTAGCGGCGCGACGTCGTAGTTTATGCATCTGAGTGTCATAAACAATCAGTGTAGCACATTCAGTGAGTTCAGACCGAAGAGCATCGGTTTAAATTGCAAATTAATTCAGGCAACTGTTCACATGCCTATGACTGCTCGAATCGGCTTTTTTTTAATGCATGCAGAAGAAACATTGTTCAAATATAGCTGTAGCGGATTATACATACATATGTTGCTTCAGATTTAATTGAATGCTGACCTTGTAGTCGGCATCAAACTTTGCAAATCCATAACATACTTTTATACTCTTGATTTAGTTTTAGTGAAGATGTGTTAATTTCTTTGATAATTCGACGATAGGCAATAGCACAATTAGCGTTGCCGTAAAATATGTGAATCTTAGTGGATAATCTGTTTCAGGATCTGCTAGTGTTGTGCACTTTATTAATTTCCGACAGGTTAGAGAACTTCAAACGAAAATTCAGTTGTTGCATTACACCCTCTACGAATGCCACCAATGTACATAGGAATTTGATGCTATTTTCTGTTTTTCTATGTCAATTTGATTTGGTCGTCTTTTCAGAGCGAATGGTATGTTATCATATAGGGTGGTCGCTAACAAGATTTTGATAATGTCGTTACAACATGTAAAATGCTTAAAATAGTTTAATTTAATTTATTGACGATGCTACTGTTGACTGCTCTTGGGACATGCTACAAAGACTTGGGTGCCCAAATCAATTAGGCCAAATTGTATGACAAATATGACGCCGAATATTGTGAAAAGACAGTGGACTAACCATTCGCTTCTTTTGATTTCTTCCTATTGGGGTACTTGAAGAAAATGTGTGTCACAGTATTCAAAATTAATTCATGAGCTTGTCAGGGGCAGCCATTGACCGTGTAATCCATACACATACCTTATGTTAAAGACATATCAATAAAGTATAAATTATAGCCTTAGAAAGCATCTTGTGCAAACACTTTCAGAATAAACTATTTGTATAATAGACATAAAAAATAGAATGATTGCTGATCATGCCTAACTTGAGAGCTACATATGTATGAAATGAGGTCGAAGAACTGACTAAACAGTTCCAATGTGTTATCGTTAATATTCACATAATACATAATTTAGCATCTCATTTGAATATGGTATAGGTGACGATAGGAGTTATTTTGAACGATTCGTGTATTATGATATCGTTTAAGTTTCTAAATTGCCATAAAGCCAACAAAATATGTGGATTCGCTTATCATTGAGCTTTGACACAATATCAAATTCATTATTTCGCATTCCTCACACGCCAAAATTGATTGATGTAAATTCTTATAATTCGAATTCATGAAAACCAGTTAATGGTCAACAAAATTATAATCTTTCTATTGTAAATTGTGTAATATAAGTCTTTGCTCTTAAGTGTGCTTAATTTGTTCCAAGCCAGCTACCGAACTATGATATAGGTCTAGGACGAACTAAGGTTGTTCACTTTTGATTAGTAGACTATTTATAGTCCACAAACATATGATGTTTACACTGGAATACATGTAGTTATTTCTGTCCCTCTGCAATAAGGTGACTCAGATTGGAACCCCGGGTATTGGTACAAATAGCCTTGGCGTTGTGGGTATATACGCCGACTACTAAGCCTTAGGTGTCTAGGTTCGATTCCCGGTACTACAAACAATTTTAACAGTCGCATATCTTTCTGACTCACTGACAATGCTCAAAGAGCGTCTGTGTCTCGGAAAACCTTCTCAAACTTTCCCATTCTGAGTCTGGAATAAAACCGTAGGTCTTTTCCACTCGTGAGAGAACAACAGTACGCACAAAACGAGTGGTTGCTGAGAAGCTTGCTCCTGGTCCTCTACGGGCTGTAGCGCCACCCGGCAATACCTTGATAAAAGGATGCCAAAAATCAGATTCCAGGTTTTAACTACTCTCTTAAAGTGTTGAAAAAAACTTGTAATTGTCTCTGTACCGCTCATCGTTGACTGCAATGTTTTGACCACCGTGTATTTTGAAGACATATGGGCCAAATATTCTACCAGCTCATGAAGCACACCAACGGTGAATTTTTCTAGATACAATGGTGTTTCGACAATTGCTTTAGTTTGAACTTTTCAAGATAAAATGGAACAATTTGTAAACATTGCCCAAGTGCGTAAGTCTTTTCATGTTGAATTGCCGAACCAAACTAGTCTCAAATCAATGGAGAGTGTGTCTCGGCCCAATTTATGGGCGTAATAACGTCGTGCACTTGCCAGGTCTTGGAATCTCAACATCTGTGCAGAAGATGCTTTCTTCAATGCCATCCGCCAAAGCTATCAAATCCAAATTTAGAGGTATTTGGATATGGTAAGGTGGAAGAAGTGGTTTTAGGGAACGTCGCCGTAAGAGTGGTACGAGGGGCGTTCAATATATTCTCGGTATCGGGGTGAAGCTGTGGTTGTATATATAAATTGACTTATTTATCAAGTAATACTATTATTTTAGTGCATTCATGTAAAATTTCATATAAATGTGATTATTAATTCGCGTTTTATCTCTAGTTAAACAGAATACCCATTTATTGCCGACTTGAGTTGTTGACTACGCAAACTGCGTCGTCACTCTTTCTCCAGACGTACTTCTGTGTCGCCATAGCCACCCCTTATTTATTATAGACTTAAACGTACTTAGTGGTATTCAGAGGTATACATGCACTGCGAACCTGACCACCAGGTTCTCTTCGAAGGACATGAGAGTAAGCGCCCAAGATACGAATCTTCGGACGAGACACTCTTTAATTCTTACAGAATTCAACGCCACATTGAAAACCTTCCCTCTGCCTCATTTCGACAAATGTTTGCTATCAGCATTTTATCCAACTGGGTTTGGATGCTCCGACCTTCGCTTCGATTGTGAACACTCTGTGGTAACTGAGGGCTCTCCGCTATTACTAGATGTCGGCACTTCTGCAGAACCAAGCGTGCCTGCAGTATGTTTCCGTAAATAATTAATGCAAACAGTTTAATGTCATTAATGCATTTTATATTCCCACAACATTGGTCAAGAAACAAATACTTGTAACAGCAGGTTATGGATCTATGTGTAGTGCAGTCAAGATAATGTCTTTGTAATCGAAAATCTAAAGGAATAAGTGGTGACACTAGGTGTGACGTTATAAGAAAGAGAAAAAGTAGGCACCTAGCGGTCTTTGTACATGTATATGTATATAAGCGACTACAGAGAAATGGTTCCAACACGATGGTTCATCCATGCAATTCTCTTAACAGGCGTATAAAGTAAAAGTTGAGTTTGGTGTTGTTTCCTATTATTTTCCAGAAATGTGATTACAATTACTGATCGGGATTTCGTCAAGCTGGTGTTGAAAAGGAGAATAAATCAGGACTTGAATGTGAAAAGGTGGATTCAACGACATTTAAAGCCTGGTATACGTGAAAATCAAAGAGCTACAATATATCACTACTAACGAGTGAACCACGTTTCGTGACGTGGAAAGATGTTTTCCGGAAATTCGTTAGTTACTGCAGCCACAGTTCTTAATTTGGTGCTGAAGACGAACACATTAACAAAAAGGGTCGCCCAAGAATTCGCCATTGTCGAGGCCCTTTACACCAGCCGAGGGACAAAAGAATAAGTTTCAACAATTTGTGTTTATTCACAAAGCATGAAATACGCATATTAAAATGGAATAAACGAACCATTTCAACAAAACAAATGGAATAAAACTATGAAGTTAATTGGTTATGCAATTGAAACTTCCACAAACTTTACCTAAAATTCAAAACAACTACATAAAACAACATTGTAAAAATATGCTTCTGTTTATGATATGTTTTACTACGGCTTTGACAAGTTACTACGTTTGGAGAGATACGTATTATACGTTGTTCACGTCGCGCAGGAGTCAGAAGTCATAAGTCTGAAGACACTGCATCATCGGAAGACCATTCGTCTTTCTGCCAAAAACTTCCTAGTACAATTACGTAAATTTGAGCGAGTTCAGAGACATCCATCATCATCCACTCACTTCGTTGCAGGCTCAAATTGGTTCAATTTGTTATGAGGTGTGTTTGATTTACGTAAATGATGACAAAAGGTATACACCCCCATTGAAATTATGGACTTTTGTAAAGTCTATAATTCCGTCCTAACAAATTCATTGGAATTGCGCGGTTTGGGTCGAACTAGCCAAATACCAATCAGGAAACTTCGTGTGGTTTGATGATGTGCAGCAGACGTCTTATTGCATAAACAAGTTTCTGATTATGCCATCGTTAACTGGAATTTTTTTACGTCTCCGAGTTATGTTGTATGACATTTTCGGAATTCAATATGTGTACCGTATTATACCCAACATTCACTGCAATTTATGCAGCTGCCAAACATCAATGCTCACTAATAGATATGTTGTACATTGTTAACCTCTGGACACATATTATAAGCCAAAAGGAACTTCAACATCTCCATCTTAAGTGGATAAGTGAGTATTTCCTTTCTTCATCTTCATTCTCATAACCCATTGTATATGTTTGCTTTGCAATCAGAAACTGGTACACGCAACTTTTTGTGCTTCAATAATCGTAAAAAAAAGAACAACACTGTCACTGTGCCTGAAAGTACCAAAAAACTAACATCAACAATAACGATTACCGCAGCATCCTGTAACAGATACGAATCTACTAAAAGTTTTTTGACTACGAAAGTTACAATACCGGTTCCAATGGGTTGGTTGACTCGTTTTCACCTTTTTGTTTTATGATGAAGCAACGCACATCACATTGACCTTGAGATCTAAATTAATATTCGCTGGAGTTGTCTTCACAGCTCGTGACTTGTAATCGCTTGCGAAATACAGTGCCCCTGCCCATCTGAGTGGTACGCTGAGTCAAGTGTTTAGCGGCAATATCATCTAAGAATTTATTTCAGCTACCATCTCGATGGTCACATAAATGTCTCAATTTCCACTTTGCATGCTAATGGTCTTAAATAAAAAAGAAATTACGTAATGGACTAAAAATATTATGAATCACTCTCCGTATTACACGCAGAAGCGTGTGTATAGTCTCGGAATCAGTTTACGATTTAATTATCGGGTTTGGCCCGATGTATCACCTTTGCCATATGGCAGCCGCTTGGCCACTGTGGCGAGAGGCGAGATGACACTGCTGCTGCTGCAGATGATGAAGTTGGTCTTGCCTTTTCTGGACGTGACTTGTATTTAAGGCAAATGATGGCTCCACGGTGGCACGCGGTTAACACATTGAACATCAATGTCGTTTTCATAACCAGATCAGGCATCAATTAGTGGCTCCATTGGCGGCAATATGCGACTGTGGATTGTATAACCAGAACGAGGCAGACCGCGGACAGTGTTGACAAGTGTTATTTATGGTAGACGCTATTGATGAAATGCAGGTGTCAAGGTTGCATTCAACAGTGTTTCCTATTCGTTTGTTCCGTTGTGACCGAGGTTGTGTTGTGAACAAAAACACGTAGTGTCTTCAAGAGAAAAAGAAGAAATGCCTCTGGACAGTGGAATGGATTGAATTACATGACCTTGACGGGCGGCGAAATGTTTGTTGACGCATGACGCAAATAAAACCCGTTCTTTGTCATAAGATTGTGAGCCTTAGTGTGTATCCGTGCATGGGCGCCATTAATGTTCTAAAGGCGAAGGGGACTCTCGCATTTATTATTTATGGCTGATTTCATGTCCATGCCTGCTTGGTTCGATATTTAGATATGAAAGGCACGTATTCCAATGCAATGCAAAGTTAATGACAACACGGCAGATGATAGCATCGCCTTTGATTTTGGAAAATGAATAAAAATCGAATGCGATCAAGATGTCTACAGATATTTAATGAATGAGTGGACATGTGAAACCATATGAATAATTGATTAGAAATATACGCACGCAGTGAGTTTTTGGCTTTTGACTTGTAGTTTCAGAACACTTTAAGAGCAACGTCTACCATGTATTTCAATGCTCGAAATGAAAACTGAATGTATACATTGATGTGTTTGGATAATAATCTCCAATCTGCAGAGAACCATGTGTCACTTATAGATTTTCTTTTGTTTTTTATAGATTTTAAAAAGAAAAAGAAGAAGTTACGCTGTTTGAGCGAGGATGTATAATTTCATACTAATTGGAGGGAGATGGATGGGAACCGAACCGAAAGGCCGGCTGAAATACTCTTCATTCTTCCATTTATGGTATTTTCTTTATTTTATGATGATCGTGGAACCATTAACACCTCTCCCATGCTGACTGGCATATATTCTATTCTTTCCGCCCCTAGTAATATGACCATACTAGTGTTATTATTGGATTTCTAAAAATTTGCCTTAAGTGTCCACTAACGCCAAATAGCGGCACTAAGTAAGGCAGCTTCTCGAAGTTCATATTTTCCAGTAAAATTTGAGCAGTAAACTTTGCGTTTTTAGCACTTGTCATTAAATGTTATCATATTTTTGGATATTCTTTGCCAAACCACTTGTCAAATATTAAGAAATTATATGCATGTACAGACATGGTTACCGGCCAAGAAGGCACCCACTTTGATTCAGAGATTATCTTTTCTAGTAAGTGCTAAACTATGATATTTTTGCTAAAGCAGCTCGGACTTAGTATGGTCGGAGACATGGAGGTGTTTTCGAATAAGGAAAACGAAATTTAAAATATTGGACACTAATATACGGATGTGCTTAATAGCAGGGGCGGATAGCTGACATCAGCATATCTGTTTATAAACTGATTATAATCCCGAAAAGCAGATTTCACGTCTTGTGAAGTCTAGTATTATAATGTGTATTCTTAGTATGATGAAGGACTGCCTTAAAGCTTGGATTGATGCTTTCAAGTTCAAGTTGGCGCATGTTGTAGCAAAAGGAGACTCGTAGATGAGTTTCCTTGCGACTGACGAGGGAACTGCACGAACAGAGAAGGTCATAAATGGTCTCTTCATTGTCACTCATATAAAAAAACACATTTCAGCGAATGGCACTGAGTCCCGTTTTGACGTTTGGAATTCACCATTTGTTCCTGAAATACACAGGTGTGCGAAAAGTTGCCTCAAACACGGAATTTATTCTCACTCACTGGCACTTAATTTAATGTGAAATAATAGTGAAAATGTGCATATGTACATAAGTCATTCGTAGTTTCAAACCGATTTCGAATATGAATCATGTAGGAAATGGTAAAATGAATGGAATGAACCAAACAAAATGACAGAAGACTTGAATCCAAAATGAGGACATTGTAAAGACTTCGAAAATCTATGATTCACATAGCCTGCATTGTTACCAGCAGAAATGCCTGAAATCTATATTTTTGTGGCAAATTTTACGATGAAAATTTAGAAATTTTGTTTTGTTTGTTTCTTTGTCTCAATGACAAATTCATTTTATTACATTGTTAGTCAGCACAAAGCCAATCTGACCAAGGTCCACAGTTTTGTATCACCAGTGTGTCTCATAGTTTGCTGCGAACTTCACATATGACAGCAGAGAACATAAATCTTTATTGTCAAATTTAGATAACTATTCTGTGGTTTTAAAAAAAATAATAATAATTTTAATTTATTGAGGTTTGACAAGGCCAGGGAATTAGTGCTGTCGAAGTGATCAAAGGATTTGTTTTATTTCACTTAAATCAATTGTTTTTAAATGGACTATACGAATTTCAAATGAACACAAGATAACATACGTGTTAAAAAGTAACTTATTCTGGTTGTTTCTAAGGTCTTGGGCAAGAATCTTGGTACCCAAAATTTTAAGAGTTTAATGGTACTTCCTTCAAAGTTGTATTTATATTCTGTGATATTATTAAACAAATTGTATTAATAATTTAGTAGTCGCTTGCTGGAGACAAATCACTTTAAGATGAATATTATGGCACAAATAATAAGCTATTATTATCAAAAACGCATATTCAGATCGAAATAATCTGATAGAATAACTTTTCACGGGATCTGGCGAAAGTTATATATAATTAAAATAATAACATAAGTAAAGCTGGCCAATTGCGAGTAGTACTCGTATTCCGAAGGTTCCGTATTATAAACTTTTTTAACAAGAAATGTTTAATATTAATTTGGAATTATTTCAATTCAAGTTATAGAATTTAATAGTAAATAAATCCATTGAAATCAGCGAGGAAACCACCATGTCGATATTGTACCCTTTTTGGCAAACAAAACAAAACTAGTAGGGTCTGTAATCTATATGATTGAAATTTGAGTTAATTAAATCAATTCATCGATCACATTGAGCATGATTTTCTGATTTAGAAATGACAGATGGTGACTGACTTTTAGCTACTATGCAGTTTAATATCTCTGAAAATGTACTCCATTTTATTGAAGTTCCAATTCCTTTGTATAACTCCATTGATTGAAAATCCATTTGCAACATTTTGCAGATAGGCTGATATGTCGAAATCACAAAGGTTCCGTTGTCGTTGACGGAACCTTAAAAACGTATACTTTATTGAGTAATCAACCTTCAAGCTTCGCACATTTTTTTCTACAAGTGCATTGCATACAAATGAGGTGGTAATAGTGTTTAAAAAAGGCGACTCGACGACACGGTCACAGTTATTCGTCACAAGTGTTTATATGTATGGACAAATGACCGTAGAAGTGCAATTAAATAATGCAACAAAAGCGGTATAATGCATTCATCCAGGAAGAGTAAAATGTATGGACATAGTTTCTCCGAACTCTTTTAAAATAAAGTGAAATCTCTATAAAGAACCCTTCGAAATAACATATGTACTTTAATAATTTAAAAAAAATCTGGTTGAATTTTAATCAATTCAATTTATTGTGTCTTTTTATTATTTCATTAAACACTTCCAACGACCAACGAAAATGGTATGGCTAAATGAGTCATCTGGCCGACATTCAAGTTAAGGTATGATAAACTAAAAATATGTTAAAACAAAAGAACACACAGAAATACAGTAAAAGCTCGTTAAGTAGGAATAATTGGTGGGGGAGGTCATTCCGAATAAACGAATTTTCCGAATTAAGGGGAGATTCTTTTCATGCATTAAAACGCGTTCCTATTGCTGAAGAAAAGCAATAACTTAAAACGAAAAATTATTTTATTAGCCCAAACAACATCTAAATGTGAATTGCCGGTACTCCTCCAATAGACATTTTGATGATGTGTTCTGACTTCTACATATCTTCTTGCTACCTATACCTGTTCAATCATTGCGTTATTTAAATTTTACTAATATAATTTAATTTTTACATTGAAAATTCATTTATTCGATTTAACACCGAATAAACGAATTTTCCAAATTAAAGAATTTAGAATAAAAGTGCTTTTACTGTATATGCGATATCATCTGCCAAAGTAACCAAAAGCTACGCAAAATAGCCACAACGCACTAACAAATGCTATTAATTTGGCTTTTCTAATAAAGAACAGACTTTGTCACCAGCTACCCGTCCGATTTTCCATTCTCACATTAGAGAAGGTTCATCATTAGAAGTCATTTAAGAAAATTCCAACTATTTTCAGTTACATATTATGAACCTACAAGAGAATAACTATACACTTTGCACTTAATCTGCATCAAAAGTGCCTCGTAAATGGTTGTTCTAATTTGTTTTTTTTTGCTCAAGACGAACATGCACATAATTTTCTTCATAATAGTAGTCTTCCAGGACTATTTAGTTTAGTGAAAATATTAGTGTGTTTTGGTCATTTGGAATGCTTATTATCAGGCAAGCTGTTATCCAAATCAACTTAAATTTCCACAGTTGTGCTGTCTTTTGAATACAAACACTTTACGGCACTATACTACATTTTTATGTATGATATTTTAACAAACTCTGACATCGACTGAAATAAATGCAAACAATAATCGCTTACGGACTTCCGAGAAATAGACAATTGTAAGAAATCTGATGAGTAAAACCATTTTCATGTTTAGACTGAAATATTTCCAGCTACCCTCATAGAGAAAGAAAATGTCATTTGGTTTTGCATTACACTGAGTTTGTTGAAAGAAGAAAAGAAGCAAAAACAAACACACAGAGCCAGCATCAAACACTGATCGAATATCGATAAATAAAAATCGTTATCGAATAACGTTGTTCAACCAGTTCTAAAGTCGCAATGTCATTAAGTTTGTATATAATGTAACTAAAGCCAGTGGGGAAACCCACAATTAGCGATCAACAAATCATAACTAATTAATGATAACAAATTCCAGTTTAATATTCAAGAGAAGCATAGACCTCTTGGGTAAAATTAAAAAATATTTAAAATTGAACAACACAAGCAATGCGATTCATTCATTTAGTTCATTCAGATTCCAGTTCTATTTAAAGCACTGTGATCTCATGTCAAGTCTAATTTAAAAAAAAGGTGCAACAACAAATGACGGAATCCTTTAAAAGCAATCTTCATAAACTTGAAATTTCGTTTAACAAATGGGCGCATTGATCCAGGTGTAGCCTTGCTTGTTTGCAGCAATTTAGCCAATCAACCACGTCCTCTTAAACCTGTCTCAATCATCAATAAATCTATCTGTGGACACCAGCTAGCGGTATTTACTGAATACAGCTTCTACTAAAGCTTAAGAAATATTTAGTCAAACACGGATTCATGTGAGTATAAGAGTACCTAACTACAAAGCGTAAAACATGCAAGACACGTCTGTGACGCTGTTTGTATATAGACCGTCCTTCACCGAACATTGCCTGCAGCTCCCACACGAAAAACTAAAGACACGAAGAATAGACACATTTTTGCTAAAGCAGCTAAAACACAAACAATTCATTCTAAGAGCACAATCCAATACCAATATCAATGACTGCTCCAGATACTCCAAGTTGAGAGGCTGCTGCCACGCAACAGATGATCGCTGCTATAATCCATGCGTGAGACTGCTCGGCCGCCCTGGTAATCATTTCGTTATAGTTTTGAAACAATTTATGATATTTTTGTGTGTATTTAATTTAATCACAAATTGGCAATCGACACGGGCCAAGAAACACGAAACACCTTCTTCAAAGAATCACGTTTTTGACACCAGTTTTCCCGTCGTGCAATCGGTGACTGTTTTTCAGCAGAAAAACAAAAACAAACCGAATACGAATGTTAATTATTCCGCAGAATGTATGCCGCGCTTAAGTGATGCGGTTTATGAAATCGGTACACTCCTCGATATGCGAGTGGGTGGGACGGTACCGGGTGTTAAGAGACTCAAGAGCCCGTGCACGGACAGAGAGACGAGATGTGAACGTGTTGACCGAACGAAAGGAAAACCTTTATTGAATCTGGAATTATTTCATTGACTTCATCTAGCTGAAATCTTGCGGCTTCATCGTTGGCTTGGATCCGGAATCGGTAAAGTTGCGTCGTCGCCGCTGTTTGCTGCGAAGATACACACACAAGCGCAACCTTCAAATGACTCGCGATATAGATGTTAGGCGAGAGAATAAGCCGGCGACGATGATGTGTTTTTGTGTACATATAATATTGTCGAGTACACAGTGACGAACAAGTCGATGATGATGGTGATGATCGCTGGCGCTATGACTGCCATGAAGACGATCATTGCATCTTGCGAAAAGTCTATTGTTTGTAAATTGTGCTGCTTGATACCTATGTTGAGGTTTGGGCATTGCACAACCTTTAAAGCCGGAAATAAGTTCCGTGATACCGCAGATCTACTACCGCTTAACACATTCACATTTCCCCGATGAAGAAGGAGATCATAACGCATTGCACCACCATTTCCATTCAGCTGTGCGTTCAGATCCCATCTTGAGTTCGTAATTACCTCGGATTTCTTCGGTTAATTGAAGTTTTCTTTGTTTCATTGAATGCGAGCAAATGGATTGGGTGTAAAATGTTTCCCTATGTGGACATCACAGCAAATCGACTTACTGCTGCTGACTGAGGTAAGGTATTCGATGACGCAACGCAACTTTTGTATGACCATCTTTCTTTTTTTGTAAATTAACCATATTGAGATGTAACCGAATGCTCAAGAGGCGATTATACGCCTGAGCTTGGCTTTCGTTTCTTCATTTGGTCAATTGGAGGTAGGCCACTTATTTGGCTACCTTATGAAACGGGTAGCATGTATTTAACTCACGCTCATTGATGGTGTTGAGTTCAGCATTTGAAAGTGATAATACATGATCTATTGGCGTGATTACGACCGTGCTAATGTTGTTTAATTATGCTTAATAGTGCACCTTTTGCATTCCAAAGAAATCATTTTATCATCAAGAAACCTCTCCGTGAATAATTTGATTGGCTAAACATCTGGATTATAGGCCATGAATGTAGAGCGCATGCACAATTGGTGTGTAATGCGCTTCACGCCTACTTACTGGACCTAAATAGTATCGACTAGAGCGACTACTCTCTGTACGTGACTATACTTCGGATTTCGGATATAGTAATAGTGTTTGAATTGAGTAGCATTTAGTGTGAAAGAATAGTGGAGGAGCAAATGTTTCTAAGAATTTATTTCATGAGGATGGCTTAATGCATCCCAGTCGGAGTACTTAAAGTTAATGATTTTTTTTAAAAATGAAATAACGAGTCAAATGGTGGCTTGGATAATTCGTCACTCCTTATGAGGCTTTGGCTTTGGATTGTTGGAATGCAAATTATTTGAAATGTTCAGGAGACAGATGCTAGCTTGAGGACCATTTATATGCAATTTCCAACGACGCGTGTTTGGGTTGGTTAAGTACTAGTACTACTTCAACTCAGAGAAAAGTATCTGTTGAGATGTGAAATATCTGATAACATTCTCATCAATAATCTTGTCCGTTCATAACATATCCTTGTCAGATGATTTATGGGTTCTAGTTCCTACATATTATATCTCCATTTATTTATATATTTAATATAAATATTTAATTTATTAATCTACATGTTATATTTATATAAATTCTATATTTACTTACTATGTGTATACATAATAAATATTGATACTTATTTGTAAACAAAACTACATTTTCAGCCGAGCGAATAATTCCGACGCCGTGGGACCGAACAACATCAAGGCCATCGTTCAAAGACATCGAGTGATTAGAATAAGTAGAGTAAGTATAGTTTTTAGGGCAACTTCGGTGTAAGCATTTGAATCTAAATAAATAAAATCCCTCATAGATTCATAGAAGGAAAATAAAAAGATAAAGCCTTTAATTTACACGCTTGCCACGACAAATTCTTTTCGATAAAATCATGGCAATCGTGGAGTCTGTCCATCATGTAACCACTGTTTAGAGACCGTTTGCGCAAATAACAATTTGTAACCATTTGAACAAGGCTGGGTACTAAAAGATGTATGGGTGCCACACGAGGTAACGCCAAAGAACCTAATGCAGCAGCAAAACTCTTAATTTCGACCGGTATTGTCAACAATTGAACCGCCTGACGGAAGCACCCGCTCAGAAGCGGCCAGATTTTGGCCCATAAGAGAGTAATTGTGTTCCATCAGGATAACATCAGGCCACACACATCGATAGTGACTCTACAGAAGCGCCGGGAACTTGGTTGGGGGATTCTATGGATCCAGTTCCATGACTTCCACTTGACGTATCTTCATTTCAATTGCCGTTTTCATACTCACTGCTTCACAGCACGAGCTATTAGGCAGGGGTGTCGAGTTTCATCATATGCGGTGCTAAAATCGACAAATAGTTGTTTGTAGACCTCTGACGTCATTTGATAAAATTTAATTTTTAGTGAACACACCGTTGTGTGACTAAGGCTTTCAAACATATGCTCAAAATGGTCCTATAAAAGAGAATACGTGAATAATGAAAAATGCAATCTTCCAGAATCACTTAGTGCTACTTTAGGATTGTCAATGTTTTTCTTTTCAATCAAAACATCTTAATTGAATGCAATATGATTTAGCTTTAAAATATTTATGAGCTGCGCCTTCAGCAACCATTGATGTGTCTGACAGCGAATTTCACCAACAAAAAGAGTCACAAAAAAAAAAAGCAAATTTAAGATGCAAAAATATGTTTGCGAACCATGAAGAAACACCTATACACACCTTACACCAAAAGGGTTTTCACCATTTTATAGCAATTATCGCGTTTCGCAATGTCTCCATGATGATGTGGACCACTCTGACCGATCTCCATCTCAATCAAAATCACCCGAATATGAATATATATATGAAATTATATTTACATTGTCACTCAGGTTTTTTGCCAAACAAATATACCTGTGGAGATCCAGCTGTCGAGTCACACTTAAGGCCGGCATAGGTTGTGTACATTCATATAGTTTTAATCACATTGTCACTCAAGCTTAGCGTCGCGTCGTGAAGTAATCTTCAAGCCAAGGGTGCGACGTGAAATATTTTCGAAGCAAAAAAATTTGCTCATTTGGTTTAATGTCAATAAGTTCCCTAACTCGATGAGGGTATCTTCTCCAATTTACTGTCCTAATGACCGTCACAGTTTCATTTGATTGTTGATTAATGGCCATGAACTTTGGTTAAGGATACGGGTATTTAGGTGAAGCGAAGTAAAGAGAAATATTCGGGCTTGAATTAGAGAAGTGACCTCACCTCTGGTGGGTTTACTTTTTGCGCAGTGGGATGTGTGAACTTCTGGTGAATCTTCTTTTGGAATTTGACTTATTGACCACACCATATCACACTCATATTCAATACAATCTAAACAGGAATCCAGACAAATTATTAAGGTTAATTTGTTGTGTTGCTAAGGAGGACCTAGTGTGAGTCATACGCATAAATTATTGCTTGAAGTGGGTGAAGACGAGTGTAATTTAGCTGTGTACCAGTTTCTTGGTTAGAGTGCATTAAGGTCAAGGAGATCTGCAAGATTGCCAATTTGTTCACAGAATCAATGTGGCACCAATCAAATATCAAATTATGCTTCGAGGGTACCAAGCAGAAATAAGAGAGCAAGGAGATATCCAACTTCGGCGAGAATTTCCCCTAGTCCACACCGGAGAGAAATGTGAGAGTAGTGGAACTCACTTGTATATCACACATACTCTTACAAAAACCATGGATCCACCACAATATGGCGGCCGATTCGTGGATTTTGTGGGATAATGGCGGCAGATTCGTGGATTTGGTGGGAAATCGTCGGCAGATTCATGGATTTGCCCAATCTCATGTACTTTTGTTCGGAGGGTGTTGAAAAGGTGACTCATATTTTTAAGAGCACATATAATACTTGGGTGAATAAAAATGTAATGCTATTTAAATAATACATGTAAATCTATTTACAGGAATATTTTGAATCAATTTAATTCTTCAAAGTAATATATAGGCGATCAGTGTGCAGTTGTTTAAATTTCATAATTGTTCAGAAAAATGTCTAAATAATGCAACTAAAACTAACTCATGAAAATGGTTGTCAAAATTTAGAATAAACTTCCATCACATTTCTTTAAAAAACTAAAATGACCAAAAAAGTTATTTTTTTAAATGATTCATGCTAATTTTTCATTATTATTATTAGTACTTTTACACAAGTTTCGCGTGAATGCATTTTATATGTTTCATTCATACATGTGCAGAAATAAATATGTACATTAAGTAAAGTATTCATTAATTTCACCCTAGTGCTTCAGATAGTATTCACAGACAGGGGAGAAAAAGCGTATAAAAAACGCTGTCAGATGAAATCTAGGGGCAAGAGAGGTAGAAGTTGGATATCTCCTTGCTCTCTTATTTCTGGTACCAAGCTAGTTGCAAAAAAATTAATCTGCAGTACATGATAGAAATTTAGTCTAGTTTTGAGATGCTTGGGAACTGTGTGAGTCATCTAATCTTCTCCTTATAAAGGGTGGTTACATTTTAAGCGCCGATGTTGATTTTGAATAAAACACAAATTATTTAGGAAATTATTGTCATTTCTTTTTATTATGATAATATTGGTATGGCGGCACACCTCCATCCGATGGTCCATATTTTCGATGACGCTGAAGCATAATTGAGGTTCTATGTCGTTAATGTACCGAATTCATCCTTTAGCTCTTGAATTGTTGCTGGCTTATCGACGTACACATTTTCTTTCAAATAATCCCAAAGAAAAAAATCCGACGGTGTCAAATCACATGATCTTGGCGACCAATTGACATCGCCACCACGTGAGATAACACGGCCATTGAATTTGTCACGCAAAAGAGCCATTGTTTCGTTAGCTTTGTGGCAAGTGGCACCGTCCTGTTGAAACCACATATCGTCCACATTCATATCTTCCAATTCGGGCCATGAAAAGTTCGTTATCATTTCACGATAGCGAACACCATTCACAGTAACTGCCATGAACGCCCATGTTCATAATAAGCCTGAATAACTTAAGCGCATTGCTCGATTGTGTATCTTTCCATGGTTTTTCCATGGTTTCCATAGTCTGAAATTGAGAAATGTCAAATGAAATGCAGAAAAAAGCTTGACGTTTAGGTGTGGTTCAAATTCAACATCGGCCGTTAAAGTTTAACCACCCTTTACTTAGCGATTTCGTAAGAACAATCATTTCATTTTTCGGAGAGTCATAATATAACTTCTACTGCACTACATTTTACGAGAAAGTTTAAGTATTGTACATAGTTTTATATCGGCCCTTACCGACTAAAAGATGTTGGACTCCGCCTCATACGCTCCTCCACCTAATCGACACAGAAGATGGTTGAGGTCCCTGCCACTAGTGTCCCTTACTTTAGCGCCCATGGCGGTAAAACATCGACATGCCAAAACCTGTAAATCCAGTTTTGTAGATCTCGAAGAGTATATATGTATAAAGAAGTAATAAGTTTCAAAACATGGATCTCTGAGAAGTTCCCGATATATCGAAGATTAAAAATTTATTTTAGATAATAGTTCACCTTACAAACAACAAGAACGTACCCATATTTGACTTGAGTAATGATTGCTTTTCATACAAGGATTTTCAGAAATATTTGCAAATAAATAGTGCTTTTTATGGCAACCAAATGGTGACTTTTTCTGAATGTGATGATGTTTCAAAAATGCCTTTCAATGAGTTTCTCGAATTGAACCATGTTCGTCAAAATAAATGCCATCAATTCTAAAACGTTGCTCCGGCGTGAGTTTATTTATGATGAATTGCTAAACCAAACTAACCTCAAAAGAACCGAGATCTATCCAATCATCTGTCACAGAAAACAATGATGTAAATTCAAATTTCTTCGGTTCCGGCTTCTCTCGAAAAACGGTCATAATTCACTGTTCCATCTCTTTGTACTTACTGACGATGGTTATGAAAATCATTTCAAGCTTCGCCGTTAAGTGTCGGTATAGAACGCTTAATATATAAACATGAGATAAAAATTTATTTCACAATATTCAGGTATAATATTATTACTTCATCGTTCGTATTCGTGTTAAATAGAACAACGAAATAAGACCAGAATATCAGATAAAAATCAACACAAAGAAACGTTGAAATACAAATAAACCTTTAGTTAATTCTTATGAAGGTACGCCTGATTCTGATGCAAAGATAAACAAATCATATCACACATTGAATTTGCATAGAAAGAAACTGTAATAAATGTTAAAAAATAAACCATTCTCGTACTCTTTGCGGAGTTGGCAAGATGTCTTGAGATCTACATAAAAGACGATGACTACAGATTGTGTCGAATATAATGAAAATCCCTTTGACAAAGCCAAATATTTTCTTTAAAACCTGTTCAACGAATGCATCCACAATACCAAGTGACCTTTAATTTGATGATATTTCTCAACCTGCTACGAATTCACTTTCCATCAAAGAACTACAATATTCCTCTCGGACATTAGATAGTCTTAATTTCTAGATATCCTTGGCTAGTCGAACGATAAAAGTCAACTGAAAGCGAACTTGATGGACGAGGCCACTGAAATGATAATTATTTGGGAGTAGAAGAGCTTCAAGGCTGTATTCTTTAACGTTCTTCACATCTTACCGATTGGCAACTTAGTCGCCATTGAATCATTTTATGATTTTTTTTGGTAAGCCGAAGAACATCAACATCAAATAGTAAATGCCAGTCGATGACGTTGCGGTTATGGGTTTGCCATTGACGCACTCCTTTATGAGGCTTTCATTCATTTCGGTATTCCTGACAAATGATTGGAAGGGAGATAATCAAGAGATAACTTTCTTTAAAGGGAAGGATTGTGCCTAACTACGTTTCAAAGATTTGCAATGCAATTGCTTGAATAATGTTTGACACTTAATATCAACAAAAACTATTGAATTACGTCTAATATTGAGACGGAGGGTGGCCTGTGGTGATGTAGGCAATTAGCCATCGATTAGTTGCTATCTGATTCGCTCCACATGTTAAACAAAGTTGTGGTTGAACGTGATGTAATTTAGATAACCTTAATTGACCCATGCCTTCGCATACGAATATATGTCTGCTAACTAAGTGGTTCGTATTAAAGTTGGGTCCCAGAAAACTTTTGAAATTATCATCGATATTACTGGCGATGCACATAGGAGTATAATAACGATATGACTGGACTTGTGCGTAATATTATTCTCTCACGAGTGGAAGTGACCTACAATTTTATGCTGACTCTGAAGCCCAAGTTTGTTTGACTTTCTAGACAGACAGTTTTTACTCCCACCACAAATTTGAATACGGCTAATTGGCTCAAATTGTGTCCTTTTGGATGAAAATGGATAGTGTATCTAACAATGTTTTCCTCTTTTGTTTAAATGATGCAAGCCGATTTGTATAAAAGGCATGTGTAGGATTTATATAAAAGGTGACCAAATAGCAATACTTGCCGAGACAGAACACTGAATTGTTAGAGAGGTGGACTTCGCGTTACGAAGATAGTGCGTTAAAGCTGCGTTGAAATTATAAATCAATTTATCAGCTGTTTTCATCTCTCAAATACCAGATGGAAAATATAGTGTCCTTACTGTCAAATGAGTCAGCTTTTTTTTCATTTCTCAAATGTCAGTTGACATAGAAACTCTCAATTTGGAAGAAAATGTCTTAATTTGGAAGCAGATCTCTCTGTTCTATGACGCAGAGACATGGGCTAAATCAAAAGACAAAGCACTCGTTTAATCTATGATCCTCTTTACGTCGACGGCATTTGGAGAATAAGATTCAACCACCAACTGTAGATATGTATGTGTTGTGTAGACATGAGCCAAATGTATAAGCCGAAGATTGCTAGGCCATGTAAAGGGCATGGGCAACATAAGCTGAAGAGGCTTCTTGGTTGAGGCCTAGGTCCACGCGGGACTGTAGCGCAGAAGAAAATAATTTAAGTCATATGCACATGCTTCCTCCGTGCAACTATTGGATGAACGTTCTTAAAGTGCAACTGCAATAAAAACAGTACTAATAGTCTCCATTGTCGGAAGCAATAAAAGTATTGTGACTCTCTTTAATTAATGCCGCAATTTGCACATTCACTTGGCTACCACTCCTTGAAGCATACATATTCGCATGGATTTCTAACACAATTTTCTAGTCCATTCTTTACACCCAAGTGAATTACTTTAGCGGAAAGTATTCAGGTAAAAAGTAAAGTAATTGCACAAGAGAAAAGCTGCAGATTGTCGGTCCACCTACAAAATGTGTACAGGAACCTACGAAGAGGGATTGCGCTTCAGCACTTCCTTTTTCGTTCACTGTATCCTGATGAAGGGAAACTTAAGAAAGCTTTCTGTTCTAATTTCCTCTTTTGGCGTACCTCGCTTATGCAGTAGTTCTTCTCATGCCCTTGTTGTTGGTTGATTCATTGAAGACATTTTTCTTATTCAACAAGGCGAATCATGTGGCTCTGGTCGTGGCCCGGACGTCTTAACGTGTTTGGTAAACGAGGAAGTTTTATTTTCCGCTTCTAGGAATCAAATGGAAGGGCGGAGAAATTCTAATTAAAAATCCTTTAAGGATTAAGCAGGTTTTTCTTGAGAATCTTAGCGACATTTATATTGTCAGCACCTAAATGAATTCCGTCCGAGATGTTGCTTTTTACAAACGAATGGTGATGAAAGGCATGTAGAGTCTGGATTTTCTTTTCACCTTGAGAGTATTTACTCAGGAAATTGAAATTAAATAATATCTTTTTCACTTACATATAGTGTAACTGTGAAGGATTACACCAACACTGCGTAAGGGCACTAGAATAAGGTTTTATTTGCTACATGGTAGTTTGATGACTGACCGATTGAAACACACAAAAAAATACACCACTAATCATCGTCAGATATGTAATTTAGAATGCAGCATGTTATCAGTTAGTGTAACATCATACAAGCGTAAAGTAGCAAAAGGAAACTAACACGGATGCCTGGTGATAGTGGACCGCATAGTGAAAGAGAAGTTCGTAAAGAGACCATCGTGACTAGTAGTGGACACTGTAATTGCAGTGTATTCTCCATGAATAAATTTTATTTGTTAAAAAAAAAAATGTTTTTGAATGATGGAAATCTTTACTTGGACCTTTACAAATTTTTGTGTTAAGTGTAAAATATGATATCCGTCAAGTGGCTGCCGCCAACGTTGATACACATTTGTGCCCGTTTTATTGCATTTTCCTTGACTTTCCGCAAGATTTCCTGTCGAATATTCTCCTTAAGGACTACGATTGTCTGAGGTTTGATGGCATAAGCAAGCGACTTAAAGTAGCCCAAAGAAAGAAATCTGGGATGGTTAATCGGGCGATCTTTTTGGCCATGCCAAATCGAGAAAACGGCAGATTACCGAACCAGGAAACGCTTCCTTAACAATATCCATTGTGGCTCGAGTTGTGTATACGGTTGCATCGTCTTGTTGAAACCACATGTTCACCAGGGCCCGCTGCTCCAATTCCGACAGTAAGAAGTCGTTTATCATGGCACTGTAGCGTTCGCCAGTAACAGTGATCATATTGCCGATGGCATCCTCAAAAAAAAATACGGCTCAATCACTCCTCCTGGTTTTTCAGCGCCCCAGAAACGAAGATTTTGCTTTTGACGTAACTACGGAAGTCGACATCGAAATTCACGAGGCGCTAAAACCACCTACCGATAATTGGTCAAAAAAATTGACACAACTATTCCACGCTCTTGCGGAGAATAGCACTCCATTGCTTGTTTGTTTGTATACTGCAGCTGCCTAGTTCACAAATGTCAAATATGCTTCACGTACGACGCCATATGCAAAAATTGTAACATGTTCCGATAGGATGACAAAGTACAAGGTACTTGCCACTGTAACGTAATGGGTGTTGCACAGATTGCACAGTGCTCGTCTGTCCAACGTCAGAATGCTACACCAACCAACAAAGGGGAGTTTTGATATTAGACGGTTAAGCATACGGGAGATTGACAGAGCCTACTAAGAGCAATAATGTGACAAACTCTCCCATATGTGGTTCCATTGCCGGAATCGCCCTTGGCAATCGATATTACTTCGGTTTGTCGAAACAATTGGGTTCAAAATTTCATGCTATATGATGGCGAAATCTGGATGATAAGAAAAAGAGCAGAGCTGTTTCTTGTTGCTTTCAAGGAATACAAATTCTGCATCACCTGCCTGCGAGAAGGGGAAATGTAGGAAAAGACATATCGGCGAAATCTACGAGGTGCAACTAAATCTGGATCTTGTGCCGGAAGACACACATTTGGTTGCGGCACAACAAGCGCATGGGCACCATTATTTCAGCTAAGAGTTTCCTCGAATCTTAGTCTCCTGGTTCGAGTAGGAGAGGAAGACCGAATCTCTGGTACAAAGACCAACTCATCGCCAAGGCAAGACATCTTAACCTTGATGACTGGAAGCAGCGTTCCTCGTTTCCTCAACGATGGAAGGCATAGACCCGATATGTAGGTAAACACATATGTAACTAACTCTGTTTTTGCCGGGGTAGATTGGTATATTCAGAAACCATTTTCTTGAGCCACATATTTTCTCTTTTCCTATCAAAATGAGTTATTTGTCTACATTATCAACATTTGTAGTTTAATTATAACTCTATAAGACGGTTATCTGTCATTCAACTCAAATTTTGCATTCAAATTCATCCTTGAAATAACATGTTCACATACTCACAGTTACCCTTCTCAGTCATCACATGTGTTTCTATGTACTGATTGGAGATCAGCTTCTAGTTTTGGTGGCGTTTAAACTAGTTTGTTTTAAATTAAAATAATACTTCCCACGACAGATCCTCAGTTCCTCGCAAAATGGGCATAAAGTCGGTGTAGGTGATAAATATTCATTAGATGTATAGAACTAAGAAAAACTTTCAGTTTCTTTTGATAAATAACTCATGCTAATTCTTTAACATTCCTTTTGGATTGCCACAACTTTAGAACCTGTTCTAAAGAATAAGCTAAAGCTACTAATAATAACTTTCTTTATGTATGTAAGATGGACATCTTTATTGGTTTCTGATCATCCGCCCGGATATTATGTTACCACATTGACTGGTTGGGCTACTCTGTTGGCTTTGACCATATGACACGCGTTGTATTGCCTTTCGTGTAAGATGATGGTGGCATGACACAAAAAAAGGGACAGACTGGTAGATGGTACCAACTTTTTATATCTTTTTATTGCAAATGGCTTAAAATGGAAGAATTCTGATTTCGTTATATGCCCGAATTTATAAGCCAGGAGTTCAAATCATTTTACATGTTTTGGTTAGATTCCCGTCTAGCTTAAAGAAGAATCGAGTGGCCTAGAGTTCCCTCGTGCGTGCTTTGCCCACGCGACCCCTTTATTGGATCATAAGGTCACTGAAGATTAGATGAGAGATGAATTCTCTTATTTATTTATCAGGCCTTCGATGCATGGAGGGTCTGAGCCTGAGCCATAATTGCTCTCCATTGTTGGCTTCTATCTTGTGACACCGATTGTTGATAATATATAGGAACTACTAAATTCTCAAAAATTTCCCACAAAGCGTATTTTTCTTCTTCCTTCTGTGGCGGTACAGTCCGGCAACGGTACAGTCTGGCAGTTTTCAATAAAATTTCAAAGTCTCACAATTGGAGATGGACTGCTGCCCGAGCCAACCGTCCATGCGCTCTACATGGCCCATCAACATTAAGCGTTGGACACGGACAGACGAATGACTTCATCATCCGCATTCAGACGCTTTGACCATTACATCGATGTTGCATGTCAGCATGGACTTCGTTGTGCCGTCAAACCCAATTTAGCCGCTTGCTTCTCAATTATAGCAAACACCCCTGCGTGATTGGTGATTGGCCACGTCAAACGTCACCCGCGTATGCTAACAGCCGAACAGATGTTCTCCAGAACAATGTCACATGACAGTGTGTCCCATTGTCCAACATCGTTTTTGACATTAAAGGTATTGGTTAGTTCGTTACCGACATTGATGGACCGGCGAGAATTCTCCATCGTCATCCTAACGATGCATATCGTAACGAGTTTGGCAAGAGTACCAAAACTAGACCTGGCGGTCAATATGCTTGTCCATATGCATATTGTCGCAGTGTGAAGTGATGTGAAGATCTGGTATCTTGTATAGTTCCCTCGCCTGTAGCCACACGGGCGAGTATAAAAACTGCAGAGAAGATTTTATACGTGGTGTTAGGCAGTACAGTGTACCGTACAGTACAGGCACTTCAATTCAATTCAATTTATTTATTATTCTCTTTTTGTTTATCTGCAAAGCCTGGTTGTCTGTCTGCAGAAGACTAATCACAAGATCATTATTATTTATAAATGTTGAAATTCATTAAATTCAATTATAGTTAAAAGAATTAAAAGATTTCAATTGACAATTCATTTACAATTCATAAAATAAACAATACTTTAGTATTTAAGTTCAACATGTTTTACATAATTTGATGAATTTAAATGGATTTCCTTTACTTTTTTAATGATTTCTCTTTTTGAGAGGTTGCGAATTTCCGTTGGGAGTTGGTTAAGCATCACCGGAATTGCTACGTTAAATGTCCTTCGATCATATTTATTGCAGTACCTCGGAACTTCCCATAGCTGCTGCTGTCGTTTTCTAGTGTTTACCATCTGCTGTGTCTGGATCCTGTAGGTGTTGTCGTCACCGAAGTTGGCCAAGATTTCCAAATTGTATATTTGCAGATGTTGAGCATACATGTTGGTTGACTTCTATGTTGCTGAACTTCTCTAATACTTCCTGCTTTTAACACAAGTTTTTATATTCGTCTGTGTACTTGTTGCAACGATTGCATTTGAGATGCTCTTCACGCTTCGGTTTGTACAATTTTAGCATAGATTCCTAAAACTTACATCTAAAAAATCAACACTTCCTGAAGAAATCTCTGGTCAACTACACACGACTGAAAAAAAGACACTTAAAAGTTAAAACCAATCTGGATTAGTGATTATTAGATTAATTATATTATGTACAAAAATCACCGCCAAGAGACTCCAAGAGAACATAGCAAATTATAAATAGGTCAGTGTATATGAATGAGCTGGCTAGGTCAAGTAGAGCGAATGGAAACAAATGCTCCAATCCGGAAAGTCTTCGAATCCACCCGCAAGAGACGGCGCAGTGGAAGAAGACCGCGACACAGGTGGCGCACGCAAGTGGAAAGGGACATCAACCAACTATGCGTGCGAAACTGGAGACAGCTAGCTAAAGATAGACCTGGCTGGAAACACTTGCTGGTTGAGCCCCAGGTCCACCTCGGACTGCAGCGCCACCTCAAGTGTATCAGGGTACGTGAAAGGAAACTGTTAGCCACCAGAAGCGCTCCCAGTTATATCTACTTCATCAGTAGTTCGATAGTAGTTGCTCACGGCTGGTTTTTATTGTGAATTTGTCTGAACTGACATTCCAGTTGCCGGGAAAGAGATTTAACGCCCATTCGATCTGAAAGCTCTGAACAGAGACTATGAAGTACAATCAGGATATGATTGAAGGATATTCCTTAAATTCAGTTGGATATCAGAACTAGACTTAACTAGTACATTTATCCCACGTTGCTTTTCCGCGTAAGTAACTCTATATTCACGAAGAAAGTGTCATTATGCTCATTTCTTCAGACTTGTGTTATACCCTGATCACCGCAGATTCCCTATGAACTAAGTGACCATGTAAAATCCCAGCAGAAGATGAGAGAATATATCAAATTATGAAACAATCCTCACATAACATATTCACTGAGCATGAGCGAAAGTGCTTCGTTCATCTGCAAATCAAGAAAACACCTTTTATAAGCACTCGACTCCCTCACAGTTGCTGTTCAATGAACTTCAATCGGCTTGTGCAAAAATGGGTGGCCAATTAAGACAAGACCATATACATTTTTTTGCAATTAAAAGCACAGTGAACATGTTAATTGACTTCCACCCAATTAAGATTTTCGCTCGGGCCGGGATTAGTAAATTAATCAGGTGACCGTAACAAATTTACACGCTTAGAAAATGTTCACGGGTCATTAGCACATATATATCCGGTTGTGTGGGCACCTACACGTTGATACTGTTCGATTGGTAAATGTTTCTATATACGAGTAGAAGGCGTGTTAGCAATTGGTGACATCATGAACCAATAAGTGAGACATTTTTGTATAGCGAGCAAGTAGATTGCACTGAATCGTTCGATTTAAACATGACGCGACAGTCTATTGAATGTGATCGTAGTAGAGCAAAGTCCAATTTACCGGCCTACCGGAAAAAAATTTAAAACAACCAAAATGCGACGGTATTTTATTTTCGGAATTCAAGGCAAAAAACAGCAAATCAATTTCAAGAAAAAAATAAACTGTCTGTTATCGTATTGAATGTACTTAAACACAGTCGTCCGACAGACTCTGCCTTTTGATTGATCAGCAATAAAATGTATACACCTTAAACACAAGTAGCGAATTTGAGAAAATCATTAATATTCATGTATTCATTTCCGAATTCAGTAGACAGTAGACAGAGAGCTATAACTGATGGCTGTATTACCAAGACGATTAAATGATAAAAATCTTTAGGCACGTCAGTACAGTCAATTGCTAAGTGTACCCGCAGAGGTAGGAGTATTTTTCAAGAAGACCGCTAAAAATCTGGCATTTCGTACAGGTCTTGGTGTAGAATTTTGATAAATGACCTTCATCGATCTGCACGCGTATCAAATCTATATTACGCAACAAATAAAGCCCACACCAAGCCACCATAATCAGTTGGGTCTTGGAATATCATTCGTCGCAAATGATGCGGCTAATTTACATTTCAATTCAACTTGGTTAGTGGGCAAGGTGGTGAGTATGTTTTTAAAGACAATAACAACACCGTTAATCATTTAGGAGAGGTAAAAACCAGATACGATACGACTTCCTTTTGAAGTTTTGATTTTTATTTTGATGATTTTCATTAAAAAAAAACAAGCGAATGTTGTTTTAGGCTCCGTGGTCTATTTTTATTGATCTGCATTCAATTTGATGTCTGGTTGGTTGTCCTCATGTCAGAGTGAAAACGAGAAAGACTAGAATATGAGACTATTGGAGGAAAGGCTGCAGGACTGAAAATTTAAAGATTTCTGTAGAATCCGTAAGCAGAGAGTGGGTGTATTGAAAATGAATGGTAGTGCCATCGTAGTCGAACCATGAACATTCATCGTGGAATTCGCTGCATTTACTCACGGCGTGTCATTGAATAAATGGAGGGAAAGAAAGCACCTTGCTGCAGACTGGGGTGGAACTGGACCTGAACCTACCTTTACAGCGTGTTCTTTCTCACGGGTGGATATGACGTACGGTTTTATGCCGATTCCGAGCGGCTGAGACAGGTACAAACACACATAATATATTCTCTCAGAATTGTCAATAACACAAGAGCAAAAACAGTTCGTGGGGCTCCAAGCCGTCGCACATGTTCTTCCACAATACAAAGTCCTGTAATGACACCAACTAAAATACTTATATTCGGTCTACTTAGAGATACAAACTTCTTGAAGCTTTTCACGGTACAGTTTATTATAGCATCTTGAACTTTCAGCAAGTTGTGACGTAAACTTCCTTTTGATCTCATTCAGAAGGGAGCACATTTTGGCGTATTGTAAACGGTTATAAAGTTCACCTCACACAAGAAATGGAGAGTGCTGACCACGGAAAGCTTGAACATCACCGATTGGATGTCCAACTTTCACATAATATTTCCTTCAACGATGGTGGATAAGTTAGCAAACAAAGTGGTGCCATATCGAAAACTGAAAACCCAGACGTAACATTTCATCCTATTTGGTCTGGTGGTGGTCATTGGTCCATATGTCTATGAAACTAAGTTAGATGTATTCGTCACCGTCAACTCTCGTCGAAATGTGCTTGCAACAAAACCGTGCCGTATTTCGCACAACTCGTCCCGATTTGGTTTCATTGAGGGTAAATATCATAGACAAGTTATTGAGTGTTTTATTTTTATTTAATTTTACGCTTATGGGAAGCTATGCAAAATATTTTGTTTATATACTCTTCTGCTCTGAAAACGAAAACGAAACGAAAACGAATATTCCTCAAGTTATCGTCCAGTCCTTTTTCGATATTTGTCGAATATGAAATGAAAACGACCGTGCTGAAAGAACACATTGGAGGGCAATTGAATGATCATTTTTGCCAAGAACGAAATATTAATCGCTTTTTGGGTGTGTGTGAGCATGTGTTGTGATTGGGCGTAGTTGCGATGTATGCGGTGCTTTTCTTATTCATAAGCGATCGCACATATGAACGCTTTGGCTAAGTAAATATGAACATGCTGTAGGATGCATTGACTCAAAAATGTAACACTCAAACTTATAAGGGAAACATACCCAATCGACTTCATTGTAGAGAGTATGGTAAACACAACGATCGTTTGGGTTGCGGTGGTAGTACTCACTTGCACCGCCTTTTTTGTGAGTAGACTTTAAGTCTCAAAAATGTGATCGCATGCCAATCTCTGGTGAGTGTATGTGTGTTCCTTTAAATTTACTTTCGGAACCAAAAAATGGATGACCGTGTATTACACACAGTCCATGGTAATGTGACGTAATGTGAGGATATCGACTGACCACTTCGTTATAGATCCGAGAGTACTCCCTTCGAGAGCACTTAAAATGCAACAATTTACACCAGCATAACCAGTACAACCCCGATTCTTAAGAATTTGCTGAAATATCTGATGGGTCGTAGTCATATTCCCTCCCTATGTTAACATATTCGGTTGTTAAAACCTAAATTTTTATTTAATTATGAAAACATGCATATACTCATGTGTTCATATGTAATTTCACCAAGTCGAAGAACAAGCAGAAATATTACAGAAAATGGCAAAACCCCAACGAGAACTTGAGATTCAAAGAAAATGCGAACTTTATTTGAATTTTAGTATCCAATATTACACATAATATTTACTAATACCGATTCTCACAATACGGGGTCAATGGATTAGCTTCTCTAAGCCGACAATAAAATATATCACATTACCACACAAAAGACCTTTGTTATTTATTTGAAAATGAAAAACCAACGAACATTACACATTTATTGTGTAACATAATCGTGGAAGAATCAGTGAACAACCTTGACTTTAGCGTTATAAAATTTGCATAATTCAATAAAAATATTTATTACATCTTTTCGAGTTCACTCACTCAAAATGTGCATAATTTTCGTGTGTTATTTGGTTCACTATCCAGAATTGATGTTAATCATTTGAATAACTGCGGCAACCGTAATAAGAATTGCATTTGTATAACAAAAACAAAAGCTCGATTTATGCGATGAAGAGATTTTCATTTTGGTTTGAAAAGAAATTCATCAACCCACCGGACGTCGACTGTCGACTCTGAACCATGGCATGTTTGTGCCTTCAAGTTAGAAAATGTGGTATTGTTGTTTGTTGTTTGTTGTATGTATTGTCATAGTATCACTTTTAGACTTGTCAAATTTATTTTCCGGGATCAAATCATAAGTGTTGTGTTGATATTAAATGTCCATCCTACAGAGATGGCTGATGACTAATGGATCAAGTGATTGGTTTCAGAAGTATAAGACACTTCAACTGATGTCAGGCGATTTGAACTTTAGGTGTATTCTCTGTAAACGCGTTGTATGTATTAGGAAATAATAAATTGATAATTCTTCTAATCCGCATGATCCACTAAAGTGGTCCGGGCACGATAGATCTCCAGGCAGCTCGATCCTCCGCCATCGACTCTAAGTCATCAGGAGTTATGCCCAAGCAGAACTAGGCAAGTTTTTGGACATCCTGAGTCTGCCAAGCGGTCGCCTACCTGATGTAATCGGATTCAAGACACGGCTCGGAAGTCGTGATGATGGGGACATTCGTGGCACGTACCCAAACCAACATTGGCGTCTTCGCGCGTTGCCGAGTTTTTCACCCCATTACGGCGAGTAATTCCCACAACAGCACGAAGAAGTCTCTTGTATTCGCGATCTTAATCTTTCGGCCATTACCCAAATTGAATGACCATAGGTAAGAGTTAGAACAAATTGAATTGAAATTCGCCAATTTGGCTTTGACACCAAGCTCGGCCTTCCTGATTACAGATCTTCCAAGCTGTTTCAGAATGAACCCGACCTCACATAAAATCTCAGCATTACTCGTCCCATCACTCGTGAAAAAGACTCCGAGATACTTAAACTCAATCTGCTTCAATGGGACTCCACTAACATGTAGACTGCATTGAATAGGCGTTCTGGAAATGACCCAGCATCAGCACATACGGCCACAATCCTATAGCGCGTGAGGATAACTCGTCATGAGTCATCTGCAAAAAGAAGATGACTCACACTCAACTCTCCCTAGGTGACTTCCTCCACCATTGAAATATTCTGCGCCAACTCAAGTCTACGGGTCTGCCATCCTTAGTGCCTTGTTCGCTAACAGCGTAACTGCTCAGAGAAGTGCTCGCTCCATCTGTCCACCTCATACCATCAAAACAACACACCATGTATATCCTATTTGCTTCGTCGAAGAGATACCCACGATATCTAAACGATACCTTGCAGCTTCCTCATCTATCTCAAGATCCTTTCCTGTGAGCGATGAGACATGTGTCTATCCTAAGTTGATGTCCTTATCCGCTGCCCTTTGATCTCCGCACGCACTGATAAAAATAGTAGCGTGACTACTGACTTCCACCACCACGCCGCGCACGAGGTCACTGCCGGGTTGCTCATATCCTCCTCAGGCTAAGCCCGGCCGGGTGCAAAGCGAGCCAGGCTGATCACCACACGCTCGCATACTGCAACCACTTAGGCCTGGCCCATGGGTCCCTGGCACCACAGGGTAGGCTGTATCCGAGGCTAATCTTGTTCATCTTGTCATAAAGTGGGTTGCGCTTAGTTTGCCAGGGATGTACGAACAAATAAAGTGGCAGTCCTCAAACCTGCGGGCCTTCGATTATGAATTTTGAAATGCAAACATGCAATTATTGGTGTTTTCATTAATTCACCTTAGTGCTTCAGAACCTTACTGTGCTGAAAATGTAACACCGAAATTAAAAAAAAACGCTCAGGTAACGGTCGTGTTTTCAAATAAGAGCTCCAATTCACCCCATTCATACGGTTGGAGAATTGTCAAATGTCAGTCAAATGAAATCAATTTATTTAATTTCTTAATAAATATATAAAAAAAATGTACAATAAGATAAAGTATCTTTAAAAGTACTTAGAACGTATACATTGGTGTAAAAAAACAAGTTAAAAGAAAAGAGAAAAGGAAATAATAGTTAATTAAATTATTCTGGATGTAAGAAATGATCAAAACGTGCGTTTTTAAAGCGTAGGAGGTGGGTAAGGGGCATATGAGAGGTACTTTATTGATTTTCTAGTAAAGTTCATGGACATATGTTGCTCATCTTGTTGCATCAGGCAAATACAATCGAATCGCGATAATTCGTACCCCGCTAAATCAAAACCTCAATAAATTAAAACAAACTGCTAGTCCCTTGAAAAATCGTCGCTAATTAGTAAAATGTCCGTACATTTTGCTCCCCTCGTTATTTCGTATTTTATTTGCAATGTAGTAACAATATGTATTGGAAACTCATTTTTATGTTTTCCATCACATTAAATTGAAACATCGATAATTTGTAAAAAGTACTGTTCCATTGCCATTTCGAATTATTGGGACTCGACTGTAATATTCAAATTACACCTACCATAATTTCCAGTGACATTTCTTTTGGCTTCTGGTTCAAAGCTTTAGTGGAAGGTGTGGAAATCAAAAATCGATATGTGAGTAGTACAAAGCTCTATCAGCTTTAAAGGTTCTAACCTGTGCTAATCAAAATTAGATAGGTCCCGAAAATAATGCACTTATTCAACTGCATACTTATAGGCTTGACTAACAAAATCGAAAGTGCATTCCACGTTCACTCCCTTGTGAGGGTTGATCGACGAAATTATTGCGGTCCAGCTTCTTCGTAGACGAATTTGGATAAAAGGTTCGATATAGGAAAATATATTCCAATGTATCTGATTCGATTAATATACGTATGAAAACACCACGAAATGTGTACAGAAATCATAGGTACATCTACTTGGGCCTCTGTGGCAGTTGAAATGGAGTATGAACGAAGAAATGGAGCACTTGAACTGCGACTCGCCTTAGGGATTAAGACAACTATAATTTGTATCCAGCTTTGAAGTTGGCAGGCAGAGATTTGCTGCTCATAACATTTAAAGAGCTTTTGTTGGATTTACAATTAATTACTTGGGGCGTGTGCATATAATATGCAAAGTGATACCGCGAATCACAGATACCACCGATATACCAATGAATTCGTAACTGACTGCTGTCGATGTTCAACTACATCTGGACAAATTATGACTAAGTCATGATCGATGGGATTAATATCGTAGTGCGCTGTATGCAAGAAGAATACATCATCTAGTCTTACACTTGCTTCTTAGAAGAAAGTGGTTGAAGTGTTGAGTCCGGAGTCCACGCAGCAAGCTATTGACCAGGCACCCTTCCTTGGTAAGGAGAATGTCATCTCCGAGAGTGCGGAGTTGGCGAAGAAACGTATTACTGTCGTCAGGTTAGGCAGGGCTAAGGGAGAGGGAGGCTGTTCCAGCTTGGAATACTTTTAACGTCACAGTCCCAAGGTGATAGTGGATGCTGAGGTTTACAAAATAATGCACAGTGCTACTTAATTTGGAATTTACGTATGAAACCATCCCTACAAATTATCTCTCTACATGTATTTTGTATGTCTCCCCGGCAAACTGTTTTTGTTTTCTTCAAATAGCCGACATCTTAAATCTTTTAATTGATTCTTTTTGCAAACCATCACTTACTGTATGCATTGTGCAATGAGGAACAAATAATAATTGTAACCTTAAGTCTTATGAAGACAAATGACTGAGCGTACAAGTAGTTGATTAAAATGCGCTCTTAATTAAACATCACTTTCAACCATTTACCCTTTCGGAATGTGTCCAGACACATTGTCACAAGCAATCGTTGCATAAAGTCCTCTGTCATTATTTCCCGCATAGCATTGCTTGGTCAAGTGCCTTTACGTCCTTGTTTATACTCTTGTCCATCACCATCGGCGAACTTTTCACTTAACAATTAAGAAACCAAATAATATTTACGCAATCCAACTTGAGCTCAGATATAATTAGTTGAATTGGGTATATGACTGTACATATGTGCGTGTGACTTGTCAGGCTGTGAATGGACGCCCGTCATTTATTTTTTAATATACTGATGTCATCGGATCTGTCAGAAGCTGGACATATGACATGACAGACAGAAATACTTTCAGTCACCTAATGTGTTCGCTTAATATCTTGGTTGCGTTTGAACAACGCATTCTTAAATTGTATTTCCTTTAGTTGGTCACACTCTAGCCTTTTTTAATGAGGACATACAGTCATTCACAAAAGTAAATATACAGACAGCATAATTTGCCTCTGTAGTGTCAAAAAGATTTGAATTTAAACTGGACTCCAGGAAAAAAAAAACGAAGATGTGGTCTATTATAGTAATTATTAATGTAAAGGGTAATTTTTTAAAAGCTATAGGAAAGTTTCTTAAAAAGAAAAAAAAAAAAACACAAAATTCAGAAAAATGCATGAAATCTTTATTTGAATCGATAGTACGTGCCATATAATTTAATGTTTGAAGATTATTTCATGCAAATGTTGACCTTGACTGCGCTTCAAATGGTCCATCCGCTTAGTCCAATTTTGGCATACTCTTTCCAACATTTCGGCCGGTATCTACGAATAAATGCTGCAATGTTGTCTTCCAATGCGTCAATTGAAGCGGGCTTGTCTGTATAGACATGAGCTTTAACATAGCCCCACAAAAAATAGTCTAAAGGCGTTAAATCGCACGATCTAGGCGGCGAATTGACCGGTCCCGAACGTGAAATAAAATGTTCACCGAACTCGCCCCTCAATAAGTCCATTGTTGCGCGTGCTGTGTGGTATGTGGCACCGTCTTGTTGAAACCACATGCCATGCAAGTCAAGCTCTTGCATTTTGGGCAAAACAAACTTGGATATCATCTCACAGTAGCGCTCACCATTCACAGTTACGTTACGAATCGCATCATCTTTGAAGAAGTACGGTCCAATGATGCCACCAGCCCATAAACCGCACCAAACTGTGACTTTTTCTGGATGCATTTGTAGCTCTTCCAATGCTTCTGGCTGATATTCACTCCGAAATCTACAATTCTGCTTATTTACGTACCCATTGAGCCGCTTCTGTGGTCGATTAAACTGACCATAAAATGGAAGAAGCGCGCGATGAACTTTCTTAACAGAGCACGCATTTTGATAATAAAATTCAATAATTTGCAAGCGCTGTTCGTTTGTAAGACGATTCATGGTTAAATTATAGACCAAACTGAAGATGTTTGACAGTGAAACAAAACACGAAACGTGCGTCAGCTGCTTAAACCAGTGTTGCCAAAAAGATAGTAGTTAAAAAATCACCCTTTACATACATTAAATTGGAAAATATAAATATATGACAACACCTATAGACACAGTGAATGATAAACTTAAAGCTTTTTTGCAAAGAAATAACAGTTCAGTTACCTATAGTTTTGTTGGGATATCTTCATATATTTTGGTTTTAAGTATATCAATAATTACTAGTGCGATACAAGTACAACAGCACGTACAATATAAATATACACACTGCGAAGCTACAAATGACATTAATGCTACTTAGTTCGACCAGGTTGTTTAAGTAGTGAGCCTATAAGTTCGACTGAGTTCGTAAACGCAGTATTACCGCAGTACTACAACATCAAGCGTTCTTAATTGCAAACATTTGACAATGATGCAATGCATCGCGTTCTAAAACGTCATATGCAAGCAGCCGCTGCGCAAACAAAAGCAACCAACGCATCATAGATTATCGTGATGCATCGCAACATCAAAAAATGATTGCATAGCATCACAAAGGCAGTGATTCTTACGCGATGCGCATTTTTTTGACGTTTACGAACTCAGCCTGACTTCTTCTTCAGGAGGAGAGGGCGCTGCAATTATAAAGTAGATAGACAAAAGTTTCGTCCTCGTTTCTGCAGCTTTTGCAGAAGTCATGTAGGGCAGGGCTAATCCATGACATGTTATGACACCGATAAGAGTTCTGAGATTCGGACTACGCATTCTTATCAGACTGTGAAACGTTTTTGATCTAGAGTAAACTATAATTGTGTCTTGATGACGCGTTCTGTGCCTATAGGCCATTCACGATTCATATGAGCAAGCGTTTCAAGTTTCTGTAGATTCAGATCTCCATCCGGAAAGAGTACGGAACAAGTGCTCTTTCTAAGGAGTTCGTTCGCTTCACATTTTTCTGGAATATCACACTGTCTCGGCACCCTGATAAATTGGATGCAAAAATACTTGGCCATATAATTCCAGATAGGCTGGAATTCAGGGAAGTCCATGAGTTGAATGTGTCTGCATCCAGAGATTTGGTCACCGACTGTTTGTCCGAATGTATGGCGATATCTGTAGGTACTAGGATAGGGGTTCCTTTTCGCTATAATTTGTGCCTTAATGATGGTACAGTGGTTTGTTAGTCAAAATGACAATTGAATTTTTAGGTGCTTGAATTGAACACAAGGTCTGCAGGGACTTCCAGTATGGCCTGGGGGATGCTGATTGAAAAGTCCTCCTTGAAGAAAAGCTCAAGTGTCATGAGCTCGGTTTCTCTGGGTTCGGATTTACATATAGTAAATGGTGGTTAAACTTTAAGTGCCGATGTTGATTTTGAATAAAACACAAGTTATTTAGGAAATTATTGTCATTTATTTTTATTATGATAAAAAAAATGGCCGCCTCGACCTCGGCGGCACACCTCCATCCGATGGTCCAAATTTTCGATGACGCTGAAGCATAATTGAGGATCTATGCCGTTAATGTGCCGAATTATCTCATCCTTTAGCTCTTGAATTGTTGCTGGCTTATCGACGTACACCTTTTCTTTCAAATAAACCCAAAGAAAAAAATCCAACGGTGTCAAATCACATGATCTTGGCGGCCAATTGACATAGCCACCACGTGAGATAACACGGCCATTGAATTTGTCGCGCAAAAAAGGCATTGTTTCGTTAGCTGTGTGGCAAGTGGCACCGTCCTGTTGAAACCATATATCGTCCACATTCATATCTTCCAATTCGGGCCATAAAAAGTTCGTTATCATTTCACGATAGCGAACACCATTCACAGTAACTGCCTGACCGGCCCCATTTTGGAACAAATACGGCCCGATGATGCCGCCAGCCCATAAACCGCACCAAACAGTCACTCTTTGCGGGTGCATTGGTTTTTCGACAATCACTCTTGGATTATCATTCGCCCAAATGCGGCAATTCTGCTTATTGACGAATCCACAGAGGTGATAATGTGCCTCATCACTGAAGATGATTTTCTTCGAAAATTGATCATCCACTGTTGTCATTTCTTGCCACCATTCTGACCATTGACGACACTTGAAATGGTCAAGAGGCTTTAGTTCTTGAGTCAATTGCACCTTGTAAGCGTGTAAATGCAAGTCTTTATGCATAATGTTCATCAACGACGAGCGTGAGAGGTGCAATTGTTGGGCACGACGACGAGTTGAGGTGGACGGCTCTTCAGCCACACTATCGCTAACAGTAGCAATATTTTCTGCAGTACGAGCTGTACGAGCATGCACTGGTGTTTTCACATCTCCTACAGACCCGGTTTGCTCAAATTTTTGCACGATTTTTCAGATTGTACGCACATTTGGACGATTAAATTTACCGAAAAAATCACGAACTGCACGATATGCATTTTGATTTTAAATCCCATTTTCATAATAAGCCTGTATTTTTCCATGGTTCAAATTGAGAAATGTCAAATGAAATGCAGAAAAAAGCTTGACGTTTAGGTCTGGTTCACATTCAACATCGGCCCTTAAAATGTAACCGCCCTTTATATCTCTGAAGGATGGTAGATTATCTAGAACCGAATTCTTTCCACATATGCGGCGATTTCAATCTGATCTGATCTGTCTGCCAAAAGTGATACAAAGTAAGCCCCAGTATCAAACTGACATATTTCAAACAAGCTACATACATCCCTTTGTTTGAATATCGTTGAATACTTTACCAGTTTTTTGTTCACTGGAATATAGTTGGAGGGATATCAATCGTATCCAGATCTCATTGGTCATATGTCATCCTCTCAAAAATGTATACCTCTCAGTTACCTGAGTTCAGTAAATAATTGTGGAATTTGCACGACACGTCATAAAATAAAAATTAATCTTCCTTCTCTTAAGATCACCCCGTCAAGTATACCCAACAAGAATCAATCCAACACTCACCAGTTACCCTTATCAACAACTCACTTGCATTGTTGCCGTAAACATAATTCATTTAAACCAAACCCTGATGTGCAGATCATAAGGGTGCCATTCCATATGGCGAATATTCTCGGTGTGTGTGCATTTCTGAATTATCGCAAATTAGAAATTGAAACCGCGCTAAATATCTCGCATTAGTGCTCTTTACATGTACCGAACAATGCAATTCGTCTGTGCTCAGTGGCCGACATCGAAGCTGGGAACTGCTGTTCACACGAGTGGTGTCCCATAAATTAGCTGGCGCGCAGAGGAGCTTACCAAAAAAAAACTGAAAAAGAACGGAACAAACACTTTTTGGTGCGTATGCACCACTGACAACTGTCATTGCTGGCGTTCGCCTTAAAGTAATCAAATTAAGAGATTTGAATACCATTTGTGCCATCCGTGTGTTGTCCAGCATCTGTCTTGCGTCCGTGGGTCATCTTTTGTTATACCATTGACGAGAGACGACATCAATTGTTGCTTCGTCCGGCTTGGAGCTCATTCATCCCCTCCGATTATTTGAATGAATTTCTTTTCAGTGTCTATTAAGTCATCGTATCTGTCCCGGGCCTGCTGGTTTGTGTTCGTATAGTAGAAGTTTGCCTCCTCAAAGTAAAATCCAGCAGCAACGATCAAATGTTGGCGTTATCACGTGTGTTATCCGACAGTTCAGCTGATTTGAATCAAAAAATGTGTACTCACTGCTCGCACGGGTACCTATGTGTCTCTTGACATGGGCCTACCGTCAGAGGCAACCGTCCCGGCGGGCAGTCTATTGACTGTGATGAGGGTAATCAGTGCATTGTTGTTTGATTAATCACGTGGCTAATTATGTATAATTGATTGGGTTTCAGAGATTTTCGATTAATCGAGGGACCCAGGGTTCGACTCTGCCTGCTCCTTGGTCGGCGATAATTACAATGTAACCATGAAAAATGATCCAAGACCTCTGTCGAGTATAAGAAGACGTCTGTGGTTTGTGGGACATGGCTGTTGTCTACACCCTCGTTTGAAATCACCGTGTTTGGTAGATATTGTAAATGTAGAGAAGAAATGGTGGCTTACTGATACGAACAAAATTAAAAGTAGATCGGTAGTGTAATTATAATTCAAAGATTCGAGATGGTAGAAATAATTCACTAATTTGAGGTTTCTTAGAGATTGAAGGCATATGGGTATTCCAAATTAACTTATTAACAGTGCGACGGTCGAATTTGCCTCGGAATAATTATTTACTAAAAAAGTATATATCATGTAGTGAATCAACAGGGAATCATTATTCCTAAACCATATTTTGTCATAAACTTAAATTATTGTTGTAGTTCTTGTGCCTTTGCCTTGTCTATGTAGAGGAATCGAATCTCCACGATTTTAAAGGGTTATTCAATTGTAACTTGGCTTGAACTTGCACTTTGAACGTACCCTTAAAATAGTGACCAAAATGGCAATGTCAAAATAATAAGTTATAACAACATTTTCACCATGGTGAAGTTAACGATCAAAGAACGTTTATAAATAATTAAAATTTATCACCAAAGTTCAGTGCCGGTGACGACAACTTTGGGAGAGTTGACGCAATTTCTGGTCGTAATTTTCGTCCCAGTAGACAAAGTTGTGAAAAACAATTGAGTCCAAATTTTTGTAGCTGGTGCCAGTGAGACAACCGGTTGGTTGAAGTGCCGAAAATATTGCTGCTGTCTTAACCTGTACCTTTATAATATTATGTTAACTCAAGAAGTAAAGCCACTCGATCATATAAAGCGTCTAGGTTGTGTGATTTAATACTGGTAGGTTTTTTATGCGGTTATGTTAAATTATTAGTCTATGCCAACAAGCCGACGTAGTTAGGGGGCTCAGAGCCAGAAAGGAAAGGGAGATAGCTGCCGTTTCCATCAAAATGTGTGGCCGCGTCATTAAAAATTGGGTTCAACTAATCCAGCACTGCAAACGTGCCCGTTGTGGACTGTGCGACTATGAGTGACGTCGAATCTCATACACAATGCTTAAAAAGCCTCATCATCTTCTGCCCGCATGATCAACTGCAGGGTCGCGGGGGTAATGCAGGCGCGAGAGATCTCCAGGCCACTTGATCCTCCGCTATCGACTCTAGTTCATCAGGAATTATGCCCAAACGTAACCAGGCGAGTTTTTGGACTTGGTCCAACCATCTCGTCCTGGGTCTGCCAAGCGGTCGCTTTCCTGATGGAATCGCATTCAAGACACGGCTCGAAAGTCGTGATGATGAGGACATTCGTGCCACATGCCCAGTCCACCGAAGCATAGCCCTTTCCGTTCGAAGAAGCAGTTGCTCCGTGTTTCTCACCCTCTCTCGCCGAGTCATTTCGCCAGCTTGTATTCGCGATCTTATTCTTTCGGCCATTACCCAAATTTCATGACCATAGGTGAGAGTTGGAACAAATTCTGAATTGAAAACCGATACGTTGGCTTTGACACCAAGATCGGCCTATCTTCGAAGCTGTTTCAAAATTAAGCCAGCTTGGGCAATCCCTCAGGAAGCCTCAGCATTACTCCTCCCATCACTCTTGAAAAAGACTTATTGGTTGAGTGTCTACCCTTGGTTAGAAGGGTACGTGGTTCGAATCCCTGTGAAAGGGGAAGGAGAAGAAGTTAATACGTTTTCATCCGGTTTTCATATCTGGTCCAGTCACCATTTGCTGTTGGGATCAAATTAACGGCACTATCAGTGGAGGTGTCGATCAGTGGTAGTAGTAGTGGGTATCACAATGAACCAACATAGTCTATGTGTGCTGACGATTTCGCTGGCAGCCAGCTCTACCTAATCTAACCTACCACCTGCTTCAATGGGACTCCACTAACATGTAGAGTGCATTGAACAGGCGTTCTGGAAATGACCATAACCTCTGATTTATCCACTTTTACCTTTATCCCAGCATCTGCACATACAAACAAACCTATCGAGTGCGCACTGGAGTTCCGTCTGGTAGGATGTGAGGATCGCTGGAGTAGAACACTCCAGAGTTTACCTCGAGGAACTCGGTCGTATGCCTTTTCCAAATCTACAAAACAGCTGTAGATCTGTTTGTCATACTCCCAAGTCTTCGCGAGTACCATTCATAGAGTGAAAAGCTGGTCGGTTGTACTTCGGGACGAAAGCCGCACTGTTCCAGGAAAAAAAAACAATGATACAATTTTCAGGAAATCTTAAAAAGTCCATCGTCGACGGTCCGAGGTTCGCTGCTTTCAGACCAAGCTGGTTTTACGTCTGCGATGACTTCATCTCTGTACCACAGATTTGACCATCGTCTCCTTTTCGAACCAGGAGTCAAGGATTCGAAGAACCTCTTGGCTGGAGCATTGGAGCCCATGCGTTCAATTAGCCGAAACTAGATTGTTGCCTTCCGAAACCTCATCCACATTTTGAAACATCTCGTAGAGTTCGCGGTTGTGTCTTATCCTACATTCACTTTCCTCGCACAGGATCATATATCCGAGAAAAAATTTTTCTTTCGAAGGTAACAGGAATCAACGTTGCCGTTTTGCTTATCGTCGAACCTTCGGCTCCATATAGCAGAACTTGAAAGAATAAGCGATTTGTAAAGCATGATTTTAGCTCTTCGCGTCAGGTGTTTTGACCCCAGTTGTTTTGACTAACCTAAGTATCAACTGTTGCAAAGGGCGGTTCTACGTCAGATCTCCACTAAGATGTCGTTCGTGGAATTCACGTTTGCTCCGAGGTAGACAAACTATTCCACTACCTCAAAATTGTAGCTGTGTTGTAGAAGATAGTGCCTCCTCTGCACTCTTCTCCAGAAGTTTTCCCGGGATCTCGAATTCGGTCTTGAAATCGAAATTGATTGATTCGAAACTCGCTAATCATCTCCAGGATTTAACTTAGTGTGAATATTTGGTCAATAATCAATTTGCCGGCTCGGAAGTCGCACTCAAAACGGCTTTCGTCATTAATACAAAATGCTGGACAGGATCTTATAGGAGACGTTGGCCAGATCCAAGGTGGACCAAGGCAGAGGATGATCCTTGAGTTATGAAAGATGATAAATGCAGGGCATGAATCACTCACATATAATTTTTGTTTGTTCTTTATTTACTCACGTTTTTACACTTACTCATTATTATCATAAACACTTTGAAAGCAGAGAATATTCATGAAGTTAAAAAATCTTGAGACTGGGGGTTACCCACATATAATTATTCTACAACACTTTTGCTCAACGATTCAAGAAGAACAAAACTATTATGAACTTGAATAGAAATATGTGTTAAAAGAAGTAGCTTAATGATTTCAGGCTCCTATAAATCTGGTCGTATGTTTAATTGAAAATTAGGAAGAAGAACATCCAGATATCATCAAATTTCTGTTAAAGAAGAACCATTACCCCTGAAACACAATATGCTGCTATCGTTTTTCCCGATATGAGTCTAGAGTTTCAAACGCGCTTTGATATGTCAACTCAATTTATCAGCTGTTTTCAATTCACAAATCCCACATGAAAAATATTGTATTCTTACTACTCCACTAATTTCACCCGTTAAATTAACCTTAGTCAGCTGTTGCCATTTCTCAAATTTCAGTTGACTCTCAATTTGAGCGAAGATCTTTCAATTTGTAAGGGAGTGTGAGTGAAAACGCCTTAAAATCCTTAAGGCTCAACTATAAAATTTGAAAATTTCACTCGAATTTTTTGTTCGCCATATTTTGGCATACCACTCAATTTTCCATGCAAAAAATCATCCTCTAAGTCGAACTCCCTTTGGCTCGAACTAATTTTGATATCCCGTGAAAATTCGACTTAGGGAGATTCCACTGTACCTAACGACCGGTTAATTTAAACTTATTCCACAATCCAAAGAAAAGTATACAGAAGCATCGTCAACTTTCGAAGTGCTCACAATTACTTTTACAATTACAAACTGACATCTACGTATGTAGCGAGAGTGAGCAAAGTAGGCATTATAATCACAGTACATATTTTCTATGCATTTGCTCAGTTTCTTAAGACCACATAAGGCTACGTGCGTCCATTACGGTTGGCCGCTTACTCGAAACGCTTGAAATGATTTTTCTGTATCATTTAACAGCTCAAATCCATACATTTCAATGGTCGTGTTAAAAATTTAAATTAATTATAATTAATTAAGAAACCGAAACCAAAGCCTTGACGCATGCCATATTATCCATTAAAACATCTTATTGCTCTCGAGGCATTTAATATGAATTTGATATCAAGTATATTTCCCAATCCATTAGAAAGCACTAAAAAAGTCATAAAGTAATGTGATTTTTGAAAACAATTAAACACTGTCGTAACTCACTCTGTGTATTGTAAGATGCGTTCCTATACATTCATCCCAAACGGCAGTACTACCATGTTGCACCATACTGATTCCATGATAATTTAATTAAGTAAACACGCACATTGTTTCAGTAAACAGATAAATCGATCGTCAATTCAATCAATTTATTTCGGAACCATATTGGTTCCAGTTCGTCGGAAATTCTCACAAAACCTAAGTCAAGATCCTGAGATACTCATACGAGGAGATCAGTTGAAAGCGAAACCGTAGCAGATGACCATCAATCGATCAGATCATTGTTAATTATCTCATCTACCGACGAGCAGAGTATAATTACTTAAATCTATCGGCGGGCACCCTACACAGAGCCGTGCGTAATGAATTAATTGGAACCACTCAGCGCACTGGCATGTGCTTGACTTTTCCTAAGACGAGATCCAACAGCGGAACACAGTAACCGGGTGAGTTCATTGCGAATTTTGATGTCACCAGTATCGAAATACACATATATACACATCAGTACGTATGTGTGTGGATGGAGATCTTTTACATGGGTCTGATGTGCTTGTTGGCTAGTGAGGGGAACAATAATAAGCTTGGCATTAAAATTATTTTACTTATACTCTTGGTAATTGAAAACTCGTAAGCTGTTGATTCTATGCCATGGTTGCGGCATCTTCGCTGGCCACCGTTGAGTTGTAGTGATAAAGAAGAATATGCTTACGAATAACGTATAAAATTTCATTTGATAAATAAAGCCACTGGACATGTTTATTACAAGTGAGTATGTTGAATAAATACTTTATCAATACTAATGTTTTAAATTTTAGCAGATTTGAGGGTATTATCCAATGTAATTTGATGTCAAAATGGTAGTGTAATTGAAGTGAATAACTGAAGACAAAGGTTTTCCTCATAAAAAACACGCTTTGCATATCACATTTTCTAAATTTACTGGCGATCGTTACAACATATCGCATGAAGCGTGGCCTTTTAGCCAAATATATCAGGCAAACAATTTAACTAGGCTTTATTTTACAAAAAACATGATTTTATACTGATTACATTGATAGCGGTGAGCCCTAAATATTATATTTACTCACTCATAGTGCCAATATTTACATATGACTCTGAATTGTTCGCTGTTAAAGCAACCAACGCGACCTCACGATATGTTTATAATCTTCGCAGATCATGTCTTAGAGCAGCGGCGCATTCTCCTTGGATGCGAATTGGAATAATTTTTAAGCTACGGATCGTGCATATTTGTCTTCAAAAATTATTCACAAGAAACAGCGAACATACCTTCTGCCTTATTTAAATGCTTTATTACCTTAAAACCTTCCGCTCATACTTGTTTAATGTCGCCCAGGCATTTCCTCATTCAAGCTGTACATCTCTGTAATCACCTATCTACACAATTTTGTTTGCTTGTTTCCCTTATTTCTCCTGCTCGCATTGAAATAATTCGCAAACTTATTGCATTTTAGTCTACACTTTTCTTTTCATAATTACAATTGATGTAATGTTGGTTCCATACATGTCACTCTAAGTTGTCAGATACATATACTCATAAAAAATCGCAGTTATTAATGTACGGCGGTAATGGATTAATAAATGAAACGAAAAGAAAATGTAGTTAACTAAGTTTAGCTACTTTTATCACAATGGACCAACATGGTCTAAGTGTGCTAGAGATTTCGCTGACAGACAAACTACCTAAGCTTAGGAACAAAAGATGGAAATACGCTGCAAATAACATCATGTCACATCAACTATCAGGCGTTTTACAACGAATGTCCTGTACACTTATCTACAGCCTCGATTCTCTTGTACATCATAGTAATTTCATCTGAGCCATTTAATTGAGCAATAATTATTTGAACGAACCAGTCACGCATTCTTTCCAAAAATGATGGTCGCTTACATACACAGCAAAGTGAAATATGAATAAATCTCCGAAATGGTTTTGCTTTGATTTTTACATTTGAAAATGCTTCAAATTTGTAATGTTTATCGGGCTCGGGAGTCAAAAATTCTTAGAAGTAGAATCGAAATACGTATTCATTGCATCTGGAATATCCTATGCGCGTCCAATTCTGTCACAGTAACATTTATTGTAATGGTAGGGTTTGAGTTGGCGAAGACATTAACTTTTAAAGTTAGCAGTTAGATGCACGTCCGTCTCGACTCTACCTAGACAGTTTTTTAGTGAATGTACATAAATATTTGCTTATGTATCACGAGTACAAAATTGTATCTCAATAGTTTCAATGTAAAAACTGTGGATACTTTGCTATTACTTACCACATCATTTACTAGACGTAGATTTACAAGACGCAATTTATACATTTTTTTGACCTGTCAGACATTTGTTCAAATATGTATATTTGTAATTTTGCGCATTTTTGTCTTGAGTGCTTGCAAATAATGATGGATGTGTGTACATTCAGGTGTATCCGAATGCATCATGCGGAGTATTATCATTCCCAAATTGTCCTATCCAATTCAAATCATTTGCAAAATGATCCACACACCCAAGCATTTAAATTAAAGTGTGGTGTAGCAGCGATAACATTCACTTAACATAGATTCCACTTCACTCCACAAAAGATATCATCCACAAGAAATTCAAGATCATTCGGGTTCATATTCCCTTTCTCACATATCCACATAGTCAGTTCGTGATCAACCCTCTTTCGTTGTGGATATCACTGTCGCAGAGTGCATCGTTTGTACCAAGAATGAACTAAGTGAAGTGGCGTGTGTTAGCTAGCTAAACGATCAAATTCAAATTTAAAAGAGTTTCTCAGAGTGTCGGAGGTTAAACTGGCGGTTCCCTGTTCATTATTTCATAATCGAGAGTGTAATTAACTAAATCAAATTAAGAAGAAGAATTAGAAGCTTCAATTTGTGAAAACAAATATTTTGTGAGATAAAAAAAAATCAAGTGCACAATGATGGATAACACTAAGTGCGCTCTTGTAGTTCTTGCGACTGCATTGTTTTTAAATAGCGCTCGATGCGAATTGAACTTCAACAACGATTTGGATAACAACAAAAATTTCAAGAGTGTGCCAACAACGGTGAAAACATTTGAAAATGACACGGTTCTACTGCCGTGCTATCAAAATAGTAAGTACATACATATGTAACTGACATGTCAATTAGAATTAACGTATCTGGGAATAATATTTTGCAGTCTATTCGGTGTTCTTATTACTACAATAATTTCTTCTTGTACATGTACAATGATATTTTGTTTACCTAGATTTTTTTATGAACGACTTCATGATGAGATTTTTATTTGTCACATTATTAATATAATTTACGTAGATTCTGTATTTGGATTCGTTATTTTCCTTGAATTTTTGTACAACCTAACAAAAAACAGTACGTTTTTTGAAATCGAATTTTGAAGGATAAAAAGAAAAGATTATTTTTTAGAAGGCTTGGAATAAATGTTCATTTGCTCTCAAATTGGGTCATTCTTATATTATTTTGTATATTTTGATAAACATTTTTGTCAGACTTTATTCATCATCTTATTTTAAGTAGGTAGGTTATTCTTTGCTAGAAGGTCTCAGCCTATGCTACGATTGCCTCCAGTAGTCCTAAGTAGAATGGAGTAAGCCTTCTATATTGGCCCCCATTTTGGGTCATTCAGTCAACATAAATAAAATAATGTTTCATTATTTTTCTTCCTTAGCACATGACTTCTATGAGCCAGTCTTGGGTTATGCTAAGATATATTATCTTTAGGTATTGGCGAAGATAGGAAGTCTACTTTTTTGTATGGTTATATGCAATAAGCGTCCTAAGTTGGTCTCGATGACAGATGTGTTTCCTATTTTCTTAACTTTTTGCTAGGATCGTATAATGAAACAAAACGAGTTTATTGAAGTATGAAACGCTGGGACCGCCGCTAATGTTTTGCATTTTATCGAGCTACTGAGCTCCAAATTAATCATCACGAATTTCTGATATAATTGAATGCGTTTTTATTTAATCTAGTCGATTTCAAAACTAAAGCATTCACGAGGTAACGTCGTTATAATAATAATAATTCATGGCCTAATAGTTCTTCGGCCCGAAATGGACTTGGGCATGACATTGTTATATCACGAGTGAAGAGGGCCTACAGTCTTATACCGAGCATTGTCAGTGACTCGAGAGTCGAGAGGAGCTGCGAATATGGAAAAATTGTTCGGCGTGTCGGGAGTATTATTTAGACATTCAGAGTGTCAGTCCGGGCGCGCAATCTTTCACCCATTTATTAAACACCACTATGCACGGATATAAACTGTCTTCCATTCTTCAAAAAAGATTATCTGAAACTCCCTTTTGTAAAGGTGATACTCTCTTCCGCACTTATCAGTAAACAAAAAAAAATGGAATAACATTCTAAAACTAAAAATGGACATAGTTTTAAGTCACATTTTTTACTTAAAATATTGATCTGAAGAATTTAACGGAGCAACACAATTGCCCACAAACTACAAAAGCTAATTCTCAAATTAAATACATTTATGCTATGCTTTGCGCCATTGAGAACTTACCGAACAAATATTTACTTTCCATCTAGTACTTTTTTGGATCAAAAATTAAAGACATGATGCAAATCTAGGGCAGAAAAAATTAATTTTTTGTCAGCTTCTTTTTGAAAATGGAAACCAACATAAAGTGGTTTGTGAAAGTTCAGATTCATGTAACAGATTAGGTGAATACAGTGTCTTTGGAATTAAACTTTAATTGGAATTAAAATTTAAAGTTGAAGGCAGCAGATGAAGTATGAATAGCAATCTTGACCGCCTTCTTCTCATGGTTCTGTTGTTCATTTATGACTTTTAGTACACTCTCATTATCATGCGAATCCCAATAACACATCCCGACATGACCTTCTCAATCTACAATACTGGCTTAATTTCTTTCAGAGCGATTTCGTTGTCTTCTGTTCCGACGTTGGTCTGAGGAGCATGGCGGCGAATCCAAGTTTCTACTACAATTCAAAATCTATGCGAATGTTTATTTAAGTCCTGATTATATGACTTATATACGTTCTAAGTCTGCTCTTAGATATCGGATATAACCACCGCGTTAATCTGTAATCGTTTTAATGTTCATTGACTGTGAAGAGCTTAGGTTCCCATCGTCTGAACATCTTGAGGAGAAGATGAGATGATGATACTAAGAATTTATATATTATACATACCCATCTACTTTCCGTCTTTTTCTTCCAATCATTAAGAATTTATTTGTCCACACCCGCCTCTCATGGCGCTGTAAATATGTTCAGAATTAATAATCTTTTGGATTATATATCGATTATATATCGTTATATATCGTTAATAATTCTTTTTTACTGACAATGTTTAGAGAAGCTAAATGACATTGAAAAAAATAATTAAAGAAACAATTCCATTATCATTGAAATATGATACCGTGCACTGTTAATGACATTACATGAAATGAACTCCTGTAACTCTTACTCATTTGGATCTACTTCATCCATACATCTTAAATTATATTTCTGGCATATTCACCTTCGCGCTGCGCCACAGGAAGTCAAATATATTTTTCTCTATTCAAACAAGTGTCTACTGACTTTTACATAATTCAATCTCAGACGAATTAAAGCATGACATCTTCTGTTTATCTTGGTGAATATTCAGTGTCTATCGTCCCACCCGCTGCCAAATGAAATCAAATTGATGATTATCACACAAGACTAAATCTGGTAAACGTTCACTTAAAATCCGAAGATGAAAATCAAGGCGGAACCTCTTGGACATGTGCCCTGCACATCGAATCTTTTGTTTATAGTGTGCATACACATAAAATTCTTTCGGGTTCTCTAATGTGCCCGACTTCCGGTCTGTCTAAGGTAGATCTGAATTAAAAAAACTCGAATTAATTATTTGTAAGTCGATGGTGCTGATCTTACCTTTGACGAATTAATCACGTCGCGATGGTGGAACCCATTTTGGACCCTACCGAATTGTCGAAATAAATTAGTTATCGAGAAGATAAAACAAATTCGTTACGCAGTGTGAGGTGAACCTGTAAATTCTAATGACGGACGTGCCGGTGATGCTGTTGCGGCGTTCATTCACGCTTTTATTGCGTTAAACGATGTGTCTTTGTAACGAATCGTGTTTGCTGAAGCATGTCGATTGGATTGAAAAATATTAACTATGTAACTGGATGGAATGATGGAAGAAATATACGTCGGCGTCGGTGGTAGAACGCCAAGGTGAACTTCATATAAGTATATATGAAAATATGAAAAATCCTTTTTTTAAATGCATTGACATTTGAGTCATTCAATTTTGAATGATTCCCAAAAAGTCGTGCTCTTATGTGTTTCAACACAAACTTTGCGATCTGATATTCTTTAAACCCGAGTAGTTGTCTATAGGCTCAAACTGCTAAACGAATCGACAAACGGCATCTTCATCCGATTGTGATAGTCCTATATACGAGTTTCGTATGCCTAGTTGATGTCTTACACAAAGCGGATTTAGAATTGTAGAAAATAACTTTATTAATTCATCCATTGACTCGTTGCGCCAAGAAATTTATTATTGGAGGGTATTTTAGAGAACATTCAGCGCCCACCTGTTGTTGTCAGTCAAACGGCGAACTACGACGCTATAGTTGTCGAATATTTAATTGAAATAAATACCTTCTTCTTCTTTTGGTGACACTACAGTCCGCGGTAGACTTGGGCCTCAATGAACAAGCATCTCCAGATGGGTATATTTACGCACGCCAAAGTTGGCTAAGGTCCTTCTCCACTTATGTGCGTCATCAGATTCGTGGGCGGCCTCTATTGCGTTGTTGTAATTAAATTAGTTAAAGCGGTATGTAAATAAAAGGTTTTTTGCCAATGACAATGTTTATACTATGTGCGCTCAGACAGTCAGACTCACTCTTATTGTATCGGCATTACTAGAAGATTATGTGTTTCTCTTCTTCAGCCCTGGCCGCATAATTTTTCTTATGTGCTCGAAGTGGTCGAGACGATTCTACATACATAAGGTACATCCGTGTTATTGCAGCAAATGTTCACAAAGTTCATCGTATGAGATTATCCAATATTAATGCATTTATTGCTAGGATTACATACAGAATGTTACCACAGTCGGGGACTTGAGCTTGCTTATTCGCTTTTATCTTCTGCCAAATACTCAAGAAATGCTCAATTTCAAATTCAATATCTGTTCTAACGAGACTGTACAGGTTCTTAGGGACATTTTCTTCTAGCCTCAATTATTTTTTCAACCATAAACAAAAAATTGAAATTAAAAATAAAAACAATATATTAAATATTCTGTCAGCTTGGATGCCGTTTCACAATACTTATTCAAATGCCAACATTGCTTTGCTTCCTCTCTGATTTTTACGCTCATTACACAAGACACGCAAATTCGTTTTGTTTCTACTTTCAGCTCCACATCACTATGTACGATGGCATCGGGATGATAAGCCATTAGTTGACTCCCGTCATCCAGAAATTCCGCTACCGGAACGCATTCACCTCTGGCCAAACGGAAGTCTGCAAGTGTCCAACGTACAAGCGGAGGACACGGGTGAGTACTACTGTGAAGTAATGTCCAACGCTGGTCATGCCGTGCAAATTCATGCAATCGAAGTTCAGTACTCGCCATCGGTGATTTCAAATCCAAGTGGGTATCTAGAACTTCCCATTGGATCTGTGTTTGAAATCGCATGCGAGGCGAGAGGGTTCCCTTTACCGGCAATCACTTGGCGACACAATGGTGTTTCTATGGAAAACTATCATGTCGGCAACCGCCAGGTTCATGTAGTTGAGGTCAAGTCTCGTGCCATGTCTGGTCCCATCGAATGCTCGGCAACGAACGGTGTTGGCGAACCTGCTGTTGCCGGTGTGCACTTGAATGTCCTCTGTACGTATACACTCTCCACCCGCATCCCGGACAAATCAGAAACCTCTTTATTATTTTCTTTCTGTTGTCTGTTTTTATTACAGTTAGCCCGGAAGTTCTAGCCATTCATCCAGTGGTTCACACGAAAGTCAACATGCGTGCACATCTCGAGTGCTTGGTGGAAGCAGCACCAGCTGCCACGGTCCACTGGTTCCATCATGGAGTTCCAGTTACAACAGACTCTCGAATCGTACGTCATGACAGTGATCTGGAATCAAACACATCGCTATCACACTACTACACCGAATCAAAGCACATTCTAATCATCAAGAAGGTCAAAGATTCCGATCTGGGAGTGTATGAGTGTCGCGCAGAGAACAAGATCGATTACAAGGGGGTGGCGATCGATTTAACAGGCCGGCCAATGCCATGTGTTTTCAAAATAAATCCTGGTACACAGAGTTCGACCGCACACATCTTGGTATGGCAAACAGAGAGTCAGTCACCGATTATGGAATTCAAATTGAAATTTCGACAGATTCAGTCGGGTAAGTTTGAAATGAAATGGATTGTTTACGTCTCATTCAACGTTTCTGTGTTTCTTTGTTAGGAAATGTTACCCCACAGAATAGAGTAGTGAACATCGAATGGACAGAGCTGACTATTCCCTCGGAGCTGTCAGAGGGTGAGTTAAATTCAATATCTCGGTTTTTGAGTATGAAAATTATAAATTCGTTGAGCAATCAAGTGGATTATTGTGTGAAATTGAAATATGTATGTGAAGAGGCTGTTGACTATTTCGTGATGTCTTGATCTACAGCTGTTAACAGTGCCGAAGCTTCATTGAGAATGAAAAGATTTGAATGCATGATATGCCAACACTCGTTGACGTCAATGTGAATAGGTCTTGTTGAATCCAAGAAACGTTTATCACATGAAAGGGCTGAGAAATAGAGATGTAACGGATATTGGGATATTATCCGTATCAAGCTATCCGTCCACTTTTTTTTCCAGTTCCAGTTCAGTCGCACTTTATCAAATGAGCCTCAAATTGATGCATGCGTATCGTCGGTAATGTTACCTCCGCTTTCACTAATTTTCTTTGTGGGTGGAGAATCCCCTCCACTACTAGAGGAATCGTCTTCGTTGCTCATTTCTAAAACTTGCAATTGGATTTTCTTCAGAGCCCTCTCGATGTGTATTGGTCCTAAGAAACTTGCCTTGAATCTCGGGTCTGAAAGAGTTGCTACTAGGTAGTTTGGATACTCATCAAGGTCGAGACGATGTTTTAATTCAGTAGTTGATGAACTCCTTATGCTCAATAGAATAAGTGTTCTTCGTACCATTTCTTCTTTTTGTAAGTACCTTATTAATGTGTTAAGCCCAGAACTGGTTATTTCTTCTAAAGGCTTAAAAGCTATTATATAGGTCTTAGTTCGACGAGTAATTTATGTCAACTGTATGCGCTACCAATTTTCTCCATATTCAGCACACAAACCGTGCAGAAAAGTAGCAACCAAACCAGAGCACAATCAAGCAAGTTACAACTTGTTCACGTCACATGTTTGAACTAGAATGCATTGCGCTGTACCTACATATTCTGCTCTTGATCATTTATTCGGTCGGATAACCGGCCAAAGAATATACCAAATATCCGGTATCAGATATTTGGCCAAATCACTATTCGTTACATCTCTACTGAGAAGTTCGATCAGGCTTCTATTCCTTCACTTTAAGATTAACGTCCGTTTAGGACTGTCTAACTATGGTACCGCGTTCCAAATAATCACCAAAGGCAATGCAGTGCAGCCAGCTACATCATCATAACAATATTTTGATTTTTAACGTATCATTTCATTTCTCAGGTCCAATCCACACAACGTCATATAATCTGCGAGGACTTCAACCAGCTAGTCTGTATGAGGTTGCAGTACTCGCTAGAAATCGATTTGGCTGGAGTGACAACAGCAAGATTGTAAGATTTGCTACCGGTGGTGAAGGTACTTACTACACTTACACATCTATCTAGTAACTTCCCTGTATTAATTTCCTTCATTTTGTTTGAATTTAGTGGAGTTGCCAAACTACTCAACAGAATCGGAATTACAATATGACCTAGATGTGGAAGAGGACTTCCTAAATGAGATCACGCAAAGTTCCCACACCTACATTGCGACCAGTACGAGTTATAGTCGTGCAGTACGAGCAGTATATTGGAACTCAAGTTTATTCATTTTCCTGAATTTAATGATACCGGGTGTGCTCTTGATTCGACATGTTTATAAATAGAAACGACTTGTGAATAAACGATTTAATGTATATGTTTTTATATAAAATTTAGTACCAACTTACTTAATTTTGTTCAGATTATTAGTGCATATATATAAAAAGTATAGACAAATAATGTCGCATTGATAAAGGTAGCAAAGGAGCTGCCGCTTCATAACTATGATCGTCGTTATCGACATAAAGCGATTTAAAAATTTATTGTGAACAAAAAAATTATTTTTTAAAATTTGAGATTACAACTATGCTTTATACTAAGAGTTAGGGTGTTGGTTCATCAATAGGGCCCCAACTGATGTACATTGTTTAATTCAACATTTGGTATTACAATATCGGTTTAATGTTTATTTTTTTATCCTGAAATGTTCAGTGCTTACATCGAGTTGTTCAGATCGGTGTGTCCATGTTGGTCTTTTTGGGATGGGGTGGTGGCGTGGTAGCCGATTTAGCATCGATGATGGCTGTTATCGTTGCTCTAGATGTCGTTGGAAAGTTCTGCTCACCTAGCAGATTTAGCGTGTTGAGGTAGCGTTGTTCGGGGATGGTGTTTCTCAGGTTACTGATTGCGTCGTTAGGATGATTGTTGATGTTGATGTCTAGAAGCTGCTTTCTGAACAGTGTCACCATGTACTGTTGTAAGGGAGTGATGCGTGCTTCTTGTTTGCTGTGGTGATTTCGTCGGTCCCTGTCGAAGGTGAGACCTGTACATATTCGCAGTATTTTCCTTTCGAAAATTACGAGCTTCTCCAAGATGGTCTTAGATATGGTGTGCCATATTGCAGCTTTGGTCTCTGGCTTAATCCATTTTGTTTACGCATTAAAGGATAGATGCGATGGAAGCCTAGGTTGGCCTACCTAAGGATCAGTTTCGAGTGGCTGTTGAACTCAGGCTTTTTTTGTGAAGTTAACGCTAAGATACTTAACCTCTTTGTCTGTTGTTATTTCCGCACCGTTAGGGAGCACTATCTTTATGCTCCGACATTTAGCTGCTTGTCTGCATCCACCTCGAGATGGTCTCCTTAAACACATAAGTATTGATTTTCGAGCATTGATACGAATACCCCATTTGGTGTAGTAGCCACATTTTTTGTCAGTCTGGATTTCGACCCTTTACCTGATCAGTGATGACTTCGAGCTGGCATTAGTCAGAGAGTCAGCTGCGTATAGACAACAGCTCACTGTGTTGGTTGGAGGCGGTTGATCTGCCGTTTAGATGTTGAAGAGCATCGGTCCCAGCTTCGAACTTTCACAACTCCTCTCCTGGTGCTCCGCTCAGTTGATTGGCTGCCTTCCACTTGAACGTAGAATCTTCTGGAATAAAGAAATCCATAGAGTATTTTGATGAGGTTAGAGGGGAATTCTATCTGATTCAGCCTGTAGATGAGTGCCTCTATCCAGACCGTGTCGAAGGCCATTTCCACGGGCAGGCAATGGTGACTTCGAGTGTTTTCATAAACGTCAGACTAACAAAGGACTGCGTTATCCATGTTCATTAATGCAGATATACGATCATACTAACTTAGGTGAACTTCAGTGCATACTGTAGTAACATAAACGTCAATAGCTCATCGATGTCGGGCAAATTGTGCAGTCATTATTTTTTGACTGCAAACAGGGTCGATTGGAATAGAAATGTTTTGTACTATGGCAAGACTGCAGACATTCTGCACCGCGTTTGTGTTCAAAAACGCATGAGAAAAGAAATGCGATTGTACTAGCGGAGAACTCCGAGGTTTACGAAAACACCCTTTGTGTTTGTTCAGGGCAGCTACAACATCGTGGTGGAACTTCATTAGAGGATGTAGCGTCGAATGTTTTTCCTGGAATCCATACTGCGTATCCGGGATGATGGTCAGGTCGGTGGACCATAGCTTTAGTTTCTGCGCTACAAAGTTTGAATGGCGTTAGATTCTGTTGTAACGTAATCCTGAGTAAACTTTTTTTGCAGATTATGCTTGGCCTGTCCATCAGCTGTAATCGGCATTTGCCTTAAAGTTTTGCAGTATCGCTCGCCCAGGCACTGTTGCTCATCCGCCCTCAACTGCCTTGGAAGAATACTTTTAGCCCTGGGATGATACATAGTTTTATGGAGCCGTGAAATAAGACCAAGTGAAATACGTGCAGGTTCGTCTCCAGGTTGTTTTGCAGTATATAATCTTTGTTTTTGAAGTTACGCTATATGTTAAAGATAACCTACTATTTAATTATTTTGTTTTTCGAGAATATTATTAATTTGAGAAGAAGTGAACTTTTAGCAAACATTTATTTAGTTTTATACTACTAACATTTCTTAAATTATCTGGTAATTCATTTAATATTTATTTGGAACTACATACTTTAGTTGTCTTCTTCCGTATTTGCTTTTAAACTTTGGAATATCAAGTAGACCACGGGCTCCTCTTCATGTTGAATCGGTGTTTTGAATCGTCAATCTTCATAATATTCCAAAAAACTCGTATGTTCATTAAACGTTTATCGATGATTACTCCAAGAGATTTATATTCGTCAACTACCTCTAGTATTTGTGTTCGGCTTTTTGGACATTTTCTACTTTCAAATCGAATTTGAACCGTCGAAACCTTATGTCGTGGTTGACGAATACGCATCACCGTCGTTTTTGATGCATTAATAACAAGTTGAACTCTTATTGTAGCTTTTCAGTTAGCCGATATCTATTAATCGGATACGAAAATTGCCGTGTCATCTCCCCGGTTAGTATCCCACTGAAAGCAAAGTTAATACGCTTTATCCGGCTTCAAATCTGGTCCAGGCACCATTTGCCGTTGGGATTAAATTAACGGCACTACCACTGGAGTTGTCGATCAGTGGTAGTAGTCTGACCAATCACAATGAACCAACATAGTCTTAGTGTGCTGGCGATTTCGCTGGCTGCCCACTCTACCTAACCTACCTAAACACCAGTGATATTCGCGTAAAACTATTTCCGGAATGGACAAGAAGTGAAGAATCGAATGTGGTAGTAAATTCGAATACGGCTTATGAAATAAGAAAATTCAAGTACAGTCACATTCGTGTACAAAATACGACTTACAGAATAGGGGCCAATGTTATTGCGATACCACTTACCGGATTATCTCCAGACAATTGCTTATTTATAACACGAATGAGAGTGCCTTTGAATGTGCCAATTGGGGCAAAAACACACGAGCAAATCAGACCAGCATTGAGCTTCGTTCCCAGTAAAAACTTAGCAATTAAATCTAATGTGTTCAATTTTAATATTTTTGGGAAAGTACAAGATTTGTTATGTCTAAGCTCCGGTATATAGTGCAATAAATGATCGGAATGTTGAAAAGCGATTCTAATGCGGTGGACTGTTTCGGGCTTCGGGACAAGTAAGCATTCAAAGGTAGACCTGAAAATAAAAAAATGTTCACCATATCAAAAGTAACGGGAAATGAGTAAAATATTTTTCAATCACTGCTATGTTGTGCAAAACCGGCAATTAGGTATAAATACACTCGACCAACCATTAACTGATTAATGTAATTTTCGTATGACACGTTGCCTGATTGGGGATCAACAGCAATGGCAATCATTTCATCCAGTTCCTCCTGAAGCACACAATATCAGTTCAGTTTTTTTTTAAATTTTTTTAACATACCTGAGTGAATGGTTCGCCCTCTTCCATCATGACTTTCGCCATGTAATCTTTTGTAAGATATCCCAATCCCTCTGGATCAAGTACTTGAAAGGCTTCCAAAAGTTTCTCCGGTGTAACAGGTTCCATTCTTCAAAAATACACACATTCATAAAATTTCCCTCACATACATTGCATAGTTCCACTTATGCATACATACTTTCTTTCGTTCAACTGCTGGCACACATGTGGGAGGAATCTTGACAAGTGTATGTTTCCTCTGGAATCCTCGAATTCAGTTGCTGAGATAATTTCATTGATTTCTTGTTCTGTTGGGGCACATCCCAAGAATCTAAGAATTGTTCCAACTTCGCGAACATCGATTGTCTTATTCCCGATGTGGTCGAATAATGCAAATGCGTCGGCGACCCTTTTCTCAAGATCACTGTTGATGGGAACTTTGCAAAAGATCTTAGAAAATTGTATTAATTTGTATATTTATACATTATTACTTGGAGTTTCGTATTCCATTTTAACAAAGTGCGACTTAAGCATTAACTGACATAATATTTATATCGATTAAATAGGAAAAGCTGTAGTTGCCATAGCAAGAAAATATACGTACAGTGATGGCCAAAGAAGTTAAAACATGCAAACACCATCTATTTTATCAGTGTACTCTTTTCAGAATATTTAAAATTCGCCAGAGATCACTAAAAGAAACACTAAGTTGAAACACGATTACATATATTTTGCGAAGAATGAGGCCAAGAACTAGAACTCTCAAAAACCGGTAACAGCTGGTGAGTCAAATTGCTTGTTACTAACCAATTCAATTCATTTAATACCGAAGTGCGTGTTGTACTCGCGTTCTGATGGTTTTGTATCGTAAGTGATTTCTGAAAGAAACCCAAGTCCATTTCTTGTACTTCGAAAAGTGGTACAGTCCGGGTGCATTTACATTTGGCTGATGCCATTGCAACTATTACGCGAGTTGTCCTCTGGTTTTGGACACAGGCCGTTGAAGTTATTGTCCACCCTTGTGTGCCACCTTTAATTCACAACAATTGTGTGTGAGTTGTTGATATGCACACAACTAGTCACTTCGGTTGGCAAATGAGACGAATTATAAACCATTTGGAACTTATCACAATGGGTTTTCTTTGGCCTAAGGTTGACTGCCTTTTGCCAGCTATAGGCGAGCCTCTGGTCTTGGAACCATCGCTTCCTCAGCAAAGACCTACTGATCGACATATTACCCGATTAGATGAGCCAACATTGCCAAGCCCATCCCAACTTTACTTCAATTGAATTCATCTGAATCACACCATTTATTAAAGCTTCGTGCATACAAATGTTCATCTAAGTCTGAAGTTCGAAACGTAGAACAGAACTATTTCTTTTTTTTTCCTCTTGAACAAGCCATGCCGTGAAGTCAATGACACCGCAACCAGGATAGATATATTGTATCGGAGGGTTGGAGTTATCCCAAAAGACGTACTACTTCCCTCATGAAAGCTAGTAAGTCTTAAGTGGTGGAGTTTTTTTTAAACCCACTGAAGTGAGTATCTCCTTATGGAAGATACGTTTCCTTAACCATATTAGTCCCGGACTTTCGCACAAAATATGCTCAGAACTTTTATCCACTTCGAGGCAAAGCCGACACCGACAGACCTTGTCTTGACACAAGTTTTAATTGTTATGGTGGTACTATAGACCACAATGGCCGATAAAACGCTTTTTAGCAATCTTTTCGATTCGTTGCCTGCAATGCCCCTGTATCAAGGGACCCAAGCTTCACTTTGTTGTGCCTGGCAAGGGCTTGTAGAGCGTCATAGCAACATTTGACTGTTTTGGAGTACAAAAGGTTAGACGAGAGTGCCTTTAGTGCTGGTTGACTGTCTGAGAATATCTGTATATTAGCGCTTTTAATGCCTTTGTGGAGGTTTTGTCTGGCGGAGATCTCTATGGCGTTGTTTTCCTCTTTAAACACTATATGAAACGACCCCATTGGTACGGAAATCCTGTTGGGTCCAAACATTCCTGCTCCCACTACGGATTCCATTTTTGATCCATCTGTGTACCATGTGTACCATACCAGACTTCTAGGGTCTTTTGCTGGTACACCATTCGACCAGCTTGAGCGGTCCTACATTTCAACACCGAAACGCCTTACGAAACAGTATTGCCTGACCTTTATATCCGGCATTGTACAAAATATGTCTCTATTGGGGGTCGAGTTGAGTATGTCGAGGTGACTATAGCTTCTAAAGCTGTTGTGGGGCAGGTGCGCATACCACCTGTTATTCCAAGACAAGCAATACGTTGTAGTTTCTGCAGCTTATTTGCCGTCGTTAGATGGAGTGTTTTGCGTCACCAAACAATGGCTGCATATGTAATAATGGATCTTGCCATCATTGTATACAACCATTGAGTGATTTTGGGAGACGTCTACTGACCCACAGTGGTCTGGTAGCACGCTCTATGGCGGACTTAATATGTGCGCACCAGTTAAGTCGTTTATCTAGGAATATGTTAGTGTTGTATTGTTGATTATTATGGGTCCAAGGTTGACTCGTGTCCTCCTCGAGAAGTGCACTAGAACGGCCTTACATGGATTGATAGATAATCCTTCTGTTTTACACCATTCCACGACTTGTATTAGTGCAGAACTATAGGAATTATGGACACAAGTAGATGAACCTTCAAAACGGCTACTGTGTTACAAAAATAACAACACAAAGGAGAGTGAAGAGCGTTATTTAAATAAATTTCTTTTAAATTGAACAGGTAAACAAGATCTAACACGCTCTTTCCAAACCTTTTGACCACTGAAGGAAAATTTAAAGTACCAGCACTGTTCTGTACCCACGGGCCCACTGTTCTGCCCTTTTCGCCGTCGTTGTCAAGATTTGTATCATGTTAAAGGTTTTACAACATCCATTAACACAAAGGTTAATAAGTACCCGGAAAGCGTGCTGCAATTCAAAACAATGAAAGTCGGCTCATTACCCTTTACACTATCTAACAGCCAATGGAAATCTCTTCCGTACATTTTTTTAAGACGGCAAATCGAAGTCACTTTCGTATCGATAATATAAATCGGTTATTGGTGTACTTTTAAATGGAATAAAAGCTCATAAGGTTCTTGTCACTGCTATCCGACAACTTCAACACAGTTGGCCACGCCCTACCTAGGTATTCATCTTGGACACAAACCATATAACGATACTGTTATATCGGATTCGGGATATTTTAACAGCTAATTTATTAAACTCAAGAAATTACCCTTTTGCAAATATTTGTCATGCCGTTTCGTTTCACCACGTCTATATTTAAGTCAAATAATTTAATTGAAAGCTCACCATTAAGCCGACGTCATAATTGAATGAAAAACTCGTCCGCATAGTTATTGCTCTTAAAGTCGTTTTAATAATCACTGCCAGGGTGATGGACCACAAGTGTGTGCACGGTTATAATCAGGGATTCCGACCGGAGCGTCGGTGGGGTTGATAAGTGACTCGATGTCGGGACAATGAGCCTAGGATAATTGGCTTTGGTTCTACCCGACGGAGACAGGATAGTTTAAATGAGCAAAAGTATAATGAAGGCTAGCACATTATAGTTCTCTGCACTTCCCTTTTCTCAGATTGGTCTCTACTTAAACGCCTTAAAGGTCTGCCCGCACGATTGAAATGTTTACCGCGGTGTTGTGTCAGTGGGCAGTGGAGGAGATAATTAAATTGCTGGAAAAGTCAAACGGAAAATTCGTCTATAGAATGCCCTGTCGCAAATTTAAAGACCAGCGCTGATGAAGGAAGTAAGGAAGAGGCAATCTGGATAAGCAGTGATAATTATTTCGGGAGGAAATATCACCATTAACAGACCCTTAAGTGAATTAGAAAAGTTTACGATTGTATCCAATTAGGATTATGCCGAGGTTTTAAATAGGACACGTTGCTAATGGGGTTGTGTGTACACGGTTATGCAAAATTGTTTCTCTGGATTATTTTCGATTTTAATTTTAACATTCAAAACTTGTTTCACATTAATGGTGAATCTCTGGTGGGGTGACTGCCCAGTTCATTGAAATAGATTCTATGCGGTATTTCGCATTGTATGTCTAAATGAACACATTACATGAAAGTTCATACTTTTATTTGAGTTTGGCTTAATGGAGTCTGTCGGTGGAATTCGAGACATAAATATGGTAGATAGGGATCAGTTGAGGCATGCTTGGCTTTGTGTCAGTTTAATGGTCTTAACAACTTCAATTGCGGCTTGACATTGTGTGAAGTGTTCTGTATAGGCTTTCCATGTATTGTGTTTCAGATAATAGAATACGTTTATTTAAGCGTTGTGAGGAATGGCTTTGTGTAGGGAATTTTATATAATTTATACTGCATTATTTATACGTGACCATGGTCATTAAAAATCCGCATTTATTACTAAAGCAGGACAACAGTAACAAAGTACATGTACAGATATTACATCTTCCTCACAGGACAGCAGGCGGAATCTCCCCGTGAAGTAAACTGTGTTTTGGAATGTAAAGCCCAGTATCAAGTGAAATTGCATGTTATCCGCCACTTCTTCCTCATTCAAGGACGATTTCTGTAGATGGAGACAAAAAAATGGAACGACTCATTTTTGCAAGGGAACCTGTTTTTCTCCTTCCAGAGTCTGAGATCAATGGCGGCCAGACTTGTCGAGGAGGTACTGTGTCAGAGTGTGTAATTTCGGAAGTATTTTATAATGGCTAATCTTGTTCAATGAATCCAAGCTCTGTCTTATAATGTCGATTTACAATTTATTGATTCTCTGATAATTTTACGAATGCGTTAGACGGTTTTTCTGTGACTAATAAGATAGTTACAATGGTTTCATATACAGACACTTGTCCGATTACCACTTGTGAAAATGTTGAAGAGCATTTTTTATTGTCGGACCATGCAGACATTAAATAATAATGACAACGTCATCTGCGAACCCGTGAACCATGTTTGACTATAACTGAAATCAAGAAAATACGAAAGAGAATGCATCCACATCAACTTCGGCACACAAGTCATTTCATTCAACTTGTACGTAATGGATGACTGCTTATTCTTAAACATAGCTATATATGCATGTCTGACAAATTGTAGGTAGATATACTTAGAAGAATGAAGACAGCGTATATATTCAGTCGTACCAAATAAAATGTCCGCTTTTGAGGCATTTTACTTTTCCTATTACACACAAGTGTCAATTTATTGTCATGGCAGATACGCCAATGTCGTGTCGCGCAAGGTTTTATTCTGAAGTTGCTTTCAATACATTGTCGCCAATTACCATTTATGGTTTTCCATGTCACTCATTCAAACGGAACTTAGCGAACCAAACGCCGAATGTTGCGTTCGTTTCCGCTACATTATTAAATGCGTCATTAATGTTTTTCGCTGCAAGTGACGTCGACACTAAGTCCCAGATTAAATTCATAAAGGAAGAGAGTATAAATTCCAACCGCCGTGTCGACAGCATGATAAAGAATGTTTTGCTAAAGGTGTTTACTCGAGAGCTTCTTATTGCGAACTAAGTGAAAATTGGACATACATATCTTTTGGTAGGATTTTGGAGAGATTTTAAGAGCGAATATTAGCATATAATTGTATATCTAATTACTTACCATTGTCAGCTGGCAGGGATGTGTGGACTAACACACATTCGTGTTAAATCTGATAACGCTATGATTTATAGCATACCCTGAGCATACCCTACCAAATTTAAGCAAAAATATAGTACAGGTAATCATGCATAGTCACTATAAATATATATCTATACAAAGAGTCCTTCAAAAAAGGAGTCCGGTTCATAATACGGTTCAACTCGTATCATGCAAATTTAAACATTGGTTGTTGATGTCCATAATTGATTTAGAGTCTTGGATTGCTGATGGGAATATAAGCTGCATAGGTATTTTCATTAGACAATATTGACTTTCACATGAACAATTATTGCATCCACTAAAGTGCATTACAAGTGCTTGGATGCATATTTGATTGACCCCAGGTAAGCCGTAACAATATTTGAAGCCATTTCACTTATCCAAAATTGAATATAACCGCACCATCTGCCAAAAACTCTCATCAGTTTAGGGATTATAAATATAGTAACCATCCGAATAACAATTGAATAATATACGAAAATGCATAATAACACGTAACAGGTGCACCGCATGCACGACGTACGTGCTACACGGTTTATCTGTTGCTTCCAGAAGCTCTGGGATAAATATTCATATTGGAAAATACAAAAATTGGCAAGCCTCCCCGGCATGTGGTTGTCCTTATTGTAAAGGAGCTGTATCTTATGAAATGAAGGCAAATCTCATACACGTGTACGAACGTGGTATAGCCAAGTACACGTGCGCTGAATGCTGGTTGTGAATGGTGAAAAATTCATGCAAATCGTCCCCCCTGACAATGTAGACCCGTAGATCAGTGCAGTGGTACCTATATTGTGTAGATGAGGGTATACAATTCGTGCGAGTGAAATCCACTCTGGAGAAAACATTAATCAAATTAGCAAGTAAACATACACACAATTTCGTGGAAATTCAGTGTATGAGAATCAGATGGTGTGACACGGAACAAATGAGTAATACCGCCGTCACGGGTAATTAGGTATCATCATTCGTAAACAGTCAACGTTAAAGAATTAATGGCATTCGTGTTAAAGTTCATGTATATTTATTAAATTTTTTTATTTACATACATATGCCTTCGCAGAAAGTGGTTCGAATATGTTGGTTCACATTTTTCCAACTGTTATTAGACATTTTTAAAAACAAACTGCGTTGTTTCCTCCGATTAATGGATGACGGTTCCTTTCAGGACTTATTGGTCGGACATACATTTTGTGTGCCACGGAAACTTGCGAAATCATCTAACTTTTCTTCTCTATCAAAAACGTCTAATTATTCACAACGCCAATTTACAATATATGCCTAAACTTTATGCCTTAACTTTATGTTGAAGTGTATACAAGTAATGTAACATAATTTAATTTATTATTCACCCTAAGTAACTTCCTCCATTAGGTTGTTGAGGTGCCTCCCATACGCACATTTATTCTGAAGAGGATTTCCCTTTAGTGACATAAACGGAATACTTTAAGCTATGAACTATGACTAAATATGCACTTGAAACAACATGATATGCCGACGACATGACGATGGCACGATCAGCACTTAGATGTGCCGTTGATGAGTGACATATTTCCATCAACCTTTATTTTTCGAAAATCAGTTAAATCCATGTATAAATCCCAAATAGGGTTTTTCCAGAAACTGGAGCTTACTTGCTAGGGCTTGGCACTGCCAGTGCTAATGTCGAACAGACTCTTCATCTCAGCAATTTCTACAAAACTCAGAGCAAACGATTGCCTGGTAAGGGGTCTCACTAGGACGTGTATATCTAAGCGAATATACACCCGCGCCATTTATCCCATGATCACGGTCAGCCATCGATTTATGGCTTCATTGAAAACTTGTTTCATCTATATAAAAGCTGTCCAAGGAATTGATATCGATTTCCCTAGTTCAGATACCAATTTTCCCAGGCCCCCCGATTTTCACTTCCTTGGATACAAGACTGTCCTGATACCTAACTAAGGATCACCGTATTTACCAAGGAATATAACACCAGTTAAAATGCACAATGAACGGAGGTGATTAATATAAAATATTAAGCCAGTAGATGGTACAAAGGCGTCCCTATTTACGTTCGTGAAAAAATAAAAAAAATATCCCAACCTCCACTTGTTCACATTTAAGGGATGAATCAAACACGCTGCTACTAATAAGACTTCTGTCAATTCTTTGTAGTCTTTCTAAGCTTTAAGAAAACTGAAGTGATGACGAAAATTTAACAGCTTTTCTGCACCCAATTGTAAACAGCCCAACAATTAACACACGAAATGTACGTGTAAGTTTTGTGCGTCGAATATATACAAACAAATTCCCATCGTACCATGCTTGCCTCAAAAGCAACAAGCTTTTGGATTGTATTCAAATATTGTTCTGTCACAGCAAATCCTTTATTGTTTCTCTTGTCACACTGTTTCAATGCAAATTCGTGTAAGTTATTAAAATAGATTCTACAACCCCCAGCACGTGTCCATTTACGAGAATGAAATCAACAAACAACGAGAACACATGTCGCGATTCGCATTAATCCTGTAAAGGATGTCCCGCTGTTGTTCATTCCCCCCGAACACGTACACTCCAATATTGGGTTACAGAAGAAAATCTGAAATTTTAAACAAAATTACCATTGTCAGCAGGGAAGTAGAGCATGTCCTCTCAGCATAATTGGGAATTAATTCCATGTTATTAATCCATTTTCGGGATCAGTTTGAAAAGTGAAATCCACCACACTACTTTGGCGACGGAATGGTGTTCCTTTCGCTTAGGCTCTGTCTCCGGCATCGAATTGCTTTTCAGTGTTTTGTGTCTTCATAATCCTTGTATTAAAGGATTTCAGTTCCCATGACAAGGATGTCTTTAACATTTATAAGGGATTTCGGTTTGGGACAAAAATGACGGGTCTTGCGGTTTTATGGAGATATTTTGTGGAACTTTATTGACTGTTTTGAAGATTTGTTGAAGTGTGTGAGCTTTTGGGCTTCTGGGGATGGTCGTTGGTGAGAGGTTTATGTTTGGTTTAGGATTTCGGAAATTTGAAATCGAAATTTATTTCACAAATATTGATTGAAATGTTTTGTCACAAGTAAATAGTTGAAAGGACTAGGGTAATCGGCACAATGTGTTTAAACCTTTTTGTTTCATGTGGCAAAAAGTTGCTCCGGACGGTAGTTGAAGCACTAACTGACCATAATCACCTGAAGTATCATGAAATGAGAATGGGACTAACGCACCATACGCAGAGGCTGTGGTAGTAAAGAAGAAGATGAGCATGCTCATGACTACATATATAACACTGGGAGTACATTTCTTTCAAGACCTACAGGCAGAGAGAATAGGATCGTTATTATCAAAGAGAGGATTGCCGGTTAGGTCAGAGTAACATAAGTTAGTTTTAAACACAGTTTGTAAGCAGCAGCGAAAGCGATCAGATGTGAAAACTTCTTTGTTGGATGCATACTTTATTATGAACTTGCCGCCTTAAAATATTCCAATCAAAGAACGCCTTGGTGAGTTCGGCGATTGTCTGCTTGCGGTACAACATCGTCAAATATTGGAGAATGAACTGTGCTCACCTCGTCAGGAGGTATTGCTGACGAAGACTTTTCAATTGTTGTCAATGTTGAAGAATGAATTCTGTTCAACTCGTTGCCAGTTGTTGTTGAGGATGTCGGTGCCATGTTACTATATGTAACTCGCGTCTTCCAACTTACCTAACCTAACCTATGTACTTCAATGAAGTATGATTTCAATTTTCGTTTCAATTTAGAACAGAGTTGTAGTATAAGTATAATACGTTTGCTCTTGACGTCGGATTGTATGGTTATAGTGAGGTAACTCTCATTAGGGCTTCACTAAAACTTATGCGCAGTAATGGACCCCTGCACTCTTCTTATTTAGCACTCACCCAAGCGTCATATTCACAAAGAAAGACAAGTATTTCCAAGCTCGTAGTCGTCTTAGTGGAAAAAGACCTAGAATCAGATTTACATCTCACATCGTTGTTGTTCTATTTAAATTTCCATTCCTTCCCGTTCTTATCTGGTCACACTGTACAAGTAATTTTTCACTGCATACTATTACAAAAAATCGCATTGTGTCATTGAGGAAGTGGCAGTTTTCTTAAAGTGTCACACTTTTGAATTATGGTGCAGTTGAGTTAAAACGGTGGACTAAGTACACGAAGCATTTCATGTAAGGTTGCACACGCCCCATAAGTTCCTGCTGAAATCATCATGCATCATAATATTGCTTGGATTTTAGAAATTACCTTGTTTTCTTGCTAAAATTTGCAGCAAAAATATTGCTAGACTTTGTATTTCCCAGCTTCTCACAGGTTTCGGCTCCATACAGCAAGACACGTAGGATAAGGACTTTGTGTATGATGAGTAAATTTATGTACACGAAAAGTGCTATGTCGTACACGGATTTATTTTATAGATTCATGACGTCCTGTTATTCGTCAGTCATTGTTAATTTTTTCTGTAAAGAGGGATGCGGTTAGACCTTTTCGGTAGCAATAAATATCATCTTGATAACGAAATAACTATCTAATTCAGACAACAGAAACATAAAATATCTTATAACAAGTCATAAATTGAGTGGCGAAGCATTTCGTTATGAATGGAGCAGTAAACGAACAGTATAACTTAATTGGTTAGGTCAGCTGATGACAAATGGTCATCAAAAGATTTTCTTATGGATTCTGCATTGTCATATTTATGGCAGAAATGTGTTACAGGGGACTGTTTATTGGTTCTCTAAGTTCTCCAATTAATGTGAATACATTATACTTCAGCAATATTTTAAAATTATATTTCATCTATAGAATATGTTTAGGTTTTCATCCTATAGCTTAATAAAAAAAATTATTAATATTATTGAAACAAGAATTAAATTCAATCGAGACTCCAAAGAAAATCACTTAAATGCAGTTTTCTATAGTAATCAGTAATCAATATGGGAATATTCTAAAAATTATAGGCACACGGAGCACCAACAAATGAACCACTTCTTTCGAAAAGGGCAAGGGGTTCTTCGTCTGCTCTTCAGATTGTCTATGTTTCTGCGCATAAAGACAGGGATGATCATTGTACTGTACCTTTGTGTTGTGACGTTGTGCTCAAGTCTTCGTTTTGCCCTCATACACCGCTAAATCCACTTCACCTTAAATTCAATGTGTTCGACAAATCAATCCAGCTATGCTAGGTTGGCAAGTGAGCTATGAATGCCGCTCTCAAGAATGACGAACAACTAACCTAATTAACAACCTTAATTACAAATTACAATAAATGTTGCAAGTTTTTTGTTTCAAATTTATCAACTACATCGATGGAGTATAATCTATATAGTATATATATCGATCTATATATATATAAATCAATGATTGTTTGTTTGTTCTTTATATACTCTTAAATGGTAAGAGATAGAGCACTGATGTCTTTGGCAACTTGCTCAGAATTCTGTGAAAAAGGTTCTGGTAATAATATTTTTTTTATTTTGATTTTTTTAATATGCGTTGCTACGCGCGTCGTTTGCAGCTAGTATAATAATACAAACATAATTCTATCTCATGTGCAAACTGCTTACACTGCACATAATATATAGGTTTGTAATTGGATATCCTTGAATTATTTCAAAGGAGTCAGACTGTCAGGATATACCAACACCGTCGTTTGAGTGAATGTTTCATAAAAGGTTTGATTTTCCTATGGCGATATCAATCTATGAGTCCATGTGCTTACTGCATCAAAAGGGGAACATATCAAAGAAATTCCTGCAATTCCAAAGGCAAATGAAAGTGCAAAGGATGTACACATTTGGAACTATGCTTTTTCCAATTAACTGGAAAAATGTAAGTTAAAAAAAAGTATCTCGTCGAGCCTGTGCGAATTTCCAATACGTTCCGTAGATCCCTTTGTTTTTCCTTGTAAAATGGAGTGCATTTCAAAGTGTAAGGATACGTGATTTCCTTTCATAATTGCATCTGACAGCATACGTACATATGTCCCAAGGTATATCCATATTCTTACTCATATATAGATACACAGATGTGCAATTTATTTACATTGCGTACGTGATACGATGAGACTCTATTACTATTCGAAATAGGATTCTGCAAAAGGATCCGTGCAAGTTTTGCAAGAGACGTACAGCATGACAGATGAAAGTAAAAATAGAAGTTGTCAACTGAATTTCAGACAATGCACTGAATCTACGTTATTTCATTTGAACGAGAATTCCATACGAAGTGTCTAGTTGACTGGTTATTAATTTCTTTTGTAATGAGAGGTTTGAAAATGCAAAGCATTTGACAGCAGTAAGCGGAACCAGTTAAATTGGCCAAGATTATTCAACCATGGTCTTGTGAACTTGTCAATATCTTTATGTTCTACTTTCTATTTTCTTGATGCAATATATTATATTTTATTGACGAGTACGGGTTAAACAATTTTCGATGTTACATTGGGTAACTAATTGAAGCTTGTTATGAAACGCAAGTAACGTAATGTAATAGATGCCTATTATTTTAAAACATCAACCATATGTGAATAGAAATGCATTATATCTTAAACCGACTATGAATTGACAAATTCCTGGTCACCATAAGTAAAAAATGCTTGTTTTTGACCACTCTACAATAACCGTTACAAATTTTTGGCACCAAAATGATCGTACTCTCCCCAAAGTTCAGAACGAAAAGAGATGTTAAGAGAAAATTCGCCGGCATGTGTGAATGGTACATCAGATATTCAAATATGTATATTCCAAAGTCATTCTGATTTATAACTACGCCCTGTACTGGTTTTGAGACCAATATATTTCAATTCAATCAGTCCGACGAGTTCTTGTAACGCTCTCCAATTACAGTATCGTTTAAAGCCAGTAAGTCCTCAATGTTTTTACCTCACATCAATCATTAGTTCTATCCTAAAAATCGTAGATCATCGTATCCAATTTCCCAAAAAGCTTACGCTTGGTAACCAAACTCCAATTACAAGCCCAAACGGAGAAAGACAAATGATTGGAAAAGAGTAATTCCAACCAAAGGCATTGCCATGACATCAATCATCCCACAAATCGAATTAGCCTTCTAGCCCCTACCAGGTTTCAGGCGATCCACATGATTTGTTTGCTTTTCCCACCCACTTCGAAGAGTCACCTAATGACTTCCCAAATGAGTGGTCACAGCTGGTAAGATAATCAGCTTTGGTGGGTGTCCAACTATCACTTATTCAATCGGGTATGGGTCTTAATACCACTTACAGCTCCAGTCAATGCTGAAGGCTGCCTGACTTCTACATCATTCATCAATATAGTTTTATTGGAACACGTACAATACGCAATCATTCGACAGTCTAACGTTATTAACTCACAGACATTTGTGTATCCTCTTTCTCTGGGCATTGTCTTGAAGGTGTGTCATGCGTGATTCAAAGAAAACCCAGTCAGCTGTCATAAAGATTTTATAAATGCTTGAGAGGCTAGGAAATCGCAGGAAAAAAAATCGCATCGGAAAATAACATCATTATTCCCATCAATTGAGATCAGACTCACACAATGGTCCCTAGCCTATATGTCAATCGGACGTGACCATTCATCATTTTGCGCAAATAAATGTTGGGGATGTGTGTTCTGGCCGTTCATCCTTCTTAGCCCGGCATGACCACAGTCTATCATCAAATTTGTTCTCACCGAACGAGCATCCTCCATCAAGCTACACACAAATACCTACATACACATCACCAGACGCACACACAGCCTGTTGGTTAAATTCTCAAAGGACTAGGGGACAGAGCTAAAACAAGAACATTTCCTGCAAAGAGAAATTCAATATTTCACAGCTACTTTCTTTTGGGTGGTGTGAAAAATTAGGTTTGCAAAGGAAGGTGACAGGTTTGGAGGACCTTGGATGCCAGAGATGTCAATAATTTATTAAGGTTATTTTTGCGGCTTACTGAGTATTCAGATTTCAAGCTCTCAATTGAATAAATGGGTGGTTAACCTTTAGTGAAGTCAACAAACAGTATAAACACGTTTATGCGGCTAGATGATGGCCACCAGTGGTTGTGTTGGCTATTATAGAATTTCAAAACCCAAGGGATGTTCTCTTTTTACGAGCTGGTGAACTCGGTATTTCATTGAAATGCTTTTGAACTGGCAAGAAATTGGATTTCTTCGGGATCCTGATAATATTTATGAGACAGAATGAAATGCATGCGACTGTGAATTTGAGGAGGAATCACCGAATAATTAAATATTTGAATAATTCATTCGTTAGGTGGGTTCCTTAACATATTTGAAAAATTTGGATAACCCTTTGACATTTTGTTTTAGCAAAAATAGACTTTGTTGAGTGCAATATGCGATGTGTTGCACTAGAAAGGATTGTCTTCTTAATCATGCAATTTTAAAATCTCCGAATAGAACAGCCTTATGTTGACAAAATAACTCAAATTTTCATGTTGAGGTAAATAATATATTCGAATGTGGGCAAATGTGGGACATGGGCCTAGATTTCACAGCACCCACTCGTGTTGAACGTGCTATCGATCCATGACAATTGAAGTTTGGTAGTTTGGAAGTTTGGTAAATTCGGGGATTGAAACTTGAGCCCCTAGGGTAGGAGTGCACTCACCTTTTTTTCGCGTCATTTTGAAAAGGTTGCGGCATAGTAGAATGATTTCCGTGCAGTCATCAGTGGCGGTTCTCTTTTTGTACACTCTCCTCTATCGGCGGAACAAAGATGGCTGTATTGAACCGAAGAAGATCATCGAGGCTGGTTCGGCGGATCCCGTATTAGGCCAATCCTGTCTTGATAAAGGAAAACAAGCTATTGGAGGATTAAATCCTTTAAGGTTCACTTTTTCATGGTACTTAACATTGTGGTAGTAAGCTCCAGAATACACGTCCAAAGACACTATCTCTCGAATCACCTCATCTTCGCCATGGGAAGGACAAACGTTGGAGCACAGTAGATAGCCGTACACCATAATTAGTCGGATAAGTGAAATGTATCTGACAACAATTACTGGTATAAAGGTAGGTGTTGAAAAATAAACCCCTTGCCACAGCAAAGACCTTTTTATTTTTCGCCAGAGCAAATCAAATGCCAAAATACTTTACCACACATTTACAACTGACGGCCGTCCCAGGGTCCTCATTCAATAATCCCGAACTTGAGTCCGTTTCTGTGCGTATCCCAATTGCCATGATGTGTAAACGCACCTACATACTACGCCTTGTTGGCTACGCAATTATTTAGTGTCCTTTAACTTAAGAAAGACACCCTTCAATAAGAAGAAGGCTTATTTTGTCAATGAAAATATTTCTGATATGAGCAATCGTATTGGCCGGCGTTAGTTCCGTCTATGATGTCCGATGTCCGAGATATTCAAGCAAAGAGATTTACATTCAGTTTTGATTGATGGTAAGCATTGATTGCCGTGGTCTTGTATACACTAGTCCCTATCATCGTTGATACAGTTGGATATAATGTTATTTCCTATAGAAGCAACGAAATGTGTATTTCAATGAAAAGTACAACTGAACCGATATTGAGAAAATATCTCAGTACAAAATGGAAGAAGATTAGTTAGCTCACTAGTCTGTTGCAGTGACAGTGCTGATCTGAAGTCCTCTAATGATAGCCTTATATTCTGAAAGTGAACTCTTAGCACATTCTTTGTTTGAAATCCACCATATATTAGGTGCGGTTCGTTATAAATCATGTAACAGACACTATTAAGCACTGTTTTTCGAGGGTACACTCCAAATATATTAAACATAAGAAAATAAGACCTCGAAGAAGTTTTCTTCCCCGTTTTAAATAAAACTAGTTCCATGTCCACTTAGAGTGAAATCGCTCTTTCAGAAAATGTAATAAAGTACCGAAACATTCTTTTGTTTCTATGTTCCATTTAATAAAGTAGAAAAGAACACAGTCGCAATCGTGCATAACTTACGGACTGTAATTTATTATTCAAGCAGATTGTACTTTGTCAAATAAATTCATGAAAGTTTGTCTTATTTCACTGACAAGTAACACTTTCGTTTACTTCTTGGTGTGGAAAAAATATTCAGAACAATGAATGATTTCGGATTTTTGAACGCACTGCATGGGATATTCTGATATGTTTAAAAATTTCTTGAATATTGTCATAACGTGGTGACAGTTGTGTGTTGGGATTTTATAAAAAGTGTTGACAGTTGCGGATTTATGGAACCATATCGCTACTAAATCTTTACTTGAGAGAAAGAGAAATAAAATTGAATCCGACCCCCCACTACGTCGGAGACGTTACAAAGAATTCACTTGATTAAATCGTAAATCATGAGTGAAAGAGCAGAAATTGTACCAAGTAATCAAGCTTTATAGTTAAATTGTTATTTATCTGCTTGTATTTTTTTATTTTGGGGTTTTTATGTTCAGTTGTTGTTCAAATGTCCAACGGCGTTAACCCTTTTCGGAGAATTCCAAGCGATTTCCCTAAAGTCGCACACGTCTCCTTATAATACTCCTCTGTTTATGAGATAATCGCAACAAAATCGTTCCAGTAAATTATCAGATGAATCATACTTAAAACTTGAGGAAAAGATAAAGAAGCAAGGCATTTTTGAAGCTCTGTACAAGTAGTAAAAGTTTTTATTTGTTTTAATTACTTATTCACTGAACTAGTGACAACGAAAAAACTAAATTAGTATAATGGGGAACTAAATTGGTGCGAGTACTGTAAACGTTAAATAATATCTGCATATACGAATCTTGCCGTAAATGTGAGATATAAAATCACGCATGTTCGATGAAAGTGTTGCTGGGGTGGAATCGGCTAAAGCGATTTGCGTTAGTTGATTATCACAATCATGCTTTTTGCTCTGCTTAATGTGATTGTCAATTTAGTCACACATTTGCTACCGATTTCATGTGACAGCAGAATAGGTGTCGTTTTCATGTACTTTTGTTCAATATATGTTTTGGGAGGAATGCAATGCATTTATCAATGCATACAAAACCACTTTGTTATTATAAATTTATTCATATTTTTCATCTAATATGAATCCAAAGAAAACTTAATTCAAAAAATTATAGTCAAAGCGTGCACCCCGCCTAGACGTGCAACAATATTACAATACAAAGCTACACAAAAAAACGCAAATCCGTGCAAGAAAATTTGAAACTTGGATATAAAATGTAGCAAAATCCACCAAGAGGAAGTGATGTCACTTTGAGGCATATTTTTTGCGATAGCATTACTCAGAGCAGAATATAGTTGATAGTCGAATGTGGCTATTCCAAATACGACAGCCACACAGACAGGGTTCGATGTTGATTGAAGAAAATCAACGTCCACCTAACCATGGATACGGACAAAGTGGATGAGGTGACTTACGGTGGGAATCGCAAGAACGCAAGCGGAGGGGAAGATAACTGGGAAATATCGTAACAACAAGAGAAACTGCTCGGCTAAGGACTAAGTTCATTCGAAGAAGACTGTCTATATACAGGCATGATGACGTTTTCATTTTTGAAAAGATACTATTTATCATATTTTAAACGACTTACTTCTACTTACGACACTTAAAAATATTTCCTACTACCCAAAGGAATTGTGATATTCCTTTGGGTAGTAGGAATAAGTCACGTTCTAAAGGCTTTTATATAATCCCCAATCATATCAAAAGATGTCTCTCCTCTCACTTACTAAATGTGACGTGTAGAGTACTTAGTATTACCATATGTTTTGGTACACGGTTCTTACCCACTAAAGTTTATACGGGTAATATTATTCAAGACTCTCTTTGTTTAATAGTTTACTTTTTTTTAAACTTATTCGAAATGTCCTCCATTAGGTTTTTAGCAACGGAGAAGTCCATCTGGCTACTCCTCAATTGAAGCAAATCCATCGGAAAGCTATCCACTGCTCGGATAACCGCGCACTCCAAAGACGGACCTCTATAGTGGACAATAATTTGTATTCTAAAGGATTTAGGCCTAGGCCTTTGATAAACCTTCGCTGATGTTTTTTTTAACTAGCTACAATTAACCTTCTTCGCAAAAATGGAGCGACTCCTCACCAAACCCATCACAGAGGCTGGGTGGTGTCCACGTTGAACTCTCGCAATGAGTTCAGGCTTGTAGAAGAATATTTATATAGTGTCACCGCATCTGTGCTACACACTGTGTATTTCAAAAATGATTGTCCAAATTGAAGTTAAAAATTATCTCGAAGAACGCGGCTCATGATCGGTAGATCCTCCTCCTCCCTCCTCCTCCATTAACATATTTCTAAGACACCATAAGCAATGCTATAAATGCCACCTACGATTCGTGTACAGTTTTCTTTTGAATAAACTGTCGCGAAATTAACATATTGTTGTTTTCCTACCTCCCGTCCAAAGTACTCCCTACCGCTCCACAGTTTTCATAAGTGGGATTGAACCACCCGCTATTCGAGTATCTGCATGTTTTGTTTTATTTTTCTTAATTTATAATTCGAAAATTTTTGTTAATAATTATGTCTCTGTCAAATTATGAACTGATCAAAAAAGTTCATGGAAGTGGCGACTATGAGCACATTAAAGAACATTTTCAGATCATCAAAGTTACAAACTAGTGGAAGTAAAGCAGTATTAATATTGTGATTTGAGAATGCAGTTAGTGACTATTCGGAAACCGAGAAGTTCAGAATCTTTAGACGAAAACGATTCCGAGCAAGAGAATGATTCACCCGTGACACAAGCCAACGATCTTGACGAGGAGCTCAACTTACTTCGAGAAGCATGTAAGAAGCAAGAGGCGACCATCTTACTGAAGCACAAACTAAGGACTCAAACCCTAGTCAAAGGTCACAAGTTATGCACAATTTTAGAGATATTGAGGACATGTAGCAACCCTTCAGTGAGGATGATCATTGCCCAACATACCGTACGCCGACATTCTTCATTTCGATGATCAGTTAAAGTTCATATTTGCGAAGAGACTCCTTAGTGGCACAGCACGTTCGTACGACCTTTGAAATTGCACAATTGGATTGAACTCAAAGATACTCTTATAGGTGAGTTTCAGGGTGAACTCAATGCGAGGAGAAAACGACGTGAAGAAACAGTATAGCAGAAAGTACTATCGATGCAGTAAATAGGGTCACGCAACCCTGAGGCATTCATTCCGACAGCGAGGTCAACAAAAGTATGCTTTACAGCGCCAACAAAATTTAGCAGTTAAAGCGTGCGTTATGAAAGCACGAAAAATGTTTGATGAACGTATCTTCAATGGTAAATATTTTCTTATCATTAAACGGATTTTTCTATGACCATTTTTTTTCTTAGTGGTGAATCTTGCCCAATTCAATGATTCCGTCCAAATGAGTTTAAAACATTTAACGCGGAAACTTTCCATAAATCTCACTTTTTTATTAGCAGCCAAGTTCAATGCTTATTCAATGAATTCATTTCGTGTACCAAAACATTTCCTAATATACAGAAAGAAAAAACCAATATGTTTAGAATTAAGAAATAAGTGTACGAACAAAAACATACGATTTTAAGGAAATAAACATATTTCGAAATAATTAAGTCCACAATTATTAATTGTGTCACATGTCCTACTGCCAGCAAATCATCAAGAAATTGAAAATATTCAAATAGATCTAAATATAAGCAGTTTATTGAAGAAATCTTTTAGTTCATAAGCTCCATTTAATTGCATAGCCCGCATGATGATGTTCACAAATTGCCTTCTACATGCATTCAAAATCCTTATGGCAACCAGATTAAACGTCAATGTGTTCCTTTAAATCAAAAAAAGTGAAACACATATTTCTATGAAAAAGAGTAAGAGCCAGAAAAAAATATCTCAAGAAGCTCTTAACAAACAGCAGTTTATGTCCGCGACTTCTGTTGAAGTTGTTTCCATTGCACTTATCTTTATGCAGTTCCTACAAGTTGGAGTGACACACTACGATATAAAAACGGAGTGACTATAGCGACACATAAAAGCTTCACAATGGATTGTGGATAAATATCTTCCCATGTTTACTCGGTGGCTCGGGATGAAGAAATACCAATTAAATCTGTGCCATATTCCTGTATGGGGTGCGCGGATATGCGTACATTTGAAATGCCTAAGATTTCTACTGTATTCATACAATTCTTGCATGCGTTCGCTTAAAGTTCGCATACGCGCTTCCATTTACGATTCCCATCGCGTTTTCGCGATAAAGATAAATATAATCTATCGATCGATAAATGGGTAAAATGTGTCAATGGTTTCAATCACAGATTTCGTATCATTCATCTGAAAAACTTTTTGTATTTTGCTTGGTGAGTTCTATGTTTGAGTACATCAACTATTCTAACTGTACTTAATTAATAAGAATATGTTCAGACTTACTTCGGTTGTACACATTTAATTTGTTCGAAAAGTACCCAATTTTGCGATAGACCAGCGTTGAAGAAACAAGCCCGTCGGTAGTATAGTTGTGCATGCCTCATTGAGAGAAGTTATTGCTCTAGATGTAATTCATGTATACATGAACATGGTTTGGCTGCGTGCATACCTACATATGTATATTCAACAAGACGGCCTTTCCAAAGAACTTTAGCGTTCTTAAATTCACGTGTGCTCTTTTCGTTGTGATTCCATCAATGCACTGCTATCGGCACAAACATGCTATAGCATGAATGGCAAGTATCCTTAAGTGAAACTTCCACAGGCATTATTCCTTTCCAGCACAAACGGAAGTCCTTCGTTTTGTGTAAAAGGACACGAATTCAGTCATACAAGTATGCACACAGTAAAAGAGTTCATGAGAGACGAGTTTTGCATGGACCAGGGCGTTGTCGAGTACTGTTTTGTCGTTTAGTGATGACGACCTGGTATAGTCATGGGGGAGATAATCCTAATTTGTCTGTCGCTTGATAGAAGGATATTCAAGTCGTGGTCGTAAATTGTCTTAGATTGTGCGTACTAAACAAACGTCAGGAAAGTAATACATCGCATGAAGGATGGTAATAACTAGTTAAAATTCAGTGAATGTCATTGTTTCCACGAGAGAGAGTGATAAATAGTACAGGGTGATTTTTTAAAAGCTATAGGAAAGTTTTTCAAAAAAAAACACATAAAATTCAGAAAAATGCATGAAATCTTTATTTGAATCGATAGTACTGTCCATATACGAGTAATTTAATGTTTGAAGATTATTTCATGCAAATGTTGACCTTGACTGCGCTTCAAATGGTCCATCCGCTTAGTCCAATTTTGGCATACTCTTTCCAACATTTCGGCCGGTATCTCACGAATAAATGCTTGGTGCCTTCCAATGCGTCAATTGAAGCGGGCTTGTCTGTATAGACATGAGCTTTAACATAGCCCCACAAAAAATAGTCTAAAGGCGTTAAATCGCACGATCTAGGCGGCCAATTAACCGGTCCCGAACGTGAAATAAAATGTTCACCGAACTCGCCCCCCGTCTTGTTGAAACCACATGTCATGCAAGTCAAGCTATTGCATTTTGGGAAAAAAAAAGTTGGATATCATCTCAGGTAGCGCTCACCATTCACAGTTACGTTACGATTCGCATCATCTTTGAGGAAGTACGGTCCAATGATGCCAACAGCCCATAAACCGCACCAAACTGTGACTTTTTCTGGATTCATTGGTAGCTCTTGCAATGCTTCTGGCTGATATTCACTCCAAAATCGACAATTCTGCTTATTTACGTACCCATTGAGCCAAAAATGAGCTTCGTCGCTGAACACAATTTTTCAGTAAAAAAGTGGATCTTCGACCAACTTTCCGAGAGCCCATTCACCAAAAATTTTACGTTGTGGTAGGTAGCGTTGTTCGTTCGTAAGACGATTCATGGTTAAATTATAGACATCTGAAAATGTTTGACAGTGAAACAAAACACGAAACGTGCGTCAGCTGTTTAAACCAGTGTTGCCAAAAAGATAATAGCTAAAAAATCAACCCTTTATATTCAAAGTCCCCTAGTCTTTGCCGGCACAGACTGGATATATCAGTTGATAGCGGAAAGGCAAGATCGTGCTATGTTAAGCACTACCAAAATCAGCCACAGGTTGACTTGAGCAGTGGAATGAAAAATTATTCAAATTGATTGATAAAATTCTATGGTCGTTATTTGTCAGCAATTAGCATGCGGATGACTGCTGCAAAGAGCGCCATAAAGATAGCCAAGCCAGTGCCTGGCTCTCAAGTTCACTGATAATGGTAGTGACTACGCAAAGACTACCCAAATAATAAAGTTAAGTGTTGTACCGCACAATGTAGACTACGTACTATATGCTGATTATCAAAATTGAAAACTATGCGACCAGGAAATGCTTGTCTTATTGCAACCGCAATCGATCCATATCCAGATCATACAATTTAAGTACACATCATATATTTGATTATCATATGATTTCACCATTTTTACTTCACTTCTAATCCAATCCATTCCTTCGCTGATGACAGCACCCTCAGCTTTTCATATTCGGTCCGAGACTCACGACCCTGCCCTTCGGCCGTAGAATTGGAACGGCAGCGTATGTTAAGCACATTGAATTCCTATCTTGACAGCATAATTAACTGGGGAAACAACAACAGAGTGGAATTCAATGCTTCAAAAACTCAATGCTGTCTGCTGCCACTCAAGCGAATCCTAGTTAATCAACCATTATCCATGAATGGCGCTTGTGTCGATGAAACCGGAAAGCTTTCCATCCTTGGTATGTGTATCAACATAACACTTAGTTGCAACGATCACATATTTGAGGTCGCCAAAAATGCTGCGAAATGTTTAGGTTTCCTCAATCGATGCAAGAAATATTTCACCCCCTCTGATTTGGCTTTCATTTATAAGGCGTATATCCGCCCCAAGATTGAGTACAACGCTCATATCTGGTCTGGTGCCCCAAAGACCACGCTGCACCTACTAGATAGAATTTAGACTCGCTCGAACATCGACGTACCGTTTCCGTATTTTATCGCTTTTTCAACAAACGATGCTCAAGTGAGTTAGCCAACTGCGTTCCTCATCTCCATGAATTCCCCCGCAATTTACCATTAAGCCTACTTTCGGACTCACAGTTAAATTTAGAGACTCGTTCTTCAGCCGTATTACGCGAATTTGGAATGCTCTTCCCAGCCCTATATTTCCCACAGACTACAACCCGCAGATATTTAAGACCAATGTGCACAGGTACCTCCTCTCCCTTTCTCCCTCTATACCTTCGGCCCGTGCTATGTCTTGACCCCGGACACTTAAGGGTATTAGCAATCCCTTGAGCGCGCGCAAATTATAAAAAAAAACCATTTACCCCTAGTAGCGACATGTGTTTATCACCTCCTCTTTCTCCTTTAAATTTAAACCCAGTAGCCTTCTAGTTTTAAAGAGTTATTTTGTTATTAAAATGCTTGAACAATTTTACCATTTGTTAAGAATGTACACATTCATTCGTGTATGTGTCGGTCGACAAAAAACGATTTTTTTGTTTGTTTTTATATATCAGCTTTTCAAACACATTGGCAGCTATATGTCCGCATCATTGATTTTGAACTGCGACTTGCATGACTGGTAGTAAACAGATAATACGAGTTAAGAAATAGAAAAAGTTAAGTCCGCGTATACCTGCCATCGAAAAACATAACATTTGGATCAGCAAAGCCTGTAACAGAATAAATTGAATAAACGAGTGCTTTCCGGTAAATTCTTGAAAATGTAAATTCAGCATTGATTGTGGGTCAGGGTGGGTGGAAACAAAAACACAAGCAATGCTGACTATGAGGTGGATGTTCTTGATCAATATTGCTGGGGATATATAACGGAGTAGGATAGGTTTTTTTTTCTGGTAATTTCATACTGACAAAGCTGCGTCCCTAGAGGAGTTGTGCGAGTCGCTTTCAGTGATGTAAATATTTTTCGATAGAACCAATTCTGAAACACTTTTGCTGAAATATTACTATCATAATATTGCTATCAGGTCATCCTTTAGATAAGAAATTCAAATATTTATTTTTTATATTGTATTTAGTGACTTTGTTGTAAAAGCTTGTGAGATGGGAGCACATTGCTTTCCAATCTAGAACGGTACTTCGAACCATCAAATGTGAAGTGGAACCTCTGATTTCCATGTTTTATCATTTAAAGGGTGATTTGTTAGCTATTATCTTTTTGGCAACACTGATTTAAACAGCTCACGCACGTTTCGTGTTTTGTTTCACTGTCAAACATCTTCAGTTTCGTCTATAATTTAACCATGAATCGTCTTACAAACGAACAACGCTTGCAAATTATTGAATTTTATTATCAAAATGCGTGCTCTGTTAAGAAAGTTCAGCGCGCGTTCATTGTGTTCAGCGACGAAGCTCATTTTTGGCTCAATGAGTACGTAAATAAGCAGAATTGTCGATTTTGGAGTGAATATCAGCCAGAAGCATTGCAAGAGCTACCAATGCATCCAGAAAAAGTCACAGTTTGGTGCGGTTTATGGGCTGGTGGCATCATTGGACCGTACTTCTTCAAAGATGATGCGAATCGTAACGTAACTGTGAATGGTGAGCGCTACCGTGAGATGATATCCAACTTTTTTTTTTCCCAAAATGCAATAGCTTGACTTGCATGACATGTGGCTTCAACAAGACGGTGCCACATGCCACACAGCACGCGCAACAATGGACTTATTGAGGGGCGAGTTCTGTGAACATTTTATTTCACGTTCGGGACCGCTAAATTGGCCGCCTACATCGTGGGGCTATGTTAAAGCTCATGTCTATACAGACAAGCCCGCTTCAATTGACGCATTGGAAGGCACCAAGCATTTATTCGTGAGATACCGGCCGAAATGTTGGAAAGAGTATGCCAAAATTGGACTAAGCGGATGGACCATTTGAGGCGCAGTCAAGGTCAACATTTGCATGAAATAATCTTCAAACATTAAATTACTCGTATATGGACAGTACTATCGATTCAAATAAAGATTTCATGCATTTTTCTGAATTTTATGTGTTTTTTTTTTGAAAAACTTTTCTATAGCTCTTAAAAAATCACCCTTTATTATGTGTAGCAAGAACATTCGTTGCCACTCAAATGGGATTTGCTTTTGGTGTTAATCTCACTTAAGCCAATTATATTATTCTGCTTTGAGAGTTTGTAACTAAATATATAGGTCGTAAAAACCGAGGATGAGATAAGTTTCATTAACTGACAAAATAATTAAAAAGAAATAATCTCTACACTAATGTTATATTCATACATAGAAAAAAAACACACCTTAATATTTACAACTCTGTGTAAAGATCTGAAAATTGTTCATAAAACCAGCGAAGTTATATTTATTTGAGCGTACTATCAGAGAGGTGTTTATGTGCTTGTACTCGAATCACATTTTTTGATCCTTTTATGAGATGGTGGCACACACACTTGAACCAAAGACGGATAGCAGGTCGACGTAAGAGTATATACCTGAAACAGTTAGTTGGAGCCCTCGGTGCCTCGTGGAGTAAAGAGTAAGTGACCACCATATCACAGGACCATGTTTTAGTTTTCAATCTACCCACCACCATTTCCATCATTAAAAAAATGTTCACATACAACCTCGTCGTCCCACAACTCGTGAGAGAACAGCCTATGGACACTCTATACTTCATTTTTAATTCTCTTTAAACGTGAATGTAGGGAAAATTCTCTCGAATTTGGAGTTTAGTATATTGATATATTAATAGTCCCATTGGTCGTGTGACTATTGAACCGTATTTCCGTTGGTGTATAGCCAAAGTAGCAACACCATTAATCATCATGTCACAAAGCATTGGGTGTTCCTTCTCTAGCGAGCACGTTTGACATTCATTGGTATTGATTGCGTCCTTTTATGTGTGGCTTAAAAAAATGTCTTTTAGTGTTGAATTGAACTGAAAAATGGTGAACTTCTCGATGGTTGTTCAATTGAATCGCATTAACATACAGATATTCGGTTTGCCAATAAAACTGCAATGCAATAATGACTGAAACAAGTCAATTTTAGTTTTGGTCACTGCTCATATCGGCATCTGAATGAATGTTCTTGGATTCAAATCCGGACGTAAAAGCGATCAAATGACCGGCTACCCCATCTCTCTTCAGTCGCTGACAAATACAATATAAAACTTCGCCTTTCTAAGTGCTTTACATCTTCCATTACTGTGAGAGAAAAGTTGTTTAATTAGAAATGAGTTAGGAAAAAGAGTACAAATTTTATTTCAACCATCTATTGATAATATCCATCATGTCCAAGAACCATCTTGAATGAAATGCGATATTCATTTTCTTTCGCTGTTTTCGACGATAAACATTCCCCAATACGGTGAAGACGGGAAAAGAACTTAAATATGTTTGCATGGCGCGGAGGCTATTGGTTCTGGTACATTGGCCCTGTAAGATTGCCATATGGGATCACTTTTCAGACGTATTAAGCTCAAAAGTGGGTAAATATGCGAGCTCGTTCCTAAACCAATTTGTCGAAAGATCTGTAAAGTTCACAAAAAATCAGTGATCAGTGAGACCAATTAATTATATTACTTTGGGAATGGTTTTGAAGAAATTTCGGGAAAACCTTGAGATATTGTCTGAAAACCCACATATTTTCTGACTGGGCTCTGACATATCGACCATCTTCTTATATATACATAACTAAGTGGAAAAATGCGTATGTTTCCCCCCAGCGCCCGCAATTTTCAACCAATTTAGTGGTTTTGGATAGGTTGGTTTTTTGTGAATTATCTCAATTATTTTGCACTCTCACCAAATAGGTCTAAATAAATGAAACAAATTTTTAAGGCGTTGCTAACCTGTCTAGCGGCTTTTATACTTATTGTAATAATTTTTCACATATAATAATTGTTCGTTAAAAATGAGAAATTGAAAGCAGCGTTTCCGCACATTTATTTCAACCCTTAAATGCACAACGACGACCTCCACACAATGGATATCAGTAGCAAATGAATGTTGTTTAAATTCGTAGCTAGATATTCGGAATTTCTTCTTTTAACATCTATTTTTACGACAAAAAGAACTGTCACATGATAAGCTCTATACTATAAGACAACTCGTCGCCTCAGAGTCAAGTCATCAGCGGATGTAAACATAGCGTAAAGTTGTAGTCAAAATTTGTATTTGCAAAATTTATGAGATGTTGTGGGTTCGAGACAACCACATCATTTAACGATTTGAAGAATGTCCGGACAGAAACAAACGAGATGCTTCTGAGTCTCACCCACCTATTTTCCCTTGCAGTTTCTGCATCTATCCGTGAGAATCATTTCTAGTCGAGATTAGTAGTTCTGTTTGTATTGTGTAATGTGCGTATTGTCTGGATGATCTTAGTAAATTTGAGGACGAAGCCGGTGACGTGCTTTAGGTAATCACTGATCAGTATTAATATTGGCAATATACATAATGTTAGAATTCCCGAAAGATCTAAATTTGATGTTGCAGCCGCTACTCCTTTGACAAATAGACTGATAGGCAACCTTATGTCAGTGCTCAGTTAGCTTTGCCATTATATCATGGAAAAACTTACACCGAAATGACGTTAACTATTCATTCAATTTTATTATTAAAATGCATGAATGGGCAAGCTCAGTCAAAACAATAGCTGCCAATGCATTGTTTGGTGCCGTTTATGGTCCGCGGAATCATTGCCTCATATTTTTTCACAGACGGTCGGGACAACAATGTTACCATCAATGAAGTCCGCCAAAAATACACGAGCTGAACTTAGTCTATATGTGACTGCAGTAGCCGAATTGATGTACCAATGGAGAAACGGGTGTTTTGAGCAATTGATTTGATGATTGATAGTTTTACCATGCAATGGCCCTGACGACTTTTTGGTGATAAAAATAAAATACACAAGAGAACGATGGTTATGAGTTCATGCAACATCACACCGAAGGTGTCAGTGAAAGCAAAAAAAAACAATTTCCTGATTGAGATTCATGCAATTTATGAGAAGAATTGCAGGTCATTGTGCCGGTACACGTGCTGGTGCTAGCAGATGTTCCGCTTCAGTCCTAAACTATATAATAAGGTTGCTTACTGCAACATTTGCAGATCGTCACTTTCGTTATCTTCTGCGAAGAGGCTTCAGTCCATTTTTATTACTTTCGTGTCTCCTCAGACTATTGACAATCATCCGTTGGCGACAAGGAAGTGAGCCACATTCTTCTTTCTGATTCCGACTGATGCAATAATTCACTATTCAAGTTCAATAAATCAAGTTCACCTACAAAATATGACTATGACATTTCATCAAGTTTGCTCACAGTACTTAATGTCTAACCAGTTTTAATACATGATGCGATGTAATATGTTGTTGTCAAGAAGCAACTCACAATTTGAGTGTAATGCTTATCTTTGTAACCAATAAATACTATTAGGCCATGTATAAGGCATAGATAGCTCCGCTCCGTCCCGAAGAATCTTCGACTTAAAGTCTGTGAAATGGCGCAATGGAGAACGTCAACGACAAAGGCTGATAATGAATCGCCAAATCAAAGTAACCTGAAAACCGAAGACTGTCAACTATCCAAAAACACCCCTTAAAAATAACAAAATCTTCTTTTTCTTCAACAACGTATTTTATACCCACGACTGTTTCCAACGTGCATCCATGAATCACCTTTCAGTCCACTTACATATAAAATACAATATTCTTAAATAAACTAGCACAAAACACTTTTATCTAACTTAATGATCATTTTGCTTCTTACTACATGAGGAGAGAGTGAATCTCATTGCTCATTGTATCTCATCGAGCTAAGCTCATTGTAGCTTAGTCTCTAAAACAATTCAATTCAACAAGTCATGTTAATAGAAATATCGCTTTGAAACTGCTATCGAATAAATTTGTGCGCACCAAGGCCACCATTCGTAGTCTGCGAGTACTCTTGTGCGTGTCGGCTGCTACAGTAACAATGGAGTTTATTAATACGTTCCTCTACGCAATTATAGCACTTGTTTCGATCGCGGTGTTTTTTATAAGGAATCGCATGTTGTATTGGAAAAAGCGCGGAGTGCCACATGATGAACCAGCGTTTTTCTTTGGAAATTCAAAAGCTCTATCGGGTGTCAATCATACGCTTCAGCCAATTCGGGACTTGTACAAGAAGTATAAGGGGACAGCACCTTTCTGTGGAATATATATCATCTCTCGTCCGGTTGCCCTTGTCTTGGAATTGGATTTGGTGAAGAAGATTCTCATCAAAGACTTCAATAATTTCATTGATCGTGGCATATATCACAATGAGAAAGATGATCCTTTGACAGGACACTTATTCGCTCTGGATGGGAACAGGTGGCGTCAGTTAAGAACAAAACTGACACCCACATTTACATCAGGAAAAATGAAGTTTATGTTTCCCACAGTGGTGAGCGTTGGTCACGAGTTTGTGAGTGTTCTAGGAGAAATGGTCGGAACAAGTTCGGTAGTTGAAGTTAAAGAAATTCTCGCCCGTTTCACAACTGATGTGATTGGAACGTGTGCATTTGGAATTGAATGTAATAGCTTGAAGGATCCCAACGCCGAGTTTCGTGTAGTTGGAAAGCGATTTCTCACTGAACCAAGGCATCATCCCTTTGTTCACGCGTTAATTAGAAGTTTTCCCGATGTATCCAGAGCACTGGGACTCCGTATTATTTCCGATAACGTCCATAACTTCTTCATGGGAGCTGTACGAGACACAGTGGAGTATCGAGAGAAAAATGGAATTGTCCGCAACGACTTCATGAACTTGCTCATTGACCTGAAGAACAAGAAACCAGTGGCAACTGAGAGTGGGGAGCTGATAACTGGTTTGACCATGGAGGAACTAGCGGCACAAGCTTTTGTTTTCTACCTAGGGGGATTTGAAACTTCATCATCGACAATGGGATATGCGCTTTTCGAATTGGCTAAGCACCAAGAAATGCAAGATAGACTGCGGAAAGAAATAAACGAAGCGCTTGCAAAGCACAACGGTGTCTTGGACTATGACAGTATCAAAGAAATGCCATACATGGATCAAGTTATTTATGGTGAGTGTTAATTGATTGGTATCTAAGCGCTATTATTATTAGTGAACATTTTTTAGAAACCCTTCGCAAGTATACGATTGTTTTTATGCTGACACGACAAACAAAGGAAGATTACTCGGTACCGGGGACTACGTATACGCTCGAAAAGGGTACGATGGTAATCATTCCAGCAGATGCTATTCACCATGACCCCAGTCTTTACCCAAATCCGGATATTTTCGATCCAGAGCGTTTCACGCCTGAAGCGATACAGCAACGTGATCCCGTAGCTTGGTTGCCTTTTGGCGATGGCCCACGGAACTGCATTGGGCTGAGATTTGGAAAGATGCAGACACGAATCGGTCTAAGTTTGTTGCTGAAGAACTTTAAATTTCATCTGAGTGACCAGATGGGAACAGAACTTAAGTTTGATCCCAAGGGAATACTCTTACAAACAGAAGGTGGAATTTCCCTGAGGACTGAACGAATATAATTCGAAAGTATTATTTTGTTTTCATACGTGTTAAGAAAGTGTCACAGATGTACGATGTGTTTGTAAATTAAATTATACATTAAATGTATTTGAAATTGTCTATAGTCTTAATATATTTGATACTGTTTATTTTTTTTCTGCCGGAATCGACTTGTGTTTTATGAACATACACGTGCTTTTTCTCCTTAGATGTATTGCATTTGTTTACAATATTCAATCCAGATATCACACATAGAGGAATGAAATAACGAACGTATTACAGTATTACGACAGCTGAAGGTAGCAATATATTTTAACTCAAACGCAATTGTAAAGAAGTCACGGTAATTGTGTAGTTGATCAAGTGTAATAAAAGATCTTATCAGCGAGACTATGCCATTTGCTTTGTGTCGGTATTAATGTCTGAGAACTGAAACTAGTCACCGACATTACCAAGTCAAAACCACATTTGTTCAAGATAACACGTCTAGTTTAATTTTAATTAATGTTGTTGATAAACAACAAAAAAATGTATAGGAAACATAAAATGCTTACTCATCCGCTCGATTTGACCTATGGATTGAATGGAATACAAGTGTTCATTTACTTATTTACCTTGTTTTGTTTTTATTTATTTTTTTAAATTTTTCTTTCGATTACATTTAAGCTAGTTAAGGGAGTGAGCAAGTAGATATATGAATTCAGTTATTATCGCCTAGAGGGAAAACCGTTCGTACAGTTTCCGGTTTTGAATGACCGCATGTAACTTGGTCTACGTATGTAGTATATACGTAGGTCATGTCTTATATAGTCATACAAGTTTGAGCAATCATACCTTTAAATTATTAAGAATAACATTATAATAAATCGCCTATCAGTGCACCGTTCACCGACTTTCGCTACTGCATATTTACAAGGAAACAGGGATTCTGTCCTAATCTGAAATGACGACGCACATTTAGCGGACACTTATCTTGGTTGCTTAAAGAGAGAACACAAGTGAAATAGAAAAGTAGTGCTAATCCCAATCGTAAATTAACCTTCCAAAGGGAAAGTGAATGTAATTAATTGAATAGATTTTTTAGGTAGATTTCTGGTTAATACCTCCAATTTGAAACAAAAGCTACAGCCTTTGATCCAGAAGTGTCATCCAAATTTTATCTGGGATAAATGACAGGACTCAGGCAAAGGCTCATTCAATTTTAAAACATTAACTCTCTTAAAAGTCGAATTAATTAACTTTACATTTTGTGTAACGCACAAGCTTTTTTATCTGATTCAAATTTTACCAAATTCCACTTCCACCATTCATTCTACACCTTTTTACATATTGTAAACAAAAAATAACTTCCGACGCCATTGACTAGGGTCGTTGTACGGACCCAGGTGTGCAATCAGATAAAATATGGTAGAAGTGAAGAAATCTACAGAAATTAATCTAGCCCGAGATGAACTTGTTCCTCCCTTTAAAAAAAGTCACTTGTATTTGTGATATTATTCTCTCACGAGTAGAGGCGAGAGAACATACAGTTTTTTGCCGCCCCAGGGTCAACATTTGGGAAGCTATTAATGGAGCTTGTTCGTCATTTTCAGCGATTTGAGAGAGGTGGTTGGTTAAAATTATTAGATGTGGAATTCACGTGTTCTCCTTTGAATTCTTATGTTGACTCTGATACTGAATACATACCCATCGAAATGATGAAGTGTGTGTTCTCTTTACATGAAATGAAAGAACTGGAGCTAAAGAAGGTCCAAATAATCGGAAAACGGATCATATAAAATATTCACTACTGCATGTGTACGCTATCTCGCATTATCTTGATACAATCAAAGAGCTCTTTAAGAATGGAGTGCGATTATCTGTCACATTCAGTTATTGGAACACTGTTGAGGTTATTACGGCTATTAAACGGGAATTTTTAGTGCGTTGGAAGTAAAGTATTTGATTAATTAGGTGGTGTTATAGTTATCATATAATATAATAACAATAATATAATATGGGTGACGCTATAGCCCGTAGAGGACCAGGGCCTAGCATCTCAGTAACCACTCGGGTTGTGCGTGCTATTGTTCTCTCACGAGTAGAAGGGACCTACAGTTTTATGCCGACTCCGAACGCCCAAGTTTGAGAAGGTTTTTCTGGACACTTATACTCTTTGAGCATTGTCAGCGACTCGAAAGAGATGAGGTCGTGGAAATAATATTTGGTCGTATTGGGTATCGAACCCAGACTCCGACACAACGCCATGGCCACCACGTTACTAATTTACCAACATTTATAATTCACGGACTCAGTTCTCTCGAGTCATTGACAATGTTCATAGTATATGATTGTCTAGAACAAGCTACTCACAGAGCAGCAACTGACCCAACAGGCTGTAGCACAACCAAAGGTGACAAATGAGATTTCAAATAAGCGCCGGGATGAATCAGACCCTTTTGAAAAGTATGCGTTGTTATCGGGTATTCTGTTTCTGTCAATGCGACAGTGACATATAAGGCCGCATTTTCTTCAACTCCCTTTTGTGATCGCAAGCCACTTTTACACGTAGAAATAACCCAGTTGCAATTCCTGCTAAATTTTTCCGCTGCACACCCTTTCACACATGTGTCATCTCTTTCTTACATATGCATAGCATGCTTCCAATACCCAACACTGAGAAAGCAAGAAAAAAGCAATTCGAAAAAACGAAAAGAGATAAAAGGGAATACGAAGGATCAATCGCAATTCTTGAGCACACGCAACTCGGGCTACTCCTTGCACGTTTCTCCCCCCTTGCCTACAAGATTGGAGAGTTGCAGACAAACTTAGCGTGTGTAAAAGCGACCTAATGTGTTTTTTTTTAAATATCATGATTGGCTAGTTGGTATCAGAACTAATAACTAATAAAGCTAAATACAAGCGAATGTTATGTACGAAGTATGTATACATAAAATACTACGATCTTAATATGAAGCCAAGAATTTTATTTTATTTTTAAAATCCTTAAATCTCCTTGAATCCATAAGCTTTATATTATTTACGAATCGAATTACCGCCGCATTGTTATTTCAATTTAAACCTCGTTAGATAAGTACATTCAAATAAGAACAAAGATAACCCGCTGTATTGTTCTAAAAATGTGCATATGTATGTAGTACCGTCTCTTTTTAATTGCTACATCCCAGTATTAATTACTTATCCTTTAACTCACTTAAGATCATTTCAAATCCTTTTTATCCCCATCTGACATCTCCTTGGCTATGCTTACATTTCTATACACCCACATGTGTGTTGCTGTATCAACAGAGAAAGGCATTCAGTGCTGATGAAGAAGTAAAATAGAAAAGCAAAGTGGCACTGTTAGGATCTAAGATGCTGACAGAGGTGAAAGGCAACACATGAGGAAAAGATTGATTATTCGATGTTCAATATCAGGAGGTAGGCTATGAAAAGTAAAGATACATGTGAACAAGTAATTTGATGAATATAAGATAGGTCAACAGCTAGGTATGCAAACATAAATCAAAAATGGGGATAACGTATGGCAATCTCGTTGTATGAGACCGTGATTTAATTTGATTTAAAATGATACGAAATATGATTTGATATTGATTTAAAAATAGATAGGTTCAACAAATATTTCGGTTTCTTCTACGTAAAGAAGATTCTGAGGGTTTTAACTGTCTTGTACCGAAATACCATAGGCAACGCTCTGAAAGTGTTTGCTTTTAAAATTACTCAATTATCCTTACTTACCTCGTATACCAAGTAGACGTCAATATACACACTTCTGAATGATTAAGAAGGATGTTTGTAGAGTCACCGTACCAAATATCAACACGTTGCTCTGGAATCCTTAAACGGAAAATGTAATCAGCCATGTCTTCATGTGGACATTGTCTTATCAAACGGCAGAACAGAAACCGCGCTGCTTGATTTTACACTCAAGACATTGGTGTCCTCCCGCACATAATAGTCATAAATAGTTCTCAAATCCTTCCCAGGAAAAACTACGCCAATAACAGAACACGTTAACGGTTGGTTACTGGTTACTTATCTATTAAATTCTTCGCACTGCTGTAACTTTGATTCAACTTTAACTTGATCCCATTCCAGCTTTAAGCTAAAACTTCTATTCTACTTTTCTATCTGCGTTCTGACAACTTGAATGCATGTTCCGTCGGAATACGAAAACATTGGGTTTCAAATATAATTTATGTCCGTGCAAAAAGAACAAAGATTGAAGAAATTATGTGTTGACTAGAATACATAGATACACAACCATGAATTTTCAAGCAAACTTTGACATGCAAATGCAAAAGTAGTGGAACAGCCCAACAGTCTGCATTTAAGAAGAAAATACAACCATGATAATGATGTTCAATATGTTTTTCTCTCCATGATACGTTTGCAGAATATTTACAAAATTACACAGTCTGCCTGAGCACATCAACGCACATTCGTGTGTACAATTATATTTTGTATTCAAATATGTATAAACTTCATGCTTATGGAGCTACCCCTAAACTGCGTGAAGTATACACTTGTTATGCACCACTGGGATTCAACAAAGCGTTTCTATAGCTACTTCTTCTCCTCCTTTTTGTCACTTACTTGTATATTCAGGGGTTGCATGTCGTTCCACGTATTTATCAGATAATCTTTCTGATCCTGGTATAAGGCTCATTACGTATGCCTGACATCAAGTCCTAATGGGACCCAGTGGGACAGTTTCCTGTTTCAACAATACATGACCCAATCGAGTATGACAATCAAAAGAGATATCCACACCTCACGCATATATCAATGGGTGTTCAATCAATACGATCAATCAAAGTCCTTTAATTGTCCACTGACTTTAGGGTTAAACATTTGATATGGCACAAAAATGAAACAAAATAAATACATATGTTACACGTCTGATTAATGGGATTATTAGAAAGCGCTTGGGTAAATTGCTACGTAATTGGACAATGCTGGGATAGTCACCATTAGTGTAACATTCATGCGTTTGCACGTCAACCTTAATTCAGTGGATTTCGAACTAATGTACGCACAAACATTGTGTACGTGTTAATCCACCATATTCGTGAATATTCAGGATATTAGTGATATAAGGTATTTAATATGTATTATCGAGTCAAAATCTAAGTGGATGCACAGATACAAATATAACTCAGTATTCAAATGAACGAGGTGAAGTAGTTTTGGCAAGAGCTTAATCAAATACATGTGTCTAAAAATGTCTGTAATTGTAGACCATGCAGATACCACACATCAGCTAATCTGCTAGTGCAGTGCTTTGTCTAGTCTAGTCGTAGGAACTCACACCCAGGAGCATACTTTTTTTGAATAACATCAATGAATTGAATGACATCAGCATAAGTCAGCTAAACCCTTTTGTAAGTCAATTCGTTGGTATCGCAATCGGCCAAAATGTAACTGACGAAATATTTAACCATGGCAACGCTAACAACTTCGAGCTTTAAAATATTCATCAGATTCAATCTGTCCGACTTGTCTGACAATGCAAACACCCTATTGGTAACAAACATAAGAAAAATTGATTCCCGAGAGTTGCTGATACAACGCAGTTCACTTGATTCTTGAAAGCATCATCTATTGTACGTGAATGTTTACATACCAAAAAATTACATCAATTTATTACCACCATTGCGACGGATAAACTAAGGTAGCGAGCAGTGTAGTGCAGTTCTTGCCATCAGCGGCATCACAAATTCCCGCAAATGTATAACTCTCGTACACAATTTGAATTTTTTCACACATAATTCTGAAGCGTACAAGAGGGTGTTGTATTTAACCTGGAATATGTCTAAGGAAGATCTTCTTGAAAAGACACTGAAAAAATCTTATATTAGATAGAAATTGGATGTTTTCTTACAACAATGCTAATATTTTTTCATTTCCTTAATTTTAATAAAAACTGTTTAATATTTGATGCTGATTTTGTTCAGATTCGAACTGCCTGATATTTGCTAAAGCGGATTATTGCTAACCCTATTCAGTTGGTGTTCCATGAAGCATCTTGATCCATGAAACAAAATCACGCATTTGCTGCCCAGCTTATTACGTCAACAACCATTTCCTTCTTGTATCACAATACACCCGCTCAACCTTTAGCATGCTCAACAAAATAAGCGAAAAATACCTTCACCTTGAATACATCAATTCATGAAACCAAATTCCAAAAATCAGCAGAATCATTCGTTTTATGCGTTGCGTATCTCATCTTCTCCTAATTCAGAAGAATCCCAAAAAAATAACTTCACCCCCATCAAGCGTCTTTTGCTCCACGCAGAAGACAATGAAGCCCCATTTACCAACCGAGCCCTTTTCCCTTATTTTATCCGTTCGCATCCATTATCTGACGGGACATCTATTGGTGGGATGCTTCATTCGGTGCCGATACAATCGCCCCCAGCGGGGAGCGAAATCAGAAACACAATTTATCTTCATAAATCAATCGGGGTAAGACAAAAAGACGAGAGAAAAATACCGAGAATGAATAAGGGACAAAACTAAAACAAACTATGACCGGGCCAACGAAATCTTTCAAAAACACTCGTCAACGTGTAAATGAGTGGATGCGTGTACATATTTATGTACCTATCCGGGTTTCGTAACATGTAGTTAAATGATGCCCTGCGTTGTGGTGTTGACATGAAAGGATGAAAAACTCTGCGAAAAGCAACCACACTCCCTCCCGTGAGAGAGTAAGGACTCTGGATTTATTTGTGTTAAGAGGATTCACGCCCTCTATGCTTCCCATGAAATATGGGCACAACACGGTGTGTAAATTAGTTGATTTAGGGCAGGAGGTGCACTGGGACTAATGTGTGTTCTTCTATAGAACTGTTGGCTTGAGGCTGATACATTTGTATGAGTTTGCAACTATTACACATTCATTCCACAGGCGAACTGGGTACCGTCATGGTGTTATTGATCCTTGAGTAGCGGTAGAGCATGCAAAATCTTGGTTTTACAAAGAAAATTCAAAACGGAAATTAAGGAGGTGCCGCTTTTCTCTTGTTCCTTCATGATTTCACTTTTTCATATTTTCGTGTGCTTTCGTTTTTTTTTCGTTATTAGTTTTGCAAATACATTTTGTATACTTGAAGTTGAGGTGAAAATTTAAATTTGATTGCACTCGATTGCCTTCCATTTACCACTTTCTGATACAGAGCTTCACATCGAAAAAATTTCGCCTCAGAGTGGGGAAAAGTGGACGACAGTACTCAGACATGTGTGGAGTGATGGAATTTGTGTATATTTAAAATCTGCGATATCTCGGAAATGTGTTAAAAATCCATATTTTGATACTCATTATCAACATCGCATTTCGGTTTCTTCGATGTTTTTGGCCAAAATGCCGAATGCCTCATCATATTTTGGTTGCGGCAAGATTTACATTTTTTTTATCAACTTTACTAGAAAACGTGCGTAAATATTTAACACATTTGAAAAGTGAATACATGTCATATACATTTCTTACTTCGAAATGTCATGTAAATCGCTCTATAAATGTAGGACCTGAGAAACATATGACAGACATGACGGACGGACCGAAATTATAAACGTATTTTTTTAGGAAATACTCAGAAATAAAACACAGAAATTAAATTGTTCAAAATAAGACGTTTACTCTCGATGTGCTCTACTTTTCAACTGACTCTTCCTTTTTTATAATTCCCTATTGTCCCGCCAGTCCTGCCTCTTGTATTTTTTCTGCAGTGTGGTCACACTTTTTAAGACAGAACTTTAAAAAAATAGGATGTTTTCTTTTCGAGCACTTTATTCCGACTGTCCTCGTGAGTTCTTATATTACATAGTTCATAGTGCATTTGTTGAGTGTTTCATATTATATTTTAGGACATAATTGTTTCCTTAAACATAATATTTCAGAAATTAAACTTAACATCGCATCATTAGATAAGTCTGAGCGAATTCAAAAGTATCAGCCTAGATGTCTGCTTTTCGGTTTGAAGAAATCAATGTATAAACATCATTCAATCTACAATAAAGCATTGTGTGTTACGCTGTGGTTCAATTGTGTGTGTGGCTCTCTTCCAATGTTGGAGATTTGGTAGATATTCATAGCCTGCATTATAAAAAGAAAGCAAATCTAGGTTTCATCGTTTATATCAGCCTTGTGATTAGATTGCTTTCGGATTCGACGCAGGTAATATTAACTCATTCAATTTGTTTGAAAGTGTTTTGCAACGATCAAATGTCAGACGTGCAAAGGTCAAGATAGTACCTAATTTCTAGTGGGCCCAGAATACGTGTCTATTCTTTTTTCCTTCGTGTGTCAAAAAAACTGTCGTTGTTGAGCGAGTGAGAAATAATTTCCCGTCAGATAAGGCCATCGGGTAAGAATGAGGATTAAGTATATCCATGCATTGTTAACTGAGTTAGTAAGACACCTCTTGGTTAGAGGGGTCCCCGGTTCAAATCCCAGTGAAAACAACGATTTTATCCAGTTTTCAAATCTGGTACAGTTACCATTTGCCGTTGGGATACAATTAACGACACTATCACTGGACTTGTCGATCAGTGGCAGTAGTCTGACTATAGGTATCACAAGTGTGTTGGCGATTTCGCTAACAGCCCACTTACCTAACTACCAACGTTGCTGCTGGTAATACAGTGAACCTGTTTTGAGTCAGAGTGCCTCAGTCTAGTGTTAAAAAAACACCGCAGACAAAAAATGAAGAAGACAACTCTGCAGTCAGTCACTTGTACGTACCTACGAGCAGTTAACATTTCTTAAATGCGGAGAGTCTCAAATGTTTTCGACTAACTTAATATTCAGAACTGAAATGACCAGCTTATTACTGAACAATGGACGAATTGCCTTCCAAAGGCATATGGCCATCGAAAGAATTACCATGTTCTGCCGACATGCGTAAGTTCGCAACTATGTCGATTAGAGTGAGGAGAAAAGGAGAACACTTCTTGTGTACCTAAGTAAACACAAATGCATAGCGACATCTTATTCCGCTAAGAACATTCAATTCCACAGTAAGCGACACAATTAAATTTATTTATATAAGTCGGAAGATAAGACGCCAAAAGTAACATTTCTTACATGTATTTTTCTGCGTCTGTGACCACCCACCCTACGGATATAGATTTTTGAGGAATATTCTCAAGTCAATCATATAACACTTAGCTGCAATTCAATTTATCCTAACCTCTGTGTTCGCCTATCTGTTCATCTTTCACTTATATACGCTCAGATAAGACAAATACCAGGAATCCAATCTAAAGCTACCAGCATAACAAACAAACAAAGGACAGCAAAGAGAGAAACGAATCAAAAGCAATCACATGGGAAACGTAGTGTCACGTATAAAAATTCCTCACGCAAACTGAGTCCACAACGAAGTCCCACGCCCACTATATTAACTTAATTGTATCATCTGTCATTTTGGTATCGTGAATCCCAACCATCCCATTCGATGTCTTTATCGTCGCCTTTCAGAATGATTACCTTTCTCATGTCCTTGACATCAACGGAAAATTCTATCTCACAAGAATTATCCCCGTAACATGTTGATGACGGAAATTATATCTTCGTTTAGAGAGCTTGCTCTGCAAACAACAATTCAACACCAGATGGGTACATTACCGTGATAATCATTTTTAACGACGCAAGGACGCTCTCTCCTACAGATAAAACGCAATCAATCGATATATATTTTAAGACCCCTTCAGCCAATCAGTTCTGCTAAGGGAAATATAATTACTACATTCTTAACTCGCCCCGTGTTGCCCTTACCTTATATCGTTCGGCACACAGCTTGAGGAGCAAGTCTAAGAGACATTTCTGGTACAATCAGATACGTCCGTAAATGATGAGACAATGTTTCCTCCCTGCCTGCCCAAACGTTTCCCAAGAGATAAAGCAAAATAAAATGCAAGTAAAATACCAATATTTATGTATCCTCCGGAATATCTGAATGGTTTCCATTTCCTAGAGCACTTGGAGATTAATCCAAGACGAAAAGCCAAAAATGTTCACAAGCTACGAAAATGGATAACAATCATTGCTTATATTACGGCCACCCTTCAAGTCAAAATTGTATCCGGGGCGGCAAATTTGGATTGAAATGGAAAATTTCGTCCTTGTGGTTGGGAAACTTTTCCCACTTTTCCTCGTGGATTTTATCACGAATTTAATTAATGACTGCAGAATAAATCATCCTAGGTAGTAGGGCCGGGCCGGCCTACTCATGATGCTAGACGCGCACTGTAACTATCGTTCATTCCAGGAAATGATGAAGTCGTAAAGTTTCAAAAGCATTTTGTATTCGTGCGGAATGTGCTCAGCAAATATTCACTTAGATGGGATCTCATTGCTTGGATATTCCCGTGAGTTATGGTCACGCAGCTAAAGAGAAATTGTGCTTCCATTCAACAGTCGTCCAAATCAAGTGAACACGAGTGTAACGAAAGGGGTTAATCTTTTCCAAGTTTACCTTTTTATTGCGTCACGTGCGATCCAGAAAATGCTTCCAGAAAAAAGTGTCTGAAACCACGTTTTATTAATCTATCTAAACTAATTTTCTTTAAGTTTTTCTGCTAGTTTTGCTTATTAAAAACACCTCCATCCTTTACAAATTTGAATCCTTCTGCATCTGAGCTTATCGAGAAATTTTAAGTTGCGAGCCTCTAAGTGCTTAGTGGGTAACTTGTCGATGAAAGTTAATTTGTGTAAGTTACTGGGTTTAAACGCAAAACTAAATTGTTTTAGTTAGGCCCTGGCTCTATACGGGCTCTATCGCCACCCATGTTATATTTTATTATAATTTGCATATTTACTGGTTGAAGATTTATACATACTATAGACTTTTCTAGAGACTCGCCAAGTATTCAGTTAAGTTCTTCGTGTCACACCTTAGCAAACGCTAGCCTGGCGTCCGGAAGTTGAGCAGAACAAATTTTCTTTGTAGAGTAGAAGTTTGAGCAGCTCTTCTCGACAGTGAGGACAGTATTTAGGATCAAACTTCCCAAAATCGAATGCAGATCTTCAGCGTACTATACGACCCAAAACACCCACAACGACGCTCATAATTATATGTATATATGTGTGCTTTGTTTTCCTTGCAAAAAAATCGACCTCGTGTTTAAGTAAGTGAAAAAGTAGGCTGCAAAGCTTAGCATATTCAGGGAATGGATGCAATACATACTCCAAAAATGAGCTCAGAGTAAGGCCTTCAAAGATCGAAAAGAACATTCTTTTTGCATTTTTGAGTTTAAATTAAATGGAATGTAAATTGCAATTGTCTTCAGTATAACTTATTGGCTCTACGCGGGTGCTCTAAGTTATTCTATTACTAATTAGGTTGTGCTTTTCGGCTTAAGCTAGATATTTTATGTCATTATTGACAATCCTTGTGTGATCAACAAAACTACCCATACAACGAGACATTTCGATGTCGGTTAATGAATTCCCATAAGGGATGATCGATGTTGATAGACTAATGCTATTTAAGTACGTAAGACATCGCATAATCGATGTTAAGATCAAAACGTCGACTCTCGATATTGGAAAGGAGTTTTTTCGAAATCTAAGACTTAGCATGAGTTGCCTTCTTTCTTTTTTGTTACCCTCTTATAACGTCCAATTTGAGTTCGATTATTATCGATCATCCATTTTCAGACATGTTGACATCTGCCCTGTTATCAAGTTGGCTACTGTGAAACAACCTGGCGCTAAAGGGCCAGTTTTTGCGCAAATCCAAAACTGAATCAACTAATCTTACCCCTAAGTCACGGTGGCCAATTTTTGAAGTAGGTATCGCTGGATAGATAGTGGTGGCCCGTGGCGTTGTGGGTGTGTGCATCGACTCCTACGCACTTGGACTTACCTGTCTAGGTTCGATTCCTGGTACGACAAGAAATACTTTTCACGGCTCCACCTCTTTCGAGTCCCTGACAATGCTCAAAGAGTATAAGTGTCCAGAAACAGCATCTCAAACTTGGCCTTTCGGAGTCGGCATAAAACTGTAGGTCTCTTCCACTCGTGAGAGAACAATAGCACGCACAACACGAGTGGTTGCTGAGAAGCTAGGCCCTGGCCCTCTACGGGCTGTAGCACTATCCATATTATATTATTAAATTATCGCTGGATAGGAGACTTAGATTATGAAACTGCATAATATCATCTACAACAGGCTTGAGGTAGACTGACAATTAAAACAGGTCCTGGTCCGAAAATAGGACCATAAAAGTTGAAAATTGGGCTTAGGAACATTTTTGTAAACAGCTTTGAAAATTTATAAGCATTTGCAAACTGAATTAATTGGGACACTTGGCCAAATTGGTCAAAAATGGACGGAAGTACTAACAAGAAATGCCTAAAACTATTTTATCTTTCCATTGAAATGAATTATTGTGCAATGATTTATCAATAATAAAAAATATAAGAAACATATATCTTGTAGTAAAAAACTAATTATAATCGATCGGCCAGTAGGTGGATTCCACCCATTGACTGCAAGATTACTCCTTTAGGTTCCAAATCAACTGGGACTTTCATGTGACTACTAAGACGGAATTTGAAGTTCTTAAGCAATAAACTCAATCCAATACGGGCCTGCATCTTTCCGAACCGTAATCCAATGCAATTTCTTGGACCATCGCCAAATGGCAACCAAGCTACTTGCTCTCGTTTCTTGACCTCTTCCGGACTAAAGCGTTCTGGATCAAAAACGTCTGGGTTTGGATAAATTTCCGGATCATGATGAATGGCATCAACGGGGATGATAACCATTGTGCCCTTTTCGATTTTGTGCTTGCTATTCGGGACGATATAGTCTTCCTTCGCTTGACGGTTCAGTATAGGTATGATCGCATACTTTCGAAGAGTTTCTGCAAGTGAATGAATATTAATAGAGACGTACGATTATTATGATATATGATAACATGACTTTCAACTTACCATAGATTACTTGATCCATGTAATGCATTTCTTTCATTCCCTCATAGTTTAGCTCCCCATTGTGCTTTGCAAATGTCTCATTTATTTCACTTCTCAGCTTGTGTTGAATTTCTTGATGTTGCGCCAACTCGTAGAGAACAAATCCCATAGTTGAAGATGAAGTTTCGAAACCTGCCGCATAGAACACGAAGGCTTGAGCAGCCAACTCTTCCATAGTCAAACCGGTCACAACTTCTCCACTCTCCGTCTTGAAGGACTTGTTATTTTTCAATTCGATGAGCATATTCATGAAGTCATTCCTAACGATCCCATTCTCCTCTCGGTATTTCACGGTATCTTGAACAGCTTTCATAAAAAAATCATGAACTTCGTTTGGAATTAGACGACACCCAAGCCATCTCGCCAAGTCAGGAAAACTTCTTATAAAACCATTAACTAATTCACAGTGTCTCGGCTCAGAGAAAAATTGCCTTCCCACTGTACGAAACTGTGCGTTAGGATCTTTTAAGCTGTTGCACTCGATTCCAAACCCACAAGTGCCGATAACATCCGTAGTGAATCGCGCTAGGACTTCTTTAATTTCTACTTCAGAATTATTGCCCACCATTTCTCCAAAAACTCTCACAAACTCATGAGCAACATTCATCACCGTGGGGAACATGAACTTCATTTTTCCAGAAGTGAAAGTTGGTGTCATTTTAGTCCTTAGTTGACGCCATCTGGTCCCAGCCAATGCAATTAAGTGCGCCGACAACGGATCGTCTTTTTCATTGTAATATATTCCACGATCAACAAAATTTGCGAAATCTTTTATAAGTACTTTTTTAACTAATTCTAGATCCAATGCAATAATAACCGGACTAAGGATAAAGTGCATTCCACAGAAAGAAGCTCTTCCCTTATATTTCATATATAACTCCCGAATAGGCACAGATAAATGTCTCGTTGTACCTATTCCTGTTAAACTGCCATAAGGGAAAGATGGCTTGTCATGCAATACACCGCGCTTCTCCCAATGCTTCAAACGATTTCGTACGAGATATACGACTGTCGACACAATTGCAATTATTACATAAAAAAATATATATGTTAATTCCATGGTTACCGCCAACGCAACGCTTGATAAAATAATTCAGCACTTCACCTAAGAACTTCTCACGTTGTTGTGACTCTCTCCCCGGACACAAAACATTTGAATGATTTTCTAATTAATGCAGCGCGACATAAATTCACTCGACGACAATGAAATACATACATATCAGCGTAAACCAGTTTGAGATTATTCCACAATACAAACAAATATTCATACTTTTGAGATAAGATAATTTAGTGGCAAGATAATTCTGTAGTCATTTATTAAAAATAAATAATCTACAATAGTAACCACTAGTATTCGTATTTTGTTATATTTTGTTATATTTTGTAGAAATCAATTACAAGTACCAGTATTAGTACGATGCATCTATTTCAGGTCCTGAATCCTGATACTTTAATTAACCTAAGTATTTGTATTTTCATTGAATTACTTGAGAAGTACCTTGCATCCATGTCTAAGCTAATTATAGTATCGCCTGAATACAACCTTTTGCTGTTAGCGTCCTCTGTGTGTCACTAATATAAATACTAAGTGTACTTAATGTTAATCGCAGCCATGTTCAGGGCGATCCTTGATATCTTGTTGACGGAAGTATCAACTCATAGTGATGATAACTTTAAGTTGTTATAATTTTTTCCGTTAAAACCGGCATGTTTTGAAATTCTCTCCAATATGCAAATTTCAAAAAACCCCTTCCTCATAATCAAATATTCCCAATATATTCAGAAATATGAAGACTTAAATCTGAGCCGGATCCAGTGATGCATATACAATACATGTACATATACATAACTAAAACAAGCCTTAATACTCGACACAGACGTGCTCGAATTTAATCCGATACGGTTCTGATTGTCATTATTATCTGTCCCGCAATTTATTGTAATAGTATGCAGTGAAAAACTACTTATACAGTGTGACCAGATAAGAACGGGAAGGAATGGAAATTTAAATAAAAGCACAACGATGTGAGATGTAAATCCGATTCTAGTTTTTTTTTTTGAAGCTACATTCACGTACATTATGTATGAAACAGCACAGGGCTTTGGGCTCATCCAGAAACGTTGGCTTGTCAGCCAAATTTGAGGCAGGCCCAGAGAAAATAATTAAGTTGTGCCAAACCGTATACCGCGATGTGATGAGATGACGTTCACAACTTCGGACTTCAACATATAGGAAAAACTATCATTTCTATTTGGTCACACTTCAGAGAGCTACACGAGTTTATCGATACAAATTATCGCTAAGGTGTGTCCACAATGCGTAACACAAAAACATCAGACTATACTAGATCTTGCTTCGAATTTAGATTTACCGACAAGAATATAAAAAAAAACCGTAGAGCTAACATTGTGCAAATGTTTACTCTCTAAAGCAGTGTATTGTTATTATTATTAGTACTATTATTATTACAACTATATTAATCAGTAATAAATTACATGATTAATCTCTAAAGCAGTGTAGAATTAGATTATTCAACAAGAGTTGTCAATCAATCGAAACACTTAAAATCGTTGGGATTTGATTATGTTTTCTTTTTCTAAATTAAAAACTCAAACGTTGGTAATGGAGTACAATATTAGTCAAATTATGCTCATTTTGCATCGTTTTTTTCGTATAATTGAGGCTGTATTTCGAACAAGTCGTTGGTGGAGCATTGCATGCTGACAGTTTTTCAAAACCAACATATTTCAAACGTATTTGAAATACAATTTGAGATGAATTATAATCGAGCCGCTATTAGATGCATTTTGCCCTTTGATTAGAGGAACATTAACATCGAAGTCGATTGCAACTTATATTTAATTGTCACGATGAAATTCGAAGTCCTTAAGCAATAAACTGATATTTCCGTCTATCCAAACTTCAATCCACTGCGATTTCGTAGACCATCGCCAAATTGCAACCATGTCGTTTCCATTTGATGTCGTTTCTTGAACTCTTCAAACTTGATCCTTCAAAAATGTATGTCTAAGCTAACGTTTTAGCTTTTCTTTCGTCTTTTATATTCTCCTTTACATAGCTATTCGGGACTTGGTAGCACTCGTTGGTTAATTTTAGACAGTTAGTACTTTAATCATTTGCATAGACTCTCAGCTGAAATTTTTAATAGCTCCTGAAAACAGACACTAACTTTACTGCATAGTCTTAGGATAGGATAGGAATGTGGGTAGACGTGCGGAAGCACGTCTCACTTAGGTTCGTGTGGACCCATTGTGTTGCCCATAGGGGGGAAATGTGCCTCCTTGTACCCTTATCGCACTTATCGAGACGTTGTATTCGTTGTTGACCTCTCGTCGTCGCATCGCCCGGCATCCTGATGAACCTGAAAAAGTTAGATAGTCGGATGTTATGGATTTCTTGCAGGTCATGGAAGAAGAATTCTCCCATGGTCCTGTATCGCAGTTGGCTGAGGCTCGGGCAGTAGCAGAGATAGTGAGGAGTGTCCTCTCTTTCTTCCACATCGCCGCATCCTCTGCATATGTAGTCATGGGATAGTCCCATTTTTGTTTCATGGTATTTCAGATGGTTGTGACCCGTTAGAGCTCCGACTACCATCCTCAGTAGGTTTTTGGCACACTGGAGGAGTTTGTTGGTTTTAGTTCTATTAATATCTGGCCATAGCATCTTAGTAGTCTTACAGGTGGTAAGGTTGAACCACCTTTTTCTTGCTAGTTCTAGAATTTTATCATCCACCTTCTTCCTGACATCTGCCAGTGGTGGTTGAATCAATTCGATTGCCTGGGATGGGTCTTTTTCGGCTCCTTTTCTGGCAAGTTTATCAGCTGCCCCGTTGCCGGATATGTCCCTGTGTCCTGGGACACAGCATAGAGTTATCGTGTGTTGCACGCTTAGAGTTTTTGCTTTAATGGCCGCTTGACTGTCAATTAGAATGGTAATACCAGCCGGTGGTATTTCCAACATTGTTATCATTCTGGCCGCTTCTTTGACTGCCAGAACCTCCGCTTGAAAGACGCTGCCATAATCAGGGATCCGGATAGAGCACTGCATGTTTAACAATTCGGAGAAAATGCCCGCACCTGTGCCTGTTTGCATCTTCGATCCATCAGTGTATACTTGGATGCTCGAATTATTGATGGGTTCTTTTGTGGTCCACGCATCTGAAGGGTATTTCAAAGTCGAGGAAAGGGAGTGTATAGTCACTTACGGACTGTTCTATTTGTAGTCTATTCAGTATACTAGCATGACCAATGGGACTTGATAGCCAGCATTTAAATTGAATGCTTCTAATGGCACTTTTAGCAGCGTTAGCTTGCATGTAAAGGTCAAGCGGGAGAAGGTTTAGTAGTACCTCCAGGCCCGCGGGTAGGGTAGTGGAGATAGCGCCTGTAACTCCAAGACATGCTAGTCTCTGTATTCTAGTAAGCAGCCTGAGGTTGGTGGATTTCAGTGCGGCCTGCCACCATACCACGCTGCCGTATGTCAAGATTGGCCTTACAATCGCTGTGTACATCCACAGAATTGTATCGGGGTTCGGACCCCACCTAGTCTTGATTCGCAATATGCTACAAGAACAGGGTTCCACACTAGCCACCTCTTAGGCGCAATAACAATACTTTCCTTGAGCTTGGTTTCTGTAATTCAAGATTGACTAGCGTTCTCATATCTACTACAAAGACTATGGTGCACATCAAAAATGAAAGAAAACATGGGCATGTTCAAACTACCTAACATCAAGACGCTAGTGATTGCTTCAAAATATGTGTCAAATGGGCAGTTGCATAAGTAAGCTGTCAGGTGGTTTCTTCTCAAAATTGCTTTAATTTGTGTAATTTGAAAAAGTTGATATAATAAAAACTTTTTATATGGTCAATAAATTTTATGTTTTTCTTACGGTCTAAAAAGACTGGTTTCGATATAACGAATTGGCTGAACATTGTATCTTTCGTTATACTGGACGACCAGTGTATATTCAAAATTTCAAGTAAACAGTTTTGAGCTACACGCGTTTGAACTTTTGAGCGCACCAATACCCCGGTTTGCGTCGTTTCGATTTGCTTCGCAACTTTCCGGTCCCAATTAGCGACGCAAACCGGGGTATTGCTGTACTTAGAGATTGTGTATTACACCGGTCTGTAATGTCCTCGGGCACTGTTGCCATTTTAGTGACTTTGTCGCTATATTTAGTGGAATTTTTAAAAGTTTTTTTTTTGTCACAAAAAAAGACTAGTTACTTTTCTAGTACTATTTCCAAAAAAATGTTTTCCGATATATTACACCCCTGGTGATGTTAAATCTAACTAACTTTACTATTAATTTGGTGAAATGACATGAGCGTCACTATAGCGTAAAGTCTTGGACTCTTGTTGGGGAGACAATACTTCCACATTCAAATGCCGAAATGGAAGTCATTTTTAGTATTTCCACTAGTTGTCAAATCAATAATGCTCATCAGAAATAAACTAAAAATTCAAAAAAATTGTCCTAAAAATGCTCTTTAAAGAAATAATTTTAAAAAAATTTTAAAATTACTCGATTTTCAAAACTAATTTGTTTTTGTATTAAGTAACTTGGAGACTGAATTAGTTTTTTTTCCTTGTAAGTTAGCATATGTATTTACTTATAGAAAGTTTTTGGTTTATTGTTCAAATTTTTATTTTTTTGCGTTTGCAGTATACATTTTTTTCTATCTACTTTTTTTTTAAAAAAGATTTAGCATATCTAGTGGACTTTTACGGTCAAGTTAGTGACTTTTTTTTTTTTTTTTTTATAATTTGCGCGCGCTCAAGGGATTGCTAATACCCTTAAGTGTCCGGGGTCAAGACACAGCACGGGCCGAAGGTATAGAGGGAGAAAGGGAGAGGAGGTACCTGTGCACATTGGTCTTAAATATCTGCGGCTTGTAGTCTGTGGGAAATATAGGGCTGGGAAGAGCATTCCAAATTCGCGTAGTACGGCTGAAGAACGAGTCTCTAAATTTAACTGTGCGTCCGAAAGTAGGCTTAAGGGTAAACTGATGAGCATTCCTGGCGAGACGAGTATTGCGGGTGAATTCATGGAGAGGAGGAATGCAGTTGGCTAGCTCACTTGAGCATCGTTTGTTGAAATAGCGATAAAATACGGACAATGAAGAAACGGTACGTCGATGTTCGAGCGAGTCTAATGACTTTGCGACATTGTTGTCTCCTACAAGTTTTATCGCTCGCTTTTGGATTCTATCTAGTAGGTGCAGGGTGGTCTTTGGGGCACCAGACCAGATATGAGCGTTGTACTCAAGCTTGGGCGGATATACGCCTTATAAATGAAAGCCAAATCAGAGGGGGTGAAATATTTCTTGCATCGATTTAGGAAACCTAAACATTTCGCAACATTTTTGGCGACCTCAAATATGTGATTGTTCCAACTAAGTGTTCTGTGGATAGACATACCAAGGATGGAAAGCTTTCCGGTTTCATCGACACAAGCACCATTCATGGATAATGGCTGATTATCAAGGGTTCGCTTGAGTGACAGCAGACAGCATTGAGTTTTAGAAGCATTGAATGCCACTCTGTTGTTGTTTCCCCAGATAATTATGCTGTCAAGATCGGAATTCAAGGAGCTTAACATACGCTGCCGTACCAATTCTACGGCTGAGGGTGCTGTCATCAGCGAAGGAATGGATTGGATTAGAAGTAGCAGACAAGAGATCATTAATAAAAATGAGAAAGAGTGTCGGAGACAGAACAGAGCCTTGGGGTACACCAGCATTTATTTGGTGGATATCAGACTTGAACCCATCCAAAACAACTTGAATTGAACGGTTCGAAAGGTAATTTCTAATCCATAGAAGAAGAGATTCATCGATACCATATGCACGCATTTTCGACAAAAGAGCTTGATGCCAAACTCTGTCAAATGCCTTAGAAATATCAAGTGCAACGATCTTGTTTTCACCTGCATTATGCAAAGATGTGTTCCACTTTTCGGTGAGATAAGCTATCAAATCACCAGTGGACCTGTTACTACGGAAACCGTACTGCCGGTCATTAAGAAGCTTCCGCGATTCAAGATATTTCATAAGCTGACGATTTATCAGCGTTTCCATGACCTTAGAAAGAAGGGACGTAAGTGCTATGGGTTCAAAGCTTACGGCAACACTGTCCGCGGGCTATGTATTATTTCGTGGGATCAGAAGTGACGAAACTGATGAAACGTTCACCTGTGATCGCTTCTGCAAAAACAACCACAAGCAGCTAATATTCAACCACGGCAATGTTCGTCTATATATTTCAAATGATGAAAGGAATCATTTTGCAACTACAGGGTGGCCAGGGCTCTCACCGCATATGACGATAATCGTCTCGCGCTAGCGTTTCGACCATGAAAAATCATCAGACTATAGCGAGTGAAAGATATCGTTTTACCTGTTTCACGCAGACTGAAAACTGTCAGTGACCATCGACCCGACGACTGAATTTTGACCATAGCTATTTCAGTATCTTCTCCTAAATATGACTGTGTGTATGCTGTAAGTGATCTGTGATTAAATGACGAGTACTGATATTGATAATAAAATTGTTAAAAAATTTGGCGAGTCACTGTAGACATACGAATTAGATTTGATTTACTACTGGCGTTCGTAGAGTAAAATTTGTAATTTTAATCTAAATATATACACTAATTATCTAATCTAAAATCTCTGACTATTTGTTTATATCGGAGAGTCTCTCGAAGCACCGTTATTCGATAACAATATGAACTTGTTTGAAACGACCGCCCAATGACAGAGCATTTAATCTAAAAAAGTACAAGCTTGCATGAGTTGTAGTTTATTTCGTAGAGAAAGTAGGAATTTGAAAACGTATAAATTCTTCATTTTTGTGTGTTATTATGATAGTCTACAGTTGCGTGTATCACAGTAAACATGGAGTTAATAAGTATAGTGGTCTATGCAATAATTGCGAGTGTGTCGATCGCCGTGTATCTCATAAGAAAACGTTTGGCGCATTGGGAGAAGCGTGGTGTGCCGCACGATAAACCATCATTCCCATTTGGCAATTTGAAGGGCATCGGCACTACAAGACATATGTATGTGCCTATTCGGGAGTTATATAGAAAGTACAAGGGCACAGGCCCCTTCTGTGGAGTGCACTTTCTACTTAGTCCAAGCCTCATTGTATTGGATCTGGATTTAGTTAAAAAGATACTTATCAAAGACTTCGGAAATTTTGCCGATCGCGGAGTATATCACAATGTAAAAGACGACCCGCTGTCAGGCCATTTATTTGCTTTGGATGGGACCAGATGGCGTCAGCTAAGGACTAAGTTGACACCCACTTTCACTTCCGGAAAAATGAAGTTCATGTTTCCAACGGTGGTGAATGTTGGTCACGAGTTTGTGAGAGTATTTGACGAAATGGTGGGCAATAGTACAGAAATGGAAATCAAAGAAATATTAGCTCGTTTCACAACCGACGTCATTGGTACATGTGCATTTGGAATCGAATGCAACAGCTTGAAAGATCCCAACGCACAGTTTCGTACTGTTGGAAAGAGCTTTTTCAGTAAGCCACGACACGGTGAATTGATTGGAGGGTTGATCAGAAGCTTCCCCGACTTATCTAGGTGGCTGGGATGCTGGATAACTCCGAATATAGTTCATGATTTCTTTATGAAAGCTGTTCAAGATACCGTGAAATACCGAGAGGAGAACGGGATTGTTAGGAATGACTTCATGAATATGCTCATCGAATTGAAAAATAACAAGCCATTCAAGACGGAGAGTGGAGAAGTCGTGCCCGGATTGACTATGGAAGAGTTGGCTGCTCAAGCATTCGTGTTCTATGTGGCAGGTTTCGAAACTTCATCTTCAACTATGGGTTTTGCCCTCTATGAGTTGGCCCAACACCAGGAAATTCAGGATAGAATGAGAAGTGAAATAAATGAGACATTTGCAAAGCACAATGGAGAACTAAACTATGAGGGAATGAAGGAAATGCATTACATGGATCAAGTAATCTACGGTATGGTGCGAAATAAATGCGTGATATACACTTACTTATTAAAATTTGTTCACTTGCAGAAACTCTTCGAAAATACGCCATTGTGCCCATACTTAACCGTCAAGCAAAGGAGGATTACATAATCCCTAATACGCAGCATAAGATTGAAAAGGGAACGATGATCATCATCCCTGTTGATGCCATGCATCACGATCCGGAAATTTACCCAAATCCAGAAGTTTTCGACCCAGAACGCTTCAATCCGGAGGAGGTCAAGAAACGGGAGCAAGTAGCTTGGTTGCCATTTGGCGATGGTCCAAGAAATTGCATTGGATTGCGGTTCGGAAAGATGCAGACTCGTATTGGTCTGAGTTTTTTGCTTAAAAACTTCAAATTCCGCCTGGGCAGCCAAATGAAAGTTCCTGTTGATATCGATCCAAGCGGATTAATTCTGCAGCCCTTGGGTGGAATTTATCTAGTAGTCGATAGAGTATAATAATTTATCACTTGATCTATGTTACTTGTTCTTAAATGTTTATATTTCATTATGCCATTGATTGTTGGCTGACATACATATTCGAGTCATGGTGTGAGAAGAATAATGTGTGCTGGGCAGTTTGTCAAATCGACCATATATTTAAATACATCACAATTCCATTTCGTAGACGAAATATTAAAAAAATTAAAAAAGTGTTTCAATAGCAAACGACAGAATTTAATTCATGTATGAATGGTATAAGTTATGAAATGTCAGAAAGTGCAGTGAAATGCTGCAAAAGCTATATATTGTACTGATAAACCAGATCATTCATCATTGGCGATTGATCGCGGACTGCACAGTTATCTATTCCATATTCGTACACACGCGTGCACATAGCCAAACTCTTTAGAACTGCTGATAAGGTTCCCATGCGCCAAAACCTAGTTTACGTCTGGAAATTGTGGCCAGACGCAATGTGACGCACATTAGGTTCACTACACCTTCCCGTTTTGGAAATGTGATTTATGAAATCATATGTTAGAGGATAATGCGTTAGATTTCTTATTTATTGATCATTATAAAATATTATTTACATTTCTTAATTACATTATTATTTAATTAAATTATCCTAGTTATATAATATAATATTTATTTATTGATTTAATGTTGTCATATTCAACAACATTATAAAGAGGATATATTTTGCCTGTACTAACGAAATAAATAGTATCTGGCAGCTTACCGAAAATTAGTTCAAAAGGACAATAGTCGTGAACACTACATGGACTTGGATTGTAGCAATAAACAAAAAAGCAAAGCCAATCATCCCAATCGGATTATCAGTGTATTAGAACTTGATCTAATGTATTCGTTGCAAGTTCTATGAGATCTTCCTACAGTACCTAGTGATTCGTGGTGGTATGAAGTCGAAACCTTATGAACAACATTCAGCAGTTTTAGAACATGTTCGAAGGTTTTATTTTTATACCCCCTTCCTAGATCTGTGCGAACTTCTGTAATAAACCATAAATAAATTGAAATTGTTCAAATATTGTCTTCGCGATTGTAGTAGCTTTTTTTATCTTCAATTTGTACTGCAAATAGATACTTGGTAAGCTCGCATACTATAGTAACTACGTACTTTACGTACATTTAGATGATTTAGGCAGAGGTCCTGTATTATCTATTATCTAAGACAATATGAAATGGCTTTATTGGAGTTGTAATTGTTAGCTTCTCTTTACTTTTCACACATGATTTCATTTTTTCCGGATATCATTAAATATCATCATCATCATCATCTTCTGACCCGCATGATGCACTAAAGGGGTCGCGGGGGTAAACCACGCTCGAGAGATCTCCAGGCAACTCGATTCTCCGCCATCGACTCTAACTCATCAGGAGCAATGCCCAAGCGTAGCCCGGCGAGATTTTGGACTTGGTCCAACCACCTCGTCCTGGGTCTGCCAAGCGGTCGCCTACCTGATGGAATCGCATTCCAGTCCATATATACAATGGAAAGGAGAGGTGACAAGACACACCCTTGGCGAAGTCCAACGCCCACGGTGAAAGGTGTTGATTTAGCACCGTTTACCCGAACACAGCTGCTACAGTTTGTGTATAGAGACTGAATGGCTCTCAAAAGATTACCATCAATCCCATACTCCTGTAGAACACTCCAGAGTTTACCTCGAGGAACTCGGTCGTATGCCTTTTCCAAATCTACAAAACAACTGTAGATGGGTTTGGCATACTCCCAAGCCTTCTCAAGTACCATTCTTAGAGTGAAAAGCTGGTCTGTTGTACTCCTGCCGGGACGAAAGCCGCACTGTTCATCCCCCATCCTGGGCTCGACCACAGCTCTAGAACGCGCTTCCAACATCTTTGCATAGACTTTCCCGGGGATACTTAAGAGAGATATTCAATCCCCAAAATGACTTCCTCCACCGTTGGACTATTCTCCGCCCCACTCAAGACTACGGGTCTGTCATCCTCAGTGCCCTGTTCGGGATTGAGCAGCTCCGAAAAGTGCTCGCTCCATCTGCCCAAGATGTCCGCCTCATTGGAAAGCAACACCCCATCTTTGGATTTGACTCCTTCGATGATGTTGAATTTCCTTCCTCTGAGTCGGCGAATGGTTTGCCAGAACACCATTTTCGCAGATCTATGGTCGCTTTCCAGCTTCTCGCCGAACTCCTGCCAAGACTACTCTTTAGCTGCTCGCACAGCCAATTTGCAAGTTCTTCGCGCCTCAGTGTACCGGTCACGAGAAGCAGAGTCCCCCAAGAGAATCCAGTCTCTGTAGGTCTTCTTCTTCTCTCTGATGGCTTCTTGAACTCCGGGTGTTTTAAACCACTCAGTTCTTTTCTCAACACAAGCCGCCACTCCAAGCCGCTTCACTCCACAAACATCCCGTGCAGAGGCAATGACTGCTGTTGAAAACAGTCGCCATTCTTCCTCTACATGCGATGGAACAGTTGGAAGTCGCTCAAACCTCTCAGATATGTGCCGTGCAAAATTTAGCTGCAACTCACTGGTCTGTAGTTTCTCCCACCGTATGTGTGTAACCACTCTTGGTTTCCGCCTTGGCAGAAAAGGTACATTATCAGTGAGGTACAGCGTACACAACACCAGGTGATGATCAGTTGACAGCTCAGACCCTCTCATCACACGAACGTCACAAACCATCCGTTTCACACACGATGGTACCACAAAGAGATCTATCAACGATTTCTGTTGAAGTTGTTGCCTTTGTGTGGAAAAAAGGTGTTCATTATGGACATGCCATTAGCACAGCAAGAGTCCAACAACTTCTCTCCGCTCGCGTTCTGATGAGGATCACCGTTCCTCCCAATCACACTCCCCCAGGTTACGTCGACACCCACATGAGCATTGAAATCACCCATCAGGATATAAGAATCCATCTCCGCTATCCTATCAAGGGCAGCATCAACTTCATCCAGGAAAGCCGCGTACTCTGACTCTAAATTCGAGAGCCAGAGTTGACCTTTCAAGCTTGAGCTTTAAGATCGCGACTCTCCCTCCTAATGGTATCATTAAATATTTTCTCTTTAATAGACAATTGGAAGTCTTTTATCCCTTTATTATCAGCTATTTTTCGAGGCTGTAACAATTATTTTTATAGATACATTTTTTCATTAATAATAAAGTCATTCCTTCTTATTATGCCAATTATTTGCATATTTTTCATAAAATAAACTGAGGCGAGATGTGTAACTAACGTTGGTTTATTGAGGAGAGCGAAAATATACATTACAGGTTGTATTTATAAGTTCATACAAAACGGTATGCTTATGTAAAAAAGTGAGATGATGAGAACATCATGCGATACGAGAGAAGTCTTTATATCGGTTGATATTTACTTCAAGCTTTCTTAAGAGTGTAAATTTGTATGTCATAATAATGTGTTATACAAGAACACTTAAAGTGGTGTACAAACAAAAAAAAAATGCTGATAATAATCAAAAATCAGACTAGCATATTTATTTATTCCTTTAGAATTTAGATCATCAAATACTTTCACATTTTCAGATTGAGAAATTGTAGGTTCTCTTTTTCTTATATTTTGATTTAAGCTGGACTGTGTTGTTTGAAGTCTTGTAGTGACTTTCACTTGTTTTATTTCAGAAAAGTCTATACGAGATAAAGCATAGTTTTCCTTTCGCCTAATATACTCAACTACAAAGTCATATTCCTCCAAGTCAAATCTCATGCGTGTCAACTTAGAAGACGAGTTTTTCATAGAGAAAATTAAAGTCATAAGCAGAAATAAGAGAGCAAGGAGATATCCAACTTCTACTTCTCTTGCCCCTTGATTTCATCTGACAGCGTTCTTATACGCTTTTTCTCCCCTGTCTGTGAATACGTGTGAGCTCTTGCGAACAGCTGATACCCTTCCCCAACCATAGTAGCGGGGTGAATTAAAGATCTTATTTGAAAATTCGCTCGTTACTGAACTTTTTTTAAATTTTGGTTTTAAATTTTCAACACAGAAAGGAGGGGTAATCAAACGAACAAAGCGTATGTTCATGAATCAGATTTATTAAACTCCCATTTGTGGGAATTACTGTCTGAAGCACTAGGGTGAAATTAATGAATACTTTACATGAATCATACTTTACATGAAAACTATACATTTACATGAATCATTCAAAAAAAAATTTTTCTTGTCATTTTAGTTTTTTAAAGAAATGTGATGGAAGTTAATTCCAAATTTTGACAACCATTTCCATTAGTTGTATTAATTAGACTTTTTTCTGAACAATTATGAAATTTAAATTCATGAGTTTTCACAATTCATGAATGATATACAACTGCAAACTGATCGTCTATATATTACTTTGAAGAATTAAATTGATTCAAAATATTCCTGTAAATAGATTTACATATGTATATTATTTAAATAGCATTACATTTTTATTCACCCAAGTATTATATGTACTTTTAAAAATATGAGTCAACTTTTGAACACCCTCCGAACAATAGTACATGATATTGGGCAAATCCACGAATCTGCCGACATTTTCCCACATAATCCACTAATCTGCCGCCATTATCCCACAAAATCCACGAATCGGCCGCCATATTGTGGTTAATCCATTGGTTTTTGTAACAGTATGTGTGATATACAAGGGAGTTCCACTCTCACATTTCTCTCCGGTGTGGACTAGGGGAAATTCTCGCCGAAGTTGGATATCTCTTTGCTCTCTTATTTCTGGTCATAAGTGGTCGATGATCGCTTTTTACCAGAAATTTCTTGCCATATATGTATAGTCCAAAATGAGTTATAGCTCAGTGGATAGCAGCTAACTCTTGCTCTATGGTTGAATTTTTGCTTTCACCTTTCGTACGCTCTTGAAGCAAATGCAACGGGAAATTGTTTTCCTTCATACTCGTGACTTAGTATCACAGGCATGTATACTAGCATCTGTGGTTATACAAAATTGTTTTTGAAAGTTGGGATATTGCAAAATATTCGGAACTTACAAGCACTTTTTGAGGTATTGGAATGCAAGTTGTGACAGATGACGTAAATGTTCGGACAAATTTTTAATAAAACGTCGCTAGGGCTTACTGTTCATATTTGATTTCGCCTTGAGTTACATACTTCTTCGCCGTATGTTACTTCATTTCATATTTCGTTAATTAATAATTTGGTCTTGTGCTGCAAAAGTGGAACTATGAATCCAAATTCAAACGAACACTAACCGAAATTCCCGATAAATGTCAAACAGACGTTGGAATTTTCTTTATCAACAATTTTCTTGAGGGATGGTTCTTACGGGCGGATTTTCTATTTACTGAAAAATGTTTATTTCAAATATATAGTATATAGACCCTTAGCCGCACACAACTAGCTCTTATCCTAGGAACTGGAGATGAGCTGATAAATATCACACCCCGAGGCTGGTATGTGTCATCACTCGTGGTAACAGACTAGGCTATCAAATACGCATTGATGGTTTCAAGTCGCCAGTTACCGATGACAGCTTTGCTGCAAAAGGGCATTGGGTAGTCGCTCGGTTAGGGTAGCCCTTATACTAAAAGTCGGTAAGGGGGACTACTCACTTCGTTTGGTTATAGCAAGAACTGCAACCATCAGATATATGTATAAGCATTGGTCAAACAATTTGTTAAATCTTCTATATACTTTGCATAAGTATTTGCAGACTTGATGCTATATTTGACGTTCATACGCTTCGTTGTCAATACTTCACCAGAGCCTCCTTTGACTGACGCTTTAGGCTTTACGATCATTTGAGGCAGAGAAGACTCATTCGAAATCAAATTTCGTGCAGCACCTTTAAGTTTGACTTTGACCAGTTCAGCGGCGACCTGACCATGAGTTCCTAGAATTGCAACACATCATGCTTTTCCATTGTTTCATGTCTGTTTCTTTGTTGTTGTTTAGACTTTTATGATTTATAAAAAATTGCCTGTAGAACAACAATTTTGTGTATAATGCATGTATGTATATTAATCAATTAATTCATACGTAATAGGATTAGATACAATTGTACGCTCGTTTTGATTCATTGATACCGCGTTGCTTGTAAGTATCGCAAATAATAAAAAAAAAAAGCTCATGCCGACAGGCACTAACTTCATTGCTTAGTCTTCATTCGCAATATGCTACAAGAACAGGGTTTTAAACTAGCCGCTTTTTAGGCGCAATAATTATACTTTCTTAGCTTGGTTTCTGTAATTCAATTTATATATTATTTATACTTATGCGACAAAGAATATGGTACACATCAATTACCTACCGCCTATATTCAGCTATATATAAGTATATATATATAGTATCATGCCATTTGTTTGAGTAGAAATGTAACGTTTACGTGGGATTGCTTCTGTCAACAACTAATATTCTGATTTTTTTCAACCATCAAGGGAACATTGCCTCCTCATATTGCAAATGATGTAAGGAATTATTTAGCAACTACAGGGTTACCAGGGTTTCCATCGCGTATGACGACAATCGCCTGACGCTAGCCTTTCGACGATGGTTTCGCTCCATCTAAGCATAAAAAACTATAGCGACTGAAAAATATCGTTTTAACTGCTTCACGTAGATTGGGCTCTCATCGCGTACGTTTTCAGACGACTATCCCATCGATTCTCTTCAGTGATATCGTCGATGATGTGCTTTATGTAAGTCCATCACTATCGTTTATTTTGCATACAGTTAGAGGGCTCTGAGAACAACATGTCACACGTTCATCCCTCTCAAATTTCACCAACGTCTAAAACTAATCCATATGCGTTCTATCACTCTGAATCGTCAGAAAAGTGTAGAACAACATATGTTTACATAATTTCTGTGATTTAATATGAAAACGAGACTGAATTAGCTAACGTCCCGACGATAACTAATTTAGTAACGTCTCCTATATAGAATGCTTTAATTCATTGCAATTCATCTAGCAAGTTGAGCGCAATCAACAACGTTACCCTGGATGTACAGCCATGGTTCTCTGAACACTTCGTTCATTTATACACAAAAGTGATAAATTGGAGTGATATCTTATTAATGGTTGATCTATGATCAAATAACGAGCAGTGGTATAGACAATAAAATTGACATACGTAGTGATGACCTATTCTTAAAATTATGCGAGTCACTGTAGACATATGAATGTAGATTTCATTTACTACTGGCTTTCTAGAGTAAAATTTGTAATTTCAATCTAAATATGTATTCTAATTATTATCTTATCATTTGTTTATATCGGAGAATAGTCTCTCAAAGCATCGTTATTTGATAACAATATAAACTTCTTCGAAACTAGCACGCAATGACAGAGCATTTAATCTTAAAAAGTACAAGTTTGCATGAGTTGTAGTTTATTTCGTAGTGAAAGCAGGAATTTGAAAAGCTATAAGTTCTTCGTTTTTGCGTGTGATTATGATTAGTCTACAGTTGCGTGTAGTACAGTTAACATGGAGTTAGTAAATATATTGTTCTATGCAATAATTGCGAGTGTGACGATCGCCGTGTATCTCATAAAAAAAACGTTTGGCGCATTGGGAGAAGCGTGGAGTGCCGCATGATAAGCCATCATTCCCATATGGCAGTTTCAAAGGTATTGGTACTACAAGACATATGTATGTGCCTATTCGGGAGATATATAAAAAGTACAAGGGCACACGGCCCTTCTGTGGAGTGCACTTTCTACTTAACCCTGCTGTTATTGTATTGAATTTGGACTTAGTTAAAAGGATACTTATCAAAGACTTCGGAAATTTTGCCGATCGCGGAGTATATCACAATGTAAAAGACGACCCGCTGTCAGGCCATTTATTTGCTTTGGATGGGACCAGATGGCGTCAGCTAAGGACTAAGTTAACACCCACTTTCACTTCTGGAAAAATGAAGCTCATGTTCCCAACGGTGGTGAATGTTGGTCATGAGTTTGTAAGAGTCCTTGATGAAATGGTGGGCAATAGTACAGAAATAAAAATCAAATAACTATTAGCTCGTTTCACAACCGATGTCATTGGTACTTGTGCATTTGGAATCGAATGCAACAGCTTGAAAGATCCCAACGCACAGTTTCGTACTATTGGAAAGAGCTTTTTCACTAAACCACGACACGGTGAATTGATTGGAGGGTTCATCAAAAGTTTTCCTGACTTATCTAGGTGGCTGGGATGCTGGATAATCCCGAATGTAGTTCACGATTTCTTTATGAAAGCTGTTCAAGATACGGTGAAATACCGAGAGGAGAACGGGATTGTTAGGAATGACTTTATGAATATGCTCATCGAATTGAAAAATAACAAGTCATTCAAGACGGAGAGTGGAGAAGTCGTGACCGGATTGACTATGGAAGAGTTGGCTGCTCAAGCATTCGTGTTCTATGTGGCAGGTTTCGAAACTTCATCTTCAACTATGGGTTTTGCCCTCTATGAGTTGGCCCAACACCAGGAAATTCAGGATAGAATGAGAAGTGAAATAAATGAGACATTTGCAAAGCACAATGGAGAACTAAACTATGAGGGAATGAAGGAAATGCATTACATGGATCAAGTAATCTACGGTATGGTGCGAAATAAATGCTTCCTATACACTTACTTATTAATATTTGTTCACTTGAAGAAACTCTTCGAAAATACGCCATTGTGCCTGTACTTAAACGTCAAGCAAAGGAGGATTACATAATCCCTAATACGCAGCATAAGATTGAGAAGGAAACGATGATAATCATACGTGTTGATGCCATGCATCACGATCCGGAAATTTACCCAAATCCAGAAGTTTTCGACCCAGAACGCTTCAATCCGGAAACGGGAGCAAGTACCTTGGTTGCCATTTGGCGATGGTCCACGAAATTGCATTGGATTGCGGTTTGGAAAGATGCAGACTCGTATTGGTCAAATTCCGCCTGGGCAGTCAAATGAAAGTTCCAGTTGATTTCGATCCAAGCGGATTGATTTTGCAACCCCTGGGTGGAATTTATCTTATAGTCGATAGAGTATAATTACTACTCACTTGACCTATGTTACTTATTCTTAAATGTTTATATTTCATTATGCCATTGACATTCGCGTCATGGTGTAAGGAGAATAATGTTTGCCAAAACTACCATCGTTTTGATGTGTTTCTTAAGCATCACAATTCCATTTCGTATATGAAATATTAAAAAATTCCGAAAAAAAGTGATTCAATAGCAAACAACAGAATATAATACATGTATGAATGGTATTATCTAGAAAAATGTCAGTAAGTGCAGTGAAAATCTGTAATAGCTACATATAATGAGCGGGGTGTTTTCAGGCTGTCCAGCCACGTTATTTTCCTTACACGGTGTACTATGTAAACGACTATTCTGTCGTGAAGTGAAATTCACAACCATAGTAGCTAGCTGGATATTTTGAGATAGAATAAATAGAGATATGATTATATGGAATATGTAGTAATGCATGCCACATAAATCCCTCAACACGTTCATATTTTACATTTAAATGTATCTGCAATAGATACACAATATGCTTAGTCTTAGAAAATTAAACTCTTACAATTTGTATACTGTCAATAATCCGCAATAATGATGTCCGTAATGAATTTTAAATTATTTTCTGAATTGCAATTGCATAGGCTGAGGTATACCATACGGGCATTGGTGAAGGCAGTCTAGGAAAGCACAATGTAGGGCCTTCACACTCAAGCTATCTAACGATATCTCAGCTGAAATTTCAGGAGATTTTCAGTATGAAAATACCTTGTTCTACAGCAGAGGAGGGTACTTCAAATGAAATGTTCTACAGGGTGAAGTTGAGTACTGTCTGAAGCAGATGTACGCAACTTTATTGAGAGGGGCCTTTACCATAAATATATACCCGCATTCGCACAATTTATCTATGATGCCCGAATAGCGGAATTGATGTCAGTTTAAACACCTTCTTCATTTAGTAGGTATTTATCAATTAAGTAAACCACGTGATTTACCTTTCAAATAGCACATCCGATCACATTACATTGACTGTCCGTTCCTGCTGACGACTTTTTTTTTAGCGTTTTTTTTTAGTACGGACTACGGGTTCTGATTTTTTTCAAATCTCTCCCCACAGGTACTCTATTGGATTAATGTCATGCGCTTGACCTTATGAGAAGTATGTTTGGGGTCTTTGTCTTTTTGAAAGACATAACCCTAACATAATCCCACCCTGGAAGCACTCTGTTGGACAATTCGGTTTATAATTGAGGAGAATGCCAAGATATGGCGAAAAGGGAAAAAAGCGAGTTAGGGAGAAATTCGACTTAGGGAGAATCCACTGTATTGGATAATTTTGTTTTCAATAAGCTCAATTGTATTAAATCCATTTTCAGACATTCGACCCGACTTCATCACATCACATTACATTTCCGCTTATAATTTATTTTCTCTGAGTGCAGTATTTGGCCCTAATTTAGTTTACTTTCGCCATTAAAAAATATGATTCTCAACTATTGAGGTCTTATCCACAATAATCTTTTTCGCTCTCTTCCGTCCTTGTTTCCAATGTCCACTCATATATTTATTTCAAATGTACAATAGGCGGTGGCTAAGCAATTTTCAGAAATACAATAATGGCGATCATATCATTTAAAAATCAAGTCTTTTATTATACTGCACTTTTATAATACATATATCGAGAAAAAACAGAGACAATGAATACAACATATTACACTCGTTCAGCAATTAAATATATTCCACCTTTTGTCTGCAGAATTAGTCCTGTCGGTAGAAAATCAACTGGGGCGTTCATTTGACTACTAAGACGGAATTTGAAGTTCTTAAGCAATAAACTCAGTCCAATACGGGCCTGCATCTTTCCGAACCGTAATCCAATGCAATTTCGTGGACCATCGCCAAATGGCAACCAAGCTACTTGCTCCCGTTTCTTGACCTCCTCCGGATTGAAGCGTTCTGGGTCGAAAACTTCTGGATTTGGGTAAATTTCCGGATCGTGATGCATGGCATCAACAGGGATGATGACCATTATCCCCTTTTCGATTTTATGTGCACTGTTTGGGACTTCGTAATCCTCCTTTGCTATACGCGTTAGTACGGGTACTATGGCGTATTTTCGAAGAGTTTCTAATCGTAAATAGTCATTAGCAAAAGCATATAAAATGAATTTATCTTAGAACATACCATAGATTACTTGATCCAAGTAATGCATTTCTTTCATTCCCTCATAGTTCAATTCTCCATTATGCCTGGCAAATGTCTCATTTATTTCACTTCTCAGTCTATCCTGAATTTCCTGGTTTTGGGCCAACTCATAGAGGGTAAAACCCATAGTTGAAGATGAAGTTTCGAAACCTGCCACATAGAACACGAACGCTTGAGCAGCCAACTCTTCCATAGTCAATCCGGTCACGACTTCTCCACTCTCCGTCTTGAATGACTTGTTATTTTTCAATTCGATGAGCATATTCATGAAGTCATTCCTAACAATCCCGTTCTCCTCTCGGTATTTCACCGTATCTCGAACAGCGTTCATAAAGAAATCGTGGATTTCGTTTGGAATTAACCGGCACCCAAGCGATCTCGCGAATTCAGGAAAACTCCTAATCAAGCTGGTAACTAACTCGCTGTGTCTTAGTTCTTTGAAAAATTTCCTTCCCACAGTACGAAACTGTGCGTTAGGATCCTTTAAGCTGTTGCACTCGATTCCAAACGCACAGGTGCCTATCACATCGGTTGTGAAGCGAGCTAATACTTCTTTGATTTCGATTTCGGAACTATTGCCCACCATTTCGTCAAATACTCTCACAAACTCATGACCAACATTCACCACCGTTGGGAACATGAACTTCATTTTTCCGGAGGTGAAAGTGGGAGTCAGTTTTGTTCGTAACTGACGCCATCTACCACCGTCTAAAGCAAATAAATGCCCCGAGAGCGGATCATCTTTTTCATTATAGTACATTCCGCGATCGGCAAAATTTCCGAAGTCTTTGATAAGAATTCTTTTAACTAAGTCCAAATCCAATACAATAACAGCAGGGTTAAGTAGAAAGTGCACTCCACAGAAGGGGCCTGAGCCCTTGTATTTTTTATATAATTCCTTTATTGACACAGACAAATGCCTCGTCGTACCAATACCTTTGAAACTGCCATATGGGAATGATGGCTTATCATGCGGCACTCCACGCTTCTCCCAATGCGTCAAGCGGTTTCTTATGAGATATACCGCGTACGACACAACTGCTATTATTGAATACAATAATATGTTTATTAGCTCCATGTTTTCTGCGCCACAATCACTGTTAAACTGAAATAATTCAATAATTGGTCTAAGAACTTATAGCTTTTGCATTAGCTACTCTCTCGACGAAATATTTTTACTACTCACACAATCTTTTATCATTCTTGTCAAATAAAGAATCAATTCATACTTATCAAATCACAAACATGTTAGTGACCGCGACATCGAATGTTTACACTTTTGTGTGTGTGTGTGGCAGACTAATTCTTATGCTATTCAGATAAGATACAGATATCAGATAAAATAATGTTTCGTTACAAAATTGACACTTTGCTTGGTAAATAAAATAAAATATTGCTGATTGCAACTCTAACATTATAAGTAACTAAAGCATCGAGAAGTTACATATATGCATGCATGTAGATACTTATGTTGTATCGACTGTACACCTTCATTGTAAATATTAAGTTGATACAATAAAAACTCGAAAAGCTTTGCTATGAAATCCCACAAACATATTGGCTCGCATACTGTTTAATTAGTTCTAATTAAGTCTAATTACGAAAAGCGTCCATGTCGGTATCGGGTAACATTTCGACTAATTTGGAAGTTGGCAGAAAATGTGAGACATTATGCTCATGTAGTGGAGGTGGCGCTGTGGTCTAGACGTCGACTCCTACGCATTTCAACCTACGGTGTCTAGGTTCGATTCCCGGGACGACAAAAATAATTCCCACGGTCCAACTCTTTCGAGTTCACTGCGCAAAGAGTAATAACAACTGTCCGTTAAAACGCTTCTCAAACTGGGTCTTTCGATGTCGGGATAAAATCTGTAGGTCCCTTCTAATCGTGAGAGAACAATATCACTCACAACACGAGTGCTTGCTGCAGAACCCTGGTTCTCTACGGGCTGTAGCGCCAACCATATTATTATTATGCATATATATGTATAAGATCAATTGCTACAAATTTTACGTAGTATGAGTAAGACTTTTGTCCTCAATATCCAGCGATAAAAATGTTGAGCATCATCTATATTTGAGTGCTTCAATTTGATGTATTCATGTGGCACAGCCCAGTCTTAAATGTAGTGACTGTACGCTTTGTTTTGGTGCTGACTGTTGTGTGTATTTAGGTAATTCTGTATCATTAAAGGCTTAAATGCAACAAAACGTCAATCTTGTTTCTTCACCACATGCTCTCAATTTTGTTTACTCCTCGACGATTTAACAACAGTGCGTGCTGCACCAAGCCATGCGAATTGTGTTTTTTTAAACATCGATAGTTTGTAAAATAAAAAAAAAGAATATTCCCTTTCTGTTTTGAATTCTACATTAGCAGTAAACGAATGTGACAAGTTTCCTCCAGCGTTGCGTGCTGAAGATTACTATGTACATACATCATGATGTTAGTCAGCTACTTGAACATTTCGATGTGGCTACAGCTACTGTAGTTGTGGGAAAAAATTATACAAGTTTACAGTATGAAAGAGAAAGATATTTTTGAAACTATCCAGGTTGAAAAACAGTTTAAGCTCCGTAATCGGGAAAGCAGTGTATGATGGTATGAAACTCCTCTGATGTTATCCACAATTTTGGATCTTAGGTTCAAAAAACAAGGCTTTAAATCTTAAATAACATGCAACAATCGCCGCAGAGTGCTTCCAAAAGGAGTATGCAGCATTCCTTAAGACAAAAGTTCCACATCTGAAATAGATCAAATGTTAAAGAAGTCAAAAGAATTGCTATTTACATCGTGGGAAGAGTCAAGAGGAAGTGCTTGCAGTTAGAGAACCCTATTAAGTAACGCAATAATTGATATACGACCATTTTTTGGAAAAAACCGTCAATTGATAGTGAATTTCGATTATTGGATTAAGTCCCGCTCTGAGTTACTGAAGACATTTGCGACATCAGTTCCTAGGGAACGTGTTTTCTCTTAGGCCGGCTTGATACATAGCGATCTAAGAAACTGGTTAAAAGCAAAACGCCTTAATTAGTTACTTTTCTTAAAATTATTTGAAGACACGAATATTTAATTATATTGTATAGAAAGCAGTTTTTGGAGTAGTTCATTGCTTCATTATAGTTTATCGATAGTTTAAAGGAACAAATTGTTTATATCGCAATAGTGAACTATCGTTGACTATTGCCAATCTTATCATAAATTGTAGTTCATTGAATGAAAGTACCATAAAAAGCGACTAGACCGACTAGATGCCATTACTTCACCAGAGGCTATATCCTGGAACCACGGGACCACAGGCTGATCGGTTGCGGTTGGCCCCCTTATGGGAGCGCCGCGACGAACAAGAAAATCCATAGTTAATTGATACCAAGCGCAACAGGAATAATTTCCGCTAGATGTGCAAAAAAACACTGTCCGTCGTATCGTGGTGAAACACAACAGGGTGCTGCGAAGAGCAGCCAACGGTTTAGATCCATAAGCACGAGCTCACTTGGTACTTGAGTTTCCTACTTCAAGACGTTGGTTCAGTGAATTGGACTCCAAAGTTGAATGAGCCTCGTGGTATGAGCCCAATGACAGGAGATATATTTAGACTGGGTACTTGAGAATATCGAATTCATCAACTCAGAAAAAGAGAGTTCATAGTGATTCCTTCCAGGAGAAAATGTTTTTGCATCTTGCTTTCACAGTAAGTATTTGCTCGTACTCCACTCGTGGAATTCGACACAACAGTATGTATCAGGGTGGAAGGAGATGGACAGTATCATGGATATGTTGGCGCCTCGGTCAACTTGGCTTTAATTGAAGAACGATTGACGACAAATAAAAAACTCAGAGTATTCATTAACCAAATTAATTTTATAATTCCAACTTCCATGTAGAAGCCCTCTAAGCAGGGCTAAGTTATCACACTCTGATTACTTTAGTCCGCAACACGTATTAATTATTTCACATATGCATTATTTTCCCCACTCAACAGTGAAATTTATGAAATTGATCTCACTGGAATAATGAATTCTAATTTGAGTTATTTACAGTCATCTTCGTTCTTATCCACCCATCTCATTGTTTTATCTAAACCTTAATTCGGCAACTCATTCTGTCATTTCACTAGTCATTCTGATAACAATAATTTCGAGTATATCATAATATGTTGTTGAACCTTATCTGAATAAGAAACAGTTCAGCAAGTTGCTTACAAACTCAACTAACTAGTCACATTAAATATGATTTATTTATTCTATGTTGTTACTCATCCCGCAATGCTGAATGCTTCAAAATGTGCACATGTGAATGTTAAATTCTTGCTTGTTGTAGCTAATGAATAGTTTCAAAGGGCAAATTAAAAAAGCGTGGCGCGATAACATGTCTTGGTATTCCTTGGAATTTCTGACAAATGAGTCTGTCATAGCAGTCTACCATATCATTTGGATGTGTTATCTAATCTCCCTCATGCTATTGTTTCTGAGTACAACTTGTTCTTAGATTCTACATTGGCATGGCCTGTGCATCCAGGGCAAAGTTCTTGATTGCGCTCAACCTGGCGAGATGCCAGTAATGATGCCTATAAATGCGCGGGTTAAGTTGACATACAGCCTCCTAGTTGGACCCCCACGACAACCGCCTAGAGGTGCACCTCTGTCCACGGGTTTAAATGAGGATAATTTTCAAATCGTGTAAAAACCCAGAGTTCAGAGACACCATCAAGACTCGGATACGGATGCCCCTACTGCTGAAGACCATATACAACGAAATAAGGAGAACGATTTTCAGTTCTGCACGTAGAATGTGAATTCCCTTAACAGACCAAGTGGAGATACAAGAAGACTACAAGGCAGACATCACTGCAATCCAGGAGGTGTGATGGGCGATTGTTACAGAGCGCGAAGGCAGCGCTGTTCGAGGTGAACAATGGAATCGTTGTCAAAACGACATCAGAGAAGCTGCTTCGGATGTGCGGGGTTTTAAAACGCCATCCAGAAAAAACCGTGGCTTAACGACGAGTGCAAGCAGAGCACCTGCCACCTCAGAAGGGAGAAGAGGTGCTAGATTGACCGCGCCAATGAAATGTCGAGATGTTACGGAAGGAATGATGTCCGAAAGTTCTATCAACGGATTAAACAACTAACAACGAAGAGGGACCGAGGACTTCAATGTCAATTTAGACATGTGACATTTAAAACATCATTCTGAAGAAGATCGCTAAGAACATAAGAGGCGATCGTTCCTCGCCTTACCAAAGACCGTGTTTGAGTCAGCACCAGTGGGACAACGTAGTACAGGACGCCTACGTAATTGGAAGTACCTGGTTAAAGATCGTGCAAGCTGAAGAGGTTTGTTAGCTGAGGCCCAGGTCCACCGCGGTCTATAGTGCAAGCAGAAGAAGAAGAACCGAGTCCATGGTATGATTTGAGCGGATGTTAAGTTAAGAGAAGTGAATTTCCGGATTTCTGAAACGAATCTCTTTGAAAAAATCATTGCAACGAGTTGTATACAAAGGATGTTTGTATAAAACCACAGCAATCCGCATTTCAGACAATTAAATGTGTTAGGACAAATTCAATTGCACACTCGTTAATTGCGATAGAAATCATTCCCACATGGACAAACCCCCTATCTAACCTTAAGAGTAATATTACTTCCACTTCTTTCTAAGTTAGTGGAAGCACTGTTCAAATATTCGGAATTAGAGATGCGCAACTCTTTCAAATATTAACATTAAAATGCTGCAGTACATCAACAGGCACTACAAAAGCGTACTTAGCCGTATAATTTCAGAATTTGAATACCTTTTAGATTAGATTTTCATCCGATGACGCTAGGCTAATCGCGGGTGAGGACGGGATTTATTTTCCGAACTCAGTGTAAATGCTCTTGCCATCCCATTCCACTTTTCTAATAAAGCATTTTCGATGAAAGCTCTCAGTCGGCATGATTTCTTTCGACTTCATAAACAATTATCGTCATTTTTCACTAAATCAAAACAAAAACAATAATAAATCATACATAAAATCCTTCCGGTTCCGCTCACTATATTTATTGAAAAACGCCCTTGTAGTTTAAAATATATACCTGTCCCGGCTCTTATTATATACTATGTAAAGACTATTATATAGTCATGATAATTTGTGATGTAAAGTGGCTTCTATCTCTTTTGAATTACCATTAAATCGACCGATGCCTGTCAGTGATTAAAAATGAATTAACTCGTATGACTATATTATCTCATATTCAGACATATGTACATGAGTATGTACACATGACGTACAAACTACAAAAACCTGTTTTCACACTGAAGTGATTATCTTTCAAGTTGCCGTATGTATGCAATTTGTAAACAAGGGGCATCGTATATTGAAGTGGGTGATTACTGATTAGAACCACTTCATTCTTATTCTGTCTCTGTGCCGTATCGCATTTCAAAGCTTCGAAGTATTTCAATTGAATCAAGGTATTTGAAACTGAAAACAAAAATAACCAGTATGCTGACCCACACAAAAATAATTCTATAACTATCAATTGTAATGGGCTTTTGACTAATTTAATTGCTTTCACAAGCCAAAAAGTCAAAGCGAACTTAACATATCATTACATGTGCCTCAGTCATTATATGTTCGGAGACAATTACAAAAATATATACCCTATGTATGTATGTAGAAAGGTGTATACGTCAAATAAAGGCTGTCTAAATTGGACGTTAGGATCGTTAAGACTATTGCATTCAATTCCAAAGGCACACGTTCCAATGACGTCTGTTGTGAAGCGGGCTAGCATATCTCTCACCTCAATTTCACTATTGATTTTAATTTCTCTGTCGAATGCCTGCACAAAATGTTCACCTACACTCACTATGGTAGGAAACATAAACTTCATTTTTCCAGATGTGAACGTTGGTGTCAATTTTCCCCTTAACGATCTCCACTCTTCTGCATCTAGTGCAAAGAGATGTGCTGTTAGCGGATCATCTCTTTCGTTGTAGAATAGTGGACAAGACGTATGTGACAAAAAATGGCCCGATGTTGTCAATTTCGTGAATTTACTTGAACTGATATTTAAAATTTACTAAAAATGTTAAATTAAGCTTTTTTATTTGAATGAGATCTTATATATGTATATGTATATGTACAAATTCGTTTAACATCACATCTCATTAACTTAGTTGAACAAACACTTCAAATCCTTTCAACTTTTAATACAATTCCCTTCTCAGACGTCAAAACAATCTTTACCTTATGAAACTTCATTGGAATGGGAGTTTCTGTTGTTACAGAGAATTTAAAATTCTTAATCAGCACTGCAAGTCCAACACGTACTTGCATTTTTCCAAATCGCAAGCCTATACAATTTCGAGGTCCGTCACCAAAGGGTAACCATGCCATTGGATGACGTTTCTGAGCCTCTTCGGTGCTAAAACGGTCAGGATCGAAAACCTCAGGATTTGGATATATTTCCGGATCCCTTTGTATGCCAAAAACTGGTATATATACTTGTGCATTCTTTGGTATTGTATATTTTGGGTCGGATGTAGCATAATCGCTATTTGCCGTACGCTTTAAATGCACTCCCGGCGGATAGTACCGCAGAGTTTCTAAAATAAAATAAGCAATAAGAACTCACAATGCTTAAGTCTTGCCGATTTATTACTCACCACTTATAATCTGGTCAAGGTAATGCATTTCCTTGATAGCATCGTAAGTCAGTTCGTTACCGTGTCTAGACATTGTCTCTATCACCTCCTGACGCAACTTATCTTGCAAATTTTGATTCCGGGCCAACTCGTACAAAGCAAATCCCATTGCAGTCGATGAAGTCTCAAATCCAGCCACAAAAAATACAAAGGATTGAGTTATAATCTCGGTCATTGTCAAAGTAGTCATTTCTTCACCATTCCTAGGATGAATCGAACTTTTGTTCTTCAAATCGATCAAAAGGTCCATAAAGTCATTTCTTCTTACGCCGTTCTTCTCCCGATATTCCACAGTATCACTGACAATTCTTGTGAAGAACCTCGTGAGCTCAACTGGTGTACGTGTGATACGTAAAAATCGCGCCAGTTTTGGGAACATTTCTGTGAATAGCATATAATGTACACTTCGTGAATATTCAAACACTTTCTTTCCCATTTGTCTAAATTGAACGTTAGGATCGTTAAGACTATTGCATTCAATTCCAAATGCACACGTTCCAATGACGTCTGTTGTGAAGCGGGCTAGCATATCTCTCACCTCAATTTCACTATTGATTTTAATTTCTCTGTCGAATGCCTGCACAAAATTTTCACCCACACTCACTATGGTAGGAAACATAAACTTCATCTTTCCAGATGTGAACGTTGGTGTCAATTTTCCCCTTAACGATCTCCACTTTTCTGCATCTAGTGCAAAGAGATGTGCTGTTAGTGGATCATCTCTTTCGTTGTAGAATAGTCCTCGATCATCAAAGTTGTTAAAATCCTTGATTAGAACGTTTTTAATTAAATCCAAATCAAGTAGTACTACAGACGGTACTGTAAACATGTAAATCCCGGCAAACGGTCCTGTTCCCTTATACTTGTCGTAGATATTACTAATCAGCTCGTAGAACCCTGTGCCCTTACGAAGGCCGGCAACCAACCCATATGGGGACCTCGATTCAACATGCGGTATATTTTTCCTCTTCCAGTATTCAGAACGATTCTTTAGGTAGTAAAGTACCAATGAGACAGTAGCTATTAAAGCGTAGAATAGAAGCGATCCTAACTCCATGACAGCGCGAAATCAACTAACAAAACGTGAATCCAATTTCAGGGCTTAGTTATGTATGCATGTAATCACACACATTCATTCATTTGTTCTTATGTATGGATGTTTTACAAAGTCTTGTTAGTTGGATAGATTCGGTCTAGGCAACCGTCTGACGAACTGCTTATCAATTACCTTATCAGATTTTATGAAGAGTGATTATGTTGTATTATATATATATATAATTCTGATTATTCTTATTATGTTTCCATGAACTATTCTAATAGTGCTGCTAAACTTGTTTTGTTTGCCTGAGTTTGTAAGTAACTGTGAGTGTATTGCGGTTGGTGTGGTTCTGGTAAACCAGAATGAAAGTTACATTCTGTTCTTTGCCACGGCAGTGTCAGCTGTTCTTTTCCTCAATGTTTCTTACTTCTCATCAACTTTTTTTTTGCACCATCATTCCTCTAACCAAACAAACATAACGATGATGGGTACTTTGCTATGTATGGTGTATACAAATAACGTGTTTGGATTTTCTTATTTACTTGTAGCTTAGTCTGTTCTATAGCGGTCTTTGACCTCCTCATAGTGAGTTTGTTATTATATAATTTTGTCTAGACCCTTGAAATCAATACTTATATCTGAAACGTAGGACAAAATATATTTAAGTGAGAATATTTATCTAGTAATTTTTGGTCAATTGAGTCAATCAACAGGTTACATATGTATGAGTTAATCGATTTACAGTGGGGCCCTGCTACATACTAGTACATTCGTTCTCAATTTATGGGTATTTTTCCCTGGTAAGTCGTTGGCGACAACTAACAAGTTAAGCTGACACTCCAGAGCTGGACGGTTTTTTATCCGATATGATTTTATTTTTAAATATTTTTTTTTCTTTCACATAATTCGCTAACCATTGGCGTCTGCTCTAAGACCCTAGCCTACCCGCATAGGGCCAGGGTCTAGCTTTTACATCAACCACTCGTGTTGTGCGTGCAATTGTTCTCGCACGAGTGGAAGGCGACCTACAGTTTTTATACCGACTCCGAACGGTCAAATTTGAGAAGCTTTTTCTAGACAGTGATACTCCTTTAGCATTGTCAGTGATAAAATAAGGTGGGATCGTGAAAACTATTTTGTTCATACCGGGAATTGAACCTATACACGTTAGGTTCAAGTGCGTACGAGTTGGCTCACATAACCACAACGCCACGGCCACGATTTTTTCAAAATACAATTATAAATATTAAGCTTAAAAAAATCATTACTAAAAATGTACCACAAAGTAAAACGCGTAAATGGTAAAACTTTGCCGCCTATCTCTCAGAGAGTTTGATGCAACCTTACCTTAGAATGGGTCCCTGGGCATAGTGGTATTCCAGAAAATAAAAGAGACGACGAGCTAGCTAGAACATGAGTGGGCCTGGCACTGGCAATTAATCGGGAGACCCCCTACCCATCAATTCAAGTAATAAATACCATGTTACTTACAGATGCCACCAATGTCACCAATCGGAGATGGATGGAACTGAACACTTGCAGGACTTCGAGGCATTCATCCCAAATAGACAAATACACTCATAAGCCTCAACAGAAATATAATAAGTAAGGTTGTAGGGATCATCACAGGTCATTGTATCCCGGGGTCATATACAATAGAATGGAAGCCCCTTACAACGACTTCTGCAGGAGCTGCAGAGATGAGGAAGAAGTACAAACCACGCTACACTACCTCGCCAACTGTCCAGCCCTTGCAAAAACAGGGAACAGTTCGATAGGAAACTATTTATTCAGCAGCCTAAAACAAACTGGCTATAACCCAGTAATGAAGTGAACAATTCCTGAAGTACCTGAGTTCTAGTTTACTAGTTACTTAATTTCTTACAATACCTCACAAAATCCTAGTACGTGTAGTGGAATTTGATTAGATTCTCCACAAAACCTGCAGAGACCTTCTTCCGATAGCTCCCTGAAACTGCAGTTCCCTGTTAGGATACGGAGGTCGTTATTGCTCATTTCGATACATGCATCAAGTTTTTTTTTAACTCTGCTTCATGTCATGAACTTTGGTACAGGTTTCTGTCCGGTTCCTAGTTCATTCATCAAGTCTTAATGTATGTGTATACCATTCTAATAGTTGTTTGTAAATATTACTATCAATTTTGTTCCATTTTCTCTCTTTTAACCCTTATTCCAAACAGGACCGTATTTATGCAATGACATGGAGATTCGGCGATTGTGTGACTTTAAAGTGAATTTTTAGTTATATTTTTTTCAGGTAAACATTTCATCGAGTTATTGTGTCTTTTGTTAGTTAGTACGGAAACTGCTTGTACAAATAATTAAAAAAAATCTTTTTTTTTCAAGGCAATATTTTCAGGAGAGGGTACTTGTTTTACTTCGAACCACTGTACGGATACAAAATATATGCATATTCTCTAAATAACTTCTTATTACTTGACTGTCTTTGAGCAAACTTCCATCTAAACGGGTTCCAATTTGATGCGGCCAGTGCAACAAGATTTTTGGTTAATTAATTTTATTGTAGGATCTTTCTTAATCTTCAGCACTTCCGATGTACTTATAAAAACGGACACAATACAAAAAAATACCGACGACGGCGTTCCGGATAATAATTGCCGAAGATAGCTTTGAGTAATTCGTAAACACCCTACCTCCCTCCACTCGGAATTTAGTACTTCAAATATTATAAATTACTCTTGATGCAATCGATAACCAATATGTAGATGACCGGTTAACATCATGGCATAATGTTGTGTTCGACGTATGCATCACGTGATGATTTGAGTATGACTGTAGGAGTCACTTATGATTAAGACAGATATCTCCATTTCTGCGAAAAAGGTCTTAAAACATCAGCTAAAAGTTACAAAACGGATGTTTTAGAAAACACAAGCTGTTTAAAAAAATACTACTCGAAAATAAACAGCTGACCTTTCAACAAGCTCTCACTTATAAGACAAAAATGGTCAAAAAATATCGCTTCAAACTTCATTTCCACGGATGACCATTCATATGGAAGGTCAGATCTTATTCTTTTAGACAACAACTTATGTTTACAGTACGGTTTAGATATAATGAATTGTGCCAGGCAACATCAATAAATACCCGGTGAATTTGCTCCGCACTGCAATTGGGAAGTGGCCAGATCGACATTTTTTTGAAAATGTATTCATTTTCCCTTTATTGGGTAAAAACCGCGTACGAAAACATTTCATGTACTAGGTAATTCCTCTCGTTCAGTCCCATTGCCATTTAGGCCGCTTCCAACTCATGTCAGAAAACGCTTTATTGACGATCACTTCAATATCATCCACGTATGTCAGCAGTTGTACATACTCTAATTGAACATAATATCCAAAATCTTTACAAACATCATTTAGAGAAGATAAGATAACATTATAATATGAATATTTACGCATAAGATCACTACTGATAATACTATTAGCGCATAGCATTAAAATGATAGCAAAGTAAAATAAATATTCATACGGTGTATGCGAATGGGAGTCGCTGGAAAGGTTAACAGCTCAAAAGACTCTATTCTCAAAATTCAAATCTTTATTCTACTTTTGAAGAATGTTCAGGTATCACTGACTGTATTACACTTTGACTGACAATATAACACTTTGTTTTTAATGTTGTTTTGTTTGTTAACGGGTATGTACAAGGCTGTAGATACAGTGCAACTAGAAATTTAATTCATTGTAGAATGAATTTCCACCGGAGCTTAAAATCAATCATTTCTAACTTACACAATTATTACAGTGGGTACTTTAAATCCTTTCAACTTTTAATATAATTCCCTTCTCTGATTGCAATATAAATTTGGACTTATTAAACCGCATTGGAATGGGAGTATCAGTAGTAACGGAGAATTTGAAATTTTTTATTAACATAGTGAGCCCAACTTGCACAAGCATTTTGCCGAATCGCAAGCCTATACAATTTCGGGGTCCGTCACCAAAGGATAACCATGACATTGGATGACGTTTCTTAATCTCTTCAGGGTTAAATCGATTTGGATCGAAAACCTCAGGTTTGGGATATATTTCAGGATCCCTCTGTATGCCGAAAATTGGAATAAATACGTGCGCGTTCTTTGGTATTGTATATTTCGGATCGCTAGTAGGATAGTCATTATTTGCTTTTCGCCTTAGATGCATTGCGGTGGGATACAATCGAAGGGTTTCTGTAAAGGAGGTATACAATTATTCAAACTGCTGTATTTAATCTCTTTTGGATTTACTTATTACCATTTATAATCTGGTCGAGGTAATGCATTTCCTTGATACCATCATAAGTCAGTTCGTTACCGTGTCTAGACATTGTTTCGTCCACCTCCTGACGTAACTTGTCCTGCAAGTTCGGATTTCGAGCCAATTCATACAAAGCAAATCCCACTGTGGTCGATGATGTCTCAAAACCGGCCACAAAAAACACAAACGCTTGAGTTATAATCTCGGCCATAGTTAAGGTAGTCATTTCTTCACCATTTCTCGGATGAATTGAACTTTTATTCTTCAAATCGATCAATAGATTCATAAAGTCATTTCTTTTTATGCCATTCTTTTCCCGATATTCCACAGTATCGTTGACAGTTTTAGTGAAGAACATTGTGATATCGGCAGGCGTGAATTTAATGCGTAAGAATCGTGCTAATTTTGGGAACATAGCTGTGAAAAACATAAAATTGATGTTTCGTGCATTGTTAAAAAATTTCATTCCCATCTGCCTAAATTGCTCGTCAGGATTATTAAGGCTGTTGCATTCAATTCCAAAGGCACACGTTCCAATGACGTCTGTTGTGAAGCGGGCTAGCATATCTCTCACCTCAATTTCACTATTGATTTTAATTTCTCTGTCGAATGCCTGCACAAAATTTTCACCCACACTCACTATGGTAGGAAACATAAACTTCATCTTTCCAGATGTGAACGTTGGTGTCAATTTTCCCCTTAACGATCTCCACTTTTCTGCATCTAGTGCAAAGAGATGTGCTGTTAGCGGATCATCTCTTTCATTGTAGAATAGTCCCCGATCTTCAAACGTGTTAAAATCCTTAATGAGAACGTTTTTAATTAAATCCAAATCAAGTAGTACTACAGACGGTACTGTGAACATGTAAATCCCCGCAAACGGTCCTGTCCCCTTATACTTTTTGTAGATATTTCCAAATAGTTCGTAGAATCCTATTTTCTTACGAAGGCCGGTAAATATCCCGTACGGGGATTGCGCTTCAACGTGCGGAATACCATTTCTCTTCCAGTAGTCAAACTGGGTTTTCAGGTAATAGGCTACCAAAGATAGAGTTGCTATTAAAGCGTACAATACTAGTGATACTAACTCCATGACAACACGAGATCAACTGACGAGACATTGATGCAATGATTGGTCTTGGGTGGATTCAGTATCACATACACACCCATTCAGCATTTCTATGTGTGAGGATGGACTTGGTCTTGTGCTCAGTCTAGTCTTATGTCGGATGAGCTACTTATCTATCACCTTATCACATCTTATGAAGACTGATTATGTTCTAGAGTAAAATCCATTTTTATTCTCTTATGAGAAAATCTTCCAAAGATTCTGCTAAAACAATTCTGAGTTGATTGCTGTTGGTGTTGTTTTTTGTTACGACTATAGAAAGATAAAAGTGAAAATATAAGTTGCAAATGAGTAACATAATTAGGTTTACTGTGTTTACTATGCGATTAAAAATTATACCTACTGAGATCAAGTACAAGTTCAAGCAGATATTCGATTGAAACTAACTATAAAAGCTTGGCAGTACAATATGTAAAGTTGAAAAACACCTTACGGCTCTTATCACTTTCCTACTTTTCTGAAACTGCACTCACCGATGCCTAAATACCGGGTTTGAGGACAAGTCTGTCATCTGTAAAACTAACGCACTAAGTTCTTTTGATCTAATCCAAATAATCCATTACACCCACGTATATCATACGGAAACTGTTGGTACTGACCCCGTTTCCATGACTTAAAGATGTACACGTCTTCTTTTTTTTTAACCTCGCCCTTTTGTCTCTTCTTTCCGTCAGTTGAACTTTTGAAACAATAATGTAAAGTTATGTCTTCTGTCATATACACATAGCAAAACAAATAATTGAATCAACTTTAAATTTCAGTCTTAATTCAATTTAATTTAGATAACAAAACAAGGTTATCACCCTAGACGCTCATCAAACAATGCGAATACTCAGAGATCAAAAGTCAGAGATTGTGTCCCGGATATGCCGACATCTAAGATGCAGCCGACCACACCACGTGATCCACAAAACTGTGATGTGATCGAAACGAGTTTCACCAAATTCTAAATTTGTATTTGTAAACATATTCTTACAAGGTTTCCCATTTTTTGTTTTATATCGTTTCACACTTTCTGTGAATGCGTGCTGCTGCTGCCAACACACGCTGGCCATAATTTGACTGACTGAACCGATCAAAACCCAAGTGCTATTTGCAGGAAATAATTTTTTGGAAAAAACTTTTCTATGATTACAGGAAGTTTAAAATAATATGTTCCTTCGCCAGAGGCTGGGACAAAGAGCTCCTGAGCCCTTGAGGGGAGGATTATGGTGGCTGTGGTTTTTGGCCTTTGCACTTTTGGGTCGCGGGATCACCATACTTTGCAATTTATCGCGACTAAAGAGGGTAGCGATAATATTGTATATATTCAATCGGCGCTTGTGGAATCATAACACAACCGGTGCTGCGATCCAAAGAGCAGGGCGAGTTCAGATCGTACACCAAAATTGAATGAACCTCGTGATATCAATCTAATGGCAGGATGTCACTGAAATCCAAGCACTCACTGTAAACGTAGTAACGTATTTAGAAGAAACTAAGTATATCGTTGATTGATTCTCTATTTCTCGATTTCTTTAACTGTAGTCATCAGTACGCTTTTTGAATTTTCATCTGAAATCCGAATGATACCCTGGATATAATAAATGGGTGGTGCTACAGCCCGTAGAGGATCAGTGCCTAGCTTCTCAGCAACGTGCTATTGTTCTATCACGAGTGGAAGGGCCTACAGTTTTATGCCGACTCCGAACGGCCAAGTTTGAGAAGCTTTTTCTAGACAGTTATACTCTTTGAGCATTCTCAGTGACTCGAAACAGGTGGGGCCTCGTGAAAATTATTTCTTGTCGTACCAGAAATAGAACCCAGACAGGTAGGTCCAAGTGCGTAGGAGTCGACGCACATACCCACAATGCCACGGGCCACCAGTGACACCCTGGATACCAAAAATAAAATCATTTTCCTTCATTTTAATTTTATTGTCTAACCAAAGTAATGAATATTCAATACAAAAAAAGAAAGAACAAAAAACCTAACTTCGAAACAAAACAAACAATTTTTCTCGCAATTCAAATACACCAATGACCAAATACACACAATCCAACAATCTCTCCCACCAAATCGAAGAATCGGCGAATCCATACACAAAATTCAACAATCTCTCTCGCTGAATCGAAGAATCGGCGAATCACGATTCACGCAAATCGCAATCCAACAATCTCTTTCACTCTCGCCGAATTGAAGAATCGGCGAATACACACAATCTGACAATCTCTCTCATCGAATTGAAGAATTGGGGAATACACACATTCCATCCGATGCCGAGACGATTGGAATTGTACATACAAGAATCGAAGATCAACAATCGACTCCGTCCAATTTTAATTCGAATAATTGAAATTGTGAGAACAATCGAATTATTCGATTATTTTTATTCGCAATTGCACATCACTAAATTGTAGTTACACCACAGTAAAAACTAAGTTAAGGTTATAATCGTCAAATGGAAACAAACACATTTTTATTTAAATTTGAATCTCAACTAACATGCATTTTTAGTTCTGAACTCGCAAAATAACTCTTTTTTTTTTGTTTTCTTGTGCAGAACGTTGTGAACGACACAAATCTATCTCTTTAGCTATACTAACATGGTTCTAATTAAAATGTATAAGAAGTGTGTAAATAAAGGGTGCTCTTGGCTGAAGGATTTCCCCCACGAACTCAAGCATTTCGAATACCGTCACCGCTAATTAGTGTACATTTGAGTAAAATGATGTAGCTATGGCTCCTGTATGGTGTTTTTATTTTTTACAAAATGTATGCACTGCGGATATGGGTTACTTCAATGAGTCATGTAATGTTATTTGTCCAATGATTATATGAAGCTTCCGAAGGTTTTTTTTCTAAACATTCTTCCTATGAAACACTGCAGTTAATGAGCTGAATGGAGTATTAGAGGCGAAGGCCGTAGGGCGAAGGTAAAACCACTGTAGATTTTTTAGGTGAACATTTCGATGTTTCAAATCCATACCAATGCATCATTTTCATTTCTTCTTATTCCAGTTATTTCCATTTCTGTTAACTTCATCACAATAATTCTTCGGAACGGGATATCCCAACAGGGTGCCAGGCCATAAAGACATCCCGGCAAACTGGAAAGCTGATGAACTCGCTAAATGCGCCACTAGACTGCCAGTTGATAGTTTCTCTTGCTAAGCTGTAACATAGGTACCCCTATCACTACCTTCAAGTTATAGCTCAATTATCTCTACGCAGAGAAAATCAATGCCAGATGGTCGAGTATTACAGAATATTACATGTCGAATCTCGCCTAATCTTGATCCTAAAACATCAAGCAATCTTATCTTAAGAGATCCAAAATGATCAGTACAGTGAGTATAATCACCGGACACTGCCTCCTAGGCCTTCACGCAACAAGACTAGGTCTTCTCTCTCTTTATCTTCTTTTTGTCTGAACACCCACGTGGCGGTGCAATGGCCCTACTTTGGCCTACGTGCATTAATGCCACTTCATACCTACCTATGCTCTACCAGATATCCAGATGTAATTATCTTTTCCACCCTGCCATACACAGCCAAGGTCTGGACGATAAATAAAATAACAAAGCTCTTCTGACTCCTTTACCGAATATTTGGTGTTGTCAGCAAACAAAACGAATGGACGTGAAGCCATGTAAGAACTGAACGAGCATTTACATTCCTTTTTCATGAAAATCAACAACAGGCCACACTGGTTTGTTTGGGAATTTTTAATGATTGTACTATAAGTGTATCTGTTATCAGCAAGAAATGGAATGGACCACTTTAAAAACTCTTGTAGTGAAGACATGTTTCACAAATGTATAAATTAATTAAATGAAATTCGATGCAACAGCAATTCAGTATCAGTATCAATTACTGTATCAACAATGCATTATTTTCATCGAATAGACCCATTAACAATGACATACGAGAGACTGTATGAATTTATTTTTCATTAATGAATGATTTTCTGGAAAAAATAATTCATTTTAAAATTGAGAATTTTATAGGATCTGTTCCTTTGAAAAAAAAATCTCCGGAAGAACGACGGCCATTAAGAGGCAGGATATGCATGAATACACATATTCTCAGAAAATTTTCTCCCCATAATCAAGCAAAGAGAATAAAAATAATAATCCGATTACACGGATGGTTTTTTGTTTCTTAACAGTGCCTAACTGAAAAGTGTGTTCGGGGAATTTGCCGGCAATGGGTTAAATGTTTGTGCTGTTGTGTAAACTGATCCTTTATAACCAATTTCAATAAGAAACATAATGCCTGTTTTATTGCACATTTGTATGTGTTACAATCTACATGAGTAGAATGGATTTGTTAGAACGCGAGTGAAAAACTACATTTTTTGCTATCAAACTCCGAAAATCAGAAAAATTGTTTATATTCGTCTAATAATCCAGATATGTAGGTATTATTGAAACTATAATCATTCAGGCTGAATTATTTCACAATCTGTAACATTAATGATGTATGAAAGATGATAGCCAGATTTTCAATAGTTCATTGAGCTGTGCATATATAATAAATTATAGTTACAGTAAAAGCTCGTTAATACGAAATGGTTGGGGGGAAAGTCATTGTTTTTATGCACTAAAACACGTTCCCATTGATGGAAAAGTGCAAGAACTTAAAACGAAAAATTATTTTTCCCGACTTCTAAATGTGAATTGTCCAATATACATGTTGATGATTTGTTCCGACTTCGACATATTTGAGATCTATTTGTGTTATGTAATTATTGCTACTTAAATTTAATTTTAGATAACAATTTAAAAACCGATTCCAAGTAAACGAATTTTCCGACTTAAGGAGATTTCATCCTCTTTCTGCGGCACGTATCTACAAAACATCAATTTTTCAGGAATTAAAAACAGAATGGTTTCGTTCAATCAAACACAATACTGGAACTTAAGTTTCTAAAAATAAACTGTAGAATATGTATATAATAATAATAAGGGTGGCGCCACAGCCCGTAGAGGGCCAGGGCCTAGCTATTCAGAGACCACTCGTGTTGTGCGGTGTAATGTTTTCTCACGCGTGGAACGACCAAGTTTGAGAAGCTTTTTCTAGACAGTTATACTCTTTGAGCATAATCAGTGACTCGAAAGAGGTGGGGTTGTGAACATTATTTTTGTCGTATTTTGAATCGAACCCAGAAACCGAGGTTCAATTGTGTAGGAGTCGACGCACAGACACACAACGCCAGAAGACCAGTGAGTTTCAAATCGATACGCACCACCTTTTTATCGATTTCAAAGCCGCATACGACAGCATTCATCGCAAGGAGCTATTCGATGCGATGGCCGAATTCGGGATCCCGGGTAAACTTATCCGGTTGTGTAGCACCACGCTGACACATACGCGATGCACCGTTCAGTTCGGCTCAAGGATTTCTGAGCCGTTTGAAACTTGCACTGGATTTCGGCAAGGAGATGCGCTGTCGTGTGACTTCTTCAATCTGGTACTGGAGAAGATAGTGCGTAGGGCAACTGTAAACACGGAAGGCATCTGTAAACACAAGTCGGTCCAACTGTTGGGGTACGCAAGATGGATGCAAGACAGCTTGGTCTTGATGACTGGAAGCAGCGTGCCCAGGACCGTCAACGATGGAAGGCAGCAATTGGTCAGGCTCGGACCCTCCAGGGGTCGCCGGCCTGATAAATAAGTAAGTAAAAAAGCAGAATTTCATTAAAATGTTTGTATGCGAGGTCAACGCAGAAAGAGGACGGATATATCTATCAAATGAAACGCTTTAATTTGCCTAGTATACTTCTAGGCGAAACTTCAATAGAATCCAATCGCATGTAATTTGCAGGAGAATAGGACAGAAACATTATCATTTTGAGTGCAATTACGAAAAGAACACAAAACAATTACCACATATAAAAACCTCACATCCAATATTAATAATTTAAGAAAGAAAACGTGCTTTTAAATCAGGTTTCAAATTTGTTAACGTTTAGTAGTGTTTTTAGACAATTTTAGACTATTATTTATGTTATAATAAGTTGTAATTATTTAAAATATTTCAAAAGCAGCTAAAATTTGGACAAACAACCGAAAAAATAGAAATTGGCTATTCATTTTCATGAATTTGTAAATATTGTAGCAGGCGGAAGAAGAAACAAAATTCTGTTCATTATACAAAAATACCAAGACAATATAGATGTTGTCTCTATTAGTTTGATCTGATTTTGCAATTATTCGACGTCAAATCTTACGCATATCACAAATACAAAGAACCATAAATCCCGGAAATCTGAACAGAAATGGGTAACAGTATGTTAGCAGTATACTGCTAACCTATTACCGGTGTAAAGAACCGTGAGGATACTCCGCAGTGCACAATTCACATGCCCTACTCAGACCAAAGCCAACAGCTTATGTAGACGACATACAAATTGTTATTACATACTTCTAAAATCAGAAACGTGAGAAAATTACGTTGCTGAAATTACTCTAGAGAGATAAATTAATGGGACCCGTTGTTAAACATCATCGTTGTTGTCCTGTTTACAAATAATATGAAATTAATATGAAGTCGCTCTTAAAGCCGAAAAATAAATAATACACCTTTAAAGTCCAAAAGCAGCCAATGGATGACCGATTTCTTCTCTCGAGCTCCGCATCAAAGAAATGTCATATAGTTACGGCATAACCCTTCTGGGAGGAATTATAATGTGTACGTCAAACATTGCAATTTGCTCTCTTGGTGTTTGACTCTCAGTGTAATCTAACCACGATTCCGGCGGTCAAAAAATGTTTCACTGGAATAACTGGGACTCTTGAGGCAAATACGGCTGAAGAGGAATAGAAATGAATTATATCATTGTGATGAGAAGCGTACTCTAACCAATTAAGTGGTAAATAATGTCTCAAATTAGGACTGACGGAGTTTCAAATTTATGATGATTCTATCCATTCGCCCATAGATAATTTATATGTTCATAAATGTTATGAAATAGATTCACACTTGAACTATATGGTGCGAAGCTCCAATTTATTGAGGCATGCAATCAACACTTCACCTACTTTCTCCACAACGAATAGTATTAAGTAACTGCCAAGATGCACATCTCCTTAACCCGAAGACGAATATCCCAGCCAATAATAATTATTATAAAGATGGTTACCTATAAATACTTCATCAATTGAAATTATCGTGTTGAATTAAGCGATGGCTCAAAATAACATCATTAACCACTTCTACCACTATAGCAATTAAGCATTACATATCACCCATACTCCTAACACAACTCTTACCCATCGGAAATTCTCCAAAGGGGTGCTTCTCTTTCTAAACTACGTCAGCTGCGTATACTTAAAATTCTAGTTTTTTTATGTACATATCAAAACTTGGCAACCCACCAAGTAAAACATCAGAAGGAGCAGCAGACGGAATTCTAAACTGATTAGTGTCAAAGGAATTACATAATGAGCCACCGTTGCAATGACAAACATAAGAAATCCACAGCCCTTAGTGGTTCTTTCCCAGGACTACCATAACAAATTTCTCTTTTTACCATCTGTTGCTGGCGATGAAATTGCTTAATGTCATTAGAGCGTCAGCGTTTCGTTTTGTTTTCCTCGCCTTCAAATTGGGAGGAAGGAAGATTAAACTCCCCATGGAGGGCTTATTCTTAACAGAACTCCATACCCTCCATTGGAAGGAGGAGACTTTTCTCAGTAAATATTCAAACAAAACCTGAGGGCGGAAATGTTTGATTTCCACAGACCACATGGTGAATATTTTATCAATTAAATTAATGAGAAGATATGAGCTGTAAATTACACTTAGCCACGCTGGTGTATTTACATTTAAAGTGTTTGATCACGTTCAGTTTTTGACTTTCTCCCTCAATGAGCACATATTTGGGAAGTTTGAGATTATTATAGAATGCTTTCCGCAAATTTATTTCATTTTTGGTAAAATCTAATTAAGTAATTAGAATGAGGCTATCAGGCAGGCATTTTAGTGTTTAACAACAAGAATAGAATCGATGGTTTAATTTCTCTTAATTGCTTGCCTTGCTTTTACGTGTAAGAAGAAGGGAAGGACATCAGCAATATGCAAAACAGTATGCACTATGTCGAATGAATTCGAACTTGTTCTTCACTTTTCCATTTAATTAGAAGTTCGATTGAATATAATTATGTTATGATGATAAAATGAAAAATATGCAATTATTGTAGCCCTGGGTGAAGAATGGGAATCGTCCGAGAAGATGATTTTTTGGCAACAATTTGGATCTCCGTGAAACAATTCCAGCGACCAATTAGTGAACAAACGGCCTTGTTTATATGAGTCTGGCATCAATTGCGTCAGCACATCTTATACGGACGTAGACTAAATCTAATCACAAAATAAGATGAGTTGACTCGTTGTCGATGTTCAATCAATTCAGGTCTTCTTTAATAATGGCTGTTACGGCATCTATGTTTTCTGCATTTCTCACCCATTTCTGTCGAGTTGATGACTTAAGCTAGATAATAAATGGCAATAATCCAGAAAGCGACATCCAAATCTCCTGACGACCAATAGTCGTACACACTTCTCTATATTCTCCTCTTCTCTATAAAAAGTGTTCAAAAAATTCTAATGAAACGTACCTTACCGATCGTAGAAGAAAACGCATCTTATCTGACCAGCAGTTTGGCGGTCAAAACGAATAATTGAACCATATTGTCGATGATTACTGAAAAGTAGTGATACGTAATTAGACGTAGGCATCGCAATTCTAGGCAACGAAATAACAGCTCTGGATGACCGGTATACGGTGTCTCGCAGTTCCTTATATAAAATTCTCACCTACCTAAAAAGACGAACATATGCATGTACATGGGTCTATACAGAATCTGTTATAGTTGATCATTGAACTTGATAGCTGACGTAGTACAATATTATGTATTCGACATACGGCATTTAATATGCACACAATAGATGATTCAAATAAAAGTGCATATAAAAATCGTGTATTGTAATTTTTCTGAGAGCTTGCTGAGGGAATTTATTAAAATCACACCAACAGTCTGCACATGGATACTTTGTGTCTTCGATGAGTTCGCCGACATCTTAATGCCTTTACAGCAGAGAGCATACGGTACCAGCTGTTTTTTGAAGTCCCGAGATTCATAAAAAATCCATTTTGATAAACTGCAGGGGTGCCCGCAAAATCAGTCTCAGGCAACTGGTTGATTTCTAAGATAACCACGAACTCATGCGAGCATGATAAGTGTAAAAAGTTCCGCATCTTCATAACATCCAATTTGAATAAAGCATGGGTGTTTCGTGAACATGTAAACGTTCGCCGCTATCTGAATAATCTCGATTCAAATTTGTCGAATTGAGATTCATGTTTTCATTGAAAGAAAGTGTTTGCATACAGAATTTATATACAATTTTACTTGCCTCTCTACTCACCGCGAACATAAATCGATTCGGCAGCGGTTTTATTTTGGCACATGACTCTCAGCATCGCTGTCGGGCCAAAAAAACATGGAAATTGAGTAAAACACTCTGATTCAATGCTACACCTGCCGTGTAACCGAAATGAATAAATGATATGGGATTACATTATTGATTTTTGTTGAAGCATATCTTCCGGCTATACAGAGGGAAAGGATAGCGGATCTGATTTGTTATGATGATGACAATGCCTGATGCGGCATTTTAAGTGAAAATTGTATTTTATGAATCAACAACGTGGACTATTCAGATAAACGATGCGATTTTTCAATAAACTGACAAAAAAGTTGGAAAATTTGCAAAATTAGCATGATTTATAGTATATAAATAGCGAAATTGATATCAATACTAATTAAAAAGGGTTGACAGGATTGAAATGATTAATTAAGATGAGTGTTGATTAATTAACTTGGTTTTAATAAACTTCTAGGATTACACTATATATAAACTAGTTTTCGCTCTTCCTACGTTTTTAATAAGCCGAAAGTAATCACCAGCTTCTTTGTAAAATTCGAAACATGTACCGTCTGTGTAGTTGTTAAGACCTGATATCAAGATTGACTCAGTTACAACGTACAAACACAATTCACTGTGCAAAAATGTGTACACGATAAATAAAACCAAATACGTTAACAAGTTTCACATTTGTCTTGTTTCTATTAGGTTATACTAAATCAACGTCAAGACGGGAGTCCTAGTCAAAAAGATATCTGGTTGCATACGTGTATTCATGTGGGTATTGTATATCACGCATTAAATCAGATTTACAATTGTTTCTTTATAACAAGAGTAATAGAGTATTAGGAGAGTAATAGAATCCTTTCTAAATTACAATACAATACATTGACGAACTTTTCGTTCAATACCTTAACACTTTTGCTCTCAATTTTTTATTTTAATGTTTATGGTTCGTTTGTGCAAGTTTTGTGTAAAACTTGTCGAGAAAATAAATTTTTCTAGGCTGTGAAAAATTTCAAGCCTAGTTTTCAAAATTTTGAGCTGAGACATATTTTCACATTGGGCCTCAAAACAAAGTTCGCAACAGGACGAGAACTTGACTGGAGATCCGATAATGATTTCGCTAGACAAAAACTTTACTTACTTAATTATTGTACTTTGCGTTTTTCAAATATGACTTTCTGGGAATCTTCGAACCTTGCTTGGGACATATAATCCCAATGGGAGCAAAAGGGTTAAGTGACTTACCCATTTAGGAAGGAAAGACGCCATACGTAACAGAGGTCGAAGAGGAATATAATGTTACTTTTGTTTGTTTAACACATTATCTGCAACGAATACGTACGGAAGAAGTACGTACATGTCTCGCGGGTAGTGCTTTGTGTGCTGGATAATCCCGCCGGGTTATTATCCCGTGCTTGTCCAAATGGGAGTTCATTGAACACACGTCTATCGGAAAATTACCTATTGCGACCGACGTCGATGTAAAATATAGTAGGCCAATAATCTGGCAGTCAAATTATCAGATTCTGGGACAAAATCTAGCCACCGTATTAACTGGCAATTATGCATTGGAAGATAGTTTGCTATTGACACCTCATTTGCACATTGGTGGACCTGACAATATTGTCTATTGTGGGATCATAGCTTAACAGCGAAAATCGTAATATTTTCATCAGAATTGATTTTTTATTGATACGTAGAGGATACACTTAATTTTCAATTCAATTCAGATTTGATTCCCATCCTTTTAGCACTGTGAACAAAAGCATATGAATAGAGTTCAAAGTTTCATATTCCAAAATTTCCGGTAAACCGCTTCTTAAATGTAGGAGCTGTGAAAGTGTGATTGACATGCTGGACAGACCAATATTATAAAGGATCTGTTTTGGAAGACGAAACCTTAATAATGTAGCCATACATTGCAAAATTCAAGTAAAACCCTATTTTCTAAGAAACAAGTGCTGGTACGATATCTCATAGTGAGCAAAATATTGTACACCATGCATTCGCAATGCAGTCAGCGGTGAGTGCGGACGTATAATAATAAACGTAAAATATATAATAAAGTTAGAAAAAGTAGTGAAGTGGTGCGTTGTTTTATTTAGAAAATCTATTTATCGGCTTGATACAATAATGTATGTAAACTATTTTGTAAACTAGAGTAATACGAGATAAGATTTACTTCACCTTAACGTCTCAAGTTGAGATGGGTCAACTCGAGTTGATAAACCGAGTCAACTAGAATTACGCCCAAACCAAGTTGAACCGAATTGAAATTACGTCAAGCCGAGTTGCCGCAACTAAAACGAAAATAATATCATACACCACAATTGCGAACGGTTCGACTTGGTGTGAAGTGAACGCAGAATTCGCTTTAGGTGGTTAGGACAAAGTGAGCAATGAGCAATTGCGCATACGCATGAACATTGTTTTAGTACAAACTGAGTTGCACTGCCCCGTTCAGTACCCGTTGGAGTTCGGTAATCGGTATTGGTTGGTTCTAATTCTTATGATACGGTTAAGGATGCGGGTATGGGTCACGACTCACGTCACACGTGGTCTACCTGCTCTTCCCCCACTCTATTTCTTTTGGCACAAACTTGTGTAACAAGTTGTGTTTGGCTGTTTTGTGTATACTATATTACTATGTCATATGGGCTGTTTTTTTCTAGCGTAAACGGTCATTGGTCTCCAGCGTTGCCGTTTGCCAATTTCTTAGTGAAGTATTTTTCGGAAAAACTGAAGTGTTATTATTATAAAAGTTGAGATTTTTATGTTAAACGACTAGTTATGTAGTTATGGATGTAGTCATCGAATGTATGTGTTCGAGTACCTATACAATTTTTGACTACTTGATGGAAGAGTACATTGATAAATAATGCAATTTTCCGATTGGGACGGAAAAATATAAAGTCTGCACAAAGTGAAGCATTTTTGGGAAAGCGGAAGTGTCTTAATATTGTCTATGAAAATGAAAATGACTGAAGTATAACCGGCAACGGTGTTGGTGTCTCAACACTCAATTTTCATACCATGATTTTCTCATCATGATGCAGAGAATATTCATTCTGGAATATACTAATATTGTTACAAGCTAACCCAGGTTGGGTTTGAATCAGTTTGACTGTTACAAAAAGGAATATGTATATGTATTCTTAATTAAGTACCATCAATAAATCAAATACTACTGTTTAAAACCGAGTTAGTCAACTGGAGTTGCAACTCGGCTTGCTTCAATTTCAACTCGGGTTAACTCGGTTTAAGAAAGTTTCGGTTTAGCACATCTCTAGTCTCAACCTGTCATGGTTAAAACGCGAAAAATAACACGCACAGTGCAAGTGGTTGTATAAGCTACGCCCAGCCCCACTTCGAATTGTATCACCACCCATTTTATTATTATAATACATCTATTAATATCTATCCATATAATTTTATTTTACAATCATGTATAAACCGATTATGAATACAGCCTAAGCAATCATATTTTACTTCTTCGAACAATATCTTTTGTCTTATATTCTTTGTCAGAATAGTAGCACAGCTCCAACAGCCAATGTTTGAATAGTTTGAATATTTTTAACAAAGTCAATGTAGTCAGTCGATGCTAAAAAATTTAAAAATCAAAATTGTATAAAAAAGTAACAAATATACTTTCATCACAGACTGTTGCTTATGTAAATGTTGTTGTCTATTTGGGTGGGCTAATAAATACAATTGAATCAAGCATGACATGCGCAAAGAATATTCAGTAAATAAATGCTAAACAATAAATTCAAACAAAAATGATTCAGAGTAACGAAAAAAAAGTTCTTATCAATCCCCGGTCGAACTAAAGTATTGAACTTAGAAAAGCGCGTTCTGTCACACAACAAAAAAGCTTCAACTGAGCAGAGTACTTAACTACGCTGCGCTTAAAATACTATACCCATCGTAGTTCTTACTTAGTCTTGCTCGCGCTAAGATGGAAGTGAGTGAAATCGCTTTCCACGCGATAATCGCGTTCGGCGCGATCGTAGCGCTCATAGTGACTATTATTCGGCGTCACTACTCGTATTGGAAAAAAAGAAGGATTCTACACGATGAACCCGATGTGCCATTTGGTAATCTTAAGGGACTGCGTAAAACTAAAAACTTCCATGAGATATTCCGGGAATACTACAACAAATACAAAGGAACCGGTCCTTTCGTTGGATTCTTCATCTTCTCTAAACCAGCAGCGTTTATTTTGGATCTTGATTTGGTGAAGAATATACTTACAAAGGACTTCAGTAACTTCGACGACCGCGGAATGTTTTATAATGAACGAGACGATCCACTGACAGCCCATTTATTTGCCTTGGAAGGCACTAAGTGGAGAAAGTTGCGCAACAAGTTGTCGCCGACTTTTACGTCGGGAAAAATGAAGACCATGTTCCCCATTGTCCAGGGGATTGGAAATGAATTGGTTGATGTGCTTAGTGCGATGGAGGGTGATTCAAATGTGGATATGAAGGAATATGCAGCTCGCTACACAACCGACGTCATTGCTAATTGCGCCTTCGGGCTGGAGTGCAACAGTTTGCGTGATCCGAACGCAGAGTTTCGTGTTTGGGGACGAAAGACATTCGAACTGAAACGCAGCAGATGGATTAATATTTTCTCTGAGCTCTTTCCTAGTGCGTCGAGGTTTTTGCACTTGAAACGAATTCACGATGACATCACAAATTTTTACACACGAATTGTGCGCGAAACAGTCGACTATCGCGAGAAGAATAATATTCATCGAAACGATTTTATGAACCTACTTATCGAGTTGAAGAACCAGAAGAGCATTGAGGGCGAAAAAGACGCAGAGTCGACTGCGTTGACCATGAATGAGATTACCGCACAGGCGTTTTTATTTTTCTTAGCTGGATTCGATACATCGTCCACAACAATGGGATTTACATTGTACGAGTTAGCACGAAATCAGGAAATTCAAGAGAAACTCAGGAGTGAAATAAACGAAGTAACAAACAAATACAATGGTGATGTTACTTATGAGGGCTTACAAGAAATGAAGTACATGGAGATGGTGATTTATGGTGAGTGCATATTCAGAAATTATTTTTTTTCTCTTAAATTTTCTTTATTTAAATTTCTGTGCATAATAGACGTGTGATAGGAATTTGTTAGATGAAATTTGACCTTATAATAGTGACGAACCGAAAAGCTACCGGTTGTTTCATCGACCATTTTATTGCTATGGTATTTTGCTTTGTCTACCTGATTACTACTGATAGAGGAGTTAAACTTTTTTTCGAAAGCCTTTCCCAAAGACCCATAAAAACTATTTTTGTTATCATTCATTTAGGGTGTAAACAAAATACAGTGAGTCCTCATATAAATTCTATTTTGAACAACCGCATTTAGTGTTGAATAGAAATCAAGCAACGGAATACTAAACTTAGTGTTGGTTCAACAAACTAAGAAGTGTTGTGAAAGCGAAAATCTCCTTTTTTAATATGACGCTTCTGTGGTGGCCGGGGCGTTGGGTTGGACCTACCGTGTCTAAGTTCGATTCCTGGTACGACACAAAAATAGTTTTCCAGTCACTGACAATGCTCAAAAAGTTAACTGTATAGAAAAGGCTTCTCAAAATTGGCCGTTCGGAATCGGCATTCAACTGTAAGTCCCCTTCACTCGTGAGAGAACGCACAACACAAGTGGTTGCTGAGTAGCTAGGGCCTGGCCCTTTACGGGCTGTAGCGCCACCCATATTATTATTATTACACATACAAATATTATTAGTTGCTTCTTGCTAGCCTTTTCTTCCCTTTTCAACGGTTCGCGTCTCCTTTTTCTTGTAATTGGTGTATAATTGTATTGCAGTTTAGCGGTTCCATGGGATGGATTCTTCATGATTTCTGTAGTTAGTGAGAGCCTAGATATGTACATATAATAATATTGCAGTTGCTACCACGACTATAAGCGAATAAAATGTCGGGTTTTCAATAAGGACTTGAAAATTCCTGTTTTTAAATAAAATGGAAGCCATTTGATATATAGATATGTAGATACATAGATAGATTGATTTATTTGTTTTCTAAAGGTATTATATTAACATCTTTTTTCATTTAAGCATGACTTTTCCGTCTGCCTGATTGACATTGATATATTTAGATACTTTAATTACTTTAGATAGGAAAATTATTCATTGAACAAAGGTATAATTAATTTTTTGTATGCCATCTCTAGAACGCTTCATTTATTATTTGGTTTCGGTATTTAGTAGCTGTCATATAAAATCTATAAAGACAAGTGGTATCACTTTCACAATTGAAGAGCGCAATACCTTAACAGCTTTTCTACGGTTTCAAACTGGACGTATCCCCAGGCCTATCATAATCGAGTCTACAATTGCTACGACCACTTCGTATTTTACGCTTTGTGTAATTAGTTTGCTGTCAAGACATCTGTTCACGTTGTACATATTGCACTTTTTGCCTTCGACAGTTTTTCCTTCATATGAACTCCAATGCTGAGGTTATTTGCAATTTGTATCCCTAGATATTTGTAGGTCTTGACTATCTCAATTGGGATATTATTAAAGTGACATTTTTCGTTCCCCTTTGTTCTACCATGACCTTTTTTAAATATCATTAACTTTGTCTTATTTAGACTTATCGTTAGATTCGATGCTTGGCAGTACTCTGCTAACCGGTTTATCATACGCTGAGTCTCAGGTGAAAAAGCGAAAATGACATCATCAGCAAATACTCAAACCATTCCGAAATCTCTTCACCACTCCAAACTGCAGATCTAATGCCGTCGTAGATATTCTCTGGAACTTTTCCAAATTTGTTAGTATATGTATACTTGCTACATGTGTAATTTATACATTAAGGCTTTGCGGTCAATGGTGTCAGAGCCGGCTTGGAAATCAACAAAAAGGGCATACATTTTTTCCCTTTCTATGCACAAACTTGCAATGTTTTGTAGTGTAAAAATATTATCTACTGTTGAGTACCCACTTCTTTTTGTCGTTAATCCAACGAGCCAATCTGTCATTTAGGACTCTGGTAAACCACTTGTATGAAGCGTTCAAAACGATATTTCTCAGTAGTTCGCTGGATCGACTATATTACTTTTTTATGAATAGAAAATATGATTGATTCCTTAAACTGACCCGGTATCTTCCCAGTCTTCAGTCTCTTGTTGAACGCCATTGCTAATTTGTTAATTAAACCTGTGGTTGCAGATTTCAAAACTCTGTTCTTGGATTTTTTGGATGTTTTAGCTTATTTCATCACAATATGAGGGTACTGCATACTATATAGGAATAACATTGCAATCAGGATTCAATAGCTTTTTACAATGTTCTAGCCCTTCGCTAGCCCTTTGTTTCGAACTTATTTAAGGATTCTTTCCATTGAACCTGCTGTCCAGAAATGTTTAGAATCTCTGCAATATGCGAGATTCATCGCTTCTTTTTCGTAGAAACGTTTCCTTTTTCTCTGTATATTTTTTTGAAGTTGCGGTTGTGCTGAATATTTTCGTTTTTCAAGTGTTCATTGCTATATTTTCCAAAAACGTTCAGGCATCTAATCGACTATCGTCTCACCCTTTTGCATTCTTTATCGTACCATTTCTCTTTATGGGTAAACTCATTTTCTGATTTATTCTTGAAGACGGATAGGACATTTTAATTAGGTTATCAACGCCGTTAATGTCTAGATCATCATGTATGTGCATGTTTTGATCTAAATTGGATCTATATTTCTTCTTTCCATACAAGTTTGGGTGGGAATGAGTCTTTCTGGTTTCCTCTATTTCATCAGGCTTCACATAAATTATAACTTGGATAGGTAAATGGTCTGAATATTGTTCTGAATGCCATTTGATATATCTCGATGACTTGGCAACACATTTCGCTGCTATCTCTCTATCAGTGTTGACGCTAAGATCTCCTAAGGACGCCAGCTTTTTGGAAACTTCATCTTATAAGAGAACTTTCACTGTATTTCAAAAATAGGGTTTGAAAATAGTGATTCTGGTTTTCAAAGCTATGGAATGTAATGTCGCTATAATTATATCAATAAAATCAAATTCTTGGATCGCATCATTCAAAATATTGTTCGGTCCAAGTGTACTGCCTCTTTCCTCTTTAGGTAATAAAGTTTTCCTATTTGACTTAGTTTGACATTTTCACGACATCCTACGAATCCTCCAAGTGCATTTTAATGATCACCATGACAGTACGGAAAAAACCGAATACTAACAAGTTTTGATAAAAAAAACCTGCGGCCTATGACAGATAACTAATAATGTTGATTAGATTAATACGATATCCTTCGCTTTAGGGGGACTTACATATGTTATCAATATGATGACAACACTTAATCAAAAACATATCATCATTTCTCAAGTGCTTGAAAGAAAAACAACACATATTTGCTAAAATAATCAAAAATCATGTCAACGTATGCATATGTTGTAAGGCGAATTAAATATTTTCATGTCCATAAATTGCTCCAAGCATTAATTTCAAGGAAATAATTATACTGTATATTTGGTAATGAGTTGTCACTGTAGCATTCAGTGTGTGGGTACATTTGCTATGCAAATCTGAGTTATTAACCCTTTGACTTGTCAAGTGCTATAAATAATAAAACCAATTTACCGAATCGAAAATGGATTGAACTAAAAACCAAAACAGACCGTGAAGTGGTTATACAAATTACGAAAACATAATTTTTTGATGATGGGAATATGTGTAACCACATCAACAATAAGCAATGATAAACGTACTTTCACCTTTCATTTGATTGATATTGTCGTCGAAAGATCAATCAACATAATTTCAGTCGACACAGTTCCTTAATTGAATAACAAACCGCGTGGCCGTTTATCGTATAGATGAACTCTGTGACTGATAAATTATTGTACATGTTACACATGTCGTTATGAGTTTTAAATATTTTTTCAGTAATGTGTGACTAATTGTTTTTTTTCTTGTCATGGAATTTCAAGATAGCTTTTTAGATAGCGATTTGTCAAAGATTTTGTCATTCTAAGATTGTCCAAGAATTTTGTGTGTATGAGATTGTCATTCATTCGTTCAATTTCATTGATAAGACTACTGATTCCATACGCTCTTGATTGAACTATTACGGACTTATTGTTCTATTTTTACTAGTTTAATTATTAATGTATTCGATTTTGTCAGCGCTACCCGATTACCCGATTAACTCAAACATCTGCGCTTATTACTTTGTAGTATTGTTATTGTTTAAGAAAAAAAGGAAAAGGAGATAAATTGGCGTCTGTTTAATGTTTTCTCAGATTGCACAAATATATCTCATTGGACACATCTGCATATTTCTCAAAATACTGTCACTAAAATATTTGTCTGTGATGTCAAATTATAACCCAATGACGACAACATTCATTTTATTATTCATAAGCTTTTGTTACTAGACAGTAGCCGGCGGTAAAGACCCTGGTTCTTCAAACTGATATGCGAATCTCCACATGGTTCCCGTTCGCTTTCGCATTTCCGAGTGCACATCCAAGATTGGATGTATGAACACATAACACATAATAGATTAGCTCGAAGTTATCTTTTGAATTTAAATTCCTATATATGATAGCAAACTTGTTTTTCATAAGCAAACACATGCTGGTATATAGTTTACGTATTGGATGTCAATCCATGTTGTTTTCTTTTATTTTCGCCATATTTATTGTCATACTTAGACAAACAGATATTGGATAATACCACACATTATAACTGACTTAATTGTTTTGCTGTTCTTTTAACTCAACCCAAATATAATGCATTTCAATTATTCATCGTAAGATTTAAATACAAATATTATACTAATGTCTAGTCATTATCTTGTTAGGATTAGACAATGAAGTTTTGCATTCTGATTCTATTATCTTAATATCAGTGTGTCAGGAATACGACAAGTACAAAATGCCTTGCATTATGTGAACATTTCCCGAAGTTCTAAGCCATCATGATGAGCAGACACTATTCTCGATGTGCTAATCTGTTCATAAGTAATTAAAACGATAAATACACACGTTATTTATTGACATTGTCAACAGCAAAATTAGAAATATTGTTTGTCTTGACCTAATTCTATTTTGTTGATATTAATACATAACAAAATGTGTTTACTACAGAACCCCTCTACTCCGTCATCTTTGCGACTTGAACGCAAACATGGTCGGATTAATAGAAAAAATTAAAATAAACAATCCTTCAATTCAAAAATGTCTATATTCTGTAATCCGAGATTCTGTCTCCAGTAAAAACCTAGCAATAAATTGCTCAAAAGCTGTCACAACATATGCACATATTCTACATAATCTACATGCTGTAATAATTGAAGGTAGCCTATAGTAAAAAGCTAAAGTCACTTATAAATTTTTGCTTACCAGATGAAATTCTAGATTTTGCCACTGAGGTCCTCCATTTTTCGATCAAAAAAATGTCCGTTTGTGTATAGCAGATAGGTATTTCACAGTACTTTTTCACATTGCTACCTCAACTTCACTGAGAGGGTTTGCCTGCATTACGTTACTTGGCTCTTTTTCGGCCCAGGCTTACGTCAAGAATTTTCGAAGAGTGTCAGGTTCCAGTTCCTCCCATAACTCAGCATTGATAGCATCTTTGATTTTGATGAATTTTATTGCTTCAAATATGTTGAAACCTTCTTCGGACCTTTTCGAAAATGTACTTTGCGGAGTTTGTGGAGTTCAGTCTGGGAGGATGTGAGGATAACTAAGCCATCTGCAAAAAGAATATGTCTTAACGTCAACTCTCCCAATGTGAAACATTTATCGCTTCAGCTGCGCTGCAACATCCACACCATACATATAATAAAAAGGAGAGGAAGTCCAACGCGCACGGTGGAAGGTGTTGATTTAGCACCGTTAACTCGAACAGAGCTGTTACTGTTTATGTATAGAGACTAAATGACCCTCAAAAGATTACCATCAATCCTATACTCGAAGAACTCGGTCTTATGCCGTTTCCAAATCTACAAGACAGCTGTAGATCGGTTTGGTATTCTATTGTAATATAAATACATTTGAGAATGTGACTGCGTAACGTTACTACGAAGTGCCTACAAGTAGAGTACTTTGCACACTGCCTCAATCTGCAGTACGCATTCTGTAATCTTTTGAATTATCATGGATCTCAATGTAATTAAACCCCACGCCAAGTACAAAAGGTTATCTACGAAATCCGGCTGCAAAATTAGAAATGCAATTAATCAACCAATCAATCAATTAGCAGTTTGAGGGCACATACAGCAAGTGTAAGTGTAGACCTAATTAGTTGTATGCTCTGAAGTCTGAATTATTATTTAACTGCTAATCATATTCATCACCAAAGCAATATACTTAGTTTTGTTTCTTCTTTCAACGCCATATACAATTTGAGCGATATTGATATTATCTAATAATACGCCCAATTGACGATCAATTCAAATCGGTATCCGCCCCTATTTCTAGAATTGCGTAAGTTCATAAGTTTGGCTGCACACATATATATATATATATATATATATATATATATATATATATATATGTATATTATGGGTGGCGCTACAGCCCGTATAGGGCCAGAGCTTAGCTTCCCAGCAAACAACTCGTGTTGTGCGTGCTATTGTTCTATCACGAGTGGAAGGGACCTACAGTTTTATGCCGACTCCGAACGGCCAAGTTTGAAAAGCTTTTTCTAGATAGTGTTTACTCTTTGAGCATTGTCAGTAACTCGAAAGAGTTGAGGCCGTGAAAAGTATTTCTTGTCGTACCAGGAATCGAACCTAGACAGGTAGGTCCAAGTGCGTAGGAGTCGATGCACATACCCACAACGCCACGGGCCACACGACACACATAGCAATGCGAATAAATATTACGGATTATTCTTCTGGATCAAGAATGGCAAGACCTATCAACTAGCTTATTTTAGTATTACAGAGTCAATGCGATGCTTATGATGAAATGTCCCATCTTGTTCTGTACATTTGGCAATATCAGGGTCATGAAATTTGTTTTTTATTTACAGTCACCAGCTTTAAGACTAGTATTTAAACATATAAATAAGGTTGACTATTTTATCAACTCGAATCATTTCCATACATTTACTTCTTCATTTCTGCACTTTTATGTTTCGACACTTCATAGTCTTCATAACGCTCGGTAAAAGGCTGTTAGTACTGCTGCTTGCACAGGAGTTGAAGGAAGAATAGTGGGTATTGCCTGTATCATGAAATTGTTTTATATCTAAATTCGTGGGTCGATTGCCACGAATAGCAACTTCTTTTCTGCAAAAAACGACATTTTTTTCTGTCCCATTCCTTATAGAACGTGGACATCACCACTACTTGTCATATATTTTTTTTTATAAAATGTTGACCAAATTTGATTGGAGTACACAATTGTCTCCACAGACCTGTTAACTACAAGAGAAAGATCAAGTACAGTAAAAGCTCGTTAATTCGGAATGGTCGGGGGATGGTCATTCCGAACAAACGAGTTTTCCGAATTAAAGAGGTTTTACTATAGCTAGATGCCACGCTTTGTACTATGCCAAGAGACCAAATAATATTGTAATAAATAGGGCAGTTGAAAGTCTTTTTTCAGTTGTCCACTTTTTCTTTTAAGAACACAAAAATATATGTACTATGTCTAGACAAGTAAACTAACACATCAACTCAATTCCAAGCTGATTATACTCCTAGTTAGTTTATCCGACATTCCGAAGAAAGTAAGTTTGATCATTGAATGTAAACAAAAACAGAAATAAGTATTGCCGAACTCATAGATACATTGTACATACACTTCTAATATTACAGTGTGCACAATCGCTTTAGAATGCACATTCATGTTGCCATTCACTACTGTGTAGCAAATGGTTTGACAGGTTTGTTGACAGGAAATTAAATTTCAAATCTAAAATTATCTGATTCATTATTTATATTGATATATTTTTTCTTTCATTTTCAGAGACCTTAAGAAAATACTCCATAGTTTCACACTTAAATCGTCGAGCTAAGAACCGGTACGAAACGTCAGATCCGAAGTACTACATCGAAAAGAACACGGTTGTCCTAATTCCAGTCGATGCATTTCACCATGATCCGGATATCTATCCAAATCCGAGTGAATTTGATCCAGAACGCTTTACACCAGATGAAATTCAGAAACGCCATTCAGTTGCTTGGCTTCCATTTGGCGATGGCCCACGGAATTGCATCGGGTTTCGCTTTGGAAAAATGCAAGCTTACATTGGCCTATCACTACTCCTAAAGAATTTTAAGTTTTCTGTATCTGATAAAACACCGATTCCGCTGACATATGACAAAAAAAATATTTTATTATCTTCAGATAAGGGTATCGTACTAAAATTAGAGCGTATCTAATGTCGCAATTATTTGTATTGCTTCTTAACCGTGGCAGTATGTATTGATTAACCTTTAACGTGTGTATCTCTTTGCTATAGTATGTATATGTGCGGTTGTACTTTAAACGCATTAATTATAATAAAGAACTTTGTTCCCTGTATGTACACTGTATGTATCAGTTGATTGGAAGGGAATCTAATGTCAAATTTATGTGAAATTTCGACGCAGATTGTGTCAAAAGGAAAACAAACAAAAAAAAACATAAAAAATAAAAAAAGCACAAAGCTTTCGATAAACTGTGAAAACGTAATTTTCAATGCAAATTACAGTAAAATGTACAATTTTGTGAATGTATTTTTTATTACCTATAGATCCCTGCCATCAATCTGAACAATCCGCCCGCCATGGCCGCAATATGAACTGCTGCGGTTGATTGATTATTATTCTCATTTTGTTTATGGTTTTATGTATGCATACATATGTCGTATGTATGCAGGTACATATGTACATACGTACATGTATGTATGGATACATATGTACATACCTAAGATACATTTTTTTAATGGTCATGAATACGTTATTACGAATTGTTCTCATATTACGTGTTTCGGAAGCAAATTGTGCCTCCCACCTAAAATGGTTGGCAAAGGTGATGGAATTGAAGAATTGAAAGCCAGCTCAATTTACGCGAACTCGTTTGCACAATTTTCGCATAAACAAAAAATACTTTTACTTAGAATTCCAAGTGTAATTATACCACGTAAAATATTGCAAAAGCAAGTAAAATATTAAATTGGCGGCGATTTGACGCTGATACTTCAATCAAATTGAAGCAGATAATCGTGTAGTCAAGTAATCATTAAAAACCATTCCATTTATTTCAAAATGAAATTTGTAAGCAAAATGTATACGTTGTTTAAGCATTTCTTGGATCTTGTATGAATCGTAAAGAAAACTGAACACTCTGAAAAATTTCACAGCTGTCGTTTGCGGACAAGTTATAGATGATTGATTACGTGAACCTGCTTTGAGAAATACCCGTTCTCTAAAAAAGATAAAGGGAATAATTTTATCAATTCAACTTTGGGGTCCCAATATTTTGTTAAATTATCGGTATTAGGGGTTGACATTCCTCAATTGTAAGACGAAATTGTGAGCTGAAGATATAAGATTGAAAAAGCATTCATGCTTAGCTTAGTTTTAAAATGCGTTTGGTGCGCTACTTTGGACCTTTTAGAGTGTATCTTTGCTGATGTGTAAGGCAGGCATTTCCTCAATTATGCTGTACATTTCTGGAATCATCTACCTTCACAGGTACGGTCTAAGACGGAGTACAGATAATATTTAATATAAATAATATATAATATTTTTCAGCTTGTTTCTTTTAACTTTACAATAGGAACTGAAATCATTTTCGGCAAAGATTACATGTAAAACGAAACTCAATACTAGTCTCAGAAGACACACATTTATAATTTTATTAATTCAAATTCGTAATACGAGAACGTATGTTTGCCACTTTTACTGTATATTTTATGCTCGGGCTTACGTTAATACAGTCTACGAAATATGAACGATTGGCCTCATTCCGACTTACATGTATCCACTTAAAATGACTAAAAAATAAAGCGCTACCGTTTTTTTATTTTTAAAAAATATATAATATTCTAAGGGTACAGCTATATTAAGAAAACAATAAGTGGAATAAAAAAATAAAAATAACATACATTATAACAATATATATATAATTTGGTTGTTTTAGTGTCAACGTAAGTGCATTCGTCTGAAATATTGAAATTTAACGCAATTACGAAGTACATAAAATCATCACATTCCGCAGAGCAAGAAGCATGAATTCGATGAACAAATCATCTTAGCCGATTAGACCACTGGTCAGGGCGAGTATGCTGCCTCGCTTTCCGAAGATACCGTACCGTAAAAATATATTAAAATATACTATTCTAAATAGTCAACTGATACCTCAAACGATTTCAGTTGAATTTAGCTATTGAATGAACCAAATCACAAATTATTATTGCGGGTAAATTGCACAGCGACCTTAAGATCTATTGTGCCCCCTATTCATACCTTTCTTAAGATCTTCCCTTCCATGCAGCTTTTTTCAGAATCGTATTGAGGGTTATTTGCTCTTATTGCGCGAAGGTGGAATAGATTTGTCCTAGAGTATTCCCTCTAAGCAAGTTTCCTGTAGGAATCTGAGAATGAGAGCTGGTTCTTCTTCTAGTGACTTCAATTCTCCCTCTGATATTAGGTGTTTGCTCAGATATCTTTGTCTTTTGTAGATATCTCAGTATATGTTCTGGAATCTCATTAGATTCTCCGCAGAATCTGCAGAGACCTTCTTCTGATACTCCGAGTTTCCTTAGGTGCTCCCTGAGCTTACAGTGCCCTGTTAGGACCCTGTTAGAACCTCTTGCGGTTAGAGTTCACCCAAGAGTTTCTTGGCCTGCTGCATACCATGAGCGTTGTTCCATGTATCTGCCCGGTTCATTCTTTCCAGTTCCCTGAACTCTTCCCTGAGGACGTAATCTCCTACAGCGCATAATGAACCATTAAAATGTTCCGACGCTCCTTTCCTTTAGCCAGGGAGTCCTCTATCCAACAGAGTTATACTCTGTTACTCCTACTCAGCTTCTTAAGCTTAGACATTCCCACACGAGCCTGGATTTGAAGATATAGGAGTCTAGTACCAGAATAGCGGCACTACTGTTATATGCTACCTACACACACCGAAATGATGGCGATTCCTTTTTTTGATGATGGCATGTGTTATGTTATACCATTCCTATATTTAAGGCTTATTATTTTTCGTAGGCTTAGCTCAGCTCTGCATTGTGTTAATCACACCTTTCCTCTCCTGAACTATTTCAGTATTTTAATGTGTCAACATCAATATCATACATTTTGCATTAGATATGACAAATGAGTTTACAATTTCTGAAGCGTCGTGAATCAGCAAATACAAATAAAGTATAATATTGTCTTACGATTTAATGAGTAATAATGGGAAAAGGGCGTAACATTCGTACATAAAGTACTTTTTTGTAATTACTCATGCTATTATGCAACACCTGTACAATATTCATTCACACGATACTTTCAAGCTCATCGATGCATATGCCAAATTCGTGAAGATTGTAAATTTCGTTTTTTGATTGTATTGATCAGATAATTAGCTTAGTAGAACATTTAGCGAGAGGCGAGAGAGTGGTGAATTGTAAGCGTTCGTGCTTTATTTACTGTTTGCCAATAATACCTGTACAAAGCAAAATTGTTTGTTTTTAACACTTTTTTATTAGTTTCTTCTATCTACACTTCGTAACATCTGTTGTGTCTTTTTAGACAGTATTTCAGTGGAAAAGTGAATACAAAAGAATTTTAGAGATAACACCTCCAACGCCCCCTTTTTTTCCATAAATTCCTGCACTTAGATTTCAAACACAAACAAAAGAAATAGCGGGTATGAAAGAAGATAAAGCGCTAGTGTTTAGTTCGTTCGATGAAACTTGCAAAGCAATAAAATCAATGCACATCAAATCAAATATTCAAATATTACTTATTCAGAGGGGGGATTTTATATTCGTCCCAAGGTTTTGAGCATTCAACAAAATTGACTATGTTAATCATAAGCAATTCATCAAAATTGATACCTATCCAAATCAGTTATTTCGAGATGTGACATAAAAATCCTGTCCATTGACTATTTTCTTTTTTCAGAGATTCGAAACATTTGTGTCAAGTCAGTGAACGCAACAAATATTCACCAAGTATTCAGCTATGATTGTGTATTGGTGCACTTACAAAATTGTGTTCATTCATATGTACGAAACAAAGTAAAGAAAATAAAGACTAGAATAAATAAAATAAAAATAAAACCAATTGTTTACGTTTTGCATTGGCTGACGGCAAGCAAAAATTGTGAGCACACTTTGAAATGATTATCCCGCGGATAACGTCCAATGTTTACACACTTGGATACCTTAATGATGTGACATGCGAAGTTCTGCTGTTTCATTCTCCTGTAACAAGAGGTAGCTACGAGAGTATGTTTTTATACACACTGTACTTGGTTTGAATACACCGTTAGAAATCAGATACCAGGACAAGGTCAATGTTTCGACGCTGAGTAATTACAAATTATATTATCTCTAGGTGTGCTTCTTGATAGCTCTGTCATCGATCTATCTATTGCCTATCTAGTTGATAAGCAATGTCTTACTTTTGGGCAACCGCCTTTCTTCGTATCTAAATATAAAATTCTTCTTCGGATAAATATCCGACAATAGGTATTATAAATAGAACATACGTACGTTATTTTTACATATTATTCGTATTTGGAAAACAATTGGAAAACATTGTCCATCATTTAGAGTGGGATGTTTAATAGGCCTACGTACTACAATTGGCAACAATATTTTACAACTCCTTTGACCAGCAAAAGATATTTGTAGGCAAATTAATTTGCAATTAAAACAAGTTAGGGCTCTTGACCATCATGAGTGTCATATATTTCAGAAATTTACAAACACACGACTGCATTCATCACCATTACTATCACAACAAAAAATGCGACGAACTAATGCCAATAATTAAAGTTCGAGTACGGAAAAAAATACTGGACGGGTTTCTAAATTCGTGAACGAAATATTGGTATATTGTTTGTACTGCATTGAACATGACGTATATCAAGCACTATTTATGTGGACGTCCATGCTTTTTAGATTTACATTAACATCTCTAAATAGCGAACGATGCTCACAATCTGCTAACCAATATACCGAATGCATTGATAAGTTGACATAAATGGCATTGTGATTTGTGCATTTGTTCTCATATCAACATTGCTATCAAATCCAAGCTTATGTGGGAATGCATACAAAAAAAACTACTAAAACGGCACTGAAGACTCCAGGAGCACCTAAAAAAACAGGGGGTATCAGAAGGTGGTCTCTGCAGGTTCTGTGGAGAAACTAATGAAATTCCAGAACACATTCTGGGGTTTTGTGATGCACTAGCCCACAAAAAAGGCAGATATATCTGGGCAAGAACATTCTGCCAGAGGAAGAAATGAATTCACTAGAACCATATCTCCTTCATAGATTCCTAAAGCAAACTGGCTTAGATTGAATACTCTAGAATTGATTTCTTCCACCAATACGCCACAGGAGTACATAACCCTTAATACAACTCTGAAATCAACTGGGAACTCGTAAGAGAGCAAAATTATTGGTAGCAATATAACCTAAACAACAATAATAATAATAATATTTCAACATGAAAGTTCTCTCATATTTGTGTGGCCCAAGGGATGTTCCACTGTAGCAAGTCTTGTTTCTTTATCTCTTTCAGTCGTCACCCACTAATGCACTTTTCTTTGAATTGCAATTTTGAATTTTGTGCACGTCCTTACACACGAATATTCGCTTGTGTCTGCAAGATACCGTTGACAGATGAAAAATTATGTTTATAGTTTATTATCGATCTCTTATTTGAAAACAAAAATGTATGAAAAGTCGATCGATGTTACGAACGCTCTCGATATAGAGAATGGCCTTGAACATTTTATCATTCATTATACTGGACTGACACTGTATATATACTTTTACTTTTTTAAAATTGTATGACTATGAATATATCCAGTGGATCTGAAATTACCTATACCATCCCTTACGTGCTTACACCATTTATAAATGCATATTCTCTTCATTGACCAGCATATGCTGAACATATTAGTTGACTTAGGACATTCCGTGCCATCCAAGCACCAGACAAACCCTTATTGACTTAGACATATTAAACTGTACACGTATATTTGCGGCTTATCGGCCTTAAATGAATTGTGTTTAATGAAGTTAATTATTCATGAATTCCGCTCATGTTATTTGCTTCATGTATTTTGATTCATCATACTAAATGTGTTAATTAGAGTTTTGCAGACAGATTTTTGAGCAGTTACCCTAAAAGCATGTCAACTTAACCCATCCCAACATTTTTAATTGGCAGACATGTATACGAATTTCTCTTAAATTATTATAAGCCAATCATCAAAGAAACCGATGAGTCTATTCATTACTTTTGACGGATTTACATAGAGTGCAGTAATTAAATGAAATTTTCCGACAAAAACATATTTATTCACGCCAGTATCTTTCCCTTGATTATCGCATAATCAAAACAGTGCCAGACACATGTCACAATGGAAAGAGCGTTCTTCTTTATTATCGTTTTCATTATTTTTGCAGCAATGACTTTGCTTAAGCTTTGTGTTTGCTTCTTCCTGGAAATGATTAAGCATTATTTTCTTAATCATCGTATTTCCTTCTTTGTGATGGTTACTCAGAAAAGTGCTTCTATGTGTATAGATGTATAATTTTCATTGTTGAAACTTGATCCCGTTTAAGTTCTTAATAGTGATTAATTTCGATACATTTCTTGACTGTCACTTTAATCATAGTCATCTTAAAGCACAATAGACCAAAGATGGACCCAAAATCAGTATTTTAATGTCTATTGTTTCACCACACTCTCCATGGCGAAGGATTGTTTCGATTTAATTAATCATCCAAAAATATGTAGGATTAATGATATCCCACGTAGCGTCTTGGATATTCGTTTTTAAAAACTATGGACATGGGTTAATAAAACCCCTTTCATTCCCTTAATTCCCAGGATGGATAACATAATAAAAGATAGGTTGATGTCCTCGAGCATGCGAATTAGATGAGATACACAATTTGTGAATATAATACCAAGGGTGACCGGATACAAAAGAAAAATGGTTAAAGTTCAAATGATGCGAAGAATTTAATCTCGCATTGAATTTAAAGATACTACACAAAACTGGGGTAAATGAGATTACATACCCCTCAAAAGAGCGTAGTTGTGAGTCTAGACCACACTTGTACTTATGTGGTACAGAGCAGCATTTATGCACTATAATTCAAATATCACTTAATATTTTAGAGTGACAATAGCAACGAAGAATTTAAATTTAAAAATTGCTGAAGTCTATAGCGGATGAGCTACAGGTTGAACTCGTTGAGAGACTGTTTCGAAATGGTGTTTTCTTTAGAGGTATAGATCTTTTAGTTGGCAACACTACTTTAATTTTGAATAAATATTTATTTGATTTATTTTTAGTTTGGTTTGGCATTTCGACATGAATAGACTGACGTCTGATCAGCGCTTCCAAATTGTGCAAATATATTTTGAAAATCATGGTTCTGTTCGAAATACGTATCGTGCATTAGGTTGCGAATTTTGTTGACGCGATGAAGCTCACATTTAGTTGAATGGATACGTCAATAAACAAAACTTGGAGTGATGATAACGTATTTTGAGTAACCGTTACATACACAAACACTGACTGTTTGGTGTGCTTTATGGGTTGGTGGAATAATTGGTATATTCTTCTTTAAAAACTTCCGCTATAGAGCCATGATTACTGACTTTTTCGTTCAATCAATTGAACAACCATGATGTGCAGGAGCTGTGGCTTCAATAAAGATGGCGCAACACGTCACACAGCTTGTGCCACAATTGATTTATTGAAGGAAACGTTTGGTAACCGCATAGTTTCACGTTACGGATTCGTAAATTGGCCTCCAATGCGATTTAACGCCACTTAACTATTTTCAGTGGGGATATGTGAAGTCGCTAGTCTACGTTGGTCAGCCCGAAACGATTGACCACTTGGAGGACAACATTCGCCGCGTTATTGCCGATATACGACCACAAATGTTGGAAAGAGTCATCGAAAAATTAGACCTCCAGATCAGACTACGTCCGAGCCTGCCGTGGGGGTCATACGCCAGAAATTATATTTAAATTAATTAAAGAAGATTATTTGTCGAATATAGTAAATTTCATGTCAATTTTAAAAAAAATCATCTTTGATTTATTCCATTTCAAAGTTGTATACCTCTAAAAAAACACCCTTTAAAATGTATGCTATTTGAATAAAGTTGAACAATTTTAGCGGTCGCAAGCGTTAATAACTAGAGACAGCGTTTTGAGGGCAGTCGTAACTTATTCTTACGCATTCTTAATGTGATTGCACTAGAGAGTCAAGACAGGATATTCCATATACAATATATTTTCTTCTTCTCAAATAAGTTCTTAAATAAAAATTCCTTTCTTTTCGCCTGAAATGAAGTAAAGGACAGGCAAAATATAATTTAAGTCGAAAAATCGATTACCGAGATTGACAGAGTAGTTCTCAGAATAATTAACGCAGTAATATCCGAAGCTATTTATTAAGTACATATATTTGTACATTCCGGAGTAATAACATCACAGGGCAAAACAACAAGGTTTTTTAAGTAAATAATTTACGCCCACATTCCAGAAAAGTAGTCGATTATATTGTCATTTGCAATAAAGGACATGTATACGTACTCACCATCTGCTAATTATTTTTATTGTACTAATGACCCTCTGTTGAAAACACCTGCAAATTAAAGGAATGCCACTATCAATTTTCTAGGTGTGTATGGAAACTATTTAATTTGGAAAAATTAGTTAGCGAGTGAATGGTTATGCTGCGTTATTGTTTTCTGATCACGACAAAGAAGTCATAATGTTTGATTAAATCTTGAGTGCATTTAACAATTTATATCCAGACACAGATCCCGTTCACCATCTACCATGAAGCAGAAAGATAATATAAACAGGAAAAATCCTTTAACTGGTGATTTGTAATTCTTTATATTATTATGAAAGCGTCAACAAATTCACTCAACGAAATGCTTTTCAAAAAACTGGATCGAAGATAAATACAGAATTTGCCTAGAGAAGTTCAAAAATCCATGGGGAGATATCCAAAAATTCTGTGTTGCTACATTTTGATTGTATCGTCTCCGGAATCGTCCTTGCTCCCAACTATTCTCCGTAGATATTTCCTCTCTAAGGCGGCTAAGAGGTCAGAGTGCCTTTGGCTATAAACGCAAGTCTCGAACCCATATGTGAGATTAGGCAAGGCAATAATCATGTTCAGCAGCAGTTTCGAGTTCATGGTGAGGTTTTTGGATCTAAATAGCTTCCCAAGATTATATTAGGCTCTGTTGGATTTAAACAGCCGCCAACGTATTTCTTCATCCACGTTATTATCGTCGGCTACTACAGACCCAAGGTAGTTAAAGGTTTATTTTATCTTGAGTGTTGTTGTTGTTCTACCAATGTTTCTTGTACTCACATTTTCCATCATTAATGTGCAGCACAAGGTTTCTTGCCCCCTGCTCGATCTAGATAAAAGAGTTATGTACAATTGTTCGCTTCGTCCGAAGATGGCAATGTCGTCTGCGTAAGCCAGACGTGGACTTGGTGACGATTGTCCCTCTTCTAGAAATATCAGTCTCGGATTGCTTTCTCCAATGCCAGGTTGAAAAGGAGGCAGGATAGCACATCCTCTTGTCAGAGTCCGCTGAAAAACTTTATGGGTTTGGACAGTAATCCGGCTACCGTAACATGGCTCGAAATCTCGGTCAGCCTACATAGTCTTGAATAATAGGTAAAATTAATGAAAAAATAATGTATGCCTTGGGTACACTTCTGAATCTCCTCTCCCTTTATATCCTCATCATGGGGTGCACTCTCAAGGTCACCCGTTTAAAAAGAAGTGGTCTTTGGTACAACTCGCACTGGAGTTTCGATAACCTTGCGCACCGTATTTCCTTTAACCCCAATTTCATGGATATGCCCTCTGACGCAAGGACACCAGCAATCCAGCTTCGCCTTTCCCTGCACTCAGGACTGGCACTGTCCAGTATCTGAGCCAGGAACAGAAGGTAGTCGGAGCTTCACGGATGGCTCCAAGGCCAAAGAAGCGTCTGGCGTTGGTGCCTTCGTGGAGGGCGAGAACATAGACTGCACGTTAGGTAAATTTGCGTCGGTTTTCCAAGTGGAATCCTATGCGCTGCTAATAGCCACGAACTTTATTGTGAAGAACTAGTGCAAGGGGCGAAGTATGTGTCTGCAGCTACAGACAAGCTGTGCTTAAGGCCCTACTCAACCTTTTAACCACTTCCAGGATAGTCCAGTAATGCAAGTATTCTCTAAATTGGAAAGGCAGGTTCAATTCGCTAAGACTTATCTGGGTCCCAGGCCACCACGGGATCACGGGATATGAGATCGCCGAACTTGCTAGACAAGGATCAGAGGAGATACTCTTAGGACCCTAACCTGCGTTGGGACTACCCGCGTCCTCGGTTGGGGCTTCTCGAAAGCAGAACCGGAGGTGGCATGACTCTCCAGGATGTAGACAAACCAAGCGCATGCTCCCAATGTCTGTAAGAAAACCGCGCCATTTTTGTTATCTCTTAACAGAAAAGTCTGTAGACGACTTGCCGGCGTACTAACGGGCCATTACACCTTCGCCAAACACCTAAATGTGCTTGGCCTAAGCGACGAAACTATCTGCGACGCCTGTGGAGAAGACGACACTGCGGAGTACTTCCTCTGCCACTGTCCTGCCTTTGCTCTGACCAGGTGGGAGTTATTTGGTGCTGATGATGTGCGAGCTGATGATGTAGGCTCCTCATCACAGAAGCGCCTGCTGGTATTTCTCCGAAATATCATCAAATTTCATTAAATTTAGGTTCTTGCCTGGTAGTACAATGGCCCAGTTTTTAAGTCTGAGTGCTTCAGTGTAGTGTTCAAAAGCATCATACAAAAAAAATGCCTTGGATGGCTTTGTCTAGAATGAGCAAGTTAATAAAAGCTTATTCGGTCAGTTAAATTTTACTATGAGTTGAAGTATTTAATGCCGAGAGGGCCCCAACCGATCAGTTTTTCACGAACCTTAACTGTGTAGGTACTCCACTATAGATATCTAAGGCTTTCGAATTCATATCTTTGAAACTGAGACGGAGCTAAGAGAATTATCAAGTAAAGGGTGATTTTTTAAAAGCTATAGGAAAGTTTTTCAAAAAAAAACACAAAATTCAGAAAAATGTATGAAATCTTTATTTGAATCGATAGTACGGTCCACATAATTTAATGTTTGAAGATTATTTCATGCAAATGTTGACCTTGACTGCGCCTCAAATGGTCCATCCGCTTAGTCCAATTTTGGCATACTCTTTCCAACATTTCGGCCGGTATCTCACGAATAAATGCTTCAATGTTGTCTTCCAATGCGTCAATTGAAGCGGGCTTGTCTGTATAGACATGAGTTTTAACATAGCCCCACAAAAAATGGTCTAAAGGCGTTAAATCGCACGATATAGCCGGCCAATTGAACGGTCCCGAACGTGAAATAAAATGTTCATGTCGAACTCGCCCCTCAATAAGTCCATTGTTACGCGTGCTGTGTGGCACCCTCTTGTTGAAACCACATGTCATGCAAGTCAAGCGCTTGCATTTTGGGCAAAAAAAAGTTGGATATCATCTCACGGTAGCGCTCACCATTCACAGTTACGTTACGATTCGCATCATCTTTGAAGAAGTACGGTCCAATGATGCCACCAGCCCATAAACCGCACCAAACTGTGACGTAGCTATAGCAATGCTTCTGGCTGATATTCACTCCAAAATCGACAATTCTGCTTATTTACGTACCCATTGAGCCAAAAATGAGCTTCGATTAAGCTTACCATAAAATGGAAGAAGCGCGCGATGAACTTTCTTAACAGAGCACGCATTTTGATAATAAAATTCAATAATTTGCAAACGCTGTTCGTTTGTAAGACGATTCATGGTTAAATTATAGACCAAACTGAAGATGTTTGTCAGTGAAACAAAACACGAAACGTGCGTCAGCTGTTTAAACCAGTGTTGCCAAAAAGATAATAGCTAAAAAAATCACCCTTTATATTGAAGTATCCTAATTAAGGAGAGTTGACTGAAGCTATTCCTCTTTTAATTTCATTTCTAAAATCTATACGGTAATAGATAATTACTGCAAATGTTAATAGAGCATTTATGTAAAATGTTGGTATGCTACTGTATAAACAGTTTATTTTTTGACTTTGGGCATTCTACCTTAGATACAAACCAAAATTCGTAATCACTTAGAAATAACAGATGGCATCGAAAGCGTTACCAAACTAATTGTATCAATTTATGGTTTATTCATAAATCGTTAACTGAGCAAAGAAAAAAAATATTTTAAAAAAACCACAAAACAATGCACATCTTTATTGTCAATGATTGTGGTTACTAAAATAAACACAAGTCTTTCACAATCGCGTGTACTTGAAATGTTTCTTAACTACTTAAGATTTTTCCTTTTTGCAAAATGAAATGCAGGTAAGCATATATATCATTTATATTTATATTTGTAGTTGCTTTCAATTGATATACCATCAAGCTTGGATTTAAATGAATACATGTAGAAATTGCCATGCCATAAATCATATCTCAAACACCACTTGTGTGAATGAAGTGGCGATTTGCTGGTACTACAATCTGCTACGCGGCTCACTCTCGCTTTTAGTGTGTTATCAGTCAAACGAAACTCAGCTGCATCCTATCGAGTAGCGCATGATTAACAACGCGGACTATATTAGTCACACCTAGGACACCTAGGTCATCACTATGGACATCTACCTACCTGAAACTAATACCCTTATTACTAGAAATCCTTACAAACATTTGATATAATTTCGGAATAAGAAAACTACATTTGTGGCAATCTTCTAAACAAAAATATTGTGGAATTTTCGTATAATTATAAAATAAGCGAATAGGCGTTTTTATGCAAACGTATACACGCTAAAATTTCAATTTGCATGTAAAATCCTATACTACATCGATTTGCGTTTGGTTTGATTCTGCGATATGCGTCTTTTGGGTCACGTCTCAAATCGAAATTTTAAAACAAAAGCTAAACTAACCACTCTTCTTCGTTTTTGAGCGCTACAGTCCTTGGTGGACCTGGGCCTCAGCTAAAAAACTCTTATGTACTTTATACAGACAACAAACCAAAAATAAAACTTTCAATGACTGCTTCATTCCCCGTTAATCATAAATTACAAGAACATGATCTACACAAGTCTACCCTGTTGTGCTTACGTCATTCATCAAATCTCTGATTCTGTGCCAGTGGAAAGAGTCCATCTAATATGACATCTTGACACCTTGAGATGATGTTGCCCACACACAGCTTTGCTGAAAGTAACTAATAACATATGAATTTTCCTTGAATTAAAATATTTTATTGAGAATTCTTGAAAAGTAGACCGGCATAACATACGTAAACAGTTCAATCATTTGATTGTGGATTTTTCAACCAGCGTTTCCCCACTTCGCAGCATATTCGTTCCATTTGGTTGGTCATGCTCTGCATTTGAGCGGAAATATTATTCATTTGCTCAGCCATAGTACACATAAATTCACGCAATTCCTTGTCACATTTAGTTTCCGATGCATTGGTATTTACATCCTGTTCTGATTTAGTTGAAAGTGGTTGCCCTTTATATTTATGATGCTCCTGTTTATATTGAAACCAAGGACATTCCGTAGAGTCAGCGGTGTGGCCTGCGTTGTTGCATACGGCACATTTAAACCGCTTATCAATGAAACCTTCCTTTTTTATATGACATTCTGATGAAAGATGGTTCCTTGCACATTTAACACATTGTGGTTCAAATCTGCAGCGAGACCCTCTATGACCAAACTCTTGACAATTATAGCATTGCAGAATATATGCTTCCCAAGATACGAGCTGATTGTTAATGATGTCTATATTGTCTAGAAGGTCTACACGGCTGTCAAACGAAATGTTTACTAGATACGCTGGGCCTCTTCTTGTCCTGAAAAACTTGACATTTATAAACTTAAGGTGATCGCATTCATGTTGCTTCAATATATTCAGCAGTTCAATTGTTGGAGTTGATGGGTCCAGACCATACAAAGCCATTCTGCGATAAATGTTTTCTCTTGTAGTGAGAGAGAACTCTTTCTTTGATAGTTCCAATATTTTTTGAATGGTCTCATACTGCTCCATCGTGTGACAGTGAACCATTATTCCATCTTTGCACATCAAATCGAGAAAAAAGTTGGTGCCTACAGCAAACTCACAGATATTTTTTAACTCAGTTGTCTCCACATTATACACATAAATTGGAGGTGATCGTTCTGTATTCATCCTCTCATTGCTTTCAATGCGTTGTTGTCGCAGCTTTTCCTCTTTCTGCAGTTCCTGTTGTTTACGTTCCTCTTGCTGCAGTTCCTGCCGTTTCTGTTCCTCTTGCTGCAGTTCCCGTAGTTTTTGTTCTTGTCGTTTCTGTTCATCTAGCTCTTCTTGTTTCTTTCTTGCTTCTCTTGATTTAATGGTCGAAATTCTTAACTCCTTTATAGCCTCATATAATCTCTGGTTTCTATCTTCATCAATCAAATTGTGCTCAAGCTTGAACGATGCCCACTCTTCATCAAAATTCTTAGTTTCATCAACTTGGACGTCATCTATTCCATGTGCCGTTTGGTTTTTTTTCTTTTTCTTCTTTTTAGCTTCAACAGGTATCGATGGATATATGCACTGACTTGAGGCATGTGTAAATTCATCGTACGCAGGTTCAGCTTCATGCACCTTTCCACTCATTCTTGCTTCTTCTGATAATCTCACAAAGTTCACTACAAGATACACATAGTTAAATTATATCTAAGAACGGTATTAATTATATTTTACCTTCGTACGTAATTCAATCCAATCCAAGCACAAACTGTATGGGATCAACAGAAATTGTTAAGTAAATTTCAAAAAATCTACACAAACATTCTTAACCGGCAACACAAATGGTTTGATGAAAGAGAAAGACAAGGAAAGTGCAAAACAAAATTAATGTTTGGCTTGTGTGAGAGAACGCAGCAAAAAAAACACTGAACAAGTTTGTGTGCTCGTGTGAATACATGTTTCGGTTCCCATCTGTTCCATCTGCTGATATTCTGTATTCAGTATTTTGTACTCTTCAGGCTTACCTCACTACCAACACACCATACTAAGACTGTGTGCGGTTAATTACATTGAACGATCGTTAAGTTCAGTCCCCTCTACAAATTGAAGAAGAAAATCTGATAAAACCATAGAGGGACAGAGTGCTAGAAGATTGGTTCGTACTTCGTACAGTATGGGGAACAAGCTTGGAGATACGTTGAATTCTTCTGGCAGTTAACTAGAAAAATAATTTGAAATATGAATTTTGTTGTGCCAATTTGTCCAAATTAGAGGACAGATCTGAACAACATCGGTGACAGTATTTTTTAAAGATTCGATGAAGTAGATTCTTTACACAAATCTTTAGAAATTACGAATCACGATTAAGATGCGACTTGAGCCGGTATGAATTCGTTTTCCAAATGCGGCACTGAAGTGTGTCATTCACATGAAGTCTGATCTGCAACGATGATTTTTGCGAATTCTCGTGAAATATTCAATATTGAGCTCTTAAAGTGTCCCTACTTCTTAGTTTCTATAGTTGTAGCGTTTAACTTCCAAGGGGGTAACATTTCAAGCTTGTGAGATACCGACCGGACTCCCATGTTTAGATAAGAAATCATGTACACCGAGATAGTCGTCTTTCCAGTGGAAAACCCCTTGCCCATCGCGTTTCACCACGATTTTGCTCTAAATGCACGCAACTACTTTATTTTCACGCACACTTCTTAAGGCTTTAGAGCAGCCTGTAGTTGCTCTCTGATCAATCGTATTCACAAACACTGTCTGTGAACATTTTTTAAAAAACGCTGTCAGATGAAATCAAGGGGCAAAAGAGGTAGAAGTTGACTCTCTCTTTAATACTTCATCTCTGGTTTAGGTCCACTCAGTACTGCACCCATTCCAGAGATAAAGTAGTAAAGAGATAGATAGCACTGACTATCTGCGTTTTTTATAAAATGTTCACAGACAGTGTTTGTGAAAACGATTGATCAGAGAGCAACTGCAGGCTGCTCTAAATCCTTAAGAAGTGTGCGTGAAAATAAAGAAGTATGCGTGTCTTTAGAGCAAATCAGTTATAGGCGAGGGAGTGAAGACCCAAACCCGAGTTGGACATCTCTTTACTACTTCATCTCTGACCCATTCGGAGAAGAAAGCTGCAAGTGCTTCGAAGTAACTGCAAAGTACGGTTTCGCGCATGCTAAAATCGTTTATAGGCTTAAGCTTTCTTTAAATTAAATCCGATTAATAAAAATCATAAATTTGCTCCTAAATCAAAAAGCAAGTCCAGCTTACTAGGCGAAATGTCAAAACCAAAGCAGCGACAATTTTTGAATTGTATGTTTTTTTTGTGATGTCAATTCGCTGTGGTGTCATAGACAATTATTGAAATTGATGTGCTTATTGCATGAATAACCAAGACAAAATTCTTCCAAATACACACACAAATACAGACGATATGTAGTTCGGTCATTGACTTAAATTGTCAGAAAATATCAAGCATTAAATGTCGTGAGAATCAATCGACCAATGACAAAAGCAAGATTCTCACTGAATCTCACTGAAAAGGATTTAACTTTGACATGCATTAAATAGAAAGCAGGAAGTCAGCAAATTGTGTGTTGTTTTTCCTTCTGAGTGAAAACTATTTGCCGCGATTGGAATGATTTCTGGAAAATACAAAACACAAAAGGCTTATTTAGCATGTCCGACAATATAAAAGCTTTACCATTTTTTTTCAAACAAATTCTTTGAATACGAATCGACTTGTGTGCTACGACCCCAGCGATTGAATCAGAAGGGTCGTCAAAATATTCTTCAGATGGAGACAAATGGATGTCGCTGCGTGGCTATACATTTAATTCAGAAACGTCGCCAAATATTCTGTGCGTATGTTCGTTTGTCTAGCAATTCTCTGTAATCGAGGTGATTTTCATTGGCCCCCTTTATCGCGATAATAGTACACATTCGACAACGGATACGAATTGTCACATTCAGAATAATGTTTATAGTTGCGATGGCATTCTGTATTCCAGACTAAAGAATACAAAGAAGGAGAAACTCAGAAATGATGAAACTATTTGATTCCAAAGATTACCCGAAATGATATCTATGTATGTATCTATATGAAACGCCAGTGACGAGGAAGCTTTTTCGCATTTCCTCTTAGCCAGGATACAGTTGAATCGAGAGCATTTCCTTTAGCTAAGTTTGTTTTTTTTTTCTTTGTGTCTGTAAATGCTGACTCGTTTCTTCCAATTGAATAAGCAATGTGACTGAAAGTGGTTTTTGACTTTGTGTTACTTACAGAACGCAACATTTCATTTTACGCCGAATATTTGTTGTCTGATGGATTTTTCATTTCGTGCACTCTTAATCGATTTTTGAAACATGTGTATATGGTTATTTTGTAAGGTTTCTTCTTCGAAATGAAGAATAACGCGACGAATATGTTAAACTTTATTATGGGCTAATTGTATAAGTGGATGAACAAGATCTCGCATGTTTGGAGTGTCAAAGATATTACAAAATAAACTAAAAACACGGATTCTAAGCGGATCATTATTGAAAGTTAATACTTCATTATTACGCCTTGATCAGGCATTCAAAGCTAACTGACATCACTGCCACATTGATTTCACAAAAAAGCTGACAGCTGTGCAGCACTATTGCCAGAATTGGTTTTTATTGAGTATTATTATTTTTATTTTATTTGTTCAATTTAATTCTTTACAGTTCAGTAGCGATATTTAAGACAGATATAGCCTTTCTGTCGTAGGAAGAATACAAAATTACAAACGAAATTTCTGAAAATAAGAAAATGGAAATGTATGTCTGTATCTACAGAAATAACTGAAAAAAAAGCAAATGCATTTTTATTGGTAATTTTTGGTTCAATGCATCTGCAGTAATTGTTGCACCATGTTTTAGCAATTCATAGTACCATTTTTCATTTTCCTTTTCGTCCCACCAAACATTCCATTGATATTGCGTTCTGGTTGCGAGGGCAATGGTTGGCATAGGTTGGTATGAAATTTGAAATCGAACATTTTTTTGCACAGCCTCAAATTCTTTGAAACTCCAAGGCCCTGGGTTCCATTGTATGTACTTAGGTGTGTGAAGTCGAATTGAACATTTTGACTTTGGACAAAAAGTTAATATTTAGTAGGTTAATATTATATTGGATGCATCATTTCTAGGTACCTGAGTCCACGCACACACCATGCATTTGTTTGTCACAAAGTCCCCATTCTTAGTTATTGAACATCTATTTTTTGTTTAACATTTTGGATTGCGATTCAGCCAAGTCCTCAATAATGTTCCCTTGAAAGAAATTCTTTGCGATCATCGTGTACTGTAATACCAACTTCGAAGCCATGACAAGCTCAGCACATGTTTGGGTTATTCGTTCAAAAATGCTTTATTGAAAACAATGGGGCTACACCGTAGAGAGATAAACATACCCAGACCATCTGTATATTTTACTTTATTGCGACTAGCTTCAACCGATTCATCAAAGTAATGAAAAAAGGATTTTGAAAAATGTTTGGGCCGTAGCAAAACGATAAATGTCGACAAATGTTGTGAAGTGCTTTGGCGAATGGGCATGGTCCGATTCTATCATTATCAACCTCATCATCTTTTAACCCTCATGATCCACTACAGGTGTCGTCTCGATCTCCCGCCATCAACTCTAACTCATCAGGAGTTATGCCCAAGCGCAACCAGGCGTGCTTTTGGAATTGGTCCAACCGCCTCGTGCTGGGTTTGTCAAGCGGTCGCTTACCTGATGGAATCGCATTCGTAATGGTGAGGACATTCGTGCTACATGACCTAACTATCGAAGCATAACCCTTTCCGTTCGAAGAAGCAACTGCTCTACATTGAGTCCCTCGCGTACTGTCGTGTTTCTCACCCTATCCCGCCGAGTAACTCTCACAACAGCATGAAGAAATCTCATTTCGGCAGCTTGTATTCGCAATCTTATTATTTCGGTTTTGGTGGTATGGTTCATGGCCATAGGTGAGAATTGGAACAAATACTGAATTGAAAACCGCTAACTTGCCTTTGACACCAAGTTCCGGCTTCCTGATTACATTTCTTTCAAGCTGCTTCAAAATTGAGCCAGCTTGGCCAATCCTACAGAAAAGCTCAGCATTTCTCCTTCCATCACTCGTGAAAAAGACCGCGAGATACTTGAACTATACCTGCTTCAATGGGAATCCACTAACATGTAGAGTGCATTGAAAAAGCGTTCTGGAAATTACCACAACCTCTGATTTGTCCACGTTAACCTTCATCCCAGCATCTGCACATACGGCAACAAACCTATCGAGTACGCACTGAAGTTCCGTCTAGGAGGATGTGAGGATAACTAAGTCATCTGCCGAAAGAGGATGACTTACCATTATCTCCCCATTCATTCCATATTTATAATGAAAAGGAGAGGTGACAAGACGCACCCTTGACGAAGTCCAACGCAAAAAGGAATAAATTACCTTGGAAACAAATGACGGATTGGCGAAAGTTCTGTCGTTGGACGATACGGAAAAACAGTCGTGCAAAGGACTTTAGTTAGATACCTCATTATCTGGGTAGAACAGTATCTATATTTTAGCAAATATGTAGACACTGCTCTGATCTAAGCTTGAGACGCTTTCGCCCTTACAAAGAGACTGTGAACAACTTTAGCTTGATCGAAACGATTCGAATGTTTGAGAGGGCTTTCCTACGAGTCGGGATGCTTCTATGCTACGTCGAAAGTTCTGGTCGCTGGGCAGCGAGTTAACTCTCTCGTCGAACCGCTTAGATCGGGGGTCGAAGGGATATTACCGATTTCTTCATGGGGAGTGTCATGCAGCGGTTTGGATGCAGCAACCTATGGGCGACTTACATAGTTTAGGTTAGTTTTAGGGTAGTTATGGTTATTATTTAAAATATAAGCATACAAAATGTTATGTATATATTCATATGTATATTTCGTAAATATAATAATAATGTACATATACCTTATATGAGTGATAGGACAATAGTACCCGTAACTCAAGTGCTTGCTCTAGAAGCTAGGCCCCTAATTGACCATATACAAAATAATACATCAATTTTTGAAAAACTGAAGCCCATTATCGCCCGCACGCCCGTTAATGGCACATGCAAATTTTTCCTCCGCTGTTAAAGCGTTGACTGAAAGGAGTTAACTTTACATCAAATTGCCCTCCGGATTTAAGTAATTGCAAGATTTATACCCAAACAAACGAAAAACAAAACTTGAATACAGACCATAGGCAATCGCCAGTGTCGATCCAAAGTTATGGGTACGCAATAAATTTTCACGGATATTAGCATTGTAAATGTGATTCGATTGCTGTGTCGGACGGATGGCTGTGACTGAAAGCGGATTGCGACTAGAGCAGTTCAACTTTGGTGTGTCCTTGGTCACTTTAGCGGTCAGCTCTGATTACGTTTAATAGATGCGACGCTTAAAATGGAATTTTTGTGAATTTGACTTGGTAATATATCACTGTGCTTATTGCAATTAAGGCAGTATTTTTGACCCTAACCCTCACTCAACTAGCATGTAGGGATGAGTCATGAAGGGAATTTTTTCATGAAATTTATCATTGTTTTGCGCTGTAGACACTTTTGTCTTTTTTTTGTTTCTTTATGAGATATTGAACAGACTGGGGTACGTCTATGATGAAGTGGGGTTCAATTATTTTTCTTACCCTTGTTTTGGCAATCTGGTATCCGTCAATTAATGTGTTACAGAATACAGTTAATGCAAAAAGACACTGTTTTTGTGTATCTGTTTTTGAGTCCTGCGTGATAAATTACCATTTTGCTCGAACTTATTTGTGGAATGGTTAGATATGTACTTACATATATGTATACACGATGCTTTTATGTGCCAGGTGCACTTTGTTTGTTAGCAATTTCGTGCGACGGTGCAAACATTGTAACAACAATTATACGCTATTGTAACACGCCGCAAAACTTTCTTGTTCGCGAATTACGAACATCCTGCCAATTGATGGTGGAAAACATATCGAAATACAACTAGCCAATAAGTTGTTAAGTAATATTGATAGTCATACCAATAAGGACATACAAGAACACCACTGCAATCACCCACCCTGGATTTAACGATTTATTCAACGCCGGCACAGCGCAGTTCTACAAAAAGAACAACACCGGACACAACCAAGCTTAGTCCCATTTAAAATTAATTTTTTCCTTGCCTCCCCTTTTCTTTCAAGTAAAAACCACATGAATATGATTAGAATGATAACTTATGCATAAGACTTAGTATGTCACAATTATAGTAAAATGATACAATGCTCACGATGTCAATTAAATTACGCCGGGCCTTATTACTGAGCCATGAAGGCAATGCTTTGCGATTCTGCTATGGGACCTCATGGCCTACCGATTAACTTAATCTATTGCATTGAATAAGTCTATATCGACTGTAAAGCGCAAAGCAGACATTACCGCAATTCAGGTCGTGCGGTCGGAAGTTGTATTCCTAGTCCATTATCGTTTACTATTTGCAAGATTGATTTGTAGACACATACCTATATTGATAATATATGCTCAAATATGCCGTACAAGTGTGAATAGCAATTCTGCTCTTTTTCTGCACTCACGAAATTCGTTTCCAGTTGAGAGATTCCCTAAATGACAGACTTCGTATCGTTTATGCTAAAACATTCAAAATATAATATTTAATTTGAATACAAACTAAATGTCCTTAATAAAAGCCCACATTTGGAGAATCAAAACAAAAAAATCAATTACAATGTGTCCTTGTACTTGAAACTGCTGTGCAATCTAGCAAAAATAATGCCCACATCCAGTTTCGCTTTTGAGACCATCTGATTTTTGAACATTCGATGGTCGGGATCGAAATTGCAGGATTGCAGGATTGGATTATGAGTGCAATTGCATCCGCAACAAGCGAGACTTTTATGTAAGCAAAAAAAAAAAAATTGGATACAAGTGGTTAAAGTGGAACAAAAAACATCATATGAGCTTGAATTGTGTATGCAGCAGTTTTTTGCAATGTGTTCATTATTGTTGCGAAATATACATATGCACACATATATTGAAGTGTGCATTTTCTGCAGGCGAAGCATCTGAATATAAATACCTATCTACTAAAATATTATTGCATTTTATTTTAAAGCCGATGAGGATTTAAAATAAAGAGAAAATCTATGGGAAAACAGGTAGAGTAATAATTTTTTCCACCGTTATGCGTTTTGTTTCACGAGTGGATGGAACCTGCAGTTTTATATTTTCATGATGGCCCCCTCGGTAGAAGTTGCAGAATGTGTGAGAGAAAACATTTTTTAGGTATTTGAAACTAAATGCTCCCATAAATAATTCCCACTTCCGCGTTTCGCTTTGGTTTGAGCCTTAGACATAGATACGTGAATATAATATAGTAAATATAATATAGTGTATCTAAGCTTTTAGCTTATGTTCCTCCCCCCTGCCGAACCCACAAAAAAACTATCCTCCTTCATGCAAAAACTATAGAGCGGGAATGTTGCTCATCGTGGCCTATGGATCTTGTCCAGCGTGCTTTGCGAACGTTTAAAGCCGTTCTGAACCGCACTAATTGGCACGTACCAGTGTAATTTCCGGGACGGCAAATTGAGCATAGATAAATATATACAAATGTTATCCAAATTCGGGATCCAGGGAAAATTGATCCAGTTGTGTAGCTAACAAATTCGAGAGGTGCGTGCAGTTCAGCTCGGAGCCGTTGGAGAAGAGGCGAAACGATTTGGTCTTGGCCAATGAGGACAACACGAATTACAGTGGACGTCCAATATAACGAATATAGCGAATATGCGCCATAACGAACAATAACATCTATAAATAGCGAACGATGAACATAATTTGCTATCCGATGTAACGACCGCATTAATAAATTGACACACAAATGTGTCCTTGTTGCCAATGTGATGTGTGCAGCTGCTCTTATGTCAACACGGAAGTTTATTCTCGTATATGTGTGGTCCAAAGAGCTTACCCAAGATACACAATATTTTTCAACGAGTTAAAAGGAGACACATGTAGTGTTATTATTTAAGAAAAAAATTGTGTAAAATAATGCCAGAACCCTTAATTTAAATATTACCAATAAAAAAACGTAGGTATTCATAAATAATTATCAGTTATTCCATTTTTTTTAATGAAAAGTCGATCGATATAACGAGAGCACTCGATATAGAGAATGACCTCGAACATTATATCATTCCTTATATTGGATGTCCACTATGCTATCGAGCATAAACTGTAGCGTCACACACCACCTAAACAAAACATTGCACTCGATAGCTACAATCATGATGTAGTTTATCTACCTCGGGCCAAGTGTGAACTCCACCAACGTCATCTTAGAGGAGACACGACGTTGAAGCGCGCTTGACAACCGGTGTTAATTCGGTTTCTGAAAATAACTGGAGTGAAAACTCCTGATTCGATGGACCAAAATCATGCTCTACAGCCGAAAGCGGGACGTTAAGCAAAACAGCAGAGCCAATTCTTGGTGCCGTCGAAAGGAAAATTCTACATCGGATATACGGTCCTGTCTACGAGGAAGGTGAATGGCGGGAAAGACCCTCCATGAGTCGCAGGCCATACAAGTAATGGAAAACAAATGTTATGTTAGCTGTCAAAGTTACCATGCACAAGGACGCATTGAGTATGCCATTTTTCATTGAGTGATTGGACCTGGCGACCATTAAATTTTGGTGGTCGACCACTAGCGCAATGTGACTTTATTCATTAATTTGGTAGTTTCTAGAAAACAGTGAGGGTTTAATTAAAAATTCTCTTCTATCAATATTTGTTTCGACATTCAATAAATTTTTTTTAATCGTTTTCTATCAAATGCCTTGGTATCTGCAGAAGAACAAAGTGAACAAAAAAAGTAAGGTAGTCGATGACTAGAGATTTGTCAAAATATTAAGCAAGGTTTGCCATTTCATCATGCATCGTTTCACGTTCACCAAAAGTTTGAGCGTGAGTACGCTATTTTGGACCAGTCACCGAAACAGAAATTATTTCGAAATTCAATGCCGATCGTCAGAGAGTCGACCAGTAACCCGAGTGTCGACCAGTAACCCGACCTATAACTATAACATAGAGCTAACGCAGTTGAAGCCCATCGACAACATCGTGACTTCACAGGAAATTTTCAAAGGAGACACTGTTACAGTCAATGGTCTCAGGTACAGAACCATGTTAGTCGACTTTCTGCCAAAGTCAAAGTCAAAGCTCCACAACATCGATATCAGAGCTATATGCCATATGTGGTGGCCCGTGGCGTTGTGGGTATGTGCGTCGACTCCTACGCACTTGGACCTACCTGTCTAGGTTCGATTCCGGGTAAGACAAGAAATACTTTTTACGGCCCCACCTCTTTCGAGTCACTGACAATGCTCAAAGAGTACAACTGTCTAGAAAAAGCTTCTCAAAATTGGCCGTTCGGAGTCGGCATAAATCTGTAGGTCCCTTCCACTCGTGATAGAACAATAGCATGCACAACACGAGTGGTTACTGAGAAGCTAGGCCCTGGCCCTCTACGGGCTGTAGCGCCACCAATATTCTATGCCATAGAAGTGACGTAACGTTCGAAGTTGTGAAGGAGGCAACTGGGCCATCTCACGGCGAGCACGTACTTGAAGCGCACAATATTTTTAAAGTCAATTACTTGCATATCCGTTTAACCTTTATAGTTTATATGAAACTTAATGAAAATAGAAATAGACATTTTAACAGAGGAAAGGTATGTCTAATTCAAATCAGATCCGTACTCAGTTTTTATGACTCAGACGTATATGGGGAACGCAAGTAAGCGGATTATTATCCGGAGACCACTTTTTCGATTTCTTTTACCCAGTTAGCACTCGCACTATCGCTATCTGAATGTATGAATATGTAGTGCTTCCAAGTCCAACTCCCGATTTGTAATACCTCGAATGTTGCTTGTTGACTTTCAATGTAACAATAAATACGATATGCGGATGTGTCTAATAACGCATGACATGCGAACCTTTTAACTTAACGAAGCGTACTCCTGCAATTTGCTTGACCAGTTTTTCTAATGTACACCCATTAGGATACATAAGAAAAACATTATCCCTGCTCTGGACTTCAATTATTTGCTTAACGCATATCATTCGCAAAAGAAAACAAGCAACAACTTTCAATTTCTGAATGCTTTTCGTGAGTGCCAAATCCCGTCGGTAGTTCCATTTGTCAACGTTAACCACAAAATTAATAGTCGTCGAAATGTCCGTGTTCATTGAATATAGAACCGACATTTTCTGGCTGTGTTGTATATCAGTTGGTATTTAATGTACGGCGACAATGCATAATTTTTTCAACGACAAAATGAAATAAAATTTATATATTTAAGTATGAAAAATGTATCTTCTGGGAACATGACGTCCACAGGTGTATCGATGTATTGCTATTTTTGAATTTATGGCCATTTTTGGGTAATCGAGGTCCCGCTGTCTTTCCGTAGTCACTTACTATAGATTGGTGGTCCAGTATAACGAATGATGCAGGTGCATTCGTTAACTCGAAAATGTGTAATCCTGAATCAAAACGTTAAATAAGTATACAAGCATCGTTTCGATTCAAAACATTTTTTTTTATTTATCAATAAAGTAGACACAAAATGACAAAAAGAACTACTACTGAATACGCATCATAAGATTAATTCTGTACATTGAAGCGGAGGATTTAAGATATTTCTTGTGAAATCATTTTCGTTTAAAGCATCACATAAGCACTTAATCAATTCCCAAATCCCAGATGGGTGCTCCATTTCAGTTTGCATTTAACATGACAGCAAGCCGCAATGTTTTATTTGTGACAAATTCTAAAACTATTCTGAAACAGACATTTTCCATGTTCTTGAAGTCATTCTCATTTCCCTAGGTGTTCTGATTAATATTTTATTTTAATATTCCACTCACTCGTTCTCAACGTCCTTCTGGAAGTCGCCGCCTATTACAATTGTGGGGGCATCTCGTGATAACAACACCGGTTTATCTTCGAAATATTTAATTACACATTCATCGAAGTGAAACCAAGTGAATGGATCATTTCTAGCAGTAAACAACGTCTGAGCACACGTAGACCGTTGTTATTAGAGGAGGTATATCTTAAGCGTGAAAGCGATTTGTTGATTCCCAAAAGCAAAGAAAGTTATTCACTGATCCCAGAGGCATCTCAATTCCAGTTCAACGCTTTTCATACCATCGCTGATTTCTTCATTTTAGCTGCTTTCTTGTTGCCACCCTTAGACTCGTATCTTTCAATCGTGTCAAACAGACTTACAGTTCATTTGGGTCACGTTGATTACGAACTGCTGTAGGACTATCTCAAGGAAGTATTTATGAATTTGAATTTTTTTGATTACATGCTGATGAATTTTTCCCGGGGTATACATAAGTCCATCTAAGCCTGTAAATTCAAATTTATGATAGCAATGTCTTTTTTTTCTTTATTCCTTCGGTGCTTCGTTGTCTAATAACTTAGTTCAGAGTTCGTAAGGAAATGTGTACGTTTGTTTGTGAGATGTTACCGATGTTCTTCTTTGTTTTTGTTGAAAATTGGTTCGCTTTTTTTATTTTACTTTATCAGATGCCTCAACAGCAAACGAAAGAACAAGTTGAAGGAAAAATGAAGAAGGTGAAAAAAAACACTTTTTCGTAAATTAGATTGAGTATTTGTAGGAAGGGTTGTGTGTCGGATCCCGGTAGGGGTGTGAAATAAGTTGATTTATACAGTGAGGTGAAATGAATAATTTGGCTAATGAAATGTTTGCCTGTGGAAGAATAAGATCTAAGATTAAGAATTCCTTGTTTATGGAATGGATTCTGTAATGCTGTACTGTAACTTACAGTCTGACACAGCTGGATGGCGTAGTTGGTTTTCAAATCTGGTCCAGTCACCATTTGCCGTTGGGATGAAATTAAGGGCACCATGTGACAGTTCCTGTGAATGATCTGTCATGAGGAAGCAATTGGAAGTTTTGTTCGAAATTATCATCACGAAATGTTTGAAAATAAAACCAAATTAAAGGATAGTTTTTTTTCATAAGGAATTTCTCTTTTTTTGTATGAAAGTACTTTTTTATCAAAAGTGTGGAATGGAATTTGAAATTTCCCACGAAAATTTAGCACAAACTGGCAGCACTGGTTAGGTGTTCAACAAGATTCAGCGCACCGGCGTTCATTTCACACTCGGTTGGAGGATAGTTGTGTATAAGTCATAAGCAGAACGTTGAGGATTCTTGTTCATTTTCAGGTGCTACGATGCGGATACAGGCACACAAGCACACACAATCCCCTCTCGGGGTAGTACGTTGTGTAGAAGGTAGACGCAGAACGTTGAGAATTTTTGTTCATTTTCATTTCGATTGCTGGGTTGCGGATTTACTGTATGTACCACGATGCATATAGTAAAGAGATCTTATATATTCATTTCCCATCATTGGTCGTAACTAAGAGGCAAAAATTGAAATAACAGTTAGTGAACACCCTACTGGAAGCACCTCCGCACGTCACTCTGTGAAGGTTTGGAATTTTAGCAACCTCTCCAGGAATCTCACCGTCCCTTAGATTACCAAATCACTGTAGTTTAAGAACAACAGAAGTAACAGCTGTTCGCAAGGAGCTGCTCGCTTTCTGTCACTGAGTCCGATAGGTGGAAAAATTATCAATATTTGCTTTGACAGTCAGGCTGCTCTGTCTAAGCCGTACACGAACTCCAGGATGGTCAAACATTGCTATATATCGCTAAGGGAAATATCGGTCAGAACTTCTGCTCGCTTAGCGCGTTGAGGCAGCTTTGTCCGGGGATGGTGTTTCTCAGGTTCATAATTGCTTCGTTGGTATGATTTCGGATGTCTAGAAGCTGCTTTCTGAATAGTGCCATCATATACTGCTGTAAGGTGGTGATGCGTGCTTCGTCGTAAAGTTTCTTGTTGCTGTGGTGCTTTCGTCGGTCCCTGTCGAAGGTGAGACCTGTACATATTCGCAGTATTTTCCTTTCGAATGCAGAACGGCAGGGTTAATGTGGCCTTCGTTCAATCTGAAAATACCATAACCCTGCTCTCAGTAACAGGAGAGACATACGCAGAGTCGTGTGTATTATTTCCTGACACTGTCTCATACATAATCAAGCAAGACTTCACGAGAAGAATGAGGAGGAAGAAGAAACGGGTGTCCACTACCCAGCTCTATCAATAACCAGAAAAACGCTACTTGGCTAATACAACCGTCGCAGCTAAAATTAATATCTCTAAATAGATTTCTTAATGAAACGGGATGGCTCTAAGCCATAACATTAATTGAAACCCATCTTAATACTGACTCATTATCCATGAATAGCGCTTGTATGAGTTTTACGCAACTGAAGAATTGTTAATTATTTTTATGTAGTAATACAACAAGTTACGAAAAGATCATATTCAAAGTCATCAATATTACAACAACAACAAGCGAACAATACCATTACGGGAGACAGTAATATTTTACACGTACAGCCTTATCATTGATATAACTATTGTATATTTTCACCACCGTAATACATACATCTCCCCACTTGTGCAGCTAATTTTACCGCTAAGTCGTTAATTAACAATGATTCCATTTTCCCTTGAATCCGTTCGTGACCCAGAATTCAGGCACTAAATTACAACACAACAAAAAATAATTTCTATCACCTCCACCAGCGTTTAGGAGGCTATTAGTGAGTATCATCTGAAGCAGCTCAGGGGAAGGAAGCACCATTCTCCCAATCAGACACATTCTGGCCTACTCATATTGCCTGGAGTGTTGGAAGAACTGATGGCAGGATTTTTGTGGTGGAGTTTCCGGTGAGTGGGTGTGCACGTGTTATTGGAAACAATAAAATCTTAAGATGCTACATGGCATCAATATGAAATCATCATCGCCATCCGCATCGTGAAGAAAATTGTTGTTGGGTTCTAGAGTAACCGGGTGGGATATTCACGTTAACGCCCACTCAAGTATACTGGGTCGACTATTATCTTTATAGCCCTTAGTTAATTTTCTTCTAAATCTCCACTCACTACTTTGATCAACCAATAAATTTGCGGAATTAGTTTTGTAAATCGGTAACGGATTTTGTGTGCATTTCTTGATTGGAATAAAAAAGAGTGTAACACGTTGACAATTTGATTTAAAGTATAGTTGATACTAATTGTCTTAAGCCGATAATCCTTACCGAAGTGTTACAATTGGTATGATATGCTTTAAGGACAATGTAATGTAAGCTTAGTGGGAAAAAACTAACTGCCAATAATTATAAATACTTACGACACTCGTAATTACCGGAGCAGAATTTCTATAGCCAGCGGCAATTGACATAACATTGTTAGGTTTCTTAATCTCCTTCTTCTTTTTCTGCTAGTGCTACAGTCTTGGGTGGACATGGGCTCAACAAACCCCCAGCTAACACGATATTTAGCGAGCCACCTCTAATTACGTACACGAAGTTAGTTAAGATCCTTCTCCACTTGTATGCTCTTGTATCGGTTTGGTTAGCGTGCTCCTGGTTCAGACTCGACGACTCTGGAGCAGTTCTGCCCATGTGCTCTACATGGCCTAGCCATCTGGTGTTGAATCCGTAGACGCCAGGCTAGACTCACGTCGCTGTGCAGCCCATACAGTTCGTGATTGAATCATTTTCTCCCATCCACACAAACAGAACGTGGATTTTTTTCCCTCGGAAAGACTAAGGACTTCTGCATCTTGAGATTGTCCACGTCTCTAGGCTATATAGCAGGACAGGGATGATCAAGGTGTTATATAATGTCTGCTTATTCCTTCGAGAGAGGGCTCTACTACTCAATTGTCTCTTGAACCCTTGAGTAATTGGCAAAAGTTATACTCCGTTTAATCTCGATTCGGTTTACTTTGGCACCGAGGTAGAATAAGTCCTTAACTATGCTGACGTTCTGGACAAGTTGTCCTTCTTTAAGTTTCGATCTCATCCGCGCAAAATTCATTTTGGACGCCTCCGAGTCAATGTCAGCAAATATTAGGCGCTTATACAAAACAGAGCGAAAAGATCTTATAGGTGATGTTTAGGAGACTTATCCCTCGGTAAAACGGCGTAGTTAAAGGGATGTAATTTTTGTTTCTGTTTCTCTCTCTCTCTTTTGGTTGAATATTTTTCACGCTGATGACACAGCCAGTTAAATAAACATAATACATAAGCCTTTATATTTGTATTTGTATTTATTTGCATTTATTTGTATTTATTTATTTAATAAGTGTTTCTGTACATCCAAGAAAAAATCCTTACACTGAGTCCAGTTCAGATTAAAAAAAAAAAAGAAAAAAGGTATTACGAAGAAAAATTTAAATCAATAATTATAAGTAAATAGAAAAAAACAAAATAGAAAGTTAAGGATATCAAAGAAATAATAAAAACATAAATATTAAGGCAAAAAGAACAAAATAACAAAAGGAGAATTCTCAATTTAAATTGGGAAAATAAGAAAAAAAACATAACATTATGAAGTTTCTGTGTTCGTGTTCGACCCATTGAACATTGTTAGGAAGACAATTCCACAAATTAATGGTGTAAATGAAAAACTGTCTGCGCGATGTAAGACATGTGTAGATGGAAGGTTTTAACGAAATATAACGGTTGCATTGACAAAATGACAGTTTGTTGAACAAATATTCAGGCTGCCTTTTATGTATTAATCGGAAAAGAAAAACACAACAACGATAGTTAAGATATGCTTTTAAAGTGCAACATAAAATCTTTCTAGAATATGATGAAATCTGTGAAAATCTAGGTATATTTGAAACGATCTTGCATCTTTTGAAACGACAGAAACGAGATGGATGTGCACAGAAAATCAAAAAAAGCATGGAATTTCCCGACTGAGAGTCACACACACGACAGTAATACCAGAATGAAATGACTTGCCATCGAGCCACCTATAAGCCTTGTAATAGACACGATTTATCTGGAAGAGTAGAATTCGTTGGTATTTGATTTGTTAAAAAGTCTCAATCATAGTGAGCTATGATTGATCTGATTCGGATAGAAAATGTATGGATCAATGGGTTCAATAACGAAGGGGGAATCACATCCACGGTTGAATGAATCCAGGGCATGAAGTGCGGATCAAAATCAAGCTAAAACCTATGAATCCACTGCGAGGTATTCGAATTAGAAGCCGGTACATCCCATCTACGTGGAGTGCGTACCGAATGGGGGTGAAAACAATCAACAGCAACACGAATCGCAAAAAATGTCGATGGGATGGTGAAGCGTTTTCTTAAGAATTTCGTAGGATATTTTTGAACAGTCACTGCAGCGGATACATATTTTGTGATGTGATACAGGTACATTGGAATTAAATTTCTGTTGTCGAAATGTTCAACTTCAGTTTTTGTCTTAGGCAGTGAAGTCGAGGTATTAGTGGTTTTTTTTTTGTTACAAACTTGGCAGTGTGTAAAATAAAAACCAACTAATAAAACATACGTATGAGCAGACACTCATCAGATGATCATAGCATCAAACAAACATTGAGTATCATGTGTATGTTTGGGACCTTTTCCATATTACGGTATTGGTTAACTATGTACATTGTTGTACTTATTGTACAATGACCGAGCACTTATTCTTCAGAGGAAAATCACTCTGTTATATGTTTCAGAGGAACATAACTAAAGGTACTCCCCTTGAAAAGAATTTGCTGTTGTTTCTGGGCAATAGCAATAATGTTTTTCTTTTCAAGATCTCATATTCCAGTCATATGCACCTACGATTAATATTTTTTATAGCTAAATCTAAAGAATCGGCCTTTGATACTATTTTAGAACTTTGTATTAACTTGTACTCAATATATTCGTAAAATGTCATCTACTCGTACATCGGTGAGCGGATGGCAATGGTAGTTTGTCCAATTGTAATATTTCAGCAGCTGTCAAGGCGTCCAACAACATCCAACTGTCAAAATGTTCATTAAGTATGTCATTTCGCCATGAATTGGTCATGGTTGTCGATTGTGCAGAAATTAATAAAAAAATACTATCGAAATTGCAGCTCAGCTTTAAAGCCACGCGATGTCTACATGTTCTGTTCTTAAAAAAAATACTTAGAACTAGCTTTACAGCTTAATAGACATGTCCAATAGTTCTTAATACTAACTTACTGACCCAATGCGGGTACTCAAAGCTATTCAATATGTATTGTTTGTGTCTTTCGGCGTACAGTCCGTTTGTCTTTATGTCTTTCTTGACAAACCTTTTATTTATATACTATTGTAACCTAGGTCGGTAGTCATCATGGCTTCAGAGGGCGGGTTATTCGTCGCACTGAGGAAAAGTATGACCTTAAGCGATCAACCAGACATAGATGCGTGCGCAATGAAGAAAACATAGCAGCCAGTATAGATAATAAGAAATGCCGATTCGGTAACGGTCAGTTGTATTGAATTTTTGCAAAGAGAGTCATGCCGGTTTATTTCGCTTTTGTTAGTGCTGACACTAAAACGGAAGCCTGAACTGCTTCAGCTTCAACTGAATGACAATAGTTGTCGGCGCTGGAAATGTTGAGCGCAGATCCGAATTTTGGTATTTATGAGACTATCCAGGAGTTTAAGGATTCAACGCCTAAGCATCTAAACACATATCCGCAGGTGTATACAGGTCATAGGTACACCTAGTTGGGCAGCTGTGTCAGTTGGAAGATGAGCCATGAAAAGGCTAAGAATCCTAACTATACACAGTGGATTTTTTTAGGTGAAAAATTCGATGTCGTCGGATCCAGTCGTTCCTCGTTCATCTGCCAACTGCCATTGTGGCCCATTATGACCTACCTACGACTTCTGTACACCTCTGGTGATGTTTTCTCACGTATACCAATCGATTCAGACACAATGGAGGGCATTTGAAGACATCGAAATTTTCCACTAAAAATCATATAGCCGGTATTGTCAAATTTGAGGTTTTTCCTCGTTCATCTTCCAACTGCCATAGTGGCCCATTATGACCTACTTACGACTTCTGTACACCTCTGGTGATGTTTTCTCACGTATACCAATCGATTCAGACACAATGGAGGGCATTTGAAGACATCGAAATTTTCCACTAAAAATCATATAGCCGGTATGGTCAAATTTGAGATTTTTCCTCGTTCATCTTCCAACTGCCATAGTTTCCCATTATGACCTACCTACGACTTCTGTACTCCTCTGGTGATGTTTTCTCACGTATATCAATCGATTCAGACACAATGGAGAGCATTTGAAGACATCGAAATTTTCCACTAAAAATCATATAGCCGGTATGGTCAAATTTGAGGTTTTTAATCGTTCATCTTCCAACTGCCATAGTGGCCAATTATGACCTACCTACGACTTCTGTACTCCTCTGGTGATGTTTTCTCACGTATATCAATCGATTCAGACACAATGGAGAGCATTTGAAGACATCGAAATTTTCCACTAAAAATCATATAGCCGGTATGGTCAAATTTGAGGTTTTTCCTCGTTCATCTTCCAACCGCCATAGTGGCCCATTACGACCTACCTACGACTTCTGTACACCTCTGGTGATGTTTTCTCACGTAGACCAATCGATTCAGACACAATGGAGGGCATTTGAAGACATCGAAATTTTCCACTAAAAATCATATAGCCGGTATGGTCAAATTTGAGGTTTTTCCTCGTTCATCTTCCAACTGCCATAGTGGCCCATTATGACCTACCTACGACTTCTGTACACCTCTGGTGATGTTTTCTCACGTATACCAATCGATTCAGACACAATGGAGGGCATTTGAAGACATCGAAATTTTCCACTAAAAATCATATAGCCGGTATGGTCAAATTTGAGGTTTTCCCTCGTTCATCTTCCAACTGCCATAGTGGCCCATTATGACCTACCTACGACTTCTGTACACCTCTGGTGATGTTTTCTCACGTATATCAATCGATTCAGACACAATGGAGGGCATTTGAAGACATCGAAATTTTCCACTAAAAATCATATAGCCGGTATGGTCAAATTTGAGGTTTTTCCTCGTTCATCTTCCAACTGCCATAGTGGCCCATTATGACCTACTTACGACTTCTGTACACCTCTGGTGATGTTTTCTCACGTATACCAATCGATTCAGACACAATGGAGGGCATTTGAAGACATCGAAATTTTCCACTAAAAATCATATAGCCGGTATGGTCAAATTTGAGATTTTTCCTCGTTCATCTTCCAACTGCCATAGTTTCCCATTATGACCTACCTACGACTTCTGTACTCATCTGGTGATGTTTTCTCACGTATATCAATCGATTCAGACACAATGGAGAGCATTTGAAGACATCGAAATTTTCCACTAAAAATAATATAGACGTTATGGTCAAATTTGAGGTTTTTCCTCGTTCATCTTCCAACTGCCATAGTGGCCCATTACGACCTACCTACGACTTCTGTACACCTCTGGTGATGTTTTCTCACGTATATCAATCGATTCAGACACAATGGAGAGCATTTGAAGACATCGAAATTTTCCACTAAAAATCATATAGCCGGTATGGTCAAATTTGAGGTTTTTAATCGTTCATCTTCCAACTGCCATAGTGGCCAATTATGACCTACCTACGACTTCTGTACTCCTCTGGTGATGTTTTCTCACGTATATCAATCGATTCAGACACAATGGAGAGCATTTGAAGACATCGAAATTTTCCACTAAAAATCATATAGCCGGTATGGTCAAATTTGAGGTTTTTCCTCGTTCATCTTCCAACCGCCATAGTGGCCCATTACGACCTACCTACGACTTCTGTACACCTCTGGTGATGTTTTCTCACGTAGACCAATCGATTCAGACACAATGGAGGGCATTTGAAGACATCGAAATTTTCCACTAAAAATCATATAGCCGGTATGGTCAAATTTGAGGTTTTTCCTCGTTCATCTTCCAACTGCCATAGTGGCCCATTATGACCTACCTACGACTTCTGTACACCTCTGGTGATGTTTTCTCACGTATACCAATCGATTCAGACACAATGGAGGGCATTTGAAGACATCGAAATTTTCCACTAAAAATCATATAGCCGGTATTGTCAAATTTGAGGTTTTTCCTCGTTCATCTTCCAACTGCCATAGTGGCCCATTATGACCTACCTACGACTTCTGTACACCTCTGGTGATGTTTTCTCACGTATATCAATCGATTCAGACACAATGGAGGGCATTTGAAGACATCGAAATTTTCCACTAAAAATCATATAGCCGGTATGGTCAAATTTGAGGTTTTTCCTCGTTCATCTTCCAACTGCCATAGTGGCCCATTATGACCTACTTACGACTTCTGTACACCTCTGGTGATGTTTTCTCACGTATACCAATCGATTCAGACACAATGGAGGGCATTTGAAGACATCGAAATTTTCCACTAAAAATCATATAGCCGGTATGGTCAAATTTGAGATTTTTCCTCGTTCATCTTCCAACTGCCATAGTTTCCCATTATGACCTACCTACGACTTCTGTACTCCTCTGGTGATGTTTTCTCACGTATATCAATCGATTCAGACACAATGGAGAGCATTTGAAGACATCGAAATTTTCCACTAAAAATAATATAGACGTTATGGTCAAATTTGAGGTTTTTCCTCGTTCATCTTCCAACTGCCATAGTGGCCCATTACGACCTACCTACGACTTCTGTACACCTCTGGTGATGTTTTCTCACGTATATCAATCGATTCAGACACAATGGAGAGCATTTGAAGACATCGAAATTTTCCACTAAAAATCATATAGCCGGTATGGTCAAATTTGAGGTTTTTCCTCGTTCATCTTCCAACCGCCATAGTGGCCCATTACGACCTACCTACGACTTCTGTACACCTCTGGTGATGTTTTCTCACGTAGACCAATCGATTCAGACACAATGGAGGGCATTTGAAGACATCGAAATTTTCCACTAAAAATCATATAGCCGGTATGGTCAAATTTGAGGTTTTCCCTCGTTCATCTTCCAACTGCCATAGTGGCCCATTAAGACCTACCTACGACTTCTGTTCACCTCTGGTGATGTTTTCTCACGTATATCAATCGATTCAGACACAATGGAGAGCATTTGAAGACATCGAAATTTTCCACTAAAAATAATATAGCCGGTATGGTCAAATTTGAGGTTTTTCCTCGTTCATCTTCCAACTGCCATAGTGGCCCATTATGACCTACCTACGACTTCTGTACACCTCTGGTGATGTTTTCTCACGTATACCAATCGATTCAGACACAATGGAGGGCATTTGAAGACATCGAAATTTTCCACCAAAAATCATATAGCCGGTATGGTCAAATTTGAGGTTTTTCCTCGTTCATCTTCCAACTGCCATAGTGGCCAATTATGACCTACCTACGACTTCTGTACTCCTCTGGTGATGTTTTCTCAAGTATATCAATCGATTCAGACAAAATGGAGAGCATTTGAAGACATCGAAATTTTCCACTAAAAATAATATAGCCGGTATGGTCAAATTTGAGGTTTTTCCTCGTTCATCTTCCAACTGCCATAGTGGCCCATTATGACCTACCTACGACTTCTGTACACCTCTGGTGATGTTTTCTCACGTATACGAATCGATTCAGACACAATGGAGGGCATTTGAAGACATCGAAATTTTCCACCAAAAATCATATAGCCGGTATGGTCAAATTTGAGGTTTTTCCTCGCTCATCTTCCAACTGCCATAGTGGCCAATTATGACCTACCTACGACTTCTGTACTCCTCTGGTGATGTTTTCTCACGTATATCAATCGATTCAGACACAATGGAGAGCATTTGAAGACATCGAAATTTTCCACTAAAAATCATATGGTCAAATTTGAGGTTTTTCCTCGTTCATCTTCCAACTGCCATAGTGGCCTATTACGACCTACCTACGACTTCTGTACACCTCTGGTGATGTTTTCTCACGTAGACCAATCGATTCAGACACAATGGAGGGCATTTGAAGACATCGAAATTTTCCACTAAAAATCATATAGCCGGTATGGTCAAATTTGAGGTTTTTCCTCGTTCATCTTCCAACTGCCATAGTGGCCCATTATGACCTACCTACGACTTCTGTACACCTCTGGTGATGTTTTCTCACGTATATCAATCGATTCAGACACAATGGAGAGCATTTGAAGACATCGAAATTTTCCACTAAAAATAATATAGCCGGTATGGTCAAATTTGAGGTTTTTCCTCGTTCATCTTCCAACTGCCATAGTGGCCCATTATGACCTACCTACGACTTCTGTACACCTCTGGTGATGTTTTCTCACGTATACCAATCGATTCAGACACAATGGAGGGCATTTGAAGACATCGAAATTTTCCACTAAAAATCATATAGCCGGTATGGTCAAATTTGAGGTTTTTCCTCGTTCATCTTCCAACCGCCATAGTGGCCCATTACGACCTACCTACGACTTCTGTACACCTCTGGTGATGTTTTCTCACGTAGACCAATCGATTCAGACACAATGGAGGGCATTTGAAGACATCGAAATTTTCCACTAAAAATCATATAGCCGGTATGGTCAAATTTGAGGTTTTTCCTCGTTCATCTTCCAACTGCCATAGTGGCCCATTATGACCTACCTACGACTTCTGTACTCCTCTGGTGATGTTTTCTCACGTATATCAATCGATTCAGACACAATGGAGAGCATTTGAAGACATCGAAATTTTCCACTAAAAATAATATAGACGTTATGGTCAAATTTGAGGTTTTTCCTCGTTCATCTTCCAACTGCCATAGTGGCCCATTACGACCTACCTACGACTTCTGTACACCTCTGGTGATGTTTTCTCACGTATATCAATCGATTCAGACACAATGGAGAGCATTTGAAGACATCGAAATTTTCCACTAAAAATCATATAGCCGGTATGGTCAAATTTGAGGTTTTTAATCGTTCATCTTCCAACTGCCATAGTGGCCAATTATGACCTACCTACGACTTCTGTACTGCTCTGGTGATGTTTTCTCACGTATATCAATCGATTCAGACACAATGGAGAGCATTTGAAGACATCGAAATTTTCCACTAAAAATCATATAGCCGGTATGGTCAAATTTGAGGTTTTTCCTCGTTCATCTTCCAACCGCCATAGTGGCCCATTACGACCTACCTACGACTTCTGTACACCTCTGGTGATGTTTTCTCACGTATACCAATCGATTCAGACACAATGGAGGGCATTTGAAGACATCGAAATTTTCCACTAAAAATCATATAGCCGGTATGGTCAAATTTGAGGTTTTTCCTCGTTCATCTTCCAACTGCCATAGTGGCCCATTATGACCTACCTACGACTTCTGTACACCTCTGGTGATGTTTTCTCACGTATACGAATCGATTCAGACACAATGGAGGGCATTTGAAGACATCGAAATTTTCCACCAAAAATCATATAGCCGGTATGGTCAAATTTGAGGTTTTTCCTCGTTCATCTTCCAACTGCCATAGTGGCCAATTATGACCTACCTACGACTTCTGTACTCCTCTGGTGATGTTTTCTCACGTATATCAATCGATTCAGACACAATGGAGAGCATTTGAAGACATCGAAATTTTCCACTAAAAATAATATAGCCGGTATGGTCAAATTTGAGGTTTTTCCTCGTTCATCTTCCAACTGCCATAGTGGCCCATTATGACCTACCTACGACTTCTGTACACCTCTGGTGATGTTTTCTCACGTATACGAATCGATTCAGACACAATGGAGGGCATTTGAAGACATCGAAATTTTCCACCAAAAATCATATAGCCGGTATGGTCAAATTTGAGGTTTTTCCTCGTTCATCTTCCAACTGCCATAGTGGCCAATTATGACCTACCTACGACTTCTGTACTCCTCTGGTGATGTTTTCTCACGTATATCAATCGATTCAGACACAATGGAGAGCATTTGAAGACATCGAAATTTTCCACTAAAAATAATATAGCCGGTATGGTCAAATTTGAGGTTTTTCCTCGTTCATCTTCCAACTGCCATAGTGGCCCATTATGACCTACCTACGACTTCTGTACACCTCTGGTGATGTTTTCTCACGTATATCAATCGATTCAGACACAATGGAGAGCATTTGAAGACATCGAAATTTTCCACTAAAAATAATATAGCCGGTATGGTCAAATTTGAGGTTTTTCCTCGTTCATCTTCCAACTGCCATAGTGGCCCATTATGACCTACCTACGACTTCTGTACACCTCTGGTGATGTTTTCTCACGTATACGAATCGATTCAGACACAATGGAGGGCATTTGAAGACATCGAAATTTTCCACCAAAAATCATATAGCCGGTATGGTCAAATTTGAGGTTTTTCCTCGTTCATCTTCCAACTGCCATAGTGGCCAATTATGACCTACCTACGACTTCTGTACTCCTCTGGTGATGTTTTCTCACGTATATCAATCGATTCAGACACAATGGAGAGCATTTGAAGACATCGAAATTTTCCACTAAAAATAATATAGCCGGTATGGTCAAATTTGAGGTTTTTCCTCGTTCATCTTCCAACTGCCATAGTGGCCCATTATGGCCTACCTACGACTTCTGTACACCTCTGGTGATGTTTCCTCACGTATACCAATCGATTCAGACACAATGGAGGGCATTTGAAGACATCGAAATTTTCCACTAAAAATCATATAGCCGGTATGGTCAAATTTGAGGTTTTTCCTCGTTCATCTTCCAACTGCCATAGTGGCCCATTGTGACCTACCTACGACTTCTGTACACCTCTGGTGATGTTTTCTCACGTATACCAATCGATTCAGACACAATGGAGGGCATTTGAAGACATCGAAATTTTCCACTAAAAATCATATAGCCGGTATGGTCAAATTTGAGGTTTTTCCTCGTTCATCTTCCAACTGCCATAGTGGCCCATTACGACCTACCTACGACTTCTGTACACCTCTGGTGATTTTTTCTCACGTATACGAATCGATTCAGACACAATGGAGGGCATTTGAAGACATCGAAATTTTCCACTAAAAATCATATAGCCGGTATGGTCAAATTTGAGGTTTTTCCTCGTTCATCTTCCAACTGCCATAGTGGCCAATTATGACCTACCTACGACTTCTGTACTCCTCTGGTGATGTTTTCTCACGTATATCAATCGATTCAGACACAATGGAGAGCATTTGAAGACATCGAAATTTTCCACTAAAAATCATATGGTCAAATTTGAGGTTTTTCCTCGTTCATCTTCCAACTGCCATAGTGGCCCATTACGACCTACCTACGACTTCTGTACACCTCTGGTGATGTTTTCTCACGTAGACCAATCGATTCAGACACAATGGAGGGCATTTGAAGACATCGAAATTTTCCACTAAAAATCATATAGCCGGTATGGTCAAATTTGAGGTTTTTCCTCGTTCATCTTCCAACTGCCATAGTGGCCCATTATGACCTACCTACGACTTCTGTACACCTCTGGTGATGTTTTCTCACGTATACCAATCGATTCAGACACAATGGAGGGCATTTGAAGACATCGAAATTTTCCACTAAAAATCATATAGCCGGTATGGTCAAATTTGAGGTTTTTCCTCGTTCATCTTCCAACTGCCATAGTGGCCCATTATGACCTACCTACGACTTCTGTACACCTCTGGTGATGTTTTCTCACGTATACCAATCGATTCAGACACAATGGAGGGCATTTGAAGACATCGAAATTTTCCACTAAAAATCATATAGCCGGTATGGTCAAATTTGAGGTTTTTCCTCGTTCATCTTCCAACTGCCATAGTGGCCCATTATGACCTACCTACGACTTCTGTACACCTCTGGTGATGTTTTCTCACGTATATCAATCGATTCAGACACAATGGAGAGCATTTGAAGACATCGAAATTTTCCACTAAAAATAATATAGCCGGTATGGTCAAATATGAGGTTTTTCCTCGTTCATCTTCCAACTGCCATAGTGGCCCATTATGACCTACCTACGACTTCTGTACACCTCTGGTGATGTTTTCTCACGTATACCAATCGATTCAGACACAATGGAGGGCATTTGAAGACATCGAAATTTTCCACTAAAAATCATAAAGCCGGTATGGTCAAATTTGAGGTTTTTCCTCGTTCATCTTCCAACTGCCATAGTGGCCCATTATGACCTACCTACGACTTCTGTACACCTCTGGTGATGTTTTCTCACGTATACCAATCGATTCAGACACAATGGAGGGCATTTGAAGACATCGAAATTTTCCACTAAAAATCATATAGCCGGTATGGTCAAATTTGAGGTTTTTCCTCGTTCATCTTCCAACTGCCATAGTGGCCCATTACGACCTACCTACGACTTCTGTACACCTCTGGTGATTTTTTCTCACGTATACGAATCGATTCAGACACAATGGAGGGCATTTGAAGACATCGAAATTTTCCACTAAAAATCATATAGCCGGTATGGTCAAATTTGAGGTTTTTCCTCGTTCATCTTCCAACTGCCATAGTGGCCAATTATGACCTACCTACGACTTCTGTACTCCTCTGGTGATGTTTTCTCACGTATATCAATCGATTCAGACACAATGGAGAGCATTTGAAGACATCGAAATTTTCCACTAAAAATCATATGGTCAAATTTGAGGTTTTTCCTCGTTCATCTTCCAACTGCCATAGTGGCCCATTACGACCTACCTACGACTTCTGTACACCTCTGGTGATTTTTTCTCACGTATACGAATCGATTCAGACACAATGGAGGGCATTTGAAGACATCGAAATTTTCCACTAAAAATCATATAGCCGGTATGGTCAAATTTGAGGTTTTTCCTCGTTCATCTTCCAACTGCCATAGTGGCCCATTATGACCTACCTACGACTTCTGTACACCTCTGGTGATGTTTTCTCACGTATATCAATCGATTCAGACACAATGGAGAGCATTTGAAGACATCGAAATTTTCCACTAAAAATAATATAGCCGGTATGGTCAAATTTGAGGTTTTTCCTCGTTCATCTTCCAACTGCCATAGTGGCCCATTATGACCTACCTACGACTTCTGTACACCTCTGGTGATGTTTTCTCACGTATACCAATCGATTTAGACACAATGGAGTTCATTTGAAGACATCGAAATTTTCCACTAAAAATCATATAGCCGGTATGGTCAAATTTGAGGTTTTTCCTCGTTCATCTTCCAACTGCCATAGTGGCCCATTATGACCTACCTACGACTTCTGTACACCTCTGGTGATGTTTTCTCACGTATACCAATCGATTCAGACACAATGGAGTTCATTTGAAGACATCGAAATTTTCCACTAAAAATCATATAGCCGGTATGGTCAAATTTGAGGTTTTTCCTCGTTCATCTTCCAACTGCCATAGTGGCCCATTATGACCTACCTACGACTTCTGTACACCTCTGGTGATATTTTCCCACGTATATCAATCGATTCAGACACAATGGAGAGCATTTGAAGACATCGAAATTTTCCACTAAAAATAATATAGCCGGTATGGTCAAATATGAGGTTTTTCCTCGTTCATCTTCCAACTGCCATAGTGGCCCATTATGACCTACCTACGACTTCTGTACACCTCTGGTGATGTTTTCTCACGTATACCAATCGATTCAGACACAATGGAGGGCATTTGAAGACATCGAAATTTTCCACTAAAAATCATAAAGCCGGTATGGTCAAATTTGAGGTTTTTCCTCGTTCATCTTCCAACTGCCATAGTGGCCCATTATGACCTACCTACGACTTCTGTACACCTCTGGTGATGTTTTCTCACGTATACAGACACAGTGGAGAGCATTTGAAGACATCGAAATTTTCCACTAAAAATCATATAGCCGGTATGGTCAAATTTGAGGTTTTTCCTCGTTCATCTTCCAACTGCCATACTGGCCCATTATGACCTACCTACGACTTCTGTACACCTCTGGTGATATTTTCCCACGTATATCAATCGATTCAGACACAATGGAGAGCATTTGAAGACATCGAAATTTTCCACTAAAAATAATATAGCCGGTATGGTCAAATATGAGGTTTTTTCTCGTTCATCTTCCAACTGCCATAGTGGCCCATTATGACCTACCTACGACTTCTGTACACCTCTGGTGATGTTTTCTCACGTATACCAATCGATTCAGACACAATGGAGGGCATTTGAAGACATCGAAATTTTCCACTAAAAATCATATAGCCGGTATGGTCAAATTTGAGGTTTTTCCTCGTTCATCTTCCAACTGCCATAGTGGCCCATTATGACCTACCTACGACTTCTGTACACCTCTGGTGATATTTTCTCACGTATATCAATCGATTCAGACACAATGGAGAGCATTTGAAGACATCGAAATTTTCCACTAAAAATAATATAGCCGGTATGGTCAAATATGAGGTTTTTCCTCGTTCATCTTCCAACTGCCATAGTGGCCCATTATGACCTACCTACGACTTCTGTACACCTCTGGTGATGTTTTCTCACGTATATCAATCGATTCAGACACAATGGAGAGCATTTGAAGACATCGAAATTTTCCAAAAAAAATAATATAGCCGGTATGGTCAAATTTGAGGTTTTTCCTCGTTCATCTTCCAACTGCCATAGTGGCCCATTATGACCTACCTACGACTTCTGTACACCTCTGGTGATGTTTTCTCACGTATACCAATCGATTCAGACACAATGGAGGGCATTTGAAGACATCGAAATTTTCCAGTAAAAATCATATAGCCGGTATGGTCAAATTTGAGGTTTTTCCTCGTTCATCTTCCAACTGCCATAGTGGCCCATTATGACCTACCTACGACTTCTGTACACCTCTGGTGATGTTTTCTCACGTATACCAATCGATTCAGACACAATGGAGGGCATTTGAAGACATCGAAATTTTCCACTAAAAATCATAAAGCCGGTATGGTCAAATTTGAGGTTTTTCCTCGTTCATCTTCCAACTGCCATAGTGGCCCATTATGACCTACCTACGACTTCTGTACACCTCTGGTGATGTTTTCTCACGTATACCAATCGATTTAGACACAATGGAGGGCATTTGAAGACATCGAAATTTTCCACTAAAAATCATATAGCCGGTATGGTCAAATTTGAGGTTTTTCCTCGTTCATCTTCCAACTGCCATAGTGGCCCATTATGACCTACCTACGACTTCTGTACACCTCTGGTGATGTTTTCTCACGTATACCAATCGATTCAGACACAATGGAGGGCATTTGAAGACATCGAAATTTTCCACTAAAATCATATAGCCGGTATGGTCAAATTTGAGGTTTTTCCTCATTCATCTTCCAACTGCCATAGTGGCCCATTATGACCTACCTACGACTACTGTACACCTCTGGTGATGTTTTCTCACGTATACCAATCGATTCAGACACAATGGAGGGCATTTGAAGACATCGAAATTTTCCACTAAAAATCATAAAGCCGGTATGGTCAAATTTGAGGTTTTTCCTCGTTCATCTTCCAACTGCCATAGTGGCCCGTTATGACCTACCTACGACTTCTGTACACCTCTGGTGATGTTTTCTCACGTATACCAATCGATTCAGACACAATGGAGGGCATTTGAAGACATCGAAATTTTCCACTAAAATCATATAGCCGGTCTGGTCAAATTTGAGGTTTTTCCTCGTTCATCTTCCAACTGCCATAGTGGCCCATTATGACCTACCTACGACTTCTGTACACCTCTGGTGATGTTTTCTCACGTATACCAATCGATTCAGACACAATGGAGGGCATTTGAAGACATCGAAATTTTCCACTAAAAATCATATAGCCGGTATGGTCAAATTTGAGGTTTTTCCTCGTTCATCTTCCAACTGCCATAGTGGCCCATTATGACCTACCTACGACTTCTGTACACCTCTGGTGATGTTTTCTCACGTATACCAATCGATTCAGACACAATGGAGGGCATTTGAAGACATCGAAATTTTCCACTAAAATCATATAGCCGGTATGGTCAAATTTGAGGTTTTTCCTCGTTCATCTTCCAACTGCCATAGTGGCCCATTATGACCTACCTACGACTTCTGTACACCTCTGGTGATGTTTTCTCACGTATACCAATCGATTCAGACACAATGGAGGGCATTTGAAGACATCGAAATTTTGCACTAAAAATCATATAGCCGGTATGGTCAAATTTGAGGTTTTTCCTCGTTCATCTTCCAACTGCCATAGTGGCCCATTATGACCTACCTACGACTTCTGTACACCTCTGGTGATGTTTTCTCACGTATACCAATCGATTCAGACACAATGGAGGGCATTTGAAGACATCGAAATTTTCCACTAAAAATCATATAGCCGGTATGGTCAAATTTGAGGTTTTTCCTCGTTCATCTTCCAACTGCCATAGTGGCCTATTATGACCTACCTACGACTTCTGTACACCTCTGGTGATGTTTTCTCACGTATACCAATCGATTCAGACACAATGGAGGGCATTTGAAGACATCGAAATTTTCCACTAAAAATAATATAGCCGGTATGGTCAAATTTGAGGTTTTTCCTCGTTCATCTTCCAACTGCCATAGTGGCCCATTATGACCTACCTACGACTTCTGTACACCTCTGGTGATGTTTTCTCACGTATACCAATCGATTCAGACACAATGGAGGGCATTTGAAGACATCGAAATTTTCCACTAAAAATCATATAGCCGTATGGTCAAATTTGAGGTTTTTCCTCGTTCATCTTCCAACTGCCATAGTGGCCCATTATGACCTACCTACGACTTCTGTACACATCTGGTGATGTTTTCTCACGTATACCAATCGATTCAGACACAATGGAGGGCATTTGAAGACATCGAAATTTTGCACTAAAAATCATATAGCCGGTATGGTCAAATTTGAGGTTTTTCCTCGTTCATCTTCCAACTGCCATAGTGGCCCATTATGACCTACCTACGACTTCTGTACACCTCTGGTGATGTTTTCTCACGTATACCAATCGATTCAGACACAATGGAGGGCATTTGAAGACATCGAAATTTTCCACTAAAAATCATATAGCCGGTATGGTCAAATTTGAGGTTTTTCCTCGTTCATCTTCCAACTGCCATAGTGGCCCATTATGACCTACCTACGACTTCTGTACACCTCTGGTGATGTTTTCTCACGTATACCAATCGATTCAGACACAATGGAGGGCATTTGAAGACATCGAAATTTTCCACTAAAAATCATATAGCCGGTATGGTCAAATTTGAGGTTTTTCCTCGTTCATCTTCCAACTGCCATAGTGGCCCATTATGACCTACCTACGACTTCTGTACACCTCTGGTGATGTTTTCTCACGTATACCAATCGATTCAGACACAATGGAGGGCATTTGAAGACATCGAAATTTTCCACTAAAAATCATATAGCCGGTATGGTCAAATTTGAGGTTTTTCCTCGTTCATCTTCCAACTGCCATAGCGGCCCATTATGACCTACCTACGACTTCTGTACACCTCTGGTGATGTTTTCTCACGTATACCAATCGATTCAGACACAATGGAGGGCATTTGAAGACATCGAAATTTTCCACTAAAAATCATATAGCCGGTATGGTCAAATTTGAGGTTTTTCCTCGTTCATCTTCCAACTGCCATAGTGGCCCATTATGACCTACCTACGACTTCTGTACACCTCTGGTGATGTTTTCTCACGTATACCAATCGATTCAGACACAATGGAGGGCATTTGAAGACATCGAAATTTTCCACTAAAAATCATATAGCCGGTATGGTCAAATTTGAGGTTTTTCCTCGTTCATCTTCCAACTGCCATAGTGGCCCATTATGACCTACCTACGACTTCTGTACACCTCTGGTGATGTTTTCTCACGTATACCAATCGATTCAGACACAATGGAGGGCATTTGAAGACATCGAAATTGTCCACTAAAAATCATATAGCCGGTATGGTCAAATTTGAGGTTTTTCCTCGTTCATCTTCCAACTGCCATAGGGGCCCATTATGACCTACCTACGACTTCTGTACACCTCTGGTGATGTTTTCTCACGTATATCAATCGATTCAGACACAATGGAGAGCATTTGAAGACATCGAAATTTTCCACTAAAAATAATATAGCCGGTATGGTCAAATTTGAGGTTTTTCCTCATTCATCTTCCAACTGCCATAGTGGCCCATTATGACCTACCTACGACTTCTGTACACCTCTGGTGATGTTTTCTCACGTATACCAATCGATTCAGACACAATGGAGGGCATTTGAAGACATCGAAATTTTCCACTAAAAATCATATAGCCGGTATGGTCAAATTTGAGGTTTTTCCTCGTTCATCTTCCAACTGCCATAGTGGCCCATTATGACCTACCTACGACTTCTGTACACCTCTGGTGATGTTTTCTCACGTATATCAATCGATTCAGACACAATGGAGAGCATTTGAAGACATCGAAATTGTCCACTAAAAATCATATAGCCGGTATGGTCAAATTTGAGGTTTTTCCTCGTTCATCTTCCAACTGCCATAGTGGCCCATTATGACCTACCTACGACTTCTGTACACCTCTGGTGATGTTTTCTCACGTATACCAATCGATTCAGACACAATGGAGGGCATTTGAAGACATCGAAATTGTCCACTAAAAATCATATAGCCGGTATGGTCAAATTTGAGGTTTTTCCTCGTTCATCTTCCAACTGCCATAGGGGCCCATTATGACCTACCTACGACTTCTGTACACCTCTGGTGATGTTTTCTCACGTATATCAATCGATTCAGACACAATGGAGAGCATTTGAAGACATCGAAATTTTCCACTAAAAATAATATAGCCGGTATGGTCAAATTTGAGGTTTTTCCTCATTCATCTTCCAACTGCCATAGTGGCCCATTATGACCTACCTACGACTTCTGTACACCTCTGGTGATGTTTTCTCACGTATACCAATCGATTCAGACACAATGGAGGGCATTTGAAGACATCGAAATTTTCCACTAAAAATCATATAGCCGGTATGGTCAAATTTGAGGTTTTTCCTCGTTCATCTTCCAACTGCCATAGTGGCCCATTATGACCTACCTACGACTTCTGTACACCTCTGGTGATGTTTTCTCACGTATATCAATCGATTCAGACACAATGGAGAGCATTTGAAGACATCGAAATTGTCCACTAAAAATCATATAGCCGGTATGGTCAAATTTGAGGTTTTTCCTCGTTCATCTTCCAACTGCCATAGTGGCCCATTATGACCTACCTACGACTTCTGTACACCGCTGGTGATGTTTTCTCACGTACACCAATCGATTCAGACACAATGGAGGGCATTTGAAGACATCGAAATTTTCCACTAAAAATCATATAGCCGGTATGGTCAAATTTGAGGTTTTTCCTCGTTCATCTTCCAACTGCCATAGTGGCCCATTATGACCTACCTACGACTTCTGTACACCTCTGGTGATGTTTTCTCACGTATACCAATCGATTCAGACACAATGGAGGGCATTTGAAGACATCGAAATTTTCCACTAAAAATCATATAGCCGGTATGGTCAAATTTGAGGTTTTTCCTCGTTCATCTTCCAACTGCCATAGTGGCCCATTATGACCTACCTACGACTTCTGTACACCTCTGGTGATGTTTTCTCACGTATACCAATCGATTCAGACACAATGGAGGGCATTTGAAGACATCGAAATTTTCCACTAAAAATCATATAGCCGGTATGGTCAAATTTGAGGTTTTTCCTCGTTCATCTTCCTCGTAGGTGGCCCATTATGACCTACCTACGACTTCTGTACACCTCTGGTGATGTTTTCTCACGTATACCAATCGATTCAGACACAATGGAGGGCATTTGAAGACATCGAAATTTTCCACTAAAAATCATATAGCCGGTATGGTCAAATTTGAGGTTTTTCCTCGTTCATCTTCCAACTGCCATAGTGGCCCATTATGACCTGCCTACGACTTCTGTACACCTCTGGTGATGTTTTCTCACGTATACCAATCGATTCAGACACAATGGACGGCATTTGAAGACATCGAAATTTTCCACTAAAAATCATATAGCCGCTATGGTCAAATTTGAGGTTTTTCCTCGTTCATCTTCCAACTGCCATAGTGGCCCATTATGACCTACCTACGACTTCTGTACACCTCTGGTGATGTTTTCTCACGTATACCAATCGATTCAGACAAAATAAAGGACATTTGAAGACATCGAAATTTTCCACTAAAAATCATATAGCCGGTATGGTCAAATTTGAGGTTTTTCCTCGTTCATCTTCCAACTGCCATAGTGGCCCATTATGACCTACCTACGACTTCTGTACACCTCTGGTGATGTTTTCTCATTTTTCAGACACAATGGAGGGCTGGAGGGCATTTGAAGACATCGAAATTTTCCACTAAAAATCATATAGCCGGTATGGTCAAATTTGAGGTTTTTCCTCGTTCATCTTCCAACTGCCATAGTGGCCCATTATGACCTACCTACGACTTCTGTACACCTCTGGTGATGTTTTCTCACGTATACCAATCGATTCAGACACAATGGAGGGCATTTGAAGACATCGAAATTTTCCACTAAAAATCATATAGCCGATATGGTCAAATTTGAGGTTTTTCCTCGTTCATCTTCCAACTGCCATAGTGGCCCATTATGACCTACCTACGACTTCTGTACACCTCTGGTGATGTTTTCTCACGTATACCAATCGATTCAGACACAATGGAGGGCATTTGAAGACATCGAAATTTTCCACTAAAAATCATATAGCCGGTATGGTCAAATTTGAGGTTTTTCCTCGTTCATCTTCCAACTGCCATAGTGGCCCATTATGACCTACCTACGACTTCTGTACACCTCTGGTGATGTTTTCTCACGTATACCAATCGATTCAGACACAATGGAGGGCATTTGAAGACATCGAAATTTTCCACTAAAAATCATATAGCCGGTATGGTCAAATTTGAGGTTTTTCCTCGTTCATCTTCCAACTGCCATAGTGGCCCATTATGACCTACCTACGACTTCTGTACACCTCTGGTGATGTTTTCTCACGTATACCAATCGATTCAGACACAATGGAGGGCATTTGAAGACATCGACATTTTCCACTAAAAATCATATAGCCGGTATGGTCAAATTTGAGGTTTTTCCTCGTTCATCTTCCAACTGCCATAGTGGCCCATTATGACCTACCTACGACTTCTGTACACCTCTGGTGATGTTTTCTCACGTATACCAATCGATTCAGACACAATGGAGGGCATTTGAAGACATCGAAATTTTCCACTAAAAATCATATAGCCGATATGGTCAAATTTGAGGTTTTTCCTCGTTCATCTTCCAACTGCCATAGTGGCCCATTATGACCTACCTACGACTTCTGTACACCTCTGGTGATGTTTTCTCACGTATACCAATCGATTCAGACACAATGGAGGGCATTTGAAGACATCGAAATTTTCCACTAAAAATCATATAGCCGGTATGGTCAAATTTGAGGTTTTTCCTCGTTCATCTTCCAACTGCCACAGTGGCCCATTATGACCTACCTACGACTTCTGTACACCTCTGGTGATGTTTTCTCACGTATACCAATCGATTCAGACACAATGGAGGGCATTTGAAGACATCGAAATTTTCCACTAAAAATCATATAGCCGGTATGGTCAAATTTGAGGTTTTTCCTCGTTCATCTTCCAACTGCCATAGTGGCCCATTATGACCTACCTACGACTTCTGTACACCTCTGGTGATGTTTTCTCACGTATACCAATCGATTCAGACACAATGGAGGGCATTTGAAGACATCGAAATTTTCCACTAAAAATCATATAGCCGGTATGGTCAAATTTGAGGTTTTTCCTCGTTCATCTTCCAACTGCCATAGTGGCCCATTATGACCTACCTACGACTTCTGTACACCTCTGGTGATGTTTTCTCACGTATACCAATCGATTCAGACACAATGGAGGGCATTTGAAGACATCGACATTTTCCACTACAAATCATATAGCCGGTATGGTCAAATTTGAGCTTTTTCCTCGTTCATCTTCCAACTGCCATAGTGGCCCATTATGACCTACCTACGACTTCTGTACACCTCTGGTGATGTTTTCTCACGTATACCAATCGATTCAGACACAATGGAGGGCATTTGAAGACATCGAAATTTTCCACTAAAAATCATATAGCCGGTATGGTAAAATTTGAGGTTTTTCCTCGTTCATCTTCCAACTGCCATAGTGGCCCATTATGACCTACCTACTACTTCTGTACACCTCTGGTGATGTTTTCTCACGTATACCAATCGATTCAGACACAATGGAGGGCATTTGAAGACATCGAAATTTTCCACTAAAAATCATATAGCCGGTATGGTCAAATTTGAGGTTTTTCCTCGTTCATCTTCCAACTGCCATAGTGGCCCATTATGACCTACCTACGACTTCTGTACACCTCTGGTGATGTTTTCTCACGTATACCAATCGATTCAGACACAATGGAGGGCATTTGAAGACATCGAAATTTTCCACTAAAAATCATATAGCCGGTATGGTCAAATTTGAGGCTTTTCCTCGTTCATCTTCCAACTGCCATAGTGGTCCATTATGACCTACCTACGACTTCTGTACACCTCTGGTGATGTTTTCTCACGTATACCAATCGATTCAGACACAATGGAGGGCATTTGAAGACATCGAAATTTTCCACTAAAAATCATATAGCCGGTATGGTAAAATTTGAGGTTTTTCCTCGTTCATCTTCCAACTGCCATAGTGGCCCATTATGACCTACCTACGACTTCTGTACACCTCTGGTGATGTTTTCTCACGTATACCAATCGATTCAGACACAATGGAGGGCATTTGAAGACATCGAAATTTTCCACTAAAAATCATATAGCCGGTATGGTAAAATTTGAGGTTTTTCCTCGTTCATCTTCCAACTGCCATAGTGGCCCATTATGACCTACCTACGACTTCTGTACACCTCTGGTGATGTTTTCTCACGTATACCAATCGATTCAGACACAATGGAGGGCATTTGAAGACATCGAAATTTTCCACTAAAAATCATATAGCCGGTATGGTCAAATTTGAGGTTTTTCCTCGTTCATCTTCCAACTGCCATAGTGGCCCATTATGACCTACCTACGACTTCTGTACACCTCTGGTGATGTTTTCTCACGTATACCAATCGATTCAGACACAATGGAGGGCATTTGAAGACATCGACATTTTCCACTAAAAATCATATAGCCGGTATGGTCAAATTTGAGCTTTTTCCTCGTTCATCTTCCAACTGCCATAGTGGCCCATTATGACCTACCTACGACTTCTGTACACCTCTGGTGATGTTTTCTCACGTATACCAATCGATTCAGACACAATTGAGGGGATTTGAAGACATCGAAATTTTCCACTAAAAATCATATAGCCGGTATGGTCAAATTTGAGGTTTTTCCTCGTTCATCTTCCAACTGCCATAGTGGCCCATTATGACCTACCTACGACTTCTGTACACCTCTGGTGATGTTTTCTCACGTATACCAATCGATTCAGACACAGTGGATGGCATTTGAAGACATCGAAATTTTCCACTAAAAATCATATAGCCGGTATGGTCAAATTTGAGGTTTTTCCTCGTTCATCTTCCAACTGCCATAGTGGCGCATTATGACTTACCTACGACTTCTGTACACCTCTGGTGATGTTTTCTCACGTATACCAATCGATTCAGACACAATGGAGGGCATTTGAAGACATCGAAATTTTTCACTAAAAATCATATAGCCGGTATGGTCAAATTTGAGGTTTTTCCTCGTTCATCTTCCAACTGCCATAGTGGCCCATTATGGCCTACCTACGACTTCTGTACACCTCTGGTGATGTTTTCTCACGTATACCAATCGATTCAGACACAATGGAGGGCATTTGAAGACATCGACATTTTCCACTAAAAATCATATAGCCGGTATGGTCAAATTTGAGGTTTTTCCTCGTTCATCTTCCAACTGCCATAGTGGCCCATTATGACCTACCTACGACTTCTGTACACCTCTGGTGATGTTTTCTCATGTATACCAATCGATTCAGACACAATGGAGGACATTTGAAGACATCGAAATTTTCCACTAAAAATCATATAGCCGGTATGGTCAAATTTGAGGCTTTTCCTCGTTCATCTTCCAACTGCCATAGTGGTCCATTATGACCTACCTACGACTTCTGTACACCTCTGGTGATGTTTTCTCACGTATACCAATCGATTCAGACACAATGGAGGGCATTTGAAGACATCGAAATTTTCCACTAAAAATCATATAGCCGGTATGGTAAAATTTGAGGTTTTTCCTCGTTCATCTTCCAACTGCCATAGTGGCCCATTATGACCTACCTACTACTTCTGTACACCTCTGGTGATGTTTTCTCACGTATACCAATCGATTCAGACACAATGGAGGGCATTTGAAGACATCGAAATTTTCCATTAAAAATCATATAGCCGGTATGGTCAAATTTGAGGTTTTTCCTCGTTCATCTTCCAACTGCCATAGTGGCCCATTATGACCTACCTACGACTTCTGTACACCTCTGGTGATGTTTTCTCACGTATACCAATCGATTCAGACACAATGGAGGGCATTTGAAGACATCGAAATTTTCCACTAAAAATCATATAGCCGGTATGGTCAAATTTGAGGTTTTTCCTCGTTCATCTTCCAACTGCCATAGTGGCCCATTATGACCTACCTACGACTTCTGTACATCTCTGGTGATGTTTTCTCACGTATACCAATCGATTCAGACACAATGGAGGGCATTTGAAGACATCGAAATTTTCCACTAAAAATCATATAGCCGGTATGGTCAAATTTGAGGTTTTTCCTCGTTCATCTTCCAACTGCCATAGTGGCCCATTATGACCTACCTACGACTTCTGTACACCTCTGGTGATGTTTTCTCACGTATACCAATCGATTCAGACACAATGGAGGGCATTTGAAGACATCGAAATTTTCCACTAAAAATCATATAGCCGGTATGGTCAAATTTGAGGTTTTTCCTCGTTCATCTTCCAACTGCCATAGTGGCCCATTATGACCTACCTACGACTTCTGTACACCTCTGGTGATGTTTTCTCACGTATATCAATCGATTCAGCCACAATGGAGGGCATTTGAAGACATCGAAATTTTCCACTAAAAATCATATAGCCGGTATGGTCAAATTTGAGGTTTTTCCTCGTTCATCTTCCAACTGCCATAGTGGCCCATTATGACCTACCTACGACTTCTGTACAACTCTGGTGATGTTTTCTTACGTATACCAATCGATTCAGACACAATGGAGGGCATTTGAAGACATCGAAATTTCCCACTAAAAATCATATAGCCGGTATGGTCAAATTTGAGGTTTTTCCTCGTTCATCTTCCAACTGCCATAGTGGCCCATTATGACCTACCTACGACTTCTGTACACCTCTGGTGATGTTTTCTCACGTATACCAATCGATTCAGACACAATGGAGGGCATTTGAAGACATCGAAATTTTCCACTAAAAATCATATAGCCGGTATGGTCAAATTTGAGGTTTTTCCTCGTTCATCTTCCAACTGCCATAGTGGCCCATTATGACCTACCTACGACTTCTGTACACCTCTGGTGATGTTTTCTCACGTATACCAATCGATTCAGACACAATGGAGGGCATTTGAAGACATCGAAATTTTCCACTAAAAATCATATAGCCGGTATGGTCAAATTTGAGGTTTTTCCTCGTTCATCTTCCAACTGCCATAGTGGCCCATTATGACCTACCTACGACTTCTGTACACCTCTGGTGATGTTTTTCTCACGTATACCAATCGATTCAGACACAATGGAGGGCATTTGAAGACATCGAAATTTTCCACTAAAAATCATATAGGTTTTTCCTCGTTCATCTTCCAACTGCCATAGTGGCCCATTATGACCTACCTACGACTTCTGTACACCTCTGGTGATGTTTTCTTACGTATACCAATCGATTCAGACACAATGGAGGGCATTTGAAGACATCGAAATTTTCCACTAAAAATCATATAGCCGGTATGGTCAAATTTGAGGTTTTTCCTCGTTCATCTTCCAACTGCCATAGTGGCCCATTATGACCTACCTACTACTTCTGTACACCTCTGTGATGTTTTCTCACGTATACCAATCGATTCAGACACAATGGAGGGCATTTGAGACATCGAAATTTTCCACTAAAAATCATATAGCCGGTATGGTCAAATTTGAGGTTTTTCCTTGTTCATCTTCCAACTGCCATAGTGGCCCATTATGACCTACCTACGACTTCTGTACACCTCTGGTGATGTTTTCTCACGTATACCAATCGATTCAGACACAATGGAGGGCATTTGAAGACATCGAAATTTTCCACTAAAAATCATATAGCCGGTATGGTCAAATTTGAGGTTTTTTCCTCGTTCATCTTCCAACTGCCATAGTGGCCCATTATGACCTACCTACGACTTCTGTACACCTCTGGTGATGTTTTCTCACGTATACCAATCGATTCAGACACAATGGAGGGCATTTGAAGACATCGAAATTTTCCACTAAAAATCATATAGCCGGTGTGGTCAAATTTGAGGTTTTTCCTCGTTCATCTTCCAACTGCCATAGTGGCCCCATTATGACCTACCTACGACTTCTGTACACCTCTGGTGATGTTTTCTCACGTATACCAATCGATTCAGACACAATGGAGGGCATTTGAAGACATCGAAATTTTTCCACTAAAAATCATATAGCCGGTATGGTCAAATTTGAGGTTTTTCCTCGTTTATCTTCCAACTGCCATAGTGGCCCATTATGACCTACCTACGACTTCTGTACACCTCTGGTGATGTTTTCTCACGTATACCAATCGATTCAGACACAATGGAGGGCATTTGAAGACATCGAAATTTTTCCACTAAAAATCATATAGCCGGTATGGTCAAATTTGAGGTTTTTCCTCGTTCATCTTCCAACTGCCATAGTGGCCCATTATGACCTACCTACTACTTCTGTACACCTCTGGTGATGTTTTCTCACGTATACCAATCGATTCAGACACAATGGAGCGCATTTGAAGACATCGAAATTTTCCACTAAAAATCATATAGCCGGTATGGTCAAATTTGAGGTTTTTCCTCGTTCATCTTCCAACTGCCATAGTGGCCCATTATGACCTACCTACGACTTCTGTACACCTCTGGTGATGTTTTCTCACGTATACCAATCGATTCAGATACAATGAAGGGCATTTGAAGACATCGAAATTTTCCACTAAAAATCATATAGCCGGTATGGTCAAATTTGAGGTTTTCCTTGTTCATCTTCCAACTGCCATAGGGGCCCCATTATGACCTACCTACGACTTCTGTACACCTCTGGTGATGTTTTCTCACGTATACCAATCGATTCAGACACAATGGAGGGCATTTGAAGACATCGAAATTTTCCACTAAAAATCATATAGCCGGTATGGTCAAATTTGAGGTTTTTCCTCGTTCATCTTCCAACTGCCATAGTGGCCCATTATGACCTACCTACTACTTCTGTACACCTCTGGTGATGTTTTCTCACGTATACCAATCGATTCAGACACAATGGAGGGCATTTGAAGACATCGAAATTTTCCACTAAAAATCATATAGCCGGTATGGTCAAATTTGAGGTTTTTCCTCATTCATCTTCCAACTGCCATAGTGGCCCATTATGACCTACCTACTACTTCTGTACACCTCTGGTGATGTTTTCTCACGTATACCAATCGATTCAGACACAATGGAGGGCATTTGAAGACATCGAAATTTTCCACTAAAAATCATATAGCCGGTATGGTCAAATTTGAGGTTTTTCCTCGTTCATCTTCCAACTGCCATAGTGGCCCATTATGACCTACCTACGACTTCTGTACACCTCTGGTGATGTTTTCTCACGTATACCAATCGATTCAGACACAATGGAGGGCATTTGAAGACATCGAAATTTTCCACTAAAAATCATATAGCCGGTATGGTCAAATTTGAGGTTTTTCCTCGTTCATCTTCCAACTGCCATAGTGGCCCATTATGACCTACCTACGACTTCTGTACACCTCTGGTGATGTTTTCTCACGTATACCAATCGATTCAGACACAATGGAGGGCATTTGAAGACATCGAAATTTTCCACTAAAAATCATATAGCCGGTATGGTCAAATTTGAGGTTTTTCCTCGTTCATCTTCCAACTGCCATAGTGGCCCATTATGACCTACCTACTACTTCTGTACACCTCTGGTGATGTTTTCTCACGTATACCAATCGATTCAGACACAATGGAGCGCATTTGAAGACATCGAAATTTTCCACTAAAAATCATATAGCCGGTATGGTCAAATTTGAGGTTTTTCCTCGTTCATCTTCCAACTGCCATAGTGGCCCATTATGACCTACCTACGACTTCTGTACACCTCTGGTGATGTTTTCTCACGTATACCAATCGATTCAGATACAATGAAGGGCATTTGAAGACATCGAAATTTTCCACTAAAAATCATATAGCCGGTATGGTCAAATTTGAGGTTTTCCTTGTTCATCTTCCAACTGCCATAGGGGCCCATTATGACCTACCTACGACTTCTGTACACCTCTGGTGATGTTTTCTCACGTATACCAATCGATTCAGACACAATGGAGGGCATTTGAAGACATCGAAATTTTCCACTAAAAATCATATAGCCGGTATGGTCAAATTTGAGGTTTTTCCTCGTTCATCTTCCAACTGCCATAGTGGCCCATTATGACCTACCTACTACTTCTGTACACCTCTGGTGATGTTTTCTCACGTATACCAATCGATTCAGACACAATGGAGGGCATTTGAAGACATCGAAATTTTCCACTAAAAATCATATAGCCGGTATGGTCAAATTTGAGGTTTTTCCTCATTCATCTTCCAACTGCCATAGTGGCCCATTATGACCTACCTACGACTTCTGTACACCTCTGGTGATGTTTTCTCACGTATACCAATCGATTCAGACACAATGGAGGGCATTTGAAGACATCGAAATTTCCACTAAAAATCATATAGCCGGTATGGTCAAATTTGAGGTTTTTCCTCGTTCATCTTCCAACTGCCATAGTGGCCCATTATGACCTACCTACTACTTCTGTACACCTCTGGTGATGTTTTCTCACGTATACCAATCGATTCAGACACAATGGAGGGCATTTGAAGACATCGAAATTTTCCACTAAAAATCATATAGCCGGTATGGTCAAATTTGAGGTTTTTCCTCGTTCATCTTCCAACTGCCATAGTGGCCCATTATGACCTACCTACTACTTCTGTACACCTCTGGTGATGTTTTCTCACGTATACCAATCGATTCAGACACAATGGAGCGCATTTGAAGACATCGAAATTTTCCACTAAAAATCATATAGCCGGTATGGTCAAATTTGAGGTTTTTCCTCGTTCATCTTCCAACTGCCATAGTGGCCCATTATGACCTACCTACGACTTCTGTACACCTCTGGTGATGTTTTCTCACGTATACCAATCGATTCAGACACAATGGAGGCCATTGAAAAAAAATCGAAATTTTCCACTAAAAATCATATAGCCGGTATGGTCAAATTTGAGGTTTTTCCTCGTTCATCTTCCAACTGCCATAGTGGCCCATTATGACCTACCTACGACTTCTGTACACCTCTGGTGATGTTTTCTCACGTATATCAATCGATTCAGACACAATGGAGAGCGTTTGAAGACATCGAAATTTTCCACTAAAAATCATATAGCCGGTATGGTCAAATTTGAGGTTTTTCCTCGTTCATCTTCCAACTGCCATAGTGGCCCATTATGACCTACCTACGAATTCTGTACACCTCTGGTGATGTTTTCTCACGTATACCAATCGATTCAGACACAATGGAGGGCATTTGAAGACATCGAAATTTTCCACTAAAAATCATATAGCCGGTATGGTCAAATTTGAGGTTTTCCTTGTTCATCTTCCAACTGCCATAGGGGCCCATTATGACCTACCTACGACTTCTGTACACCTCTGGTGATGTTTTCTCACGTATACCAATCGATTCAGACACAATGGAGGACATTTGAAGACATCGAAATTTTCCACTAAAAATCATATAGCCGGTATGGTCAAATTTGAGGTTTTTCCTCGTTCATCTTCCAACTGCCATAGTGGCCCATTATGACCTACCTACTACTTCTGTACACCTCTGGTGATGTTTTCTCACGTATACCAATCGATTCAGACACAATGGAGGGCATTTGAAGACATCGAAATTTTCCACTAAAAATCATATAGCCGGTATGGTCAAATTTGAGGTTTTTCCTCATTCATCTTCCAACTGCCATAGTGGCCCATTATGACCTACCTACGACTTCTGTACACCTCTGGTGATGTTTTCTCACGTATACCAATCGATTCAGACACAATGGAGGGCATTTGAAGACATCGAAATTTCCACTAAAAATCATATAGCCGGTATGGTCAAATTTGAGGTTTTTCCTCGTTCATCTTCCAACTGCCATAGTGGCCCATTATGACCTACCTACTACTTCTGTACACCTCTGGTGATGTTTTCTCACGTATACCAATCGATTCAGACACAATGGAGGGCATTTGAAGACATCGAAATTTTCCACTAAAAATCATATAGCCGGTATGGTCAAATTTGAGGTTTTTCCTCGTTCATCTTCCAACTGCCATAGTGGCCCATTATGACCTACCTACGACTTCTGTACACCTCTGGTGATGTTTTCTCACGTATACCAATCGATTCAGACACAATGGAGGGCATTTGAAGACATCGAAATTTTCCACTAAAAATCATATAGCCGGTATGGTCAAATTTGAGGTTTTTCCTCGTTCATCTTCCAACTGCCATAGTGGCCCATTATGACCTACCTACGACTTCTGTACACCTCTGGTGATGTTTTCTCACGTATACCAATCGATTCAGACACAATGGAGGGCATTTGAAGACATCGAAATTTTCCACTAAAAATCATATAGCCGGTATGGTCAACTTTGAGGTTTTTCCTCGTTCATCTTCCAACTGCCATAGTGGCCCATTATGACCTACCTACGACTTCTGTACACCTCTGGTGATGTTTTCTCACGTATACCAATCGATTCAGACACAATGGAGGGCATTTGAAGACATCGAAATTTTCCACTAAAAATCATATAGCCGGTATGGTCAAATTTGAGGTTTTTCCTCGTTCATCTTCCAACTGCCATAGTGGCCCATTATGACCTACCTACGACTTCTGTACACCTCTGGTGATGTTTTCTCACGTATACCAATCGATTCAGACACAATGGAGGGCATTTGAAGACATCGAAATTTTCCACTAAAAATCATATAGCCGGTCAAATTTCATATAGTATGGTCAAATTTGAGGTTTTTCCTCGTTCATCTTCCAACTGCCATAGTGGCCCATTTTGACCTACCTACGACTTCTGTACACCTCTGGTGATGTTTTCTCACGTATACCAATCGATTCAGACACAATGGAGGGCATTTGAAGACATCGAAATTTTCCACTAAAAATCATATAGCCGGTATGGTCAAATTTGAGGTTTTTCCTCGTTCATCTTCCAACTGCCATAGTGGCCCATTATGACCTACCTACGACTTCTGTACACCTCTGGTAATGTTTTCTCACGTATACCAATCGATTCAGACACAATGGAGGCCATTGAAAAAAATCGAAATTTTCCACTAAAAATCATATAGCCGGTATGGTCAAATTTGAAGTTTTTCCTCGTTCATCTTCCAACTGCCATAGTGGCCCATTATGACCTACCTACGACTTCTGTACACCTCTGGTGATGTTTTCTCACGTATATCAATCGATTCAGACACAATGGAGAGCGTTTGAAGACATCGAAATTTTCCACTAAAAATCATATAGCCGGTATGGCCAAATTTGAGGTTTTTCCTCGTTCATCTTCCAACTGCCATAGTGGCCCATTATGACCTACCTACGACTTCTGTACACCTCTGGTGATGTTTTCTCACGTATACCAATCGATTCAGACACAATGGAGGGCATTTGAAGACATCGAAATTTTCCACTAAAAATCATATAGCCGGTATGGTCAAATTTGAGGTTTTTCCTCGTTCATCTTCCAACTGCCATAGTGGCCCATTATGACCTACCTACGACTTCTGTACACCTCTGGTGATGTTTTCTCACGTATACCAATCGATTCAGACACAATGGAGGGCATTTGAAGACATCGAAATTGTCCACTAAAAATCATATAGCCGGTATGGTCAAATTTGAGGTTTTTCCTCGTTCATCTTCCAACTGCCATAGCGGCCCATTATGACCTACCTACGACTTCTGTACACCTCTGGTGATGTTTTCTCACGTATACCAATCGATTCAGACACAATGGAGGGCATTTGAAGACATCGAAATTTTCCACTAAAAATCATATAGCCGGTATGGTCAAATTTGAGGTTTTTCCTCGTTCATCTTCCAACTGCCATAGTGGCCCATTATGACCTACCTACGACTTCTGTACACCTCTGGTCATGTTTTCTCACTTATATCAATCGATTCAGATACAATGGAGGGCATTTGAAGACATCGAAATTTTTCCACTAAAAATCATATAGCCGGTCAAATTTCATATAGTATGGTCAAATTTGAGGTTTTTCCTCGTTCATCTTCCAACTGCCATAGTGGCCCATTATGACCTACCTACGACTTCTGTACACCTCTGGTGATGTTTTCTCACTTATATCAATCGATTCAGATACAATGGAGGGCATTTGAAGACATCGAAATTTTCCACTAAAAATCATATAGCCGGTATGGTCAAATTTGAGGTTTTTCCTCGTTCATCTTCCAACTGCCATAGTGGCCCATTATGACCTACCTACGACTTCTGTACACCTCTGGTGATGTTTTCTCACTTATATCAATCGATTCAGATACAATGGAGGGCATTTGAAGACATCGAAATTTTCCACTAAAAATCATATAGCCGGTATGGTCAAATTTGAGGTTTTTCCTCGTTCATCTTCCAACTGCCATAGTGGCCCATTATGACCTACCTACGACTTCTGTACACCTCTGGTGATGTTTTCTCACGTATACCAATCGATTCAGACACAATGGAGGGCATTTGAAGACATCGAAATTTTCCACTAAAAATCATATAGCCGGTATGGTCAAATTTGAGGTTTTTCCTCGTTCATCTTCCAACTGCCATAGTGACCCATTATGACCTACCTACGACTTCTGTACACCTCTGGTGATGTTTTCTCACGTATATCAATCGATTCAGACACAATGGAGAGCGTTTGAAGACATCGAAATTTTCCACAAAAAATCATATAGCCGGTATGGTCAAATTTGAGGTTTTTCCTCGTTCATCTTCCAACTGCCATAGTGGCCCATTATGACCTACCTACGACTTCTGTACACCTCTGGTGATGTTTTCTCACGTATACCAATCGATTCAGACACAATGGAGGGCATTTGAAGACATCGAAATTTTCCACTAAAAATCATATAGCCGGTATGGTCAAATTTGAGGTTTTTCCTCGTCCATCTTCCAACTGCCATAGTGGCCCATTATGACCTACCTACTACTTCTGTACACCTCTGGTGATGTTTTCTCACGTATACCAATCGATTCAGATACAATGGAGGGCATTTGAAGACATCGAAATTTTCCACTAAAAATCATTAGCCGGTATGGTCAAATTTGAGGTTTTTCCTCGTTCATCTTCCAACTGCCATAGTGGCCCATTATGACCTACCTACGACTTCTGTACACCTCTGGTGATGTTTTCTCACGTATATCAATCGATTCAGACACAATGGAGAGCGTTTGAAGACATCGAAATTTTCCACAAAAAATCATATAGCCGGTATGGTCAAATTTGAGGTTTTTCCTCGTTCATCTTCCAACTGCCATAGTGGCCCATTATGACCTACCTACGACTTCTGTACACCTCTGGTGATGTTTTCTCACGTATACCAATCGATTCAGACACAATGGAGGGCATTTGAAGACATCGAAATTTTCCACTAAAAATCATATAGCCGGTATGGTCAAATTTGAGGTTTTTCCTCGTCCATCTTCCAACTGCCATAGTGGCCCATTATGACCTACCTACTACTTCTGTACACCTCTGGTGATGTTTTCTCACGTATACCAATCGATTCAGATACAATGGAGGGCATTTGAAGACATCGAAATTTTCCACTAAAAATCATTAGCCGGTATGGTCAAATTTGAGGTTTTTCCTCGTTCATCTTCCAACTGCCATAGTGGCCCATTATGACCTACCTACGACTTCTGTACACCTCTGGTGATGTTTTCTCACGTATACCAATCGATTCAGATACAATGGAGGGCATTTGAAGACATCGAAATTTTCCACTAAAAATCATATAGGCGGTAGGTCAAATTTGAGGTTTTTCCTCGTTCATCTTCCAACTGCCATAGTGGCCCATTATGACCTACCTACGACTTCTGTACACCTCTGGTGATGTTTTCTCACGTATACCAATCGATTCAGACACAATGGAGGGCATTTGAAAACATCGAAATTTTCCACTAAAAATCATATAGCCGGATTCAGACACAATGGAGGGCATTTGAAGACTTCGAAATTTTCCACTAAAAATCATATAGCCGGTATGGTCAAATTTGAGGTTTTTCCTCGTTCATCTTCCAACTGCCATAGTGGCTCATTATGACCTACCTACGACTTCTGTACACCTCTGGTGATGTTTTCTCACGTATACCAATCGATTCAGACACAATGGAGGGCATTTGAAGACATCGAAATTTTGCACTAAAAATCATATAGCCGGTATGGTCAAATTTGAGGTTTTTCCTCGTTCATCTTCCAACTGCCATAGTGGCTCATTATGACCTACCTACGACTTCTGTACACCTCTGGTGATATTTTCTCACGTATATCAATCGATTCAGACACAATGGAGAGCATTTGAAGACATCGAAATTTTCCACTAAAAATAATATAGCCGGTATGGTCAAATATGAGGTTTTTCCTCGTTCATCTTCCAACTGCCATAGTGGCCCATTATGACCTACCTACGACTTCTGTACACCTCTGGTGATGTTTTCTCACGTATACCAATCGATTCAGACACAATGGAGGGCATTTGAAGACATCGAAATTTTCCACTAAAAATCATATAGCCGGTATGGTCAAATTTGAGGTTTTTCCTCGTTCATCTTCCAACTGCCATAGTGGCCCATTATGACCTACCTACGACTTCTGTACACCTCTGGTGATGTTTTCTCACGTATACCAATCGATTCAGACACAATGGAGGGCATTTGAAGACATCGAAATTTTCCACTAAAAATCATATAGCCGGTATGGTCAAATTTGAGGTTTTTCCTCGTTCATCTTCCAACTGCCATAGTGGCCCATTATGACCTACCTACGACTTCTGTACACCTCTGGTGATGTTTTCTCACGTATACCAATCGATTCAGACACAATGGAGGGCATTTGAAGACATCGAAATTTTCCACTAAAAATCATATAGCCGGTATGGTCAAATTTGAGGTTTTTCCTCGTTCATCTTCCAACTGCCATAGTGGCCCATTATGACCTACCTACTACTTCTGTACACCTCTGGTGATGTTTTCTCACGTATACCAATCGATTCAGATACAATGGAGGGCATTTGAAGACATCGAAATTTTCCACTAAAAATCATTAGCCGGTATGGTCAAATTTGAGGTTTTTCCTCGTTCATCTTCCAACTGCCATAGTGGCCCATTATGACCTACCTACTACTTCTGTACACCTCTGGTGATGTTTTCTCACGTATACCAATCGATTCAGACACAATGGAGGGCATTTGAAGACATCGAAATTTTCCACTAAAAATCATATAGCCGGTATGGTCAAATTTGAGGTTTTTCCTCGTTCATCTTCCAACTGCCATAGTGGCCCATTATGACCTACCTACGACTTCTGTACACCTCTGGTGATGTTTTCTCACGTATATCAATCGATTCAGACACAATGGAGAGCATTTGAAGACATCGAAATTTTCCACTAAAAATCATATAGCCGGTAGGTCAAATTTGAGGTTTTTCCTCGTTCATCTTCCAACTGCCATAGTGGCCCATTATGACCTACCTACGACTTCTGTACACCTCTGGTGATGTTTTCTCACGTATACCAATCGATTCAGACACAATGGAGGGCATTTGAAAACATCGAAATTTTCCACTAAAAATCATATAGCCGGATTCAGACACAATGGAGAACATTTGAAGACATCGAAGTTTTCCACTAAAAATCATATAGCCGGTATGGTCAAATTTGAGGTTTTTCCTCGTTCATCTTCCAACTGCCATAGTGGCTCATTATGACCTACCTACGACTTCTGTACACCTCTGGTGATGTTTTCTCACGTATACCAATCGATTCAGACACAATGGAGGGCATTTGAAGACATCGAAATTTTGCACTAAAAATCATATAGCCGGTATGGTCAAATTTGAGGTTTTTCCTCGTTCATCTTCCAACTGCCATAGTGGCCCATTATGACCTACCTACTACTTCTGTACACCTCTGGTGATGTTTTCTCACGTATACCAATCGATTCAGACACAATGGAGGGCATTTGAAGACATCGAAATTTTCCACTAAAAATCATATAGCCGGTATGGTCAAATTTGAGGTTTTTCCTCGTTCATCTTCCAACTGCCATAGTGGCCCATTATGACCTACCTACGACTTCTGTACACCTCTGGTGATGTTTTCTCACGTATACCAATCGATTCAGACACAATGGAGGGCATTTGAAGACATCGAAATTTTCCACTAAAAATCATATAGCCGGTATGGTCAAATTTGAGGTTTTTCCTCGTTCATCTTCCAACTGCCATAGTGGCCCATTATGAGCTACCTACTACTTCTGTACACCTCTGGTGATGTTTTCTCGCGTATACCAATCGATTCAGACACAATGGAGGGCATTTGAAGACATCGAAATTTTCCACTAAAAATCATATAGCCGGTATGGTCAAATTTGAGGTTTTTCCTCGTTCATCTTCCAACTGCCATAGTGGCTCATTATGACCTACCTACGACTTCTGTACACCTCTGGTGATATTTTCTCACGTATATCAATCGATTCAGACACAATGGAGAGCATTTGAAGACATCGAAATTTTCCACTAAAAATAATATAGCCGGTATGGTCAAATATGAGGTTTTTCCTCGTTCATCTTCCAACTGCCATAGTGGCCCATTATGACCTACCTACGACTTCTGTACACCTCTGGTGATGTTTTCTCACGTATACCAATCGATTCAGACACAATGGAGGGCATTTGAAGACATCGAAATTTTCCACTAAAAATCATATAGCCGGTATGGTCAAATTTGAGGTTTTTCCTCGTTCATCTTCCAACTGCCATAGTGGCCCATTATGGCCTACCTACGACTTCTGTACACCTCTGGTGATGTTTTCTCACGTATACCAATCGATTCAGACACAATGGAGGGCATTTGAAGACATCGAAATTTTCCACTAAAAATCATATAGCCGGTATGGTCAAATTTGAGGTTTTTCCTCGTTCATCTTCCAACTGCCATAGTGGCCCATTATGACCTACCTACGACTTCTGTACACCTCTGGTGATGTTTTCTCACGTATACCAATCGATTCAGACACAATGGAGGGCATTTGAAGACATCGAAATTTTCCACTAAAAATCATATAGCCGGTATGGTCAAATTTGAGGTTTTTCCTCGTCCATCTTCCAACTGCCATAGTGGCCCATTATGACCTACCTACGACTTCTGTACACCTCTGGTGATGTTTTCTCACGTATACCAATCGATTCAGATACAATGGAGGGCATTTGAAGACATCGAAATTTTCCACTAAAAATCATTAGCCGGTATGGTCAAATTTGAGGTTTTTCCTCGTTCATCTTCCAACTGCCATAGTGGTCCATTATGACCTACCTACTACTTCTGTACACCTCTGGTGATGTTTTCTCACGTATACCAATCGATTCAGACACAATGGAGGGCATTTGAAGACATCGAAATTTTCCACTAAAAATCATATAGCCGGTATGGTCAAATTTGAGGTTTTTCCTCGTTCATCTTCCAACTGCCATAGTGGCCCATTATGACCTACCTACGACTTCTGTACACCTCTGGTGATGTTTTCTCACGTATATCAATCGATTCAGACACAATGGAGAGCATTTGAAGACATCGAAATTTTCCACTAAAAATCATATAGCCGGTAGGTCAAATTTGAGGTTTTTCCTCGTTCATCTTCCAACTGCCATAGTGGCCCATTATGACCTACCTACGACTTCTGTACACCTCTGGTGATGTTTTCTCACGTATACCAATCGATTCAGACACAATGGAGGGCATTTGAAAACATCGAAATTTTCCACTAAAAATCATATAGCCGGATTCAGACACAATGGAGAACATTTGAAGACATCGAAGTTTTCCACTAAAAATCATATAGCCGGTATGGTCAAATTTGAGGTTTTTCCTCGCTCATCTTCCAACTGCCATAGTGGCTCATTATGACCTACCTACGACTTCTGTACACCTCTGGTGATGTTTTCTCACGTATACCAATCGATTCAGACACAATGGAGGGCATTTGAAGACATCGAAATTTTGCACTAAAAATCATATAGCCGGTATGGTCAAATTTGAGGTTTTTCCTCGTTCATCTTCCAACTGCCATAGTGGCCCATTATGACCTACCTACTACTTCTGTACACCTCTGGTGATGTTTTCTCACGTATACCAATCGATTCAGACACAATGGAGGGCATTTGAAGACATCGAAATTTTCCACTAAAAATCATATAGCCGGTATGGTCAAATTTGAGGTTTTTCCTCGTTCATCTTCCAACTGCCATAGTGGCCCATTATGACCTACCTACGACTTCTGTACACCTCTGGTGATGTTTTCTCACGTATACCAATCGATTCAGACACAATGGAGGGCATTTGAAGACATCGAAATTTTCCACTAAAAATCATATAGCCGGTATGGTCAAATTTGAGGTTTTTCCTCGTTCATCTTCCAACTGCCATAGTGGCCCATTATGAGCTACCTACTACTTCTGTACACCTCTGGTGATGTTTTCTCGCGTATACCAATCGATTCAGACACAATGGAGGGCATTTGAAGACATCGAAATTTTCCACTAAAAATCATATAGCCGGTATGGTCAAATTTGAGGTTTTTCCTCGTTCATCTTCCAACTGCCATAGTGGATATTATGACCTACCTACTACTTCTGTACACCTCTGGTGATGTTTTCTCACGTATACCAATCGATTCAGACACAATGGAGGGCATTTGAAGACATCGAAATTTTCCACTAAAAATCATATAGCCGGTATGGTCAAATTTGAGGTTTTTCCTCATTCATCTTCCAACTGCCATAGTGGCCCATTATGACCTACCTACGACTTCTGTACACCTCTGGTGATGTTTTCTCACGTATACCAATCGATTCAGACACAATGGAGGGCATTTGAAGACATCGAAATTTTCCACTAAAAATCATATAGCCGGTATGGTCAAATTTGAGGTTTTCCCTCGTTCATCTTCCAACTGCCATAGTGGCCCATTATGACCTACCTACGACTTCTGTACACCTCTGGTGATGTTTTCTCACGTATACCAATCGATTTAGACACAATGGAGGGCATTTGAAGACATCGAAATTTTCCACTAAAAATCATATAGCCGATATGGTCAAATTTGAGGTTTTTCCTCGTTCATCTTCCAACTGCCATAGTGGCCCATTATGACCTACCTACGACTTCTGTACACCTCTGGTGATGTTTTCTCACGTATACCAATCGATTCAGACACAATGGAGGGCATTTGAAGACATCGAAATTTTCCACTAAAAATCATATAGCCGGTATGGTCAAATTTGAGGTTTTTCCTCGTTCATCTTCCAACTGCCATAGTGGCCCATTATGACCTACCTACTACTTCTGTACACCTCTGGTGATGTTTTCTCACGTATACCAATCGATTCAGACACAATGGAGGGCATTTGAAGACATCGAAATTTTCCACTAAAAATCATATATGGTCAAATTTGAGGTTTTTCCTCGTTCATCTTCCAACTGCCATAGTGGCCCATTATGACCTACCTACGACTTCTGTACACCTCTGGTGATGTTTTCTCACGTATACCAATCGATTCAGATACAATGGAGGGCATTTGAAGACATCGAAATTTTCCACTAAAAATCATATAGCCGGTATGGTCAAATTTGAGGTTTTTCCTCGTTCATCTTCCAACTGCCATAGTGGCCCATTATGACCTACCTACTACTTCTGTACACCTCTGGTGATGTTTTCTCACGTATACCAATCGATTCAGACACAATGGAGGGCATTTGAAGACATCGAAATTTTCCACTAAAAATCATATAGCCGGTATGGTCAAATTTGAGGTTTTTCCTCGTTCATCTTCCAACTGCCATAGTGGCCCATTATGACCTACCTACGACTTCTGTACACCTCTGGTGATGTTTTCTCACGTATATCAATCGATTCAGACACAATGGAGAGCATTTGAAGACATCGAAATTTTCCACTAAAAATCATATAGCCGCTATGGTCAAATTTGAGGTTTTTCCTCGTTCATCTTCCAACTGCCATAGTGGCCCATTATGACCTACCTACGACTTCTGTACACCTCTGGTGATGTTTTCTCACGTATACCAATCGATTCAGACACAATGGAGGGCATTTGAAGACATCGAAATTTTCCACTAAAAATCATATAGCCGGTATGGTCAAATTTGAGGTTTTTCCTCGTTCATCTTCCAACTGCCATAGTGGCCCATTATGACCTACCTACGACTTCTGTACACCTCTGGTGATGTTTTCTCACGTATATCAATCGATTCAGACACAATGGAGAGCATTTGAAGACATCGAAATTTTCCACTAAAAATCATATAGCCGGTATGGTCAAATTTGACGTTTTTCCTCGTTCATCTTCCAACTGCCATAGTGGCCTATTATGACCTACCTACGACTTCTGTACACCTCTGGTGATGTTTTCTCACGTATACCAATCGATTCAGACACAATGGAGGGCATTTGAAGACATCGAAATTTTCCACTAAAAATCATATAGCCGGTATGGTCAAATTTGAGGTTTTTCCTCGTTCATCTTCCAACTGCCATAGTGGCCCATTATGGCCTACCTACGACTTCTGTACACCTCTGGTGATGTTTTCTCGCGTATACCAATCGATTCAGACACAATGGAGGGCATTTGAAGACATCGAAATTTTCCACTAAAAATCATATAGCCGGTATGGTCAAATTTGAGGTTTTTCCTCGTTCATCTTCCAACTGCCATAGTGGCCCATTATGACCTACCTACGACTTCTGTACACCTATGGTGATGTTTTCTCACGTATACCAATCGATTCAGACACAATGGAGGGCATTTGAAGACATCGAAATTTTCCACTAAAAATCATATAGCCGGTATGGTCAAATTTGAGGTTTTTCCTCGTTCATCTTCCAACTGCCATAGTGGCCCATTATGACCTACCTAGGACTTCTGTACACCTCTGGTGATGTTTCCTCACGTATACCAATCGATTCAGACACAATGGAGGGCATTTGAAGACATCGAAATTTTCCACTAAAAATCATATAGCCGGTATGGTCAAATTTGAGGTTTTTCCTCGTTCATCTTCCAACTGCCATAGTGGCCCATTATGACCTACCTACTACTTCTGTACACCTCTGGTGATGTTTTCTCACGTATACCAATCGATTCAGACACAATGGAGCGCATTTGAAGACATCGAAATTTTCCACTAAAAATCATATAGCCGGTATGGTCAAATTTGAGGTTTTTCCTCGTTCATCTTCCAACTGCCATAGTGGCCCATTATGACCTACCTACGACTTCTGTACACCTCTGGTGATGTTTTCTCACGTATACCAATCGATTCAGACACAATGGAGGCCATTGAAAAAAAATCGAAATTTTCCACTAAAAATCATATAGCCGGTATGGTCAAATTTGAGGTTTTTCCTCGTTCATCTTCCAACTGCCATAGTGGCCCATTATGACCTACCTACGACTTCTGTACACCTCTGGTGATGTTTTCTCACGTATATCAATCGATTCAGACACAATGGAGAGCGTTTGAAGACATCGAAATTTTCCACTAAAAATCATATAGCCGGTATGGTCAAATTTGAGGTTTTTCCTCGTTCATCTTCCAACTGCCATAGTGGCCCATTATGACCTACCTACGAATTCTGTACACCTCTGGTGATGTTTTCTCACGTATACCAATCGATTCAGACACAATGGAGGGCATTTGAAGACATCGAAATTTTCCACTAAAAATCATATAGCCGGTATGGTCAAATTTGAGGTTTTCCTTGTTCATCTTCCAACTGCCATAGGGGCCCATTATGACCTACCTACGACTTCTGTACACCTCTGGTGATGTTTTCTCACGTATACCAATCGATTCAGACACAATGGAGGACATTTGAAGACATCGAAATTTTCCACTAAAAATCATATAGCCGGTATGGTCAAATTTGAGGTTTTTCCTCGTTCATCTTCCAACTGCCATAGTGGCCCATTATGACCTACCTACTACTTCTGTACACCTCTGGTGATGTTTTCTCACGTATACCAATCGATTCAGACACAATGGAGGGCATTTGAAGACATCGAAATTTTCCACTAAAAATCATATAGCCGGTATGGTCAAATTTGAGGTTTTTCCTCGTTCATCTTCCAACTGCCATAGTGGCCCATTATGACCTACCTACGACTTCTGTACACCTCTGGTGATGTTTTCTCACGTATACCAATCGATTCAGACACAATGGAGGGCATTTGAAGACATCGAAATTTCCACTAAAAATCATATAGCCGGTATGGTCAAATTTGAGGTTTTTCCTCGTTCATCTTCCAACTGCCATAGTGGCCCATTATGACCTACCTACTACTTCTGTACACCTCTGGTGATGTTTTCTCACGTATACCAATCGATTCAGACACAATGGAGGGCATTTGAAGACATCGAAATTTTCCACTAAAAATCATATAGCCGGTATGGTCAAATTTGAGGTTTTTCCTCGTTCATCTTCCAACTGCCATAGTGGCCCATTATGACCTACCTACGACTTCTGTACACCTCTGGTGATGTTTTCTCACGTATACCAATCGATTCAGACACAATGGAGGGCATTTGAAGACATCGAAATTTTCCACTAAAAATCATATAGCCGGTATGGTCAAATTTGAGGTTTTTCCTCGTTCATCTTCCAACTGCCATAGTGGCCCATTATGACCTACCTACGACTTCTGTACACCTCTGGTGATGTTTTCTCACGTATACCAATCGATTCAGACACAATGGAGGGCATTTGAAGACATCGAAATTTTCCACTAAAAATCATATAGCCGGTATGGTCAAATTTGAGGTTTTTCCTCGTTCATCTTCCAACTGCCATAGTGGCCCATTATGACCTACCTACGACTTCTGTACACCTCTGGTGATGTTTTCTCACGTATACCAATCGATTCAGACACAATGGAGGGCATTTGAAGACATCGAAATTTTCCACTAAAAATCATATAGCCGGTCAAATTTCATATAGTATGGTCAAATTTGAGGTTTTTCCTCGTTCATCTTCCAACTGCCATAGTGGCCCATTTTGACCTACCTACGACTTCTGTACACCTCTGGTGATGTTTTCTCACGTATACCAATCGATTCAGACACAATGGAGGGCATTTGAAGACATCGAAATTTTCCACTAAAAATCATATAGCCGGTATGGTCAAATTTGAGGTTTTTCCTCGTTCATCTTCCAACTGCCATAGTGGCCCATTATGACCTACCTACGACTTCTGTACACCTCTGGTAATGTTTTCTCACGTATACCAATCGATTCAGACACAATGGAGGCCATTGAAAAAAATCGAAATTTTCCACTAAAAATCATATAGCCGGTATGGTCAAATTTGAGGTTTTTCCTCGTTCATCTTCCAACTGCCATAGTGGCCCATTATGACCTACCTACGACTTCTGTACACCTCTGGTGATGTTTTCTCACGTATATCAATCGATTCAGACACAATGGAGAGCGTTTGAAGACATCGAAATTTTCCACTAAAAATCATATAGCCGGTATGGCCAAATTTGAGGTTTTTCCTCGTTCATCTTCCAACTGCCATAGTGGCCCATTATGACCTACCTACGACTTCTGTACACCTCTGGTGATGTTTTCTCACGTATACCAATCGATTCAGACACAATGGAGGGCATTTGAAGACATCGAAATTTTCCACTAAAAATCATATAGCCGGTATGGTCAAATTTGAGGTTTTTCCTCGTTCATCTTCCAACTGCCATAGTGGCCCATTATGACCTACCTACGACTTCTGTACACCTCTGGTGATGTTTTCTCACGTATACCAATCGATTCAGACACAATGGAGGGCATTTGAAGACATCGAAATTGTCCACTAAAAATCATATAGCCGGTATGGTCAAATTTGAGGTTTTTCCTCGTTCATCTTCCAACTGCCATAGCGGCCCATTATGACCTACCTACGACTTCTGTACACCTCTGGTGATGTTTTCTCACGTATACCAATCGATTCAGACACAATGGAGGGCATTTGAAGACATCGAAATTTTCCACTAAAAATCATATAGCCGGTATGGTCAAATTTGAGGTTTTTCCTCGTTCATCTTCCAACTGCCATAGTGGCCCATTATGACCTACCTACGACTTCTGTACACCTCTGGTCATGTTTTCTCACTTATATCAATCGATTCAGATACAATGGAGGGCATTTGAAGACATCGAAATTTTTCCACTAAAAATCATATAGCCGGTCAAATTTCATATAGTATGGTCAAATTTGAGGTTTTTCCTCGTTCATCTTCCAACTGCCATAGTGGCCCATTATGACCTACCTACGACTTCTGTACACCTCTGGTGATGTTTTCTCACTTATACCAATCGATTCAGATACAATGGAGGGCATTTGAAGACATCGAAATTTTCCACTAAAAATCATATAGCCGGTATGGTCAAATTTGAGGTTTTTCCTCGTTCATCTTCCAACTGCCATAGTGGCCCATTATGACCTACCTACGACTTCTGTACACCTCTGGTGATGTTTTCTCACTTATATCAATCGATTCAGATACAATGGAGGGCATTTGAAGACATCGAAATTTTCCACTAAAAATCATATAGCCGGTATGGTCAAATTTGAGGTTTTTCCTCGTTCATCTTCCAACTGCCATAGTGGCCCATTATGACCTACCTACGACTTCTGTACACCTCTGGTGATGTTTTCTCACGTATACCAATCGATTCAGACACAATGGAGGGCATTTGAAGACATCGAAATTTTCCACTAAAAATCATATAGCCGGTATGGTCAAATTTGAGGTTTTTCCTCGTTCATCTTCCAACTGCCATAGTGACCCATTATGACCTACCTACGACTTCTGTACACCTCTGGTGATGTTTTCTCACGTATATCAATCGATTCAGACACAATGGAGAGCGTTTGAAGACATCGAAATTTTCCACAAAAAATCATATAGCCGGTATGGTCAAATTTGAGGTTTTTCCTCGTTCATCTTCCAACTGCCATAGTGGCCCATTATGACCTACCTACGACTTCTGTACACCTCTGGTGATGTTTTCTCACGTATACCAATCGATTCAGACACAATGGAGGGCATTTGAAGACATCGAAATTTTCCACTAAAAATCATATAGCCGGTATGGTCAAATTTGAGGTTTTTCCTCGTCCATCTTCCAACTGCCATAGTGGCCCATTATGACCTACCTACTACTTCTGTACACCTCTGGTGATGTTTTCTCACGTATACCAATCGATTCAGATACAATGGAGGGCATTTGAAGACATCGAAATTTTCCACTAAAAATCATTAGCCGGTATGGTCAAATTTGAGGTTTTTCCTCGTTCATCTTCCAACTGCCATAGTGGCCCATTATGACCTACCTACGACTTCTGTACACCTCTGGTGATGTTTTCTCACGTATATCAATCGATTCAGACACAATGGAGAGCGTTTGAAGACATCGAAATTTTCCACAAAAAATCATATAGCCGGTATGGTCAAATTTGAGGTTTTTCCTCGTTCATCTTCCAACTGCCATAGTGGCCCATTATGACCTACCTACGACTTCTGTACACCTCTGGTGATGTTTTCTCACGTATACCAATCGATTCAGACACAATGGAGGGCATTTGAAGACATCGAAATTTTCCACTAAAAATCATATAGCCGGTATGGTCAAATTTGAGGTTTTTCCTCGTCCATCTTCCAACTGCCATAGTGGCCCATTATGACCTACCTACTACTTCTGTACACCTCTGGTGATGTTTTCTCACGTATACCAATCGATTCAGATACAATGGAGGGCATTTGAAGACATCGAAATTTTCCACTAAAAATCATTAGCCGGTATGGTCAAATTTGAGGTTTTTCCTCGTTCATCTTCCAACTGCCATAGTGGCCCATTATGACCTACCTACGACTTCTGTACACCTCTGGTGATGTTTTCTCACGTATACCAATCGATTCAGATACAATGGAGGGCATTTGAAGACATCGAAATTTTCCACTAAAAATCATATAGCCGGTATGGTCAAATTTGAGGTTTTTCCTCGTTCATCTTCCAACTGCCATAGTGGCCCATTATGACCTACCTACGACTTCTGTACACCTCTGGTGATGTTTTCTCACGTATATCAATCGATTCAGACACAATGGAGAGCATTTGAAGACATCGAAATTTTCCAATAAAAATCATATAGGCGGTAGGTCAAATTTGAGGTTTTTCCTCGTTCATCTTCCAACTGCCATAGTGGCCCATTATGACCTACCTACGACTTCTGTACACCTCTGGTGATGTTTTCTCACGTATACCAATCGATTCAGACACAATGGAGGGCATTTGAAAACATCGAAATTTTCCACTAAAAATCATATAGCCGGATTCAGACACAATGGAGGGCATTTGAAGACTTCGAAATTTTCCACTAAAAATCATATAGCCGGTATGGTCAAATTTGAGGTTTTTCCTCGTTCATCTTCCAACTGCCATAGTGGCTCATTATGACCTACCTACGACTTCTGTACACCTCTGGTGATGTTTTCTCACGTATACCAATCGATTCAGACACAATGGAGGGCATTTGAAGACATCGAAATTTTGCACTAAAAATCATATAGCCGGTATGGTCAAATTTGAGGTTTTTCCTCGTTCATCTTCCAACTGCCATAGTGGCTCATTATGACCTACCTACGACTTCTGTACACCTCTGGTGATATTTTCTCACGTATATCAATCGATTCAGACACAATGGAGAGCATTTGAAGACATCGAAATTTTCCACTAAAAATAATATAGCCGGTATGGTCAAATATGAGGTTTTTCCTCGTTCATCTTCCAACTGCCATAGTGGCCCATTATGACCTACCTACGACTTCTGTACACCTCTGGTGATGTTTTCTCACGTATACCAATCGATTCAGACACAATGGAGGGCATTTGAAGACATCGAAATTTTCCACTAAAAATCATATAGCCGGTATGGTCAAATTTGAGGTTTTTCCTCGTTCATCTTCCAACTGCCATAGTGGCCCATTATGACCTACCTACGACTTCTGTACACCTCTGGTGATGTTTTCTCACGTATACCAATCGATTCAGACACAATGGAGGGCATTTGAAGACATCGAAATTTTCCACTAAAAATCATATAGCCGGTATGGTCAAATTTGAGGTTTTTCCTCGTTCATCTTCCAACTGCCATAGTGGCCCATTATGACCTACCTACGACTTCTGTACACCTCTGGTGATGTTTTCTCACGTATACCAATCGATTCAGACACAATGGAGGGCATTTGAAGACATCGAAATTTTCCACTAAAAATCATATAGCCGGTATGGTCAAATTTGAGGTTTTTCCTCGTCCATCTTCCAACTGCCATAGTGGCCCATTATGACCTACCTACTACTTCTGTACACCTCTGGTGATGTTTTCTCACGTATACCAATCGATTCAGACACAATGGAGGGCATTTGAAGACATCGAAATTTTCCACTAAAAATCATTAGCCGGTATGGTCAAATTTGAGGTTTTTCCTCGTTCATCTTCCAACTGCCATAGTGGCCCATTATGACCTACCTACTACTTCTGTACACCTCTGGTGATGTTTTCTCACGTATACCAATCGATTCAGACACAATGGAGGGCATTTGAAGACATCGAAATTTTCCACTAAAAATCATATAGCCGGTATGGTCAAATTTGAGGTTTTTCCTCGTTCATCTTCCAACTGCCATAGTGGCCCATTATGACCTACCTACGACTTCTGTACACCTCTGGTGATGTTTTCTCACGTATATCAATCGATTCAGACACAATGGAGAGCATTTGAAGACATCGAAATTTTCCACTAAAAATCATATAGCCGGTAGGTCAAATTTGAGGTTTTTCCTCGTTCATCTTCCAACTGCCATAGTGGCCCATTATGACCTACCTACGACTTCTGTACACCTCTGGTGATGTTTTCTCACGTATACCAATCGATTCAGACACAATGGAGGGCATTTGAAAACATCGAAATTTTCCACTAAAAATCATATAGCCGGATTCAGACACAATGGAGAACATTTGAAGACATCGAAGTTTTCCACTAAAAATCATATAGCCGGTATGGTCAAATTTGAGGTTTTTCCTCGTTCATCTTCCAACTGCCATAGTGGCTCATTATGACCTACCTACGACTTCTGTACACCTCTGGTGATGTTTTCTCACGTATACCAATCGATTCAGACACAATGGAGGGCATTTGAAGACATCGAAATTTTGCACTAAAAATCATATAGCCGGTATGGTCAAATTTGAGGTTTTTCCTCGTTCATCTTCCAACTGCCATAGTGGCCCATTATGACCTACCTACTACTTCTGTACACCTCTGGTGATGTTTTCTCACGTATACCAATCGATTCAGACACAATGGAGGGCATTTGAAGACATCGAAATTTTCCACTAAAAATCATATAGCCGGTATGGTCAAATTTGAGGTTTTTCCTCGTTCATCTTCCAACTGCCATAGTGGCCCATTATGACCTACCTACGACTTCTGTACACCTCTGGTGATGTTTTCTCACGTATACCAATCGATTCAGACACAATGGAGGGCATTTGAAGACATCGAAATTTTCCACTAAAAATCATATAGCCGGTATGGTCAAATTTGAGGTTTTTCCTCGTTCATCTTCCAACTGCCATAGTGGCCCATTATGAGCTACCTACTACTTCTGTACACCTCTGGTGATGTTTTCTCGCGTATACCAATCGATTCAGACACAATGGAGGGCATTTGAAGACATCGAAATTTTCCACTAAAAATCATATAGCCGGTATGGTCAAATTTGAGGTTTTTCCTCGTTCATCTTCCAACTGCCATAGTGGCTCATTATGACCTACCTACGACTTCTGTACACCTCTGGTGATATTTTCTCACGTATATCAATCGATTCAGACACAATGGAGAGCATTTGAAGACATCGAAATTTTCCACTAAAAATAATATAGCCGGTATGGTCAAATATGAGGTTTTTCCTCGTTCATCTTCCAACTGCCATAGTGGCCCATTATGACCTACCTACGACTTCTGTACACCTCTGGTGATGTTTTCTCACGTATACCAATCGATTCAGACACAATGGAGGGCATTTGAAGACATCGAAATTTTCCACTAAAAATCATATAGCCGGTATGGTCAAATTTGAGGTTTTTCCTCGTTCATCTTCCAACTGCCATAGTGGCCCATTATGGCCTACCTACGACTTCTGTACACCTCTGGTGATGTTTTCTCACGTATACCAATCGATTCAGACACAATGGAGGGCATTTGAAGACATCGAAATTTTCCACTAAAAATCATATAGCCGGTATGGTCAAATTTGAGGTTTTTCCTCGTTCATCTTCCAACTGCCATAGTGGCCCATTATGACCTACCTACGACTTCTGTACACCTCTGGTGATGTTTTCTCACGTATACCAATCGATTCAGACACAATGGAGGGCATTTGAAGACATCGAAATTTTCCACTAAAAATCATATAGCCGGTATGGTCAAATTTGAGGTTTTTCCTCGTCCATCTTCCAACTGCCATAGTGGCCCATTATGACCTACCTACTACTTCTGTACACCTCTGGTGATGTTTTCTCACGTATACCAATCGATTCAGATACAATGGAGGGCATTTGAAGACATCGAAATTTTCCACTAAAAATCATTAGCCGGTATGGTCAAATTTGAGGTTTTTCCTCGTTCATCTTCCAACTGCCATAGTGGCCCATTATGACCTACCTACTACTTCTGTACACCTCTGGTGATGTTTTCTCACGTATACCAATCGATTCAGACACAATGGAGGGCATTTGAAGACATCGAAATTTTCCACTAAAAATCATATAGCCGGTATGGTCAAATTTGAGGTTTTTCCTCGTTCATCTTCCAACTGCCATAGTGGCCCATTATGACCTACCTACGACTTCTGTACACCTCTGGTGATGTTTTCTCACGTATACCAATCGATTCAGACACAATGGAGGGCATTTGAAGACATCGAAATTTTCCACTAAAAATCATATAGCCGGTATGGTCAAATTTGAGGTTTTTCCTCGTCCATCTTCCAACTGCCATAGTGGCCCATTATGACCTACCTACTACTTCTGTACACCTCTGGTGATGTTTTCTCACGTATACCAATCGATTCAGATACAATGGAGGGCATTTGAAGACATCGAAATTTTCCACTAAAAATCATTAGCCGGTATGGTCAAATTTGAGGTTTTTCCTCGTTCATCTTCCAACTGCCATAGTGGCCCATTATGACCTACCTACTACTTCTGTACACCTCTGGTGATGTTTTCTCACGTATACCAATCGATTCAGACACAATGGAGGGCATTTGAAGACATCGAAATTTTCCACTAAAAATCATATAGCCGGTATGGTCAAATTTGAGGTTTTTCCTCGTTCATCTTCCAACTGCCATAGTGGCCCATTATGACCTACCTACGACTTCTGTACACCTCTGGTGATGTTTTCTCACGTATATCAATCGATTCAGACACAATGGAGAGCATTTGAAGACATCGAAATTTTCCACTAAAAATCATATAGCCGGTAGGTCAAATTTGAGGTTTTTCCTCGTTCATCTTCCAACTGCCATAGTGGCCCATTATGACCTACCTACGACTTCTGTACACCTCTGGTGATGTTTTCTCACGTATACCAATCGATTCAGACACAATGGAGGGCATTTGAAAACATCGAAATTTTCCACTAAAAATCATATAGCCGGATTCAGACACAATGGAGAACATTTGAAGACATCGAAGTTTTCCACTAAAAATCATATAGCCGGTATGGTCAAATTTGAGGTTTTTCCTCGCTCATCTTCCAACTGCCATAGTGGCTCATTATGACCTACCTACGACTTCTGTACACCTCTGGTGATGTTTTCTCACGTATACCAATCGATTCAGACACAATGGAGGGCATTTGAAGACATCGAAATTTTGCACTAAAAATCATATAGCCGGTATGGTCAAATTTGAGGTTTTTCCTCGTTCATCTTCCAACTGCCATAGTGGCCCATTATGACCTACCTACTACTTCTGTACACCTCTGGTGATGTTTTCTCACGTATACCAATCGATTCAGACACAATGGAGGGCATTTGAAGACATCGAAATTTTCCACTAAAAATCATATAGCCGGTATGGTCAAATTTGAGGTTTTTCCTCGTTCATCTTCCAACTGCCATAGTGGCCCATTATGACCTACCTACGACTTCTGTACACCTCTGGTGATGTTTTCTCACGTATACCAATCGATTCAGACACAATGGAGGGCATTTGAAGACATCGAAATTTTCCACTAAAAATCATATAGCCGGTATGGTCAAATTTGAGGTTTTTCCTCGTTCATCTTCCAACTGCCATAGTGGCCCATTATGAGCTACCTACTACTTCTGTACACCTCTGGTGATGTTTTCTCGCGTATACCAATCGATTCAGACACAATGGAGGGCATTTGAAGACATCGAAATTTTCCACTAAAAATCATATAGCCGGTATGGTCAAATTTGAGGTTTTTCCTCGTTCATCTTCCAACTGCCATAGTGGCCATTATGACCTACCTACTACTTCTGTACACCTCTGGTGATGTTTTCTCACGTATACCAATCGATTCAGACACAATGGAGGGCATTTGAAGACATCGAAATTTTCCACTAAAAATCATATAGCCGGTATGGTCAAATTTGAGGTTTTTCCTCGTTCATCTTCCAACTGCCATAGTGGCCCATTATGACCTACCTACGACTTCTGTACACCTCTGGTGATGTTTTCTCATGTATACCAATCGATTCAGATACAATGGAGGGCATTTGAAGACATCGAAATTTTCCACTAAAAATCATATAGCCGGTATGGTCAAATTTGAGGTTTTTCCTCATTCATCTTCCAACTGCCATAGTGGCCCATTATGACCTACCTACGACTTCTGTACACCTCTGGTGATGTTTTCTCACGTATACCAATCGATTCAGACACAATGGAGGGCATTTGAAGACATCGAAATTTTCCACTAAAAATCATATAGCCGGTATGGTCAAATTTGAGGTTTTCCCTCGTTCATCTTCCAACTGCCATAGTGGCCCATTATGACCTACCTACGACTTCTGTACACCTCTGGTGATGTTTTCTCACGTATACCAATCGATTTAGACACAATGGAGGGCATTTGAAGACATCGAAATTTTCCACTAAAAATCATATAGCCGATATGGTCAAATTTGAGGTTTTTCCTCGTTCATCTTCCAACTGCCATAGTGGCCCATTATGACCTACCTACGACTTCTGTACACCTCTGGTGATGTTTTCTCACGTATACCAATCGATTCAGACACAATGGAGGGCATTTGAAGACATCGAAATTTTCCACTAAAAATCATATAGCCGGTATGGTCAAATTTGAGGTTTTTCCTCGTTCATCTTCCAACTGCCATAGTGGCCCATTATGACCTACCTACTACTTCTGTACACCTCTGGTGATGTTTTCTCACGTATACCAATCGATTCAGACACAATGGAGGGCATTTGAAGACATCGAAATTTTCCACTAAAAATCATATATGGTCAAATTTGAGGTTTTTCCTCGTTCATCTTCCAACTGCCATAGTGGCCCATTATGACCTACCTACGACTTCTGTACACCTCTGGTGATGTTTTCTCACGTATACCAATCGATTCAGATACAATGGAGGGCATTTGAAGACATCGAAATTTTCCACTAAAAATCATATAGCCGGTATGGTCAAATTTGAGGTTTTTCCTCGTTCATCTTCCAACTGCCATAGTGGCCCATTATGACCTACCTACGACTTCTGTACACCTCTGGTGATGTTTTCTCACGTATACCAATCGATTCAGACACAATGGAGGGCATTTGAAGACATCGAAATTTTCCACTAAAAATCATATAGCCGGTATGGTCAAATTTGAGGTTTTTCCTCGTTCATCTTCCAACTGCCATAGTGGCCCATTATGACCTACCTACGACTTCTGTACACCTCTGGTGATGTTTTCTCACGTATATCAATCGATTCAGACACAATGGAGAGCATTTGAAGACATCGAAATTTTCCACTAAAAATCATATAGCCGCTATGGTCAAATTTGAGGTTTTTCCTCGTTCATCTTCCAACTGCCATAGTGGCCCATTATGACCTACCTACGACTTCTGTACACCTCTGGTGATGTTTTCTCACGTATACCAATCGATTCAGACACAATGGAGGGCATTTGAAGACATCGAAATTTTCCACTAAAAATCATATAGCCGGTATGGTCAAATTTGAGGTTTTTCCTCGTTCATCTTCCAACTGCCATAGTGGCCCATTATGACCTACCTACGACTTCTGTACACCTCTGGTGATGTTTTCTCACGTATATCAATCGATTCAGACACAATGGAGAGCATTTGAAGACATCGAAATTTTCCACTAAAAATCATATAGCCGGTATGGTCAAATTTGACGTTTTTCCTCGTTCATCTTCCAACTGCCATAGTGGCCTATTATGACCTACCTACGACTTCTGTACACCTCTGGTGATGTTTTCTCACGTATACCAATCGATTCAGACACAATGGAGGGCATTTGAAGACATCGAAATTTTCCACTAAAAATCATATAGCCGGTATGGTCAAATTTGAGGTTTTTCCTCGTTCATCTTCCAACTGCCATAGTGGCCCATTATGGCCTACCTACGACTTCTGTACACCTCTGGTGATGTTTTCTCGCGTATACCAATCGATTCAGACACAATGGAGGGCATTTGAAGACATCGAAATTTTCCACTAAAAATCATATAGCCGGTATGGTCAAATTTGAGGTTTTTCCTCGTTCATCTTCCAACTGCCATAGTTTCCCATTATGACCTACCTACGACTTCTGTACACCTATGGTGATGTTTTCTCACGTATACCAATCGATTCAGACACAATGGAGGGCATTTGAAGACATCGAAATTTTCCACTAAAAATCATATAGCCGGTATGGTCAAATTTGAGGTTTTTCCTCGTTCATCTTCCAACTGCCATAGTGGCCCATTATGACCTACCTAGGACTTCTGTACACCTCTGGTGATGTTTCCTCACGTATACCAATCGATTCAGACACAATGGAGGGCATTTGAAGACATCGAAATTTTCCACTAAAAATCATATAGCCGGTATGGTCAAATTTGAGGATTTTCCTCGATCATCTTCCAACTGCCATAGTGGCCCATTATGACCTACCTACGACTTCTGTACACCTCTGGTGATGTTTTCTCACGTATACCAATCGATTCAGACACAATGGAGGGCATTTGAAGACATCGAAATTTTCCACTAAAAATCATATAGCCGGTATGGTCAAATTTGAGGTTTTTCCTCGTTCATCTTCCAACTGCCATAGTGGCCCATTATGACCTACCTACGACTTCTGTACACCTCTGGTGATGTTTTCTCGCGTATACCAATCGATTCAGACACAATGGAGGGCATTTGAAGACATCGAAATTTTCCACTAAAAATCATATAGCCGGTATGGTCAAATTTGAGGTTTTTCCTCGTTCATCTTCCAACTGCCATAGTGGCCCATTATGACCTACCTAGGACTTCTGTACACCTCTGGTGATGTTTCCTCACGTATACCAATCGATTCAGACACAATGGAGGGCATTTGAAGACATCGAAATTTTCCACTAAAAATCATATAGCCGGTATGGTCAAATTTGAGGATTTTCCTCGATCATCTTCCAACTGCCATAGTGGCCCATTATGACCTACCTACGACTTCTGTATACCTCTGGTGATGTTTTCTCACGTATACCAATCGATTCAGACACAATGGAGGGCATTTGAAGACATCGAAATTTTCCACTAAAAATCATATAGCCGGTATGGTCAAATTTGACGTTTTTCCTCGTTCATCTTCCAACTGCCATAGTGGCCTATTATGACCTACCTACGACTTCTGTACACCTCTGGTGATGTTTTCTCACGTATACCAATCGATTCAGACACAATGGAGGGCATTTGAAGACATCGAAATTTTCCACTAAAAATCATATAGCCGGTATGGTCAAATTTGAGGTTTTTCCTCGTTCATCTTCCAACTGCCATAGTGGCCCATTATGGCCTACCTACGACTTCTGTACACCTCTGGTGATGTTTTCTCGCGTATACCAATCGATTCAGACACAATGGAGGGCATTTGAAGACATCGAAATTTTCCACTAAAAATCATATAGCCGGTATGGTCAAATTTGAGGTTTTTCCTCGTTCATCTTCCAACTGCCATAGTGGCCCATTATGACCTACCTACGACTTCTGTACACCTATGGTGATGTTTTCTCACGTATACCAATCGATTCAGACACAATGGAGGGCATTTGAAGACATCGAAATTTTCCACTAAAAATCATATAGCCGGTATGGTCAAATTTGAGGTTTTTCCTCGTTCATCTTCCAACTGCCATAGTGGCCCATTATGACCTACCTAGGACTTCTGTACACCTCTGGTGATGTTTCCTCACGTATACCAATCGATTCAGACACAATGGAGGGCATTTGAAGACATCGAAATTTTCCACTAAAAATCATATAGCCGGTATGGTCAAATTTGAGGATTTTCCTCGTTCATCTTCCAACTGCCATAGTGGCCCATTATGACCTACCTACGACTTCTGTATACCTCTGGTGATGTTTTCTCACGTATACCAATCGATTCAGACACAATGGAGGGCATTTGAAGACATCGAAATTTTCCACTAAAAATCATATAGCCGGTATGGTCAAATTTGAGGTTTTTCCTCGTTCATCTTCCAACTGCCATAGTGGCCCATTATGACCTACCTACGACTTCTGTACACCTCTGGTGATGTTTTCTCACGTATACCAATCGATTCAGACACAATGGAGGGCATTTGAAGACATCGAAATTTTCCACTAAAAATCATATAGCCGGTATGGTCAAATTTGAGGTTTTTCCTCGTTCATTTTCCAACTGCCATAGTGGCCCATTATGACCTACCTACGACTTCTGTACACCTCTGGTGATGTTTTCTCACGTATATCAATCGATTCAGACACAATGGAGAGCATTTGAAGACATCGAAATTTTCCACTAAAAATCATATAGCCGGTATGGTCAAATTTGAGGTTTTTCCTCGTTCATCTTCCAACTGCCATAGTGGCCCATTATGACCTACCTACGACTTCTGTACACCTCTGGTGATGTTTTCTCACGTATACCAATCGATTCAGACACAATGGAGGACATTTGAAAACATCGAAATTTTCCACTAAAAATCATATAGCCGGATTCAGACACAATGGCGGGCATTTGAAGACATCGAAATTTTCCACTAAAAATCATATAGCCGGTATGGTCAAATTTGAGGTTTTTCCTCGTTCATCTTCCAACTGCCATAGTGGCCCATTATGACCTACCTACTACTTCTGTACACCTCTGGTGATGTTTTCTCACGTATACCAATCGATTCAGACACAATGGAGGGCATTTGAAGACATCGAAATTTTCCACTAAAAATCATATAGCCGGTATGGTCAAATTTGAGGTTTTTCCTCGTTCATCTTCCAACTGCCATAGTGGCCCATTATGACCTACCTACGACTTCTGTACACCTCTGGGATGTTTTCTCACGTATACCAATCGATTCAGATACAATGGAGGGCATTTGAAGACATCGAAATTTTCCACTAAAAATCATATAGCCGGTATGGTCAAATTTGAGGTTTTTCCTCGTTCATCTTCCAACTGCCATAGTGGCCCATTATGACCTACCTACGACTTCTGTACACCTCTGGTGATGTTTTCTCACGTATACCAATCGATTCAGACACAATGGAGGGCATTTGAAGACATCGAAATTTTCCACTAAAAATCATATAGCCGGTATGGTCAAATTTGAGGTTTTTCCTCGTTCATCTTCCAACTGCCATAGTGGCCCATTATGACCTACCTAGGACTTCTGTACACCTCTGGTGATGTTTCCTCACGTATACCAATCGATTCAGACACAATGGAGGGCATTTGAAGACATCGAAATTTTCCACTAAAAATCATATAGCCGGTATGGTCAAATTTGAGGATTTTCCTCGATCATCTTCCAACTGCCATAGTGGCCCATTATGACCTACCTACGACTTCTGTATACCTCTGGTGATGTTTTCTCACGTATACCAATCGATTCAGACACAATGGAGGGCATTTGAAGACATCGAAATTTTCCACTAAAAATCATATAGCCGGTATGGTCAAATTTGAGGTTTTTCCTCGTTCATCTTCCAACTGCCATAGTGGCCCATTATGACCTACCTACGACTTCTGTACACCTCTGGTGATGTTTTCTCGCGTATACCAATCGATTCAGACACAATGGAGGGCATTTGAAGACATCGAAATTTTCCACTAAAAATCATATAGCCGGTATGGTCAAATTTGAGGTTTTTCCTCGTTCATCTTCCAACTGCCATAGTGGCCCATTATGACCTACCTAGGACTTCTGTACACCTCTGGTGATGTTTCCTCACGTATACCAATCGATTCAGACACAATGGAGGGCATTTGAAGACATCGAAATTTTCCACTAAAAATCATATAGCCGGTATGGTCAAATTTGAGGATTTTCCTCGATCATCTTCCAACTGCCATAGTGGCCCATTATGACCTACCTACGACTTCTGTATACCTCTGGTGATGTTTTCTCACGTATACCAATCGATTCAGACACAATGGAGGGCATTTGAAGACATCGAAATTTTCCACTAAAAATCATATAGCCGGTATGGTCAAATTTGACGTTTTTCCTCGTTCATCTTCCAACTGCCATAGTGGCCTATTATGACCTACCTACGACTTCTGTACACCTCTGGTGATGTTTTCTCACGTATACCAATCGATTCAGACACAATGGAGGGCATTTGAAGACATCGAAATTTTCCACTAAAAATCATATAGCCGGTATGGTCAAATTTGAGGTTTTTCCTCGTTCATCTTCCAACTGCCATAGTGGCCCATTATGGCCTACCTACGACTTCTGTACACCTCTGGTGATGTTTTCTCGCGTATACCAATCGATTCAGACACAATGGAGGGCATTTGAAGACATCGAAATTTTCCACTAAAAATCATATAGCCGGTATGGTCAAATTTGAGGTTTTTCCTCGTTCATCTTCCAACTGCCATAGTGGCCCATTATGACCTACCTACGACTTCTGTACACCTATGGTGATGTTTTCTCACGTATACCAATCGATTCAGACACAATGGAGGGCATTTGAAGACATCGAAATTTTCCACTAAAAATCATATAGCCGGTATGGTAAAATTTGAGGTTTTTCCTCGTTCATCTTCCAACTGCCATAGTGGCCCATTATGACCTACCTAGGACTTCTGTACACCTCTGGTGATGTTTCCTCACGTATACCAATCGATTCAGACACAATGGAGGGCATTTGAAGACATCGAAATTTTCCACTAAAAATCATATAGCCGGTATGGTCAAATTTGAGGATTTTCCTCGTTCATCTTCCAACTGCCATAGTGGCCCATTATGACCTACCTACGACTTCTGTATACCTCTGGTGATGTTTTCTCACGTATACCAATCGATTCAGACACAATGGAGGGCATTTGAAGACATCGAAATTTTCCACTAAAAATCATATAGCCGGTATGGTCAAATTTGAGGTTTTTCCTCGTTCATCTTCCAACTGCCATAGTGGCCCATTATGACCTACCTACGACTTCTGTACACCTCTGGTGATGTTTTCTCACGTATACCAATCGATTCAGACACAATGGAGGGCATTTGAAGACATCGAAATTTTCCACTAAAAATCATATAGCCGGTATGGTCAAATTTGAGGTTTTTCCTCGTTCATCTTCCAACTGCCATAGTGGCCCATTATGACCTACCTACGACTTCTGTACACCTCTGGTGATGTTTTCTCACGTATATCAATCGATTCAGACACAATGGAGAGCATTTGAAGACATCGAAATTTTCCACTAAAAATCATATAGCCGGTAGGTCAAATTTGAGGTTTTTCCTCGTTCATCTTCCAACTGCCATAGTGGCCCATTATGACCTACCTACGACTTCTGTACACCTCTGGTGATGTTTTCTCACGTATACCAATCGATTCAGACACAATGGAGGACATTTGAAAACATCGAAATTTTCCACTAAAAATCATATAGCCGGATTCAGACACAATGGCGGGCATTTGAAGACATCGAAATTTTCCACTAAAAATCATATAGCCGGTATGGTCAAATTTGAGGTTTTTCCTCGTTCATCTTCCAACTGCCATAGTGGCCCATTATGACCTACCTACTACTTCTGTACACCTCTGGTGATGTTTTCTCACGTATACCAATCGATTCAGACACAATGGAGGGCATTTGAAGACATCGAAATTTTCCACTAAAAATCATATAGCCGGTATGGTCAAATTTGAGGTTTTTCCTCGTTCATCTTCCAACTGCCATAGTGGCCCATTATGACCTACCTACGACTTCTGTACACCTCTGGTGATGTTTTCTCACGTATACCAATCGATTCAGATACAATGGAGGGCATTTGAAGACATCGAAATTTTCCACTAAAAATCATATAGCCGGTATGGTCAAATTTGAGGTTTTTCCTCGTTCATCTTCCAACTGCCATAGTGGCCCATTATGACCTACCTACGACTTCTGTACACCTCTGGTGATGTTTTCTCACGTATACCAATCGATTCAGACACAATGGAGGGCATTTGAAGACATCGAAATTTTCCACTAAAAATCATATAGCCGGTATGGTCAAATTTGAGGTTTTTCCTCGTTCATCTTCCAACTGCCATAGTGGCCCATTATGACCTACCTACGACTTCTGTACACCTCTGGTGATGTTTTCTCACGTATATCAATCGATTCAGACACAATGGAGAGCATTTGAAGACATCGAAATTTTCCACTAAAAATCATATAGCCGGTATGGTCAAATTTGAGGTTTTTCCTCGTTCATCTTCCAACTGCCATAGTGGCCCATTATGACCTACCTACGACTTCTGTACACCTCTGGTGATGTTTTCTCACGTATACCAATCGATTCAGACAAAATGGAGGGCATTTGAAGACATCAAAATTTTCCACTAAAAATCATATATATCTAGTGATGTTTTCTCACGTATACCAATCGATTCAGACGCAATGGAGGGCATTTGAAGACATCGAAATTTTCCACTAAAAATCATATAGCCGGTATGGTCAAATTTGAGGTTTTTCCTCGTTCATCTTCCAACTGCCATAGTGGCCCATTATGACCTACCTACGACTTCTGTACACCTCTGGTGATGTTTTCTCACGTATACCAATCGATTCAGACACAATGGAGGGCATTTGAAGACATCGAAATTTTCCACTAAAAATCATATAGCCGGTATGGTCAAATTTGAGGTTTTTCCTCGTTCATCTTCCAACTGCCATAGTGGCCCATTATGACCTACCTACGACTTCTGTACACCTCTGGTGATGTTTTCTCACGTATACCAATCGATTCAGACAAAATGGAGGGCATTTGAAGACATCAAAATTTTCCACTAAAAATCATATAGCCGGATTCAGACACAATGGAGGGCATTTGAAGACATCGAAATTTTGCACTAAAAATCATATAGCCGGTATGGTCAAATTTGAGGTTTTTCCTCGTTCATCTTCCAACTGCCATAGTGGCCCATTATGACCTACCTACGACTTCTGTACACCTCTGGTGATGTTTTCTCACGTATACCAATCGATTCAGACACAATGGAGGGCATTTGAAGACATCGAAATTTTCCACTAAAAATCATATAGCCGGTATGGTCAAATTTGAGGTTTTGCCTCGTTCATCTTCCAACTGCCATAGTGGCCCATTATGACCTACCTACGACTTCTGTACACCTCTGGTGATGTTTTCTCACGTATACCAATCGATTCAGATACAATGGAGGGCATTTGAAGACATCGAAATTTTCCACTAAAAATCATATAGCCGGTATGGTCAAATTTGAGGTTTTTCCTCGTTCATCTTCCAACTGTGCATAGTGGCCCATTATGACCTACCTACGACTTCTGTACACCTCTGGTGATGTTTTCTCACGTATATCAATCGATTCAGACACAATGGAGAGCATTTGAAGACATCGAAATTTTCCACTAAAAATCATATAGCCGGTATGGTCAAATTTGACGTTTTTCCTCGTTCATCTTCCAACTGCCATAGTGGCCTATTATGACCTACCTACGACTTCTGTACACCTCTGGTGATGTTTTCTCACGTATACCAATCGATTCAGACACAATGGAGGGCATTTGAAGACATCGAAATTTTCCACTAAAAATCATATAGCCGGTATGGTCAAATTTGAGGTTTTTCCTCGTTCATCTTCCAACTGCCATAGTGGCCCATTATGACCTACCTACGACTTCTGTACACCTCTGGTGATGTTTTCTCACGTATACCAATCGATTCAGACACAATGGAGGGCATTTGAAGACATCGAAATTTTCCACTAAAAATCATATAGCCGGTATGGTCAAATTTGAGGTTTTCCCTCGTTCATCTTCCAACTGCCCATAGTGGCCCATTATGACCTACCTACGACTTCTGTACACCTCTGGTGATGTTTTCTCACGTATACCAATCGATTTAGACACAATGGAGGGCATTTGAAGACATCGAAATTTTCCACTAAAAATCATATAGCCGGTATGGTCAAATTTGAGGTTTTTCCTCGTTCATCTTCCAACTGCCATAGTGGCCCATTATGACCTACCTACGACTTCTGTACACCTCTGGTGATGTTTTCTCACGTATACCAATTGATTCAGACACAATGGAGGGCATTTGAAGACATCGAAATTTTCCGCTAAAAATCATATAGCCGGTATGGTCAAATTTGAGGTTTTTCCTCGTTCATCTTCCAACTGCCATAGTGGCCCATTATGACCTACCTACTACTTCTGTACACCTCTGGTGATGTTTTCTCACGTATACCAATCGATTCAGACACAATGGAGGGCATTTGAAGACATCGAAATTTTCCACTAAAAATCATATATGGTCAAATTTGAGGTTTTTCCTCGTTCATCTTCCAACTGCCATAGTGGCCCATTATGACCTACCTACGACTTCTGTACACCTCTGGTGATGTTTTCTCACGTATACCAATCGATTCAGATACAATGGAGGGCATTTGAAGACATCGAAATTTTCCACTAAAAATCATATAGCCGGTATGGTCAAATTTGAGGTTTTTCCTCGTTCATCTTCCAACTGCCATAGTGGCCCATTATGACCTACCTACGACTTCTGTACACCTCTGGTGATGTTTTCTCACGTATACCAATCGATTCAGACACAATGGAGGGCATTTGAAGACATCGAAATTTTCCACTAAAAATCATATAGCCGGTATGGTCAAATTTGAGGTTTTTCCTCGTTCATCTTCCAACTGCCATAGTGGCCCATTATGACCTACCTACGACTTCTGTACACCTCTGGTGATGTTTTCTCACGTATATCAATCGATTCAGACACAATGGAGAGCATTTGAAGACATCGAAATTTTCCACTAAAAATCATATAGCCGGTATGGTCAAATTTGAGGTTTTTCCTCGTTCATCTTCCAACTGCCATAGTGGCCCATTATGACCTACCTACGACTTCTGTACACCTCTGGTGATGTTTTCTCACGTATATCAATCGATTCAGACACAATGGAGAGCATTTGAAGACATCGAAATTTTCCACTAAAAATCATATAGCCGGTATGTTCAAATTTGAGGTTTTTCCTCGTTCATCTTCCAACTGCCATAGTGGCCCATTATGACCTACCTACGACTGCTGTACACCTCTGGTGATGTTTTCTCACGTATACCAATCGATTCAGACACAATGGAGGGCATTTGAAGACATCGAAATTTTCCACTAAAAATCATATAGCCGGTATGGTCAAATTTGAGGTTTTTCCTCGTTCATCTTCCAACTGCCATAGTGGCCCATTATGACCTACCTACGACTTCTGTACACCTCTGGTGATGTTTTCTCACGTATACCAATCGATTCAGACACAATGGAGGGCATTTGAAGACATCGAAATTTTCCACTAAAAATCATATAGCCGGTATGGTCAAATTTGAGGTTTTTCCTCGTTCATCTTCCAACTGCCATAGTGGCCCATTATGACCTACCTACGACTTCTGTACACCTCTGGTGATGTTTTCTCACGTATATCAATCGATTCAGACACAATGGAGAGCATTTGAAGACATCGAAATTTTCCACTAAAAATCATATAGCCGGTATGGTCAAATTTGAGGTTTTTCCTCGTTCATCTTCCAACTGCCATAGTGGCCCATTATGACCTACCTACGACTTCTGTACACCTCTGGTGATGTTTTCTCACGTATATCAATCGATTCAGACACAATGGAGGGCATTTGAAGACATCGAAATTTTCCACTAAAAATCATATAGCCGGTATGGTCAAATTTGAGGTTTTTCCTCGTTCATCTTCCAACTGCCATAGTGGCCCATTATGACCTACCTACGACTTCTGTACACCTATGGTGATGTTTTCTCACGTATACCAATCGATTCAGACACAATGGAGGGCATTTGAAGACATCGAAATTTTCCACTAAAAATCATATAGCCGGTATGGTCAAATTTGAGGTTTTTCCTCGTTCATCTTCCAACTGCCATAGTGGCCCATTATGACCTACCTACGACTTCTGTACACCTCTGGTGATGTTTTCTCACGTATACCAATCGATTCAGACACAATGGAGGGCATTTGAAGACATCGAAATTTTCCACTAAAAATCATATAGCCGGTATGGTCAAATTTGAGGTTTTTCCTCGTTCATCTTCCAACTGCCATAGTGGCCCATTATGACCTACCTACGACTTCTGTACACCTCTGGTGATGTTTTCTCACGTATACCAATCGATTCAGACACAATGGAGGGCATTTGAAGACATCGAAATTTTCCACTAAAAATCATATAGCCGGTATGGTCAAATTTGAGGTTTTTCCTCGTTCATCTTCCAACTGCCATAGTGGCCCATTATGACCTACCTACGACTTCTGTACACCTCTGGTGATGTTTTCTCACGTATATCAATCGATTCAGACACAATGGAGAGCATTTGAAGACATCGAAATTTTCCACTAAAAATCATATAGCCGGTATGGTCAAATTTGAGGTTTTTCCTCGTTCATCTTCCAACTGCCATAGTGGCCCATTATGACCTACCTACGACTTCTGTACACCTCTGGTGATGTTTTCTCACGTATATCAATCGATTCAGACACAATGGAGGGCATTTGAAGACATCGAAATTTTCCACTAAAAATCATATAGCCGGTATGGTCAAATTTGAGGTTTTTCCTCGTTCATCTTCCAACTGCCATAGTGGCCCATTATGACCTACCTACGACTTCTGTACACCTATGGTGATGTTTTCTCACGTATACCAATCGATTCAGACACAATGGAGGGCATTTGAAGACATCGAAATTTTCCACTAAAAATCATATAGCCGGTATGGTCAAATTTGAGGTTTTTCCTCGTTCATCTTCCAACTGCCATAGTGGCCCATTATGACCTACCTACGACTTCTGTACACCTCTGGTGATGTTTTCTCACGTATACCAATCGATTCAGACACAATGGAGGGCATTTGAAGACATCGAAATTTTCCACTAAAAATCATATAGCCGGTATGGTCAAATTTGAGGTTTTTCCTCGTTCATCTTCCAACTGCCATAGTGGCCCATTATGACCTACCTACGACTTCTGTACACCTCTGGTGATGTTTTCTCACGTATATCAATCGATTCAGACACAATGGAGGGCATTTGAAGACATCGAAATTTTCCACTAAAAATCATATAGCCGGTATGGTCAAATTTGACGTTTTTCCTCGTTCATCTTCCAACTGCCATAGTGGCCCATTATGACCTACCTACGACTTCTGTACACCTCTGGTGATGTTTTCTCACGTATACCAATCGATTCAGACACAATGGAGGGCATTTGAAGACATCGAAATTTTCCACTAAAAATCATATAGCCGGTATGGTCAAATTTGAGGTTTTTCCTCGTTCATCTTCCAACTGCCATAGTGGCCCATTATGACCTACCTAGGACTTCTGTACACCTCTGGTGATGTTTCCTCACGTATACCAATCGATTCAGACACAATGGAGGGCATTTGAAGACATCGAAATTTTCCACTAAAAATCATATAGCCGGTATGGTCAAATTTGAGGATTTTCCTCGTTCATCTTCCAACTGCCATAGTGGCCCATTATGACCTACCTACGACTTCTGTATACCTCTGGTGATGTTTTCTCACGTATACCAATAGATTCAGACACTATGGAGGGCATTTGAAGACATCGAAATTTTCCACTAAAAATCATATAGCCGGTATGGTCAAATTTGAGGTTTTTCCTCGTTCATCTTCCAACTGCCATAGTGGCCCATTATGACCTACCTACGACTTCTGTACACCTCTGGTGATGTTTTCTCACGTATACCAATCGATTCAGACACAATGGAGGGCATTTGAAGACATCGAAATTTTCCACTAAAAATCATATAGCCGGTATGGTCAAATTTGAGGTTTTCCCTCGTTCATCTTCCAACTGCCATAGTGGCCCATTATGACCTACCTACGACTTCTGTACACCTCTGGTGATGTTTTCTCACGTATACCAATCGATTTAGACACAATGGAGGGCATTTGAAGACATCGAAATTTTCCACTAAAAATCATATAGCCGGTATGGTCAAATTTGAGGTTTTTCCTCGTTCATCTTCCAACTGCCATAGTGGCCCATTATGACCTACCTACGACTTCTGTACACCTCTGGTGATGTTTTCTCACGTATACCAATCGATTCAGACACAATGGAGGGCATTTGAAGACATCGAAATTTTCCACTAAAAATCATATAGCCGGTATGGTCAAATTTGAGGTTTTTCCTCGTCCATCTTACAACTGCCATAGTGGCCCATTATGACCTACCTACGACTTCTGTACACCTCTGGTGATGTTTTCTCACGTATACCAATCGATTCAGACACAATGGAGGGCATTTGAAGACATCGAAATTTTCCACTAAAAATCATATAGCCGGTATGGTCAAATTTGAGGTTTTTCCTCGTTCATCTTCCAACTGCCATAGTGGCCCATTATGACCTACCTACGACTTCTGTACACCTCTGGTGATGTTTTCTCACGTATACCAATCGATTCAGACACAATGGAGGGCATTTGAAGACATCGAAATTTTCCACTAAAAATCATATAGCCGGTATGGTCAAATTTGAGGTTTTTCCTCGTTCATCTTCCAACTGCCATAGTGGCCCATTATGACCTACCTACGACTTCTGTACACCTCTGGTGATGTTTTCTCGCGTATACCAATCGATTCAGACACAATGGAGGGCATTTGAAGACATCGAAATTTTCCACTAAAAATCATATAGCCGGTATGGTCAAATTTGAGGTTTTTCCTCGTTCATCTTCCAACTGCCATAGTGGCCCATTATGACCTACCTACGACTTCTGTACACCTCTGGTGATGTTTTTTCACGTATATCAATCGATTCAGACACAATGGAGAGCATTTGAAGACATCGAAATTTTCCATTAAAAATAATATAGCCGGTATGGTCAAATTTGAGGTTTTTCCTCGTTCATCTTCCAACTGCCATAGTGGCCCATTATGACCTACCTACGACTTCTGTACACCTCTGGTGATGTTTTCTCACGTATATCAATCGATTCAGACACAATTGAGAGCATTTGAAGACATCGAAATTTTCCACTAAAAATCATATAGCCGGTATGGTCAAATTTGAGGTTTTTCCTCGTTCATCTTCCAACTGCCATAGTGGCCCATTATGACCTACCTACGACTTCTGTACACCTCTGGTGATGTTTTCTCACGTATACCAATCGATTCAGACACAATGGAGGGCATTTGAAGACATCGAAATTTTCCACTAAAAATCATATAGCCGGTATGGTCAAATTTGAGGTTTTTCCTCGTTCATCTTCCAACTGCCATAGTGGCCCATTATGACCTACCTACGACTTCTGTACACCTCTGGTGATGTTTTCTCGCGTATACCAATCGATTCAGACACAATGGAGGGCATTTGAAGACATCGAAATTTTCCACTAAAAATCATATAGCCGGTATGGTCAAATTTGAGGTTTTTCCTCGTTCATCTTCCAACTGCCATAGTGGCCCATTATGACCTACCTACGACTTCTGTACACCTCTGGTGATGTTTTCTCACGTATATCAATCGATTCAGACACAATGGAGAGCATTTGAAGACATCGAAATTTTCCATTAAAAATAATATAGCCGGTATGGTCAAATTTGAGGTTTTTCCTCGTTCATCTTCCAACTGCCATAGTGGCCCATTATGACCTACCTACGACTTCTGTACACCTCTGGTGATGTTTTCTCACGTATATCAATCGATTCAGACACAATTGAGAGCATTTGAAGACATCGAAATTTTCCACTAAAAATAATATAGCCGGTATGGTCAAATTTGAGGTTTTTCCTCGTTCATCTTACAACTGCCATAGTGGCCCATTATGACCTACCTACGACTTCTGTACACCTCTAGTGATGTTTTCTCACGTATACCAATCGATTCAGACACAATGGAGGGCATTTGAAGACATCGAAATTTTCCACTAAAAATCATATAGCCGGTATGGTCAAAATTGAGGTTTTTCCTCGTTCATCTTCCAACTGCCATAGTGGCCCATTATGACCTACCTACGACTTCTGTACACCTCTGGTGATGTTTTCTCACGTATACCAATCGATTCAGACACAATGGAGGGCATTTGAAGACATCGAAATTTTCCACTAAAAATCATATAGCCGGTATGGTCAAATTTGAGGTTTTTCCTCGTTCATCTTCCAACTGCCATAGTGGCCCATTATGACCTACCTACGACTTCTGTACACCTCTGGTGATGTCTTCTCACGTATATCAATCGATTCAGACACAATGGAGGGCATTTGAAGACATCAAAATTTTCCACTAAAAATCATATAGCCGGTATGGTCAAATTTGAGGTTTTTCCTCGTTCATCTTCCAACTGCCATAGTGGCCCATTATGACCTACCTACGACTTCTGTACACCTCTGGTGATGTTTTCTCACGTATACCAATCGATTCAGACACAATGGAGGGCATTTGAAGACATCGAAATTTTCCACTAAAAATCATATAGCCGGTATGGTCAAATTTGAGGTTTTTCCTCGTTCATCTTCCAACTGCCATAGTGGCCCATTATGACCTACCTACGACTTCTGTACACCTCTGGTGATGTTTTCTCACGTATACCAATCGATTCAGACACAATGGAGGGCATTTGAAGACATCGAAATTTTCCACTAAAAATCATATAGCCGGTATGGTCAAATTTGAGGTTTTCCCTCGTTCATCTTCCAACTGCCATAGTGGCCCATTATGACCTACCTACGACTTCTGTACACCTCTGGTGATGTCTTCTCACGTATATCAATCGATTCAGACACAATGGAGGGCATTTGAAGACATCAAAATTTTCCACTAAAAATCATATAGCCGGTATGGTCAAATTTGAGGTTTTTCCTCGTTCATCTTCCAACTGCCATAGTGGCCCATTATGACCTACCTACGACTTCTGTACACCTCTGGTGATGTTTTCTCACGTATACCAATCGATTCAGACACAATGGAGGGCATTTGAAGACATCGAAATTTTCCACTAAAAATCATATAGCCGGTATGGTCAAATTTGAGGTTTTTCCTCGTTCATCTTCCAACTGCCATAGTGACCCATTATGACCTACCTACGACTTCTGTACACCTCTGGTGATGTTTTCTCACGTATACCAATCGATTCAGACACAATGGAGGGCATTTGAAGACATCGAAATTTTCCACTAAAAATCATATAGCCGGTATGGTCAAATTTGAGGTTTTTCCTCGTTCATCTTCCAACTGCCATAGTGGCCCATTATGACCTACCTACGACTTCTGTACACCTCTGGTGATGTTTTCTCACGTATACCAATCGATTCAGACACAATGGAGGGCATTTGAAGACATCGAAATTTTCCACTAAAAATCATATAGCCGGTATGGTCAAATTTGAGGTTTTTCCTCGTTCATCTTCCAACTGCCATAGTGGCCCATTATGACCTACCTACGACTTCTGTACACCTCTGGTGATGTCTTCTCACGTATATCAATCGATTCAGACACAATGGAGGGCATTTGAAGACATCTAAATTTTCCACTAAAAATAATATAGCCGGTATGGTCAAATTTGAGGTTTTTCCTCGTTCATCTTCCAACTGCCATAGTGGCCCATTATGACCTACCTACGACTTCTGTACACCTCTGGTGATGTTTTCTCACGTATATCAATCGATTCAGACACAATTGAGAGCATTTGAAGACATCGAAATTTTCCACTAAAAATAATATAGCCGGTATGGTCAAATTTGAGGTTTTTCCTCGTTCATCTTACAACTGCCATAGTGGCCCATTATGACCTACCTACGACTTCTGTACACCTCTGGTGATGTTTTCTCACGTATACCAATCGATTCAGACACAATGGAGGGCATTTGAAGACATCGAAATTTTCCACTAAAAATCATATAGCCGGTATGGTCAAATTTGAGGTTTTTCCTCGTTCATCTTCCAACTGCCATAGTGGCCCATTATGACCTACCTACGACTTCTGTACACCTCTGGTGATGTCTTCTCACGTATATCAATCGATTCAGACACAATGGAGGGCATTTGAAGACATCGAAATTTTCCACTAAAAATCATATAGCCGGTATGGTCAAATTTGAGGTTTTTCCTCGTTCATCTTCCAACTGCCATAGTGGCCCATTATGACCTACCTACGACTTCTGTACACCTCTGGTGATGTCTTCTCACGTATATCAATCGATTCAGACACAATGGAGGGCATTTGAAGACATCAAAATTTTCCACTAAAAATCATATAGCCGGTATGGTCAAATTTGAGGTTTTTCCTCGTTCATCTTCCAACTGCCATAGTGGCCCATTATGACCTACCTACGACTTCTGTACACCTCTGGTGATGTTTTCTCACGTATACCAATCGATTCAGACACAATGGAGGGCATTTGAAGACATCGAAATTTTCCACTAAAAATCATATAGCCGGTATGGTCAAATTTGAGGTTTTTCCTCGTTCATCTTCCAACTGCCATAGTGGCCCATTATGACCTACCTACGACTTCTGTACACCTCTGGTGATGTCTTCTCACGTATATCAATCGATTCAGGCACAATGGAGGGCATTTGAAGACATCAAAATTTTCCACTAAAAATCATATAGCCGGTATGGTCAAATTTGAGGTTTTTCCTCGTTCATCTTCCAACTGCCATAGTGGCCCATTATGACCTACCTACGACTTCTGTACACCTCTGGTGATGTTTTCTCACGTATACCAATCGATTCAGACACAATGGAGGGCATTTGAAGACATCGAAATTTTCCACTAAAAATCATATAGCCGGTATGGTCAAATTTGAGGTTTTTCCTCGTTCATCTTCCAACTGCCATAGTGGCCCATTATGACCTACCTACGACTTCTGTACACCTCTGGTGATGTTTTCTCTTGTATACCAATCGATTCAGACACAATGGAGGGCATTTGAAGACATCGAAATTTTCCACTAAAAATCATATAGCCGGTATGGTCAAATTTGAGGTTTTTCCTCGTTCATCTTCCAACTGCCATAGTGGCCCATTATGACCTACCTACGACTTCTGTACACCTCTGGTGATGTTTTCTCACGTATATCAATCGATTCAGACACAATGGAGAGCATTTGAAGACATCGAAATTTTCCACTAAAAATAATATAGCCGGTATGGTCAAATTTGAGGTTTTTCCTCGTTCATCTTCCAACTGCCATAGTGGCCCATTATGACCTACCTACGACTTCTGTACACCTCTGGTGATGTTTTCTCACGTATATCAATCGATTCAGACACAATTGAGAGCATTTGAAGACATCGAAATTTTCCACTAAAAATAATATAGCCGGTATGGTCAAATTTGAGGTTTTTCCTCGTTCATCTTACAACTGCCATAGTGGCCCATTATGACCTACCTACGACTTCTGTACACCTCTGGTGATGTTTTCTCACGTATACCAATCGATTCAGACACAATGGAGGGCATTTGAAGACATCGAAATTTTCCACTAAAAATCATATAGCCGGTATGGTCAAATTTGAGGTTTTTCCTCGTTCATCTTCCAACTGCCATAGTGGCCCATTATGACCTACCTACGACTTCTGTACACCTCTGGTGATGTCTTCTCACGTATATCAATCGATTCAGACACAATGGAGGGCATTTGAAGACATCAAAATTTTCCACTAAAAATCATATAGCCGGTATGGTCAAATTTGAGGTTTTTCCTCGTTCATCTTCCAACTGCCATAGTGGCCCATTATGACCTACCTACGACTTCTGTACACCTCTGGTGATGTCTTCTCACGTATATCAATCGATTCAGACACAATGGAGGGCATTTGAAGACATCGAAATTTTCCACTAAAAATCATATAGCCGGTATGGTCAAATTTGAGGTTTTTCCTCGTTCATCTTCCAACTGCCATAGTGGCCCATTATGACCTACCTACGACTTCTGTACACCTCTGGTGATGTTTTCTCACGTATATCAATCGATTCAGACACAATTGAGAGCATTTGAAGACATCGAAATTTTCCACTAAAAATAATATAGCCGGTATGGTCAAATTTGAGGTTTTTCCTCGTTCATCTTACAACTGCCATAGTGGCCCATTATGACCTACCTACGACTTCTGTACACCTCTGGTGATGTTTTCTCACGTATACCAATCGATTCAGACACAATGGAGGGCATTTGAAGACATCGAAATTTTCCACTAAAAATCATATAGCCGGTATGGTCAAATTTGAGGTTTTTCCTCGTTCATCTTCCAACTGCCATAGTGGCCCATTATGACCTACCTACGACTTCTGTACACCTCTGGTGATGTCTTCTCACGTATATCAATCGATTCAGACACAATGGAGGGCATTTGAAGACATCGAAATTTTCCACTAAAAATCATATAGCCGGTATGGTCAAATTTGAGGTTTTTCCTCGTTCATCTTCCAACTGCCATAGTGGCCCATTATGACCTACCTACGACTTCTGTACACCTCTGGTGATGTCTTCTCACGTATATCAATCGATTCAGACACAATGGAGGGCATTTGAAGACATCAAAATTTTCCACTAAAAATCATATAGCCGGTATGGTCAAATTTGAGGTTTTTCCTCGTTCATCTTCCAACTGCCATAGTGGCCCATTATGACCTACCTACGACTTCTGTACACCTCTGGTGATGTTTTCTCACGTATACCAATCGATTCAGACACAATGGAGGGCATTTGAAGACATCGAAATTTTCCACTAAAAATCATATAGCCGGTATGGTCAAATTTGAGGTTTTTCCTCGTTCATCTTCCAACTGCCATAGTGGCCCATTATGACCTACCTACGACTTCTGTACACCTCTGGTGATGTCTTCTCACGTATATCAATCGATTCAGACACAATGGAGGGCATTTGAAGACATCAAAATTTTCCACTAAAAATCATATAGCCGGTATGGTCAAATTTGAGGTTTTTCCTCGTTCATCTTCCAACTGCCATAGTGGCCCATTATGACCTACCTACGACTTCTGTACACCTCTGGTGATGTTTTCTCACGTATATCAATCGATTCAGACACAATTGAGAGCATTTGAAGACATCGAAATTTTCCACTAAAAATAATATAGCCGGTATGGTCAAATTTGAGGTTTTTCCTCGTTCATCTTACAACTGCCATAGTGGCCCATTATGACCTACCTACGACTTCTGTACACCTCTGGTGATGTTTTCTCACGTATACCAATCGATTCAGACACAATGGAGGGCATTTGAAGACATCGAAATTTTCCACTAAAAATCATATAGCCGGTATGGTCAAATTTGAGGTTTTTCCTCGTTCATCTTACAACTGCCATAGTGGCCCATTATGACCTACCTACGACTTCTGTACACCTCTGGTGATGTTTTCTCACGTATACCAATCGATTCAGACACAATGGAGGGCATTTGAAGACATCAAATTTTCCACTAAAAATCATATAGCGGTATGGTCAAATTTGAGGTTTTTCCTCGTTCATCTTCCAACTGCCATAGTGGCCCATTATGACCTACCTACGACTTCTGTACACCTCTGGTGATGTCTTCTCACGTATATCAATCGATTCAGACACAATGGAGGGCATTTGAAGACATCGAAATTTTCCACTAAAAATCATATAGCCGGTATGGTCAAATTTGAGGTTTTTCCTCGTTCATCTTCCAACTGCCATAGTGGCCCATTATGACCTACCTACGACTTCTGTACACCTCTGGTGATGTCTTCTCACGTATATCAATCGATTCAGACACAATGGAGGGCACTTGAAGACATCAAAATTTTCCACTAAAAATCATATAGCCGGTATGGTCAAATTTGAGGTTTTTCCTCGTTCATCTTCCAACTGCCATAGTGGCCCATTATGACCTACCTACGACTTCTGTACACCTCTGGTGATGTTTTCTCACGTATATCAATCGATTCAGACACAATTGAGAGCATTTGAAGACATCGAAATTTTCCACTAAAAATAATATAGACGGTATGGTCAAATTTGAGGTTTTTCCTCGTTCATCTTACAACTGCCATAGTGGCCCATTATGACCTACCTACGACTTCTGTACACCTCTGGTGATGTTTTCTCACGTATACCAATCGATTCAGACACAATGGAGGGCATTTGAAGACATCGAAATTTTCCACTAAAAATCATATAGCCGGTATGGTCAAATTTGAGGTTTTTCCTCGTTCATCTTACAACTGCCATAGTGGCCCATTATGACCTACCTACGACTTCTGTACACCTCTGGTGATGTTTTCTCACGTATACCAATCGATTCAGACACAATGGAGGGCATTTGAAGACATCGAAATTTTCCACTAAAAATCATATAGCCGGTATGGTCAAATTTGAGGTTTTTCCTCGTTCATCTTCCAACTGCCATAGTGGCCCATTATGACCTACCTACGACTTCTGTACACCTCTGGTGATGTCTTTTCACGTATATCAATCGATTCAGACACAATGGAGGGCATTTGAAGACATCGAAATTTTCCACTAAAAATCATATAGCCGGTATGGTCAAATTTGAGGTTTTTCCTCGTTCATCTTCCAACTGCCATAGTGGCCCATTATGACCTACCTACGACTTCTGTACACCTCTGGTGATGTTTTCTCACGTATACCAATCGATTCAGACACAATGGAGGGCATTTGAAGACATCGAAATTTTCCACTAAAAATCATATAGCCGGTATGGTCAAATTTGAGGTTTTTCCTCGTTCATCTTCCAACTGCCATAGTGGCCCATTATGACCTACCTACGACTTCTGTACACCTCTGGTGATGTCTTCTCACGTATATCAATCGATTCAGACACAATGGAGGGCATTTGAAGACATCAAAATTTTCCACTAAAAATCATATAGCCGGTATGGTCAAATTTGAGGTTTTTCCTCGTTCATCTTCCAACTGCCATAGTGGCCCATTATGACCTACCTCCGACTTCTGTACACCTCTGGTGATGTTTTCTCACGTATACCAATCGATTCAGACACAATGGAGGGCATTTGAAGACATCGAAATTTTCCACTAAAAATCATATAGCCGGTATGGTCAAATTTGAGGTTTTTCCTCGTTCATCTTCCAACTGCCATAGTGGCCCATTATGACCTACCTACGACTTCTGTACACCTCTGGTGATGTTTTCTCACGTATACCAATCGATTCAGACACAATGGAGGGCATTTGAAGACATCGAAATTTTCCACTAAAAATCATATAGCCGGTATGGTCAAATTTGAGGTTTTTCCTCGTTCATCTTCCAACTGCCATAGTGGCCCATTATGACCTACCTACGACTTCTGTACACCTCTGGTGATGTCTTCTCACGTATATCAATCGATTCAGACACAATGGAGGGCATTTGAAGACATCGAAATTTTCCACTAAAAATCATATAGCCGGTATGGTCAAATTTGAGGTTTTTCCTCGTTCATCTTCCAACTGCCATAGTGGCCCATTATGACCTACCTACGACTTCTGTACACCTCTGGTGATGTTTTCTCACGTATACCAATCGATTCAGACACAATGGAGGGCATTTGAAGACATCGAAATTTCCCACTAAAAATCAAATTTGAGGTTTTTCCTCGTTCATCTTCCAACTGCCATAGTGGCCCATTATGACCTACCTACGACTTCTGTACACCTCTGGTGATGTTTTCTCACGTATATCAATCGATTCAGACACAATGGAGAGCATTTGAAGACATCGAAATTTTACACTAAAAATAATATAGCCGGTATGGTCAAATTTGAGGTTTTTCCTCGTTCATCTTCCAACTGCCATAGTGGCCCATTATGACCTACCTACGACTTCTGTACACCTCTGGTGATGTTTTATCACGTATACCAATCGATTCAGACACAATGGAGGGCATTTGAAGACATCGAAATTTTCCACTAAAAATCATATAGCCGGTATGGTCAAATTTGAGGTTTTTCCTCGTTCATCTTCCAACTGCCATAGTGGCCCATTATGACCTACCTACGACTTCTGTACACCTCTGGTGATGTTTTCTCACGTATATCAATCGATTCAGACACAATGGAGAGCATTTGAAGACATCGAAATTTTCCACTAAAAATAATATAGCCGGTATGGTCAAATTTGAGGTTTTTCCTCGTTCATCTTCCAACTGCCATAGTGGCCCATTATGACCTACCTACGACTTCTGTACACCTCTGGTGATGTTTTATCACGTATACCAATCGATTCAGACACAATGGAGGGCATTTGAAGACATCGAAATTTTCCACTAAAAATCATATAGCCGGTATGGTCAAATTTGAGATTTTTCCTCGTTCATCTTCCAACTGCCATAGTGGCCCATTATGACCTACCTACGACTTCTGTACACCTCTGGTGATGTTTTCTCACGTATACCAATCGATTCAGACACAATGGAGGGCATTTGAAGACATCGAAATTTTCCACTAAAAATCATATAGCCGGTATGGTCAAATTTGAGGTTTTTCCTCGTTCATCTTCCAACTGCCATAGTGGCCCATTATGACCTACCTACGACTTCTGTACACCTCTGGTGATGTTTTCTCACGTATACCAATCGATTCAGACACAATGGAGGGCATTTGAAGACATCGAAATTTTCCACTAAAAATAATATAGCCAGTATGGTCAAATTTGAGGTTTTTCCTCGTTCATCTTCCAACTGCCATAGTGGCCCATTATGACCTACCTACGACTTCTGTACACCTCTGGTGATGTCTTCTCACGTGTATCAATCGATTCAGACACAATGGAGGGCATTTGAAGACATCGAAATTTTCCACTAAAAATCATATAGCCGGTATGGTCAAATTTGAGGTTTTTCCTCGTTCATCTTCCAACTGCCATAGTGGCCCATTATGACCTACCTACGACTGTACACCTCTGGTGATGTTTTCTCACGTATACCAATCGATTCAGACACAATGGAGGGCATTTGAAGACATCGAAATTTTCCACTAAAAATCATATAGCCGGTATGGTCAAATTTGAGGTTTTTCCTCGTTCATCTTCCAACTGCCATAGTGGCCCATTATGACCTACCTACGACTTCTGTACACCTCTGGTGATGTCTTCTCACGTATATCAATCGATTCAGACACAATGGAGGGCATTTGAAGACATCAAAATTTTCCACTAAAAATCATATAGCCGGTATGGTCAAATTTGAGGTTTTTCCTCGTTCATCTTCCAACTGCCATAGTGGCCCATTATGACCTACCTACGACTTCTGTACACCTCTGGTGATGTTTTCTCACGTATACCAATCGATTCAGACACAATGGAGGGCATTTGAAGACATCGAAATTTTCCACTAAAAATCAAATAGGTCAAATTTGAGGTTTTTCCTCGTTCATCTTCCAACTGCCATAGTGGCCCATTATGACCTACCTACGACTTCTGTACACCTCTGGTGATGTTTTCTCACGTATACCAATCGATTCAGACACAATGGAGGGCATTTGAAGACATCGAAATTTTCCACTAAAAATCATGTAGCCGGTATGGTCAAATTTGAGGTTTTTCCTCGTTCATCTTCCAACTGCCATAGTGGCCCATTATGACCTACCTACGACTTCTGTACACCTCTGGTGATGTCTTCTCACGTATATCAATCGATTCAGACACAATGGAGGGCATTTGAAGACATCAAAATTTTCCACTAAAAATCATATAGCCGGTATGGTCAAATTTGAGGTTTTTCCTCGTTCATCTTCCAACTGCCATAGTGGCCCATTATGACCTACCTACGACTTCTGTACACCTCTGGTGATGTTTTCTCACGTATACCAATCGATTCAGACACAATGGAGGGCATTTGAAGACATCGAAATTTCCCACTAAAAATCAAATTTGAGGTTTTTCCTCGTTCATCTTCCAACTGCCATAGTGGCCCATTATGACCTACCTACGACTTCTGTACACCTCTGGTGATGTTTTCTCACGTATATCAATCGATTCAGACACAATGGAGAGCATTTGAAGACATCGAAATTTTACACTAAAAATAATATAGCCGGTATGGTCAAATTTGAGGTTTTTCCTCGTTCATCTTCCAACTGCCATAGTGGCCCATTATGACCTACCTACGACTTCTGTACACCTCTGGTGATGTTTTATCACGTATACCAATCGATTCAGACACAATGGAGGGCATTTGAAGACATCGAAATTTTCCACTAAAAATCATATAGCCGGTATGGTCAAATTTGAGATTTTTCCTCGTTCATCTTCCAACTGCCATAGTGGCCCATTATGACCTACCTACGACTTCTGTACACCTCTGGTGATGTTTTCTCACGTATACCAATCGATTCAGACACAATGGAGGGCATTTGAAGACATCGAAATTTTCCACTAAAAATCATATAGCCGGTATGGTCAAATTTGAGGTTTTTCCTCGTTCATCTTCCAACTGCCATAGTGGCCCATTATGACCTACCTACGACTTCTGTACACCTCTGGTGATGTTTTCTCACGTATATCAATCGATTCAGACACAATGGAGAGCATTTGAAGACATCGAAATTTTCCACTAAAAATAATATAGCCGGTATGGTCAAATTTGAGGTTTTTCCTCGTTCATCTTCCAACTGCCATAGTGGCCCATTATGACCTACCTACGACTTCTGTACACCTCTGGTGATGTTTTATCACGTATACCAATCGATTCAGACACAATGGAGGGCATTTGAAGACATCGAAATTTTCCACTAAAAATCATATAGCCGGTATGGTCAAATTTGAGATTTTTCCTCGTTCATCTTCCAACTGCCATAGTGGCCCATTATGACCTACCTACGACTTCTGTACACCTCTGGTGATGTTTTCTCACGTATACCAATCGATTCAGACACAATGGAGGGCATTTGAAGACATCGAAATTTTCCACTAAAAATCATATAGCCGGTATGGTCAAATTTGAGGTTTTTCCTCGTTCATCTTCCAACTGCCATAGTGGCCCATTATGACCTACCTACGACTTCTGTACACCTCTGGTGATGTTTTCTCACGTATATCAATCGATTCAGACACAATGGAGGGCATTTGAAGACATCGAAATTTTCCACTAAAAATAATATAGCCAGTATGGTCAAATTTGAGGTTTTTCCTCGTTCATCTTCCAACTGCCATAGTGGCCCATTATGACCTACCTACGACTTCTGTACACCTCTGGTGATGTCTTCTCACGTGTATCAATCGATTCAGACACAATGGAGGGCATTTGAAGACATCGAAATTTTCCACTAAAAATCATATAGCCGGTATGGTCAAATTTGAGGTTTTTCCTCGTTCATCTTCCAACTGCCATAGTGGCCCATTATGACCTACCTACGACTGTACACCTCTGGCGATGTTTTCTCACGTATACCAATCGATTCAGACACAATGGAGGGCATTTGAAGACATCGAAATTTTCCACTAAAAATCATATAGCCGGTATGGTCAAATTTGAGGTTTTTCCTCGTTCATCTTCCAACTGCCATAGTGGCCCATTATGACCTACCTACGACTTCTGTACACCTCTGGTGATGTCTTCTCACGTATATCAATCGATTCAGACACAATGGAGGGCATTTGAAGACATCGAAATTTTCCACTAAAAATCATATAGCCGGTATGGTCAAATTTGAGGTTTTTCCTCGTTCATCTTCCAAATGCCATAGTGGCCCATTATGACCTACCTACGACTTCTGTACACCTCTGGTGATGTTTTCTCACGTATACCAATCGATTCAGACACAATGGAGGGCATTTGAAGACATCGAAATTTTCCACTAAAAATCATATAGCCGGTATGGTCAAATTTGAGGTTTTTCCTCGTTCATCTTCCAACTGCCATAGTGGCCCATTATGACCTACCTACGACTTCTGTACACCTCTGGTGATGTTTTCTCACGTATACCAATCGATTCAGACACAATGGAGGGCATTTGAAGACATCGAAATTTTCCACTAAAAATCAAATAGCCAAAATAGTCAAATTTGAGGTTTTTCCTCGTTCATCTTCCAACTGCCATAGTGGCCCATTATGACCTACCTACGACTTCTGTACACCTCTGGTGATGTTTTCTCACGTATACCAATCGATTCAGACACAATGGAGGGCATTTGAAGACATCGAAATTTTCCACTAAAAATCATATAGCCGGTATGGTCAAATTTGAGGTTTTTCCTCGTTCATCTTCCAACTGCCATAGTGGCCCATTATGACTTACCTACGACTTCTGTACACCTCTGGTAATGTTTTCTCACGTATACCAATCGATTCAAACACAATGGAGGGCATTTGAAGACATCGAAATTTTCCACTAAAAATCATATAGCCGGTATGGTCAAATTTGAGGTTTTTCCTCGTTCATCTTCCAACTGCCATAGTTTCCCATTATGACCTACCTACGACTGTACACCTCTGGTGATGTTTTCTCACGTATACCAATCGATTCAGACACAATGGAGGGCATTTGAAGACATCGAAATTTTCCACTAAAAATCATATAGCCGGTATGGTCAAATTTGAGGTTTTTCCTCGTTCATCTTCCAACTGCCATAGTGGCCCATTATGACCTACCTACGACTTCTGTACACCTCTGGTGATGTTTTCTCACGTATACCAATCGATTCAGACACAATGGAGGGCATTTGAAGACATCGAAATTTTCCACTAAAAATCATATAGCCGGTATGGTCAAATTTGAGGTTTTTCCTCGTTCATCTTCCAACTGCCATAGTGGCCCATTATGACCTACCTACGACTTCTGAACACCTCTGGTGATGTCTTCTCACGTATATCAATCGATTCAGACACAATGGAGGGCATTTGAAGACATCGAAATTTTCCACTAAAAATCATATAGCCGGTATGGTCAAATTTGAGGTTTTTCCTCGTTCATCTTCCAACTGCCATAGTGGCCCATTATGACCTACCTACGCCTTCTGTACACCTCTGGTGATGTTTTCTCACGTATACCAATCGATTCAGACACAATGGAGGGCATTTGAAGACATCGAAATTTCCCACTAAAAATCAAATTTGAGGTTTTTCCTCGTTCATCTTCCAACTGCCATAGTGGCCCATTATGACCTACCTACGACTTCTGTACACCTCTGGTGATGTTTTATCACGTATACCAATCGATTCAGACACAATGGAGGGCATTTGAAGACATCGAAATTTTCCACTAAAAATCATATAGCCGGTATGGTCAAATTTGAGATTTTTCCTCGTTCATCTTCCAACTGCCATAGTGGCCCATTATGACCTACCTACGACTTCTGTACACCTCTGGTGATGTTTTCTCACGTATACCAATCGATTCAGACACAATGGAGGGCATTTGAAGACATCGAAATTTTCCACTAAAAATCATATAGCCGGTATGGTCAAATTTGAGGTTTTTCCTCGTTCATCTTCCAACTGCCATAGTGGCCCATTATGACCTACCTACGACTTCTGTACACCTCTGGTGATGTTTTCTCACGTATACCAATCGATTCAGACACAATGGAGGGCATTTGAAGCCATCGAAATTTTCCACTAAAAATCATATAGCCGGTATGGTCAAATTTGAGGTTTTTCCTCGTTCATCTTCCAACTGCCATAGTGGCCCATTATGACCTACCTATCACTTCTGTACAACTCTGGTGCCGGTATGGTCAAATTTGAGGTTTTTCCTCGTTCATCTTCCAACTGCCATAGTGGCCCATTATGACCTACCTACGACTTCTGTACACCTCTGGTGATGTCTTCTCACGTATATCAATCGATTCAGACACAATGGAGGGCATTTGAAGACATCGAAATTTTCCACTAAAAATCATATAGCCGGTATGGTCAAATTTGAGGTTTTTCCTCGTTCATCTTCCAAATGCCATAGTGGCCCATTATGACCTACCTACGACTTCTGTACACCTCTGGTGATGTTTTCTCACGTATACCAATCGATTCAGACACAATGGAGGGCATTTGAAGACATCGAAATTTTCCACTAAAAATCATATAGCCGGTATGGTCAAATTTGAGGTTTTTCCTCGTTCATCTTCTAACTGCCATAGTGGCCCATTATGACCTACCTACGACTTCTGTACACCTCTGGTGATGTTTTCTCACGTATACCAATCGATTCAGACACAATGGAGGGCATTTGAAGACATCGAAATTTTCCACTAAAAATCAAATAGGTCAAATTTGAGGTTTTTCCTCGTTCATCTTCCAACTGCCATAGTGGCCCATTATGACCTACCTACGACTTCTGTACACCTCTGGTGATGTTTTCTCACGTATACCAATCGATTCAGACACAATGGAGGGCATTTGAAGACATCGAAATTTTCCACTAAAAATCATATAGCCGGTATGGTCAAATTTGAGGTTTTTCCTCGTTCATCTTCCAACTGCCATAGTGGCCCATTATGACCTACCTACGACTTCTGTACACCTCTGGTAATGTTTTCTCACGTATACCAATCGATTCAAACACAATGGAGGGCATTTGAAGACATCGAAATTTTCCACTAAAAATCATATAGCCGGTATGGTCAAATTTGAGGTTTTTCCTCGTTCATCTTCCAACTGCCATAGTTTCCCATTATGACCTACCTACGACTGTACACCTCTGGTGATGTTTTCTCACGTATACCAATCGATTCAGACACAATGGAGGGCATTTGAAGACATCGAAATTTTCCACTAAAAATCATATAGCCGGTATGGTCAAATTTGAGGTTTTTCCTCGTTCATCTTCCAACTGCCATAGTGGCCCATTATGACCTACCTACGACTTCTGTACACCTCTGGTGATGTTTTCTCACGTATACCAATCGATTCAGACACAATGGAGGGCATTTGAAGACATCGAAATTTTCCACTAAAAATCATATAGCCGGTATGGTCAAATTTGAGGTTTTTCCTCGTTCATCTTCCAACTGCCATAGTGGCCCATTATGACCTACCTACGACTTCTGAACACCTCTGGTGATGTCTTCTCACGTATATCAATCGATTCAGACACAATGGAGGGCATTTGAAGACATCGAAATTTTCCACTAAAAATCATATAGCCGGTATGGTCAAATTTGAGGTTTTTCCTCGTTCATCTTCCAACTGCCATAGTGGCCCATTATGACCTACCTACGACTTCTGTACACCTCTGGTGATGTTTTCTCACGTATACCAATCGATTCAGACACAATGGAGGGCATTTGAAGACATCGAAATTTCCCACTAAAAATCAAATTTGAGGTTTTTCCTCGTTCATCTTCCAACTGCCATAGTGGCCCATTATGACCTACCTACGACTTCTGTACACCTCTGGTGATGTTTTATCACGTATACCAATCGATTCAGACACAATGGAGGGCATTTGAAGACATCGAAATTTTCCACTAAAAATCATATAGCCGGTATGGTCAAATTTGAGATTTTTCCTCGTTCATCTTCCAACTGCCATAGTGGCCCATTATGACCTACCTACGACTTCTGTACACCTCTGGTGATGTTTTCTCACGTATACCAATCGATTCAGACACAATGGAGGGCATTTGAAGACATCGAAATTTTCCACTAAAAATCATATAGCCGGTATGGTCAAATTTGAGGTTTTTCCTCGTTCATCTTCCAACTGCCATAGTGGCCCATTATGACCTACCTACGACTTCTGTACACCTCTGGTGATGTTTTCTCACGTATACCAATCGATTCAGACACAATGGAGGGCATTTGAAGCCATCGAAATTTTCCACTAAAAATCATATAGCCGGTATGGTCAAATTTGAGGTTTTTCCTCGTTCATCTTCCAACTGCCATAGTGGCCCATTATGACCTACCTATCACTTCTGTACAACTCTGGTGATGTTTTCTCACGTATACCAATCGATTCAGACACAATGGAGGGCATTTGAAGACATCGAAATTTCCACTAAAAATCATATAGCCGGTATGGTCAAATTTGAGGTTTTTCCTCGTTCATCTTCCAACTGCCATAGTGGCCCATTATGACCTACCTACGACTTCTGTACACCTCTGGTGATGTTTTCGCACGTATACCAATCGATTCAGACACAATGGAGGGCATTTGATGACATCGAAATTTTCCACTAAAAATCATATAGCCGGTATGGTCAAATTTGAGGTTTTTCCTCGTTCATCTTCCAACTGCCATAGTGGCCCATTATGACCTACCTACGACTTCTGTACACCTCTGGTGATGTTTTCTCACGTATACCAATCGATTCAGACACAATGGAGGGCATTTGAAGACATCGAAATTTTCCACTAAAAATCATATAGCCGGTATGGTCAAATTTGAGGTTTTTCCTCGTTCATCTTCCAACTGCCATAGTGGCCCATTATGACCTACCTACGACTTCTGTACACCTCTGGTGATGTTTTCTCACGTATACCAATCGATTCAGACACAATGGAGGGCATTTGAAGACATCGAAATTTTCCACTAAAAATCATATAGCCGGTATGGTCAAATTTGAGGTTTTTCCTCGTTCATCTTCCAACTGCCATAGTGGCCCATTATGACCTACCTACGACTTCTGTACACCTCTGGTGATGTTTTCTCACGTATATCAATCGATTCAGACACAATGGAGAGCATTTGAAGACATCGAAATTTTCCACTAAAAATCATATAGCCGGTATGGTCAAATTTGAGATTTTTCCTCGTTCATCTTCCAACTGCCATAGTGGCCCATTATGACCTACCTACGACTTCTGTACACCTCTGGTGATGTTTTCTCACGTATATCAATCGATTCAGACACAGTGGAGAGCATTTGAAGACATCGAAATTTTCCACTAAAAATCATATAGCCGGTATGGTCAAATTTGAGATTTTTCCTCGTTCATCTTCCAACTGCCATAGTGGCCCATTATGACCTACCTACGACTTCTGTACACCTCTGGTGATGTTTTCTCACGTATACCAATCGATTCAGACACAATGGAGGGCATTTGAAGACATCGAAATTTTCCACTCAAAATTATATAGCCGGTATGGTCAAATTTGAGGTTTTTCCTCGTTCATCTTCCAACTGCCATAGTGGCCCATTATGACCTACCTACGACTTCTGTACACCTCTGGTGATGTTTTCTCACGTATACCAATCGATTCAGACACAATGGAGGGCATTTGAAGACATCGAAATTTTCCACTAAAAATCATATAGCCGGTATGGTCAAATTAGAGGTTTTTCCTCGTTCATCTTCCAACTGGCATAGTGGCCCATTATGACCTACCTACGACTTCTGTACACCTCTGGTGATGTTTTCTCACGTATATCAATCGATTCAGACACAATGGAGAGCATTTGAAGACATCGAAATTTTCCACTAAAAATCATATAGCCGGTATGGTCAAATTTGAGGCTTTTCCTCGTTCATCTTCCGACTGCCATAGTGGCCCATTATGACCTACCTACGACTTCTGTACACCTCTGGTGATGTTTTCTCACGTATATCAATCGATTCAGACACAATGGAGGGCATTTGAAGACATCGAAATTTTCCACTAAAAATCATATAGCCGGTATGGTCAAATTTGAGATTTTTCCTCGTTCATCTTCCAACTGCCATAGTGGCCCATTATGACCTACCTACGACTTCTGTACACCTCTGGTGATGTTTTCTCACGTATATCAATCGATTCAGACACAATGGAGAGCATTTGAAGACATCGAAATTTTCCACTAAAAATCATATAGCCGGTATGGTCAAATTTGAGGCTTTTCCTCGTTCATCTTCCGACTGCCATAGTGGCCCATTATGACCTACCTACGACTTCTGTACACCTCTGGTGATGTTTTTTCACGTATATCAATCGATTCAGACACAATGGAGAGCATTTGAAGACATCGAAATTTTCCACTAAAAATCATATAGCCGGTATGGTCAAATTTGAGGTTTTTCCTCGTTCATCTTCCAACTGCCATAGTGGCCCATTATGACCTACCTACGACTTCTGTACACCTCTGGTGATGTTTTCTCACGTATATCAATCGATTCAGACACAATGGAGAGCATTTGAAGACATCGAAATTTTCCACTAAAAATCATATAGCCGGTATGGTCAAATTTGAGGTTTTTCCTCGTTCATCTTCCAACTGCCATAGTGGCCCATTATGACCTACCTACGACTTCTGTACACCTCTGGTGATGTTTTCTCACGTATACCAATCGATTCAGACACAATGGAGGGCATTTGAAGACATCGAAATTTTCCACTAAAAATCATATAGCCGGTATGGTCAAATTTGAGGTTTTTCCTCGTTCATCTTCCAACTGCCATAGTGGCCCATTATGACTTCTGTACACCTCTGGTAATGTTTTCTCACGTATACCAATCGATTCAAACACAATGGAGGGCATTTGAAGACATCGAAATTTTCCACTAAAAATCATATAGCCGGTATGGTCAAATTTGAGGTTTTTCCTCGTTCATCTTCCAACTGCCATAGTTTCCCATTATGACCTACCTACGACTGTACACCTCTGGTGATGTTTTCTCACGTATACCAATCGATTCAGACACAATGGAGGGCATTTGAAGACATCGAAATTTTCCACTAAAAATCATATAGCCGGTATGGTCAAATTTGAGGTTTTTCCTCGTTCATCTTCCAACTGCCATAGTGGCCCATTATGACCTACCTACGACTTCTGAACACCTCTGGTGATGTCTTCTCACGTATATCAATCGATTCAGACACAATGGAGGGCATTTGAAGACATCGAAATTTTCCACTAAAAATCATATAGCCGGTATGGTCAAATTTGAGATTTTTCCTCGTTCATCTTCCAACTGCCATAGTGGCCCATTATGACCTACCTACGACTTCTGTACACCTCTGGTGATGTTTTCTCACGTATACCAATCGATTCAGACACAATGGAGGGCATTCGAAGACATCGAAATTTTCCACTAAAAATCATATAGCCGGTATGGTCAAATTTGAGGTTTTTCCTCGTTCATCTTCCAACTGCCATAGTGGCCCATTATGACCTACCTACGACTTCTGTACACCTCTGGTGATGTTTTCTCACGTATACCAATCGATTCAGACACAATTGAGGGCATTTGAAGACATCGAAATTTTCCACTAAAAATCATATAGCCGGTATGGTCAAATTTGAGGTTTTTCCTCGTTCATCTTCCAACTGCCATAGTGGCCCATTATGACTTCTGTACACCTCTGGTAATGTTTTCTCACGTATACCAATCGATTCAAACACAATGGAGGGCATTTGAAGACATCGAAATTTTCCACTAAAAATCATATAGCCGGTAGGTCAAATTTGAGGTTTTTCCTCGTTCATCTTCCAACTGCCATAGTTTCCCATTATGACCTACCTACGACTGTACACCTCTGGTGATGTTTTCTCACGTATACCAATCGATTCAGACACAATGGAGGGCATTTGAAGACATCGAAATTTTCCACTAAAAATCATATAGCCGGTATGGTCAAATTTGAGGTTTTTCCTCGTTCATCTTCCAACTGCCATAGTGGCCCATTATGACCTACCTACGACTTCTGAACACCTCTGGTGATGTCTTCTCACGTATATCAATCGATTCAGACACAATGGAGGGCATTTGAAGACATCGAAATTTTCCACTAAAAATCATATAGTCGGTATGGTCAAATTTGAGGTTTTTCCACGTTCATCTTCCAACTGCCATAGTGGGCCATTATGACCTACCTACGACTTCTGTACACCTCTGGTGATGTTTTCTCACGTATACCAATCGATTCAGACACAATGGAGGGCATTTGAAGACATCGAAATTTTCCACTAAAAATCATATAGCCGGTATGGTCAAATTTGAGGTTTTTCCTCGTTCATCTTCCAACTGCCATAGTGGCCCATTATGACCTACCTACGACTTCTGAACACCTCTGGTGATGTCTTCTCACGTATATCAATCGATTCAGACACAATGGAGGGCATTTGAAGACATCGAAATTTTCCACTAAAAATCATATAGCCGGTATGGTCAAATTTGAGGTTTTTCCTCGTTCATCTTCCAACTGCCATAGTGGCCCATTATGACCTACCTACGACTTCTGTACACCTCTGGTGATGTTTTCTCACGTATACCAATCGATTCAGACACAATGGAGGGCATTTGAAGACATCGAAATTTCCCACTAAAAATCAAATTTGAGGTTTTTCCTCGTTCATCTTCCAACTGCCATAGTGGCCCATTATGACCTACCTACGACTTCTGTACACCTCTGGTGATGTTTTCTCACGTATACCAATCGATTCAGACACAATGGAGGGCATTTGAAGACATCGAAATTTTCCACTAAAAATCATATAGCCGGTAGGTCAAATTTGAGATTTTTCCTCGTTCATCTTCCAACTGCCATAGTGGCCCATTATGACCTACCTACGACTTCTGTACACCTCTGGTGATGTTTTCTCACGTATACCAATCGATTCAGACACAATGGAGGGCATTTGAAGACATCGAAATTTTCCACTAAAAATCATATAGCCGGTATGGTCAAATTTGAGGTTTTTCCTCGTTCATCTTCCAACTGCCATAGTGGCCCATTATGACCTACCTACGACTTCTGTACACCTCTGGTGATGTTTTCTCACGTATACCAATCGATTCAGACACAATGGAGGGCATTTGAAGACATCGAAATTTTCCACTAAAAATCATATAGCCGTCAAATTTGAGGTTTTTCCTCGTTCATCTTCCAACTGCCATAGTGGCCCATTATGACCTACCTACGACTTCTCTACACCTCTGGTGATGTTTTCTCACGTATATCAATCGATTCAGACACAATGGAGAGCATTTGAAGACATCGAAATTTTCCACTAAAAATCATATAGCCGGTATGGTCAAATTTGAGGCTTTTCCTCGTTCATCTTCCGACTGCCATAGTGGCCCATTATGACCTACCTATGACTTCTGTACACCTCTGGTGATGTTTTCTCACGTATATCAATCGATTCAGACACAATGGAGAGCATTTGAAGACATCGAAATTTTCCACTAAAAATCATATAGCCGGTATGGTCAAATTTGAGGGTTTTTCCTCGTTCATCTTCCAACTGCCATAGTGGCCCATTATGACCTACCTACGACTTCTGTACACCTCTGGTGATGTTTTCTCACGTATACCAATCGATTCAGACACAATGGAGGGCATTTGAAGACATCGAAATTTTCCACTAAAAATCAAATAGGTCAAATTTGAGGTTTTTCCTCGTTCATCTTCCAACTGCCATAGTGGCCCATTATGACCTACCTACGACTTCTGTACACCTCTGGTGATGTTTTCTCACGTATACCAATCGATTCAGACACAATGGAGGGCATTTGAAGACATCGAAATTTTCCACTAAAAATTATATAGCCGGTATGGTCAAATTTGAGGTTTTTCCTCGTTCATCTTCCAACTGCCATAGTGGCCCATTATGACCTACCTACGACTTCTGTACACCTCTGGTGATGTTTTCTCACGTATACCAATCGATTCAGACACAATGGAGGGCATTTGAAGACATCGAAATTTTCCACTAAAAATCATATAGCCGTCAAATTTGAGGTTTTTCCTCGTTCATCTTCCAACTGCCATAGTGGCCCATTATGACCTACCTACGACTTCTGTACACCTCTGGTGATGTTTTCTCACGTATATCAATCGATTCAGACACAATGGAGAGCATTTGAAGACATCGAAATTTTCCACTAAAAATCATATAGCCGGTATGGTCAAATTTGAGGCTTTTCCTCGTTCATCTTCCGACTGCCATAGTGGCCCATTATGACCTACCTATGACTTCTGTACACCTCTGGTGATGTTTTCTCACGTATATCAATCGATTCAGACACAATGGAGAGCATTTGAAGACATCGAAATTTTCCACTAAAAATCATATAGCCGGTATGGTCAAATTTGAGGGTTTTTCCTCGTTCATCTTCCAACTGCCATAGTGGCCCATTATGACCTACCTACGACTTCTGTACACCTCTGGTGATGTTTTCTCACGTATACCAATCGATTCAGACACAATGGAGGGCATTTGAAGACATCGAAATTTTCCACTAAAAATCATATAGCCGGTATGGTCAAATTTGAGGTTTTTCCTCGTTCATCTTCCAACTGCCATAGTGGCCCATTATGACCTACCTACGACTTCTGAACACCTCTGGTGATGTCTTCTCACGTATATCAATCGATTCAGACACAATGGAGGGCATTTGAAGACATCGAAATTTTCCACTAAAAATCATATAGTCGGTATGGTCAAATTTGAGGTTTTTCCACGTTCATCTTCCAACTGCCATAGTGGGCCATTATGACCTACCTACGACTTCTGTACACCTCTGGTGATGTTTTCTCACGTATACCAATCGATTCAGACACAATGGAGGGCATTTGAAGACATCGAAATTTTCCACTAAAAATCATATAGCCGGTATGGTCAAATTTGAGGTTTTTCCTCGTTCATCTTCCAACTGCCATAGTGGCCCATTATGACCTACCTACGACTTCTGAACACCTCTGGTGATGTCTTCTCACGTATATCAATCGATTCAGACACAATGGAGGGCATTTGAAGACATCGAAATTTTCCACTAAAAATCATATAGCCGGTATGGTCAAATTTGAGGTTTTTCCTCGTTCATCTTCCAACTGCCATAGTGGCCCATTATGACCTACCTACGACTTCTGTACACCTCTGGTGATGTTTTCTCACGTATACCAATCGATTCAGACACAATGGAGGGCATTTGAAGACATCGAAATTTCCCACTAAAAATCAAATTTGAGGTTTTTCCTCGTTCATCTTCCAACTGCCATAGTGGCCCATTATGACCTACCTACGACTTCTGTACACCTCTGGTGATGTTTTCTCACGTATACTAATCGATTCAGACACAATGGAGGGCATTTGAAGACATCGAAATTTTCCACTAAAAATCATATAGCCGGTAGGTCAAATTTGAGATTTTTCCTCGTTCATCTTCCAACTGCCATAGTGGCCCATTATGACCTACCTACGACTTCTGTACACCTCTGGTGATGTTTTCTCACGTATACTAATCGATTCAGACACAATGGAGGGCATTTGAAGACATCGAAATTTTCCACTAAAAATCATATAGCCGGTATGGTCAAATTTGAGGTTTTTCCTCGTTCATCTTCCAACTGCCATAGTGGCCCATTATGACCTACCTACGACTTCTGTACACCTCTGGTGATGTTTTCTCACGTATACCAATCGATTCAGACACAATGGAGGGCATTTGAAGACATCGAAATTTTCCACTAAAAATCATATAGCCGTCAAATTTGAGGTTTTTCCTCGTTCATCTTCCAACTGCCATAGTGGCCCATTATGACCTACCTACGACTTCTCTACACCTCTGGTGATGTTTTCTCACGTATATCAATCGATTCAGACACAATGGAGAGCATTTGAAGACATCGAAATTTTCCACTAAAAATCATATAGCCGGTATGGTCAAATTTGAGGCTTTTCCTCGTTCATCTTCCGACTGCCATAGTGGCCCATTATGACCTACCTATGACTTCTGTACACCTCTGGTGATGTTTTCTCACGTATATCAATCGATTCAGACACAATGGAGAGCATTTGAAGACATCGAAATTTTCCACTAAAAATCATATAGCCGGTATGGTCAAATTTGAGGTTTTTTCCTCGTTCATCTTCCAACTGCCATAGTGGCCCATTATGACCTACCTACGACTTCTGTACACCTCTGGTGATGTTTTCTCACGTATACCAATCGATTCAGACACAATGGAGGGCATTTGAAGACATCGAAATTTTCCACTAAAAATCAAATAGGTCAAATTTGAGGTTTTTCCTCGTTCATCTTCCAACTGCCATAGTGGCCCATTATGACCTACCTACGACTTCTGTACACCTCTGGTGATGTTTTCTCACGTATACCAATCGATTCAGACACAATGGAGGGCATTTGAAGACATCGAAATTTTCCACTAAAAATCAAATAGGTCAAATTTGAGGTTTTTCCTCGTTCATCTTCCAACTGCCATAGTGGCCCATTATGACCTACCTACGACTTCTGTACACCTCTGGTGATGTTTTCTCACGTATACCAATCGATTCAGACACAATGGAGGGCATTTGAAGACATCGAAATTTTCCACTAAAAATTATATAGCCGGTATGGTCAAATTTGAGGCTTTTCCTCGTTCATCTTCCAACTGCCATAGTGGCCCATTATGACCTACCTACGACTTCTGTACACCTCTGGTGATGTTTTCTCACGTATACCAATCGATTCAGACACAATGGAGGGCATTTGAA